>CM065589.1:531140904-532464727 GCA_033119425.1 Bufotes viridis | reverse complement strand
GATTTCTCTTTGGTTGTTATTGGACATGCCAAGTTTTTTTCTGATTCTGTATATATGGAGGCATGAGGAAGCATTGCTTCTGGGGGAGAATATCTATGTACCTATGGAGTCCAGTGGAGCTTGTATGGCACGGATGCTGTATGTCTTCATACTAAGCAGTCAGATAGGCTCTGTGCAGAGGGCCGTGCCATAAGTAGAGCTGAGCGAACCTGCCTTTTGTCAGGTTCAAGTTCGGGTTCGGAGTTTAAGTGAATTACACAATGGATTCCGTTCTCATGGAATCCATCACGTAAGTCAATGCCGGCCTGCCAAACAGAATGCCTTTAGAGGCATTACGTCATAATACAAGTGTAGGGCCAGCAGAACGGAACCCGCAAAGCTGGCCATACACTTGTAATATGCAGCATGCCGACATTGAATTACGCGATGGATTCCGTGAGAATAGAACCCATTATGGAATTCACTTAAACCCCGAACTTTAACCTGCAAAAATACAGGTTCACTCAACTCTAGCCATATGCATTACCCCTAAGGCTCCATGGCCAAATAGTGGAAAGGCTGCTTGCAGTTCCAACACATGCCATGCAGAACATCTGTAAATACGGTATTATGTTGGCAATGATAAGGATGATGGCATTCACAGTTGATTTATCCAAATAGAATTAGCTGTTTATGGCTGGGGTCATGCGTATGTATTAAAAGAAAGAATATCTAAATATATTTCAGATGGTAGTAAGGTCTACTGCAGTAACAGTAAGATAATTCAGCTGCATTCAGTAGTTATGTTAATGGACCAAAACTGAATCTGGCAGGACAAACCAACAAAGAACAGACATATTTCCTAAAAATATTTTCCAGCACGTATGAACATGTGCTGAGCATACATCATGACATTCCCTTTGGGACCTTTTTATGACTCATATTCTTTTACCTCTTTGATGATTCCTCTTTTAGTAACTCATCAGCACACGCTGGAGCATCTTATATGCTGTGCTGTATCTGTGCAGCAGAAAATGTGTCTACGAACACAATCACTTAGGTCACCTTAGCCCATTAACAACAGTGCGTCAGGATGATGTTGAATGAGGTCGCACAACTAAAAGGGCTTTTACAGCTTCTGCTAAATGTATTCTTTATACAGCAAAAAATGTGTTATTATACTTTCTCTATCAATTTTCAGCCTATCGAATAATGTAATTCCTTGTAGCTTTCAACATTTCTTCTTGCTGTCATTCCATTCATTATTTACGTCCATTAGACCATTTCTGCCTTGGTTATGTGATGCTCACATGTGCATGGCTGCAGGGCCGCATCTGCCATGAGGTGAGAATCTCTCGCTGCCTGGAGGAGGTCGCGGTAATGTCATTGTGGGACACGGCAACTAAGGCCCCAGACCGGAAAAGGCCTGTGGCCTCCATTGCAGATGGCGGCAGGGACAAGGAGTCAGGTGAGTATTGTTATATACATGTGATGTCGGCATTACTAGGCGCACTACAGCACTATGGGGGCAATATAATATGGGGACACTACAGCACTACAGAGGACAATATAATACAGGGGGCACTACTGCACTACAGAGGGCAATATAATAAAGGGGGCACTACTGCACTACCGGGTGATATAATATGGGGACAATACAGCACTATAGGGGACAATATAATACAGGGGGCACTACTGCACTACAGAGGGCAATATAATAAAGGGGGCACTACTGCACTACCGGGTAATATAATATGGGGACAATACAGCACTATAGGAGACAATATAATACAGGGGGCACTACTGCACTACAGAGGGCAATATAATTGAAGGGGCACTACTGCACTACAGGGGCATCATAATATGCGGATGATACAGCACTACAAGGGACAATATAATACATAAGGCACTATGGGGGCACTAGAGCACTACAGGGGGCAATATAATACAGGGGACACTTTAGGGAGCACTACAGCACTACAGGGGGCACTTTGGGGTACTACAGGGGGCAATATAATACAGAGGCACTGTAATGGTGATTATAATATAGGGGGCACTACTGCATTACAAGGAGCACTACGGGTGGAGATACAGGAGGGGTATTATAATACAGAGGACACTATGGGGGGAGGGGGTCTTATAATGCAGACCAGAGAGCTACAAAAGTTATTATAATACAAGCAGCACTACAGAGGGGGCATTACAATAAAGGCGGTACTACATGGGTCATTATGATACAAGGGACATTATACATCCAGGCACTACAGGGCGGATATCATACGTTCAGGCACTACAGGGCGGATATCATACGTACAGGCACTACAGGGGGTCATCATAACTACAGGGGGCTGTGGGGACATTATTATTGGGCACAATATGGAGGGCATTGCTACTAATGAGGACACCCTCAGGGAGCATTATAGCTATTAAGGGTACTGTAGGTGGCATTATTACTATTGAGCGCAGTTTGGGAACACTATCACTATGGGGAAACTATCTGTATGGCACTATTATTTTTGCAGTATAGTGTTTGTTGGCATTGGAGAGCACAGCAGGCACAGTATTGGGGGCACCAGCAGGATAACAATGTCGGGGAGGGGAGAATGATAGAAAAGTAAGGAACCTAAGTTGTCTGTGTTTCAAACTCTGCAGTGATGAGGCGTAGTTGAAATAAGTTGTCAAGGCGGTCTGGTCTGAATGGAGAAGCTGAGGAAAGAAACAACCTGCATCAGTGGAGACATCACTGAATATAACTGGTATGTAGTGCTGTATTGTCCTGTATGTTTTGTAGCATTGTATGTATTGTTTTCCAAGTATGTCTTTAACAGTAGGGCTGTGGAGGAGAAGCACTGGATTGAGAATTTGTCACAGGGTGGGGGGTGGGGTCTTTAAATTTTCAGCTCAGGAAGCAGAAAGGCTAGGTGCACCCCTTTATGGCTGGTTAAAGGAGCTTTCTGAGACTTTTCTACTGATGATCTATCCTGGATAGGTCATCAGTATCTGACCAGTGGACCCCCGCCGATCAGTTTGAGAAGGCAGTAATGCTGGCAGTAGCAGTAGCCCAGTGACCTTCCCATGCTCACCAAGCACAGCACCGTCCATTGTATAGTGGCTGTGCTTGGTATTACAGCTCAGCCCCATTCACTTCAATGGGGCTGAGCTGAGCCTAGGCCATGTGATGGATGAATGTGACAACACATGGCCTTTTTTTGCAGAGCCAGACACAACTAAAATATGAGTATGTGCACTTACGGCACAGACCCATCATTTATGGACTGATAGCACCAGAAAGAAAAATGCAGCATTTCAGCCGGATGTATTTGAATGATCCCATACAGGCGCGTACATACAGGGGTCGCAGTTGCGACCGGGCCCGGCACTCCAGGGGGCCCAGCCGCCTGTGAACCCCTGGCCCCTGCAGTAGTGCTGTACACAAGGCAGCTGGGGCCCGCAGCCCCACCGCAAATTATTTTAAAACTTTTATTAGTATATGGCCGGTCGGGCCCCGGCCTCTGTGCCTGGCCGGTGGTGCAGCACTGCGCACTCGCAGTTACTTACGCGGTGGCCCCTCCTCCACCCATCCAGGGCTGCTGCCAGTGCCTTGCTCCAGACCAGTGACCTCGCGCCAGGTCTCGCGGGATTGACGGGATGATGCGGGCCCGCGACACTGCCGACACACGCTAGAAGACGGGATTATGAACAAGTCGGCGGGAGCAGGGCAGGTTCAGAGTAGGTAAGTTTTTTTTTTGTATGTGCCGGCTAACACAGGGAGCATCTGGCAGTACGGCAGAGTGGGGGGCCGACCCCGGGGGCAATTTTAATATAATATTTGGCAAAATGCAAAAAATAACAAAAATTAAGTATATACAGAGGGGGTAAAAAATGGAATACATACACAGGGGACAAATGGAATATATACAGAGGGGGCAAAATGGATAAATATATATACATACAGGGCCAATTTGGTTATAACCAACATGGTTATAAGGGGAAATAATAGCATTCTTAATAAAGAATGCTTAGTAAAATGAAGTGGAAGGGGTTAAAAATAATAAAAGTTAACTTACCTTAGCCACTTGATCGCGTAGTTGCGATCTGTCCTTTCATTCCCAGCATCAGCTAACAACTGAAGGACCTGTGATGACGTCACATCACATGGTCCAATCACATGGTCCATCACCATGGTAAGATGGACCATGTGATTGGACCATGTGATGTGACGTCATCACAGGTCCTTTAGTTCTTAGCTGATTCTGGAAAAGAGAAGACAGATCGCAACTACGCGATCAAGTGGCTAAGGTAAGTTAATTTTTATTATTTTTAACACCTTCATCTTCATTTTACTAAGCATTCTTTATTAAGAATGCTATTATTTTCCCTTATAACCATGTTATAAGGGAAAATAATAAAGATCTGCTCCCGTTGCTAAGCAACCATGCGGGAAAATCGCACTGCATCCGCACTTGCTTGCGGATGCTTGCGATTTTCCCGCAGCCCAATTCACTTCTATGGGGCCTGCGTGAAAAACACACAATATAGAGCATGCTGCGATTTTCACGCAACGCAGAAGTGATGCGTGAAAATCACCGCTCATGTGCACAGCCCCATAGAAATGAATGGGTCCGGATTCAGTGCGGGTGCAATGCGTCCACCTCACGCATTGCACCCGCGTGGAAAACTCGCCCGTGTGAAAGGGGCCTAAGGGAGCTGGCCTAAAATTCTGTTCCAATGTGCGCATGTATTATTGAGCATCTATTAAACCGGGGATACTGTCAGGTAGGGTTGATACTGGTGACTAAAACAAGCTCTTTTGCTCTGCAATCGGTGTTACCGTTGCAGAGACATTATTATTTTTAATTACATGTAAATCAGGTGCTCGGAGCACCTCTTTACCTCCCCTTCCCTCTGAGATTGACAGGGCCAAGCATCCTCACTGCCCCTGCAGGCACCAGCACAGTGAAGATATGAGTGGTGGTCCCTGCTCTGGCATCTTCACTGCAAAAGCGCTTATAGTACTGCTGCCGATGCATGAACGAGATTTATGCCTACTCAGTCTCACTGGCAGCAGGTGAGGGGAAGAGATAAAGCAGTTGATAATGGTGACAGATTCTCTTTAAATTGGTTGGGCCATGAGGATCTATTAGATTTAATAGAAAGGGTTAATATAGATGTAATTTAACTCCTAAGATGCCTGTGGCCACCGGAGGAGCACGGGAGGCAGAAGCACAGCTCCCGAACAGCCCGTCTCCCCTTTATAAACAGGAGACGGATGGCTCTTAGCAACGCTCATTTCAGAGAGTGCTGCCAAGGGCGATTTCAGCCCCAGTTTTCTAATAGAAATAAACGTTTTGGATAAATAAAGTCTATTAGAAAAATGTTACCTATCACTTGCCCCAAGCATTAGCAAAAAAAAAATGCAAACGGCAGTTACACTTTAAAGCAGCAAAAAGTGGAAAAGTGCAAAAAAGTTGCAATCTTTGTCCAGAATTATGACTTTTGTGCATATATAAAATTGATACATTCCCTCGATATGACTTTGTCAGAGGGGAATCTGTCAGTATTTTGCACTGAACATGGTTAGGGCATCATGAGTGTTCTGACAGGCTCCTTGACAACTGCTGAGTAAATCTGATAATCCATTTTCATAGAATATCTCAAGAAAAACTGAGGAAATGACATTAGGAGATGCAGCATGTGACATGCCAACTTGTGGCTGACAAGACAAGGTCAGTTGGAGGCAGTTCTGACAAAAGCATGGGCCAGAAATCACATCTGCTTGCAAACAATTGAGCAATTTTAGAGTCAGCTGGGCCATATTAAAACCCTGGTAGATAAACAACATCTTAAACTTTGGGGAGATCACTTGGAATTGATATCTGGAAATTACATGTAGAATTGGCTGTGCAGTTTGACAAATGTACTGTATGTAAGGCAACGATCTCCCTCATTGATAGCAGCTTCCATGATACTGGATTTATTTGATCACATTTTGACTTCTACACAGAAAACAATGCAGACACTTTCCCCGCAGGACCACTCTTCTTCATTTTACTGTGCATTCACAGAAAGTCAAAGAGGTTTACTCCGCTGAGAACCACGTGCCTTATCCATTTATAGCTCCATACTGTTCATAGTGGTTGTGCCTGGTATTGCAGTTCAGTGAAGCACATTCCATTCATATTTTCCATTTATTCTTCTAAGTGGGAATTACCATGAATCAAGTTTTAGGTTTTGATTTGTTAAACAGTAATCGCTGCAATAAGAAAGTGTATCATCTCCCCTAAAAGCAATGCTTCTAAGGCAGAATACCTTCACGATATGGGGTCCAAAGGAACATGGCACATATGAAATGGGAAGCATAGGAAGGAACAGCATGGACCATCTGAAGTCTGTGAAGCTAATAAGCTTGTGTGCATAAGGCTGTTCTTTTATCTCTGGGTACAAATAGTACAGAAAGAATATCCTGAAATCTCTTGCCTGATTCAAAGGAATCATCAGAAATCTGGAGAATTAAGACCATGTAGTTGATTGACAAGGTCCTACTTTATATACGTTCCATGCAGAACAAATATTTTCTCCATAGAGATATTCATGGAGGCATTTAATGTGACCACTCAATCCAATGAAGACGCTTGAAATAGTTTACCATGTACATGGGGCTTAGAGATAAGGGGTGCAGAGGTAGCAGTTCTGTCCTGCCTTGGCGCTTGCAGGGACCAAAGCTACTTCTGCCACATTGGTAGGCATGTACAATAACATACAATCCCTATCCCAAAACTGCATAAACACTATTCATAGGATTTCAATTTCTGATATATATGGTTACTTAAAGGGAATGTTTCAACAAAAATATTATCTGCCAGTTCAAACCAGATAGTAGCACATATCCTTTTTTTCTAATCAGTTTATTTTTCTGATTGTAAATTTTTTTAAATTCTATTTTCTGAACATGATTATGGGGGCGGCCATCTTGCCTGAGTTGTTCTTAACAGTATATACAAAGCATTAAGAAAATTGCTTTACGGCCGCGCCATGGTCCATAGACACAATGGTCAGGGGCGGACCTCATTGACTTCTATGGGAGAGATTACTAGGCATGCTCTGTGACCTGTACTGAGGTCATTGTACAAGGAAAGAATAGATAAGCTGTGATATTACCTATTGTGAATAGTGGATCCTGTCTTATCTATACACAGAGGTGGTATCATTACAGGCAGGATTAGAATAATATATAACTGCAGTAAAGTGATCTGTACAAACCAAGAAGTGGTGCCCATTATTAGGGTTAGTAGCAGTGCGAAAACTGCAGGATTTTAAATTTTTGTTTAAATATAAAAAGTGACATGGTAAGGCTACTTTCACACTGGCGTTTTGGTTTACGTTTGTGAGATCCGTTCAAGCGGTCCAAAACGGATCCGTTTTGCCCTTAATGCATTCTGAATGGATAAGGATCCGCTCAGAATGCATCAGTTTGGATTCGTTCTGCTTCCATTCCGCTTTGGAGGCGCACACCAAAACGCTGCTTTCAAAACTGAGCGAAATGGATCTGTCCTGACACACAATGTAAGTCAATGGGGACGGATCCGTTTTCACTGACACAATCTGGCACAATAGAAAACGGATATGTCCCCAATTGACTTTCGATGGTGTTCAAGACGGATCCGTTTTGGCTATATTAAAGATAATACGAACGGATTCGTTCTGAACGGATGCATACGGTTGTATTATCTGAACGGATGCGTTTGTGCAGATCCATGACGGAACTGCACCAAAAAAATATGTTAAACATAAAAAAGTGATTTAAACAGCAGGTCCTTTTCTGATGACACATTCCCTTTAATTAATTGAACCTCTCAGTGCCACGAGATACAGCTCTGTAGAATGAGCTTGAGGAAGGCAGCAGTATAAGAGTTAAACACGTTCTCCTTTCCTAAACACAGACATCAGTCTAGCGCCTCATGCTGGTGTTAGTGTGTAGTGCACCTGTAGAGTAATGGAATGAGTATCTGCGCAGTATACCATGTGCAGAATATGGTCAATTAAACATGGGTACAATATGCATGACAAGAGGAAGGCTTAAATTTCTCTCAACCTCTGTCATCTTTAGAAGAACTGTAGAGAAATATGACAGGAATAGTGCGTATCATTTTAAAACTGCTTGAATTGTAATTCTTAAAAGGGTTTTCTGAGATTCTGATATTGATGATCTATCCTCAGGATATTGATGACCTATCCTCACTCTAGGTCACCATAATGAGATTGGCAGGTTCAGGTCCAGATCCTAGGTCATCAGTATCAGAATCTTGGAAAACCCTTTATTGGAAAAACTGTGACAATTGAGAAATTATGTAACATTATATATTTGAGTCTTTTGTGAAATACTAACTTTATTTGCAAAGCCCTGTTTCTCTTAGTGGTATGCATTGTATAAATCAGGGGGCCTAAGCATTCTAGAGAACTACCACTTCCAACAAGCTCTGATGGAACAGAACTACTACTCCCAATATGCTCTAAAGGCTTCAGATTGGAATGGCATGCTGGAGATTGTAGTTTTGCAACAGCTAGAGAGTTACATGTTGGAAACATATTAATTCGATATGTTACATTATTTGAATCCTGTATTATTAATTATGTTCATCATGAGCTATCTATATTAGGCACATGCTGTATTGTACAGTATGTGTCTGTGTGCGGATTACACAGGAGGTGTCACACAATAAGAACAATGAATGAAGGTTGTGAACAGGAAACTGGAGGGTCCATTCTGCTTGACTTGGCACAGTCTATCTTGGCATTTACTGCCCTCTAGTGATTCTGCTGCTAAACTATTAATAGTTTCATTCTGGAGGCTGCTGGCATCTGTAGGACCATGATTTTACTACTAACATGTGAATATAATTACAGGGGGGTTGTAGGAGGTCCTGCAGCAGTTAGATTACCCTCAGATAACCTCATGGACACAGCCAATGGGGAACACAATTCTAGAAAATACAGAGGAAAATGGTCCGAGTAACATTTGTTATATATTATGTTGATTTTTGGAACAGTTATTACGCTGCTGTATGTTCTGTAAGTGATGAGCTTTTCTCATTCTGTGATTGCACAATGTTCTGACTTAACATTTGTCTTCTCGTTTTCCTTATTTCTTCCTTTGATTTATTGTAAAGTCCTGAGAAATAGGTTCAATATAAGCATTGTTCTCACGATATTCTATTGTAGATATTTGGGACATTTAACTTCAATGTTACATATTGTTGGTTATGTATAAAAAATTGTGATGGCACTTATGTTACATATGGTAAGTGTCTGGATAAAGTGTTTAGGTTATTAAATATGGCTTTAGGTACTTCTGATCAGATTACTTTACTGATATTTGTAATAAAAACATGCATCCTAAAGATAAAGCTCCATATGTGGAATAAGAAGCTCTTATAATGTATTCTTTGTAAGCAGGAAATATCTGATAATGAGTGTGCAGGGCTCCAGGGAATGCACATTCCCTATATAATCCAAGTTTAAAGAAGAAGCTGCTCGTCTCAGTGGGTCAGAAGAACGAGGATGAGAAGGTAAGTTTGAGTTCTTTATAGACAGGTCACAGGAATAACGCGTTTCTGGGCTGAACTGGCCCCTTCATCAGATTCAAACCAACATTATAGAAGACATTTTTTCACAGCAATTTAAAAAGGTTAAAGTTCGCACCCGTGGAAACTGGGGGTATGGTTACAATCATGTGACATGTTTGGTTTGCTCAATAGTATAACAGAACTTCCTAAAATTACAAAAAGATTCAAAGAAGACATATACATATAAAATGCATTCAATTTGTGCATAAATAAATCAAGTTGACCCCCCAAAAATATAATAATATAAAAAAGAGATTATAAGAAGATTAGATATAAAAACTTTGGGGGTAATTTATTATACTAATATACGCCAGTATTAGGTTTAGGCGTAGAAAATGGTCTAAATGTAAGCGAGCAAGGAAGCTGGCTTACATTTAGAAGCGGCGGTGGATGCACAGAAGTTATGGAGAGGTCTGCGCCTCTTCATAACTTCAGCAGATCATCCGCCAGCTATGGGGCTTTATTAAGACCAGCATCTAAAACGCCGGTCTTAATAAATGACCCCCTAGGTATGCATATGTTAAGATATTTTGGAGAGTTTACTATAAAATAGGGTCATTAAAATAATACCCCAATGGAACAATACCTCAATAAAACCGGATAAGGGAGACTACTTAATTAGTTGTGATTCTTATCACTTGAAGATAATACTAAAAAATGTAAATTAAACAGATATAATACTCCGGGTTTATTGAAATATCAGTGTTTTGACATTTCAATATAGGACAATGTTAAGATATGATTATCTGAACTAGTACTTGAGCTAGGAGAGGCTGTGAAAGGTTCATATAGAGCATGGCTTATGGAGATGAAGAACAGGCCTAAGAGTGACAACAAGGAAAGTATAAGGCTGTGTTGACATCACACTATGTTAACACATTAGGCATATATGGGGGAAAATCTCCTGATGTATATCCCAAATGTAGTCATAGACCTCAATTCACATATGGGCTAGGGACAGTTTTTCCCTGTTCCTCTGCTTTAGCACATGACAGAGATGAGCGTTGGGGACCACCCACCTGACAATTTACTGCTCTTGGACACCTTAACTAATACCACTAATAGTGGACATATGGGTGAAGACTAGAAGAAAAAACTATGGGGGAGGCTAGTTGTATTTTAGTGAGGACTTGATATGTTTTCTTCAGTGAGAAGGACCTGGATTATAGAATGGCTAGTGTGATAAGGGCAGACATCTTTATGCACAAAGCCCCCAATTTTTGCTATTTAACCGCTTCAGCCCCCCTAGCTTAAACACCCTTAATGACCAGGCCACTTTTTACAATTCCGCACTACACTACTTTCACCGTTTATTGCTCCTTCATGCAACTTACCACCCAAATGAATTTTACCTCCTTTTCTTCTCACTAATAGAGCTTTCATTTGGTGGTATTTCATTGCTGCTGACATTTTTACTTTTTTTGCTATTAATCAAAAATTACCGAAATTTTTGCAAAAAAATGACATTTTTCACTTTCTGTTGTAAAATTTTTCAAAAAAACTACATTTCTATATAAATTTTCTCTAAATTTATTGTTCTACATGTCTTTGATAAAAAAATCCAATAAGTGTATATTTATTGGTTTGGGTAAAAGTTATAGCGTTTACAAACTATGGTGCAAAAAGTGAATTTCGGCATTTTGAAGCAGCTCTGACTTTCTGAGCGCCTGTCATGTTTCTTCAGGTGCTAGAATGCCAGGATAGTATAAATATCCCCCAAATTACACCATTTTAGAAAGAAGACACCCCAAAGTATTCGCGGAGGGGCTTGGTGAGTTCATGTATCATTTCATTTTTTCACAAGTTAGCGGAAATTGACACTTTCTGAGAAAAAAAAAAAAAAAAGTTTCAATTTCTGATAACTTCTGGCAAAAAAAAAAAAATCTCAGACGGACTCACTATGCCCCTCAGTGAATACCTTGGGGTGTCTACTTTCCGAAATGGAGTCATTTGTGGGGTGTGTTTACTGTTCTGGCATTTTGGGCAGGGCTAAATTGTGAGTCGCCATGTAAAACCTAAAGGTACTCGTTGGAATTTGGGCCCTTTGCACACCCAGGCTGCAAAAGCGGCACTTATGTGGTATCGCCGTACTCAGGAGAAGTAGGGCAATGTGTTTTGGGGTGTATTTTTACATATACCCATGTTGGGTGAGAGAAATATCTCTGTAAATTGTCAACTTTGTATAAAAATTTTTAAAAGTTGTCGCTACAGAGATATTTTTCACACAAAGTATGGGTATATATAAAAATACACCCCAAAACACATTGCCCTACTTCTCCTGAGTACGGCGATACCACATGTGTGCCACTTTTTGCAGCCTGGGTGCGCAAAGGGGCCCTAAAACCAAAGAGTACCTTTAGGATTTCACAGGGCATTTTTACGCATTTGGATTCCAGACTTCTTCTCACCCTTTAGGGGCCCCTAAAATGCCAGGACAGTATAAATACCCCACATGTGACCCCATTTTGGAAAGAAGACACCCCAAGGTATTCTGTGAGGGGTATGGTGAGTTCATGCAAAATTTTATTTTTGTCACAAGTTAGTGGAATATGAGACTTTGTAAAAACAAAATTAAAAAAAAAAAAAAACAATTTCCGCTGACTTGTGCCAAAAATAAAAATTCTGTGGACTCACCATGCCCCTCACGGAATACCTTGGGGTGTCTTCTTTCCAAAATGGGGTCACATGTGGGGTATTTATACTCACCTGGCATTTTAGGGGCTCCTAAAGTGTGAGAATCCAAATGCATAAAAATGGCTCAGAAATCCTAAAGGTACTCATTGGTTTTAGGGCCCTTTGCATCTTGGCTGCAAAGTGTCACTCATGTGGTATCGCTGTACTCAGGAGAAGTGGGGCAATGTGGTTTGGGGTGTATTTTTATATATACCATAGCTAGGAGAGAAATATCTCTGTAAATGACAACTTTTTACATTTTTTTATTCAAAGTTGTCAATATACAGAGATATTTCTCTCACCCAGCATGGGTATATGTAAAAATACACCCCAAAACACATTGCCCTACTTCTCCTGAGTACGGCGATACCACATGAGTGACACTTTTTGCAGGCAAGATGCGCAAGGGGCCCAAATTCCAATGAGTACCTTTTAGGAGGGCATTTTTACGCATTTTTCTTCTCACGCTTTAGGGCCCCTAAAATGCCAGGGCAGTAGAAATACCCCACGTGTGACCCCATTTTTGAAAGAAGACACCCCAAGGTATTCCATGAGGGGCATGGCGAGTTCATAGAATATTTTTTTTTTGGCACAAGTTAGTGGAAATTGATTTTTTATTGTTTTTCTCACAAAGTCTCCCTTTCCGCTAACTTTTGACAAAAAGTTTAATTTTTCATGAACTCATTATGCCCCTCAGCGAATACCTTGGGGTGTCTTCTTTCCAAAATGGGGTCACATGTGGGGTATTTATACTGCCCTGGCATTTTAGGGGCCCTAAAGCGTGAGAAGAAAATGCGTAAAAATGCTCTCCTAAAGGTACTCATTGGAATTTGGGCCTTTGCGCATCTTGCCTGCAAAGTGTCACTCATGTGGTATCGCCGTACTCAGGAGAAGTAGGGCGATGTGTTTGGGGTGTATTTTTACATATACTATGCTGAGTGAGAGAAATATCTCTGTATATTGACAACTTTGAATAAAAATGTAAAAAGTTGTCGCTTACAGCGATATTTCTCACACCCAGTATGGGTATATGTAAAAATACACCCCAAACCACATTGCCCTACTTCTCCTGAGTACGGCGATACCACATGAGTGACACTTTTTGCAGCCAAGATGCGCAAAGGGGCCCTAAAACCAATGAGTACCTTTAGGATTTCACAGGGCATTTTTACGCATTTGGATTCTCACGCTTAGGACCCCTAAAATGCCAGGGCAGTATAAATACCCCACAAGTGACCCCATTGTGGAAAGAAGACACCCCAAGGTATTCTGTGAGGGGCATGGCGAGTTCACAGAAAAAAAAATTTGGCACAAGTTAGCGGAAATTGTTTTTTTTTTTTTTTTTTTTACAGTCTCATATTCCACTAACTTGTGACAAAAATAAAATTTTCCATGAACTCGCCATGCCCCTCACAGAATACCTTGGGGTGTCTTCTTTCTAAAATGGGGTCACATGTGGGGTTTTTGTACTGCCCTGGCATTTGAGGGTCTCCGCAGTCATTACACGTATGGCCAGCATTAGGAGTTTCTGCGATTCTCCGTATATTGAGCATACGGGTAATGAGATTTTTTTCCGTTCAGCCTCTGCGCTGAAAAAAAAAAATGAACGGCACAGATTTTTTCATTCGCATCGATCAATGTGGATGAAAAAATCTCTGCCAAAATCAGTGACTGCGGTGCGGTGGGCTGGGCGGTAGCTACCTAACAAGTAGCTAACTAACTGGCGGTGATAAGGGACCCTTATGCCCCATTCATACGTCCGAAATTCTGTTTGCGGAACGGAATTGCGGACCCATTCATTTCTATGGGGACAGACTTTGTCCCGCTCGGATCCGGAATTACGGATCCGCGCTTCCGGGTCTGCACTTCCGTTCGCAAAAATATAGAACATGTCCTATTCTTGTCCGCACTGCGGACAAGAAAAAGCATTTTCTATATAGTTCTGGCAATGTGCGGATCTGCAAAATGCGGAAAGCACATTGCCGGTGTCCGTGTTTTGAGGATCCGCGGATCGGATCCGCGGATCGGATCGCGGATCGGATCCGCGGATCCGTGAATCCACGGATCCGTGAATCCACGGATCCGCAAAACACATATGGACGTCCGAATGGAGCCTTACAAGGGGTGTGATCAACGACAGGGGGTGATCAGGGGTCTAGATGGAGTGATCAAGGGGTTAATAGGTGAGGGGTGGGGTGGGGGTTAGTGTAGTGTTTGGTGCAACTTTTATTGTAGTTACCTGGTCCTCTGGTGGTCGATCCCAGAAAATGGGACCACCAGAGGATCAGGTAGCAGCTATATCAGACGCTGTTCATAAAACAGCGTCTGATATAGCTGTTTGATGCGATTTATATCGCATTTACAGCCTGCCAGCGATTGATCATCGCTGGCAGGCTGTAGTCCAACTCTCGAGTCAGCGCTCACTGGGAACGCGCGCACGCGCGCGCGTTCACAGGAACTCTCGCGTCTCGCGAGATGACGCCCCGGCGCGTCCAAACAGAAGATCCCGGCCGCCCGCAGGACGCAATCCTGCGTACGGCGGTCGGGAACTGGTTAAAGGGTTTTCTGAGATATTTTTACTGCCGGATATGTCTTTAGTATGTGATTGTGGGGGTCCGACACCGGGGACCCCTGCTGATCAGCTGTTTCAGAAGGCACTGGCACTCGCAGTAGCTCCGCGGCCTTCATTCTGCTTACCAAGCACAGCACCATAAATTGTACAGAGGCTGTGCTTGGTATTGCAGCTCAGTCCCATTCAATTTAATAGTGTGGAGATGTGTCTAGGCCATGTGACCAATCAAAGTGACATCACATGACCTAGGGAAAGCTGCTAGAAGGCTGCGGTGCTACTGTGAGTATTGGTTCCATGGGATAGATCATCAGTAAAAATATCTTAGAAAACCCCTTTAAACCAGTACCAGAAGTAGGAGACCAATGCTTACTTTAGATACATGGCCCCCTCTTGTGGCAAAACTGCCCCTGCTCTTAATATTTGGAAAATATAATACATTTTCTGAGGTTTTTACATCTAGGTCAGATTGAGGGGTCCAACATCCAGCACCGCCGCTGATCAGCTACAGTATCTCACAAAAGTACACCCCTCACATTTTTGGAAATATTTTATTCTATCCTTTCATGGGACAACACTGAAAATCTGACACTTTGATACAATGTAAAGTAGTCAGTGGTTTGGTTTGCCCTCAAAATAATTCAACACACAGCTAATAATGTCTAAACCGCTGGCAACAAAAGTGAATACACCCCTAAGTTAAAATGGCCAAATTGTGCCCAATTAGCCATTTTACCTCCCCGGCGTCATGTGACTCATTAGTGTTGCAAGTTCTCAGGTGTGAATGGGGAGCAGTTGTGTTTCATTTGGTGTTATCGCTCTTACACTCTCTCATACTGGTGTCACTGGAAGCTCAACATGGCACCTCATGGCAAAGAACTCTCTGAGGATCTGAAAAAAAGAATTGTTGCTCTACATAAAGATGTCCAAAGCTATAAGAAGATTGCTATCACCCTGAATCTGAGCTGCAGCACTGTGGCCAAGACCATACAGTGGTTTAACAAGACAGGTTCCACTCAGAACAGGCCTTGCCATGGTCGACAAAAGAAGTTGAGTGCACGTGCTCAGTGTCATATCCAGAGGTTGTCTTTTCCAAATTGACGTATGAAGGCTGCCAGCATTGCTTAAGAGGTTAAAGGCGTGTGGGTGGGGGGGGGGGGGGGTCAGCCTATCGAAGCTCAGACCATATGCTGCACACTGCATCAAATTGGTCATCCCAGAAGGAAGCCTCTTCTAAAGATGATGCACAAGAAAGCCCGCAAACAGTCTGATGAAGACAGCAGACTAAGGACATGGATTACTGGAACCTTGTCCTGTGGTCTGATGAGAGCAAGATAAACTTATTTGGTTCAGAAGGTGTCAAGCGTGTGTGGCGGCAACCAGGTGAGTAGTACAAAGACAAGCGTGTCTTGCCTACAGTCAAGCATGGTAATAGAAGTCCTATGGTTTGGGGCTGCATGAGTCCTGCTGGCTGTGGGGAGCTACAGTTCATTGAGGGAACTCATGCCAACATGTACTGTGACATACTGAAGCAGAGCATTATACCCTCCCTTCGGAAACTGGCCACAGGGCAGTATTCCAACATGATAACGACCCCAAACACACCTCCAAGACGACCACTGCCTTGCTAAAGAAACTGAAGAGAAAGGTGCTGGACTGGCCAAGGATGTCTCCAGACCTAAACCCTATTAAGCATCTGTGAGGCATCCTCAAACAGAAGGTGGAAGAGAATAATGTCCACCAGCTCCATGATGTTGTCATGGAGGAGTGGAAGAGGATTCAAGTGGCAAACTGTGAAGCTCTAGAGAACTCCATGCCCAAGAGGGTTAAGGCAGTGCTGGAAAATAATGGTGGCCACACAAAACATTGACACTTTGGGTACAATTTGGCCATTTTCACTTAGGGGTGTACTCACTTTTGTTGTCAGCTGTTTAGACATTAATGGCTGTGTGTTGAGTTATTTTGAGGGCACACCAAATTTACACTGTTATACAAGCCGTACACTGACTACCTTACATTGTATCAAAGTGTCATATCTTCAGTGTTGTCCCAGGAAAAGATACAGTATAATAAAATATTTACAAAAATGTGAGGGGTGTACTCACTTTTGTGATATACTGTATCTGTGGAGGCAGTTATGCTCCGGTGAGCGCTGCAGCCTCCTCACAGCTTACCAAGCATAGTACCGTCTATTGGATAGCTTTGCTTTGTATTGCATCTCGGCCCCATGTGACCGATGAATGTGATGTTACATAGCCTACATATCACTCTGATTCTGCAGTTTACAGAAATACTCCACATGTGGTGGTAAACTGCTCTATGGGCACGTGGAAGTGGTCAGAACGAAAGGAGCGCCATATGGATTTTGAAGGCAGATTTTGCTATAATGGTTTTTAGGCACCATTTAGTATTTGAAGAGACCCTGACATACCCCCGCAGTGGATTCCCTTAAAAAGTGACCCCATTTTGGAAACTACATCCCTTAAAGAATATATTAAGAGGGGTACTGAACACTTTTGACCCCATAAGCGTTTTACACTTGGCTGTGAAAATAAAAAGCTTCATTTCTTAAGTTCCAAATTTTTCATTTTCACAAGGGGTAACAGGATAAAAAGCACCCCATAATTTGTTACCCATTTTCTCCTGAATACGGCAAGACCCCATATGTGGTGGTAAACTGCTCGGGCGGCTCATGGCAGGACTCAGAATGGAAGGAGTGCCATATGGCTTTTGCAGCACAGATTTTGATAGATTGGTTTAGGAGTGCCATTGGTTTTTATTTTTTAAGTGATTGTCTTATGTGGGGGCTTATTTTTTGCAGGATGAGGGGACATTTCATTGGCACCATTTTGATTGCTTGGTATTACACTTTTTGTGAGGCAAGGTGAAAAAAATTGCTATTTTTTACAAGTTTTTTAACTTTATTTTGGGAAAAGGACACTTTTTTTTTACATGAAACTTTTCATTTTTTATTTTGGGACTTCAACTTTTGGGGGTTTGATCCCCTTTACAATGCATTACAATACATCTTGTAAGAGGGCGCAAGGTGCCGTCATGGACGGAAGATACGTGTCACCGAGGTTCCTGGCCTCGGTGAGGTGAGAGCCGGGTTTTTTTTGTGTCAGCAGCAGCTAGTGCTGCTTGACATTGATAGATAGCATGGCTGCAAAGCCGATCCGGGCCGGCTCTTACCGGGAGCAGCTAAAGTGTAGGGTGGGTGGCTGCTCCCCACGGTCCAGTCCTGGTTTTGGGCTGGGTTTAAAAACTCAGCCAGCACCAGCAGCTGGGAGAGTGATTGTCCTGGAGCTGCTAATAGTGCTGGGAGCTGAGGGCTGTGTTTTTGGGACCTGCGGCTGGAGCCAAGCTGGAGGGCTCAGACCCCTGTGAAAACGAACAGGCTGCCTGAAAAAGCCTGTCTATGGACTTGCTAACACCAAGGAGCTAAGGTGACTCTTCCGTTTATGGACTTTTGTGTGTGTGAACAAACACCAAGCCACCTGTTTTTGTGATGCTCTTTTTGTTGTGTGAATAAAACACGGACATTTAATTTACAAGCTTGAGCGTTGCCTCTGTACTGCACCCGCTGGTCCTGTCTACCAGAGCGAATCCCCACATTTGGTGTCGGATGCGGGCATGCGCAGTGAGGCTGGCGTAACGCCGAAGTTTTTCCAAAGTGAATGTCATATGTCAAGCCGGCAAAGTTTCAACACGTGAACTCTGACAAGATGGAGGCAGTTGTAAAGGCTCTCGTGGAGGCCAATTTACAGCAGCGGGAGGCCAACAAGCAGCAGCAGGAGACAAACCAGCTGCTGTTGCAACATGTAATGGCTTTGCAAGCGACTGGAGCCTCTCACCGTGCCCATGATGCCCGGAAGCGGTCCGTGCAGCAATTCCCAAGATGACCCCGAGGATGATGCCGAGACCTACCTGGCAGTCTTCGAAAAAGTGGCCGTGAGGAGAAGCTGCCCGTGACCAGTGGGCTGAGGTGGTCGCTCCGTTCCTGGCTTCCGGACCCCAGCAGGTGTTTTTCGACTTGTCGGACGACCAAGCGGCCGATTATGACACCGTGAAAGGAGAGATCCTAGCCAGACTGGGGGTGAACGTGCTGGTCCGCGCTCAAAGAGTCCACCAGTGGGACTTTAAAGCGACTGAACCTGCTAGGCCGCAGTACTACGATCTGCTGCACAGGCTGCAAAAGTGGCTGCAGCCTGATCTACTAAGTCCCACTGCCATGCTGGATCGACTGTTGGCGGACATCTTTTGGAGGGCCCTGCCTTATCCCCTCCAGCACTGGGTCGGCCAGGCGTCTCCGGTAAGTGCCCTGGAGATGGTCGACCTGGTGGAGCGTTACGAGGCCACCAGAAACCTGCAGGGGAGTCTTGCTGGGAAGGGGCCAGTCAAACCCCGGAGGCCTCCACCCCAGTTCCGACGACCGGCGACAGAGAGACCTGCACGGAATGTATCCCCTGCGGATCCGCCTCCCGTGGTATGCTGGAGGTGTCAGGAGCCAGGCCACATCAGGGCCGACTGTCCGCATCAGGGTGAGCCGATGGATGTGAACTACGGGTATCGCCACTCCCTGTATGCACGGAAGCTGTGTGCAACTGGCACCCGTGAGGGGCAGGACAATACCCACCTGTGTCAGGTAGAGGTGGGAGATTCTCTGGCGGTGGCCCTGCTGGACTCCGGGAGTTTAGTCTCCCTGGTAAGAGCTGCCCTAGTACGGCCTGCGGAGTATACCGGCCGTAAAGTCGAGGTCCTATGCATCCACGGAGACTTAAAAGACTACCCCACTGCATTAGTGACTTTGTCCACAGCTGCTGGTAAGTGGACCCACGAGGTGGCTGTCGCTACCAAACTCCCACATGAACTGATTCTTGGGAGGGACTTCCCAGGTTTCCCGGCGCTGTGGCCGGCTATAAAAGTGTCTGATGGGCCCGAGACAGGGGTAACCCTAGTAGAGTGGCCTGATACCACTGGAAGGCCAGAACCCTGGGAGCCCGAATCTGAAGGGCCAGCGGTAGGGGTGACCACTGCTCCAGCGGTAGAGGGGAGACAACCCCACTGAGTGTAATGGTGGGAGACACGGAGGACTTGCCACCGGGACCTGAGTTGGCAGACCTCAATGTCTCCGGGGAAAATTTTGGGACCGCCCAACACCGGGACCAAACCCTAACCAGGGCCTGGGAAAGTGTTGTAATAATTGACGGTAAACCCCAGAAACCTGGGGCTGAATTAATGTTTCCACGGTTTATTATTCTTCAGGATATGTTGTATCGGGTGAACCAAATCCGAGGTGAGCCAGTTGAACAGTTGGTGGTGCCCACCGCATATCGCAAGCTTGTTATGGAGCTTGCCCACCAACATGTTCTTGGGGGACACATGGGGTGGCAGAAAACGCAGGACCGCGTACTACAGCGATTTTACTGGCCCGG
Organism: Bufotes viridis; assembly: GCA_033119425.1. Classification (NCBI taxonomy): domain Eukaryota; kingdom Metazoa; phylum Chordata; class Amphibia; order Anura; family Bufonidae; genus Bufotes; species Bufotes viridis. Next base: position 532,444,448 of record CM065589.1, on the reverse strand, counting down.
TTTGTTTAAGGAAGTAGAGGAGTTCTGTAAGTCCTGTCCGACCTGTCAGGTAAATAGCCCCCATCCGCATTACAGAAGTCCCCTGGTCCCTCTCCCAATAATTGAGGTCCCATTCGAGCGTATTGCCATGGATCTGGTCGGACCCGTACCGAAGTCTGCTAGGGGTCACCAACATATCCTGGTGATTCTGGACTATGCTACTCGATATCCAGAGGCGGTGCCTCTTCGACACACATCGGCTAGGCTCATTGCAAAGGAGTTAATGGAGATGTTTACCCGGGTGGGCCTACCTAAGGAGGTTCTGACGGACCAAGGGACCCCTTTTATGTCTAAGATTATGAGGGAATTGTGTAAACTGTTGCATATAAAGCAATTGCGGACGTCCGTTTACCATCCATAAACGGACGGCCTTGTGGAAAGATTTAACCAAACTTTGAAAAATATGCTAAAAGGGTGGTGTCCCGAGATGGGAAGGACTGGGATCTGCTTCTGCCCTATCTCATGTTTGCAGTGCGAGAGGTGCCCCAGGCCTCTACTGGGTTCTCACCCTTCGAACTGCTTTATGGCAGACGCCCACGGGGCCTGTTGGACATCGCTAAGGAAGCGTGGGAGCAACAGCCCGTCCCCACAAAAGTGTAATTGAATATGTTACCCAGATGCAGGAACGTATGGAGAGGGTGTTACCGCTGGTCCGGGAGCATATGGAGGCAGCACAACAGGCCCAAAGTAGAGTCTATAATCGTCAGGCTCGAGTACGAGACTTTAATCCCGGAGACCGAGTTTTAGTTCTGGTACCCACCCTTGACAGCAAATTTCTAGCTAGGTGGCAGGGGCCCTATGAAGTGCTCGAGAAAGTGGGGAAGTAAATTACAAGGTGCACCAGCCAGGGCGGCGGAAGCCGGAGCAGGTGTATCATGTGAATTTGCTGAAGCCATGGAAGGATAGGAACTCGTCCAGCGATGACAGCCCCGGCCAGGGCTTCTAGGTGAGAAGGATCCAGCCCCTCACCTCGAAGTCCGGGAAGCAGCCGCCACCGTAAAAATTTCAGATAGCCTGTCCTCCAAACAGGTCCAGGAAGTTAAGGAGTTCATTAGTCGGAACACGGATGTGTTCTCGGACCTCCCTGGGCGCACATCCCTAATCCAGCATGACATTATCACTGAGCCTCAGGCCAAAGTCCGGTTAAAGCCGTATCGGGTACCCGAGGCTCGGCGACAAGCCATTGTGAAGGAAGTGCAGCTGATGCTCCAGTTAGGTGTCATCGAGGAGTCAAAAAGTGATTGGGCCAGTCCGATAGTCTTAATACCCAAGCCGGACGGGACATTGAGGTTCTGTAACGATTTCCGCAAGCTGAATGAGGTGTCCAAGTTTGACGCATATCCCATGCCGAGGGTGGATGAGCTCATTGAAAAATTGGGCCAAGCCAGGTATTTTTCTGTCTTGGACCTCACCAAAGGGTACTGGCAGGTACCCTTAACGGAGGCTGCCAAGGAAAAACTGCTTTTATCACACCGGAGGGTTGTATCAGTACAAGGTATTACCCTTTGGTCTACATGGCGCCCCGCCACGTTTCAAAGGCTTATGGATATTGTGCTTCGTCCACATCGGCGGTGCGCCTCAGCGTATCTGGATGATATCATTGTCCATAGCACCGACTGGGAGAGTCACCTACCGAAGGTACAGGCCGTAGTGGACTCCCTTAGGAAAGCTGGCTTAACTGCTAACCCAAAAAAGTGTGTGATAGGGTTAGAAGAGACCAAATACCTAGGGTATGTCATTGGGCGGGGGTGGTCAAACCTCAGGTAAACAAAATTGAGGCAATTAAGAATTGGCCCCGACCTGTCACTACGCGGCAAGTAAAATCATTCCTGGGCATGGTGGGATACTACATGAGGTTTATTCCCAACTTTGCTACAATTGCTGCTCCATTGACAAGCCTTTTAAAGGGACGCAGGTCAGTGTCGATCCAGTGGAATGAGCAGGCGGATAAGGCTTTCTCTGCTCTGAAGTCGGCCCTGTGTGGGTCCCCGGTTTTGGTGACGCCCGACTTCAAGAGAGAGTTTGTGGTACAGGCCGATGCCTCTGAAGTGGGCCTCGGGGCTGTACTCTCTCAGGAAATCAATGGGGAGGAGCATCCCGTGGTTTTCCTGAGTCGCAAACTCACCCCAGCCGAAACCAGGTACAGTATAGTGGAGAGAGAGTGCCTGGCCATCAAGTGGGCACTAGAGTCTCTCCGCTATTATCTGCTAGGGAGAAAGTTCCGTCTGGTGACCGACCATTCCCCTCTAAAGTGGATGTGCCAGGCGAAAGACAGGAATGCTCGGGTCACCAGATGGTTCTTGTCTCTGCAGAACTTCAAGTTCACAGTGGAACACAGGGCAGGCCGCTTGCAAGGAAATGCGGATGCACTGTCTCGAGTACAGTGTTTGGCGTGTGTTCACCCTGTCGGGGTTGAACAAAGGGGGAGGTATGTAAGAGGGCGCAAGGTGCCGTCATGGACGGAAGATACGTGTCACCGAGGTTCCTGGCCTCGGTGAGGTGAGAGCCGGGTTTTTGTGTCAGCAGCAGCTAGTGCTGCTTGACATTGATAGATAGCATGGCTGCAAAGCCGATCCGGGCCGGCTCTTACCGGGAGCAGCTAAAGTGTAGGGTGGGTGGCTGCTCCCCACGGTCCAGTCCTGGTTTTGGGCTGGGTTTAAAAACTCAGCCAGCACCAGCAGCTGGGAGAGTGATTGTCCTGGAGCTGCTAATAGTGCTGGGAGCTGAGGGCTGTGTTTTTGGGACCTGCGGCTGGAGCCAAGCTGGAGGGCTCAGACCCCTGTGAAAACGAACAGGCTGCCTGAAAAAGCCTGTCTATGGACTTGCTAACACCAAGGAGCTAAGGTGACTCTTCCGTTTATGGACTTTTGTGTGTGTGAACAAACACCAAGCTACCTGTTTTTGTGATGCTCTTTTTGTTGTGTGAATAAAACACGGACATTTAATTTACAAGCTTGAACGTTGCCTCTGTACTGCACCCGCTGGTCCTGTCTACCAGAGCGAATCCCCACAATCTGTATTGTAATGCATTGGCTGTAGGTGTATTACACTGAGTAATACACTAACAGCCTGCTTCAGCCCCCTGGCTCTCACAGACTCACAGGGATGGCAGCCATGATGCCTAAGGAAGGCATCGGGCTGCTGTCCAAGCCATCGGGTCCCCATCACAGCAGCGCAGGGACCCAATGGACCCTTAAGGATACCGCACATGCCGCAGTCAGCGCTGACCGCAGCAGTGCAAGGGTTCATACAGCAGAGGTCCGGCAATCAGTCACTGCCGACTCCTGCCGCTGATCGGGCTGACGCTGCTCCTGCGCGTGCCTAATCAGAGCGCAGTACCTGTACGGCGCTGGGATTTCCGACCCAGTTCCCGCTCTGGTGTCCTACAGGTTAAGATACATTGTACATTTTGGTATGTTACAAATGGTCATTCACAGGCTTCATCTTGTTCTGGCCAGGAGGCTCTAGTAGAAAAGTGAATGGACATCCCTGATTTAAATGGTACTTTTGCACCTAGTAGCATAATAGTATTGGGGTAAGAACCAATATTTAGGACAACTCCTCAGTCCTAAATACAGGATCTAACAGCTCCGCTTAGCCAGGGGCATAGCTAAAGGCTTGTGGGCCCTGGTGTAAGAGTTCAGCCTGGGCCCCCTTCCCTCAGTGCTTTGTGGACAGGTGCAGGGAAGCACCTAGCCTTTGTGCTGCCTGAGGCAAAAATTTTAAACTGTGCGCCCCCATGCCAAATTCTTGACGTAACCCCGTCCCTCCAGCCAGAAGTGTAACTCGACCAGCATGCATTTTCTATAATGCTGGTGTCTTCTTATGTGGCACAAGGGTCTTTGGGCCCCTCAGTCTCCTAGGCCTCTGCACCCCCTATAGCTACGCTCCTGCCCTTAGCTCATTAGCTACAGCTGTCATGTCTGTCAATCAAAACATTTATGGAAGCAATAGTGTAATTCTGGTGTCAGGATGGAGTGGGCGCTAATGTAAAACTCTTTTTACTCACAAATCTGGAGGACTTTCTTCCCTTTCTGTGGGTGGGCAGCAGCCCTTTAAGCACCTGCATCTCCCAGGAAGCATTGCAATTACCTCTTGTTACCCCTTCCTCCCCTGCATACAAAATAGTCCCTCACATATAGCCCCAGGGGTACATATGGTAGGTAATATATTACCATATATTACTATGAACTTAAAAGAAAGGGGACTGAGCGCTTCATCTGCTTCACTATGAGATCACTACTCTGGAACTGAGGAGGGGGAAGGAGACCAGGGAGGCTACTGAGCATGTTAGTCCTCCACTGAATGCAGGAGAAGGTGGACCAGAAGTATAAACAGCAGGGGGCGCTACCTGAGAAAATATGTAAGGCTACTTTCACACTCGCGTTTTGGGCGGATCCGTCATGGATCTGCAAAAACTGATGCGTTACAATAATACAACCACCTGCATCCGTCATGAACGGATCCGTTTGTATTATCTGTAACATAGCCAAGATGGATCCGTCATAAACTCCATTGAAAGTCAATGGGAGACGTTTGGCTCGGTTTCGTCAAGCGGACAGCAAATCGCTGCAGGTAGCGTTTTGGTGTCCGCCTCCAGAGCAGAATGGAGACTGATCGGAGGCAAACTGATGTATTCTGAGCAGATCCGTTTCCATTCAGAATGCATTAGGGCAAAACTGATCCGTTTTGGACCGCTTGTTAGAGTCCGGATCTCACAAACGGAAAGCCAAAACGCTAGTGTGAAAGTAGCCTAATGTACATAAAAGAAACTGAACAATGTTTTTATTGCATTTATGTTGCAATAATACTTAATTTTAAATCCCCTAATCATTGCACGCCTTCTAATTAACTCCTTCAAAACATCCGCTGGGTAACAATCAATTCTCCCCGAAGCAGAGCCGTTTAGGACCTCCGCTTCTCCACAATCACTTGGCTTAGCAGAGAAGAGATAAGGATATTTTCAGTTGACATACATGACTAATCTTTCCCTGATGAGCATTGCAAAAACATCAGTCCAATGAGGGGTGACAAGTGCCACAACAGAACTAGCGTGTGGAACAATCCTGTATGTGTAGCATGCAGACAATGGCCGCTGCTGTGTTTTTCCTAATCTTTGTCATATCTGGGTTTTGGGATCAGGACTATTCAAAACCAAATTCAGTTAAACAAACAGATTAGTTCTAGTTGAAGCAGTGAGCAGCGTTTCCTCGTATATGCGCTAAGGAACAACCCGGTCTTGTCAACTTTAATAGGGATGATGGCTGCCTCTCCTCCTTTGTTTTCAGAGTGAAAGTTGAGGGCATCTGGGAATCTAGGCTACCCTGTCTATGAGAAACCTTGCTCCAGGAACTAGAAAGATAGTATTTTATTTAAGTAAATAGTTGAATTAGCTGACGCTGTATGTAGTGCTTTTTATTTGTTAAAGCATTATCCAGAGAGGGTCAAAAGTCAGAATGTAGAAAACAGTCTTCCTACCAGTCTTCTTATCTATAAAGTTTGCCTACATAGTGCAAAATTTTTGAAAAGGCGCACAGATTTTGCAACATGGTTATAGAGGCAGCTCTGACATGTCTGTTTTAGAAGATTTTTGAGTTCCCTTAAAATAACAATGCTGAAGCATCTTTTCCTAGACCTCTGCATTGTAGAGTTCCTCTATTATTTCTCCTGCAAATGTATGAAAAATGTAACAACTGGGCATTATCCTCTGCCTTGTCAATAGGGTATATTTCTATACAGTATGAGACTGTCAACCCTGATTGGAAAGTGTCAGAGTGTGACAAGTGAAACAGGGTTGTTCACTCCTGAAGTCCTTTCGGGAAGACTCCCCAGCGTGGTCTGTGGGTGGAATCACCCTCACCTGATCCCAGCAGCTGGGTTCTGGCTCCTTCGCTCCCCCGGCGCTGCAGCTCTATTTTTTCCTGCATCTACATCTTGTTTGATGCAGGCCGCGTGGCCGCTGCAGCCAGTGACTGGCAATACATAAGACCCAGTGACATGATGCATGGGGTACATATCACTGCTGCAGCCAAACAGGATGTTGTATCGGGGATACTGGAGAGCTTGGGAGCAGTGAAGCAGCTGGAACCCAGCAGCAGGGATCGTATAAGTATGATTCTCTCCACAGGTCCGCCATGCTGGGAGTCTGCCCAAAAAGCCCCATGGTTGAATGAGCCCTTTAAAGCATTCAATTCCAGAAGGAATAATAGAGAATAGATGCTCTAAGAAAAGATGCTTCTGAATTGCTAAACTTTTTTTGAGATAGATTAATTCTATGTGTAAACATCAAGGGGTTTCCCAGGCTCCACGTATTGATGACCTATCCTCAGAATAGTTAATCAGTATCAGATTGTTTGGGCTGCCATGTGCTCCCTGCAGCCTCAGCATCGGAAATAGCACTTTCAATGGAGCCGGAGGCACAGCACCATTCAAGGTGTAGTGGCCATACCATGACCTGTCACCTGGCAAATGACTTTGAACAGATCTGTGCTTTTGGCTCCGTTGAGAATGCTAGTTCTGGCATCAGGAGCTGCAGGGAAAAGCTGATTGGTGGGGATGGAGGGTCTCAGACCCCCACAGATCTGATATTAATGACCTATACTTCCTCTTAATATCTCATGCATTCCAGGTGCCAGAAGAAAAATGGAACATCATTTGCAGTGGCCTGTGTCAACGGGACAGCAAGGTTATACACATCAGCACACGATCGTGAGATTTAAGGAAAATTATTGTGTTTTTTTAATACTTGGCTCATATTTAATTGTTCTTCCTTTATCTGACTTAGAAACTGGACTTTTCTTCTCTCCCTTCAAAGATTACAAATCTCATCTTGTAAAAAAAGTGGCAGGTCATAAGCATTTTCTTTTGTTTACGCACTTATATAGCGCTACTATATTCCGCAGCGCTTTACAGACATTAGCATCACGCTGTCCCCAATGAGCTCACGATCTATGTTTCCTATCAGTATGTCTTTGGAGTGTGGGAGGAAATCAGCCTACCCAGAGGAAACCCACACAAACACAGGGAGAACATACAAACTCCAAGCAGATGATGTCATTGGTCGGATTTAAACTTAGGACCCCAGTGCTAACCACTGAGCCATGCCATTTATCCACTTTATTCAGGCAAGTAATGCAAAAGAGCACAATGTGTCGGCCTAGGTTACCTTCACAATAGTGTTAATATTTTCCGGTATTGAGATCCTTAATAGGGTCTCAATACTGGAAAAAAACGCTTCCGTAAAACATTTAAAATATAATACCATGATCATAGTTCCAATACCTTACATTAAAGGGGTTCTGCAGTTTTATACAACTGATGATCTATCCTCAGGATAGATCATCAGCATCTGATCGGCCGGGGTCTGACACCCGGGACCCCCGCCGATCAGCTGTTTGAGAAGGCAGCGGCGCTGCAGCAGCGCCGCGGCCTTCTCACTGTTTTCCTCTGCTAGAGCCCCGCCCACTGATGTCACGACTTGTATCCAAGTGGCGTGGGCGAGGCTAAGCTCTGTTCACTAAGCTCTGTTTGCGGAACGGAGGGATGCGGCCCCATTCAAGTTGAATGGGTCTGGATCCGTCCTGGAGGCCTCATGAACGTTCTCCGTGCATTGGGGACCGCAAATTGCCACCCCAATGCACGGAACGGAACACATACGTTCGTGTGAATGAGCCCTTAATGTGTGAATTCACACATCAGTGTTTTACCATGGTCAGTGGGTCTGTGTTTTTAGCACGGATGCATGCCCTATTTTGTCCGTGTTCACGGATCCATTAGGCTCATTACAGTCTATGGGTCCATCAAAACTACAGATGCCACGGATCATTAGAAAGAGATGCTTTGAAAATTTTCACCTGTTCAGTGTCAGTTAAACATGGATGGGACACGAACAGGAAAAAACAGACACACCGACCCAAAATGGATCCATCACGGACAGCTTCACGGATGCATCACTGACCGCCTTCTAACGGATTTGAGCACAAACACGGACGTGTGAATGAGGCTTTAGAAAAGCACGCTCACCGTTACCCAGAAAGAAGATGCATCCTAATGGAAGGGAGAAAGAAATAGGAAAGAAATGCCAAGCATTGTCTGGTGGGGATGGGAGGTCAGGAGAGATGGCTGTAGGGAATCTGTCGCTGATTTAGGACTATTATCTACATTAATACATGAGTATGGCCTCGTTCACACTTCAGTGTTTGGTCAATGATTTTCATCAGTGATTTGTGAGCCAAAACCAGGTGTGGGTCAAAACACAGGTGCAGATCTTTCCATTATACCTAATCTCTGTGTAGGCTTCGCTTCTGGTTTTGGCTCATAAATCACTGATGGAAATCGCTGACCAAACACTGAAGTGTGAACGAAGCCTAGTGCTGCAGATAAGGAGTCCAGATCACTATTTTTTTATTCTCCTACTGCCCCTGGTTCCCCTGCTGTCGGCGATCAAAGCTGCACTGAAATATACTGTCAGGACTGCTGTGCTGCCCTAACACAATGGAGAGGACTCATGGGCGCATGCACAGCAGTCCTCACAATGTAGTTCAGCACTATGTGGTCAACAATATGAAGATCCAATCCAACATCTTAAAGTCAGATCTGAATTTTGAGTGGATTCGGGATGTTATAACCTGTCATTTATTATCATTTAAAGTTAGAATTGTCCCCATGAGTGGGGGGTAGAGTGTTTTTGTACTATATGGATATAAATTCACTATACAAATTGACGTAAGGTACAGTATAACGGTAACAGGAAAAGAGAAAATTCTTACTGCAGTTAGCACTGTAAGTTCATCTAAATTTGGCTCAAGACCAAGAGGAACATGTTTAAGTCTGTGTTTTAGCAACGCAACAAATTTATTGGAAAAATATTGAGAAATCCATGGTACATGTCAGAAAGAAAAATGGAGAAAGCAATGAGCTGCAGTACTTCAGAGAACAGGAATAGCAGATCAGAAAGCACAGGCCAGCATGAAGTACTTTGTCCCACTGAAATCAAACAGACATTTTCTTCAAAGAATGTAAAGTTCAGATGTATGTGTGCATAGGCTGAGTATAATTGAAACAGGACTGCTGGGTCTGGTGTTCAGTTTCATAGGGGGAAAAAAAGTAGGGAATGGTGATTGACTATTTGTATTCTCAGTAACAGGGCACCATTTCCACGTCATATATATGCAGGAATGCAGAATTGTGGCGAGCCTGTGCTCTAGTCATGGCTTCCATTGTAGTTTTCTGCATGTCCACCACAACGGCATGAAATGCATCACTATAATAGCCATTCTGGTCCTCTAATAGACAAGTGATGCCTTAAAAAGATTTGACCACCTCCAAACCTACGTCCCTAGGGACTGACACATATGTAAACTGCGCTATTGGGCACAGTCAGGGGCCTAGCTACCGCTACAGGGCCCTACTTCCCCTAAGTGGCTGATACAGGGCTCAAACTCAGGAAGGGGCCTAAGAGGAGGACAAATGAATGTCAGGGTCCAGGGAGCGGTGAGTACTTAGTCTGAGTACTTAGTCCGAGCACTCGTATTACTCATTGCTCCCTGGTCTGACAGAGCACAGCTTCAGGACGGGACGTAGTATGCAGAGCGCAGTATGACCTGACGCTGTGTGATGTCAGGACACAGTGTAGTGCGTGCCTAGATGCAGTGATGCACGAAGAGCAGAGGCGCCTGCAGGAGAAGAAAGGTTTTTTTCTTTTGGTCTGCTCTGACGTCTGCATTTGCTGTGGGGCCTGGTCAATTCTAGTTAGGCCACTGGGCACAGTGCACACTTATCCATCAACAGACTTCTTCAAAAACACTGCAGATGGCACTGCTCATGCACTAGTTTCTCATACTAGGAGACAATGCAAAGTCACTCGCTCCTGCATCCATGTTCATGTTTAGGACCGGTCAGGGCATGGATATCAGCTTGGTTGTGGTCCGACACTCAGCACCACTGTTGAGCAGCAACCTTCACTTAAAGGGGTTATGCCATGAGTGATGTAAAAAATGAAAATTAGACATCATATAGTACGTGGCAATCTCGGTCTACCCAAGCTCGAACCAGCCCTGTACCTCACATGGATCCAGAGATCTCCCCATTCATTGCTCTAATTGCTCTGCTAGATTTATATCAAGCTGGCAGCTCAGGGGATGTTCCCTTTCGGCAGCAGTTCAGGGGGGTGTCCTTTGCGCTGCAACTTTCTCACTATCATAGCTCTGGTGGCACTTGAAGCATGGAACTGACATTAAGCATGTGTGTCAAGCTCAGCGGGGTGGACAGACGAATACGAAAAATGAACAGCAGGTGGCGCTATACAGATACATTTTATTGAATAACTCAGTGGCTGAATAACATTTTTAATAACATGCAATAAAAAAATTATTCAGATCTCGGTGCTGGTCTAAAAACTGCTGAATATTTTTCGTTGGACAACCCCTGTAAGGTAAAAAGACACCAGCCTCCTTACCCTCAAAATTAGCATACACATAAAGATTTCTGCTGCATTCACAAGATAGAAGAATAATATAAGAATGCCATCATGGACAACATGAGATGACTGTTATGGGCATTTTGGTGGCAGATATCATGTGGTAAGGTAACATTAAAATAAATGTCTATGCTTTAGCATCATTTTGGGTTTGAATTTCATGTCTTTATAGTTTTGGGCATTCAGCTTATCGCCTTATTGGATACAGAGCTCTGAATTTCCAGCATAAATAAAATGAATAGCAGATGATAACATTTTGGCTACAGCCACCACTAGGGGGAGGGTAGGAGCTTACTGCATACTAATTATTTTTGAGCTCATGTAAATCCTAGTGTAAAAATTGTATTTCTATTGTCCTGGATTTTAAAAAAATTACACCCCTAATGGGGTGGCAGGATAGGGGATGAATCTCATCAATAGGGATGCAACTGCTAGGACCCCACTGACTATAAGACCAAAGGTGATTTTCCATCAAATGAATGGAGCGGCAGGTATTGCCGGTCTGCTGTTACTCTATTCATCCTCTATGAGACTAGCCGAGTGCTATACTCAGTGTCGGACTGGGGTACTTAGGGCCCACCAGTGTAACTGATTCTGGGGACCCACCTTAAGGCTCCTGCACACAAACTTATTTTTTTTCCGTGTACGTACTGTTCACTTCACTTCAGTGGGGCCACAAAAAAAATGACTCTGTGTGCATTCCGAGTCTGTATGTCCGCATGGCCGTTCTGCAAAATTATTACATTATTACAGACAAGGATAGGACTGTTCTATTAGAGGCTGGCTATTCTGTTCCACATAATGTGGAACACACACACCCGGTATCCATGTTTTGTGGATCTGCAATTTGCGGACTTCAAAACATCGAATGGTCGTGTTCATGAGCCCTTACAGTGAGAACAGAAATATTAAATATGAAGTATGATGGCAGACATTCACAGCAAAATGCACAGACATACATATGGCAGAAGTTACACATATATGGATATCCTGCACTTAAGTCAGTCAGAAACAAGACACATGCAGCGCACACCAATCACTCATTGGACAGATGTGGCACACAGGACACTTATACATGGGTCAGATGCCACTGATGTATATGTCACATACTGCACATACACCACTGATACATAGATCATATATAGCACACACCAATCACACATAGGAAACATGCAATGCACCAGGGGCGTAGCTAGAAATGACTGGGCCCCACAGCAAATTTTTGTATTGGGCCCCCCCTACCCGCGCGTTTCGCTCCCCCTCTATAATGTGCCAGCCATATAGCCCCCCTATAATGTGCCAGTAGTCAGCCATATAGCCCCCCCAGCCCCCCTATAATGTGCCAGTAGCCAGCCATATAACCCCCCTATAATGTGCCAGTAGTCAGCCATATAACCCCTCCTATAATGTGCCAGTAATCAGCCATATAACCCCCCCTATAATGTGCCAGTAGTCAGCCATATAAACCCACCCTATAATGTGCCAGTAGCCAGCCATATAGCACCAGATGCCCCCATAGTGCTCCTCTCCCCATAGTGCCCCCTATAATGTGCCAATATCAAGTGCCTCTGTCTTCCCCATCCCAATATCATAGTGCCATCCTCTCCCCTGCCCCCTAATGTGTGTGCCAATATGAAGTGCCTATCTCTCCCCCCATTTGCCAATATTATAGTGCCAATAGCCCCTCCTCCCCTGTGGCAGTAAAGTAAAAGTCCAGTATTTAAAAAAACAAAAAAAAAAAATCCTGTCTTTCAGAAAAGTTTGTGAAGGGAATCAAACCTGTGACCATTAGGATGAAAGGCAAGACACTTATCCACAAGACCATATGAGCTGCATAACCAGGTAGCTAAAAAAAATAAAATAAGACCTCTAGATAAGGAGAACTTTGATAGTGTATCTATACACATTACAGCTGCCCCAACACACCAAGCTCTGCTACATCCATATACAATGTGCTGGTGCAGCTGTAATGTGTATGGATACACTATCAAAGTTCTCCACATCTAGAGGTCTTATTTTTTAGCTATCTGGCTTATCAGCTCATATGGCTTTGTGGTTAAGTGTCTTGCCTTTGAACCTAATGGTTGCAGGTTCGATCCCCAGGGCAAGCTTTTCTGAAAGAAAGAAAAAATAAGTTTTAAGTAAACAAGGGCTAGAGTACACTGCGATTCACTGAGTAATTAGCGAAGGGAGAGGAGTGAGGACACGTGCTGATTACCCAGGGGAGCAGAGGAGTGAGGACAACACTTGCCGGGCCCCCTGTAAGCCCGGGCCCCGAAGCAGCTGCTTCCCCTGCTTCCCCGGTAGTTACGCCCCTGCAATGCACACACCAAGACATGTAGGCCTAATCCTATTAAGTGTAGCACACGTAAAGGGGTTAAAGGAGCTGCCTCACTTCAGCAATTGGCATTTATCATGTAGAGAAAGTTATTACAAGGCACTTACTAATGTGTTCTGATTCTCTATATTGACTCTTTTCCATCACATTATACACAGCTCGTATCCGTGGTTTTGACCACTCTGTAATCCAGCAGCGGTGGCCGTAAAGGTCTTGGCCTATGAGCACCTCCAGCCTTTCCCTATAGTGTGTAAACACGGCCACCACTGCTGGATTACACGGTGGTAACAACCACGGATATGTGTTTTGTATAATATGATGGAAAGGAGGCAATATGGAGAATCAGAATACATTAGTAAGTGCCTTAAACAAACAAAAAGAAGGTTGTAGGCAGCTTGACCCTGTAACTCACTCTCTGGGAGCCCGAAACTCCACTTCTTCGGTAAGTGGTGGTAAACACTTAGCAAAACAGACAATTTCCAGATCCAGCTTCTACCAGTTCTGTGGTAGAGTGCTTTTATTGAAGATAGCGATAAAAACTCACATGTATGCAGGACAATAACAGCAATGTGACGCGTTTCGGATCACCAGTAATATGGATCCTTCCTCATGACAATGCAACAAATACAAAAGTACCTTTAAAAAGGCTCTGCACACCTGGGACCTTGATTGCATAGTCACATGACTGCAAACTTCCATCCTCCTAACAGGTGAGCAGAAACCTAACACCCTTTAATTACATCACATATTTAGAGTACAAAAAAGAGAAAAAAATAAAAAAAGAAAAAACCACCACAGAGTACATACAAGAAAAGTGCGACAATCAAAGCACATGATCCAAGTGTACACATAATAAAAACAAAAACAAAAAGTTTCTCTGATAAAACTTAATATTGCATGATTATGCCATTTGTTAGTATTGGACTATCAAGTCCTGTTTTTTATTCAAACCCACAGGAACACGTGTTTTTAGTTGGAACATCCAAAAAGACTCCCTATTCAACAGTTTCCTCCTCATATCACCCCCTCTAATGGGTAAAAAAAACCTCTCTATACCTTGCGCCCTAAAAGAACTGGAATCACCACCATGCATAACCGCAAAGTGTAAACTTGCGGCAGATATGTTGCGGGTGCGATAATGTGGGATATCGGATAAGTATTTCCTTATACGAACTTTAAGCGGGTTGGAAGTATAACCCACATATTGTTTTTTACATTCCTCACAGGTGATAGCATATATGACGTTTTTGGTATTACAGTTAATGTAACTCTTTATGTCATATTATCTGCCATCTGCGCAGGAAGAAAAATGTTTTTTCACATAAAGATGTTCGCAACATATACAGGTCCGATGTCCACATTTAAAGCACCCTTTAGTTACCAACCACGTGGAAACAGTGCGTTTTTTGTCTTCATATAGACTGGGACTAACCATATTCCCGATGGTGGGGGCTCGTCTGGCCGCACACCTCACATTCTCACCTATAACTTTAGCCCATGTTTCCTCATATTTCAGAACAGGAAGATGTTTACGCATTATGTTACAGATTTCATTATATTCACCACTGTATTGGGTAGTAAAGTATTGGATAGTAAAAGTAATTGGGGCAAATTCCATGTCATGTTTTCCTTTTTGTTTTTCGCTTCGCATTTCTTGAAAAATCATGACATTGCGGTTGCTCTTCCTAACTTGACTCCTACATCTCTGCATGTGTCATGAGGAAGGATCCATACTACTGGTGATCCAAAACGCGTCACATTGCTGTTATTGTCCTGCATACATGTGAGAAACAAGAGAAAAAATGACTCCTCCTTCCTATCTCTGGGCGCAGGAGACTGGGGGCCTACCGAGGAATCCCCCGCCTCCCTTGTGGGCCAGTCCGAGCCTGGCTATACTCAGCTACAGTATATCTGGTGGTCCGATAAAGAATTAACTGAGTGGTATGGCACTAAAGATGCGCAACTTATGCTCCATTCATACAGGACATGAGACCTCTGTTCTCATAATTCATGTGGGTCCTAGAGGTTAGACCCCCATTGATCAGATAATGTCAGTGTTTTGTTTAACTACATGCATCTTTATACACTGTTGAATGAAGATCAAATACTGATATCCACATATGTAAAAAAAAAAAAAATATATGAAATGGGGGCTCTTTCACGTGATTTTGAAAATTAAATTGTTGACCTTATTTTCCTGTGGTTCATTGACTCCAGAATGAGCAGATGATTAGAAGTGTCCTCTCCTGTTAGAATGGGTGTATCTAGGCGTTATAAGATACAACCGCACTCGTGTAATGATATGTGAATGCTTCATGCAGTTGTCAAAGTTCAACAAAAGTGACTTCCAAAATCCTGTAACAGGCTGCTTCCTCCCTATTGTTCTCCACCGTGTCATGTCTGCAGGGAAACCTTCAGCCTTTTGTCAGAGGTGAGTCCATACTATACAACTGGTGATAAAAGGGTCCATCCACGTACATAGCAGGCTATTAAGGCAGAGTAGTTTACAAGACTGTTTGCTCATCAAAGACCCTTTAACAGTTTGATGCCTATGGTTTTGTGAAGGGAAGGGACCTGCCTACAGACTATAATTGAGCGACAATTCTCCTGTGTTTGTTATTATCAGTCCACATTGTTTTACAGATGATAACTAAGGCTTCGTTCACATCATCATTCAGCCTTTACGTTCTCCTGCTCCGTTTAGAAGCAGGAGAACGGAAAGCACAGATTCGGCACATAACTGAGCCGAACGGATTCTAAGGACCCCATAGACTATAATGGGGTCCGTTAGGTTTCCGCTCAGAGAAAGATTTTTGAAGCGGAGACAAAAGTCCTGCATGCACTACTTTTGTCTCCGCTCCAAAATCATCTTCTGAGCGGAAACCTACCGGCTCAGTTATGTGCCGAATCCGTCCTTTCCGTTCACCTGCTCCTAAACGGAGCAGGAAGACGAAAAGGCTGAACGGTGATGTGAACGAAGCCTTAAGAGAATAGTGCAATTTATCTTTCAATTGATAAATTAGTTTCATTCATTGATTTAATCCAACTGGGTATCCTTTTAAGGAGATTCTCTGTATGACGAGATTTACATATCATTTATGATTTCGATGGAAGCTTATTAGCATGTCTGGAATAAATCGTTTACATGGGCTACAAACAGATGTGGAATCAGTGGGAGCAAAGCAATAAAGGGCTTGCAGGTCATAAGTCTTGGGTAGCATTAAGTTCACAAAGTGGACTTCGATCATAATTTCAGGGACAATTTAATTTTCCTCGAAGCATAAACTGACAACTTGTTGCTCTTTATGTAAATTTAATTTTGCAAAAATGTGATAATATACGAAAATCAAGTGATGTAAACTGAGTAATATCAAACCTATTTATTCGTTTTCTGCCCTTAGCTAAATGCAGAGGAGAAGATAGGAGTTATAGTAGAAAGAATAGTGGTTTTAGTTAATACAAAGCTCCCCTGTACTGTGCAATGATTGGAAGAGCACAGCTTTCTTACCTTTGCGCACACCGTGGTCTTGGAGATTCTACTACCTGATGGAGGTTTAGGGTGCCCTTGATGGTGACACATTGTGAGGTGCATGGCAGTGTCCCGTGCTGTGCTGGAGGCAATTGTGAGGCAGTTTTGCAGTAGAACTGTTCTTTACTAAAGATTCAAGTTCAAGCACATCAGTTACAGTTCTCAGCAGGCATGGACTGACAGATGTTACTCAAGTGAACTTCCCACAGATCTTACAGGTTATACAACTGCAAAGGTAGTTAATATGCCAGGATGTTTCCCTTATACTGTATTTCTCTAGCTGAATCTTGCACAAGCTTCCAGAAATAGGGGTACAACAGTTTCTTGCACGATGCCACCTCAGGGCAGACCTCAACGTCAGACTATGCTTTGAACCTTCTGTACAGGTTGCTGTATTTACAATTAAAGTTACCACTTATTTCCACTGCGGGATGTGGTTTGGTGGGCACATCTGGATTATAAGAAAAAAAGAGAATACGGCAGCACACAAATAAAGTACAATAATGCCATAATTATAGAAAACATTCTGGTGCTAATGCTACGCTTATTTTGCAAATTTGAAATTCTTGGCAAATACATTTTGTACAAAATTATTTGGGCCCGTCTGCCAAACGTCAAGGCGATCTCTATAAGACGGGAACCTAACATTAAATCCTAGCTGTTATGTGCCATAATGGCCACCATAAAATTCAGGGAGTGTAGGTTCCACATGCATGCTGTGTCCACTCTGCTTTATGCCATTTTTGGTGCCATACCGGCCTCCATTAAATCCATGGATGCAGGTACCAACATGCATGCGGAGTCCACTCTATACCTCATTGTGCCAAATGGCTTCCAATAAATACAATGAGAGCAGGCTACAGCTTTATACTTACTCTAATTATAATCAGCCTATGGGGCAGACAGGCTAATCAGGGGTGCAGGACCAACAAGAGTCAGCCACACCTCTAGCTCCAGTACAACTGCAAAAAAGAAGGGGTCAGTCAGCACATCCCAATGTGCAGGTGCACGCTGCCTCTCATTGTATTCATGGGAAGCCATTTGGCACCAGGAGAGGTATAGAGTGGGCTCAGCATGCATGTTGGTACCTGCATTCCTGGATTTAATAGAGGCCGTTATAGCACCAAAAATGGCAAAAAGGACCCAGCATGCATGTGGAATCTGCACTCCCTGAATTTTATGGTGGCCGTTATAGCACATAACTGGTAGGATTTAATGTTAGGTTGCCGTCTTATAGAGATCGCCTTGATGTTTGGCAGACGGACCCAAATAATTTTGTACAAAATGTATTTGCCAAGAATCTCAAATTTGCAAAATAAGCGTAGCATTAGCACCAGAATGTTTTCTATAATTATGGCATTATTGTACTTTATTTGTGTGCTGCCGTATTCTCTTTTTTTCTTATAATCCAGATGTGCCCACCAAACCACATCCCGCAGTGGAAATAAGTGGTAACTTTAACTGTAAATACAGCAACCTGTACAGAAGGTTCAAAGCATAGTCTGACGTTGAGGTCTGCCCCGAGGTGGCATCGTGCAAGAAACTGTTGTACCCTTATTTCTGGAAGCTTGTGCAAGATTCAGCTAGAGAAATACAGTATAAGGGAAACATCTTGGGCTATTAACTACCTTTGCAGCTGTATAACCTGTAAGATCTGTGGAAAGTTCACTTGAGTAACATCTGTCAGTCCATGCCTGCTGAGAACTGTAACTGATGTGCTTGAACTTGAATCTTTAGTAAAGAACAGTTCTACTGCAAAACTGCCTCACAATTGCCTCCAGCACAGCACGGGACACTGCCATGCACCTCACAATGTGTCACCATCAAGGGCACCCCAAACCTCCATCAGGTAGTAGAATCTTCAAGACCACGGTGTGAGCAAAGGTAAGAAAGCTGTGCTCTTCCAATCATTGCACAGTACAGGGGAGCTTTGTATTAACTAAAACCACTATTCTTTCTACTATAACTCCTATCTTCTCCTCTGCATTTACCTGCACATTGGGATGTACTGACTGACCCCTCTTTTTGCAGTTGCACATCTGGATTATGCCATTTAGGTTTGTCCAGGGCCAGAAGCCTTTACACTTCTGCATAATGTTGCTATAGATCCTATAAAGTAAGTCCTTTCAGACAACTTATCTCCACAGGGCTTCTACTCGCACCTCCTTGTAATACTGGTATGCTTTTCAGATGTATAAAGTTTTTGTTCTGGCCTGGCTCTGACTGACACCTAATACAGGACTGGCTTTTCTGATATTTAGCATGTTCTAAATGGAGTGACGTCATGCGCTGCACTGCCACATCAGCCCAGGTTGGTTCAAGTTACCAGTCTGGGCCACTGCTCCGTTGTAGCACGTGACGTCACTCCATCACTGAATATATATCAGTAATATATTGTGTTATTAGTTATATATATATTATTACCTCACAAACACAGTTTCATCATGTATTGTATCACTCAGTAATATATTGTGTTATATTATTATGTCACACAGGCCATGTGAACTGATTTCAAAAGCTAGCAGCTGCTGCCTTGTAGATGGACAGTCCGCAGTCACACTGTGGACCTCCTTCTGGTCCTGGAGCGCAGTCTCAGCCCAAAGACCCATATGACCCTCTGCACCCAATCTGTTATTACTACTGCCCATGTAGAGACCTGGAAGCAGCAACAGACCTGTACCACTGAGCAGTTGAAACGTTGCTTGTCTTGTGGACGTTGAGTGAATACATTTGATCACATTGCACTGAAGTTCTGCTTCCTCCTGCATTTTATGTTGGATTGGTGGGATTCTGGATCCGGATCTCCTGGTATGCCTGCACCTGTGTATTCTTTCCCCTTCATCACTGTGCTGCTTCACTTTTCATTTTTGTACACATTGTGTAAGGTGTTTATTCTTGATATAAGGGGATTTAGTTTCTGTGATAGTGTCTACAACCCTTGGGATTGGTTTATGTTTTTTTCTGCAGTGATAAGTGCTAAATTCACCTTTAGGGTGAAGAACAAAGTAATCAGAGATCAGTTAACGGATTCTAAATAAATCAAAGCCATCTCATATTCCCCAAAAATTCGGCTTCCAGGCAATTTGGAATTTTTTACAATTCGATTCAGACAAATCTCTCAGTTCTAAGAGACCTCAGTTTGATACATAACTTCTGAATGTACCAACTTCTGAGTGTACCCAAATTGAGTCTTTGTTAAAATTGCAGCAGGCAGGTCCAGCGCCAGGGGTTTCTTCTAAGGTGTTACTAAAGTTTTTGTCGTGACGCCAGTTGCATTTTAGCAACGAGGAACTAGGTCCCCCCATGTAGATGGTGATGGTGGAACCCAGGTGTAGGAATGCCAGAGTGGTATGAGGGTGGCCTAAAATGCCCCTTTATGGTGTGGCTTTTGCACTTGTCACGGTGCTCCTACCAGGATATCCGGAAGCGTGCTTGTCTGCAGCAGTGAAAATAGGGTGAATAGTTGAGGGATTTGCAGAACAAACTCCAGACGTGTACTGAGGAAGTTAACTGCTTTACATGGCATAAACTTGCATCAGGGAACAATCTTCCAACTTTATCTTGGTTACCAGCAAGCTTTGGCATGAAGTTCTGGCAGGCAAACACTCTCAGCTCTGCTACATCTGAACTCTTTTAGCTCTCCTATGTTGACAGGATTAAATAGGAACGTTTCCTCTTCTACTGCAACTTCTCTCTTTGTCTGACTCTATCTTTATCTTGATCGGTATCTTGTCCAGGGAACTTTTCCTCCTGGCTTCTAAGGCTTGTAGCTTTGGCCTCTATGCCCAGCAGAGCAGACAGTGCACTGCTGGCTGACACACAGCCTTCCCCTTACATGGGGTAAGCTAGACTGACCCTAACTAACTAACTAACTAACTAACTAACACCTCCCTCTCTAGAGAGGGGGCTAGAATGGAAGAAGGGCTCCATTCTAGCTAACACAGCTCTGCCATAAGTGCCGCCATCTGCTGATGAACCAGGTACATTGCATGAACAATTACATTTCAGAGAAATACAAATACACTTGGTGCAGGACCTAGGGATAAATACACATGATGATATGGGAATCATGCACCATTAAATATAGTGATGGGGCAAAAAGGGTAGAAATGCACCCTAGCAGGGTGTTACAGAATCAGGCCTAGTCTCTAGAAATCATGTAAGGCTGGGTTCTCATTTATCAGTTGTGTCCAGCAGTCATGTTACGTTTGTGAGTTGGGCCCAATTGACATTTTTTTAACAATTTTTGTACCTGCCCATCATACATAGCTGGATATAGACAAATAGAAAAAAGCTGCATGATAGACATCCAACAGATGCCAAAAAGAAACCCATAGAAAACCATGGGATGAATTCTGGCATCAGTTTCCCTCCAGTGTTCCTGTACCATAGGGAAACTATAAAATCAGGTAAATGGATCTGAGCTGCAATACCAGGCACAACATAAAAACAAGTGTGGTGCTGTTTCTGGTTCAACTGAGATGAAGCTAATACATTGTGATTTCTTTAGGCAGATATAGCTATGCAGCCGTATATGAGGTCGGTGTAAGTAAGAATAAGTAAAAACCCTTTAGATGTCAAAGACATGAAAAGATCATTACTGCATATGACTTTAACTTTCAACCTTACAACTATAGAATAAAATAGGTGAATACTGAGAGTTATATAGGAGAGATTAATCAAAACTGGTGTAAAGAAAAACTGGCTTAGGGTGGGTTCACATCTGCGTTCTGCGATTCCATTATGGCTTTCCGTTATAACGAAAAATAACGTAATCCATAAGACGGAAGGATGGATCCATTATGCTGCTCATAGACGTGTATTAAAACAGAATGCAAAACGGAAGCCTTTTAAAGGCATTCCGTCTTATTAGAAGTCTATGGGAATCAGAACAGATCCGTCCAGTTACCGCTATGCAGACTTTGTTTTCCGTCTTGAATAACGGGAACCAGACGGATCCGCTATGATTCCCATTGTCTTCTATTAAGAAGGATCAATACAGAATGCCTCTTAAAGGCTCTCGTTTTGAATTCCGTCTATGGATTCTGTTATTTTCCGTTATAACCATGTTATAACAGAAAGCCATAACAGAATCCAGAATGCAGATGTGAACCCACCCTTAGATGCCCATAGCAACCAATCAGATTCCATTTTTCAGAGCTTCTTTGGAAAATGAAAGGTTAAATCTGATTGGTTGCTATAGGAAACTAAGCCAGTTTTTATTTACACCAGTTTTGATAAATCTCCCCCATAGTTCATCAATAGCTGAAGATTGGCTCTACATCATAGTAGTCATTGGCCACATTACTGAACATGGTGATTACTTGACATGAAGTCACTTGGGCTGATCAATCAGTCATTCATGGCATATACCCAGGCCTTGTGTCCTATGTCATTCTAGTAGAATGGCTCCATTCATGTGTTCCTCCTGGAGAAGGGGGCTGGGAGATTATCCTCAGTAGGAATCTAAGGCCAGAGGCAGCTGGGTCACACACTGAGAGTACCCGTCCACCTCAGGGCACATATGGTGCACATATATACCGGGCCATGGCGGGCAGATGGACAGATAAGAGTTTCATATAACAACTCCTCTAAATGTGTGAATCCTTGTTAGGATTTTCAACAAAAGCATCAAGAAGACCACACAGTTCACAGGTTCTGTCCAACAACAATCTTCAATCAACACCAGTAATGAGTAAAGGGTTTCTTCAACGTAACCTTTTAGCCATAGGAAAACCAATGGGTCAATGCAACCCATCTCTTCTGCTGACTTTCTTCTATAAGTGGATGGCCACACGTTTGAATTTCTTGATGCAGTTTTGGAAGTGAATTAAAAAATGAGAAGAAATAGTATCTATGCTTAAAAGGGTTATCAGAGATTTTGATATGTATGGCCTATTCTCAGGATAGATCTTCAATATCAGGTCTTTAGGGGTATGACTCCCAGCACCCTCACCCGTCAGCTGTCTGAAGAGACCGCAACCTCTTCCTAGGCCATGTAAAATCACTAGTGATGAGCGAAGTCGCTTCGCTCAAAACTTCGGATTAAAGATACATTCACACGACTGTGGTGTTTTGCGGATCCACAAATTGCAGATCTGCAAAACTCGGATACCGGCCCATTTGCGGACCGCACATGCATTCATAGAAAATGCCTATTCTTGTCCGCAATTGTGGACAGGAATAGGACATTTTAAAAAATTTTCCCCAGGCTGCGGAACGGAACTACTATATTTTGCGGCCCCATAGAAATGAATGGGTGCGGACCTGTTCCGCAGAATTGCGGAACGGATGCGGACTCATTCATGCGGTCGTGTGAATACAGCCTAATGCTGTACGGAGATCCGTCTCTGTACAGCATTAAAATTTATGGCCTCCGATGCGCCAAAGTCAGTTATTTGCGAAGTCGCACAAGACTTCATTGAATAACTTCGGTAGTTGATTTTTAAAGTGGAAAACCACTTCAAAGCTTGGAACCAAACTCGGCTTCGGTTCCGAGGTACCAGTCAGAACCGAGTTCGGTTTTCTACTTTAATAATCAACTACCAAAGTTATTCAACGAAGTCTTGTGCGACTTCGCAAATAACTGATTTCGGCTCATCGGAGCCTGTACATTTTAATGCTGTACAGAGACGGATCTCTGTAAAGCATTGATCCAAAGTTTTGAGCAAAATGTAGCATTCTAACTCGCATCGCTCATCACTAAAAATCACATTCATCAGTCACATGGCCTAGGCACAGTTTTGTCCCATTCAAGTGAATGGGGCTGAGGTGCAATACCGAGTACGGCCTCAAGCCAATGGCCGGCACTGTGCTAGGTAAGCTGAGAGGAGGCCACAGCTCCTCAAACGACCAGGACTCAGACCGCCTCCGATCTGATATTGATGACCTATCCAGAGGATAGGTCATCAATATTAAACACACGGAAAACCCCTAAACGTAAACCATATTTCTCCATGATAAATACATGGCTCCAAAAAAAAGGCGTCCTTAGGTTCAGGAATTTCATGTGGCATTCCAGAGTAAATTATGCTCCAGCTACTCGTTTTCAGCATCCAGAGCATTAGAATATCTAAGATTATTTGTTGACATTTCCATGGTAAAAAGAAGCTTTCACTATTTATAATTCAATCCTTCCACCTAATCCAGTACTTAGACCACTGGCATCTTGGCAGTTCGGTTCCTTATCCGGATTTTATTTACTTTCCTATTATTTACTCTTTTACTTCATCAAGCATTTACCCAGCGGGGTCCGGGAAGAAATATGTTTGTTACCTGGTAAAAGTTTATGTAGAGTAAAACCTAATGAAAAGAAACACTTGAGATTAGTCACTGATTTAAGAAACTTCCAAGGAATTTAAGGCAACTTTGTGCACTCTGCAGTGCCCCTTGTGGCAGAGACTTGAACTGCACGTTGCTTTTTCCTTGGGGGGGCAGCTGGTAAGGAGCCTGCTTTAAATTAGATGATTACAAAATGATGTTTTGCCTGAGGCAAAAGCCTCCTCTGAGGCCCTTTATATACCACTTGTCGACAAATTAATGGGAGGGTAAATAAAAAGTATTTTTGTTTTGTTTTTTGAGCCAAGACATAAAATGTGCACGATTACACGTATGAGTGTTGTGCTTCATTTTTCACAAGTGTCCTCTATTACAACTCCCATCTGGCCACATTACACATTATATATAATGTGCATTCCGTCACCTTAGCCCCTTTATTACCTTGTTCAAACAAACATTGCCCAATACTGCTGCCTGCCCCTTGCCTTCAGCCTCCAACTTGTTTGCTTAAGTATACTGGGTCACACTCCAGTTGCGGCGCTGTATACATGGCGCATGCCCATGAAATGTGACTCTTTACAGAGTTAAGACTTTCACATCTATACCCATTCTGTAAGATATTGAGCAACAGAACGAGAGGGGAAAACTAGGATTTCAGGCTTTCTTTTCCCGTAAATACCTAGTAGGGCGTTTGAAAAATGTAGTAATCAGATAATTGCTAACAGCAGAGGCTCCTTGCATGCCTTCCTTCAAGAATGGACTTTTTCAGATGGTAATGTCTACACATTTGCCTACCAGGCTCATCCCTCCTGGTGTGATAGTCAGACATGGGGTGCTAATATCACATTAAAGCCTGACTTCAAGCTCAGATATGCTAATTTAATCTATCAGGGTATTACTCCTTCCAGGTAACATCTATTATACACAATTAGCCAGCAGTGACAGGACATTCCATTAGACTACTCAGCCATTTCCTGCCTTGGGGATCTTGAAGACCTTTTGCTGGGGTCCAGTCTTAATTATGTCACTTGTGTCGCCAACATTTCTATTAGGTATTCTTTACATAAGTTTGCATTCGTTTGAAAGGAGACTGATCATAGCACTGGGACTGTAGCTTTGTTCAAAGGATTAGAACTATTTAGCATTCTTATCTATGTGTATTGAGTTATTGGGCGCTAAAGAACAGTTCAGACATGAGGCTAGCCATAAAAATGAAAAGAAGATTAAACTGCCTCACAGAACCAATGCCTGAGGTGTGCTGTCTTCCCATATTCATTAGGTTAGTGTGGAACCCACTAACATCAGTCTAATGGCCATATATTTAAATACATTCTTCAATATAATATGGTTTTAAAGCACATAACGCAAAATTAGCTCTAAATGTTCAAGAAAGAGCCCAAAGCTCTATATTAACACACATAGCATAACGGATCCTAATGTAGACAGCATCATAATAATAGGCTTGACCAATGCATATTAGATGTGCAGTAATATGTCCCTTGTATACACCAAGCAGTCATACCTTTAAAGGGGTATTCTGGTAATTTCAAGTTACCCCCTATCAATAACTGTACTCGGCTATTTCCTGCAGAGAGATAAATAGAGCGGCAGCGTGCATGTCTGACCTGCTGCTCTATTCATTTCAGAGGGCATTGCAAAGTACGGAGCCACCACTCTCGTGATCGTGTGGGTCCCATTGGTATGGCCCACACTGAATAGTTGTCCCCTAAAGTTTGGATCGGGGATAACCTGGTTGGTTTATGCACTGTGGCATGCAGCTGAAACCAAACCTACCTGTAGTGACCAATGGTTGCATGATTTTGTGGGTGAAACGGAGTACTTAACTTCGCTGCGAACCACATGCGGAGGAACTGCCCCCCCAGTTAGAAACACGCCACAGTGTTTGGGGTTTGGAGCAGTCCCACCCATTTAGGCCACGTTTATTTCTGTGATTCTTGAAACTGAGTACTTACCCTCAAAATTGCTTCAACCTCATATGTAAGCCGTGCCTGATAAATCAAGTCTAGGACCACTGACAAGTGAAGTGAATACCATTGATTATCTCATTACAATGGCATCTGTCAAGGGGTGGAAAATAGTAGGCAGCTAGTAAGGATCTGAATGATTTTGACAAGGCTCCAATTGTATTAAGATAATCTAGATAACTAGGACAGAGCACCTCTGAAATGGCAGGTCCTGGCGGGGATTCATGGTATGGAGTCATTAGCGCCTGCCAACACTGGTTCAAAAAAGGACAATCGATCATCTGCTGACAGTGTCATGGGCAGCTAATACTCATTTTTATGCATTGGGAGCAAAGGCTAGCCCGTGTGGTCCTGTCCCATAGAAGAGTTACTATAGAGCAAGTTGCTGAAAATATTACTGCTGCATATGACAGAAAGGTGTCAGATACACATGGCATGGCAGCTTGCTGTATATTGGACTGTGTATTTGGAGACCGGTCAGAGTGTCACTGCCCACAGCAAAAACTGCTTAGAATGGGCATAAGGGGTGCACGATTGTGGAGTGCTTGCACGGGTCATCTACCGCAAAGTGTTCTGAACCTGATCCTCCACCATACTCTCCACCGCACCTATGCACCCAAAACCACTACAGATATCGTCTGCTGACCAGCTCATGCAGCTTTATATCTCCTTTATATCTCCTCCGCTATTTTCCCAAGATGGCTGGACCTTTGTACAAAACAAGCACTTTTACCTTTTGTGTCACACCAATCTCCTCATAGATCGTAAGCTCTTGCGAGCAGGGTCCTCATTCCTCTTGTTGTAATTATTGACTTGTCTGTTACTATGTTATTTATGACTGTTTGTACATAAAGCGCTGCGAAATATGTTGGCACTATATAAATAAAGATTATTATTATTATTATGAGCGCATCAGAACTGGACCATGGTAGAAGGTGGCCTGGTATAATAAGTTACATTTTCTTTTTGATTGTGTGGATGGCCGGCTGTGTGTACATCATCTTTCTGAAAAGGAAATCATCATCAGGATACACTATGAAGTCAGCAGAGGCAGTATGCAAGTCAAGTTAATATGACACATACCATCTGCCTAAACATTAGTGCAGACCAAGTACAACCCTCATGGTAATTGTTTACCTAATAGCAGTGGCCTCTTTCAGCAGGATATTGCAATTGTTCAAGAGTGGATTAAAAACATGTCAAAGAGTTCAAGATGTTGACTTGGTCTTCAAATTCTCCAGATCTCAATCTGATCAAATATATTTGGGATGCTGTAGAACCACAAGTATGATCCATGGAGGCCTCACCTTGCAACTTGCAGGATCTGCTGCTAACTTCTTGGTGCCAGATACCACAGGAGTCGGACACCTTAAGATGTTTTGAGGAGACCATTCCTCAATAGGTCATAGCTGTTTTGGAGGCAAAAGGGAAACCTACACAGTAATAGATGATTTTTATGTTATGACTGATCAGTGTACATACATCAAATAAGCATGCATATGAATCTAAGGCTTTCTATAAGAGAGCCACCAACAACTAGCCCCTTCTCCTAACATCTGTGTCCAGGCTCAGCAGATGTGAAGACTTTAAGTGAAATGAATGGAGGCAACGTTTCTGATGGAATGGGGAAGGACATAGGTTCATATACCTCACAGGGTGATGGTCACTTCAGTTTAAAAGGAACACCACTGAGACTTGAAACATGCTACCTACATGGTTATGGTGGTTATTGGTATCTTCTGCTTTTCTGTAAGGAAATTTCAATGATTGTTTGTTGTTTAGAAATTTTGGTGGAATCTAATATCCTTCTACCCACTATCCAGAAGACAGGAAGGTATATGAATGCACAGCTCAGTGTTAACATAGGCAGATATCAATGTGTATCAAGTGTCTGCTTCCGGTTTTCATTCAGAGAGCCAGTTTTTATTAAGAAATAATCCACCTCACATCTTGGCAGAAGAAAATGAAATTATGAAATATTCTGGTTGGAAGATTGTAGCAATCTGATTTATGAGCGCCGAAAAATTGCAGATTATAAGAAAACGGAGCATTGTGGAATATCAAGGCCAGTTGCTGAGACCTTTTTTAAACCCACCTCTAATCCCCGAAAAGATCTTAATACTGTAGATGTATAAGATATAATGCAATAATGCATATATTATTCACATACAGCCAGCGTACAAGGGAACCTGTTACCATGACAATGCAGGCAGCATATTATACAGCAAGAGCAATTGAGCAGATTGATATAGTTTTATAGAAAATTATTTAGTATATGACTATGTATACAGTTATAGCTCTCAGTTCCTGACCAGGACTGCCCATGTGACTCCTAAGCCTAGAAAGAGCAGAGAATGAAAGTTGATTTATAATGATTATTGATTTATTTCCCCCAGAAAACTATATATCAATCTGCTCAGCTCCTCCTGCTCTATGACATGCTGCCTGCAGATTGCACTGAGTTTTTAAGGGGACAGGTTCTCTTTAAGACTAACTTGGCTGATGGCCAATGTGTATGAAGCCTCCTAACCCTCCCTAACAGATGATCCTGGGGTAGAGAAAGATGGGGCATGTTGAATGCCCGATCTTTTATTCTCAATGGAGATAAGGGGGCTCATACACCATTTTTAGTAAAAAGTCTGCCAGAGTAACATACCTCTTAATGAATTTTCCTCATCTTCTGCTGCCCATTAGTGATGAGCGGCAGGTGCCATATTCGATTTCGACGAAATTCGCGAATATTCGAAAGAATATTCGTTTTATATTCGTCGAAATCGAATATTCGTCATTATTCTAGTTATCGCGATTAATATGCGATTTAAATAATCGCGTATTGCGATTTTAACTTAAGGCTACTTTCCTATTGGTTTAATGGTTTCATATCTAGAATTATAGCGAAGATGACGGATATGACGAATGTATTCATCATATTCCTCAAAACGAAGATAACGAAGTATTCTACATCTTCGTTTTAGCAACCTATTCGTCAACTTCGCTAATTCTAACAATCAAATAGGAAGGTTGACTATAGAGACAACTGTGTTTAATTCGCTATGCGATTATTTATATATATTTTTTTCTAAATAGAATAATTATAATAATTATATCAAGTAATATAATTATTCTATTAAAAAAAATATAAAAAAATCGCATAGCGAATTTAACACAGCTGTCTCTATAGTCATCCTCCTATTTGATTGCTAGAATTAGCGAGTTGACGAATAGGTTGCTAAGCGAAGATGTGAATACTCGTTATCTTTTTGAGGAATATGACGACTACATTCATCATATCAAGCTATTCGCTAATTCTACCAAGCCAACCATAAACTTCCGTGCTCATGGGCGTCCCCATCACCATGGGAACGTCTCCATATACTAAAATGTACTGTCGGTTTGAGGAATTACGTTGAAATCGCAATGCGATTAATTCAAGTTATATTAATCGCATTGCGATTTCAACTTAGAGCTGGGTTTATAATGGGTCAGCTTGCTAGAATTAACGAAGTTAACGAATATGGAATATAGCAGCAGTGCTAAGTTGAATTCGCAATGCGATTAATTTAACTTGAAGTAATCGCATTGCGATCTCAACTTAGCACTGCTAGTGCTATATTCCAGATTAGTTAATTCTAGCCTATGTAAGATAGCAGTGCTAAGTTGTAATCGCAATGCGATTAATATAACTTGAATTGATCGCATTGCGATTTTAACGTAATTCCTCAAATCCGACAGTACATTTTAGTATATGGAGATGTTCCATGAGCTCCATGAGCACGGAAGTCGGCAGAAGCGGCAACGGGCACTGACTAGAGCAGCCAGGAAGCCTGGAATCCTCAGGACAGGTAAGAACTACTTTTGGGAAGTGGGAAAGAAAAAAATATAAAAAAAAACAAAAAAAAAAACGAATATTCGAAATGGCGAATTTATAGCGCTATATTCGAAATATTCGCGAATTAGCGAAGTGCCGATATTCGCTAAAAAAATTCGCTATTCGAATATTCGCACTCAACACTACTGCCCATGCGCCAGAAACATAAACCTAGGAGCTGGTGCAGATATCAGTAAAACTTTATCCTCGTCTTTTGGTGTAAATGTTTCGGGCATTTGCACAAACAGTTGCAATTTTTGTACTCGAGAAAACTGGCATACAAGTTTTGTAAATGACCCCCAGGACTTTTTACTCCCCTCTCCACATTTAGAACACATGCATGCTCTATCGATATGACATAATTATGGGGATACTTGTATAAGTTATAGTGGGGCAGGACAATTTGTGCACCACCCAAGAGCACATGTTGCATGGATGATTTTTTTTTTTAGTTCTATGTGGTCTTAGGCCTCATGCACACGACTGTGTTTTTAGTCCTCATCCCATTCACATTTTTTGCGGATCGGATGTGGACCCATTTATTTCAATAGGGCCACAAAAGATGCAGATAGCACACCGTGTGCTGTCCGCATCCGCATGTCCATTCCGCAGCCCCATTAAAAAAAATACATGTGCTGTTCTAGGTAGTTCTATTATGGGCCCTGATGTTCCATTCCGCAAAAGACGGAATGCACAAGGCCGTATCCATTGTCCTGTGTTCAGAATATGTGTTCACTTAGGCTAGGTTCACATCACCGTTTCGTCTTCCGCTATTCTGATCCATCAGAAGAACAGAAAACAACAAAATAAAAAATGGATCCTTTATTTTGAACATCCGTTATGCTCAGATATGCTCATTTTGCATCAGTTTTAGCCATTTTGGTCTTAAACCTGTTATTTTAGACAAGTACTTTTTTCCATCTAAAATAACAGATCTCCTACAGAAATGGCTAAAACGGATGCAAAATGAGCATAACTGAGCATGACGCATAACGGATGGTCAAAATAAAGGATCCATTTCTTTGTTTTCTTCTGTTCTTCTAATGGATCAGAAGAACAAAGAACGAAACGATGATGTGAACCCGGACGTTAGTCTGCTGTGCTGCTTATTACCATGAAACTAAAGGAACATGATGTTTGTTTTTCACCATAATGGAAAGTTTAGGTGGTTTATTTCTGTTTTTATTTTTTACAAAGTTCTTCTATGACATTACTTTTGAGTTGTAGGCAATGAACATAAGGGAATAATATCTTCTCATTGTGGTCATTCATTGCTCAATGTTCTATGTCTGTCTGGAGTTATACAAAGTGTAAAAAAGATTGCAAGCAGTTTTTACAAACTGGTTTGTTAAAACAAACATAATTGTATTTAATTAATTGTAATTATTAATTCTATCCCAAAACCTGAAAATACAGATTAGACTGCAATACATGGGCACATTGAGTACAGTCTAGTTATTCAGTGAGTTACCACAGTGGAGAGAGGGTAATAAGCCACTGCAAAAAACTTCCCAAAAGGATCAGGCATTTTAAAATCCAAAGTTCCACATCCCCCTACTCTCCAACATCTGCTTTCAGTGGACAGTGAGGACCCCAAGCCCATCAAATGTTTGCCCAATCCTGCTAAAATTGGCTGCTTCTGACTCATACACATGCATGCTTGGCTTAGCTGAGCATGCATATGGTCTCAATGGGAAGAGAAGAAAAAGTTTCTGCCAGACCCCTGCCAGATCGTTTTACCTTTCTCTTCTTCCTTCTTTCCTCCAACATCTGCTGTCGGGACCCTCACATATACTTTATGGGAAATCAAAGGGTTCAGCTGACCTCCATCTTATGTGTTTAGCAACCTCAGGTTATACTCAAAAGGCTCCATGCAACATTGCAACATTGGACTGTTTTACCTTCCAGAGGCCCAGGATGGCAGGCATGGCAGCTGCTATGGGGCCCAACAGCTAAGGGGACCCAATCCACTCAAACATATGGTGCCATTAATAATGAACTGTATGTAAAGTATGTGGCATGAAAAATTGAATGCAACTCCATTTTAAATGTTACTATAGATTCCCAAGGTTATCCCTGCACTGGGCATTGTTCCTTCTCATCAACCAATACCATCCAGTCTGCACCCCTTAGGGGGGCCAGGTCTTAAGATGACCACCCTCATCTTTTTCTGGCTTTACTTCGTAGAAAAGTCAGCAAGATGCAGAGAGAGGAGGAGCTGGATGTTCCTGATGACATATTCTCATTGATATTAGATGATGTGGAAAAAGAGAAAAGCAGATGGTAGAAGAAGGGCTCCCGCCTGTAGGGCAGGAGAGCGCTGGGGTTTGGAGAAGTGAGTATGCCAGAGCTGATAAAATTAACCAGCAGGAGATTGCAGGCCAGAAGAGCAATAATATGCATATTGTGCCCTCACTTAACCAGCCAAACCCCATACCAGCAGCAGCCCCTGTTTAAAGTTGCCACACAGCCAATAACAATGAAGAAGGACTATACAGTGCGGTCGTCATTATTACATGAAAGGCAGCTGCCCCTTTCTGCCTCTGCCCCTTTAATGCCCTTTTTTCTTTTTTCTTTTTTTTTCCGGGGTCGGCGGCGATAGGCGGAGCAAGCGACTGCCTTTTTTTTTTCCACTTGCGCAATTGCCGGGCGGTGGGCACCCGTCCAGCCTGCATGTGGGTAATATAGGGTATTATTATTATTGGGGGCACTCTAGAGGACATTATAGCTGCTGTGGACACTATAGGGACATTTGGGGTAATTTATCAAACCAGTGTAAAGTAGAACTGGCTTAGTCGCCCATAGCAACCAATCAGATTCCACTCTTTTGGAAATCCACTTCTCTTTTACACCACTTTGATAAATGACCCCAATTATGTCTACTGGGGTCACTATTGTTTCAGCAGTATAGTACCTGAGACATTGGGGAGCACCATAGACACAGTATTAGGGGTGGCAGCAGGGTGACACTGTGGGGACACCAGGATGGGGAGGGTGATGGAAACATCGAGAAATCTAACGTGTCTGTATTACAAACTCTGTAGAGACGAGATGTGGCTGAAAGAATTTGTCATGTCGGTCTAACAGAGAAGAAGAGGAAAGAGAAGGTCTATATGACAGGAGATGTCACTGGATATAAGAGGTATGCGGTCCATCCCGCCGGCGGCAGCGCAATTTATTCACCGATACAATTGATTCAACAGTCTGCCTACTTACTAGTGCAGGGTTAGGGTGACAGGGTCCTTTAAGGCTAGCGCAGGGGCTGCCTGGGTAGCGGACGTGCGTGATGCACGTCTGCTACGTCATGTGACAAGTGCCCTTTTTTTTTATTTAAGCCCCTGCCCTTCAAAATGTCTGTGCACGTCCCTGCTAATAAGGTCTAATGGGTTAATGGGGGACTTGTGATGTGAATAATAATAATAATAAAGACTGTAGTGGTAATATGCTTTAAGGTTAACTTCAAATTAGATCGAGGTACTGTTGTATCAGGTGCCATAATTGTGTCTAAACTTAGGCCCCAAAGGGGGGTGCCTTCATGGGCCAGTCTGATTCTGGATATAGGAAGCTGACGTTTGGGGTGCTGTAGTTGTATGGATTACGTGGAGTGAACAAAGTCATCACTAGTGATTTGGGTTCTTAAATAGTGACTCGGTATGACCCCCCCGTACGGTAAGTGTTTCTGTAGATATAGCTAATGCATATTTCCAGTGGGAGCGCCCCATAGACTAGTCCTTCAGATGTCATATTCCCAACTGCAGCCACACATTTTGTGGCTCATTAAAGTGGACCTGTACAGAAAGCATATCTCATACATCTCTTGAAGTTGCTTTACGACTGATCATTCTTTCACAGTAGCAGACATGTTTTACATGAGCAGTGACCATCATGTCCAAATGATCATGTACATTGATAATGTGTGTGTCAAATGAACATCTGTCCAAATCATTTTGCAACACATTGTAAACTCATTGTGACCGCCATCTGTTAATGGCATTGCACAGAAGCAGTCATTTACCTTCTGCAGTCGTACAATCCTCATTCAATCCTCTAGTAAATATCACATTGTATGAACATTTTGAATGGGGATCAGTTCATTGAGGACTATAGAAAGCCCCTGCTTCAAACATTGGTAAAAGACGGTACTGCTGAGATCAGCGATTGGCTGCAGAGGTCACTTGTTGTCAATGTGGTGTCACTGCTGGATCCAGATAAACTAAGCCCAGCTGGCAGAACCAGTGTGCTCGCACTAGACCTGTTACATATGTACTGCTCCATTTTTTATTTTCTAGATAATTCCCCTGCAGTGTTGTCCTGCTTGCTGAGACAGGACAACCCCTTTATAGAGATATCTCTAAAAATACCAACTTCCTCATTAAATTGCCAAGAGATCTACAAGCCTAGATGCTAGGCTTTGGGTGATCTGGGTAAGTATGCTTTGTGCCTGTCAATCATGGGGAATTGGAGGCAGGGGGCTCATTGTGTCCTATCACCTAAAGTTCCATGTACAGCTGAACCTGGCCTTGTCTACTATAAATACCATCCATATAGGGAAATACTAAGGCCTCTTTCACACGGGCGTCATGTTTGACGCCCGGATAAGAGGCGGGTGCGTTGCGGGAATATGCGCGATTTTTCCACGCGGGTGCAAACGTTTGTAATGCGTTTTGCACGCGTGTGAAAAATCGCCATGTTTGGTACCCAGACCCGAAGCCGGACTTCATCACTGAAGTCTGGTTTCGGGTAGAGTATTCTGGAGACTTTATTATTTTCCCTTATAACATGGTTATAAGGGAAATAATAGCATTTAAAGAATGCTTAGTAAAATGAAGATGAAGGGGTTAAAAATAATAAAAGTTAACTTACCTTAGCCACTTGATCATGTAGTTGCGATCTGTCTTCTCTTTTCCAGCTTCAGCTAACAACTAAAGGACCTGTGATGACGTCACATCACATGGTCCAATCACATGGTCCATCACCATGGTAAGATGGACCATGTGATTGGACCATGTGATGTGACGTCATCACAGGTCCTTTAGCTGGTAGCTGAAGCTGGAAAAGAGAAGACAGATCGCAACTACGCAATCAAGTGGCTAAGGTAAGTTAACTTTTATTATTTTTAACCCCTTCATCTTCATGAAAAACGCACAATATAGAGCATGCTGCGATGTTCACGCAACGCAAAAGTGATGCGTGAAAATCACCGCTCATGTGCACAGCCCCATAGAAATGAATGGGTCCGGATTCAGTGCGGGTGCAATGCGTCCTCCTCACGCATTGCACCCGCGTGGAAAACTCGCCCGTGTGAAAGGGGCCTAAGGGAATCCCTGCGCGTGATCCCATCCATGATAAGCCTCTAGTTCAACCCATTGAAAACTAATGGACTGAGATAAAAGATGACAAAATCACTAAAGTCCCAGTGCCTCTCCCCCAGAACCAGGCATGGTGACACTGGCGTTAGCAGATAGGATCACAATATCCTAACACAGGGATCAGCAACCTCCAGCACTCCAGCTGTTCTGAAACTACAACTCCCAGAGTCCTCCTTTCACTTCTGTAAGTGTGCATACTGGGAATTGTAGTTTCACAGCAGCTGGAGTACCAAAGTTCTTGTTGCAGACAATAGACTTTTGTACAGTCGCAGTTACAGCAGGCTTACATCCAGCAAGGTAAAATAGAGGGTAAAATAACAGGACTTTGAATTGCAGGTGAACCTTACTTTCTTCCTGGCTTGTCCTGACTGGCAATTATTCTTCAAGGCCCCAATGCCCTACTTCTGGCTTATATCCTTGAATCTCCAGTTTACAGTGTACCTCCTCTTGACATCTCAGTACCTCTTGCTCTAGGGATTGCCTCTGCTTGACTTCTGCTGACTTGCTTAGGCCCGAGACATGTGGCCTTCACAGACTCCAGGGTCTGCACTCCTTCCCAGGCCCAGGGCCTGGTGTAGACTTCACAGGCTCATGGCCTGGAGTAGACTGAACTCCCTTTCCTTCCCTGACTGGGCCTTATATAGACTAGGGCTACCTAGCTCCCTCTAGTGACTAGAGCTGGAATTAAATCCCTAGCCGGCCTGCACATGGCACATTTCACAGTAACAGGGAATTAAATACCATAAATTACA
The DNA here is from genome assembly GCA_033119425.1 of Bufotes viridis. Classification (NCBI taxonomy): domain Eukaryota; kingdom Metazoa; phylum Chordata; class Amphibia; order Anura; family Bufonidae; genus Bufotes; species Bufotes viridis. Next base: position 532,408,813 of record CM065589.1, on the reverse strand, counting down.
TTGCATTTTAAGAATAGGACTTTTACCAGCCTCCCCATAAATGAGAGGAACGACAGCATCCAAGTGACCCTTCTGTAGTGACGGGCATTACAACTCCCGTACACTACATACCCCGCTGCTTTAAGCTGAGTACGACCTCGTACTCCAACAGGGTACCGCCCGTCTGGAATTTTCACCTGAAAGAGAAAAGAAAACATGCAGGCATACATACATCATCAGTAATCAATTCCATCTGCATTGACAATTATTATCAGGTCCAGCTGGTAACGGAGAAGTGCGGTGACAAGGGCGTCGCTCTCTTCCTTCAGGATAATGAGTGGAACTGGGGCGCTGACCTGGCACAGCGGATGTTAGGGAATACCAGGATAGTCCATGACAATGAATGAGTCCACAATAAAAGCAATATCTCAGAGGCTCACACATAGGAAGTCCATCTCTGGGCACATAGACTTGGATAAAAAAATTTTGAGTAATAAATACGGTCAGCAGCACATACATAAAATGACAATACAGGACTCTGACAATACCAGGGTAACACCTTCCTGGCAAGTCCTGCGTATTTTTAAAGTGCTGACATAAAAGCCCTTTTCAACCTGAAATGGGGTTAAAAGGGATAAGGTGCAAATAAAAGCACAACTTGGAATTATTAAAGTACTTGACGCCAAAATGGTAGCAGCAGGCAGGATGTCCCGGAACAGAAAGAGGCAGGCTGGGAGCAGTGGTTCACAGTGGCAACTTATCTGTCACAACAATGCCACCGGCCGTGGGGAACTGGCAGCAAGCTCCACCAGCCTGGCAAACTTAAAGGGACAGTTCCTGCAACAAAGATGATGTCCCTGTGAGGATGAGCAAAAATGGCCTAGCAGGCCTGCTCACAGGTACGTGTCAAATGAACCCTGTTCATCAGAGGTAGTGCAGCCCTGTGCTGCTGGTAGTCTGGGCCATGCACCAGGGCCACTTGGAGGGGTGCCCACCAAAGAGAATGGGCTGGAAACATCACCGGTATTGGGCCTACCCACCTCACTGGCCCGCTGGGTTGCGGACAAATAGGAGCTGCTGGTCTCGGGACACGGGCCGGCGCTGGGGTAGGTACTTCCTCTGGCCGGGACATAACGCTCCCGTCAAGGCGGACTCGGCTCCTGGCATATGTCAATTTATCCGCTTTACACGGACCTTGGGTGGCTCAGCGCTAGCGGTAGGACCTTGGACTACGGGTTCGGGTGGTACAGGGGTCACAGGTAACTCACCACCGCTGGACTGCTGCGCTGTCTTCTTAGCATCTGCCACTTGCCGCAGGCCATCCAGGTAAGCTTGTAGGAAGCGATCCGCTCCTCCAGGGCGGAGATCTCACTGCTGGATTCCGGCACACTTGCAGCAGGCTCAGACGAGGTTCTTTCATGGCGGTTCCTCCGCAGATCATCCATGGCCTCACTAAACTGGGCCATCCGCGCCCAATCAGCGGCTGTCTTCTCTCGTCGCGGCAGCTCTGGAGAGGGGTAAGGACTGGGAGGCTTGTCCAGGATCGTCGGCTGCCAGAAGATGTTCGGGCCGAGAAAGGAACTCTTCTCCTGGTACGTATTTCGGATGGGTCCCGGCGGGTCCTCTGCCTCCACCGGATCTTCTGTTTCTTCCCAGTCTTCCGGTACCGGTCCTGGACGGGTCACCGCAGTAGCATATGGGCCTCGCAGGCCCTCCGCGGGAGTAAACTCTACTCTCTCCCGACCGCTAGATTATGCAGTCGCCCTGGGAGATAGCTGCGCTTGACGGACCGGCGATTCACATAATAGTCCCGGTTGGTGCCGGTTTCTTGGATGAATCCAAATCCTCTGACCTTGTCAAACTCCAGTACTACTCCAGTGCGGCGTTCGAGCTGGGGCTTGCTGTCCCTGGAATCCTCATAGATCCGCTTGGTGACTTCCTCGAAGTACTTCTTCTGAGTGGTAGTTTTTAAAGTTGCCGCCACTCGGATCTCGGCCATCAGGGCCGACCACGCGGGTTCCGCGGGAGGAAGCCTTCTCGCTGCGGGTGGAAACGGCAGGGCTCGGCTTGTGGCCATGGACAGGTCTGGGCCATGTCGCTGGGAGTATACGCTGGGGCGCAGGGCGCTCCTTAGTTGCTCCTGGGGTCGCCTCCATTGCTCCAACTACGGCTCCGGATCCCTCTGATTCAGGTAGGAAACCCCGTAGCAGGGTGAGCCACTGTTCCTGCAGGCTCCACCCCGTCGTTTCTTGCACGCCCCTAGGTATTTCAGTATAGGGTAGGCGGTGTCCATATTATAATCCTCAAAGGAAGGCGTTACCTCCAGGTCGTCTTCTCCTCCCTCTTGGAGGGTTTTGGCGCCAAACTTTCGCGCCACTGAGGTCAGGGATGGCGCAAGAAGAAGTCCAATGGCGCCGGCGGCCATCTTGGGCGCCATGATGCATCAATTCAATGACAGCAAGCAGGATGATAAAAGTCCACAAAAACACACTTTGAAGTGGCGATTTTCTTCCTCTTGATAGCGCAACACTGCACAGCGCTTTCTGGAGGCTTTAGGGACACTTTTTGTATGTTTTTCAGTCCACAAAGTTCCCTTCAAATAAACAGGCGTTTTGTCACTTGGCAAACTGGTTAAGGCACAAAGTTCACGCTTTTGCTCACAGTCCGTAAAACGTGCGTATCCTGTTCGTGACGCCAAAATGTAGCACCCCCAAGTCAGAGCAATGTGTGTGACCAACCTGGGGAATGCCAGTGATGGAGAGGTCGGCACGCTGTTCCTCTGGGGCACTCTCTGGGTTCTGAAGGGACACAGCCAGGTGCAAGGTGAGGTGCCCTTGGTGTTGTAGTTTAACGTGCCTATGGCTAAGTCCCTGATGTTTCGTGACGCTAGTGCCAGTAAACGGTGGCACAACCGTATTTATAGTAGGAATAATAGAGGTACAGACTTGTAGCTTGAAACAGAATTCCAACTTTACTGAAACAGTGGCAATACAGAAGGCAACCTCTTAAAACAGTTCTTGTTGCAGACAATAGACTTTCGTACAGTCGCAGTTACAGCAGGCTTACATCCAGCAAGGTAAAATAAAGGGTAAAATAACAGGACTTTGAATTGCAGGTGTATTGCTGATCCCTGTCCTAACATATACATGGTACAGATCACATTTAGAGCTGAGTTGGTCATCTGGCGCAACTGTTTGTGGAAAAAAAAAAAAAACACCAGCTCCTGAAGTTGCATGGAAGTCTATAGGAAATATGAAATAGCAGACAAACAAACATTTTTGGAGTGACATTTTTTCACCCTTTAGGCCCCTTTCACACAGGCGAGAATTCTGCACGGGTGCAATGCGTGAGGTGAGCGCATTGCACCTGCACTGAATCCGGACCCACTCACTTCAATGGAGCTGTGCAGATGAGCGGTGATTTTCCCGCATCACTTGTGCGTTGCGTGAAAATCGCAGCATGTTCTATATTCTGCGTTTTTCACGCAACGCAGGCACCATAGAAATGAATGGGGCTGTGTGAAAATCGCATCGCATCCATGGATGCGGTGCCATTTTCATGCATGGAGATGATAGGAGATGATAGGGATGAGCAACCACTATTCACTGTATTATTTTCCCTTATAACATGGTTATAAAGGAAAATAATAGCATTCTTAATACATAATGCTTACTAAAATGTTGATTGAGTGGCGAGCGCGATGACGTCATCAAATGTCCTTTGGCAGGTCCTGAAAGAAGAAGACGAGGACGGCTGTGCGATCAAGTGGATGAGGTGAGTACATTTTTTTTTTATTTGTTAACCACTCAATCAACATTTTAGTAAGCATTCTGTATTGAGAATGCTATTATTTTCCTTATAACCATGTTATAAGGGAAAATAATAAAATCTACACAACACCGAACCCAAACCCAAACTTCAGTGAAGAAGTCCAGGTTCGGATCTGGGTACCACATTCATGTTTTTATTACGCGCGTGCAAAATGCATTGCATTCACGTGGAAAAAACTAAAGAATGCAACGCAATCGCAGTCAAAACTGACTGAAATTGTGTGTGCACGCGTGCGGATTTCCCGCATTGCATCCGGGAAGCATCCGGAGCAAATCCGGAACGTCCGTGTGAAATAGGCCTTAGGTTTTTTGGGTCATTGGTGTGGTTTTTCTTTTTTAATTGCAACATGCTCTTGTTTTGACATTTTTTGACAACTAAAAAAAACACCAAGAAAAACAATGTGTGGCTAAAAAAGTGTGGCTAAAAAATCCAAGAAAGGCTAAAAAGAAAAAACCCTGCCGATTCTCATGCGGAAAAAACACAGCATGGTACAGCACCAGTAAAGTGTATGAGAATAAAATCTCATGTACATTTTGTGGATGTTTTTCATGTGGAAATTAACTTGCCATGTGGATTTAGAAATCCACAGCATGTCAATTATGTTTGTGGTTTTAGCCGAAGAATTCACCCATTTCTAATGAAGAATGAGATCTGCATCAAAACCACATCAAATCTGCGCCAAAAACCACTGTTAGGGTACAGCCACACGGAGCCGCCATGATATGGTCGCGTTGTGGCCATGCTGTGGTCAATAACCGTGCAGCCAATTAGCTGCAGCTGCCTTTCAGTTAGGGCTCATGCACACAGCTGTCCCCGTATTGTGGCCCGCAAACAGAGGGTCCGCAATATGCGGGCACCGGGGTGTGCATTCCACATAACGGATGCGGACCCATTTGCTTGAAAGGGTCCACAATCCGGAAGGTCGGTGCTTAATGGATGCACGGAACCCCACAGAAGCACTACAGAGCACATCCATGGGGTTTCTCTCCGTGCCTCTGCGCTGCAAAAAAATAGAATATGTTCTATTTTTTTGCGGTGCGGACGGATCACGGACCCATTCAAGTGGAATAGGTCTGAATCCGTCTGCAGAATCCGCACAGATGATGCCAGTGCATTGGGGACTGCAAATTGCACCGCACTGTTTAGTCGATCTTCATTATTAATGGCCGCACGGTAATGAAGGTGCCACACGGCTATTAACAATGAAGACCGACTATAACCGACTATGCAGTGCGGTCTTTATTAGTTAAATGAAAGGCATCTGCGGCAAATTGGCCGTGTGGTTCTTGACGGCAACACGGCTGCAACCCGACCATATCACGGCTGCTCCGTGTAGTCGTACCCTTAGAAACTGTGGTTTTTGTTGCGGCTTAGGTGCAGAACCTAAGGGTCCCTACACAAAACTTTGCACTGGCCTTTTTTGGTGCTGTAAAATGCTGTAATACTTGCATGTGTTTTTCTTTAGGCTTGTTTTTTTCTGCAGTTTTTCAGCCGTTTTTTGCAATGAACCTGCTTGACCACTAGTTTCTATGGTATTTTTCTCATGTAGAGAAAATGTCAAAACACCTGAAAAAAAGGACTAGAGCATGCTGCATTTATGAAAGAAGCCAGAAAGACAAAAAAGCCATCTAATTAACAAATATGTCAGTAACAAAACAGTAACAGTAACATTTCCTATAGACCTCCAGCTAACATCTGAAGCTGACGTTTTTACTGTAAAAAAAACACCGCAAAAACGAAGTACAGAAAAACATCAGCCAAAAACAATGTGTAAATGTACCCTCACTGTGGTTTTCTGCACTTAAACTTACTGAGCTGCTGCAATAATTAAGAGAAAAATGTACTTGTAAAGACAATGAGGACTGCTACATCTGTATGCAGTAATACGCCATTTTCACAAGCAGCAATGCCACGTTCGTGCACATTGTTTAGAAGCAGTACGGTATCCTGTTAGCATTCCAAAGTGAAATCTACTCATACATTAGCCTCCAATGATTTCCTGAAAAAGCATATGGAAGCAATAGTGTGTCTCTGCAGTCACCCAAGCTGAAGATATATTAGGGGAGAGTATGAAAAGCTGCAGGCTATAAGCTAGCCATCTAGAAAACCAATATAACAAATAAACAAAACATATCTCTGTATATAAATATATATATATCTAATATAGATATATATATATATATATCTTAATTTTTTTACTGTGTACTGGAGCATTACAACAATTGTATTCTCTGTGAATTTGCAAAAATTTGCATAGTGCACAAAATAAAGGAAACACCCCAAATATGCATGCGACAATTGCAGCAATCCACCGCCATGTGTGTTATTATTCACAGAGCACAGCCATGGCTCTGAACCACTTTTATTACTTACAGGTTATATCCAAATGCATGCATTACAATTTGGCTCTCCAAACTTTAGTCATTTTTCAAACACATGGTTGCAATTATCCCCATTCTCCTTGCACCTCTTTTAGAAGTTTGGAGCAACAGCGCCCCCTGCCTATAAAAACAGGACATGTGAATTTTCATTCCAATTTCGGATGTAGATGGAATGATGATCAAGGCAGCAGCTCTCAATGGTATTCTTTTAGTAACTGGAATTGTAATAACTTCTTTATAATTCATGGAGGGGACAGTTCAGTTCTAATCAGTGTAGCCAATATGTTTACTATGGAGATGATTTCAGTTAAGATGTGGGTGTTACTGTAAATGATGATCAAAGTCTGCAAAAGTAAGGAGCTAATTAGTTTAACTCTTTGTGTGACCTGTGAATGCAGCCCCCCCCCCCCCCATTGTTTATGGTGAAGACCCTCAATCCACATAGTGCTTGTTTATAGCAAGGCTCTTGTAAGGGGATGTGTTTGTGTATAGGAAAGTCAGCTAGTCTGCAGGGGGAGTAGACTTTTGTGTAGAGAGGAGGGCTTGCTTTTCTGACATCTCTCAGGATTAGTTTTCTTTTGGAAGGATGGGCTATAGCCCTGGATCAATTACAGGACTCTGAGCTCCAGTTTATTACAGTGCAATCTAGAAGGAGGGTGATCCACAGGATTCTCTGGATTATACTCATTTCATGCCCAGTAGATTTCATATTGACAGATAGCATATACTGGAAAGGTAAGGCAGCACTTCTATCAGTGTGCACCCATGTTCTGATCATGCAGTTTGCATGAAAACTTTTTCTCATATGTAGTCAGATACTTACAAGACATGAGTACATGATATCAGAGGCTGGTAGGTATGGACCATTAGATTTGATTTACAGCTACATGTATTATGTTTGTTAGGAATCTGAGGTTCTGAAAGCATCAGGTAGGGCAATGGGTTAACCTCCTAGCTCACTACAATCCAGTAGTAAGTACAAAAGAAAAGGCAGAAAGATTTTGGCAGCATATCATTTTGGATCCACTACTTGGGATGGATGATGGCTGATGTTGAGGAGATGTCTTCTGAAGGTCTACTGTGCAAGGCTCCTCAAGAAGAATACTTTTCCTGTGTGGATCCTCTGGATGTACAAAGAGCAATTGCTTTTGCTGGAGCTAAGCAGATTATTTCATGCTGCTGAAGGTCTCAGGAAGGACTACATCTGCCTGGGGGTCCTGTGGATGGTTCTTCTTTAAGGCTTGCATGAACATTGGGGCATAAGTGATTTGCGCTAATGACAATCACATTGTGCAGGGAAGGCTTCCTGCCTAGTTTTTGGAACCTGGATTTCTGGAATTCGGAGCTGGATTGGAACTTTTTTTCTCCCAAGATTTGAGGATTGTCTCCAACTTTTTTTTTTGTATGATCTCATAGGAGTAATACATCAGGGATAGCACCAACTAGTAGGGGAAAACCAGCAATGTGGGGTTCTTGGGTGTGCAATGAGAAAATCCACCTAAGACATAAGGTAAGACTTCCATTATGTCACACTGTAGAGTTATATTCCTTGTAATGTGCCCAGTTTCCCTCCCCATGACTTTTGACTTTTCCTCTTTGACTTGGACAACCTGAGTCTATATGCCCTTGTACATCGTCTACCACCATATGTTTGCATCTCCTTGTCATGTCTATTGCTTTCTGATAACTGGTGGAAATGAAAGGAGCCAACTGGTCTCTACGTGGTATTTTAAGAGCCCATGGGAGGTATGAATTATCTACAACCTCCTTTTTGCCTCCTCTTTTCCTCTGTTGGCACCACCAACCAATAAAGAACCCTTATTTTCTATGGTCTCTCAGGATTATCAGTGCTATGAGATGGTGGCAATGACTGTCTACAAGTGTTCAGTAATGAAGTGGTTGGTCTGTGGAGAACTTCTACCATGAATTAGGCTTCGACATTTGTGCTCGGTTTGGCAAGAACCCTATAGAAATGGTCCAGGCTAGTTGGCTGGTGTGCGCACTGTAGAACATTGTTGGATGTTCCTTCTGTAGCTAAGCATCCAAGTAACATTACTACATTGACTGTGATATTTTATGAGAAGTCCCCTAGAGCTGAGATCCTTATGGAAAGTTGAAAGAACTGGAAGGCTGATCTTGAAGAGAAAATAGAGATCAGAATATTCAATCAATGACTATTCTTTGGGGGTCTGTAAATGATGTTTCTTCCCAAAACTTTCCCTAGAAGAAAAGGCCTTAGATGTCATGTCATCACTGTAGTGACTCCTATTACCTGTATCTATTCCCAGACTAATCTAGAGCAATCCTGCCCATTGCATTACTCACAAAGAAGTGGGATAGATAAGATAAGAGCATTTTAGGACCCTTGCTGAGTTCTTTGTAAGGTTTTTTTTGCAAGACATAGAACATCTGTCTGCAGATGAGATATGTTATGGGACTATGTGAGGAGAAGGACTTTGCATCCATTCACACCTCTCTCTCCAGATCTATAAATTACCCCACTCTGCTTTGGCCTGTGCAAATCTTATTATACAAAAGTTATATGTGTGTATAAATATATATATATATATATATATATATATATATATATACATACATAAATGAGTTTGTCAGTGGTTCAGGCTCAACGTAATGTAACTCCTTACCTGTAGTTGCATATAGATATCTACTGCATAAGTGAGAACATTATCAAACAACAAATTAAACTCTGCTACATCTGGATATGTGTATTGTGCCCAGAAGTTGGGGATGGGATAAGATGATGGGATGATGATTCATAATCACTATGATTGTGGTAGGAGATTGTATTAAGACACAGGTATTGACTGATGTGGGATCCTAGGCAGCAATCTGGCAAGATGGGATGAATGCAAGATACTGGCCACCAGTAGCAGAATTAACTGGGTAACCTTTTTTGGCGGGGAGGGGAAGACTGAAGTACATCGATTTTAGATTGGGTCCCTGTGTTTCAACCATTTAAAATAGAGAGAAAAAAACTGCATGTATATGATTATGATGAATATTGGTGAATTTCATCTGCATAAAATAGTATTCCTTTGGTCAACACCAATAATGACCCTGAGTTGGTGCCATCACCCATAGGAGCAATGATCAGTTTACCACCTGGTAAACTTTTGGGGGTACATGTAAGTGCAGATGAGAACTTTGTCTACTTTTTGTAAACGAATGGATAGCATCAAAGTTGTCTCTGGAGATTGCAACAGACTGATCTAGAGGGAGACGCCAGATCTGTGGTATGGAACAGATTAGGAGAGGGCGCAATTTACTCCCCCTTCTTCCAGATGTGGCACACTACAGGGGGGGGGGGGGACTGTGTTCACCAGGATCTGGGGTCTCCAGAAAAGGGGGTTGGTAATGGCATCTTGTTCATATGACAAGGTGATGGTCACCAGGAAATCTCTCTTTTTTAACAGAATAGGGTGTAAAAACTTTTTATAGCATTTTCTTAATTTTCCAAGCTCAAGTTTTTTCCCAATTTTTTTTTTTCTGTAATTTGTTGGGTGATCAGTACAACTGAGTGAAATAATGGATAGTGATGGACATTTTGGCTCCAGTGGATATATACAGTAGTAAAAAAAAAAAAAAGAAAAACAAATTACCCAACAGTTGTGTGGGCAGCTTGACACCATGATAAAGAGAGGCACAGCTATAAGTCAGGGTGGAGCTGGCGGATGTGCTGGATAACGCTGGAGCCAGAGCACAAAAGTTCCCTGGAGAGAACTGTGCGCAAACTTTTACACCCTGCTGTAAGTCAATGACACAGGGTTATACTGCCACCTAGTGGTCAGAACAGTTACTCGGTCTGTGTATAAGGCACAGTCACCTAGAATCTCTCTTTTCTTTGTTTCTTCATCTGCTATCATATCATATTATTTTTTTTATTTTTATTACTCGTATTAAGAAATACTTTTTTTTATATGGAGATATATTTATATATTTGAAATATTTTGTTTACAAATTATGTTTTTTAGTACACATTTTTATATCATTACATTTTTGTTTATTTATATGTCAATATTTATATTTTTATTTTTATGCTTAGATTTATTCACAACATATGGCAAAGTTTCAGTCAGTTTTCCTAAGGGTACTTTCACACTAGCGTTATTCTTTTCCGGAATTGAGTTCCGTCCTAGGGGCTCAATACCGGAAAAGGAACTGATCAGTTTTATCCTAATGCATTCTGAATGGAGAGAAACCCGTTCAGGATGCATCAGGATCTCTTCAGTTCAGTCACTGCACATTTTCTGGATGGAGAAAATACCGCAGCATGCTGCGGTATTATCTCCGTCCAAAATTCCGGAACACTTGCCGGAATGCCGGATCCGGCATTCTTTATTTTGAAATGTATTAGTGCCGGCATGAAAAATATCGCATTGACGGATCCGTTTTTCCGGTCTGCGCATGTGCAGACCTTTAAAAATGTAAAAAAAAAAAAAAATTATGCATCTGGATCTGTTTACAAATGCTTTCCATTTGCATACAGATTGCTGGATCCTCACAACACAAGTGTGAAAGTACCCTAAGTTACTATTCGTGCTTTTAGTGCCCATTTGTTTCTTTTTTCTTTCTGTGTTAGAGCTGTTTTTGAATTTCATTGTAAAATATGGCAATTGGGAAATTCAATTTTCTACAAGTTAATTAACATTTCCTACATCAGAGATAACTTCACTGAATACATCAGGGTCATTCTGACTCTAGTTTATATCAGGTTGGCAGTAAAAAGGCACCTGGAAAATGAATTCAGCTTCCCCATGTTTTTTCAGCTGGGGGAGACTTCAAGCAGAACAATGTCCAGTTCTTCATTGCCTCTGCTCAATCCATCTATTTTGTAGTGTCTTCAGATTTGGCAGGTCCCAGGTGACTGGTTAAGATTTTGATTTGAGGTCAAATACTCTTTTTCCATGGTGTTCATAAATTAGGCTGAGTGCAGCCGTTACACGTGTAAAGTTGGCTTCATGCTAATGTTTGGTTTTTTCCCTTTTTTTCTTTTTTTGCAGCTGCAATTTTTTTCCAGGACTGGCCAAACGAACTGAAAAATGTGTGCATAGAGTATCAGTATCAGTTTTCATCACTGCTTTAATCAATATGCTTTGTATCAACTGATTTGATTGCTACTCTATATATATATTTGATCAATCAGATTTGTTTATGTGTGTTGTATCTCATTATAGGCTAGTTCGGGGATGAGCAAACTGCGGCTCTCCAGCTGTTGTAAAACTACACTTCCCACCATGCCCTGCTGTAGGCTGATAGCTGTAAGCAGTCTTTGCATGCTGGGAGTTGTAGTTTTGCAACAGCGAGAGAGCCACAGTTTGCCCATTCCTGGGGTAGTTTAAGGGTATATTCACATATGACATTTCTGCAACTTAAAATTACACTGTAAAATCAGCAGCGTATTTAGGCTACTTTCATACTTGCGTTGTTAATTCCGGTATTGAGATCTGGCAGATGTTCTCAATACTGGAATTAAACGGATCAGTTTTGATTTTGCACATCAGGATGCATCTGTTCCGTTAGGATGCGGTTGTGTGAAATTGAAACGGAAAAAAACGATCTGTCACCCCTGACTTACATTGTTTTCTGCGCTGGATCCATTTTTTTCAGTTTTATGACCGGAGACAAAACCGTAGCTTGCAGTGGTTTTGGGGCCAGTCACAAAACAGAATGCTGCCGGAACAGAACGCATCCTGATGTATCCTGAACGGATCTCTTTCCATTCAGAATGCATGAGGACTAAACGGAAACTTTTTTTTTCCAGTATTAAGATCCTCTGCAACAGAACAGAAGTGTGAAAGTAGTCTTAGGCCCCTTTCACTCAAGCGAGTATTCTGCGCGGGTGCAATGCGTGATGCGAACGCATTGCACCCGCACGGAATCCAGACCCATTCATTTCAATGGGTCTGTGTACATGAGCGTTGGTTTTCACACATCACTTGTGCGTTTGCATGAAAATCGCAGCATGTCCTATAGGCCTCATGCACACGGCTGTTGTTCGGGTCCGCGTCCGAGCTGCATATTTTGCGGCTCGGCCGCGGACCCATTCACTTCAATGGGGCAGCAAAAGATGCGGACAGCACACGGAGTGCCTGTGCCCCCGCCCAAAAAAATATAGCATGTCCTATTCTTGTCCGTTTTGCGGACAAGAATAGGCATTCTATAATAGGCCGCATTCCGTTCCGCAAATTGCGGAACGGAACACGGAGCAGCTTCCGTGTTTTGCGGATCGCAAAACACCAACGGCCGTGTGCATGAGGCCATATTCTGCAATTTTCATGTAACACTGGCCCCATAGAAGTGAACGTGGCGGCATGAAAAAGTGCGGATGTAATGCGTTTTCACAGATAGTTCCTAAGAGATGTTGTTTGTAAGCATGCAGTTTTTTATCATGCTAGTGAAAAACGCATTAAATAGCATTGCACCCGTGCGATAAAAACTGAACAACTGAACTCGATCGCAAACAAAACTGAATGTACTTGCTTGCAAAATCATGCAGTTTTCACTGAACGCATCTGCAACGCGTCTGGACCTAATCCGCTCACGCTCGTCTGCAAGGGGCCTTAGGCATGGGGGGGGGGGGCAAAGTTCAAAAATGATTTGCATTGTTTTCAATGAGAAGTTTGAAACAATTGTATTTCGTTCTTTATTTTTATACTACTGTTTTCCAAAAAATGCTTCGAGATGTGGCATTTCACTTCTTTTAAGTGTTTTAGAAGCAATTCTTTTTCCAAAACACACTCAAATTGCTATTTGGTATGTATTTTATAGGCATTTAGGCAGTAGAAAATGCTGCTGAAAAAAGGAACACATCACGCCTAAAACAGCTTTCATTTGGAGGCTGATTTTTATTAGAATCAGTTCCCTATCCGCTACGTATTTTTCTGCTTACTGTGTGAACATTGGCTTCCATTAATGGGGTTGTTTTGGTGGCAAGCACATGGATTTCTAAAAAAAAAAATATAGCCTAACACCATGTTTGGGTTCTGTGCTCACTGTATTTCCCGGGAAATGCTCTAACATGCCCATAGATCATCATTAGCCAGACATGGGTGTCAGTTTGGCATACAGCTGTCTGATACACCTCACTATACTGTCTGCCTTGTAGTATCAAAAGGTGCAGTCAGTTGCATATTGAATACAACAGTAAGCAAAATTACACATTGTTTAGGAGTTTTTTGCAATGGCAGCCAGTGATAGAGATATAACACACTACAGGCATATATCACCCTTATAACTGCATCATTTTCTTAAGTCTGTGTCAGGCTTCCTTCAAATCTGCGTTGAAGGCTCCGGAATCTCCATCACAGATTTCCTTAAAAATGTTCAGAACCATGATAGACACCCTGATGGAAATCCAACGGATCCCTTCATATTCCCTGTTGATGTCTGTCATATGATGGATCGTGTATTGTCTTTACCTTTCACAATCACATTAATTTTTCTCCACTCAGTGGAGTCCAAAAGTGCTGCATTGGCCTTGTTCACACTGACTTGTATCCGTTTATTTTCACTGATTTCACATTTCAGTGTTTACAGATTCAGTTCTCAAAAAAGACTGATGAAATCACCAGTGCGCAGAATCCATGGATACCTGAAAATGGTTGAGAAATTGAATCAAACTAACACAATACTGTACGTCCTTCACCAGTTTGGATCTGTTTTTCGTTCATTTCTATGGGGCACAGTTCACACTTGTGTTTCTTTGCAGTATATTGATTGCTTACAATAGACCACAGTGGATAAGTCCTATTCAGCCCTGTAAGCCTACTTGCACATGGGTGCCGCCTGTCTTGCAGAAATTCCGCATGAATTCCGTGCGGATTTCTGTGTGTATCTGCACCAAATCCACATCAAAATCCGCATGTGTTACTTACAGATTTTTGTTGTGGATTTGATGCAATTTTACTGTAGTTCTAAAATCTGCACCAAGCATTGTCTGAACACATGACATGCTTTAGATTTCAATATCCGCACAGCAGGTCAATGTCCGCACAGAAGAGAAAAAAGCAAAGTCTGCATGAGATATGGCTCGCCTCATACACGTTGCTGGTACTGTATCATGCTGAGGTTTTTCCATGTGAGAATTCATGCAGAAAAAAAACACATGTAATCTGCACCGACTGAAACTGATGGAAAAACGCTTCAGTCTGCATCCGTCTACAATCACTTTTGTCATCAGTTTTTTTTTATTATTGGGATCAATTCAGACTGATGTTAATTTATCGTCACTTTTTAAATTCCGAAATACGGCCCTAAATTAATTAAATCGTCCCTCAGTCACAGTAAAGTGTGAACACTGTCATTAATATGACGCTCCTGGTGTTTCAATAAGAAAATATTATTATAAATTATACTTATTTGTTTTCCTTTTTTTTATTCTCAGAGGCATTTGCTGGTGGGTCTGTTGTATAATGCTGTAAAATATAATGTCAAACTAGTCATATTATATAAAATGAAATGGCTGTACTGTAAAGACGCTTTCATATAGTGATGCAAGTTCTGCCTTCTGACATTAACATGCCAATAATGATCTAGTGGCATCTATATTATAGGAATACAATGCACCTTTATTGTTTTTAATCTCTGTAACAATATTTCATTAATTGTAATGTTTGCTTTCTAGTTGATTTTGTTATAAAAGTTTCTGAAAACGACTTTATTTTACTCTGTGAACATATGGAATTGTATTTGCAAAGCGGATTGATCTAATAGCTTCAGAATGAACACTACAATTCAGAAGCCGCAGCTGGCACTGCATCCTGATGCCTACAGCTGTGCCACCCTGGAGAGACACTGGAAACCACTGCTTTTGTGACATCTGTGTGTAACAGTGACCTCTGGTGGTGCCTTTAAGAACTGCTGATGTCACAACTGGCTCTACAAGGTCTCTAGCTTTGCAGAGGGGCTCATGCCAGGTTGTTGCACAATTCCCATGACATTTTTCCCTCCGTCTGGGTTTTAAAAAGATTTTCGGCATGTAGTATACCAACTGATTTTGTCATTGCTGTTAATTTTAAGAATTATTTAGACTAAAGTGAATATTCAGCACAGCACAGTGGACGGTATACATGGCTTCAGTATATTGTGCATGCAATTTATTTTTAGCATTCAGTAAAAATAAAGAATTTGGGAGATAGTTGACCTTTCTGAAAAAGTTTATTGACTATAATGTCATTTTTGGAAGTTTTGTATTTTTGGAACTGTAAATGGAGAGCTCACCAAACTTGTGTGGCCACCCGCTTAGGACTACTACAAATAGTCAGCACTCGGCTATTTTCAGATCTCCCATAGAACTAAACAAAGGGTGTCCGTGCATGCTTGGCTGCTGTCCCTTCATTTGGGGCGTCCCTTGTAGAGATAGGAGTGTGTCCCAGAGGTGGGGGCCGCACCTATCTGACACTGATGGCATATCCTGTACTGGCATATTAATGTCTGAGATGGGCATTCCTTCTAGCATACCGTAGTTAGCTGTCCAACACTGATAATACCGCCTACTTGGCTAATGAATCTTTCCCCACAAAACTATATAGTGTGATAATAAATAAAAACAATAATAATAAAAACTATAGCAATCTCATGGTTTATATTTGGTATTTTTATTATTACATTATTGTCGTTTTTGTATCTGGTCTATTTTGCTTTCCTAACTGCGCACGGTACGGATTATATGCAGTTTTGCTGCGTGGATTCTTATTCGTAAGAACTCATCGTGATACAGTACCAGCAAAGTGCATGAGGTTCGATAAATTTCATGTCCGCTTTGCTTTTTACTTGCTTGTGCAATTTTTTTGTGCGGATTTCACCCTTTTCATAGCAACTGTGAAATCTGCGGCAAATCAGCAAGAGATGCGTAACAAAAACCGCAAGTAAAACATGGTTACCAATGGTTGCAATTACTCATCGTACTGCTACCCATGATCCATGCTGTAGATTTTAACCCCAGATGTTCTGTATCTGTTATTTTAGGCTTATTTAGGCAGATTTTACTTGGCATTATACAGCGTAGCAATGTGGTACATTGGCTTACAAATTTGAGGGTGGTGTACGAGTACTTGAGATATGGAAAGCGGCTGTTGTGCCAGTATCAAAAAGCAATTCTGTAATAAATAAGTGCATGTATTAAACTTGTCCACTGGGGAGGCTTGTGGGTCAGGCTCCACATGCAGCTCCAGAACTTGCTTTGTGGGTCCCACTATTGTTAGGTATGAGGTTTTTACTCCAGGTCAGTGACACCCTTATGTATGTGACCCTCTGTGTATGCGTGGCTATACAGGATACATATACATGTATATATACATACACACACAGTATATCCAGTCTTAGCTGCATCCTGTGGTCACACTCATCATGTTCATGGAAGGATAAATTAAACATTGTTCAGTCATTAAATGGATGACGACCCAAGAATGTAAACTTTAAGGGGGTCAGTTATCAAACTGGTGTAAAGTAGAACTGGCTTAGTTGCCCATATCAACCAATCAGATTTCCCCTTTCATTTTGGACAGCTCCTTTGGAAAATGAAAGGAGAAATCTGATTGGTTGTTATGGGCCACTTAGCCATTTCTACTTTGCACCAGTTGATAAATGACCCCCTAAGTATTCTAGTAAGCACTAATGGAAAACTGTAAAGATCAAGTAAATGTCAATGTAAAAATGGACGAATGTTATACTATGAAGTCTTCTGCTTCATTTCCCTTAAAGAATGTATGTGCCCATGACAACCAATCAGGTGCCTGTTTTCATTTTCCATAAGGCCTTTGCATAATGAGAGGAAGGGTCTGATTGGTTGCTATAGGCAACTACTCCACTTTCCCTTTACACTAGTTTTGATACTGCTCTCCCATTGAGCTATTCTTTTCCATCACGTATATATTTCTCTTTTCTATCACTTTCTTCGCTTGATGTTTTTTAGCATTGCTCCCATTATAGCTCTAGTAAAGGTAGTCACCAAGCTTTCCCAGAAATCAGAGGACAAGTAATGACTGAAGTGAAACAGAGACAGGAGGTGGCTCACCAGATAACTATGTAGATCTATTCAGGAGAAGACTGAGTCACTGTGGGAGCTATGATGGCAGCCATATTGTTTATCACCCTCCTGACATGTCTGTTTTAGTAAAAACTTGTATTCCTCATAACGTAGCAATTCTGCAGCATCATTTCTTATAACTCTGCATTATGCCATTTGTCCGTTATTCCACCTAGAAATAAATTGCCAACCAGATATTACCATTCCTTTTGCCAAAAGGGTGTGCCCCTACACAGTCAGACACTGGCAGCTCTGATTGGACAGTGTGTGTACAATGACACGCCCCCACCTGGTAACATCCAGTTGGCAATTTATTCATAAATTTGTTGTTGTTTGAATACAATACATTTCTGAAAAAGGATGTGTCAGGAATGGATGACTTCATATTCAGTTTAAGAAACCCCACCAACTCCTAGAGATCCCAGTGAAAATATTTAGCAGCCTCTGAATGGGAAATGTAGGATTGCATGATATGAATGGCTGACTGTGTAATAGATAGGCTGGGTACACCACAGCAAGAACCACTCTTTGTTAGTGACTCTCCTGCATGCGCTAGCGGAGCAGGGGCTGGTTTTGAGCAAGAATGGGATTTATAGTACTCCTCCTCTCTGTCTTCTCCCCTGCAGAATCTATGGGCATCAATATTACTCAAGCAGTGCTGGCTATAATTCCCAGTTGAGGGGTACAGGATTAAGATGTGGTGGGCCAGCCCATGTCCAAGCTTAAAGGGTATATTAGCAATGTCCCACTCACTGCAGTAAAGTCTATCAGCTTTGACCAGCAAACACCTTACTGACTCCAATGCTTGGCCATGCAAAATTTGGACCTTCTAGTTCTTCATTTCTCTCTCGAGTACTGTAGAAATGGAGAAGTCTTTCTACAAGTGGATAATCCTCAGAGAAGGTGATTCTCTGGAATTGAAACTTTGGCCTGTGAGGAGTGGATCTCTCACATCCTCCTCAAACTCACGACTAACTATATTGAGCTAGGGGCGCACCTAAGCCCACCTAACTTCCTGCAGGGGCTGAGTTAGGATCATTAACCCCGTCTCATCCATACAAAGATATGCTGGTGTATTATAAAGCATTACCATATCAAACAGCATTAAACAGCATTAAATAACCTCGGCCTCTATAGTCATATACTACTCATATACTATACTAATACAGGAGGTGTTCAGAGTGTGGGATGTCCTCTACAACATAATGGAAAGGTTGTTTTCATGAGACAGCACCTTTAAGAAACAGATTTGTTAAGAACTATATGGATTGGTAAAAATGCTGAGTTATAATTTGTGTTATCCACACAAGTAGTTTGAGACTCAACTTAGAAAGGAAATCCCAAAATTTCATGTGATGCCAAGGAATGCTGAACTGCAGAGGCTGCTTCAGCCCAGTACATTCAGACACTAAGGCAGGAATTTGCCAAGTACAGTAATAATTTGCCTTGAATATGCATGTGATCATGTGTATTTATCATCTTTCTCTTTTCATTTATTGCAGTTTCCAAAAATAATGGCAGCAGCCACAAGGACGTCCCTCATATTGGGATGCGTCCTAATTATGGGTAAGTGTGTGTCTTTTGTATTGTACAGCATCTTGTTAGGAGCCTAATACCATTTTACACAGACAGATAATCAGGATAATTTTTAGGAATGTAACTGTCATGTGTACCCTGTGTAAATGTGCTGGTAACGTCATGTTGACGGGACATGATTGCCGCAGCCAATCATTGGCCTCAGCAGTGCACTGAAGAGGCCACCGATTGTCTTCAGCAGTTATGTGTTGTTCATATGCCATCACAGGAAGACAGAGCCCTATTGGGAGAACCAGAGTAGTGGTGCTGGATCTGTCAGGTAAGGTGTTCTTCACATTATTGTTATTAGTTCCGGCTGGCTGTTCTCTCCTGGAGCTCTCTGGATCAGATGTTACTGCAATGCCTGCCCGTCCAATTGACTATAATGGGGCCCGGTGGAGATCTGACCTCTACCGGCAAATAACCCGGGATTCGTGCAGACAAAAACCACTGCATGCAGCACTTTTTGTGTGGCTAAATCCCAGCTTATTTGTTGGGTGGCTGCCAGATCTCCACCAAACCCCAATGTAATCAATGCGGCCAGCGGGCATTGTGGTAACATTCGGCAATGCCAGATTTAGAATGCTCCGACAGTCTGTTCTCTGCCGGAGCAGCCAGCCGGAACGAAAAACGCTAGTGTAAAATTAGAGTAACTAATCATCTATTCTTCCTTACAGAGAACTATAAATTGTTGAGGATTCCACTTATGGTTTCTCATCTTGTGTTTCAGGTCCGTGGCTTATCTGTGGTGATCTTCCCCTACCTGTAATCTCACCAACAAGTGACCAAACCCTACGGTTGCATGATTCTTTTTCCATCAATTGCACTGGGGATAGTGAACTGGACTGGAACTTCCCCAGCTGGGAGAATGACGATAACAACGTGGTCACTCGCAGTGAGGAGAACAACAGTGGCTTATTTCTGTCTGTGTTAGAAGTGAAGAATGCTTCTGCCCATCATACTGGAGCCTATACCTGCTATTACCGTGACCTCCAGACCGATGACAGCGAGATCATAGGCTCAGAAATATATGTCTATGTCCCAGGTTGGTTTATACCCAAAAATGAAGGAAAACATCCAACAACCACCCTTTAAAGGGTTTCTGTCACCAGATTTAACCCTATTAAACTAGCTGACATTAGCGATGTGCTAATGTCAGCAGACCCTAACTCTCCTAATCTTATGCTTCTGGATGCCCCCATTACTGCAAAAGCCTCTAGGAGCAGGGGGCGTTGATTCTGCTCCTAGACGCTCCGTTCGCCCACCTCAAGTCACACACTGCCGTCCTTGATTGACAGGGCCAGGCAGCGCTCTTCTGCTCCTGCCGGCCCTGTGTGCTGGGACTGCGTATGTGCGAGATTTATGGGCCAGCTGGAGAAGACGAACGGGCGTGAATTGAGGTGGGCGAACGGAGCCTCTAGGAGCAGGAGTAACCCCCCCCCCCCACTCCTAGAGGCTAATTAGCATATTATAAAAGTTAAAATTGTGGGGGGCATCCAGAAGCATAAGGTTAGGAGAGTTAGGGTCTGCTGACATTAGCACTAATGTTAGCCAGTTTAATAGGGTTAAATCTGGTGACAGAAACCCTTCAAGCCCCTAAATCGCCCAATGTGAATAGGTTTCTAAAAATGTCCCTATATAAACCGACCATAGGTTATGCTATATGTTAATTAGTCCTATTATAAACAGGCTCCAGTTGGCATCCGGCACATGCACAGTGCCTAGGCAGTACACTGTTCTTCACTGCGCATGCGCTGGACAGGTTCCCTTAAAAGTGTGGAAACAGTTTGTATTGATGTGCATTTTCCCTGTTTTCTTTCAGATCCTGCAGTGCCCTTTGTCCAATCTGTCATGTTGGACCACATCATTGTAGTATCAGAAGATGAAATTGCCATCATTGCATGCCGGGTCACCGATCTCAATCTCCAAGTGACTTTAAGGAACAAAGATTATGGCAAAATTGTACATGCCCTCTATGACAACAAGAAAGGCTTTCTTGGGATTTTCCCCTCAGGTTCCTATGTCTGTGAAACAACAGTCAATGGTGTGCTCTTCAAAACCGAAGAATTCATAGTACAAACCTGGAAAGGTACAGGCAATGTCTACAAATGAACATTTACTTTCATGTAGTGTAATATACCAACTATACATACATTAGCCGAGATTTACTAATCCTGTAGACGGTGTAAGCGTAGACAGTCTGTCTAGATCTGCACCAGACTTATCACAGGGGCTCAGGCTGGATGATACATGTGGGGCAGGGACAGACACTTTTCTCTGACTCTATACCAACTTTTGGTTGGTTTACTTTGAGAGAGATCCCTTGTCAAGCAGGTCAAAAAATTGTAGAAACCTTAGATGTGCCAAACTGCGCAAATTTGCACCACATTTTTTTCTGATGGAGACATATTAGTTAATCTGGCCTATTGTCCATGTCCTGTCAGTATCTCTGACAGCAATTTTAGTAGCTTGTAATTTTATGATCTATAATTATATGGTGTGTCAAGAGGGGCAGTAACCTAACTGGGCCTATTATGGAAACCATCTGAACGAAAAACTGGTTCACTGTTACAATGTATACAAAGTAGTTTTTATTGGCAAATTGTTTTGCATTTCTTTGCACCTCAACCCTTTCTGTGCACTGTCTGTAAAATGTAGGTCAATATATTGCTATGACAGTTTTTAAAGAGGCTTCCTCTGCAGTTCAAGTTATAAAAAATACATAAATTACTGTGTAAAAATTTATGTCAAATCTAAATGTCCCCACAAGACACTCCTAACTCATCTTATTTACATGGCCTGTGGTCTACAAGATCATTTCTGGAATGTGAATAGACTTGGTTTTGTCCCTTTAGGGATCAGCAACCTTTGGCACACCAGCTGCTGTGAAACTACAACTCCCAGCATGGAAACATTCTCGGTTGCTCTTCTAACGCCCAGAAAATTGAATGAAGCATTCTGGGAGTTGTAGTTTCTGAACAGCTAGAGTGGCAGAGGTTGCTGATCCTTTCGTTAGAGCTTCTCCGGGAATGCAAGATAACCAACCTTTCTGTCTGTTATTAATTCCAAGTTAATTTATACATAATAAACATGAAAATAATGGACAAATAATCAGGTCGACAATGTATATTGTCAAAACAAAGGTTTGGCCATTACAAAACAGTAGGTACCCTGATCTTCATAATAAATTATAACCCAGAGGAGAAGTCTTAAGGTCCGTAACTCTTAATCTTTCTTTTCATTACATACTCTATAATACTTTATCTGTGTTTCTGTAAGTAATGGTTGGGATGGAATAGTCACATCTTGGTTCTTAACTGCGGTATTATAATGTGGTGATAAAAAAAAAGTTCTTTCTTGCAGCAAATAAAAACATCAGTGTGGAGATGGAAGCAACAAAGACAGTTTTCAGATCAGGAGAAACCATCACTATTTCCTGTGTTGTCCTAGAAAATGAGGTTGTTAATTTGGAATGGTATTACCCAGGGGAGCAGGTAAGTCATGATCAAAGATTAAACTTGGATCTGTATGTGTAAAAAAAAAAAATACTCCAACCACTATTAAGATATATTAATGAATGTTTCCTGTGATTGCAGAGGAGTGTCGGTATCAAAAAAGTTGAAGAAACCAAGCTTCCTAAGGTGAGGCTGGAATACACACTCACCATACCAAATGCCACAGTCATGGATTCTGGGGAATATGAGTGTGTGGTCACTAGTGCTATAGATGACGTTATGGAAGTGAAAAAGATCAACATGACAGTTCATGGTAAGTATGAGGCGATAGAGAAAATATTGGACAGCTGTGAAATATACTTTGACCAATTTTTGAAATTGGCGAGTCTAGCGACCAATGATCGGTTGGTTAAAATTCACTACAAGTATTTGATCGATATTTCCCTCAGTACAGTGATCATACATGTGTTACAATTCTCGAATGCAAGTAGTAGCATATGTATTGTAGATGAATTCATCAGTTGCCATTGGTTGAGACATTTCGTTTTATCATTCATCATTGATTCTTTTGTAGGTGTGCATTTAGACTAGCCAGTAATTTTCATGGTCATCATCATTAGATGTTTAAAGCAGGATTTTTTTGAATGTGGAATCTTCAACCCTAATTCTTATTATAACTAATAAAACATTGCTCTTTTGCTTGCTTCCAGATAAAGGGTTTATAAACCTGACACCTAACTTTGGATTACTGGAATTTGCCAACCTACACGAAGTAAAAAGTTTCTCAGTGGATGTTCACGCTTATCCAATCCCCAAAATGTTCTGGTTAAAGGATAATGTAACACTAAATAAGAGCCTGACAGAGATCACCACCAGCACACTTGTTGCAGAGGAAGCTCGGTAAATCTATAGATTAATTTTAAAAAATGTGCATAAATGTGTAAATAATTGAGTGTCTCCCATTAGATCAGTCTTCTCCAATGTATGGCTCACCAGCCTTTGCAATACTACAATTCCCAGTATTCTGGGCCACTTTTAGTGGGTTGCAAACTAGTCAATTGCCCAGGGACTCTATTTTCTAGGGGACCTCCATTGGTGCACCTCAGTCCTTGACAATAGAGGGACCCCACTTTGCTTGTTGCCTTGGGCCCTATTTTTTTTTAAACTGCCCCTGGGCGCAGAGCTGGCATTATAAATCTTAAATTTCTCTTACTGGAATGTTTTAGTTTTTAAAAAAAATTTGGATTCAATCTAATTCTTCTTTTGCACAGGTACATAGCCATGTTGCAACTCATACGTGCCAAAGAAGAAGACAGTGGGCTTTACACACTTGTAGCTCAAAATGATGCTGAAAATAAAACATACTCATTTGAACTGCAAATTAAAGGTGAATAGAACCAAAAAAATAATGAAATTATATATTTTTTTAAAATGAAAAAGAAAAAACTAAAATGATCTTATTTTTAAAATCTTGTAGTCCCAGCATTGATATTACAATTGGCGGATGATCATCACGGATCAACGGGTCAGCAGGCTGTGGAGTGTCTGGCTAAAGGGATGCCTGTGCCTGATGTGGAATGGCTGGTCTGCAAAGATATCAAGAGGTATTAAATATTTCAATTTTTTTAATTTTTTTGTGCATTAGGACAATGGCATTTATTTTTATCATTCTGACAATTGATATATTATGTAATATAGGTGCAATAATGATTCCTCCTGGTCCATTTTGGTAACCAATGGTTCAGAGATCAGCATAGAGACTCATCAGGACCATGACAACATAATAAAGAGTCAAGTGACCTTCAAGAAAGTTGAGGAGACGGTGGCAATTCGGTGCATAGCAAAGAATGATCAAGCTGCTGTGGCAAGGGAGCTGAAGTTGGTTGCACCTTGTAAGTCATTTACTAGTTACCATGTTCAGAAATTCTATTGTAGACTTGTATTTTATAGCAATGTCTGACTATAAATCTCTAATACTGAATCCCAAATGTCGTAGACATCACTGACGTAACCTTACCTGCAAGACAAGACATTACACTATGTGTTCCCTTTTCAAAAATAAGACATGGCACGGCTTTTCTATAGTTATAGTACTAGTTTAGGAGGCGTCGGAAGAGAGGCTGCATAAAAGAACTGCTGTGGGCAACCTGAAACGGCCTTCTAGCCAAAGAAGAATTTCCACAAATTGTGGCTACATTAGATGTGCCTATTATGGGAGATTTACATTTTTTCTATGATTATTTTCTGTTGATCTGAATCTTAAATTAATCTATGATTTCTTTTTCTTTATAGCTCTACGCTCAGAACTAACTGTAGCAGCTGCAGTGCTAGTATTGCTGGTGATAGTCATCATCTCACTCATAGTCCTTGTCATCATATGGAAACAGGTAAGGGACCAACTTGCATGGGCTATTTATAATACTGGTGTCACCTCAAGTGACAGAGACCTCAACTGTAACCTTTTGCACCTTCTATAACTAAGCAAATAATTATTTATCTATTGCTAAAGCCATATTATGCAATAGTAAGTATATATTAGTTATTCTAAAATATCAAACCTATATTTTATTTTCAGAAACCAAGATATGAAATTAGATGGCGAGTCATAGAGTCAATAAGCCCTGATGGACATGAGTATATCTATGTGGACCCGATGCAACTGCCCTATGATTCAAGATGGGAATTTCAAAGAGATGGACTTGTTCTCGGTAAGAGCGTTTGTTGATAGTTGAGTATGGTTGAAATCTATTGCTTTCTGTATCTGTGTGACATAATGTACTTAATTTGTTTTTGCGCAGGGCGAATCCTCGGATCTGGTGCCTTTGGTAAAGTAGTGGAAGGCACTGCATATGGTCTTAGTCGTTCACAGCCTGTGATGAAAGTAGCTGTAAAAATGCTGAAGCGTATGTACAAATTATCTATCTATCTATCTATCTATCTATCTATCTATCTAATTGTCTATGTTGCTATTTTTATACTTCTGGAGTTAGTTTAATGCATTGGTTTGTACTTTTCTCAACAGCTACTGCAAGATCAAGTGAGAAGCAGGCTCTTATGTCTGAACTCAAGATAATGACACATCTTGGAGCCCATCTGAACATAGTGAATCTGCTGGGCGCTTGTACCAAGTCAGGTACGTAATGATTGTTTTATCTACACCAGGCATGCTCAACCTGCGGCCCTCCAGCTGTTGCGAAACTACAACTCCCATCATTCCCTGACATCCTACAGCTATCATCTTACAGAATGGCATCGTGGGAGTTGTAGTTTTACAACAGCTGGAGGGCCGCAGGTTGAGCATGCCTGATCTACACAAACACAACATCAATTCTTGCGAGTGATGATCACTGGAGTTGCTCAGGCTCAACTACCTAGTAAATAATTTTCAATGGTATACAAGGGTCATATGTCAGAACTAAGGCCTTGCCGTAATTTTTTCTCCAAGAAATTCCCCCCTAAACGGTTTACTTTGACCTTATTGCCCTAGCTGCCCACCATTGTCTGCTTTATTTTCCCTCCAGGTCTGGGTAGCCATCTAGATCTTCAATGTGGACTTTTCACATTATGTAAATACAGTAAAAATAAAATTCCCTGAATTCTAGTGTAGTATCAAGCCATAGGCAATTCATGTTATCCATATATAAGTAATATCTATAATGTGCTGCTTTTTTTCCCCCAGGACCTATTTATATCATTACTGAATATTGCTTTTATGGGGACTTGGTGAATTACCTGCATAAGAACCGGGATAATTTTCAAAGTCGACACCCAGAGAAGCCAAAGAAAGATCTTGATATCTTTGGTCTGAACCCAGTTGATGAGAGCACAAGGAGGTAAGTCTCCACCCTGTTAATATAACATCAGCTATCATAGCCCATAGTTGGATGGTGGCTTTTTAGTTTTCTACCGACATATATACACAAATTGAATGTTATGTTAGGTTAGCTGAAACTGAAAGTGTGTGACCAAATGAACAGGAATAGCTTACCCTTGTTCTGTGGGATCTTTCTACACAATAAGGGTACAGCCATACAGAGCAGCCATGACACGGCTGGGTTGTGGCAATGCTGCGATCAAGAACTGCGCGCCCAATTAGCCGCAACTGCCTTTCATTTAACTAATGAAGACCGCATTGTATAGTCCTTTTTTTATTGTTAATGGTCGTGCGGCACCTTCAGTATTGCACTATACAGTGCGGTCTTCATAAGTTAAATGTAAGGAAGCTGCGGGCTAATTGTCTGCACGGCTCTTGATCAGAGCACGGTCACAACTCGACCAGATCACGGTCGTACCCTAAGATGCATAATTCTTCCTGGACAGAGACCCCAAAGAAAATTGAAAAACATATCTCCTTACATTGCAGCTATGTGATTTTATCATTTGAAAACAATGGTGACTACATGGACATGAAGCAGGCTGACACCACCCAATATGTGCCTATGTTGGAGATGAATGAAGCATCCAAATATTCTGACATTCAGAGATCTTTGTATGACCGCCCTGCTTCTTACAAGAAGAAGCCCATGTCAGGTAAATTCTAATAATTTTGTGAACAGAAAAGTATAAATTTAATATAAAAAATGAAAAAAATAGATATATAAACAGACAGTTGTAAAGATAAAAAATTTTACTTTACAAAAGTTGTGCTCATAACCTTGATGTCTTTTTTAAAACAGAAGTGAAAAACCTCCTCTCGGATGATGGATTTGAGGGCCTGACTCTACTGGATTTACTCAACTTCACATATCAGGTTGCTCGCGGCATGGAGTTTTTAGCATCTAAAAATGTACGTACAGTAAACATAGTGAACTCCTCTATGTTCTACATACTCTGTACCTTCTTCTAAAAACCCTAATCTCACTATACTTTGCTTGTCCCCCGCAGTGTGTACACCGTGACTTGGCAGCTCGCAACGTCCTACTGGCACAAGGGAAAATTGTGAAGATCTGTGACTTTGGTCTAGCCAGAGACATCATGCATGATTCCAATTATGTATCAAAGGGCAGTGTATGTATCAAATCTACCCATCATTTACAATGTAATATAGATGGAACAGTATAATTACTATGACCACATTTCAGTTTAGAATAGAAATGACTAGTGTACATGTAGTTCAAAGTACAGTAAATTACATGTCATTCATCTTCAACCCCTAAATCATTCACTACACGTCGACGCTCCTATAGAACCACTCCCAAAGTTCACTGGATCTAGTCATCAAACTGAAATTCTTGTGTGGAAAACAGTTGGAGTTCTGTGGGTGACATTAAGTTTATGATGTCTTCTCCTGTACAGACTTTCCTCCCAGTGAAGTGGATGGCACCAGAAAGTATCTTTGATAATCTCTACACAACTCTCAGTGATGTGTGGTCATTCGGTATCCTGCTTTGGGAAATATTCTCCCTCGGTAAGTAAATTATGATGGTAAATGTAAGAAAATGGCCTTGTTGACGTAGATTTATCCAAAGCAACCCATGTGAGAAGCCTAATTGTCCTATGTGTTTTTCCTCCTAAAAAAATTCTTTAAATTTTATGTGTATTTGTTATCATGCTGCCTTTCTTAAGTGTAGTGTTTTTAAATACAGCTTAAACTGGTCATATATTGGCAGAAGAGCATACATCTTAATAATGTATTGTTATTGTAGGTGGGACACCTTATCCGGGAATGGTGGTCGACTCTACATTCTATAACAAAATAAAAAGTGGCTACAGAATGGCAAAACCTGACCATGCTACTCATGAAGTGTAAGTACACTCACTGACTTCTGCTGAATACCAGGCTGATAACTCATGGTCTTTATGATGACTATTACATTCTACTATGTTGTTGCTCTGTTTCTGTAGGTACGACATTATGGTGAAGTGCTGGAACAGTGAGCCAGAAAAGAGACCCTCATTCTATCATTTGAGTGAAATAGTTGAAAGTCTCCTTCCTGGGGAATACAAAAAGGTATTTTTATATCCTATATGCAAATAGGTATATCCTAAGGAAAGGGAACCATCTCACTATTGCTATCTTGTGGAAGTGGTTCCCTATGAGTCAAAATCTGATTTTTTAACAAGCCTTGGAATATAACAAGGGAAAATTCCAATCCACATATCTATCTATCTATCTATCTATCTATCTATCTATCTATCTATCTATCTATATCCAATATTTACAGTCGTGGCCAAAAGTTTTGAGAATTACATAAATATTGGAATTTGGAAAAGTTGCTGCTTAAGTTTTTATAATAGCAATTTGCATATACTCCAGAATGTTATGAAGAGTGATCAGATGAATTGCATAGTCCTTCTTTGCCATGAAAATTAACTTAATCCCAAAAAAAACTTTCCACTGCATTTCATTGCTGTCATTAAAGGACCTGCTGAGATCATTTCAGTAATCGTCTTGTTAACTCAGGTGAGAATGTTGAGGAGCACAAGGCCGGAGATCATTATGTCAGGCTGATTGGGTTAAAATGGCAGACTTGACATGTTAAAAGGAGGGTGATGCTTGAAATCATTGTTCTTCCATTGTTAACCATAGTGACCTGCAAAGAAACGCGTGCAGCCATCATTGCGTTGCATAAAAATGGCTTCACAGGCAAGGGTATTGTGGCTACTAAGATTGTACCTCAATTAACAATTTAAAAGATCATCAAGAACTTTATGGAAAGAGTTTCAATTCTTGTTAAGAAGGCTTCAGGGCGTCCAAGAAAGTCCAGCAAGCGCCAGGATCATCTCCTAAAGAGGATTCAGCTGCGGGATTAGAGTGCCACCAGTGCAGAGCTTGCTCAGGAATGGCAGCAGGCAGGTGTGAGCGCATCTGCACGCACAGTGAGGCGAAGACTTTTGGTAGATGGCCTGGTGTCAAGAAGGGCAGCAAAGAAGCCACTTCTCTCCAAAAAAACCCCATCAGGGACAGATTGATCTTCTGCAGAAAGTATGGTGAATGGACTGCTGAGGACTGGGGAAAAGTCATATTCTCCGATGAAGCCTCTTTCTGATTGTTTGGGGCATCAGGAAAAAGGCTTGTCCGGAGAAGAAAAGGTGAGTGCTACCATCTGTCCTGTGTCATGCCAACAGTAAAGCATCCTGAGACCATTCATGTGTGGGGTTGCTTCTCATCCAAGGGAGTGGGCTCACTCACAATTTTGCCCAAAAACACAGCCATGAATAAAGAATGGTACCAAAACACCCTCCAACAGCAACTTCTTCCAACAATGCAACAACAGTTTGATGAAGAACAATGCATTTTCCAGCACGATGGAGCACCGTGCCATAAGGCAAAAGTGATAACTAAGTGGCTCGGGGACCAAAACGTTGACATTTTGGGTCCATGGCCTGGAAACTCCCCAGATCTTAATCCCATTGAGAACTTGTGGTCAATCCTCAAGAGGCGGGTGGACAAACAAAAACCCACTAATTATGACAAACTCCAAGAAGTGATTATGAAAGAATGGGTTGCTATCAGTCAGGAATTGGCCCAGAAGTTGATTGAGAGCATGCCCAGTCGAATTGCAGAGGTCCTGAAAAAGAAGGGCCAACACTGCAAATACTGACTCCTTGCATAAATGTCATGTAATTGTCGATAAAAGCCTTTGAAACGTATGAAGTGCGTGTAATTCTACATACATCACAGAAACAACTGAAACAAAGATCTAAAAGCAGTTTTGCAGCAAACTTTGTGAAAACTAATATTTGTGTCATTCTCAAAACTTTTGGCCACTACTGTACATCCTATAGATAACATTTTTTATATAAGTCAAATATATATTGCCAGCTATGGGGGGAGGAGGGAGGGGGCGTTCTGTATAATTTCTGCATCATGCATCATTGTCATTTCTTATGGATAAGGATAGTATAATGCTTGTGGTGTATATTATTCTTCAAATAAGAGAGACCCAGTACTAGAGAAATAAACCAAATTAGGAATACCCAGCTTCTTTGCGCCATAAACAGTGGAAATCTTGCATCAAGCTAAGGCTTACCGTATTTTTCGCCCTATAAGACGTACCGGCCCATAAGATGCACCTAGGTTTTTGAGGAGAAAAATAAGAAAAAAAATATTTTGAACCAAATGGTGTACTTTTGGTGGGTTTTTTACTAACGGTGTTCTGTGCATGACACTATTATGACGCACTGTTATGGGAGATCTGGGGATGGCACTGTTATGGGGGATCTGGGGATGGCACTGTTATGGAGACATCTGTGGCTGACGCACTGTTATAGGGGAAGCTGGGGATGGCACTGTATGGGGGCATCTGGGGATGGCACTGTATGGGGGCATCTGTGGATGGCACTGTATGGGGGCATCTGTGGGTGGCACTGTATGGGGGCATCTGTGGGTGGCACTGTATGGGGGCATCTGTGAGTGGCACTGTATGGGGGCATCTGGGGATGGCACTGCTATGGGGGGGATCTATGGATGACATGCTATGTGTCATCCACAGATCCCCCCCATAGCAGTGCCATCCCCAGATGCCCCCATACAGTGCCATCCACAGATGCCCCCATACAGTGGATGTGATGACCCCTAATACAGGGGGTGGGGGTCGGCATCTTGTTTGCTAATGACAGCTGGGCCTGGTGCAGTAACTGTATTCTACTACACCGGGCCCGCTGAAGTAATGTTATGGCAGTGATTAAAACTATAATTTTCATAACACTAAATCCATGCTGTATTACCCTACCTAATGTACGATCGCAGACAGGAGGCCGGACGGGCAGCGGCAGCGTAACTGACTACGTCACGCGCCTGCGCCGCCTGCTTCATTCATAAAGTGGGCGGAGCGGGCGCGTGACGTTACGCTGCCGCCGCCCGCCCGGCCTCCTGCCTGCGATCGTACATTAGGTAGGGTAATACAGCATGGATTTAGTGTTATGAAAATTATAGTTTTAATCACTGCCATAACATTACTACAGCGGGCCCGGTGTAGTAGAATACAGTTACTGCACCAGGCCCCGCTGTCATTAGCAAACAAGACTGCCGCTCCCAGCCCCTCCTCCTTGATACACACGCCGGCTGCGCTGTTCAGCAGCGCGGCGGTGTATCAGTGTTTGCCGCATTCGTCCCATAAGACGCAGCACTATTTTTACCCCACTTTTGCGTCTTATAGGGCGAAAAATACGGTATACGACATCAGCCTTTCTGCAATATCCTGGCCATGTGTTAGATGTAGCCTGCAATTTATATGTTACTTCAACTAGGGGCGTATTGGCAGCTGGACACTTCTAGAAACCCTCAAGAGGAAAGACAGCAAAAGTTTAGACAAATGAAACACAACAGAACAAAACAACTTTTTCCTCCTGTAAAATAAAAAGCTCTTGTTAGGCTACTTTCACACTTGTGGCACTTGTATCCGGCATGCAGTTCCATCGTCAGAGCTGCCTGCCGGATCCGCTGTTTAGTGTCACAACTGACAGCATTCATAGACGGATCCGGATGCTTGTTATGCGGATGGACTGATCCGTCCTGCACTCTTTTTCACAGTTTTCCCGGTCTGCGAAGGACGGATCCGTCCTTCAGTTGTTTCGCAATGCCATATCCGGCACTAATACAAGTCAATGTAAATTAATGCCGGATCCGGCATTCTGGCGACTGATTAGGCATTTTCGACGGATATAATACCGCAGCATGCTGACGTATTATGTCCGGCCAAAACGCCTGACAGTGACTAAACGGAAGGCATACTAATGCAAACTGAACGGATTTCTATCCATTCAGATTGCATGGGAATATGCCTGATCAGTTCTTTTCCGTCATAGAGCCCTTTTGACAGGACTCTATGCCAGAAAAGAATAACGCTAGTGTGAAAGTACCCTTATATGTTTGCACCCAATTACATTAGATTGTTTGGTCACTGTTGAAAACTATGGAACTTACCAATTAAAAGTGACTTCTCTGTTCTAGACTATATAATAATTGATAGTAAGAAGTAGGAGATATACCCGATACCCCCACCAATCAGTTGTCTCAGGCCATGACCACACACTGGCATTGAAAACTGTACAGTGGACAGAAGGCTCCAACCATTGTGTAGTTTCCAGTGCCTGCATACTGCAGCTCAGCTCCCATAGTGAGCTGCAGTATACTAGCCCAGGCATTTCACAGTGCACGGAATTTAGTGTTTCTGGTTTTGTTTCCGACACTGGTGGCTGTTTGAAACAGCTGGTGAGTAGGGATGCCTGGTATCGGACCGTTACAGATTTGACGTTCAGGCCTTCAATATCTACGTCCCAGAAAACCCCTTTAATGGTAGAGTGACTTGACATTTGGTGTTCGAAGTTGATTCTGTATAGACTGAAAGTTCTGGCTGATATGGAGGTACATATAATGAAAACTGTGTTCTTTCCACTCTTTTTAGTGTTATGAGAAAGTTCTTCATGACTTCTTAAAAAGTGACCATCCTGCCGTCACTCGCATGAGAAGTGATAGTGACAATTCGTACATCGGAGTGACCTACAAGAATGAGCACAAAATGAAGGACAGAGAAAGCGGCTTTGATGAGCAGAGACTTAGTGCTGACAGCGGCTACATTATTCCCCTACCAGACATTGACCCAGTGTCAGAGGATGACTCCGGCAAGAGAAACAGGCACAGGTAATTTACCTATGATTCATAGTTATGGGTGGAATACACATATACCATTTCATAGAATCATATATCCATGTACGATGAAAACTTGGAACCTGGTGAAACAATTTAGCTTTAGTGATGTCAATGGGTCAATACGAGTCAACATTGAAAAAGTCACTAATACTATATCTCACAACACAAATAAAGTTATAGAATTAATAGTGATGTGAATAATATACAGCAGTGTAGCGTCAGTGGTGTTATGTCTTCATGGGGCATTACTTGATATGAGAAGATAAATAGCAAGTAACATAAACGACACTTGCTAATTACCTTCAGAGCTAGAAATCAGAGCACCTCACTTTGTCCAACATATCAGAATATATTTAATCTGAAAAATGTACAAACAGTACTGAATAAACAGGTCAAGAGCCTGTAGGCACTGATTGTCTGGCACATCTTAAAGGAGCTGTCTGGGAATAAGTAGTTTTTACCTAATAATCACAGCCTTCTTCAGTAAGCAGAAGATTCAAAGTTACCCACTCCCCTGCTGCTCCAGTCCTCTGCGATGGCTCCGGTGTGTCCATCTTCTCATCCCCGACATGTTTTCTTTCGGTGCATCATAGGCATGGTCATATATCCTGCTGCAGGAAATGACTGGCTTCAGCGGTGAATGCTGTTTGTGGATACATTTTATAACATATTAATACATTCATTTTTTATTTCTAGCTCACAAACATCTGATGAAAGTGCAATTGAAACGGGATCTAGCAGTTCCAACTTTGTCAAGAGAGAGGACGAGACCATTGAAGACATTGAGATGATGGATGACATTGGTATTGATTCATCAGATCTAGTTGAAGACAGTTTCCTTTAAGATAAAAGTCTCGGAATTCATTTTACTAACCACATCATGAAATGATACAGGAAAGGCTGTGAAGTCCAGGGATTCTATTTTTTTACTCAGAAAAACCACTTTGTTGCAATGGACAACATGAGACTGAGCAATTTGCCTTGCCATCCACACACCAAGGTCACAGGTACCGGCAAGGAACTATTGCCTGTTTCAGAGGCCATAATTCAAAACTCTTCCCAATGTATTTTATCAAACGGTACATCTTAGCATCTCAGTATATTTTTCCTATATATATATTTTTTTTACATTTGTGGACGGACCTGAAAACAGTGGCTTTGTACTTCAAGGGCATTCTTGATTCCAACAGACATCAACCTGCAGCTGAATTTCACCAATGTATTTATGTAAATAATGAAGAAATGGATGTATCATTGGGACTAACTATAAGAGACCACTTGAGACTTCTATGTGCTATATTTTGTACCAGGAGCTGCTGTTCTACCATTGGCAAAGACTTTTTCAAACCACTTAAAGAGACTTAAGACATCTCAGAACATCTGCCTCTCTTCAAGGTTGCAAATGTAAACCGAATAGTTGGGGTTGTCTATACCTCATCTCTATAGACACCATCCTAAATGTTGTTTTGTGCAAAGTAACACAAATATCAGTATTAACACTAAATGATTTTTTGAAATCATGGGAACTATTATTTTTAATCCGACTGACTTTAAGGACTACCATAACTAACAGGAAGCCGGGGGTATTTTTCTGTGCATTAATAGGGTACTTTTTACATATTAAATAACCGTTTAAGCAGAATAATATATAACAGAACTGACTTTTGATTTAGGAGAAAACAATTGACCACTAGAGCCTCTGTAGAAAAGACTGAGCTAAAATAGATTGTGACTTGTTCTAGCATAGTATTTTAAACCTTTAACTACATAGATGTGTGTAATTTTATAAAGAGAACTGGATTAATCCCAATTAGCCCTAGTACAATCTATAATACAAACCAGTATAGCAATACTCGGGAATAGTTGCTGTTATATAGCTATATAGGTTGGAAATCTACATCAAGGTCAACCTTTGTAGTCTTGGCTTAGAAAAACTCAGTAACTATGGAAAATTTGGTTCCAGAGTAAAAGAAAAAGCCTGACCCCTAAAAAAGCATGGGTCAATAATCTACCATGGTGCATTGAGCCAGAATTTTAAATGTGTGGTTTAAAGTGCGAGAACATTTTAGCAAATGTATTTCAGTTCGTGAAAATGCAGAAGGACAAACTCATCTCATGAATTTTTGCTATCAGTAATTTCTACAGTTCCCAAAACATACTAAAAGCAAGGTCCACTAAAATCCCTTTAGGGTATGGCCACACAGTGGCTTTTGGAAAAGGTTTTGAAGCAGATCTGGCTGCAGGGTTTTCAGCCAAAGCCAGAAGTGGATTCGAAAGAAATTTGAAATATAAAGAAGGGATTTATACTTCTTCTTGGTGGAACCACTTATGGCCTTGGTTGAAAATCCTGCAGAGAGATCTGCTTTAAAACCTTACTATTAATGGATCTGACCAGTGGCAGATAATTAAAATGTATTTTTAGTCATCAAACAGTGGATGAACTTGTATGTAGGAAATCAAGACCCTCCAATAAGGCAGGTCTTAATGCAACAATGACATAAAATAAACCTCTATTATTGGAGGAATTTCAGTTACCTTATTCCTATTTCTTCTGGTCGTGTGACATTCCAGATTGATTTGCAGTTCTATGTTGGATTATCAGAATTTCAGGGCAATATGATGCTGGAATTCAGACATTTTTTCTGGATTTGAAAAATATTTTGTGCTACCTTAAAATTTTCCTAGAGAGGAACAGTGTTAGACACCTTGCACCCATGGGAATGTCATATACAATTGATTGTTTGCAGTTTTTGTACCTATTAGGTTGGGTCCATTCACATCACCGTTTATTTTTCAGTTCTTCTGATCCATCAGAAGAACAGAAAAATAAATGAATGCTGAACTTTTTTTTGCAGGCCTTTTTATTCCATCAAAATAACGGATTTCAGACATAAATGGCTAAAATGGGTGCCAAAAGTGCATAAATGAGCATAACGGATGCTTACAATACAGGATCCGTTTTTTATTTATTTTTCTGTTCTACTGATGGATCAGAAGAATGGAAAAATAAAAGGTGATGTGAACCCAGCCTAACATTGTTTTTTCTAACCATTAACCACATATGAATTTAGGTTGTTTTAACACAATCCATCTGATTTACAATGTAAACTGGAAAATGGTTCAAGGAACCAATGAAAAGGACCAAATGTACTTGTGTTTATCGGTGTTTGGGTTGTGACTTCACTATACATTCCACCAGCTATTATAACATTATTTGTTGTAGTAATGGGAGCATAAATACTGCCATATGTTACAATCCCATATTCTCCAGGAAACAGGAATAAATGCTTTTCAATGGGTTTTATGTAAAAAAAAAAGTCCTACTTTGATATGAAGGACGTAAGCTAATATGATGTTATACATCAATTTGTATATTTTATTACAATATAGTCCTTAAATACTGCCAAAACAATTATGTTAAGCTGTATCACTGCCTTTGTTATATGTGTTTTGACTGTGATGTACTCCACAGATACGTTAACTGTTGCACTTTTAAATGTCCAAAATTATATTTTAGAATAATAAAAACCTATGTGTTTCTAAGATGGAACAGAGGACGCTGGCTAACTGGATTTTATTCCAATTTATTGCATGTCAATAGGAATCAACCACTGATATGTCTGTAGCAGTGGCGTAACTAGAACCGACTGGCCCCACAGCAAATTTTTACACTACCTAAAAAAGAAATGATAATCACCCCTCTTCTCCTCCTGCGGGCACCTCTGCTCTTTGTGCAGCACTGCGTCTAGGTATGCACTACACTGTGACCTGATGTCGCACAGCGTCAGGTCGTAGTGTGCTCCTATGCACAGCACCTCCCATCCTGAAGATGAGCAATGCCAGGACTTAGTGCAGTGCAGGTGCCTGAAGAAGAAGAACAGGGAGTGGTGAGTAATAACAAATCTAGGACTGGGAGCATTAAACTCACCGCTCCCTGGGCCCTGAAAATAAATCCATTTGTCCTCCTCCCGGGCCCCTTCCTGAAGTCAGGCCCCGTAGCAGCCACTTCTCCTGCTTCAATGGTAGCTACACCGCTGTCTGTAGATATTTGTATAACCATCACATTCTGATGTCAAATCTTGACATTGTATAGACCAGGGGTACTGAAGTACTTTTTCTAAAGGTCCACTTTCCTAGGTCTGCTGTAGGGTGTAGAAGAAGGGACCACACCAATGGCATGTTGTGCGGCTGCAATTTTTTATTTCAATGAGCCACATCTCTAAGCCCGCCTAATCCCCTTTCTGACAACAACACAGTAATAGTGACCCCTTAGTGCCTCCCCAAACAGTAAGAATGTCCTCTTAGTGCCACCTAGCAATAATTGTGCTATTTTGGGCCCCTTGGACAATATAATATCCCTTTAATGACCCCCATAGAGTATGATGCCCCCTTAATGCCTCCCACATTATGATGCCACCTTATTGTCCCCCTCACAGTAGGGTGTCCCTAAGTCCCCGCCTACAAGCATGGCGATTCCTTGGTGCCCCCACAAAGTGTGATGCTTTAGTATCCCTGACACAGTGTGATGCTCTATTGTGCATGCACAGTAGGATGATCCCTTAAAGGGGTTGTCTCACTTCAGCAAGTGGCATCATGTAGAGAAAGCTAATACAAGCCACTTACTAATGTATTGTGATTGTCCATATTGCTTTCTTTGCTGGCTAGATTCATTTTTCTATCCCAATATACACTGCTTGTATCCATGGTTACAACCACTCTGCAATCCAATAGTGGTGGTCATGCTTGCACACTATAGTAAAGAGCGCCAGCCTCTCTGGTGGCCAGGACTGAGGGAGCTCACATTGGCTGGTGATTTTTCTTATAGTGTGCAAGCATGACCGCTGCTGCTAGATTGCAGGGTGGTTGTAACCATCGAAACGATCAGTGTAAAATGTGATGGAAATATGAATCCAGCCAGCAAAGGAGGCAATATGGACAATTACAATACATTAGTAAGTGCTTGGTATTAACTTTCTCTGCATGATAAATGCAATTTGCTGAAGTGAGACAACCCCTTACTGAACAAGGCCCCCTTAAAGGGAAATGCAGTATATAGTGTTGCCGAGTGATGCTATGTCCAGATATGTAATTTTTATTTTCATATTCACTTGCATTCTGACACTGTGCTCCCACAAACTATAATAAAATGCATTGAAAGAACTCCGGTTTGAGTCCTTTCCATTATGTGTGTGAGCTCAGGAGTCCTCTCAATCCATTTTACTGCTGGTAATTAAATAACTGGACTCTGCGTCACTTACACTATACACTTTAGTTTAGGGGGGTGTTTCTGAGCTGACAGATTCCCTTTAATTTTCTTAAAAGCAAAGTAATGGCCGCAGGGGCGGACTGAGAACCCTCAGGGCCCCCGGGCAAAATAAATCAAGGGCCCCCTTCCAGGCCCCACCCATGCCCTACCTCCAACCACGCCCATGTTATACCTCCAGCCACACCTATATCCCGCCTACACTACCTGGTCACACCGCCATCGTTATGCCTCTGATCCCATCACTACAGAAATACAGGGCACTTACCTATTACATCCAGTGACGTCTCCTTTGATGTAGATATTTTCTGTCCTCGTCTTCTCCTTTCAGACCTTCAGACCAGACCGCCATGTTGTCGCCATTTTCCATCTCTGCAGTTTAACAAAAAAAATCTTAGTTTACTACTTTTCCATCATCCTCCCATCTTCTGGACAAATCATCCTACTACCCCCAATACTGTGCCACTGTGCTCCCCAATACTACACTGCAGAAACAGATAATACCCCTGGTAATACTAGTACCACACAGAGCCCCCCATATAAAATACCCATTCTTTGTGGCCTCAGTAGAAGCCCCCATAGTGCTTCATAATAATGTGCCAGTAACACGTGCCTCTCCATGCCACCACATGTGCCAGTAATAAGTGCCTCTCTTATGCTTCCCCCCATGTGCCAGTAGCTCCCCCCTTATTATGTGCCAGTAGCCCCCCCCATATGTGCCAGTAGTCCCCCCTTATGTGCCAGTAGCTGTCCCCCCTTATGTGCCAGTAGCCGTCCATCCTTATGTGCCAGTAGCCGTCCCTCCTTATGTGCCAGTAGCCGTCCCCCATTATGTGCCAGTAGCCGTCCATCCTTATGTGCCAGTAGCCGTCCCTCCTTATGTGCCAGTAGCCGTCCCCCCTTATGTACCAGTAGTCCCTCTTATGTGCCAGTAGTCCCCGCTTTTGTGCCACTAGCCATCCCCCCCTTATGTGCCAGTAGCCCCCTTACGTGCCAGTAGTCCCTCTTATGTGCCAGTAGTCCACTTATGTGTCAGTAGCCCCCCTTATGTGCCATTAGTCCCCCCTTATGTGCCAGTAGCCTCCCCCCCTTATGTGCCAGTAGCCGTCTCCCCTTATGTGCCAGTAGCCTCCCCCCTTATGTGCCAGTAGCTTCCCCCCTTATGTGCCAGTAGCCCCCCTTATGTGCCATTAGTCCCTCCTTATGAGCCAGTAGCCCCCCTTATGTGCCATTAGTCCCCCCTCATGTGCCATTAGTCCCCCTTCATGTGCCATTAGTCCCCCTCATGTGCCAGTAGCCCCTCTTATGTGCCATTAGTCCCCCCTTATGTGCCAGTAGTCTCCTTATGTGCCAGTAGCCGTCCCCCCTTATGTGCCAGTAGCTGTCCCTCTTATGTGCCAGTAGCAGCCCCCCTTATGTGCCAGTAGCCCCCCTTATGTGCCAGTAGTCCCCCCTCATGTGCCAGTAGTCCCCCCTCATGTGCCATTAGTCCCCCCTTATGTGCCAGTAGCCCCTCTTATGTGCCAGTAGCCATCCCCTTTATGTGCCAGTAGCCCCCCTTATGTGCCAGTAGCCCCCCCTTATGTGCCAGTAGCCATCCCCCCTTATGTGCCAGTAGCTGTCCCCCTTATGTGCCAGTAGCAGCCCCCTTAAGTGCCATTAGTCCCCCTTAAGTGCCAGTAGCCCC
The DNA here is from genome assembly GCA_033119425.1 of Bufotes viridis. Classification (NCBI taxonomy): domain Eukaryota; kingdom Metazoa; phylum Chordata; class Amphibia; order Anura; family Bufonidae; genus Bufotes; species Bufotes viridis. The sequence goes on along the minus strand of CM065589.1, from coordinate 532,369,001 downwards.
AAGAAAAAAAAAAAAGAACACTTATACTTACCTCCAGCGATGCGATGCAGGCCTCTTCCGGCCTGTGTCTCAAGCTGTACCGCTCCGGCGGTGCGATGACGTCATCGTGCCACCTGCACCGGCCTCTGATAGGCTGCCGGCCTAGTGCTGGCAGCCTATCAGAGGAACAGGGAGAGGACACGCCTCTCCCTCCTCTGCCGCTGCACAATACAGATGACTATGGAGATGAGCGCAATGGAAGCGCTCATCTCCTGATGTCCCCTGCAGCCGCGTCTGCCCTGGGGGCGGCCCCCTACTGGCCACGGGCCCTCGGTCCATGCCCGAGTGCCCTAATGGTCAGTCCGCCCCTGTAATGGCCTCTAATTGCCCCCTCACATGGCGGGGTGTCCATTAAAGTGCACTCACACAGAATGATGCCCCTTTAAGTGCTCTCCGCACAGTCATGCCCTCTAAGTGGCCTCCACGCAGTATGATGGACCCTTAAGTGGCCCCCACACAGTATGAGGGCCCATTAAGTGACCCCTACACAGTGCTGTCCCCTCAAGTGCCCTCTAATGACTGCAGTTGGTGATAATGCAGACCACAGACATTTAACCCCTCAACTGTGATCACGACACCTGAGGTGGCTTTCGGGGTAGCCATTTATTAGTGATGGTAGGCTTGAGCCTGTGTGATAGTTCCAGGCCTATCAGAGTTATGTTCTTATAGAGGCCTATAAATGGCAGTGCTCATAGGAATATACTGAATTTCCCATACACTACCATATTAAATCACAGTAGTGTATGGGAGAAGCAATCCGATGATCACACGGTTAGTTCCTGGGGGGGGGGGGGGCTTAACAAAGTTTAAAAAAATAGTTAACACAGTAAAGAATATAAAAACACAAATCACCCCCATAACAAAAATATACATAAATAATAAAAAATGAAGATCATTTCCATCGCTGTGTCCCAAAATACTTGAACTATTAAAATATAAACATATTTATCCCATACAGTAAATGCCTTAGTGGAAAAATGTTTTAAAATGGCTGATTTAACATCTTTTCATTGCTTCACTTCCCCCTAAAAAATTTATAAAAAGTGATCAAAAAAGTCATATACACCCCAAAATAGTATCACTGAAGATGATAGATCACCCTGCAAAAAATGAGCCCTCACACATCTCCGTAGATGTAAATATACAAAAGTAATGGGGTTCAGAATATTGTGATGAAAAGGAAAAAAAATTCTTTCTAAAGTTTTTATTTTTAATAAAACACATGAAAAAATATTCAAATGTGGTATCGTTGCAATTATAGTGACCCAGAGAATGAAGGGCATTGGTCAGTTTTACTGCATAGAGAATGCTGCAAAAACGAAACCCATAAAGCTATGGCAGAATTGTGTTCTTTTTTCAGTTCCATCCCATTTGGAATTTGCTTCCAGCTTTCCACTACATCATATGTGATATTAAATGCTACCATTAGAAAGTACAACTTGTCCCGCAAAAGAAAAAACTCTCATATGGCTATGTGAACGTAAAAATAAAAAAAAATATGGCTCCAGGAAGGTAGGAAATGAAAAATGAAACAGAAAATTACCCAAGGCTGAAAGGGTTAAATACTCACCTATACTAAGTTCCCCTGACAAACAGAGCAGAGCACGGTGCATGGTAACTTCCATACCTAATGCCAACCATACCTTATCATTGCTGAAGCATACGGCAGATACATAAATCATATTATGACATTAATACAACTACAATAAGCAATTTGCACATACCCCCATGTGTGGGGTACTGTACACGGCTGCATTATATGACCCCCCCCCCCCACATACACACACCCGACAGCCCTCTTGATCAGAAGTGTTCATATGTAGTGTTGAGCGACAAATGGGTATATGTCACCCACCAAACTAACAGATGGATTAACTATAATAATTTCCCTGTCACCTATGCAGTGCAGGTGTACCTCACACCAAAAATAGGTATATGTCACCCACCGATCTAACAGACGGATTAACTATATTAATTTCCCTGTCACGGATGCAGTGCAGGTGCAGGGCAGCCAATGAACTAGCTTTTAAGCTGTGGCTGTGATTGGCCGGTGCATCATGTGACCCAGCCTCTATACAAGCTGGAACACGTGTAGCACCGCCCATCAGCTCTGAGCAGTGCAGGGACAGGAAGCAGGCAGCTGAAGTGAGGGACAGTGTTAAAAATCTCATCTGGCTATTTATTCTGTGGGTGACCTATAATTTTTTTGTGGGTCCAATACACCAGCTTTGCACCACTGACACAGAAATATAATAAATAATCTGGCTGTTAATCCTGTGGGTGACCTATAGCGATCTTTTGTGCGCCTGACACTAAAATATAAGAGTTAATCTGTCTATTAGTTTGGTGGGTGACATATACCCATTTTTTGTGTGAGGTACACCTGCACTGCATACATGACAGGAAAATTAATATAGTTAATCCGTCTGTTAGATCGGTGGGTGACATATACCCATTTTTGGTGTGAGGTACACCTGCACTGCATCAGTGACAGGGAAATTAATATAGTTTATCCGTCTGTTAGATCGGTGGGTGACATATACCCATTTTTTGTGTGAGGTACACCTGCACTGCATACATGACAGGAAAATTAATATAGTTAATCCGTCTGTTAGATCGGTGGGTGACATATACCCATTTTTGGTGTGAGGTATACCTGCACTGCATAGGTGATAGGGAAATTAATATAGTTAATCAGTCTTTTAGCTGGTGGGTGACATATACCCATTTTTTGTGTGAGGTACAACTACACTGCATCAATGACAGGGAAATTAATATAGTTAATCCGTCTGTTAGATCGGTGGGTGACATATACCCATTTTTTGTGTGAGGTACACCTGCAATGCATACATGACAGGAAAATTAATATAGTTAATCCGTCTGTTAGATCGGTGGGTGACATATACCCATTTTTGGTGTGAGGTATACCTGCACTGCATAGGTGATAGGGAAATTAATATAGTTAATCAGTCTTTTAGCTGGTGGGTGACATATACCCATTTTTTGTGTGAGGTACAACTGCACTGCATCCGTGACAGGGAAATTAATAGCGTTAATCCATCTGTTAGATCGGTGGGTGACATATACCCACTTTTAGTGTGAGGTGCACCTGCACTGCAAAGGTGATAGGGAAATTAATATAGTTAATCCATCTGTTAGTTTGGTGGGTGACTGTCACGACTGTGACTGATCCAGATAGGTCTGGGAAGAGAAGGTCGCAGCGACTTGCTACTCGCGATAGCTTGTGAGTTTGCTTCATGGTTCAGGGTATGTCATCCAGGTTTTGCCTTGTGAACCTTTTTGTCCTGACTGGGAGTTTGTAGGCATTCTTCTCAGGTGAGTGCTGTCTGCCACTCCCAGCTGCTATATTAGTTTCAGTTTCACTTGCAGTCATTGCCAGATATAGTCCTTACTTCCAGTGCTATTCTGACCTTTGAAGGAGATCGTTTGACGGTATTGCTGTGGAGCTCGTGTCTGGCGTGGACTGTCGTTGTTGGGATCATCTTCTCTGCTCGTGACTGGATAAGTCTATCTCTGCTGGAGATTGTTTGTTTGTTTGTTACTGTCTTCCCCTGTTGTTCTCCTAGACATGAGTGATGGTGACTAGTGCTCCCATCTGCCTTTCCCCAGTCTAGTCTTCTGAGGGTCACTCAGGGTTTAGGCATCCTGCTCGCCGCACGGGTTCACACCCCGTCTAGGGTATCAGGGCAGACAGATGCCAGCGTAGGGTTTGTCAGGGGTGGCCGTTCTATTTCCCATCCGTAGATAAGGGTCCCCCTTCCCCTCCGTCTGGTGCGACACGACTGCTGCTGGGATAGCGGTCGTGACAGTATATCTGGCCTTTTAAAAAAAAAAAAAAAAAAAGTGACATTTCCTTTTTTTTTTTTTTTTGCCTGCTGTTTTGCTTTGTATTCTTCTGTTCCACTATGGATCCGGTTACGGTTTTGGCGAAACAATTACAGGGGTTATCCCTTGAAGTGGCAGGATTAAAAGCAACAGTACTGCAGCAGCAGCAATCCTTGGGTTCCACCGTTGCTATGGGAGACCAAGGTACTCCTGAGCCAAAAGTGGCTTTTCCTGATAGGTTCTCAGGAGGGAGAGACCAATTTGTAACCTTCAGAGAAGCTTGTAAATTGTTCTTCAGGTTACGCCCTAGATCCTCCGGCGGTGAGGAACAAAGGGTGGGCATTGTAATTTCTCTCCTGCAAGGAGATCTGCAGCCTTGGGCTTTCTCTTTACCATCTGACTCTCCAGCCTTACGATCAGTGGAGGAGTTTTTTGAAGCCTTGGGTCTCGTGTATGATGACCCAGACAGGGTCTCACTGGCTGAGTCTAAGCTACGTAGACTTCGGCAGGAGAACCGGTCAGCTGAACTATATTGTTCTGAATTCCGTAGGTGGGCTACGGATACATTATGGAACGACTCGGCCCTTAGGAGTCAGTTCTGCCAGGGGTTGTCTGAAAAATTAAAAGACGCGCTGGCTGTATACGACGTCCCTGGGTCTCTTGAGGCTGCTATGTCTCTGTCCATAAGAATCGACAGACGACTCAGGGAGAGACTATTAAATTCTACAGAGGCCTCTATAGGGCAGGGATCGGTTTGTTGTGATCCAGTCGAACCAATGCAAATAGGGGCGCCACTAGGCGGGTGAATCCTCCTAAGGTCCGCCATAGGTCAGAGGTTTGTTTTCGTTGTGGGGGAGGGGTCATTTTGTAAAGGTATGTCCCTCAGAACCCAAGAGATCACAAACTAAGGAGCCGCCGGAAAACTAGAGTCCCCAGACTGTGCGGAGGATAACAGTCTGGGCGTATTCGTTTCCTCCATACGCATGTCTCAGTTTTTGTTGTCCGCTACCGTTGTGGCGGGCAATAAGACTGAGATCTGTTCTGTCTTTTTGGACAGTGGGGCGGGGTCAATTTGGTGGATTCACGGTTTGCTCAGGCTCTGGGTTTTACTCCGGAACCGGTACGCAGAACTATTCCTGTTTTTGCCATCGACTCCTCCCCTCTTACTCAGAGAGAGTTAACTCAGATCGTCCATAATATCCATCTGCAGGTAGGGGACCTCCATAAAGAGCATATCTCTTGTTATGTCCTGGACGGTCTTCCGGCTCCTATGGTTTTGGGGCTTCCCTGGCTGGTGACTCACAATCCCGTGGTGGATTGGCAGGCCGAGGAGATTGTGGAGTGGAGTGAACATTGTAAGGACAACTGCTTGAGTAGTAGGTGCTCAACACTCTCTGTAACATCTCTACCTTCCTTTCTGTCAGATTTTATGGATGTGTTCTCTGAGAAGGGTTGTCAGGGGTTACCACCTCATCGTCCATATGATTGCCCAATTAATCTGTTACCTGGGGCAAAACTACCTAAAACCCGGTTATACAATCTTTCTGGCCCGGAGAGGAAGGCTATGAAAGATTATATTTCGGAAAGTTTGGCTAAGGGACACATCAGACCCTCTTCTTCACCCGTGGCTGCAGGGTTCTTTTTCGTTAAAAAGAAAGATGGGGGCCTGCGTCCTTGCCTGGATTTCCGGGAATTAAACCGGATAACTATCCGAGATCCCTATCCTCTTCCTCTCATTCCCGACCTCTTTAATCAGGTTGCTGGTGCTAAATGGTTCTCCAAAATGGATCTCAGAGGAGCCTATAACCTGGTTCGCATCAAAGAGGGGGATGAGTGGAAGACGGCTTTAATACTCCGGAAGGGCATTATGAAAATCTGGTCATGCCATTTGGTCTTACTAATGCGCCTGCGGTGTTCCAACATTTTGTCAACGATATTTTTAGTCACCTTATCGGGAGATTTGTTGTGATATATCTTGATGACATCCTGGTCTATTCTCCGGATCTGGATACACATAAGATCCATGTGAGACAAGTGCTGCAGATATTAAGGGCCAACAAATTGTTTGCTAAATTAGAGAAATGTGTGTTCGCCGTAAAAGAACTGCCATTTCTGGGGTATGTGTTGTCAGATTCAGGTTTCCGCATGGATCCAAAGAAAGTCCGGGCAATTATGGACTGGGATCTGCCTGAGAACCTGAAGGCATTGCAACGCTTCCTGGGGTTTGCCAATTTTTATAGGAAGTTTATAAAGAACTATTCCTTGGTGGTCAAACCACTGACGGACATGACCCGAAAGGGATCCGATTTTTCCAAATGGTCACATGCAGCCAAAACTGCCTTTACAACTCTGAAGGAAAGATTCACCTCGGTTCCTATTCTCGTACAGCCAGATGTCTTGCTTCCATTTATTGTATAGGTTGACGCGTCTGAGGTGGGGGTGGGAGCGGTACTATCTCAGGGCCCGTCTCCTGGTGAATGGCGTCCGTGTGCTTTCTTTTCGAAGAAATTGTCTACTGCAGAAAGGAACTATGACATTGGCAACAGGGAACTTTTGGCTATTAAGTTGGCCTTAGAGGAGTGGCGTCATTTTTTGGAGGGGGCGGTTCATCCCGTCACAGTGATTACCGATCACAAGAACTTAGTATATCTGGAGTCTGCTAAACGTCTCACCCCTAGACAGGCTCGGTGGTCGTTGTTTTTTACTAGGTTTAATTTTGTAATAACCTATCGCCCGGGGGCAAAAAATACTAAGGCGGATGCATTGTCTCGAAGTTTTCCTGGAGGGGTGATGATGATGTTCCAGAGCCTATTTTGCAAAAGGGGGTGGTGGTCTCTGCATTACACTCAGGTTTAGAGGGAGGGTGTTGGAAGCTCAGGGGACGCCCGGCCTCCTGCCCCTCGGATAAACTGTTTGTGCCAGAAAATTTACACCTGGAGATACTAAAGGAACACCATAACTCCGCACTGGCAGGACACCCAGGTAGTAAGGCAACCTCTGAATTAGTGTCTCGTCGTTTCTGGTGGCCTAAGTGGCGCCAGGAGGTGTTGAATTTTGTGTCTGCATGTCCTACCTGTGCTCGTTCTAAGGTGGATCATACTCGTCCGGCAGGGCGTCTTTTACCTCTGGCCATCCCCAACAGGCCTTGGACGCACCTATCAATGGATTTCATTACTGATCTACCAGTATCAGCGGGGAAGACTGTTATTCTTGTTGTTGTTGACAGATTCAGTAAAATGGTGCACTTTATTGCTCTGACCGCTTTGCCTAATGCTAACACACTGGCTCAGGTTTTTATTGACCACATCGTGAAGCTTCACGGGGTCCCTTCCGATATTGTTTCGGATCGTGGTACCCAATTTGTTTCTAAATTTTGGAAAGCTTTTTGTTCTCGTTTAGGGGTTCATCTGTCGTTTTCTTCATCTTTCCATCCACAGTCCAACGGTCAGACTGAACGTACCAATCAAAACCTAGAGACATATTTGAGATGCTTTGTTTCCGAAAATCAGGAGAAATGGTCATCTTATTTACCGTTAGCCGAGTTTGCCATTAATAATCGTCGTCAAGAATCCACCGATAAGTCACCATTTTTTGGTGCGTATGGTTTCCATCCTCAGTTTTGTACGTTTAGTGAGGGGGGGCCGTCTGGGATTCCCGAGGAGGAACGATTTGCGTCTTCACTTTCATCAGTGTGGCAGAGTGTGCAAGAAAGTTTGAAGAGAATTGGTGGCAGATACAAACGTGTGGCTGATAAGAAGCGCTCTGAAGGTCCGGACCTTGGGGTGATTGACTTGGTGTGGTTGTCTACCAGAAATATCAAGTTGAAGGTTCCCTCATGGAAATTAGGTCCGAGATTTATTGGTCCTTATAGGGTAATTAAGATCATTAACCCGGTGGCCTTTCGTCTGGAGCTACCTCAGACTCTAAGGATCCATAATGTCTTCCACAGATCTCTGCTTAAGAGATATGTAGAACCTCCTGAACCATTGCCACTACCGCCTCCACCGGTGGTTGTTGATGGCAGTCTTGAGTTTCAGGTAGAAAAGATTGTTGATTCACGATATGTTCGCCGCTCTCTTCAGTACCTGGTGCACTGGAAAGGTTATGGTTCCGAAGAGAGAATGTGGGTGCCAGCATCAGAGATAAAGGCGGACAGACTCATTCGGGCTTTTCATAGGTCCCACCCGGAGAGGCCTGGTCTTGAGGGTCCGGTGGCCCCTCGTAGAAAGGGGGGTACTGTCACGACTGTGACTGATCCAGATAGGTCTGGGAAGAGAAGGTCGCAGCGACTTGCTACTCGCGATAGCTTGTGAGTTTGCTTCATGGTTCAGGGTATGTCATCCAGGTTTTGCCTTGTGAACCTTTTTGTCCTGACTGGGAGTTTGTAGGCATTCTTCTCAGGTGAGTGCTGTCTGCCACTCCCAGCTACTATATTAGTTTCAGTTTCACTTGCAGTCATTGCCAGATATAGTCCTTACTTCCAGTGCTATTCTGACCTTTGAAGGAGATCGTTTGACGGTATTGCTGTGGAGCTCGTGTCTGGCGTGGACTGTCGTTGTTGGGATCATCTTCTCTGCTCGTGACTGGATAAGTCTATCTCTGCTAGAGATTGTTTGTTTGTTTGTTACTGTCTTCCCCTGTTGTTCTCCTAGACATGAGTGATGGTGACTAGTGCTCCCATCTGCCTTTCCCCAGTCTAGTCTTCTGAGGGTCACTCAGGGTTTAGGCATCCTGCTCGCCGCACGGGTTCACACCCCGTCTAGGGTATCAGGGCAGACAGATGCCAGCGTAGGGTTTGTCAGGGGTGGCCGTTCTATTTCCCATCCGTAGATAAGGGTCCCCCTTCCCCTCCGTCTGGTGCGACACGACTGCTGCTGGGATAGCGGTCGTGACAGTGACATATACCCATTTTTGGTGTGAGGTACACCTGCACTGCATACATGACAGAGAAATTAATATAGTTAATCCGTCTGTTAGATCAGTGGGTGAGATATACATATTTTTGGTGTGAGGTACACCTGCACTGCATACTTGACAGGAAAATTAATATAGTTAATCTGTCTGTTAGTCAGTATATGACCTCAAAGAATGAGGAGCACTTTAAATAAGGGATGTGGCCCTGGTCGTGGTGCTGCTGGAAGACGTGGTCAATCTGTGCCAGCTACACGCCCAAATGAAACACCTTCAGGGTTATTTTGTAGGCCCGAATACCGGTGTATGAATAGTGAGGCCAGAACAAGTAGAGGCGGTAGTAGATTGGGTGGCTGACAGTGCCTCCAGTTCCTTCACAGTATCTAACACCCAGTGCTCTGTAGAAAGCTTAGAGTTGGCACCTGCAGCCCATGCCCATCAGTCTTTCACCTCACCCCCTTGCAAATCAGCCAAGCTGTCTGAGCCCCAAGTCATGCAGCAGTCTCTTATGCTTTTTGATGACTCTGCTGGCAGGGTTTCCATGGGCCATCCACCTAGACCTGCCCCAGAAGTGGAAGAGATTGAGTGCACTGATGCCCAAGCACTTATGTTTCAGGATGTGGACATGGAGGACCACCAAGGCACTTCTCTGATGATGACGAAACACAGGTGCCAACTGCTGCAGCTTTCTGCAGTGTGCAGACCGGCAAGGAGGGCAGGGGTGAAGAGTAGGTGGAAGCTGATGTGGAGGATGATGAGCTCCTAGACCCCACATGGAATCAAGATCATGTAAGTGACGTGTGCAGTTCGGAGGAAGAGGTGGTGATCACACAGCGCCAGCCACACAGCAAAAGAGGGAGCATGGTGAAAAAGCAGAGTGGCAGTCCCCTAGCCAGTATGCTTGCTACTGCCCACCGCACCCAGGGACTGAGCACACCAATCCAGCTCCAAGGAGTTCCCTGGCGTGGCAGTTCTTCAGACAATATGCTGATGACAAGACGCTAGTGGTTTGCACGGTCCCGAACCCGAACTTTGCCCCGAAGTTCGTCCGAACCCGATCCGCTCATTACTATTCATATGTCAACAACCACTGTGATTTCTTTGAAGATGGAACAAGGTATATTCTAAGCTTCAGAAGTCCTTTAACATGAATGATTACAAATTTACTGTAAGGGTTCATGGGAACAACTTTATTATTGCTTATGACCCGTATTGAATGGTATAGAGCCATAATATGAAGGAAATATGGAGATTTCCATACCTGCTTTGGTAAATTTTGGTATTTTCCCCCACAACTCAATAGCAAATGAAAAATCACACTGGTGAGTTGAAAATACTGTACAGGTACTGTGTGAGTGCCATTTTTCTCCTCTAAACTGTTGACAAGTAGGATTGGTTTCCAAGAAGGACTTGTTTGAGAATTCATAGGGTACCTCCACGGAATATTGTATGGGAAGATATTGTCAGAAATATTGTTATGTCAGAGGTTTGTTACCACGCTGGAGCCCCTTTGCTGTCATGTTACTCACCAGTTCCATGCTACCTCATCAGTGGTTTGTGCCCTTCATCGTCCTCATCTGCCACCTTGGAGCTCTTGGTCCGGGTTTCAGCTAGGCCTGTTGGCCTGTACGTTCCTCCTGCAACCTCTTTTGGTGTTACTAGGGAATGTGCATGCTCTACTCTTGGTTTTTTAAAGGGCCAGCTTGTACCCCTTCTGTGTTTCCAGCCTATGGCAGACTTCCCAAGGGTATTTAAGACATCCTTGCATAGGGGCAGATCCCTGAGCAATTGATTCTAGTTTCCGGCAAAGGTGCGCCATTTTCTTGTTTGCCCTTTCTGTGTACTGATCTCTGCCTGTTTGACCCTTAGCTGTCTGGCTTGACCTTTACCTGTGCTGTCAATGCTTTGACTGATGACTTGATCGCACAAACGCTGTCCTGACCTCATCTTGTCCCTGACTACAGTTCTTCCCAAGCAGGAAGTATCTGCTGGGTGCGTTGGAATGGGATTGACGGAGGATTGGCAAGGGTGTGCATCACTTTTTAACACTTTTTTTTAAATCCAACTTTGAGCCCTCTCCATACAATGTTCCCCTTTAACAATCCATTTATTCTCACAACCATTCCTGTAAAAACTAACTAATGTGACTTTCGAACTCAAGTTAATTTGATCAATCAGCTCCATGGACACGAACACAATGAAATAACAATAGGTGCTCAGAGATATAAGTTTGCCCCCAGAGCCCTAGTGTCTGAGGGGGCCCAAAGGCTCCGTTAAAAAAGATAGCAGTATTACAAATGGAACATGGTAGATGAGTGGCTTTGATATATATTTTGCATTGAGCTTTAAGTTACATCTCTGACTGAATACATAAAAATAAAATCATAACTAAAGTGGGAACAGAAACTGTACTAACAAATAAAAAACAAAATCACATTTCTATATTGTAGAATATATGGAGCATCTCTTCTGAACATATACATTACACTATCAACTGGGTACCGGGTGACCCAAAATACTATTCCTTTTTTGTCCACTGGGTGTCAGTATAACCTAAGAACAATTTCATTGGTACAATAGAGAGGGCCGCCTTTGATTTTGGTTTCATACTTAAAACTTTGTAAATTAAATTCATATTTTATACGGCTTATTAAAACTCTCATGAGCATCATCAGGCATGTTAAATTTATAGCCGGTATCTATGACTATAAACAAGATTGTTTCTATCCACTGACAGCAAACATGGATTTTGAAATAGTGAGGATTCGAAACACAATGGTGGGCGTTATTAAGACTGCCTTAATAAGACGCGTGAAAAGTCTGTCATAAATCTTCACCATAGTTTCAAAACAAAATCACTTGCCAAACTTAAAATAAACTGGTTACAATGTGACCATGATTTTATTATGATTGATGAAACGTCATATGGCCATTGTCACACCGCTGTTATGGAAAACATTATCTGCATGCAGTTCTTACATGCACCACTAGATGTCAGTATTTCACTAGATTTTTGTTTCAAGTATGGACTAAAGCGCTATGAAATTAAAGGGAATCTCTCACCATTACCTTGGACTTTGATCTGCAGTAATACATGCATAGTACTGCCAATAAGAAGTCCAGATCATAATTTTGCATTTATTAACCTGCTGTCAGAGTTTACATTGAAGCTTCATTGAAATGCACTGTCAGGACTGCTGTGCATGTGCACATAAGTTCCCTCAATTATACTGGCATGGCACCAACTAAAAATAAATGGGGATCTATACTCCTTTTGTGTAGTAGTACGGCAGATAAAAGTCCAGAATCATGGTGACAGATTCCTTTTAATGTCTCTAAATTACACTGGAAAAAATTAACTAGGCTTAGTTTTGTTGTTTTGCTCTTTTTTTTTTTATTATCATTGTATTTCATTTGTGGACTAATATGCCGAAGGCGCAAACTGTTTATGTGCTTTGACTTTCATGTTTTTTGCAACAATGGAAACCAGATGAGTGCTGAAAGGAAACAGATCTTCCTTCTGGTCCTTTGCGGGAGTTGTTTGCACTATTTTTATACAGATCTCTGAATCCTATATTTAATTACAAAATCATTTTGGTTTGCAAAATTGTAATTTGGTTATTAAAGGGGTCTCCAATATTGTGTGGATAAAACTGACTCACCAAATAAAGAAAAGCCGATCAGTTTCTGCGTTTCTGCGGACTGCATTGTCAGACTGCGTCATTTCAAGGTGCTGCAGTAAAATTTTGGATGCTTAAACAGTGACAGAGCTGTTGGGTGGTCGGTGCACAAAACAATTTTTTGTGGCTGCATTTTCAGTGGTGGCACTCTTGATGGGGGTGGGGACACTCTGGAAGGAGTTTCACTCCCCTTGCATTATTACTAATGGGGCACTCTGCTGGCACTTTTAATATTGGGAGCACTCTGATGTCAATTTGAATAATGAGGGCACTCTGCTGGCACTATTAATAAAGAGGGAACTCTGCTGGCACTATTAATAAAGAGGGCACTCTGCTGGCACTATTAATAAAGAGGGCACTTTCCTGGCACTATTAATAAAGAGAGCACTCTGCTGGCACTATTAATAATGGGAGCACTCTGCTGGCACTATTAATAATGAGGGGGCTATGCTGGCACTTTGAATAATGAGGGCACTCTGCTGGCACTATTAATTATGGGAGCACTCTGCTGGCACTTTGAATAATGAGGCCACTCTGCTGGCACTTGTAATAAAGACAGCGCTCTGCTGGCACTATTAATAATGGGAGCACTCTGATGTCACTTTGAATAATGAGGACACTCTGCTGGCCCTATTAATAATGAGGGCAATCTGCTGGCACTTTGAATAATGAGGGCACTCTGCTGGCACTATTAATTATGAGAGCACTCTGCTGGCACTTTGAATAATGAGGGCACTCTGCTGGCACTATTAATTATGGGAGCACTCTGCTGGCACTTTGAAAAATGAGGGCACTCTGCTGGCACTTTAAAAAATGAGGGCACTCTGCTGGCACTATTAATTAGGACGGCATTTTCCTGGCACTATTAATAAAGAGAGCACTCTGCTGGCACTATTAATATTGGGAGCACTCTGATGTCACTTTGAATAATGAGGGCACTCTGCTTGCACTTTTAATAATGAGGGCACTCTGCTGGCACTTTGAATAATGAGTGCATTCTGCTGGCACTATTAATTATGGGAGCACTCTGCTGGCACTTTGGATAATGAGGGCACTCTGCTGGCACTATTAATAAAGATGGCACTCTCCTGGCACTATTAATAAAGAGAGCACTCTGATGTCACTTTGAATAACGAGGACACTCTGCTGGCCATATTAATAATGAGGGCACTCTGCTGGAACTATTAATAAAGAGGGCACTCTGATGTCACTTTGAATAATGGGAGCACTCTGCTGGCACTATTAATAATGGGAGCACTCTGCTGGCACATTTAATAATGAGGGCACTCTGCTGGCACATTTAATAATGAGGGCACTCTGCTGGCACTTTTAGTAAAAAGAGCACTCTGCTGGCACTATTAATAAAGAGGACACTTTGCTGGCACTATTAATAAAGAGGGCACTCTACTGGCACTATTAATAAAGAGGACACTCTGCTGGCACTATTAATAACGAGGGCACTCTGCTTGCACTATTAATAATGGGGGCACTTTCCTGGAACTATTAATAGTGGGCACACTCTGCTGACACAATTAATAATTGAGGCACTTTGCTAGCATCAGTGGCATAAGGAGAAATGAATAGGCACCACAGCAAATATTTAAACGCCAAGTGACTGCTCTGTCCATTTCCTACACCTATATAATGTATGTCATGTCACTGTATATACTGTCACTGTATATGATGTCATTGTATAATATTATTGACTCTGCTGGTACACTTAAGAATAGAGTTGGGCGGACACCTGGATGTATGGGTTCGAGAAGTTCGGCCGAACTTCTCGAAAATGTTCGGGTTCGGGATCCGAACTTGACCCGAACTTGACCCCGAACCCCATTGAAGTCAATGGAGACCCGAACTTTTGGGCACTAAAATAGCTGTGAAATAGCCCTGAAAAGGGCTAGAGGGCTTCAAAAGGCATCAAAATGTAGGTAAATCCCCTGCAAACAAATGTGGATAAGGAAATGACTTAAAATAATATAAAATAAATAAAAATTAACCAATATTAATTGCCAACTTGGAGGAGGAGGTGGAATAGGAGGTTGGGGTGGCGTCAGGTGGGAATGCTATGGTAGTTGAAGTTCTCCTCACAGCCAAAAAGGATTCATGCCTGCCTGCAGTGTCACAGGCCTCATTCACAGACTCAGGACACTGGCACCCACAAATAGGAGAGTACAAATCATGCCAAAACAGTATTGATTTCACACAGCAGTGCCACAGGCAACAATCACTCATTCAGGCCCATGGCTCCCGCAAAGAGGAGAGCGATCCCGTAACAGCAACACAGGCCTCTGGTCAACCTGCAATGGAACAGGCCATTATAAATTATGTAGGCCCTAGCACCCAGACAGAGGAGAAAGGTCCCATAACAGCAAAACACACATCATGTCACCCACCAATGCAGCAGGCGATTATTATTAATGTAGGCCCCTGGCACCCAGACAGAAGAGAGAGGTCCCATAACAGAAAAAACAGGCATCATGACACCCACCAATGCAACAGGCCACTTTCAGGAATTTAGGCTCTACCACCCAGACAGAGGAGAGAGGTTTATAACAGCAAAACAGGCATCATGTCACCCACCAATGCAGCAGGCGTTTATCATTAATGTAGGCCCCTGGCACCCAGACAGAGGAGAGAGGTCCCATAACAGCAAAACAAGCATCATGTCACCCACCAATGGAACAGGCCACTTTCAGGAATTTAGGCCCTAGCACCCAGACAGAGGAGAGAGGTCCCATAACAGAAAAACAGGCATCATGTCACCCACCAATGCAGCAGGCGATTAGCATTAATGTAGGCCCCTGGCACCCAGACAGAGGAGAGATGTCCCATAACAGCAAAACAGGCTTCATGTCACCCACCAATGCATCAGGCGATTATCATTAATGTAGACCCCTGGCACCCAGACAGAGGAGAGAGATCCCATAACAGCAACACAGGCATCATGACACCCACCAATGCAACAGCCACTTTCAGGAATTTAGGCCCTAGCACCCAGACAGAGGAATGAGGTCCCATAACAGCAAAACAGGAATCATGTTACCCAGCAATGAAACAGACTAGCAAAACAGGCATCATGTCACCCACCAATGAAACAGGCCACTTTTAGGAATTTAGGTCCTAGCATCCAGACAGAGGAGAGAGGTCTCATAACAGCAAAACAGGCATCATGTTATCCAGCAATAGAACAGGCCACTTTCAGGAATTTAGGCCCTAGCACCCAGAAAGAGGAGAGAGGTCCCATAACAGCTAAACAGGCATCATGTTACCCAGCAATGGAACAGGCCACTTTCAGGAATTTAGGCCCTAGCACCCAGACAAAGGAGAGAGGTCCCATAACAGCAAAACAGGGATTGTGTCACCCACCAATGGAACAGGCCACTTTCAGGAATTTACGCCCTAGCATCCCGACAGAGGAGAGAGGTCTCATAACAGCAAAACAGGCATCATGTTACCAAGCAATAGAACAGGCCACTTTCAGGAATTTAGGCCCTAGCACCCAGACAGAGGAGAGAGGTCCCATAACAGCAAAAAAGGCATCATGTTACCCAGCAATGGAACAGGCCACTTTCAGGAATTTAGGCCCTAGCACCCAGACAAGGGAGAGAGGTCCCATAACAGCAAAACAGGCATCGTGTCACCCACCAATGGAAAAGGCCACTTTCAGGAATTTAGGCCCTAGCACCCAGACAGAGGAGAGAGGTCCCATAACAGCAAAACAGGCATCATGTTACCCAGCAATGGAACAGGCCACTTTCAGCAATTTAGGCCCTGGCACCCAGACAGAGGAGAGAGGTCCCATAACAGCAAAACAGGCATCATGTTACCCAGCAATGGAACAGGCCACTTTCAGGAATTTAGGTCCTAGCACCCAGACAGAGGAAAGAGGTCCCATAACAGCAAAACAGGCATCATGACACCCACCAATGCAACAGGCCACTTTAAGGAATTTAGGCCCTAGCACCCAGACAGAGGAGAGATGTCCCATAACAGCTAAACAGGCATCATGTTACCCAGCAATGGAACAGGCCACTTTCAGGAATTTAGGCCCTAGCACCCAGACAAAGGATAGAGGTCCCATAACAGCAAAACAGGGATTGTGTCACCCACCAATGGAACAGGCCACTTTCAGGAATTTACGCCCTAGCATCCCGACAGAGGAGAGAGGTCTCATAACAGCAAAACAGGCATCATGTTACCAAGCAATAGAACAGGCCACTTTCAGGAATTTAGGCCCTAGCACCCAGACAGAGGAGAGAGGTCCCATAACAGCATAAAAGGCATCATGTTACCCAGCAATGGAACAGGCCACTTTCAGGAATTTAGGCCCTAGCACCCAGACAAGGGAGAGAGGTCCCATAACAGCAAAACAGGCATCGTGTCACCCACCAATGGAAAAGGCCACTTTCAGGAATTTAGGCCCTAGCACCCAGACAGAGGAGAGAGGTCACATAACAGCAAAACAGGCATCATGTTACCCAGCAATGGAACAGGCCACTTTCAGCAATTTAGGCCCTAGCACCCAGACAGAGAAGAGAGGTCCCATAACAGCAAAACAGGCATCATATCACCCACCAATGCAGCAGGCGATTATCATTAATGTAGGCCCCTGGCACCCAGACAGAGGAGAAAGGTCCCATAACAGCAAAACAGGCATCATGTTACCCAGCAATGGAACAGGCCACTTTCAGGAATTTAGGCCCTAGCACCCAGACAGAGGAGAGAGGTCCCATAACAGCAAAACAGGCATCATGACACCCACCAATGCAACAGGCCACTTTAAGGAATTTAGGCCCTAGCACCCAGACAGAGGAGAGATGTCCCATAACAGCAAAACAGGCATCATGTCACCCACCAATACAGCAGACGATTATCATTAATGTGAGCCCCTGGCACCCAGACAGAGGAGAAAGCTCCCATAACAGCAAAACAGGAATCATGTTACCCAGCAATGGAACAGGCCACTTTCAGGAATTTAGGCCCTAGCACCCAGACAAAGGAGAGAGTTCCCATAACAGCAAAACAGGCATCATGTCACCCACCAATACAGCAGACGATTATCATTAATGTGGGCCCCTGGCACCCAGACAGAGGAGAAAGCTCCCATAACAGCAAAACAGGCATCATGTTACCCAGCAATGGAACAGGCCACTTTCAGGAATTTAGGCCCTAGCACCCAGACAGAGGAGAGAAGTCCCATAAAAGCAAAACAGGCTTCATGTCACCCACCAATGCAGCAGCGATGATGGAAGAGATGACACCCACCAATGCAACAGCCACTTTCAGGAATTTAGGTCCTAGCACCCAGACAGAGGAGGGTGGTCCCATAACAGCAAAACAGGCATCATGTTACCCAGCAATGGACCAGGCCACTTTCAGGAATTTAGGCCCTAGCACCCAGACAGAGGAGAGAGGTCCTATAACAGCAAAACAGACATCATGTCACCCACCAATGCAGCAGGCGATTATCATTAATGTAGGCCCCTGGCACCCAGACAGAGGAGAAAGGTCCCATAACAGCAAAACAGGCATTATGTTACCCAGTATTGGAACAGACCACTTTCAGGAATTTAGGCCCTAGCACCCAGACAGAGGAGAGAGGTCCCATAAAAGCAAAACAGGCATCATGTCACCCACCAATGCAGCAGTGCCCTGGAGTACAAGAATGTATGGTTGAGGGCGAGGCAGTTATAAACGTCTATTCTGCACAAGGTACGGACAAGTCTGGTGGGATCCATGCCTGGTTCATTTTAATGAACGTGAGCTTGTCCACATTGGCTGTGGACAGACGGCTGCGTTTGTCTGTAATAATGTCCCCTGCCGTTCAGACAATACACTGGCTGCAGGGCAGGCCAGCACCTCCAAGGCATAAAGGGCAAGCTCTGGCCATTTGGACAATTTGAAGACCCAGAAGTTGAATGGGGCAGAACCATCAGTCAGTAAGTGGAGGTGTGTGCACACGTACTGTTCCACCATGTTGTTGAAATGCTGCCTCCTGCTAACACGTTCCCTATCAGCTGGTGGTGCAGTTTGCTGTGGCGCAGCGACAAAACTTTTCCACATCTCGGCCATGCTAACCCTGCTGTCTGAGGAGCTGGCCGTGACACAGCTGTGTTGGCGACCTCTTCCTCCTCCGCCTCTGCCTTCGCCTTGTGCTTCCACTTGTCCCCCGTGTCAGTTGGAAATGCCCTCAGGAGCGCGTTTACCAGTGTGCACTTGTAGTTGCGCATCTTCCAATTACGCTCCAGGGAAACTGGTTCCTCCTCCTCCTCCTCTACCTCATCCTCATCCTCCTCCTTCTCCAGTGTGCCCTGGCTGTCCACATGTGTACCTGGCCTCTGCTGGTGCAGGAACCCACCTTCAGAGTCACTTCTGCATGACCTGCCTGAAACCCTGTGAAATGCCCCCTCTTCCTCCTCCTCCTGTGCCGCATCCTCTTCCATCACCGCCGTAATATTTTTTTTAAGGAGACATAGAAGGGGTATTGTAATGCTAACAACGGGGTCATCAGCACTGGCCATGTTGGTACTCCAAAGACCGCAACAAGGGACACAGGTCTCGCATGCAGGCCCAGTCACTGGTGGTGAAGTGGTGCTGATCCGCAGAGCAACTGACCCGTGCATACTGCATCTGAAACTCCACTATCGCCCGCTGCTGCTCGCACAGTCTCTCCAGCATATGTAAGGTGGAGCTCCACCTGGTGGGCATGTCGCATATGAGGCAGTGAGCAGGAAGGCCGAAGTTACGCTGCAGCGCAGACAGGGGAGCAGCAGCAGGGTGAGAATGCCAAAAGCGCGCACATACGGACCGCACTTTCAGCAGCAGCTCTGACATGTCTGGGTAGTTTTTAAGAAACTTCTGCACCACCAGATTCAGCAGATGCGCCAGGCAAGGGATGTGCGTCAGTCCCAGAGCTGAAATGAGATTTCACCCATTATCGCACACCACCAGGCCTGGCTTGAGGCTCACCGGCAGAAACCACTCATCAGTCTGCTGTTCTATGCCCCTCCAAAGCTCCTGTGCGGTGTGGGGTTTGTCACCCAAACACATGAGTTTTAAAATCGCCTGCTGACGTTTACCCCGTGATGTGCTGAAGTTGGGGGTGAGGTTCTTTTGATGACCGAATGTGGGGGTGGTAGAAGAGGAGAAGGAGGAGGATGATGCGGAGTAGGAGGAGGAAGCAACAGGAGGCAACGAGTAATACCCTGCGATCCTTGGTGGTGGAAGGACATGTGCCAAACCGCTATCCGTCTCGGGCCCAGCCGCCACTACGTTTACCCAGTGTCCAGTTAGAGGGATTTAGCGGCCCTGGCCATACTTACTGGTCCATGTATCTGTGGTTATGTGGACCTTGCCACAGATGGCGTTGCGCAGCGCACACTTGATTTTCTCCTCCACTTGGTTGTGCAGGGAAGGGACGGCTCACCTGGAAAAGTAGTGGCGGCTGGGAAAAACATACTGGGGGACAGCCACCGCCATCAGCTGTTTGAAACAGTCCGTCTCCACCAGACGGAATGACAGCATTTGAAAGGCAGGGGCAATATTCAAATTTGCGATATTTTGCAAATATTCGTTTGAATATTTGTCATATATTTGCGGATATTCGTATTCGAGGTTATTCTATTGATTGCGAAAAATCGGCAATGTAATATTCGCGTAATGCGAATATTCTAAAACACGAATATATAGCACTATAGAATATAGTGCTATATATATGTTTTTTAGAATATTCGTTTTTACGAATATATATCACTGTTTTCGAAATATTCGCGATAAAAATTCGCAATTCGAATATTTGAACAACACTATTAATAATGAGGACACTCTGCTCGTGCTATTAATAATGAACATACTTTGCTAGCACTATTCATAAAGAGGACATTCTTCTGGCATTATTAAAAATAGGGAATCTGCTGGTGCTATAAATAATGGGGACACTCTGCTGGCACTATTAATACCGAGAGCAACGGAGCGGGCGCAGACAGTAGCGAAGTGTAACTTGACTTAGGGGGAAGTATGTAGCCAGGAAAGGTTTAATAAAGTAGGGGGGTTAGAATTCGTGGGCGTGGGTGTGGGTGGGATCTGCAGCAGTGTCAGTGCCGCAGCAGAACAGCTCCGGCTGCTTTAGTGGGGAGGGTTAGGGCCTGGCGGTCAGTACCGCCGGCACGGTTGAGTCCGGAGGTGACCCCCCGGGTGCGGCGCCGTTTGCGGAGCCCCCTCATGGACCCTTCGCTGCGACTGGCTAGGGCTGATCGGGCTACGGCCAGCCGGCGTAGTGGCAGGAATCCGGCACCGAGGCGGGCGCTTGCGGTAGAGGGTTGGGTCAGGATACCCCAGGGTTAGCCAGGTGAGAGATCTTCGTGTCAGGCCCTGGGTTGGGTTGAGCAAACAATCTAGTGTGGTTAGGGCAGGAGAGGCGCCTGTTGCGGCGATTGGTGCCCCGGTAGGTGAAGTGGTGGTGAGCGGGGGAAGTAATGGAACAGTTGGTGAGGAAGTTCGGTTGGCGGATGCGGCAAAAGGGGAGGTATACGTGTGCTTTGAGGGGCCGTTGGGAGCGCACTTGAAGCCTGAGGTCAGGTAAAAGATTTGGAAGGACGAGTATGTGGAAATATTTTCATTACTTCCGTTAGAGACGTTTCAGTTGGATAGGGTGAGGTTGGATGAGAGCAAATGGAAGGAGGAGGAGAAGCGGCGGTATAGGCTTATACCGCACACTTTTCTGAATCGGCTGGAGGCTTTCGCCGTATTGGCTAGTGTGGTTGTCGAGAAGGCACCCGAACACTGTTTGCCGATTTTTTGCTATATGGATGCTGTTGGGGAGGCATATCGGACTTATAGGGGGTTGGCTTGGCTTAGGTACGACGAGCAGTTTCGTCAGCGAAAGGCGGTCAGCGGAAGGTGGGACCATAAGGACATCAGCCTATGGATGCGGCTAATGTCTGCTCCAAAAGGCAGTAGCCAGTCCTTTCGGGGGGCGGCCGGGGGTTCCTCGGCTTCCGACTTCAGTAGTGGGAATAAAAAGGGATGTTGTTGGCAATTTAATGAGGGGTTCTCTAATTACCTGGCTGATTGCCGGTTTAAGCATGAATGCTCCGGTTGCGGCGGGGCTCACAGCTTGTCAAGGTGCTTTGAGCGTGGAAAAGGCAAGGGATTGTGAAGGTGGCTGAGATGGAGCCTTTCCTAAGGATTTATCCAAATAGGGAGGCGGCGGAGTTGTTGTTATCGGGTTTCGGTTTTAAGATCCAGTGTGTTTCGGAGGGGGTTGGGGTTGCCGATCGGAACTTGTTCTCCGTGTTGGCTCACCCGGTGGTCGTTTCTGACAAGATTGCCAAGGAAGTGTTAGCGGGGAGGATAGCGGGCCCATTTGCAAAGTGTCCGTTGCGGGGTTTGTGGGTTTCGCCATTGGGATTGGTACCGAAAAAGGAGCCGAACAAGTTTCGGCTTATTCACAATCTGTTGTTTCCTGTGGGGAGTTTAGTTAATGATGGTATTGATGACGAGTAATGTTCAGTGTCGTACACGCCGATTGACGAGGCTGTGCGGTGGGTGCGACGTTTCGGGTATGGGGCGTTGTTGGCGAAAACGGACATTGAGGCCGCTTTTCGTTTGTTGCCCGTTCATCCAGATAGCTTTCACTTACTTGGTTTTAGATGGGAGGGGCAATTTTATGTTGATTGCTGCTTACCTATGGGTTATTCTATTTCTTGTTATTTGTTCGAAATGTTTAGTTCATTTTTGGAATGGGTGGTGAAGCAAGAAGCAGGTTGGAACTCAGTCTTACACTATCTGGACGATTTTTTGTTTCTTGGTCCTGCTGGTTCGCGTATTTGTTCGGTGTTGTGGCGCACCATGGAGGAGTGGAGAGGGGCCGGCTTGCTTGGTAATCTAGCGCTGTTGGAGTTGTTCCCGATTGTCTTGGCGACTGAACTGTGGGGGGAATTGTTACGGAATAAGGGTGCGTTTTTGTTGTGATAATTTGGGTGTGGTGCAAGCGGTTAATAGTCAGTCAGCTAATTCACAAAGGTGAAGTCCTCAAAGGGTTACGTTTGAATGCTTGTATTGTGGCGGTGCATGTTCCTGGTTTTGATAATTCTATCACTGATTCCCTTTCTGGTTTTCAGTGGGACCGTTTTCGCAGTTTGGTGCCCAGAGCAGATGGTACGGGTCTGCCCTGTCCTTAGTGGCTCTGGAGCGTGGCCTTGGGGTCTCGTCAGACCTGATTCGGCAGTCTGTGAGTAGGAGTACGTGGTCAGTTTATTCTTCAGTGTGGTCTCATTGGGAGCGACTTGTGGAGCAGGTAGGGGGTTGTGAGGTAGTGGAGGATTTTCATGTGTTGTTGGTTTATTTTGTGGGGCTGTCTTATAGTTCAGGATTGTCTTTCTCGGTGGCTTCTAAAAGGGTGGCGGCTGTGGCTTTTTGGTTGCGTTTCTGTGGTTTATCTGACGTGTGGTGCGCCAGGCTCTGAAGGGCTATAGGCGCAGTGCTGTTAGGAAAGACGCTCGTCGTCTGGTTTCGTTTTCGGTGTTACAGCAGTTGTGGGAGCAGGTTGGTGTGGTGTGCAAGTCTGAGTATGAGGTGTGTTTGTTTAGGGCCGCATTTCTTTGGCTTTCTTCAGTGCCTTTAGGGTCTCAGAGCTGGTAGCGAGTAGTAGGGTGCGTGGCGGTGGATTGTTGATTGATGACATTCGTTTGGATGAGAAAGGTTTGCGATGTGTGTTGCGTAAGTCGAAAACTGATCAAGTAGGTAGGGGGGTTTGCATTTAGTGGCGCCCATTAGCTGGGTCTGTGCTGTACCCTGTTCGGTGTGTGGAAGAGTTTTTGTTATTACGGCCGGGTGTGGCGGGTTCTTTTTTGGTGCACCAAGATGGTGCACCTGGCATAATGCTGCCAGTGTTATCCAATACATTCCTGAACTGTAAGGGTTACATAGCATCATAAATCAATATAATGCTATGTGAATCCCGTCAGTGCAGGAAGGTCAGGCCGGGAGCTCCATTGCGGACTCGCTGCGTGAGGAACGCTCGTCTGCAAGGGACCTAATGATGTTGTATGGATTTGTAATGATGTATGGATTTGTGGGCCTCGGGGTTACAGGATGGTCTTGAGACAGCTTTGAGAGTGTGGTGGGACGTCCACAGGTGGGGTGTCTCCTGTGTTTGTTTGTGGCAGGTTAATGGAGGGTCCTGGAAGGCAATACAATGTTTAAGAGGTGCATGACACGTTGGAGCGTGCATCTCATGAGGTCCGTTAAGCTGATGGCTCGGACTCCTGTTTGGACTAAAATGCCCACAGGGGTGGATAGAGATACAATTTTGGAAGATTTGGTACCTTTGGGTCAGTGACTGAGGCCAAGGGTAAGGTGGAGAGTCAAGTGGAGATGGGAGTGAAGAACGCAGCTTGCTTGGGTTGCCTTCTAGGATCCTTTCGCAATGTGTTGGAAGTTATTGCATGTTATTTATGTGTTTATGTGTTCATTATTATGACCGTTAAAAGAAAGTTGATGAAGAATTTGATGTTTAATAAACGGGCTGCTACGGCCTTTTTTATACCAAGAAGTTTGTGTCAGAGTGTTAATAATAGAGACAGTCTGCTGGCATTATTAATAATGAGCACTCTGCTGGCGCTATTAATAATAGGGATACTCTGCTTTCATTATTAATAATGAGCACTCTGCTGATAATATTAATAACTGGATGTCACGAGGCTGTGTGGGTAATACACTCCACACCGAACACAGAAAAAACAAAAAAACAAACTAAAAGTTCAAATCACCCCCATTTCCTTAAAATAAAAATACTTTAAAAAAAAAATTATCATGGGCATCGCCGTATGTGAAAATGCCCATACAATTAAAATATAACAATATTAATGGCATACGGCAAATGGCGCAACATTTTTTGTCACTTCAACTACCCAATAATTTTTTTTATAAAAAAGTGATCAAAAAGTCGCACACACTTTAAATTGGTATTACTAAAAAGAACAGATCGTCCTGAAAAAAATGAGCCCTCATACAGCCCCATACACATAACTACAAAAAGTTATAGGGGTCAGAATATGGTTGTAAAAAAAAATTCCCTCAAAGGTTTTCATTTTTTTTTCAGTATTAAAACGCAAGAGAAAAATTATACAATTGTGGTATCGTTGTAACCGTACTGACCTGGAGAATAAAGATAACAGGTCAATTTTACTGCATAGTGTAAAAAAAAAATATATAAAAACCTTTATCAGAATTGTGTTTTTTCCAAATCTATCCCATTTGGAATTTTTTTTCCGCTTCCTACTACATGGTATACAACCGTAAAAGGTGCCATTAGAAAGTACAAATTGTACCGCAAAAAATAAGTCCTCATAAGGCTATGTGAATAGAAAAATTAAAATGTTAGAACTATGGGAAGGCAGGGAGTGAAAAACGAAAATGCAAAAATGGAAAATCCTAGGGTCCTGAAGGGGTTAAAGCCTGGCATAGCACATTGCTGCTCCTGCCTGTGCTCGCTTTATTAAAGCCTGCTCCTGCCTGTAATCTTTTTTTTCTCGTTTTTAGAAATTCTGCTCCATAAAAAAAAAAAAAATCGGACACGACTGTATGTGTTTTGACATTCCGTATGGCATCTGTTTTTTTGCGGATCCGTTTTTTTTTGCAGATACATTGTAATAATGCTTATCTTGTCCGCAAAACGGACAAGAATAGGACATGCTCTTTTTTTTTGCGGGGCTACGGAACGGACATATGGATGCAGATAGCACATGGTGTGCAGAACGGGCAAGGAAACAAAATACATTTGTGTGCATGAGACCTTAGGCTACATGCACACGACAGTGAAAAATGGCCGTTTGACGGTCGTCTAAGTAACGGCCGTCACACAGCCATTTTTAGCACTATGTCTATGGGGCTATTCACATAGCCGTTCTTTTAACGGCCAGTGAATAGCGTCCGTCAAAAAATTGGACATGTCCTATTTTTGTCTGTTTCCACCAGCGTGCGGACCCCATTGAAATCAATGGGACCGTTTTTAATGGCCGATTGACAGGAGTGCACCCGTCTAACGGCCGTTCAAAAACGGGTACACAGGTAAAGAAAATGTCCCCCATGGTTTTAAATATTGCTACCATAGTGCCCCGCAGCCAAAAACAAAAAAAAACTCACCTCATCCACTTGCTCGCGGTGCGGCAGTCTCTTCTCTCTTCATTGAGCAGGACCTGCCGAAGGACCTGCGATGTGCGTGGTGACGTAACCACGTGGGAGCGCGCAGCGATGTCATCGCGCACATCACAGGTCATGTTCAGTGAAGATAGAAGAGACTGCTGCAGCGCGAGCAAGTGGATGAGGTGTGTTTATTTATTTTTGGGCTGCGGGGCACTAAACAAAAACAGCGGTGGGCCATTATGGGAGCATTATTTAAACCATGGGGGAAATTATTTTAGATGGGGGCATTATTTAAGGTGGGGACCTACATTGGAGGCATTATTAAAGATGGGGACAGTAAAAAAAAAATCCTACACTATGGGGGGCATTATTAAAACTGGGATCCCACCTGGTGGCATTATTAAAGCTGGGGGCACTATAAAAATATTATTTACACTGTGGGAGACATTATTTTAGCTGGGGCAAAAATAGGGTGCATTATTAAAGCTGGGGACAGTAACAAAAATATTCCTACCCAATAGGGGAAATTATTTTAGATGGGGCCTACATGGGGGCATTATTAAAGCTGGGGGCAGCAAAAAATTAAAATAAAAAATTCCTACACTATGGGGGACATTATTTTAGCTGGGGGCCCACCATCCTGTGGGTGTTCTCAGAAAGGTGGGTCTAGAAATAACTGCCAATCAAATTTATCCATTTTTCATGTCCGTTGACATGAAAAACTGATGCAAAACGGATGCAAAACGGACATTAAAAACGGACACACGGACAGAAAATGGATGCACACACTGATGCAAAATGGCTGTGAAAAACTGACAGTGTGTCCGTTTTTAACAGACTTTTTTTTCACTGTCGTGTGCATGAAGCCTTAGACTGTATTCACACATTTTTTGTCTCAGTTTTGATGCACTATTTTGAGCTAAATGGAGGAGCGGAACCAAGAGAGGAACGTGTCAGTCTTTCCTTTATACATTGTCTTCTTTTTGGATCCACTCCTGGCTTTGGCTTGCCAGCTGCCTCAGAACCTGCCTGCGTGATTCCAGCCTTTTAGCTATGATTCAAGTACTATTATAGAGTATTTCTGCAGTAATTGATTTATTTCATGGAGGCACTATTGCAGATTTATCTCCGTATGTTGAACATCTTTCAATAAGAAATTGTTATAACAAACATTTCCATGTTGTTCGCTGTTTGCATGAATGTGCGGCGCGTCCAGGAAGGAAGTTAGAGGTCTGTTACAGATCAAGGATACACTTTTAAAATGTACACAGTGCAGACATATATCGGATATTAAACCTAATTATGACAAAGTTAAGCAAACATCCCAACTATGCATATAAGGTAGATTCAGGCGAGAAACACTGACGGTGGAAAGTATACACTAGGTTTGACACTAGGTCACATAGGGCTGTAGGGACTGTTAAGTATAATCCACACTGCTTGTTCCGGAGGAACCTGGGAAAGGTTCACAGAGATGTCAGTTCTCAAACTGCCTGTCTGGATCTGCCTGCTGCAGACAGGAAATGGGGATGTGACAGCTAGCAAAAAATTTGATTTACACCTCTGGAAAAAAAATGCTATACCAGGGATGGCCAACTTTTGGCTCTCCGGCTGTTTTAAAACTACAACTCCCAGCATGCCCAGACTGTCTACAACTATCAGCCTACAGCATGGCATGGTGGGAATTGTAGTTTTACAACAGCTGGAGAGCTGCAGGTTGGCCATTCCTATGCTATACCTCTCACCAGGTTAGGCTGAATTTGAACATTTTACTTCAATCCTGATATGAAACTCAGCCCCATTTGAACTCAGTGAAAAAGCCGAAAGGCACCTGCATTGCATGTTGACTTACATTACTCACAAAAAGTTAGGGATATTTGGCTTTTGGGTGAAATTTATGGAAAACGTAAAAAATTTCCGCCACAGTGATATTATATTATGAAAGTAGGGCATTTAAGTAGAAGCATGCAATGGTGATTTCCTCATCTCAAACAAGTTATTGAGACAAAAGCCAACACCAGTGGTGGGTTTACCCCCACAAAAATGTCAATGTCTCAATAACTTGTCATGTGACCTTGAGCATCAATCACAGCTTGACAACGATGTCTCATGCTATTATTGTCTGCTGAGGCATGGCATCCCACTCTTTTTAAAGGGCGGCCCTCAGGTCATTGAGGTTCTGGGGTACAGAGTAACAAGCCTCTACACTGCGACTCAATAGGTTTTCAGTTGGATTCAGATCTGGAGAAAGTTTCTTAAGGATACAACCTCGATGAGCTGGCTCATTGTCGTCCATGAAGATAAAATTGGACCTGTGTTCATGCAGAGGCACAATGACGTAGCATATTATGTACCCAGTCAGAGACGGAGATGGGGCTTGGGTGGCCCCTTGGGCATCGGCCCACCGGGAAATTTCCCTGTAAGGTCTATGGCCAATCTGCCTCTGGGCAGGTGCACACACAGATATCATAGGACCCCATTACAAATTTCAGTAGAGGTCCTATAGTACAATTTCTAACTCATATACTTTTTTTTTTATTTGTGGAGGAATCTTTTAATAAAAAAAATTAGGCTTTTGCCAAACTTCTATGATGCTTCATTAAGACGGCACTCATTCCCAGCATCTTGTTTCTTAATGTATTTGCACCATTCAAATGGCATGAATACATTATTAAATCTACCCCATGCAGCTCTAAATCTGCTGCTTCCCTCTTAGACAGGATTAGAGATGAAACTGCTGTCTGCAGCCATCACTAGGGGAAGCTCAATGCATAGGAATTTTTACTGTTACTATTGAACTCAATGCAAGCTGTAATATTTCTATGCACTGAGCTCCCCCAAGGGATAATGTGGTAGATCAATGTTGGGAAGACTGAGAAGGAGTTTGAGCACTGGACCCCCTGTCACTCCCAGCCAGGATAGGGTCATCAATGTTCAGTGGCCTACCCCCTCCACAATCAGCTGTATTCACAAAGTCTGGAACCAGAATCAGGCACCGGAATGACACAGCTCTATATACTGTGTTGTGGCTGGGACTGGTTAACTAATTACTTGAATGAGAGAAGCGCTGCAGTAACCAGACACGACCACTACACGGTGTATGGCGCTGTGGTGCTTTGGTGGCAGAGATGCTGATGTGACATTGATGACCTACCCAAAAGAATAGGTCATCAATAAGCAAGTGTAAAAGATTTTTCATTTTCTAGTGGAGTTGTAGAAAATTATAAGCAGCGGAAATTATATTTCCCCTTTAAAGTACTTTAACCGTTATCTGTGATCTACTTTGAAAGGTGGACAGTCTGTATCAACAAACCCGCCTTGTCTGGCACTATTTCCTCAGAGAATGAGTCGTGGCATATCGAAACTACACATCAGCAGGATATGAAAAATGGAAAATATGCACAAAGCAAATGCAGAATTTTAATAATGTGACTGCATTGTCCAAGTCTGTAATGATCAAATGCAGATAATCTGGAGGCAAAGTGGTGACGTGTGTAGATCTACTCCAACGTCCTGTGCGCTGCTGTCATTCCAGTAGTATGGCTATTGTCTCTGTCGCCTGACACCCAGAAGTGTACACAGAGCTGTCTGAGCTCTTTCCTGGCATGGAGATACCATAGCTTGCTGCTTGACATGGTCCACTGAACAAAAGCAGCTCATTGACAAAATCCAAAATAGTCACAAAGCCGACAATTAGCGGGTCATGTGAAATGATGACTGTAGTTTACTAAGACACATCTGTAGCAGGAACTTACCAGCACCTGATGCCCTATTATTTGTCTTTCCCGTCATTAAGTCGACTTTATATTTCTCTATAATTAGACTGATTGTGTGCACTGGGCTTTTAGTTGGTGATTTTGCAGGATACTATCCAATGCTCAAAAAAACTCCAGCACCTCTAACGATATCGACTTCACACCAATATCTGCTTTTGATTTCAATGGGCTAGTTCAGTTTCAGCAAATGAAGGTTATTCTTCATAAAATGTAAATAAATGCAATTTTCCAATTTTTTTAGATTTCTGTTTGCTCATGGTTAACTTCAAGAATTTTTTAAAACTAGCCTGGTCACGTGTTGATCATACAGCTTGTCAAAAGACACAGCTCTGATAACTGTACTGTAACACACTGAATACTGAAATGTAGATTCTAATGTCTCATCCACATTTCTGTGTCAGTGACACGTACGTGCTTCATCTGTGAAGATGTCCGTGAAGGATCTGTGGCTGGTTGGTGTGTCTGTTTTTACCACTTGTGTGGCATCCATAATTCACTGACGTTGCTCAGCAGGCTACCCCGAACTTCTTTTCTGGGTTCTTACTGTATATACCTGTGGGTTCAGGGTAACCATAAAACCTGGGCTGGAATGCTTTGTATGGTGAGGTTTTCATTGAATTGTGAGGAATACTTTATCAAATTCTTCTAATGAAGGAACAATAAATCCAAAGTTGCTTGTGATCACAATATCATGTTTGTACATCGTATGCAAAAGTGTCTGTCAAAAATGCATATGCGATTTATGTGCGGTTTTCTCTAAAAGTTCTGCGTTTTTTTCATTAAGTTATGTAGACTAATATATCAGTTTCTTCTGATGAAGGCAAAATGTATCCAAACTTGCTTGTCATCACCATATCATATTTATATATCATATGAAAAAATATCAAAAATTTTGATGGAACATAAGTTTGTTGGATCTACATAAATAATGGTACCCTATCCATTTTCTTTAGGTTCTGTTCATTGATGTTGTATTATTTTGTTGTTGTATTTTTCGATTTCTTTCTTTCTTTTTTTTTTATCTTTGTTTTTTTGTTTAAGTGGATTGTTGGCTGAAATAGTAGTTGATAATACATTGAAAAGCTGGGATTAATTTAAAAGTCATGGATCTATAGTGATTTACAGAGAGACTATAGTATTCGGTGGTCAGGAGTCAGCTAATCAATTTTGATAAATGAGAGAGTGGGTGTGCCCACCCCCAAGGGGGGGTCACAGTGCTGATAAACAGCCGGACATGTGATCCCCCGTCGGTTGGTGGGCCAACGCACATCAGTCTAAAGGGATCCAAAGATCTCTAATTCGGGGGTGAGTCCTTGCTGGAATCATACTGCCGAATTCAGAGATTTTCCGCGATTCTGCTCTGGACATACTTTCAATATGTCTGCCTCCTCGCTAATGTCTATCTACCCTTTCTAGGGCTGTAAAAATAAGACCCCTGTGATCTTTATTGTGAACCTCCTTAAAATGTTTGGACACTGAATGTTTTAAGTATCCATTTTTGATATTTGTCAGATGCTCTGAAATTCTTGTTTTCAAGGCCCTCTTTGTCCGGCCGATGTATTGTTTCCCACACGGACACTGTAACATGTAAATCACACTGGTTGAATAACATGTTAGAAAATGTTTAATTTCCAAGGTAAATTAATTCTGAGTTTAAAGTACTTTGGAGGATTTTTTTGGGAATGATATGTTACGGCAGCTTACACATTTCCCACATCTATAAAAGCCTTTCAGGCCAACCCAGTTATGCATCAAAATTGGTTCTTTTTGTTTTGGTCTGATCGAAGGGGCTACTTTGATTCCCAAATTGGGGGCCCTCGTGTGTGTAATTTGGGGCCTGTCGGGTGCTATAGGGCCTAAAAGTTTATCGTGCAAGACATGATGCCAGTGGCATTTTATTATTAATTCAATTTGCTTGTATTGTGTGGAGTAAGGAAAAATTAATCTAAAACTTGACTCTGTAGATGTCATTGGGAGGGGTTTGGATGTAAAAAAAGAAGTTCTGGGTAATTCTTTGACCTTTTCTAATGCTTCGTCTATAATATTTGTAGGATACTGTTTTTCCAAAAATGTATTCTTCATTTCTATTCGAATTCTAGGTCTTCCGTACAGTTCCGCTTGATACGTCGGAATTGACCATAAGGGACATTTAGGAGCCAGTTGGGTAAGTGGCAGCTTGAATACAGTATAAATCCGTTTTTGGCCGTGGGTTTATGATATGTACTGCAGATATATTTGTTTTCTTTTCGAGTAATTTGAAGATCCAAAAATTCTACTATGACCTTGTTCTTATTGGCAGTAAAGGTTAAATTATAACTATTGTTATTTAGTTCTAGTAAGAAGGTCTGTAGATCTTCTTCCTGTCCTCTCCATATCAGTATCACATCGTCTATGTACCTATGCCAGAGCACCAGGTTGCCCCCACGTTTTGGGTTGATAAATTCCCGCTCCCATTGTGCTAGGAAGAGGTTAGCATAACTGGG
Organism: Bufotes viridis; assembly: GCA_033119425.1. Taxonomy (NCBI): domain Eukaryota; kingdom Metazoa; phylum Chordata; class Amphibia; order Anura; family Bufonidae; genus Bufotes; species Bufotes viridis. Next base: position 532,337,117 of record CM065589.1, on the reverse strand, counting down.
GGAAAACCTGGTGCCCATGGCGGTACCTTTTATCTGCAAGTAATACTCTCCTTCAAAATGAAAGTAATTATGCTCCAGGATATGTCTTATTCCTTCCAGTATGAAGTCGATTTGTTCTTGTTTTAAGTCCTTTTTTGTCTGTAATTGAGTTTTAAGTGCAGTTACACCCTGATTATGGTTTATGACTGTATATAAAGATTGTATGTCTAAGGTTACCATTATCCAATTAGGGTCGACTTCCAATCTCTCCAGAATCTGGATTATTTGTGTGGTATCTTTAAAATAAGATTATGTTTCTTTTACAAGGGGTTGCAACCAAGTGTCCAGATACTTCGATAGATTGGTTGTCAGGGATCCAATCCCAGATACTATGGGGCATCCGGGAGGACTCTGTAGGTCTTTGTGCACTTTTGGTAAGCAATAGAATACTGGGAGTCATCCCGGTGTCCCCATAATAAAGTCAAATTCTTGTTTTATTAAGATGCCCGAATCTAGATCTTCTTTGCAATAGTTCAATAATTGTTCTGTATATTAAACTGTTGGATCATTTTCCAATTTCCTACAGGTTGTCTGGTCAAATAATTGTCTTAAACATTCTTCATTATATTTGGTTGTGTTTAGTATTACTATTGCTCCACCTTTGTCAGTGGGACAAATAGTAATTTTTTCGTTTTTTTTGCAGTTCTTTAATTGCCATTATCTCTTTATTCGTCAAGTTGTAATTTTGAGATTTTTTGTATTTCATCTTCCTTAAATCCACTTCTACGTTTTTCTGAAAGCTAGCTAGTTCGGGGCCTATTTCATTCCTTGGGAACTTTTTTGATTTATTTTTTAGTTTTGTGTGTGTAAACTCATCCTTCTTTTGTGTATCAGTATTTATGGGATTTTTTAAATGATATTTTTTAGACACATATTTTAATGAATTTTTGTTTCCCTATTTAGGTGCTGAATTTATCCAGTATGTGACCGGGTGAGTATAGTGTCACTCAAGTTTATAATAGTGTTGTTGTCTGTGTCTAGTGGTGTTTCCTGTATCTCCTGGGGGTTAGTTCTTCTTCCCATACATGTCTTCTTGTTGACTCTTGGTAATCTTTGTAATACGTGTCTAGTCTGTCCCTCTGCCTGTGTGTCCTTGGAGTGATCTCCTGTTCTTAGTGTCTTTGTGTCCGTGGTTTTTGTGGGTGATATCCCTGATCTAGTCTCTGTTGTGCATTGTTGTGTCTTAAATTGTAGTGGTGTTTCTGTGACACTTGTGTTCCTCTGTCGTGATCTGGTGTTGATGACTGTCTGTGTCTTATTCGTGGTGAATGATGTGGTGGAGTCCTGTCTAAAAAAGGTTCCTGAACTAGGTCCTCAAATCGATTCTTAATTGGTATATTAAATCTCATTGTTTCTGTAGGGGTATTTGTGGTGTGCTCTCTCTCTTCTGATCTGGTTGTATTTGGTATATGTGTTCTTGTACAGTATATTTTGGAGTATTTTTGTGTTTCTTACTTTTTTTTAGAAATGATCTCTTGTTCTGTTCTGTCTAAGCGTTTGCATATTCTCTCTTGCCAAATATTAAAATCATCATTTTTAGGTAATTGTTCCACTATTGATCTCATCTGTGTATTTTTTTCAGAAATGAATGTCAGGATCTGACATCTTCTCTTGATGATTAATTCCACTAGTGCTATTGAATGTGTGTTTAGGAGATTGTCCCATTCTTGATTAAAATTCTCTCCACATAAATCTTGGGCTGGAGTTTTAGTGAGTTGTAACCCCTTTGGGATCTTATTCTGTTCTAGATATTGTTTGGGTGATCTAATTTCCCAGTGTTGTTTCAATTGTTTAATTGCAAAATTCTCCAGTTCTCTAAAAATGTTAGAAATAGATCTGTTGGTTGTCTGAGATGTATTGGTTGCCTTAATCAGAAGAAACTGATATGTCAGTCTACATAAACCGTACATAAATCGCATATGCATTTTTGACACTTTTACATATGATGTACAAACATGATATTGTGATGACAAGCAACTTTGGATTTATTGTTCCTTCATTAGAAGAATTTGATAAAGTATTCCTCACAATTCAATGAAAAAAAATGCGAAACTCCTAGAGAAAACCACACAAAAATTGCATATGTATTGCACACTCCAACCATACCAGACAAAGCATTCCAGCCCAGGTTTTATGGTTACCCTGAACCCACAGGTATATACAGTAAGAACCCAGAAAAGAAGTTGGGGGTAGCCACTGATGAAGGGGAAAGCAATCCCCGAAACGCGTTTGGTGAACTAAGTCATAGCCCCATACCGCATCGGAGTCAAATGATCGGAGAAAACTACGAATAATACTTCTGGAGCGCTCCAAAACCAATAGAAGACACCTTACAGTTATCTCCCCTCATTTCCTTTCTCGCGAACGCCGGCCCCGACCCACGTTTCTTATCCAGGACTGCTGAATAATGTGGATGCGGGCGCACCTGCTGCGGCTGCTCGGAGTAAGCTTGCCGAGATTGCAGTCAGCAGAGGAGCCGTACAATTTCTTTCCCATCACAGCCATAGACACGAGGGAAGAGGAAATAACAGGTACCTGTAGGCTATTTAAGAAGTGTGTATACAATGTAACCTTAGCAGCCCAACAGCATTTAATATATTAGGATCCTTGCGACTCAGTATCCCTGTTTATATGTCATCTGGGACTCCTCCTGAATATATTAGGACATCATTTGAGGACATTTAAGATCCATATTATCAGACCCAACACAGAGGAAACTCTGGGGGATACAATATATTGAATTTACAGACATTCTGGACTGTAAACATTTTGGATAGTACCTATGGATCTTTGTATGAATTTTTTATGGTTATATGATGAATTCTAGACTATTGATGAACTTTTAAGAGACATTGTTTTCATCTAATTAGGATTCTTCAAGATTCTTTTTAGCTAGTCCATCATCTGAGGACTAATTTGTAATTTTTTGGGGGGTGTGATTTCATGCATTTACATATATTTTTTATATATATCAATAAACATTGTTTATTAGCAATTCTATATAATTTGTGTTATCTCCCTACACGGCTGAGTGCCAGTCTCAAGATAAATGTAATTGGATGCATATTTCCGAAAGGGTGAGTCAGTAGAGACTAGAGCACCTTTCTGGATTTGTAAAGGAGTGAGCAATTTACTTATTACACTTTTTTTATTTTTTACCGCCATTCAGGGAAAATTAATTTGTTACCATGAAACACGAGGAAATTCAGGTTCACGACAAATCAAATTTTCCCAGAAATTCGGATTGAAGTTGACTTTGTGGACTTCAATTCGCTCATTACTAATACCGATACACACAATTGGTCCTGGTATACGTGTAGATATTCCTTACAATCAACGTAAACATTACTGCAGAGAAAGTATACCCCTTCATGGCAAATGTATTCCCTAATGGTGGTGACCATTCTGCAAAAATTGTTCTGGAATGGTTTGAGGAATTTGACAAGGAGTTGATGTTGACCTTAGGTGTAAGGAGTCTTAAAGGCCATACAATGCTCTGCTGGGGGGCAGATATGCAAATTACCTCTCTTTCCATAAGAGAAAACAAATTTGTGCCTCTAGTGCCACCTGTTGAAGGGTAGCTATCCAATAAGTCCATTACAAATAAGGAAAAAGTGAAAAGAGGGAAATCTATGGGAAGACCAGTTCTAGTGCCGAAAATAAGTTGTTTAATCTTGGAGCATCCTCACTACACATATCGGAGAACCACAGGTCTACAAAACAGGGGAGGCAGATAGGAAAAATCTATGGATCTATTCTGGGGTCCTATAACATTGGGGTAAGATCACTATACTATATAAAACTTCACTTTTATTTGGTATGCTTTAAATGATAAACTCAAAAGAAAACCCTCCCCAAAACAACCCTCTAGAAAGGGAACTTATCCATACACCTTATAGTGACCATTAAAAAGACTGCGCTATGACACTGTGGACCTGATTGTGCAGGTCACGGTGGTGTATGGGCTCAACTCCTTAGGTTGGCTGTGAACCCCCTCCTACAGTGGGCAGAGAAGGCAGAATTTGCACTGCCTAACTCCTACCTATACCAAACTGCGGTAGACCCCACCTGACTCAAGTTGATAAACATCTGCCCATATACCTAGTCTGCCAGTAAAAAGAACACACCTACGTCGTCATGTGTGCGCTGGACAGACCATGATATGGGCACGAATCAACTTGGAAAGACTAACTGGTTATGTGCTAAGGGTCTAGGCTGATAAGCCTCTCTCCACACCAGCCCACATATGAACAATGCCCAGAACCCTAACTACTAGTGCACATCTGGGCCAGATGTGCACTAGTAGTTAGGGTTCTGGGCCGATTTGCATCCATACCAAAGCTGCTGTTTGCACGTATCTTCCCCATAGACACATGCATTGTAGTGAAGTGGTTAAGATTCTTGGCTGTAATGTACAAGATTTTATGATCGTATCCCGGCAGAAACTTTTCAGAAATAGAGGCTAAATTTGGTTTAAATACACTGACCAAATTGGCGTTCGGCCGAGCATGCTCACTGAACACTAATATTTATACATAATTATTAGATCGACTCTTTATCTTTTTTCTAAAGTGAATAACCCTCATTTTGATCATCTTGCTGGGTACTGTAGTACACCTGTTCCAGTTATTACTTTAGTTGCTCTTCTCTGAACCCTCTCCAGCTCTTCTATGTCTGTCTTGTTTACAGGACCCCAGAACTGTACACAGTACTCCATGTGTGGTCTGACTAGTGATTTGTGAAGTAGCAGGACTATGTTCTCATCACGGGCATCTATGCCCCTTTTGATGCAACCCATTATCTTATTGGCCTTGACAGTAGCTGCTTGACTCTGGCTTCTACAGTTGTTTGCTGTCTACTAAAATTCCATTGCATTGTTACCCAGTGTTACCCCTTCACTCTAGTTATGTCCTCCTTGTGCCCCCTCACTGTAGTTATGTCCTCCTTGTTCCCCCTCACTGTAGTTATGTCCTCCTTGTTGCCCTTCACTGTAGTTACGTTCATCTTGTGGCCCCTACACAGTAGTTTTGTCTTCCTTGTGGCCCTCTTCACAGTAGTTATCTCCTCCTTGTGGCCCCTTCACTGTAGTTATGTCCTCCTTGTGGCCCCTTACTGTAGTTAAGTCCTCTTTGTGCCCCCTTCTCAGCATTAATGCCCACCTTTGACCCCTAGTGCACCCTCAAGCTCCATAAAAAAAACACTGAATACTCACCTATTTCCCTGATGATCGGTGCAACCGGTGTTTCCCAGCCACAGCAGCAGACACATTGGCTGTGCAGGAGACTGATTCCTGGGCTTTCATTGCTCCTCCCACAGAGCACCAGAGCTCAGCTGAACGGTGAAGTTGGGAGTGTGTCAATCATTGAACTGAATTGGTGTGCCCTCAAGCCTCTTTGCCCGGGGCTGCTCCTCCCTTGATTCCCCTGGGGGTGTGTCAGATCAGGGTTAGCCTCCCTGGCACTATTCCCTCTACCCCGCTTTCTAAATGTTATCCTGAGGTATCAAGCTGTACTGGTGTACAGATTTCACAGGGGACCACAGTGAACGTTGCACAGGATGGAGCACACATCGCTGCTCTTGCCTGTGTGCCCCTCAAGCTTGGCTAAACTCTGGTACAACACATCGGTATATCGCTGCCTATTTGATTAGGAAAGCCGTTTTATTAATTAATAAAAGTATATTACAAAAATCATTTTTAGGCTATATACAGTAGAATATTTTAGAGTACATTTTTAGAAAGGTTTAGGTATTCTTTAATTGTTTCTTTTTCTTAATCAAATTGCTAGCAAATTCCTCATAGTTAAAAATTGTATTATTTAAAAAATCTCCATGCCCAGCAGGTCCCGAGCACTCGACACACTCAACGTACATCCAATGTCCTTTCATGAGCTCCCGGATGCCATAACAACCCCCCACTTTTAATTGCTAGCTTTCTTATTCCACACAATATAGGAACAAAGCTGTCAATCACCCGCAAGAGGGTGAGGGGAGCAGTAGAACTTGAACGGGTCCGCAAACCCGGAGATGCGTTGCGGAAGCACGATTCGGAACCCCAAGGAAGCACTATGGACTGCTTCCATGGTGTTTCTGGCCGTGCCTCCGCACCGCAAAAAAGTAGTGCATGCACTACTTTTTTGCACTGCAGACCGTCAGATGCATATCGCGGGCCCCATTCAAGTGAATGTGTCTGCGATCTGCATGCGGCTGCCCCACAGTCGCTGCCCGTGCATTCCGGACCGCAATTTGCAGTCCGCAGCACGGACCCGGCCAGCACACGGTCGTCTGCATGAGCCCTTAGATAGAGCTGCATAAACGTGGTGACAGATTCTGTTACAATATTTCAGTTGCTTACATTTATCTGATGTTTTAAATTAGCCAAGTGTAAGATGTGCTATGTTTTTACAGGGGAAAGCTTAGTAGTTCTTGAAATTACTATGCAGAAATGTGGGACATGTTACAGAGTGACTACATTAGCTCTTCTGGTTGGATGGAATTTTTATTTGGATTTTGACGGAGCCCCAAAAATAGCAATGTACATATAGCAGCTCACATATATGATGCAAATAATAGAACTACGTGATGCAGAAGAAATCTAAAATAGCACTGTATAACTGTTTCACACATACAATATTTCCAGAAATGATGTTATAAGCAGGGTTACACACATTTCCAATTATCTACAAGTTGAAATGCATTATTTCAGTTTATGCTTTCAGGTTTAAGAGATCTTTATAATGTTAACAGACGTTTCTTTTAAAGCTTCTTGAATGTATTCTCACATGACTAAAGAAGGCTTAGCGTGTCTAACCAAAGGCTTGTGAAGACTGACGGAGGTAATTCCAGTGTTATGCAAAGGTTCTCCTCATCTACTGGTGTTAAAAAACATTACATCACATTATAGAACATTTTCCAATACTTCATTTTGCATCTTATATAGAAGAATATGACATATTTTAGTTTTGTAATTATTTTTGATAAAGTTTTAACATCTCAGTTTGATCTAGAGATGAGTGAATTGATTTTAAATGTGTCATGAATTTCACAAATATTCTTTCTCCAAATGAGTACAAAGTTTTGGCGATTCGATTTGGATAAATCTCACAAATTGTGCTTCCCATCTTAGCTTTAAAAGTCAGTACACTAGTGTAGGGAAGATGAAGATGTTAGATCACACAACCCTGGGTAGAGACCAGCCAACAGGCTTGCCCAAAATGCTTTGCAGTCAGCCTGACACAAGTCAAAAGAGAAGGTATTGGCTGGTCTATCAACCTCTGTGCCACCTCTGAAGAACAGATGCCATTTTGAGCTCAGCCACTGATGTGACAGGACATGTCTCTCTTATCCATATTGTAAAGAAGTTTTATTTGGTTAGATTGAACTACCATGTTGAAAGTCAGGTTTTATCATTAGGGACAGCATAGGGGAGGTTAGTGTACTATGTGTCTTACAATCAGGGCTGCTGGAGCTGTTCACAAATCACATGTATTTGTTTTTATGTGCAGGGTCTGGCCCTTTTTTGTCCAAAAACCTGATGCAAAGCTGATACATTTCATAAGTGTGCAAGAAGAATATTTCCCTGCATCACTAGCAGCAAATATTTTGCTGCATACGCTGCGCACTTTCACAGTTTTCTTTCCAAAAACCTGTTGCAATTTTTCTACAGATTATAAAGTGCATAAATATGTGTATTTTAGTGTGTCAATAGCAGTGTGTAGTTTAGTCACAGCCAGGGGACATCCAGTTGGGTCTGTATTTTTTTTCCAAAGCACCTGTTTAAATTTTTAGTTAGGCCTGCAAATTTTTTCCCCAAAAACTGTTGTAGTATTTCTACTGTATATAACTGATCAAATAATCTTTTTTTATGCGTCAATTGCATTGTATAGTTTTTATCCCAATAAATAAAAGTTTACCCATACCTATATATTTCATATATATTGATAAAATGTAACATTTCCTATGTACAGACTCATATCTGAGAAGGGGCTTGCCAGACACATGGTATGTAGGTCAAACTGTTTTGTAGATCTTTACTGCTCATGATTTTGATGTTTTTTTTTAACATCATAGCAGCTGTTTTCCTCCTGACTAGACAAGGTGAAACAAGATATTAAAGGCTAAGATATATACAGTACACTGGAGGGGAGGGGCACCCATAGCGAATGAAGACCAGCATCTATTAGTCACAGCTATGGTTTCTTCTTGCTGGTTGTTCCATTGAGTTGTTATGACCTGGAGCCAGATGAAGACATTAGGTGCAGGTAAGCCTCAAGACTAGTCATCAGCTTTTCTGTGGTCTGCCTTGTTATTTGAGCTCTACTCCAGGAAACTTCCATTATAGAAGGTTATAGTGTAAATCCTCTATTTTACCATAATTCCTTAAAAGACCAAAAAAATTAAAGTAGTAAGGGAAATCATGTGTTGAGGACAAAAATTCTACACCTATCTTCGATACCAAAGATTACACTCAGTTTATCAATTTCCACATGTACTATATCACAGATTTCTATATAGGGTGGTTAACCTCTTCATGACTGCCATACAGCTATATACGTCCTATGTACACATACCCCGTGCAGATAGCACGTATATAAACGTCATGAAAGCTCTTTAATCCAAGCGCTGCAAAGCGCTTGGATTAAAGCTTCTGCCCCTGCTCTGCTGCTGTCAGGGACAGTGCAGAGTCCAGTAACTCCAGCAAGGGACCAATTAGAGAGGTCCCTTGCCGGCGATCGCTCTGATTGGTTAGTCTGTGCAGAATAACCAATCGGATCGCTGCAGTGTAAAAGTGCTGGTTTCAGGCTCAGATCTGCATTCTGCAGATCAGAGCTTGAAATCAAGCACTGGCTGCTGTGTGCCCACAATATATGCGCCCGATCTATGCCCCCTGCCACGATCTGTGCCACCCACTCTGTGTGCTCTGCTTTCAATTTCAAGATCCAAGTGGGACTTGATTAAAAATAAAAAGGAAGTGTGAAAATAAAAAAATGTATGTAAAAAAAAATTAAAAAAAGGAAATTAAAAACAAAACAAATTGCCTTTTCCCACATGTGCTTATTTATAAAAGATTAAAAAAATAAAATAAACTACACATAATTAGTATTGCCGCGTTCGTAATGATCTGATCTATAAAATGATCATGGTACCAATTAGGGGTGAGCGTATCGACTTCGGGTGAAACATCCATTCCCATAAAACTTCGATTTGTTCCTGAACTCGGGTTCATTTCCAAGTGGTCGCGAGTTCGTGAAATGGTTTTTTACAGTACAAATTAATTTATGAAGTTATTTCCTGAAGTCTTGCGAGAGCTCATCGGAGCCAATACATTTTAATACTGTACAGAGCTCCTGCTCCGTACAGTATTGGAACAAAGTTTTATGCAAATCCACTTCGGATGTTACATCTGAAGTCGATTCACCATCCCTAGTACCAATCCCACGTGGTGAATGCTGTAAAAAATAAAAATAATGTCTAAATTGCTGTTTTTTTGCCTCACCTCCCAAAAATATTTAATGAAAAGTGATCAAAAAGTCATATACAGCCTATTCCGCTAAAAATAAGCCCTCATACAACTATGTTGACAGAAAAAAAAAAAAGTTTTGGGTCTTAGATTTTGGTGATGCAAAAAAGAAATGTTTAATAAAAAGTGATTTTATGATATAAAAATAGTAGAACATGAATAAAACAATATAAATTTGGTAACTCCAGAATTGTATCAACCCACAGAATACAATCATCTTACCACATGGAGAACCCCATAAAAAATAAAAATAAAAACACACTGGCAGAATTGCAATATTAGCCCACTTCACCTCATAATAAATTAAATAAAAAGTCATCAAAAAGCCATATGTACCCAAAAATAGTGCCAATTAAAATTACAGCCCATCCGGCAAAAAATGAGCCCCACAAAGCTCAGTCAACAAAAAAATAAAAAAGTTATGGCCCTTAACCTGTTACGGACACAGGGCGTACAGGAATGCCCTGATGTCCGAGTTCTTAAGGACACAGGGCGTACAAGTACTCCGTGTGTATTTACGATCACCGTCGAGTGGCGGGCAGTGATCGGAACAAGGTGCCTGCTGAAATAATTCAGCAAGCACCTTGGTACAATGCCGAGGGGGGTCCTGTGACCCCTCCGTATCAGCGATCGCTGCAAACCGCAGGTCAATTCAGACCTGCGGTTTGCAGAGCTTTTGGAAGTTTCTGATCCCCTGCCATTTTTTTATTTTTAACCCCCCCTGCAGCCCTCATTGTGATATGCCCACGGGCGGTGTGGGGGGAGGGGTGGGGCGGGTGTGCGATCGTCCGCCCCCGTTCCCCCCTCTCATTTTCAGGATAGCCGAGCGGTGTAAGCAGAGTGTCAGCACAACGGCACAGATGTCACCCGTTTAACCCGTTCCATGCCGCGGTCCATAGTGACCCATCGGGGGCTGCTGTGGGAGGGAGCCCCCTTCCCTCCCCAACACCCGCTGCTCTGTTGTGGCAGCGGCTGATGGTTACTATGGCAACTGGACGCCTTAACAACAGGCTTCTGGCTTGCCATGGTAATGCTAAGTCTGATCAGACTTCTGCTAAAGGCAGAAGTCTGATCAGACTAAGTGTAAAGTGAAAATATAATACAGTACACTATATAGTGTACTGTACTGTATTATACAGACATCAGACCCTCTGGATCTTCAAGAACCAAGTGGGTCTGGGTCCAAAAAAATGTAAAAAGGGAAAAAAGGTAAACATAAAAAAACACATTTATCACTGATTAAAAATGTAAAAAATAAAATGCACTACAAATGTTTGATATCACCGTGTCCATACTTCAGGAAATAACTTCATAAATTAATTTGTACTGTAAAAAACCATTTCAGGAGTTCAGGAACGAATCAAAGTTTTATGGGAATGAACTTCGGATGTTTCACCAGAAGTCGATTCGCTTACCCCTAATTGGTACAGTACACTATATAGTGTACTGTACTGTATTATACAGACATCAGACCCACTGGATTTTCAAGAGCCAAGTGGGTCTGGGTCAAAAAAAATGTAAAAAGGGAAAGAAGGTAAACATAAAATAACACATTTATTACTGATTAAAAATTAAAAAATAAAATGCACTACACATGTTTGATATCACAGTGTCCATAATGACCTGATCTATGAAACAGTCATGTTACTTTCCCCACACGGTGAAGGTCATAAAAAAAAAAAAAAAACTATGATGAAATTGAAATTTTGCCCACCTTACTTCCCAAAAAAGGTAATAAAAGTGATCAAAAAGTCGTATGTACGCCAAAATGGTACCAATCAAATTGGCACCTCATCCCGCAAAAAATGAGACTCTACATGAGACAATCGCCCAAAAAGTAAAAAAAGTATGGCTCTCAGACTATGAAGACACTAAAACATGATTTTTTTTGTTTCTAAAATGCTGTTATTGTGTTAAAGTTAAATAAATAAAAAAAAGAATACATATTAGGTATCGCCGCGTCCGTAAGAACGTGCTTTATAAAAATATTACATGACCTAACCCCTCAGGTGAATACCGTGAAAAAATTAAATAAAAACAGTTTCAAAAAAGACATTTTTTCCCCTCACATTAGAAAAAGTGTAATAGCAAGCGATCAAAAAGTTATATGCACCTCAAAATAGTGCCAATCAAACTGTCATCTCATCCCGCAAAAAATGAGACCCTAACACATGACCTAACCCCTCAGGTGAACACAGCAAAAATATAAATACTGTGTCAAAAGCCATATTTGTCACCTTACATCACAAACAGTGTAATAGCAAGCGACCAACATTTCATATGCACCCCAAGATAGTGCCAATCAAACCGACATCTCATCCCGTAAAAAATGAGACCCTACCTAAGACAATCTCCCAAAAAATAAAAATAAATATATAACTCTCAGACTACGGAGACATTAAAACATGATTTTTTTTTGTTTCAAAAATTATATTATTGTGTAAAACTTAAATAAATAAAAAAAATTAGACATATTACTAGGTATCGCCGCGTCTGTAAAAACCTGCTCTATAAAAATAACACATGACCTAACACATCAGGTGAACACAGCAAAAATATAAATACTGTGTCAAAAGCCATATTTGTCACCTTACATCACAAACAGTGTAATAGCAAGCGACCAACATTTCATATGCACCCCAAGATAGTGCCAATCAAACAGACATCTCATCCCGCAAAAAATGAGGACCTACATAAGACAGTCGCCCAAATTTTTTTAAAACAAATATGGCTTTCAGAATGTGGAGACACTAAAATATCTTTTTTTTTTTTAAATGCTTTATTATGTAGAACTGAAACAAAACCCACCAAAAAGTAGTCATATTTGGTATTGTCACGTCCGTAACAACCTGCTTTATAGAAATAGCACACAATCTAACCTGCCAGATCAACGATGTATATAGCAAAAAATAAAAACGGTCCCAAAATAACTATTTATTTGTGTGCAAATTTTCCATTTTAATTCATTTTTCCAGTAACATAGCAAGGGTTAACAGCCAAACAAAACTCAATATTTATTGCCCTGATTCTGCAGTTTGCAGAAACACTCCATATGTGGTCGTAAACTGCTGTATGGTCAAATGGCAGGACACAGAAGGAAGGGAACACCATATGGTTTTTGGAAGGCAGATTTTGCTGGACTGGTTTTTTGACACCATGTACCATTTGAAGCCCCCCTGATATACCCCTAGAGTAGAAACTCTAAAAAAGTTACTCCATCTGAAAAACTACACCCCTCAAGGTATTCAAAACTGATTTTACAAACTTTGTTAACCCTTTAGGTGTTCCACAAGAGTTCCACAAGGACTTCAAATGGGACATGGTGTAAATAAACCAGTGGTCAGATTTGCACAAAATGGCCTGGTTCTTAAGGTGAAAATGAGCCTGGTTAAAATCTATTTCAGCAAATTCCATGTTAGAAAGTGCAGAGGCAGATACTTTCCTTTTGAATTCTGCCATCTTCCCATACAGCAGTTTATGACCACATATGGGATGTTGACGTATTCAGGAAAATATGGGTAACAAATTATGGGGTGCATTTTCTCCTGTTATCCCTTGTTAAAGTGAAACATTTGGGTTTTTTGGTGACTTTTTCTTATAAAAAATTTAATTTTTCATTTTCACAACCATGTGTTTCTAAATATTATGAAACGCCTCTGAGGTAAAAGTGGTCAGTAAACCCCTTGTGTTATTTAAGGGGTGTAGTTTCCAAAATGGAGTCCCTTTGCGGGGTTTCTACTGTAGGGGTACCTTAGTGTGCCTTCAAATATGACACAACACCCAAAAGTTATTCCAGCAAAATCTGCTCTCCAAAAACCATATGTTGCTCCTTTCCTTCTGAACCCTGCCGTGTGGCCATACAGCTGTTTACGAACATAAATGGGGTGTTTTTGTAAACTACAGAATCAGGGTAATAAATATTGAGGTTCATTTTGCTGTTAACCCTAGCTGTATTTTAGGAAAAATTGGATTAAAATTAAAAATCTGCGCAAAAACTGAAAGTTGTAAATTTCACCTCCATTTTCCTTTAATTCTTATGGAACACCTAAAGGGTTAACATAGTTTGTAAAACCAGTTTTAAGTAATTTGAGGGGTGTAGTTTCTAAAATTAGGGTCATTTATGGGTGGTTTCTATTATATATGGACCTCAAAGTGACTTCAGAACTGATTTGGTCCTTGAAAAAGTCGGTTTTGAACATTTTATAGAGAAGTTGAAAAATTGCTCCTTAAATTCTAAGCCATCTAATGTCCGAAAAAAATAAAATATAATTTTCAAAATGATGCCAACATGAAATAGACATACAGGGAATCTTAAGTAAAAACGATCTAATGAGGTATCACTATCTGCCTTTAATGCATAGGAATTCAAATTTAGAAAATTAAATTTTTTCCCAAATGTTCTGTACATTTCGGATCTTTTATAACATAAAGTTAAAACTTATTGACCCAAATTTACCCCTAACATCGAATACGAAATGTCACGAGAAAACACTCTCAGAATGGCTTGGATAAATAAAAGCATTCCAAAGTTATCACAACATGCTGCTAAGGCCAATCAGATAATGGGTTGCATCAAAAGGGGCATAGATGCCCGTGATGAAAATATAGTCTTACCACTTTATAAATCACTAGTCAGACCACACATGGAGTACAGTGTACAGTTCTGGGCTCCTGTGAACAAGACAGACATAGCAGAGCTGGAGAGGGTTCAGAGGAGGGCAACTAAAGTAATAACTGGAATGAGGTAACTACAGTACCCTGAAGGGTTATCAAAACTAGGGTTATTCACTTTAGAAAAAAGACGACTGAGGGGAGATCTAATAACGATGTATAAATATATCAGGGGTCAGTACAGAGATCTCTCCCATCATCTATTTATCCCCAGGACTGTGACTGTGACGAGGGGACATCCTCTGCGTCTGGAGGAAAGAAGGTTTGTACACAAACAAAGAAAAGGGTTCTTCACGGTAAGAGCAGTGAGACTATGGAACTCTCTGCCTGAGGAGGTGGTGATGGTGAGTACAATAAAGGAATTCAAGAGGGGACTGGATGTATTTCTGGAGTGTAATAATATTACAGGTTATATTTACTAGAGAGGGGTCGTTGATCCAGGGAGTTATTCTGACTGCCTGATTGGAGTCGGGAAGGAATTTTTCCCCTTAAGTGGGGAAAATTGGCTCTACCTCACAGGGGTTTTTTGCCTTCCTCTGGAACAACTTGCAGGAAAGAGGTCGAACTGGATGGACAAATGTCTTTTTTCGGCTTTATATACTATGTTACTATGTTACTATGTTACTAACATAAAGTGACACATGCCAGATTTGCAAAATTAAGCCTGGTCACGAAGGTGAAAATGGCTTGGTCTTGAAAGGGTTAAGCAGTTTGTAATAGTATTGAAATATGGCTTGAGGTCTAGAGTTGTTTAATGGTTCATGCCTAGTATCTCTGGTGATACCACCATAACATCTCCGCTAGAGCCAAAAGGAATTTGCACTAAAGTCTGTTCAAACCATTTGTATGTTCAAGTTCAAGTTGCACTTCGTAAAAGAACTTTATTATATTTCAAGTCTGGCCTCATTCATCTTCATCGACCCAATCACTACATCGGACCCCAGGGAGCGACGGCCTGAGATAGGACACCGTGACACTACAACACTACATCAGGGCCACTACTACTCCCATCCTCTACACAAGCTCCCATGGGGTGCAGGCTGCAGTATCTTTTGAAGAACATGGAACCACGAGGAGTCATACTTATTTTTAACCCTCTTACAAGTGTCAGCACAATATTATCACAAAAAAGTTTCACCTGAACAGTCTTAATGGCCAGATTTTAGGAGGTTCTTATTATTATTTTAACTGATCATATGGGAAGGATTTGGTTATTCTCTAAAATGTCTGCAATTTATCTAAACAACAGATCTTTTGTGACTACGCATTAGTATATCATCATCAGTACATTTGTTGCATTTTATTCCACAGACTGCATTCATCCTGATGACTATTAACTTTCTCATTGCTATTTGAAATAGATTGGACATAAAATTGCCTTTCAAGAAATCAATACTTGCTTGCTAATTGCTTAAAATTGATCGTTAATATGTTTTCCTGACTTTTTATATGTTCCCTATAAATGTCAATACTTACATTTATAATACAGTATTTTGTATGTTTCATTATAACTTTGATGTTTAGCCACAGTTCAGGTTTGCCTTTTGCTGTGTTTTCAGGCAGTAAGTTGGTTCTGATAGCTGTCTGTTGATGATCTGCAGGTTTTGAGGCAAATTACATGAATATAATTCTCAGTGACTATTACTTCCTTATAATAATGTAAATTTATTTAAAATCTACTATCACGAAAGGCACTTACATACATCACAAGGAAATTTAATGTTAAACCAGGTACAATGCCCTGTAGGGCTAGAATGGCTGAATGTAATGATACATTTCACTTAGCAATCCGTTGCTTCATTCTGGAGAAAAAGAACTTCCAATCCATATGCAAATGAGCAGTTCAGTGCATTGAGGGTGGGTCTAAGCCATTCTGTGCACTCTCGCTCCCCATGCTTCATCTCCAAGCCCCTCGATATCCTTCTTGATTGACAAATTCCTGCATAGTTATCTTGCCTGGCCTTGTCAGGCAAGAAGGAGAAAGAGGAGTTGGCAAAAGAAGGAGGAGGATCAAGGGTGCACTTAACTTCTCATTTGCATATGGGTTGAAAGTACTTTTTCTCTTGAATAAAGCAATGGATCGCTAAGTGAAAGATACCATTACAGCTAGCCCTACAGGGCAATATGTTACACTGGTGGCCTGTGTTCACTGCTGCCCCACTACCTTTGGAGGGTGCAAGTGTTGTTCCACTAATCCTGTGTGTACTGGGACAAGTATTCAGTTAACTTCTCTGTAGTACTGCAAGCATTAACCTTCTTTGCTCCCCTATCTACTAAAGTGCTGATAAGCCTTTCTACGTATACTGGGGTCTTTTGCCTAAGCTTTAAGGTTTCTAGTGTTCTAGTGTTCCGGTTAAGGTATGCTTTTTTGTTTGTCTGCCGTGTTCCGCACCTCTGCCTGCTCTTCGACTCTGATTATTCTGCCTGCCCTGATTATAGCCTTACACATTGAACCGTTGCTGTCTGCCCTGACCTCAGATGAGTTTCATGGATATGCACAAACCTCGGCCTGTTTCTTAGTATGTGTATTTCCTGATACCTTGGTGCTTTGTGCTGGTGTCTCTGACCCAATAGGTCAGCCGCCAACTACACTAGCTTAAGAGGTAGCGATCTGGTGGCACCCCTGCAGTGAAGAACAGATCCCTATATAGGGGTTAAAGAGTGAAAACTAGGGGGCTGCCAGGATAACGCTTTTAGAGACAGCCCAATGTCAAACTGGTTAGTTGGTACAGTAGATCCCCTCACCAATTGCCTGTTGCACAAAGTTCCTGGGGTAACAGTTTACTGGTTTATTATGTACTAAATGAGGGACAAAAGAGTAGAGTGTGGTACAGGATGATACCTGTGGGGCTTACAATCTACCACAAAAAGGGGCAGTAGGTAGGAAGTTGCTCATATGGTTGTGTAGTAATGGCAGTGTTTTTATAGGTGTTAGGCTGAATAAGTGAGTTTTCATGTTGGGGAGAGTCTCATGTGCTGGGGCAGTGAGTTCCCGAGTATTGGAAATGTTCAGGGAAATCTTATAGACGATTATATGAAGAGCAGATAGGAGGAGAGGACTGTATATAAAATACCATATGAATTGATGAACGATGTAGACCTACAGTAGTGAAGAGGTTACCATACCACATTAAAATTGAGCACATTTGAGTAAATATTGTGGATGTCTGACATTTTCTGACCACGACAACATGATATAATGTCCTGTCTGACAGTTCAGGAAATGGACATTTGCACAAAGCATCCACCTGCTCCAACATCCTCCAGCAGCCAAGCCAGGATCATTCCCTGCCCTGTGGTTTTACATCCGGAGCTCATATATACAAAATAGCTCCCAGTGTGAATTCATTTGTCTAAATTAAAACCAAAACGCAAACTGACAATGTCATAGTGTAACCGTAATGGTGCATGATGACATTAAATCTTACCTTTACTTTCCTTTATACAGTTTTTTAAAATAAAATCTAAACTGTACAGGATTGTGATCAGACTTTGCTTTTATTTTCTCATCCCTACAAACAAATTACAATATCTGCTATACTTTGTGTAAGGCCTCATGCACACGGCCATGTTTATATTTCGGTTGGCAAATAGTGAATCTGGAAAATACAAATAGCTTCCGTGTCCATTATGTCTTTTTCTCACTCCCATCACTATTCTTATCTGCAATATGACCCAGAATAGGACATGTTAGGGTACGACCACGGTCATGATCCTGTCAGGTTGCGGCCGTGCTTGCAGACAAGAACTGCCCAACCAATTAGCCTGCAGCTTCTTTTCATTTAACTAATTAAGACCACACTGTTTAGTCGGTCTTCATTGTTAATGGCCACACTGTATTGAAGTTGCTGCACGGACATTAACCACTTGAAGACCACAGGTTTATACCCCCCTAGTGACCAGGCCCTTTTTTACAATTCTGCACTACGCTACTTTCACAGTTTATTGCTCGGTCATACAACTTACCACCCAAATGAATTTTACCTCCTTTTCTTCTCACTAATAGAGCTTTCATTTGGTGGTATTTCATTCTTGCTGACATTTTTACTTTTTTTGATATTTTACTTTTTTTTATGAAATTTTTGCAAAAAAACAACATTTTTCGCTTTCTGTTGTAAAAATTTTCAAATAACACTACATTTCAATTTAAATTTTTCTCTAAATTTATTGTTCTACATGTCTTTGATAAAAAAAAAAATGCAATAAGGTATATTTATTGGTTTGGGTAAAAGTTATAGCGTTTACAAACTATGGTGCAAAAAAGTGAGTTTCCGCACTTTGATTTTCTGAGCACCTGTCCTGTTTCCTACAATGCCCAGACAGTAGAAACACCCCATAAATGACCCCATTTCGGAAAGTAGTCACCCTAAGGTATTCGCTAAGGGGCATAGTGAGTTCATGGAATTTTTTTTTTGTCACAAGTTAGCGGAAATGGAAATTTTTTTTTTTTTAAATTTCATTTTCCGCTAACTTGTGTCAAAAAATAAAAACTTCCATGAACTCACTATGCCCCTTAGCGAATACCTTGGGGTGTCAACTTTCTAAAATGGGGTCACTTGTGAGGTTTTTCCACTGCCCTGGCATTTGAGGATCTCCGCAATCATTACCCTTATGGCCAGAATTAGGAGTTATTGCTATTCTCCTTATATTGACCATACGGATAATGAGAATTTTTTTTTCCGTTTAGCCTCTGGGCTGAAAGAAAAAAATGAACGGCACAGATTTCTTCATTCACATTGATCAATGTGGATGAAAAAATCTCTAAAAAATGTGCAAAAAAAAAGGGAGGGGAAAGCTGTAAAGCTGCCTTCGCTAAGGGACCCTTAGGCCTCATTCACACGTCCGCAATTCTGTTATGCAAAATTTTGCCGAACAGAATTGTAGATACATTCAATTCTATGGGGACAGACTTTGTCCTGTTTGGATCCGGAATTGCGGATCTGCACTTCCGGATCCGCAAAAATATAGAACATGTCCTATTCTTGTCCGCAATTGCGGACAAGAAAAGGCATTTTCTATATAGTTCTGGCAATGTGCGGGTCCGCAAAATGCAGAAAGCACATTGCCGGTGTCCGTATTTTGCGGATCCGCAGATCCATGGATCCGCAAAACACATACGGACGTCTGAATGAATCTTACAGGGGGGTGATTAGTGACAGGGGGGGTGACAGGGGGTGATCAGGGGGGGTGACATGGGTGATCAGGGGTTAATCAGTGATGGGGGTGGGGGTGTGTGTGTGTGTAGTGATTGGTGCACTTTTCTTATGTTTGCCCTGGTGGTCCCAGACAAATGGACCACCAGAGGAGCAAAACAGCGTCTGATATGCATTTTAAATGCGTTTTTTTTCGCATCTACAGCCTGCCAGCGCATGATCAGCGCTGGCAGGCTGTAGTTTCAGTTGTCCCAGTTACGATCATAGTAACATAGTAACATAGTATATAAGGCCGAAAAAAGACATTTGTCCATCCAGTTCGACCTGTTTCCTGCGCGCGTTCATGCGAAATCTCGGGTCTCACGAGATGACGCCGATAGGCGTGAGTGAGACCTGAGAGAGCCGCCGCACTGACGCCCATTGGCGTTAGCGTGGCGGCAAGTGGTTAACAATGAAGACTGACTATATAGTGTGGTCTTCATTAGTTAAATGAAATGCGGCGGCGGGCTAATTGACCACAGCAAGACCGCAACTGGACCGGATCCTAGACACACCACCCTCAAGTTGGCCAGTCGAATCAAATGAGTGCATAATAATTTTACAGCAAGATGCATCTACTATGGGAGTCTGTGTAATCATGTACACACAGAGACACTGATGTAACATCTAAGTCCAGCAGTCATGACAATGTATTTCAGTGCAGCTCTGAACGCAGCCAGTGTGGGAATGAGGGCAGTAGGAAAAATAAAAAACAGTGATCTGGACTCCAGATCTGCAGTACTACTCATGTGTGATGGTGATCCAAAATTGGGGTGACGATTTCCCTTTAAAGGAGTCCAGCAGTGTACATGCCATAGCGCTAATGCAGAACACAAGTAAATCACATCCCAGAGACAGATATCCCCAGAAAAGGGTCCCTGGTGCATGCAGAGGCTGAGTACAATATTGTTCTGAAGTTGTCTTCAAATTTCAACTCCAGCCTGCGGTACCTGTGGGAAACGCTGTACTCACCTGCTCTCTACCGCACCATTCTGGCTCCCTGACTCTATTCACTGGTCATCCAGTCCCCTTCTGTAAACTTCCAGACCTGCAACACTGCACCCAATGACAGGCCTCAGAAGTGATGTGTCCTATAAGCGTCATGTTACCTAACAGTTGCGTGCTGATTGGGCATACATTACTGCCTAGGCCAGTCATTGGCTGCAGAGGCATACATGACACCCCCCCCCCCCCCATCAGATAGGAAGAATGCTTTTTACCACAGGTACAGCAGGTAAAAATATTGGACAACCCACCCCTTTAACACATTTTACACATTTTGGAAATACATTTCAGGGACCTCAGGATAATATTTTGGGGTCCTAGGGGATGTATTTGTCATAACTACGGAGTCTATGGGCAGGGAAGTATTATAAGACATGTAGACCTCATCTTCAATAAGAACTCCCCATTGTTAAGTTTACACATGGCTGCTGAAAGGCTCTTTAATCATCACTTACTCAACCATGTCAACCCGTATGTTCTTCAATAGCCGTTTATTTCAGAATATTCTTTCTGCTGAACTCCCTGTTTTATCCATATGACACATGATCTATTTAGTCTGAGGCCATACTTATCACACTAATCAGTCATCATTTACAGTAGCAGCACTATGAGGGTAATAATGTCTAAGAGATGCAGGTATCAAGGTCTGAACAATACATTTCATTCACTGTACGTTTCTGTATCTGTGCCAAGTTTCTTTTTATGAAGTAATGATATGAGATTGTGAGATAGTAGAGGGTGAAATTTGTTTATACAGCTTGTGAGGCCCATGCTCACAACTTGTACAATCTTGCTAAGGAATTTGCACGCGTCCTTTTATCCAGACTGGAGTCTGTGTTTTTCTATTTACAGTATTTGCAGATATTTTTTATGTAATAAGTAATATTAAATGAGTCACCCTGTGTCTGGTATTACAGCTCATCCATATTGAGGTGCATGGGACTGAGCAGTAGAACCAGAAATGGCCCATTCACAAGCTGGTGCTGTTTGTGGGAAATACCTTAGATATATTTTTCTAATCTCTAACCCATTTAATTAGAATATCAAATGCCAACTGAACAGTCATTATTGGGAGGGACAACACTAAATCTAAATATTACCATACACATTAAATCAAAGCCAATTAAAAAAAAAATAGTGCTAATGATCGTTCACCGGAATAATGTCTACCGAAAATGTGATCAGCCAGGTTGGAAAATTTCAGCCATTGTCTGTTAAAATTGCAAGGGTTTGGTGTGAGCTGTACAATTGGAGCAATCATTTGCCATTGTGCTAAAGGACCATTGAGTCAGTTTTTTTTAAAGCTGGCATGTTGCTGGTGGGATCATTCGTACGAACTAGTGTTGAGCGAAGCCACACATTCAACGCAGAATTCTGTCCGAATTTTTGGAAGACTCTGATTTGAAACAAATCCGAATTTTCTCGCGCTTCGTGGTAATGAATCAGGTTTTCCTAAAATGGCAGCTACATGTGTTACAAAGCTAAACTAAGTGTAGAGGAGACAAGCCTGGGAATGCAAGATCACCTATAATGCAGTGCAGTCAGCCAATCCGCAGATAGCCATCCCCTGTGATATCACAGACCTGTTATACCCTCATCTTACACGGTCTCTGCCATTGTCCTGTGAGCTGAGTATATGGAGAGGCGTGGCATGTACTCATGCACTAGGGACAGTGCTGCTGAAAATGATTAATAGAAGAATATTGGAGAGGGAGAGTGCAGGGAGAGTGCAGGGAGACTTATTCTACATCAGTTTTATTTACTTATTCCTACATCAGCCGTAAACTAAGATATAAATTCAATACCAATAAGATGGAAACCTTTATTATTCCAACCAATACCATCCAGTCAGCACCCCTATAGGGGGGCCAGGTCTTAATGATGACCATCCTCATCTTTTGCTGGCTTCACTTCTTCCAAATCATCCTTCAAAGTCTCCATGTCTTAGAAAAGTCAGCAAGATGCAGAGAGAGGACAAGATGGATGTTCCTGATGACATATTCTAATCGATATTAGATGATGTGGAAAAGGAGAGCGCTGGGGTTTGAGAAGTGGGTATGCCAGAGCCAATTAATATTCTGTGGTTACTATCAACCCTGCCCACAGGTATGAACGATCCCACAGTCGACTGATCATTCTTTTATGTGCATGGCAGGCTTAACACACAGCATATGCCACCTCTCAATAACTCCTTTGGCCAAAAAGAATTAAAATGAAGGTATACTGTATATAATCACCTGAAGACTTAATTAAAACACTTCCTCCTTTAGTAAAGTCAAGTAGATAGGGAGGCTCATACATATGAGCCTGGACCTCTCAGTGAGAGGTCATAAAGTTCAATCTGTTTTACGAGAATAGCAGAAGATTATCTGCTGGACCCATGAATGAGCCCCACGGGCGTAGGAAGCGGGGGGGGGGGTGCTGGGGCGGGGGGGTCAGATCCCCCTTAAGAAATAATGCGGGGGGGACGGGTATGCAAAAATCCCCCCCAGCAGCAACGCAATGTGTGCGGCGGTGGCGGGGCACAGGGAGATGAACGCTTCCACTATGGAAGCGTTCATCTCCATAGTCATCTGTATCGCCGTCCCCAGGACAGCGATACAGATGGCTGTGCTGCGGAGCAGGAGAGGGAGAAGCGAATGTTGGTACAGGCGGCGCGATGGCAGCATCGCGCCGTCTGTGAGCCGTACAGCACGGGACACAGGCCGGAAGAGGCCTGCATCGCATCGCTGTGACGGATAGAGGTAAGTATAAGTGTCTTGCTTTGTGTGTGTTTTTTTTTTTTTAAACCGGACCCACTGGCCCATAAGGAGGAGGGGGGGGGGAGAGTTTTGGCACTTAGGGAGGGGGCGGAGAAATGTGGGTGTGGCTTGAGGGTGGGCAGGGACACAGGGGCCCCATAAGTGTTGTCCCCCCAGATTTTTGGGGCTTCCTACGCCCATGATGAGCCCCAAATTTCCACTAGACGGCAACCCTATTTGAGGGAAAATATTTCAGGGAAAATCGATTAGTTGCAACGAAGCACGAAGAATTGTGTCCTGAGATTCGGATCGAAGTCCACTTTGTTAACTTCGATTCGCTCAACACTTGTGACAGACACAGAGTGCTTTATGTGCAAAAAGCGCCAGATAAGGAGAAGTCTCTCCTTGTGCTGTTGGGAAAAAACACCCTAAGCATATCGCTGCCTGGCTTTCTCAGGGGTAACTGGTGCTTAATCTATATCCACTACTTATAGTCATTGCATACCAGATAGTCACATGTATGGGAAATTGCACACAAATCAGCGTTTCAGATGTAGCACAGCGAATGTCCAATACGTGACGTAATAAATGTCAAGAACGGGACCTGTGCAGTAGTGACACAGCATTCCAACAATATACAAATGAATAAAAGAAAGATAGACACACAATACCATGATGCATAAACTATTATTATATACAGTGGCGTAGCTAAAGGCTTGCGGGCCCTGGTGTAAGAGTTCAGCTTGGGCCCCCCTTTCCTCAGTGCTTTGTGGCCAGGGGCAGGGAAGCACATTGCCTTCATGCAGGGCCGGCGCCACCTGTAAGGCAACCTAGGCAATCGCCTAGGGCGCAATTTAGCAAGGGGCCTGCGATAAAAAACAAAAAAACAGAAAAAAAAAAACTTATGTGGTAACGGGGCGGCCGGGGTGCGCCGCCCCGCTATCATGTTGCACTGCCTGAGGGGGGGGCGGACCGTACCGGGTGACACCAGTCCCTGGGGTGACACCCGGTGCGGTCGCGCCGCCCCCAGGCACCAGAGAAGAGTCGCGGCAGCGGAGCGTGCAGGAGGAGGGCGGGCCGGAGGCGTGTCCCATCCTCCCCTGTTCATCTGATAGGCTGCCGGCCTAGTGTTGGCAGGCAGCCTATCAGAGGCCGGTTCAGGAGGCGCGATGACGTCATCGCGCCACCTGAGCCGTACAGCGCGGGACACAGGCCGGAAGAGGCCTGCATCGCATCGCTGCCATGGAGGTAAGTATGTGTTTTTGGGGTTTTTTTGTGTTTTTTTTTTTTAAACACAAATCAGGAGCACATATGTGGGGGGGCTACTGGCACATAAGGGGGTCACTGGCGCATAAGGGGGCTACTGGCGCACAAGGGGGCTACTGGCTCATAAGGGACTGCTGGCACATAAGGGGGCTTGCTGGCACATAAGGGGGCTACTGGCGCATAAGGGGACTACTGGCACATAAGGGAGCTACTGGCACATAAGGGGGCTACTGGCACATGAGGGGGCTACTGGCATATAAGGGGCTACTGGCATATAAGGGCTACTGGCACATAAGGGGCTAGTAGCACATAAGGGGCTACTGGCACATAAGGGGCTACTGGCACATAAGGGGCTACTGGCACATAAGGGGCTTGCTGGCACATAAGGGGGCTACTGGCGCATAAGGGGCTACTGGCGCATAAGGGGGCTACTGGCACATGAGGGGGCTACTGGCACATAAGGGGGCTACTGGCACATAAGGGGGCTACTGGCACATAAGGGGCTACTGGCACATAAGGGGGCTACTGGCACATAAGGGGGCTTGCTGGCACATAAGGGGGCTTGCTGGCACATAAGGGGGCTTACTGGCACATAAGGGGGCTACTGGCACATAAGGGGCTTGCTGGCACATAAGGGGGCTTGCTGGCACATAAGGGGGCTTGCTGGCACATAAGGGGCTACTGGCACATAAGGGGCTACTGGCACATAAGGGGGCTACTGGCACATAAGGGGCTACTGGCACATAAGGGGGCTACTGGCACATAAGGGGGCTTACTGGCACATAAGGGGGCTACTGGCACATAAGGGGCTAGTGGCACATAAAGGGGCTTGCTGGCACATAAAGGGGCTACTGGCAAATAAGGGGGGCTTGCTGGCACATAAGGGGGGCTTGCTGGCACATAAGGGGGGCTTGCTGGCACATAAGGGGGGCTTGCTGGCACATAAGGGGGCACTACTGGCACATAAGGGGGCACTACTGGCACATAAGGGGGGCTACTGGCACATAAGGGGGCACTACTGGCACATAAGGGGGGAGCTACTGGCACATAAGGAGGGCTACTGGCACATAAGGAGGACTACTGGCACTTAAGGCGGGCTATTATTATTGTTACTATTATTATTATAATGGCCCCCTCTGTACTATTCTTATGTTAATAGCCCCCACTGTATTAGTATTATTATTTATACACATGGGGCCGTTATTATAATAATAGTAAAGAGAGGGCCTTTATATTATTAATAATACAGAGCTGTGCTGCCATGTCATGGAGGGGGAGAATTGGGATATACCCTATATACTGTGTATTATATTATGGGGGCACTCGGAGGAAGGCGGGAGAGGAGCACTATGGGGGCATTTACTAGGGGCACTATATAGGGGTATTTCATACTGGTACATTATGGGGACATTAGCTGAGCTGGGGCATTACAAGGGGGTATTTTTTGCACTGTATATTATAAGGAGAATTATTACTACGGGGGGGTGGGTATTATGGTGGGCTTTATTACTCCCCCATGTTATGACCCCCCAGTAGCAGCACCAGCCTCTCCCTGCTCTGCTATCCCTCTGATCCTTCTCCAAATCCTTATTCTGATATCTTTCTCTTTAGGATAAAACACATCATCAGCTCCGCCGATCCCCACAGTATACCTCTACACCGATCCCCCGGCCAAAGTGTGAAGTGGTGTCCGAGATCCCCAAGGGCCAAGCCAAGTAACTGTAAGTTTTCATGTGAAATATGTTTGTTATACACATATAGCATACACTGCGCACAGCGTCATTGGTTGCTATGACGCTGTGCGCTTCGTGGCGCCGCTACAGTACTGTAAGGGCAGATCATCTGATGGGGGGGGGGGGGCGTCAATTTTTATCCTGCCTAGGGCGGCAAAAATTCTTGCACCGGCCCTGCCTTCATGCTGCCTTAGGCAAACATGGAAGCCCCCCCCCCCCCCGCCCATGCCAAATTCTTGACCTAACCCCTTCGATACAGCCAGAGGTGTAACTTGATCAGCATGGACTTTCTATACCAGTGTCTTCTTATGTGGCACAAGGGTCTTTGGGCCCCCTCAGGCTCTTGGGCACGGTAGAGACTGCAACCTATAGCTACTCCCCTGATTATATACTGATCAAAGTCATATTAAAATTGATATTAAAGCATCACATAAGCCACTAAGTCAGCAAAGTTACAGCGCAGATAAGATGTGCAACTGGTAATATCCCTTAAACCAGAACAACAAGCCACTGCAATTAAATAAAATAGTATATATACAACAATGAAAAAGATAAAAAATAATAAGCATACTTCCCCCAACAGCAGGCCGCTGACACTCGTTGCTCAGACTGGCGGCCATCCTGAAAATGATTGGGGGGGGGGGGGCTCCTGCTTTGCCATCCTGAAAGTAACTTGGGAAATCAGTGACATTGGGGGACTGCAAGGCTCCCATAGAGGCACATAGAGGACTCCAACAGCGCACCTCCTTTCTCCTCAACCACTCACTGACAGGATGAGATCGGAGCAGCGCTTTTACATTTCAGCCTGCCGCCAATCAGGCTCATGCTGTGGATGGTCATTCAGATTTGACTGACCAATCACAGCGATCATAGAGCAGGGACCGCTCTGATCGGTCTCCTATCGGATGCCCGGACTGCTCAGCTGTCCGCGACACCTGTTTACATGTCAGTGTGACGGAGTGTATAAAGGCGGTGACTAGCACCCGATCATGTTGTACACCGTGCATCATAGGTCATTAGGAGTTAAAGAGGTTTTCCTGTATTAGAAATGTATAGTACAGTCTTCAGAAAAACAAACTACACCCTCTTTGAGTACTAAGGTTTTATGTATCAGCACCTGCCATGGCAGCAACAGCAGCGGTCACACTGCCCCATCAGCTTAGCCATCTAGGCCATAGAGCCACACACCTACCATATCCATACTGCGGCACTTCCAGTGTCCTGATGAAGGCACTAATGCCGAAACGTCGACCTTTTATAACTGGCAAACCGCAATTTATGTATTGATCTGTGGAGGACACACTGTTATGGGGGATCTGTGGATGAGCAAATACAGTGGTGTCCAGGAACCATCCTTTTCCTACGTGAATACTTGGCCTAAGGAACCATTCCCTGAGACCCACATCTACCAGGTGGAGCGCCACCCAACCCGAATTGCATTGTCTATTCCTTTTGATCATTCTCTTAGTTCATAATGTTTGTTGTATCAGGTTTAGAAACTTTAAAAAAAAAATCTAAATTATTATTGATATATTGATTAATATTGTTTCCCAATAAAGCCAACTCGAATGTCTTGTTTTTGCATGTGAGTGAATATGTGAGGTTTCAGATGTGATCGTATTTACATCCCTTCTCCTGCAAACTGAGACGTAGTTTCATAAAAGCTTAATGCACAGGAAGAAAGAGGCAGCAAAATGCAAAAACTAGTGTAATTACTTTGCAAAGCAAAACCAAATCTGCAAATAGATAGGAATTGTTGCGGTAGTATGGAAGGTTAAATATAAACTGCAAACAGTGTGGCTTTATAAATGTACACAAGAGTACACTACATATTTGTACAACGGAGCATTAGTGGTTTATATGCATCAACTTATCATATGTCTCCGAAATATAGCTGGAGCTTTCAGTCCCTCTTAAAAAGAGCCTCACTTCACATGTAGAATGAAAATCTTAAAGGGGTTTAACAGAATTAAGTAAGGACATTAATTAACACACTATAGTACCAGTATAGAAAGGCTTTGTTATATGCTTTTGTCAGGATCTCAATGGAAAAGGGTCCTTGTTTACATCCAAATGCTGGCAACATCATTTCATTCACATAACTGCAGTCCAGGAAAATGTTTAGGCCAGTGGTGGTTTACCTACACCATCAAAGGAGTCTCAGATGAGGCCCTTGACTCTGCCTGATCAGCACCCATTAGTTTCAGAAGGTAGGAGAACCCAATCAGGGCTGGGACAAGGTCCACCACCAACAGAGGCTGAGCTGCCCAAGTGCTCCCCCCCCCCCATCCCCTCCAACTTGTGGAGTCTTTACTAAATACTTACTGTTGTAATCACACATAAGTATGCGCAGTTTAATGTACCAATTAACTATAGCTGTAAACAAATGCACAACCTCTTTAGATCCATATAAAGATGGAAATAAAGTACAAAAACAAGTCATATAAGACAATAACCACATAATCTTAATACCAGCCCCATAGCATTGCATAATTATACCGGCACAACAGCATCGGCCGCATAGAATCTAACAGGAATTACCCCCGCATAGTGACTGGATACTAACACCACACTGTAACTAAATTAAAACCAATATGACAATATAGTGGAAAATACTAGCACTACACAGATCAGATTCTGCAAACCATAAGTGATTAAAAGTACATAAATATTGACTCACAGGGCGACTCAAAGCTGAATCAAAGGCGACGTCTTCTTTGATTGGAATCAGTCTTTTTCTGGCCACCACTCGTCTCCGCAGAATCTGCAAAACTAATATTTTAGGCTTCTCATTCCATGATTCCAGCACCATCCCCACCTCTGTACAAAATCCCAATGTAAATTGCCCCACACAGTAATAAAGCCCACTAAACATGGCAACACAGAGAAGGGGAATCTGTACTATATGACAGCACAGATGGGGGAGCCTGTACTATATGGGGGCTGTACTATATGGGGGCACAGAGGAGGGAAATGTAAATAAATGTAGTATGACAGACTTTAAAGGGGTTGTCCTGTTATTAAAAATGTATCCCCCATCCACAGGATGGGACTCCCTGAGCGATCTCCAGATAGGGCAGGTCTGTGGATGACAACACTGTTATGTGGGATCTGTGGATGGCACCATTATGGGGGGATCTTTCGATGACACTATTATGGGGGGGATCTGTGGATGACACTATTATGGAGGATATGTGGATGACATTGTTATGGGGGATCTGTGGAGGACACACTGTTATGGGGGATCTGTAGATGGCACTGTTATGGGGGATATGTGCATGACATTGTTATGGGGGATCTGTGGAGGACACACTTATGGGGGATCTATGGATGACACTTATGGAGGATCTATGGAGGACACATTGTTATGGGGGATCTGAGGATGACACTGTTATTGGGGGGATCTGAGAATGACACTTATTGGAGGGGGAATCTGTGGTGGATGACACTGCTATGGGGGATCTGTGGTGGATGACACAGTTATGTGGGATCTGTGGTGGATGACACTGCTATGGGGGATCTGTGGATGACACTGTTATGGGGGATCTGTGGATGACACTGTTATGGGGGATCTGTGGATGACGCACTGTTATGGGGGATCTGTGGAGGACACACTGTTATGGGGGATCTGTGGATGACACTGTTATGGAGGATCTGTGGGTGACACTGTTATGGGGGGATCAGTGGAGGACACACTGTTATGGGGGATCTGTTGATGACACTGTTATGGGGGTTCTGTGGATGACATTGTTATGGGGATCTGTGGATAATACTGTTATGGGGATATCTATAGATGACACTGTTATGGGGGGGATCTGTGGATGGCACTGTTATGGGGGATCTGTGGAGGACACACTGTTATAGGGGGATCTGTGGAGGACACACTGTTATGGGGGATCTGTGGAGGACACATTGTTATGGAGATCTGTGGATGACGCACTGTTATGGGGGATCTGTGGATGACGCACTGTTATGGGGGTACTTTCACACCTGAGGCATGGCTATCCGGCCTATCCAGGCTGTTCACCCGTCGGGTCTACCATGCTGCAAGTACCCGTGCACTGCCGTGCTGCCGCTCTGTCCCCATTGACTATAATACGGGCAGGGGATGGAGCTATGGAGCAGCACGGCAGAGATCATTGGACTAAAAAGTCAGACATGCAGTACTTTTTAGTCTGCCGATCTCTGCCATGCACTGCCGTGCTGCGCCATAGCTCCTGTCATTATTAACAGTTTTAATTATTTCTTCTGAACATGAAGTGTCCTGAACATGAATAGAACATTGAGTGAAGTTCCCCCTCTGGCTCCCTCCATGTTGTCACATTTCTCCCCCTCTGGCTCCCTCCATGTTGTCACATTTCTCCCCCTCTGGCTCCCTCCATGTTGTCACATTTCTCCCCCCCTCATCCATGTTATCATATTTCTCCCCTCCATGCCATCCATGTTGTGTTGTCACTTACACCACACTCGCTACCCTTACATAACACAACCTGACCTGTCCTGACTCTCCTGCCGGCTGCCTGCGACTCTTCAATTCAATCTTTTTCTGACCGCTGTGGCTGTGTCAGACTGCTCGCCTCTGATAGTCCCTCTGCTCTGGATGCTTCCCGCCGCCGTGGCGCTGCTCACTCACCCTGTCACGCCCGTGGCCTGCCCTGAGCCTATGTGACCGTGTGTTGCCATGACGGTACTCGCAGGCTGGGCGGGCGGCGTGGCGCTGCAGCAGTACTACAGTAAGTCAGATGATTTTTTTTCATTCATTCATTTTTGCACAGGCCGGCCGTTGGTGCGGGCCACAAAATATTGTACTGAGGGCCGCAAATGGCCCGCAGGCCGCGAGTTTGAGACCCCTGTTTTAAAGCCTTTTGTGAGGTGTATAAGTGGTGTGGGGAGTTGCTCTGGTAGACAGTGGAGCGGGTGCAGTATAGAGGCAAAGGGAGTCCAGGTAGTGCAGCAAACAGTGTTTTATTTCACACTTGCACCAACAAAACTCAAAACAGTCACG
This sequence comes from Bufotes viridis, assembly GCA_033119425.1. NCBI lineage: Eukaryota > Metazoa > Chordata > Amphibia > Anura > Bufonidae > Bufotes > Bufotes viridis. Next base: position 532,305,948 of record CM065589.1, on the reverse strand, counting down.
TGGTGTTACTTCACACACATAGCAAAAACTTGAGGCAAAACAAAAGTCCAAGACGGGATCAAATCACCTGTGTGGTTTAGGTGCGTGTTCACCGCAGGAAAGTCCAACCTCAGGGTTCCAGGCAGACTGCACGCCTCTTTGCCAGCTCTTGCTTCCAGCCCTGAGAGCTCCACAGAACACCAGCAGTTTCCAGGTTAAATCACCTCAAATCCTAGGTGTCAGGTCACACCTGGCTGAATGCTCGGCAACACAAAAAGTCCACTGACCGTCTTTACATGGCCTGTTCTCCTGACACACAGGTCTCAGCTTTTCAGCCCAGCACAGGGCTCAGATCCCAAACACAGAGAGAGCTTTGCATAAACCCAGCTGTCTTTTAAAGGCAGCTAGGTATTAACCCAAAAAACCCGGACCGGCACCTAAAATCCGGTCCAGTATTTGCCCTCACCTGGCTGCAATCAACCCAGCAGCACAGGCTGAGAGGAAAATACCTGTTTTTTACCACCAAACCTCTCACTGTGTCACAGTGGAAAAAAGTAAAGGCCTATTTGCCGTTCAGTGGTGCAGTTATATGTTCTAAAGCCTTTTTTGGCGTATATTAGTGGGAAAAAAGGGCTTATTAGCCGTTGTGTGGTGAAGTGAGAAAATTACAGACTTTGTTTTTGGTGTTTTTGGGGTGTTTTGATTTACTTTCCTGCCGTTTGCTCAGGCCCTTTGAGGACGCCACATTATTTGTCAGTCGCAAGGACTACGGGATGAACAATGTCATTCCACTGCTTCATGTCCTGGAACAAATGCTGGTAAATCTGGCTGGTCAGGGGACTGGAGACGTGGCACCTAGATCTCACGGCCACATGAGCCCTGTGGAGGCTGAACTGGAGGAGGAGGAGGAGGACATTGGAGCACAAGCAATGTGCGAAATGGGTGGTTTTTACACACAGGTGACAGGAGAGGAGGAGCTGGAGCAGCCAGAGGAGCTACAGGATGATGACGAGACGAAACAGAGGACCCAGACACGCCGTGGCAGTATACAGTGGAGATAGAAGCAGGGAGTCCCTCCGAGTCACTTGCATAAATGGCTGGATGCATGCTCACTTGCTTGTGTAGTGACAGCCGAACTGTCAGCATTCGGCAGCGGAATGTCTTCTGGCTCTCCACCTTGTTGCACCCTCACTACCGGTCCAAAAATGGGGCCTTTTTTACACCCGCTGAGAGGGAGGACAAACTGAACTACTATAGAGATATCCGATGTAGTCAGTTGGCCGCTGCAATTCTGCGCCATTGTCCATCCTCTCGCAGGTCTGACCAGGGGGACCCTCTGCGCTCAAGTTCCTCTGCCATGGCTGCTGTGGCAGGGTGTGGGGGGGGGGGAGGGTAGGAGCAGTTCCAGCTCCATCAGCAGCAACTTGAGTCTAGAGTTGCTGATGAGCAGCTTTCTTCACCCGCCTAGTGAAAAAACTACTTACCAGAAGCAGCAAGTGGACCTGAACCAGCAAGTGGTGGCATACTTGGACAGCACCCTTGTACTCCAAATTGAAGATGCGCTGGACTACTGGGCAGCCAAACTGGATTTTTAGCCGCAACTGGCAGAGTTTGCCCTGGAAAAGCTGTCCTGCCCGGCCAGTAGTGTGGCACAAGAGCGGGTGTTTAGTGCAGCGGGGGACATAGTTACCCCAAGAAGAACTCGCCTGTCCAAAATGTGGAGAGACTGACCTTTGTCAAGATCAATAAGGTGTGGATCAGCCAGGACTTCCACTCACCGATGCCTGATGCATCAGACTAGATCATCCATGGTGCCTAACCAACACTTTGACAAAAGAGAACGGTTTCTTATGGCTACCTGCCTCAGCTACTATTTTGATGCTGCCACCTATCTTATGCCACACATCTGATGCCAAGTGCTCCTCCTTTCACCCACCATCTTCAGCTGGTACTGGTATTGCCACCCACCTCCACACTCTGTTAAGGGGTCACTCTGTGGCCTCCTGATGCTGCTGCCAACTCCACACTGTCATTGTGCCACCTTGCGGCCTGCCCCTGATGCTGCTGCTGCCACCTCCACACTGTCATTGTGCCACCCTGTGGCCTCCTGATGCTGCTGCTGCAACCTCCACACTGTCATTGTGCCACTCTGTGGCCTCCTCCTGATGCTGCTGCTGCCGCCAGGGCTGTGACAAGGTCCACCACTAACAGAGGCTGAGCTGCCCAAGTGCGCCCCCCCCCCGCCCCCCCAACCTGTGGAGTCTTTACTAAATACTGTTGTAATCACACATAAATATGCACAGTTTAATGTATCAATTAATGACGCACTGTTATGGAGGATCTGTGGATGACATTGTTATGGGGGGATCTATGGTTGACACTGTTATGGGGCAGATCTATGGATGACACTGTTATGGGGGATCTATGGATGACACTGTTATGGGGCGGATCTATGGATGAAACTGTTATGGGGGGGATCTATGGATGACACTGTTATGGGGTAATCTGTGGATGACACTGTTATGGGGGATCTGTGGATGACACTGTTATGAAGGATCTGTGGATGACAATGCTATGGGGATCTGTGGATGACACACTTATGGGGGATCTGTGGACGACACTGTTATGGGAGATCTATGGATGACAGTGTTATGGGGGATCTATGGATGACAGTGTTATGGGGGATCTATGGATGACACTGTTATGGAGGATCTGTGGATAGCACAATGTTATGGGATTGCACTGTTATGGGGGGATCTGTGGATTGCACAATGTTATGGGGGATCTGTGGCTGACACTGTTATGGGGGATCTGTGGATGACAGTGCTATGGGGGATCTGTGGATGACACACTGTTATAGGGGATCTGTGGATGACACACTGTTATGGGGGATCTGTGGATGACACACAGTTATGGGGGATCTCTGGATGACGCATTGTTATGGGGGATCTGTGGATGGCACTGTTATGGATTGTGACTCACAATGGATATTGGGGGCCAGCAAATTACATGGAAGGCGGGGGTGGGGGATGATTGATAACATACATATCTAAATGGCTGGGGGGGTGAGGGCTTGACTTGAGCCATCTACTGATCAGAGCATTAGAATAGCAGGAATAAATAACATCTAAATGTCTGCTGGGGTAGATGGGGGTAGGACAAGGGCTGATGGGGGAAGGGGGACTGGGTTAGATAATCTATACTGACATACATTTGACACACACATATATACTGGCATACATATGACAACACATATATACTGACATACATATGACACACATACATACTGACATACATATGACACATACATACTGACATACATATGACACACACATACATACTGACATACATATGGCACGCACATATATACTGACATACATATGACACACACATACATACTGACATACATATGACACACACATATATACTGACATACATATGACACAGACACATATATACTGACATACATATGACACACACATATATACTGACATACATATGACACTCACATATATACTGACATACATATGACACACACACACATACTGACATACATATGACACACATACATATATACAGACATACATATGACACACATACATAAAAACACACAATATGCACATTACATTACTGCCATTCCATTCCCTTTAACCCCTTACATTTTCTGCACATATAGTCTCTGGTGACTTGGAGGGAGAGGCAGGATGCAGAGTATTCCTCCTCCTCCTCCTCCTTCTCTGTCCCGACGCTGCTCTTCTCTCTGTGCTGGGGGAGGGGGTTGTGAATCTCTGGTGCACACACAGGCAGGAAGTCAGGGGCTGGGGAAGGTACGGAGCTGCAGCACACTGCACTAGACTGAGGGAGGGAGGAAGAACACCACTAGGGGGCGCAGGACCGGCTGTTACAGCAGCAGAGCGCAGAAATGGATGCTCTGCTAATACAGCTACACGGCAGCAGCAGGGACTTGGTGAGAGTGGCCTGTGCCTGCGCCCTGAGGCTTGAGGGCCCTGAGGCTGGAGCCTCCTCAGCCTCTGTGTCGGCCCGGCCCTGGCTGCCGCCACCTCCACACTCTGTCATGTGCCACTTTTTGCCCTCCTGCTGCCGCCACTTCCACACTGTCATTGTGCCACTCGGTGGCCTCCTGATGCTGCCGCCACCTCCACTCTTTGGTTCCCTCATGCTGCTTCCACCTCACAACTATAATTGTGCAAAATAACTGTGGAGCCCCAGTATTGGGTTTACAACACAATGAAAGCCAGATATCCCTCAAAGGAAGGAAAACCGAGCAAAGTGGTGTCTCCATTACAGAGATTACCAAATCCACCATATTAAGTGGCCCCTATGTCAAGATCCCGCTCTTTTACAAGCTTTAAGGATGTGACGGGGAAAACCTAAGCCAGTTATCCATCCACAGACAGCTGTTTCGGGGTGTTGCCCCTCATCAGTGTGGAGTAGGATTCTGGCTAACCAGGAGCAATGCCTTGGAGACCACTCAAACAAAACAATAGCTGATCTCAGGGAGACCAGCTACAAAAAACACCACGGAGCCTCATTCAAGAGTCTCAACACAGCAATCCTACTGCTATCTCCAGTAAAGAAGCTATTAATTCATAGTTGGACTAAGTTTTGACACATGTCTTTTCCATTTTTGTGGAATAAATAATGACATTGTGGAATCTGTTTTGTGCTATGCCTATGGTTTATCTGATGTTGTATTTACCAAATTTGAAGACCTTCTAAGTACAAGCTATATTTTTTTAAATTATGTCCTGATACTTAAGACCATCAAATTTAAAGAGGGAGTATTTTTTTTCCATGACAGTCATGACAGTATAGAAGTGATAGGGTTAAACATGCTTATTCCTTTCACAACATAATGTTCCCATATGAACCCTGTCATAAGAGGATAGTATGCTGGTATTTGTGATACGGGGAGGAAATGCTTCATCAGGAGAGCGTTGAAATCCATTGACAAATTACACAGTTAGGTAACCTTTTCTGTTCAATGGTATTTACACATCATTTATGCATACTGTACAACGGCACGTAGTCTTTAGGTACAAGTTAATGCATTTATCCCTTGTCTTATCTTTAGTCTACAAGTATATATGCTACAATACTCTTGATGTTGGATGCAATTAGAAAATAATCTTTACTGGTAATCCATAAGGCCAAAGTCAGAAATAATGTTTGTTAGATTCATTCAGTTGCTGTTTTCTGATATTTTGATCCCTTTGTGAACCTTGGTCACAGAGTCAAAATAAAGTAGAAAAAGGGACAGTACTGAAGCAAGAAAATAGGGTAATATACACTCCCAAATAATATGTGGAACCATAATTAAACAGATACCTATATTTAAATCACAGAATGGACAGAAAATTAGTGCACTACAATGGTAAATGCAATTGACAATATATGGCTAAACCCTCAAATAATGTACAACAATGCCATAAAAAACATTCTGGTGTTAACGCTACCTTAGTTTTGCAAATAAGGTGCTTGGCAAATTATTTTATACAAAATTAATTGAGCCTGTCTGCCAAATGTCACGGCGATCTCGCTTAGACGGGTTCCTAACACTAAATCCTACCTGTTATGCGACATAGCAGCCACATAAAATCCAGGGAGTGAAGAAGGTTCCACATGCATGCTGGGTCCACTCTGCTTTTTACCATTTTTGGTGCCATAACAGCCTCCATTGAATCCAGGGATGCAGGTACTAGCATGCATGTTGAGCTCACTCTATGCTCTTCCTGGTGCCAAAATGGCTACTAATAGATACAAATGAGAGCATGCTACAGCTTAAGGCCTCATGCACACGGCCGTTGTTCGGGTTCGCGTCCGAGCCGCATATTTCGCGGCTCGGCCGCGGACCCATTCATTTCAATGGGGCCGCAAAAGATGCGGACAGCACTCCATGTGCTGTCTGCATCCGTTGCTCCGTTCCGTGCCCCCGCAAAAAAAATATAGCATGTCCTATTCTTGTCCGTTTTGCGGACAAGAATAGGCATTTCTATAATGGGCCGCTTTCCGTTCCGCAAAATGCAATGCATTCTGAAAGGAGAGAAATCCGTTCAGGATGCATCAGGATGTCTTCAGTTCAGGACCGGAACGTTTTTTGGCCGGAGAAAATACCGCAGCATGCTGCACTTTTTGCTCCGGCCAAAAATCCTGAACACTTGCCGCAAGGCCGGATCCGGAATTAATGCCCATTGAAAGGCATTAATCCGGATCCGGCCTTAAGCTAAACGTCGTTTCGGCGTATCGCCGGATCCGACATTTAGCCTTTTCTGAATGGTTACCATGGCAGCCAGGACGCTAAAGTCCTGGTTGCCATGGTAAAGTGTAGTGGGGAGCGGGGGAGCAGTATACTTTCAGTCCGTGCAGCTCCCGGGGCGCTCCAGAGTGACGTCAGGGGGCCCCTTGCGCATGGATCACGTGATCGCATGGATCATGTGATCCATGCGCATGGGGCGCTCTGACGTCATTCTGGAGCGCCCCGGGAGCCGCACGGACTGTAAGTATACAGCTCCCCCGCTCCCCACTACTACTATGGCAACCAGGACTTCAGTAGCGTCCTGGCTGCCATGGTAACCTCAAAGCATTTCGAAGACTGATCAGGATCCTGATCAGTCTTCTAATGCTTTCAGGCGACTTGCGTTCTGACGGATCCTCAGAACGCAAGTGTGAAAGAGGCCTTACTCTAATTAAAATCAGCCTATAGGGCATCCCTGACTAGCCTGTCAGGGGTGCAATCAGTCTATAGAATACTCGACAGCTCCTACAGTCTCCTGGCCCCAGTTGTCACTAGAGAGCCCGGGACAGTGCAAGAAGTTTCATAGCGCTTAATTATCTGTATACACAGCACTCCTTCAGAGGAATGGTCCCTGGCTGCCTTCTCTATACGGTGCCCTGCTGCCACTAACAGTGAGCCCGCGCTCAGCAGCTGCAGTATTAAAATGCAGCTGCAATCTCTGAATGTCCATTCAGAGATTAAGCCCGACCACCAGGACATTTATAGACAATTGGTGTTTGGGAAGTAGTTAAGTTCTCTTAGTCTGTCTGCTCTCTCTGTTCTACAGTCTTGGTTCCTGTCTGCCATGTTCCTGCATCAATCACTACCCTGCCTGTAAGCTCTCCTAGTGTCTTCAGTTCTGTGTTGCTAGTTCCAATATTAGTGATTGTCCAAACTGCTTCTGCTATCGTGGTGCAGTTTTCCTGCCCTTGTGCCATCCAGCCAAATTTCCTACAGACAAGTTCTGCCAAAAACCACATAATCAGCATAAGTGATGGTCCAGACTGTACCTGCAGTTTTTTTACATAGAGCCTCTGATACTTGCACCAGTGTCCTTGACCCTAGTGGATCAGTTGACAGCTTCACAGGGACAATCTCTGGAGGATGCGCCCTTGTTGCTAATCTGCAGTGATGTCCTGATCCCTGTACAGGGGTTATCGGGGGGAACCAAACCAAACCAGTTAGTTGGCACAGTGGATTCACTCTCACTGATCTGTAACAGTAAAGTGGTGGACCCATATTACCTTCAGTCCCCTCTATGTGGCACTTGATTACTATATAACAGAGTGCAGTCCTTCTGTGAACTTGGTCATTATTTGCAGTCAGATAAGATGATGAGAATGATATAGAACATGAGATCTGTATGACAGCTTTTTATCTATCTGCACACGCAGAGTCAATTATGATGGTGTATTTTCTACATGTAACTGCCTAAAACAGTCATTTTTACCAGTTTACACTTTTGACTTTACACACCTGTATTTGTGGCCAGCATTTTTTCTATACATTTTATTTAGCTATATAAAGGCTGGTTTGGATTCAGCAGAAGAAAACTTATTCATGGAGGGAACAGAGACATATAAAATGTACATAAAAAAATACATAGAATAGATAAAAAGAAACTATATTACAGTGCCCTCATAACAGAGGGCGAAACAGAGCATTTAGCATGCATGAATTTGTAGTACATTGGTAGTTATAAATATAGGCATGTGGGCAGTATGACTGTATAATATTTAGGAGAACTATACACCTTTTAGCTGGTTTTAACTTGTTATATGTGTTCTGCCCAGCAGGGTTAGAAAATGATTCTAGTTCATTCTGTAAGGGTCAGGGTAATTCTGAAGTGTTTAGTGTGGTTATAGCACCATCTAGTGGTGTTAAATTGTATTACACTTTGTTTTTCCTGTTACAGAGACTACAGCATTGTGGGTGGTGCACTGCATTGTGGGAGTGCAAAGCATCCTTAAAAAGAGAAGTTTCCAGTCTCCAGGACACATCAGCATTGCTGTCCTATGAATGTCTCCTTCTCAAACATCCTTGTAAAAGCATATCTGGTGAAAGAGCTACCTTCATTTCAGGGATATTGTGTGTTGCAGAGCTGTTCAGCAAGTTGTAATTGTTACTCAGGCAGTTGTTATTGCTGTTAGGCTACTTTCACACTAGCATTTTTGCTGGATCCGGTAGGGTTCAGCAAAAACGCTTCCGTTACTGATAATATAACCATCTGCATCCGTTATGAACGGATCCGGTTGTATTATCTGTAACATAGCAATGACAGATCCGTCAAGAACTCCATTGAAAGTCAATGGGAGATGGATCTGTTTTCTATTGTATCAGATTGTGTCAGAGAAAACGGATCTATCCCCAATTACTTGCACTGTGGTTCTTGACGGATACGTTGTAAAGTAGAAAAAGGGACAGTACTGAAGCAAGAAAATAGGGTAATATACACTCCCAAATAATATGTGGAACCATAATTAAACAGATACCTATATTTAAATCACAGAATGGACAGAACATTAGTGCTCTGTATCCCAAGACAGAAAGCAAACTGCAGTATGCTGTGGTTTGGTCTCCGGTATGAGAACGGAACTAAATGCCTTTTGGAGCATTCCGTTCTGTTCAGTAACGTTTTATCCCCATTGACAATGAATGGGGACAAAATGGATGCATTTTTTTCTGGTATTGAGACCCTATGATGGATCTTAATACTGGAAAATATAAATGCTAGTGTGAAAGTAGCCTTAGCTAGACATGTAATCCTATATATAGGCAGCCATTTTATCATATTCTTCAGTGGTAATGTAATGTTATAGTACATACTATGCTTAATACTTATACATGTTATTTGTATTCTTGTAGTTTTACCAAACAATCCTGTTTAATCAATCAATCAATCAATCAATCATATATAATCAATCAATCAATCAATCAATCACATATGTATGACCTGTTGACCAATAAACATGTTAGACTACTAAGAACAGTCCTCTTATTTGGAAGACAGGAATGGTTTATGCTGAATGTCAGATTGCACACTGTGTCATCGTGTAGGAAGACAGAACAGTAAAATAGATGCTATTCACCAGTGATAGTGGATCTGACTATACAGAGCCGCCATCACACATGTGGTCCTGCATACAAGGTTGCAGCGGCTGCCATACAGTCACAAGAAGTGAGAGTGCAGCCCCCAGCAAGTGCAGCACGATCCAGACCATGCTGCAGTCCGTTCCGTCCTAGACTGAGTCTGCACAGAGACATTTAGCAGCCAGCAAAAGGCACACAATGTCCGCTAGCCAGGCATCATCATACAGGACCAGGTCACGAGCAAGCTGCTCTAGCAAGTCCTCAATAAAAGAAAAGGCTGCTCTCGCCCATGCAGAAGCTGAGGCTGCAAAAGTAACTGACTAGATGCAACTAAAGAAAGAGAGAGAGTCAAAGGAAAAAGAGAGAGCTTGACAGCAAGCATCACTGGAAGAAGAGAGAGCACGCCTGCAAGCGTCACTGGAAGAAGAGACAGCGTGCCTGCAGAGAGTCACTGAAAAGGCAGAGAAAAACTCGCCGCAGAGAAAAAGGCAGCAGCCACAGTAGCCAAAGCAGAGTTCCCAGAAGCCTTGGAGTTACCTGAATCCGAGAAACACAGCAAAGCACTTGGGCCAGACCTAGCTGAACAAGATCCAAAACGGCGTGTCTCAGAATATGTCCATCAGCATCCCAAGACAGATGATGACTATGATCCAGTATATCATAGTGTTTAGCGCGAAAATTGGAATAGCGAATTTGAATCGCGAATATCGCAACTTTGAGAATTCGCTAATATTTCGAATATAGTGCTATGCATTCATAATTTGGAATATTCACCATTTTTTTTCCACCTGAACACATGGATTCCTCCCTGCTTCTTGCTTGTGGGCCAATGAGAAGGCAGCATGTTAAGTTCACAACAATACCTAGTGCACCAATCAGTAATATGTAGTCAGACCTGCTAAAATGTGAAGTTGCACGTAGTGCAAAAATCGCGATCGCAAATATATTAGAGCACTCTATCTGCATATAAAGCTATTGTAATGTTCTGTTGTGCCAACCATTTTCTCCAGTCTCGAGGATAAACTCACAAAACTTCTAGCAGCTTAAAAAATGTAGCCAAAGTGACCCATGCCTGTATTCGCGTTACGAATTCGCATTATGCGATTTTTACATTGCCAATTTTTCGCAATCAAGAGAATAATCTCAAATACGAATATATGACGAATATTCTACCACATATTCGCGAAATATCGCAAATTAGAATATTGCCCCTGCCGCTCATCACTATTATATCAGCCAGCTTATACAGAGTGCCAAAGACCCTACCTTGAACCACAGTACTTCAAGCGGGATGGTATGCGACAAAGCAATGCTGACCACAACTACCGCCCTACAGAATGAAAGCTATAACCTTCGCTTTGACTTAAAAGGGACAACCTTCGCGTCAGAACGGTATTATACAGACTTTTCTAAGCCAGAAACCCCTAAAAGGTATGGTGATACACCACACACACAGCATAACAACAGCACACCGAGTAGTATTGGCGCTAACCAGGCTGCCATAGACTTCACTAAGTTCTTTGCTAAATGGGAGCTGGTTACCAAAGGACATAAAGTTCACCAATCGCCCCGAGAACTACAGGGCATAATGAGCCTCCTTCCAGAATGCCATAAGGGACTTAGATCTTTTCTGTAGTGAGGAGTTATATCTCTTGGTAAAGTGGCTCAGAAGCGAGTCTGCTGAACCTGCCAAAAGAATCAGTCATTATCATAAACTATCCGGGCAAAGCCCTAAAGATGGTGTGGGAAAGACTTGATGAGTGTTATGGGTCAGTAGAAGCTATAGAAAATTCCTTATATAAGAATTGATAATTTTCCCAGAATAGTGGGTAGGGGTTACCAGAAGCTTGGGGAACTCAGTGACTTGTTGATAGAGGTACAGGTTGCTCAGGCAGGAGGAGATCTTCCGGGGCTAGCATTCCTGGACACCGCCAGAAATACCAAAAACTCCCTTATAATCTACAGGAGAAGTCGATCACCCATGATTCCCATTATAAACAGGTTCATTATGTACCATTTCTCCCTTTTGTAGTGTTTGTAGACTTTGACTTTATATTGTCATGTCCCACTACCCCTGGTGTCAAACCTTATAATACACCAGTGGCAGTCTACAAAACTAACGTTTCCTCCACAGGTTCTCCTTACAGGCCTTTTAAGTCTTCTCAAGAACAAAACATACCCAAAGATCTTACCAAACAATGCCCACTGCACAAGAAACCACATTCTCTACTAAAATGGGAAGGTGGAAATCTTTAGAGGACCACAAAAAAAATCCTCAAAGAAAACAACATCTGCTTCAGGTGCTGCGCTACAACATCGCACTTCGCCAGGAACTGTAAGTTCAGTGTCACATGCACAGAATGCGGTAGCACAGAACACAACACAGCTTTACACCCTGGACCACCCTCTCAGGAATCATCCCAAGCAGAGGAGCATGACAAAAAGCAGATAGACACCGACATAGATACCCAAGTAGTCACTTCTCACTGTAAAGAGATCTGTAAAGGACTTGCGGGAGGGAAGTCCTGCTCAAAAAATCTGCCTTGTCAGAGTTTATCCGGTCGGCCACCGAGATAAGGAGATCAAGGTATATGCAATCTTAGATGATCAAAGCAAAAGGTCTTTAGTTAAATCCGCCCTCTTTGACACCTTCAACATTGTAGGGCCCGGTTCTTCCTACACCTTAAGGACGTGTGCAGGTACCGTAGAGACGGCTGGGAGGAAAGCAACTGGGTACAAGGTAGAGTCCGTGGATGGTCAGACCTGCTTGTCCCTGCCAACTATTCTAGAGTGCAATCACATTCCTGACAACCGGTAAGAGATACCTACACCAGAGGCAGCAGCATTACCCCCCCACCTGAAGCGTATAGCTCACCTGATACCGGAACTGGACCCAAAAGGCCCAATAGTCTTACTCCTTGGAAGAGACATACTACGATTTCATAAGGCTAGAGGACAGATTAACAGTCTCCAAAATGCTCCATACACCCAGAGACTTGACTTAGGATGGGTCATCATAGGAGACGTCTGTCTAGGTGGAGCACACAAGCCTACCTCAGACAACAGTATGCTCACCAACACACTTCAAAATAGACATCCTTCCCTATTTTAGCCATGTCAGAGCAGTTTCCTGATAAAAGAATTGCCACACAGGTGCCTTGTCCTTTCACAGATCACTCCTGCGATGGTGAGCAAGATCACTTAGGATAAGAGAAGACAGCAGGGTTGTAATGTCAATAGAACACAGGCTGAACACCGCAATCAGTCTCCTGAAAAAGCATCAAGAAATGCTCGCTCTATCTAATTGCACAAAATTACCTCCAACAGCCGTGAGTTAATGGAGGCCTTCTCACCCCAAGACCATTCAAGCGATCTAAAGAACTTGGAATTTAGCACTGACTCCTTTCCCATGCAGCGGAGCCTCGGTTTGCTCTTGGATTTAAAAGCAGATACATTCACCTTCCAAATCAGCAAGTAAGAAAAGCCCTTCCCAAGTAGAGGAGTTCTGTCCACCATAAACAGCATCCTCTGGGATTTGTAGCGCCTGTTACTATCCAAGGCAAAATGATGTTATGAGACTTCACCACGGAGACGTGTGATTGGGATGATCTGCTTCCCATGAAAAAAAAAGACCTGTGGGCAGGTTGGAGGAAGTCTCTCGAAGCTTTGTTCTGCCTTCATGTGGCTTGACCATATGCTTTCGTGCTATCAACTGAAGTCAAGATGCAAAGACTGTATATCTTCTGCGATGCTTCAGTCAAGGCAATTGTAGCCATAGCCTAACTAAAGACCATAGACATCAAAGAACGATTCAATATAGGGTTTGTTATGAGCCAGACCAAACTAGCGCCACTCCGCGAACACACGATTCCCAGACTGGAGCTCTGCGCTGCTGTGGTTGAAGTGAAGTTAGCTGAACTTATAACAACAGTTATGAACCTGGAAATTGAGGAAGTTGAGTTTTACACAGACAGCAAGGTAGTCCTAGGATATATTTGCAGCGAAACCAGGCGCTTTTACATCTATGTCAGCAATCAGGTGCTAAAGAAACCAGGTGCTAAAGATCAGGAGATCCACTTGTCCTAACCAGTGGCACTATGTGCCTACAAAGCAAAATCCTGCAGACCATGTGACTAGATCCTTCGCACCAAGCCACCTTAAGGACACAACTTGGTTTATGGGTCCTGAATGCCTGTATCGTTCAACGTCTTGCAGTACCAGAGCCCACACGTTTTAATTGGTAGACCTAGTTGCAAATGAAAAAATCCGACCTGAAGTATCTGTTCTACGTAGGGTGACTTCGAACCACCAACTCAAATCCCATCATTTTGACAGGTTCTCCACTCGGATGTTGCTCGTTTGTGCTATAGCACATATAGCTCAGTCTTACAAGTTGACATTACCTGTGAGCCCGAAGCCCTGCAAAGGTTGGCATCACTTCAAACACGCCTTTACCGCTCCTAATCTGGAAAGGTCCAAGAACATAATAATTCGCACAATACAACGTGAATGTTATGCTAAAGAAATAGACTACCTCAGCAAAGGCCAAACAGTTTCTAAGGACAGCGCTTTGAGAAAGCTTGATACCATCATTTACCAAAATGGGTTGCTAAGAATGAAGGACCTAGTAGTGACGTCTGTAGACGCCAGATGGGAAGTGTTCTGCCCAGCAGGGTTAGAAAATGATTCTAGTCCATTCTGCCAGGGTTAGGGTAATTCTGAAATGTTTAGTGTGGTTAAAGCACCATCTAGTGGTGTTAAATTGTATTGCACTTTGTTTTTCCTGTTACAAAGACTACTGCATTGTGGGTGGTGCACTGCATTTTGGGAGTGCAAAGCATCCTGAAAGAAGTCTCCAGTCTCCCAGACACATCAGCAGAGCTGTCCTATGAATCTCCCCTTCTCAAACTCCACCCTTCTTGTAAAAGCATATATGGTGAGAGAGCTACCTTTATTTCAAGGATATTGTGTGTTGCAGAGCTGTTCAGCTAGTTGTAATTGTTACTCAGGAAGTTGTTATTACTGTTAGCTAGACATGAAATCCTATGTATAGGCAGCCATTTTACCATGTGCTTCAGTGTTAATGTAATGTTATAGTACATGCTATGCTTAATACTTATACATGTTATTTGTATTCTTGTAGTTTTACCAAACAATCCTGTTTTACCAATCAATTAATCAATTGTATATAATCAATCACAAATGTACGACCTGTTGACCAATAAACAAGTTAGACTACAAAGAACAGTCCTCCTATTTGGAAAACAGGAATAGTTTATGCTAAATATCAGACTGCACACTATGTGAACGTGTATGAAGACAGAACAATATGCCCTTATTACATGCATAATTACATATATATCACATTTATACTATGAAGGACCTGTACCTAATCAACCGATACCGAAACACAAGATAGTACTGAGAACTACCAAATAGTTGCCATTCTGCTAAAATCTGCAAGATTCAGATGAAAAAAGTCTGTTATTATATTTTATAGAAGTATTTGGCTCATGGGAAGTAACAGAACGTCATCCCGGTTACTGAACCTCTGTCTAATGTCATTTTATTTGTAATCCATCTTGAACATTTCCTGCAATAAATGTATTTCATGGGTACTCTACTTTTAAAACTTCCTTAAATATGTTTCATCTCAAGCAATAGTCTAAGAATGGAAAGAATAGAATTTACACTGTGGACTGATGTTTACTTTCATCTAGCGCACACAATGTCCTATACTTACATAGTGTAACACAGTGGATAATGACACGCATTTCAGTACAAGATGTAAATGTCCTCCAAAGTCTTGTGAGGCCTGTTTCACATTTGTAGATATAAAGAACTGAGGTCAGCACCCGATGTGCGTGGTCACGGGAAGGAAAAAATTCTAGTATGCAATGTAACGAAATCCCAGCGGACGCTTGATGTATTCAATTCAATTGAATACACCAAGCGTCCGCTGGGATTTCGTTACATTGTTTCACATTTGCGACGGGAGTTCTGGCAGACTGTTTCAGCAGAGAACATATTTGCTGAGTGCCCTCTGGATCTCTGCCGAACCCAATTATAGTAATTGGGGACATTGTGGTAATGTCTGGCAATACCGGATTCAGAGTGCTCCAGTAGGCTGTTCTCTGCTGGAACATCTCCTGTTGTAAAAGTGAAACAGGTCTAATGTGTATAGGGAGCTCCAAACTCTCCTCCGACATGCTCTGAGAAGCATAGTTGCCAACTGTCCTGAATGTGATGGGACTGTCCCTAATTTTCAGAGACAATCCCAGCAAATTTGAGCTATCCCGGGCCACAAATAGGCAGGACTAACACAAAACCTACCAATAAGTGTTCCCGGACAGGGTCAAGGCATTAACAGGGATTGGACTGAAATGCTGGTAAGTATATAGAAGGATTGAGCGAAATGAATATATTCACTTAATCCTTTTGTTTTCCAAGGAGATAAGCCACCAGAAGTGTTCTTCTCCCCCTCTCCCCATGGAATGCACATACATGTTTGGCTGAACTGAATATGTATGTTTATGGGGTTGTTGAGAAAATGAATGTATATTGAATGTATGTGGCCCTAAGTCATGAAAAAACATCAAATACATGTCTGGGGAACCTTGATGGCAACTAACCCATGTACCATTATAGGAACTGTATGTGGGATTTATCAAAACTTATTTATCAGATTCCACCTTTCATTTTTCTGGTTGCTCTGGACACCTAAACCAGTTCTACTTTACACCAGTTTTGATAAATGACCCCCTATGTGTTTGCTACTTAGGTTGCTATCTTTGCAAATCTGCCTTAGAATATTAATATGCAATGACACGTGTCCTGTTAAATCACATCATACCTGGGTGACTACTTCTCTGTCTGGGAGCTGTCCTCTGATTGGTTTCTTGAGACCACAAGGCAAGCCTTTCTGTATTGATAAACCAGTCCCATTGTATCTGAAATTCCCAGTGACTGAAATCCTGATAGGTGCTGATGAGGATTGTGAAGATCTTCATGGCCCTTTAATTGAGTGAATCAGTTCAGGTCCAAGCACAATTTCCCTTGCCTATGTCATCTTTTGACTTGTGACTTTGATGGGTAAGAAACCAAATTCCTCTGTTTTCCCTTTTAAATGAAAAAGCTGGTTAAACTCTTTCAAATGTTAGCCATTTACTTGCAGAGTACATAAACACACAATGATTTACTGAGGGTACAGAGGGGAAGAAAATGAAAGAAAATGGAATACTGTATTTAAGTTATATAAATTTATATCAAAGTAATTAAATAATAGGAAAGTTTCCAGTAAATAATAAAGTGTGCATATTTAAAACAACTATGTATAAAATAAATCTATCTTTGTTAAGATATGGAAGACTATAAACCTTCAAACAGTGGCTATGCTTAATAATCTCTGCTCATTTATTTTAGAAAAGTGAAGTGTAGTTTTGCTTTGTGCTATGGAGAACTATGTAATAGGATGAGATAAACAGAGGAAAAAGAACTTAACATTTAAGGTTAGTCATACATACTAGATAGCTGTCTATAAGTGTTCATCTGACAGCCATATTTGCTGTCGCCCCCAAATCACATGCATTCTTAGCTGAGGTCTGTACAATATATTTCAACCCCATACTAGTATCTTCTTCAAAAAGGAAGTCGTTCCAGAACACTCCTGTATATGTAAGTCCCCATTAAGCCTACAGGGCCAACAGATTAACAAAACGAGAAAACTAGGAGAAAACACCAACTCCTATTGTTCAACCTTTTATGAAACTAAGTATACACCATGGCCATGGCTGCCATTGCTTGATTCACTAATCCCAGGTTTTTATATCCTGGTGGCAAAGACCCTTCTCCTGCTCTCCCCTTCCTAGTGGGCCCGGTTGCCAGGGCTGTTCTGTCTCTCCATGCAGGCTGCAGCCAGCTAGCTGGTGAGTCCTCTTTTCTCTGGCCCGTAGGGTGTGTGCGCTCCATCAAGCTCTTAAAGAGTTAGCACACAACCCCATGTGTTTTAGCCTATGACTGGCTACCTTGAAGTACATAACGCACTTTCCCCTGTAGGAAAATGCCTGAGCAATAGGTTCCCTAGCTTGCTAGAATCTTGCAAAGGTGTGCTGTTTCTGTTACCTGCTCTTGTACCAACATTCTGCCCAGTTACTAGATTTTGACCATCTGCTGCCTCACCAAAACTGTGCCTAACCTTATTTATTTGCAAACAGTCTTTTGGACTAATAATTGCCTTGTTTTTACATATGCCTCTTGTTTATTGTTGTTAAGACTTAACCTTTGTTACATAGTCAATTAAAATATCTCTTAGGACCTAATAAATCAATTTAATACTCTCAGTTGTGTTGCATCCTTTTTCTCATTCGTTAAGTAGCAGGACACTGTTCTTTTCAGAGCTTTCCTATTATAGCAGTGGATAATGGCTCGCTGGTAGCTGCGTGCTGCTTCCAGCCTCCCCTATTGTCTCTTTCCCTTGCTATTAGTGAATTTAGAACTCCACTTATAACCATAGGATGCTGCACTCCTGTTCCTAAAATTCCCTTGCATGTTTCGCCAGTTACACTGGCATCTTCAGGGGAACGGGCAGTGATTGTTTGGTCTGGGCGGGACGGTTCTTTTAATGCCTCCGAGTCTGATATCAGAACATGTGCGCCCTATCACCACAGACCTTCTATTCATATATTAGTCTATAGTTTGTTATAGAAATCCTTATTGGCTCATATAGATGAGCCTCCTCCTCTCTCTTGACAAGCACTCACCCCTCCATAGCTCCCCTCTGTCAGTCAGCACAGCGCATGTCTTCAGACTTAGAATGTCCATCTCCTTCATCCTCCTGCGCATGTCCTTAGAATTAGACCTTACTTATCTCTCTTGTCTAGTTGCGCGTGTCTGGGGACTTAGGATACAATCACTTCATTCCTATCCATTGCTCATGCCTGAAGACTTAGTCTCCACACTCCTAATACTATATTAACTGCGCATGGCTAGATACTTCATTGTTGCATTTCATATTAAATATGAATATTATTAATATGAAATGCAACAAGTATCTAGCCATGCGCAGTGGATATAGTATTAGGAGTGTGGAGACTAAGTCTTTAGGCATGTGCAATGGATAGAAATGAAGCGATTGTATCCTAAGTCCCCAGACATACGCACCTAAATGAGAGAGATGAGTAAGGTCTAATTCTAAAGACATGCGCAGTAAGATGAAGGAGACAGACATTCTAAGTCCGAAGAAATGCGCTGTGCTGACAGAGAGGGGAGGTACGGAGGGGTGAGTGCGTCACAAGAAAGAGGAGGAGGCTTGTCTATATGAGCCAATAAGGATTTCGCTCATATAGTTCGTCCGCTGTGGAGCCCCGTTCTGTATTGTACCGACCTGTAAACTCGCAACAGGGCAGAGACGCAGTCTTCTGTTGTGGGTGTCTTCTTTTCCCTGGCTTTGATAGCGATCCAATCAGAGCGGACCGCTCAAAGCCAGGCATCAGTGAGGGTCGCTCTATAAGGTTTTGACATAGTTAACCTCTTTAAAGGGTGAAAAAAGGGAGGTCCTCTTTAAAGGGTGAAAACTAGGGAACTTGTAGGACAAACCCCTTAGAAGTTTACCAAAGTCAAATCTATTGGTTGATCCAGTGGTTTCAGACTTCATTGCAGAGTGTACATTTTTTTGACACCCAATTCTCTACTATTCATAAAAAATTGTGTTGCGGTGTGTACCAACAGACAGAGTCCCTACCATGTGGCACCTCAAAGCCACATCCTAATGTGCTGACCATAATAGACTTACTGATATAATCCTTTATGTACAGTGATCAGTACCAATTGAGGTGCAGATAAAAGGGTGTAGTGCCCCTTTGACCTCATCCATGATATTTTGATCACTGGGTCTTACTAGGAAAGTACTGGGAGTGTAGCTCCAACCACTCCATCACAGTTTTTGCCTGCACAGCAGCACTCCTGTCCATCTATGGTGGAGGGAACTGACACATTGCCCCATTTGCTTGAAGGGAACTGTAGGCTCATGGGTGCACTACGGTGTGGGGAAGAAGCTGATCTTTGGTTCCTTGGTTGTCTGAAATGGTGGGGGTCCCAGAGGCAAATGTTCTAGCATAACCTAGCATAGCATAGGGAAAGCTATGCAGTGATTGTTCTACTGTTATGCCTATGATTCGTTATTTTAGACACTCGGCTTTCATCAAGTGGGAAGTTTAATGCAAATGTTGCTATGTAAATGGAGTATAAATCAAACTATTGTATATAAGCATGTAACAATCAGAGTTTTTCTTGAAATTCTAAATACTCTTCAACTGTAGGGGTTATTTGCCCTGACTATTTAACCTCCTCACAATGAATAAAATGCGTAGTTTGCTTATGGAAGACTAAATTTGCTTGAACTAATTTGAACAGGATATTGTAAGCGAATGTATTTTAATATGTAGATATAGATGGGTTTTCAAAGACAAATAGATTTGACCTCAAACAGCCACGAGGACATTTGTATTCATTGTATGAACAAGGAAAAAGAGTGGAGAGGAGCAATCTGTCAGAGGCCTTGCTGTTTTTACATGTAACTCTAGCATTGCACAGTAAATGTGCTCACCTGTAAAAATGGAATAATGCTGTGATGAATAGAAGTTTACATTTATTATCATTTATGAACTTTTAATAGTCATGTAGATAATTAAACTTCTTGGAGTGAAGAAACTAAAATGTAGCCCCCCATTTATCCAAAATAGCTAAAAGAGTGAGATCTTTCTTTTTGGAGTGTTCTTTGGTTGATCTTGTACTTTTCCCCAAAAGGGTGTAGAGGCTGTACTATACATGTAGGCACTGTACTATCACCCCCATTTGTAAGACAGATAAACCTTACAACAACAACACTTGCCTATTACTATGTCAACTGAAACTTTGACATTAAAGGAAATTTCTTATACAAGAGCATCTTTTTCTTTGCAGTGCTGGTGTCACGATCAGTGTGGGGGCAAAACTCCACACTAAACACAGGACGGAAGGGGAACAGTAACAGTAACAGTAGTCTGGAAACTAGGGAAGGAACAAGTTACCTCCTAAACAACCCTAATCCAGGCCCCTAACTACCTATCAATATGAATAGACCTTGAAGGTAGGAATGTTCATATGCTGTATACCTAGGCCCTTATTTCCCTATATGGCCCTGGAATAAGGTAAGGACCAGAGACAACCCATTCCTCCCCAGATGGACAAATGGAGATCTTTGTCTCAGGCCCAGATACAAACAACAGGGAATATAACAAACACAATAAGATAAGGAAAGACAAGACTTAGCTTAAAATAGAAAACTGCCAACTCCAGAAGCACCACAGAGTACAACTGACCAGCTAGTTTGAAGGCAGGAAGAAAATCTATAAACTGCACCTCCAAGAGTGAGATGCGGCTACTTAAAGGGAAGGTAAATTACCAACAAGCAACACCTGAAGCAAGGGGTGTGGTATTCACCAAAACACAGACACAATAAGATCCACAAAGAACTTGGCAATTTAACCCACGTGATGCCAGTCTCTCTGATTTCCTGGTTCCTGCCACGGGAACGTCTGTGACAGCTGGCCTCTTGTGCTGACAGCCAACTCCTGTGTAAACATAACGATCCTTCCTCTTACATGGCTGATGATGGAAGAGAAATGTCACTAGATCGATCCTTCAGTGGCCTCCATGTAGTAATACAGTGATCCCTCAAGATACAATGGCCTCAGGAAACAATATTTTCAACATACAATGGTCTTTTCTGACCCATCGTAATGTGAAACTCAACATACAATTCCTCAGACTCAGATCCAACCAATCAAGGCCATTTCTCTGGTAAAATAGCACCATAAGTTGCTAGTTAGCAGCTATTCCTGACTGTTATATGTTTTATCTATCTTAGCTATCTGGTTATTTTTCTAAAATCTTCATTTTCTCTTATCTCGAATGACATTCTGTAGCTTTGGAACTGATTACTCAACTTACAATGGTTTCAACATACAATGGTCACCCTGCCACCAATTAATATTGTAACTTGAGGGACCACTATACTGTGCATGGCTAATTAGTGCTGCTGAATGAGGGGTCTAGTCTTATTCTCTACCATCAGTGGCCATGTCAGGGGAAGGAGAATAATTGGCCTGTGTAAAGGTGGCACAAATCACCTGATGAACAGGCAAATGCTCTTTCATTGAAAGGAAGCATTGCTGATGTGCAAACCATGTGACGTTGAATAAGTATTAAGGCAGTGATGCTGTTATAGGCTAACCAGAAAAGAAAAACATATTGCAATCTTTCAGAGCACAGTCTCATTCTTCAGGCCAGATTACAAATGGAAGACTGAGAAACAGGCACAACACTTGTTACAGCAAAATATGTACATGGGGTGGGGGCTATAATTAATGGGGTTGTCCGGGTTCAGAGATAAACTTGGACATATCCCCTTCTTTACCAAGGCAGCCCCTCTGAGATGAGCAGAAGGGCTGGCTGGGTGAAGAAGGGATATGTCCACGTTCAGAGACAACCCCTTTGAGGTACAGCAACAAGTGGACATGGTCAGCGGAAACAATGTAGATAGGGACTGGGAGTCGAACTGAGAGGAGGTGTGAATTTTGTCTAAATAGTGAGTCATAAAACCAGTGGTGAGTTCAGACCCGTTCCGGACAGCAGAGACACAGAGCATTAACATGATTACTAATGCTCCATGCCTCTCTGTGATCTTTTTTCTACAAAATCACAGAGAGATAAAGTTGTCATTGTGATTTGTTGCTGTCTTTCCGCGGGGCTTGGCACTCTTTCACGCAGTGGATTCCACGCATGGGATCTGCTCATGTGAAAGAGCCCTTAATGACTGGAATGTGGTCATCATTTTAAATTTCTAGGTTTTCCTGTCTCTATCATTCTTAAACTGAACTAATTGCTTTTGGCCAGCCGATCATCCTGTGCCATCAGTGATCTGCTGCTTAGAGACAATATGATGTGCGAAGAGATGGTTGCTGCATGTACTCCACTGATGAGCAGGCAATTATCAGGAATGTAGAGTTCGTTTCCGATAAATGCCTGCAAACCTGACCTGTGTAAGTAGACCTTGTCTTGACACAGATGACTTTGCACCATGCTCACTAATTTTCTTTCTGAAAGTCACTTGAAACTGGCTTTGTACTCATTAGCGTTCTTCTGGTAAATAATATAGCTATAGCTAACACTGATTCAACATGCAACAGTCTACTTTCAGCCTTCCAGAAACATATAAGGAACCTGGGAAACATTCACATGCATTATTCATCTGTATTGCATTAAGAATGTTTACAGATTGAATTTTATAGAGCAAATCTTTCAGATCAGTATCCATCAATCTCCATAAAATGAATTCATTAATTGTAGGTCTTGCTGCGTAACAACAAGCTTCTTATTTAATTCCCAACCCCTGTGCAATGGGAGTCTGTAAGCCTTCTATATTTAAAGAAAGGAACAGAGGAGAAGTCCGAGCGGCCCACACATAAAGTTACAACAAAGATCTTTTCAGACCTTTTGTAGCACTCAATCCTATTTGTCATTCTTAATTTGCTATATGAGATACTGTTAGTGATAAAGCGGATAGAAGTCTTTGGTTCTGCGGAGAAGAGAGAGAAGCATTTTTTGTCATCTCCAATAAGAAGAAAAGAACTATTTTTCTAGCAGTTAATTTCCAGCACCAGCCGCACAAAGAGCCGCCTTTATTAACACTGAATATTTTAAGTTAAATTGGGATTAAGCTCTTTTAAAAAAAGTAAAAATGAAGCTTAAACTTTTTGCCCAAATAAAGATCTACTTGCAAAATGCCTAGTTTCTTCTGTTGTCTCCTCCTTCTGGCACTGCTGGATAGTGGAGAAGTGATGATACCAAGATAACTGATTCAAGCACGAAGAAGAGAGGAGTAATCGATGGCTTATTACCCGGTTCTCAGGATAGGCCAACACTGGCTGATTGGCAGGGATCCAGCACCCCACACCCAACTGATCAGCTGTTCTCTGTAGCTCCATTGCCTGAAGTCGGAACCTGAACTATTCTGCACATCAACACTGTAGTGGACAGCACTTGTCACTGTAGCACTGCTCCCATTGAAGTCTATGAGAGAGGCAATGTAATGATAAGCAATATCCACTACAGTGCATTTTATTTTTGGCACCGATTTCCGGTGACAAAGCTACACAAAACAGCCGATCGGAGGGGTGACAACATATCTTGAGGACAGGCCATCACTTAAAAAAGGCTGGACAAACCCTTTAAAGAGGTTCTCCAGGAATTACTTAATATGGCCACCAGCAACCTATCCTAGAAAGTGAATAGGATGAGCTCTATCACACTGCAGAACTGTGCTCCGGGGACTCATTTCATGTAACAGTTCCCCTTGTTCCTGTCAGGCTGCTCAGCCTGACGGTATAGCGCGGGCATGTACTGTATTGTTACTATCTAACAGTAGATTCACATTAGGAAAAAAATCTCTGCTGTACAATTAAGTAGCAATGATGCAGCCTGACAGGAACATGGAGAAATGTTACATAAAGCAAAGAGTTCAACTCTGTAGCGTGAAACAACCCTTCCTATTCACATTCAAGGTGGGGTTGCGGCAATATTAAGTAATTTCTGAAGCCCCCTTTTAAGCTAGCCATACATAAGAATTTCATACAACATATCGATGATTGATGTCTTCCCTGATCAGTGGCCTCGTTTGTGCTTCAATTTATGGGATACAGATCGGTTGTTTGGGAGAAAGGACTTACCAACAATAGCACCTGGTAACAACTTCAAAATCCAAGAAGGCAGATCAGCTTTCACAGATATATATGTTGTCGTCTGTCATGCTTGCTTGCATCATGAAAAGATGCCTGTGGCGAGCAGAAGAGGTCCACATCAAAAGTTGGCCACATACATTAGTCTAAAGTTGATATTGATCAAAATAAATTATTTTTCAACCAAAAACAAATGTTTGCCAGATAAAATATAACCACGATCATTTTAACCGATAGATGATAGACCATTACTGCTGGAAAAGAAGTCGGGTACGTTTGATATTTGGACTTATTGAACGAGTTTGAACAATTATGACAGCCAATATCAACTAAAATTTGTATGGTCATGTCTGTGAAATGATTGTTCCCAGATGTTTGGTTTGTGTTCAACCATCAACCAACGTCTTTCTAATGTATATGGCAAGCTTAAACTGTAACTGCTTGTGCTTCATAGTTTAATCTTTTTCAGTTGCACCTCATAATAACCCCCAGAAATGCGTGTCACTTTCACATTGAGCAGCCTCTTTTCACAGCGTTGTCATGTGCAGCCGTCTCCTCTGTGATATAAATAAGAGACGGGGCGAGCACTGGGAGGAGGAGCACAGCCCTGAGTGCCTGGGCAGAAAGTGGAGGGGGAGGGCTGCTTCACATGCTGCTTTCTCCTAAATGGTAGCAGCTAGAGACATGCAACTGGTCTTGTTTGAAATCTGACATTCCATGCATTCATACAAGACAGCTAGAGTCCAAGCAACAGAGGAGAAATTACTGTTAGAAATCAAGTTGGAAATAATTACGGGTAAAACCTGCTTTTACTTTCACTTTCAGCTACACTCACTGCATCCCAATTTCTATCAGTGATATCTTCCCCTGTACTGAACTATTGCTGTCATTCTGGTATTTTTTGAAAGCTTGGAATGGCAGCTTTCAGCCAATACAAAGCCCATATCTCTAGCTGGTACCAAATCAGAGATATGAGCAGCTAAAGCCGCTGCCCTCCCTCCCTGTCAGTCTGGAGGAGAAGGAGAGAGCAGCTGCATAGCTGACAGACTATGTAATTACAGGCCTTGTCTGTCTCTGGTTAGCTGTATGTGAGAGGATACACACTGCTCTGGGGTAATGGGGGAGGTTATCTGCATTCTGATTGGTCTTGGCTTTCTTTGGTTAGCTGTATGTGAGAGGATACACACTGCTCTGTGGTAGTGGGAGAAATCATCTGCATCTGATTGGTCTTGTCTGTCTCTGGTTAGCTGTATGTGAGAGGATACTCACTGCTCTGGAGTAGTGGGGGGAGTTATCTGCATTCTGA
Source organism: Bufotes viridis (assembly GCA_033119425.1). Lineage (NCBI taxonomy): Eukaryota > Metazoa > Chordata > Amphibia > Anura > Bufonidae > Bufotes > Bufotes viridis. The sequence continues at coordinate 532,280,504 of CM065589.1, read as the reverse complement.
TTGGTCTTGTCTGTCTCTGGTTAGCTGTATGTGAGAGGATACCCACTGCTCTGGAGTAGTGGGGGAAGTTATCTGCATTCTGATTGGTCTTGTCTGTCTCTGGTTAGCTGTATATGAGAGGATACACACTGCTCTGGGGTAGTGGGGGAGGTTATCTGCATTCTGATTGGTCCTGCTAGTTCATGTGATGAGAGCAAGGGCTTATGGGCAGTGAGGGAAATACAGGATAACCTTAAGGACAGGGAAAACATCACCACAGGAAATGCAGCAGAGGCCATCTTAGGAAGATGCTGTAATAGAGGCACAAAGGAATAGGGTTGCTAAGGGCTGAATACAGACATCAGAAAGGTAAAATTAGCTGAAAAATAAAGCTTCATGAATATCTTCCCTTCTGCATCACATATGTTAGGAATTTAATTTTTGGTAGTGAAATGGCAGTTCGACCTTAATTCAGCCATCGAATATCTCTAGTGCAGGGGTTAGCATTCAGCAACCTTTGGCACTCCAGATATGGTGAAACTATGACTCCCAGCTTGCACACTTGCTTGGCTGTTCTATGAACTCCCATAGAAGTGAGTAGAGCATGCTGGGAGTTGTAGTTTCACAACAGCTGGAGTGCCGGAGGTTGCTGACCCCTGCTCTGTTGAGTATTCAGGGTTAGCTGCACCCCAGATACTTAGTATAATTGTAGAACAACATGATTTACTATGCACAACAGATTTTCTCCCAATTAAAGGTCACTGTAGCCTAAACAATGATTACACAGGTCTGCTGCAATTATTAACACATCAAATTATTATAGTAGTGTAACATTTATTCTTAGTTTTTTTTAGATTCATTTATATTTCTGGTTACCATTTACATGTAAGTGGAGGCTCATTTACATAGTCCTTTATTTATTTTACACATTTATATAGCGCTGACATATTCTGCAGCACTTTTCAGACATTAACATCAAGCTGTCGCCAATGGGGCTCACAATCTATCTTCCCTATCAGTATCTCTTTGGAGTGTGGGAGAAAACCAAAGTACCTGGAGGAAATCAATGCAAACACGGGGAGTGCTACAATGCACCAGTACTAACCACTGAGCCAACGTGCTGCTCAGGGTGGGTTCACACTAGCGTTATGCATTCCGTTATGGCCTTCCGTTATAACATGGTTATAACGGAAAATAACGGAATGCCCAGACAGAATGCAAAACGGAAGCCTTTAAAAGGCATTCCGTTTGCTTTCCGTCATAATACAGGACTTTGTTTGTGGACAGGACTTTGTTTTCCGTCTTGCATAACAGGACCCAGACGGATCCGTTATGCTTTCCCATAGACTTGTATTATGACGGAAAGCAAACAGAATGCCTTTTAAAGGCTTCCGTTTTGCATTCCATCATAATTGAAGTCTATGGGCAAATGAACAGATCCGTCCTTCCGTCTTATGGATTCCCTTATGTTCCGTTATAACTACGTTATAACGGAAGGCCATAAGGAATGCATAACGCTAGTGTGAACCCACCCTTATTCTGGTAATATAGTCTATATTTGTACCTAAATCCAATATACCTCCCATTAAATAACTAATGTGCTGACCTAAAAGTGCAAAACAGCAAAGTGCAAGCTATAAAAACAATCAAATGAATATATAAAATTATTTACATGGATTACCAGTAGTTATAACATTCTACCTATATATCCACAGGAGGCTACGATGTCCCTACTGACAGTATTGATATTTGGAAGATACAATCATGCATAATCTATGGATTCAAATTGCACATTTTTGTAGACTTTTGGAGAATACACTATATCTTTCATCACCATAGTAAACCTTTAGGTAAATGTCAATGCACACACACAGATGCCGCATTGTGCTTGAGATTCTTCTGTAGCATATTGCATCACTCTGTCAATATCTTTTAACTAGATGATTCAAGTGTTTTTCTTCCAGGTGTATGAACGACATCCCGGAAAACAAAATCCCACAATAGGAACAGCAGACCTGAAAAACATTTGTTTTGTCATTTTCTTTATTATTCATAACAATGATTGGATTGTTGAGCCCTGATTGCTACTCTGTAGTTAGTTATAAGACAAAAATGTATAAAGACCTCTCACCTAGCCAACCAGTCCCTGCTCTTTACGGAATGGGGCAAGTACTCCAAAGTAGTTGTCTACAGATGGGCGCCTGGTTTGGCTAATATCTGATAGTTTCTTAATTCTGGAGGATAACTCATTCGCATATTTTTTCCCATGGAGCATTGCCACTAAGTTAATCTCCATACGCCAACTGGATCTCTTCAATGAGAACCAATATCCCCCAAAGCTAAGACAAAAAAGGAAAGTGCGTCTGGGGTAAACCCATTTCACTAAAGACTTCTGCCAGATACATAGTCCTTATTGATTTAGCATGTGTCTTATTCAAAATAGCCAGGCAGCACATCTGTATATGGGCACACTTTACAGAGGACCTTTAACTACTTGAATTCCCGATGTAATAAAAATTCTGGAGCGTCTATTCTTATGACTTTATCTAGTGCCAATCCTTTATTGTTCCTGCTAGAAGCAGTCTGCAATCAAGGTCCAGATGGGTGTTACCAGTTGGGCGTATCCCTGCACAGTCTGTTACTGGTAGCACTGAGTGGATAGTGTCAGACTGGACAGGAACAGACTCGCTACTACTAACACCCATCTGGACCTTTGTTACAAACTGCTAGTAATTTATTCATAAAGTCTAGCAGGAATAATAGAGGAATGGTTCATCATAGAGTAATAAGAATAGATGATCCTGAATTGTCATTAAATGGAAAATGCAAGTGGTTACTAAAAAGGATGTTTTCAACCTCGCAACGGAGAGATGCAGCGGCCGTGCCGGCATCAGAAGTGATGCAGGTGTCGGGGGGCAAGGTAAGTACAATCAGTGTGAGGGGCCCAGGCATATGGGGGGGGGGGGATTGTAGGCCTTGGATAACCCCTTTAACTGCCAGACTAGCCAGAACAGAAAGAGAAAAGACATTAATTTACCACATTTCAGGGCCATGCTGGAAATACAGTAAGGTACTGTAATTTTCACCCTATAAGATGCACATTTTTCTCCCCAAAGTGGGGGGCAAATGTCAGTGCATCTTATGGGGTGAATGCTAATGAGCCCCTCCATTATGGAAGCCCGGGGAGTGGTAAATGCAACGCTCCCCAGGCTCTGTACTCACCGATTCCTGGTCTTCTCCTACAGGGCTCCTCACGCTGTGCTGTGACCTGAGCACAGCGTGAGGACGTTAGTGCTCTGTGGCCTCACACTGTGTGACATTGGGTCACAGCACTGCATGCCAGGAAGACCAAGAAGAGCGCTGGATGTTAGGAGCGGCAGCTGCTTTGAGCATGGGGGTCTGAACTGAGTATTCTTTATACTATATCGTGAGTAGATTCATGCCATGGTGTTATACTGGGTACAAACTGGGTACCATACAGCGGTGCTACAGCTCTTTGTCAATAACTAGGTTTATTGTCCACTGGGATATTTTTTTATTTTTTTTTGCAGTCATGACCCTAATATGATGCTGATTGATCATTTAATATTAAGGAATAGTTGTCATGGAGCAAAATGGGTTAATGAACCCCTAAGAACAAAGTAAGAACAAGCAAACCACATCACATATTCTTGTTTCCTCTTTAGCCTAACTGTATGGCATTGTTATCAGTAATATTATAACGGTAGACTAGTCACATGGAAACATGGAGATTATCTTTGGCCTCTAATCGTTTATCAGAAATGTCAGCTGCTGGAAGGAGATAAATGACCATTGACCATGTGTAATCATAACTTACTACAACAGCCCATGAGATAACGTGCAGGAGGGCGAGAAGACCGTTCACATTCTTGGATAGATATAAGAAATAAGTGCAATCTGCATTGTGATACCACTGTTGTATCTTATACTGTAGGTAGGAAATAACTGAACTTAAAGGGGTTGTGCCAAGTTTTGAAGTTATCCCCTATCCACCAAATCGTGACATATTTGGCACTAATTATGACAATGGAGGCTGAAGAAAAACTTCACTAATTCCCCTCATGATTAGTTTCCCCACTCCATTTAGAGACTGAAATCATATTTAAATAATGCCTCAGGTAGCTCAGGTGCCTGCTAGAAAAGTGACTCTTTCACTGTACTTTTCAGTGTACAGTGTACTTTTCTGGTATTTTAACCCTTTTCTAATACAGCGATTTCCTGTGTTTGTTTGTTTTTTTCATTTTTCACGTCCTGCATTCTAAAAGCCATAACTTTTTTATTTTTATGTTCAGATAATTTTTTTTATTCACAACCATATGAGGGCTTGTTTTTTTTTTGCAGGAAATGTTGAACTTTCTAATGGCACCTTTTAATATTTTATACAATTTAGTGGTAAGCTGGAAGAAAAATTCTAAATAGGGTAGTATTGGAAAAAATGCAGTTCCTCCATAATTTTAAGTGTTTCGTTTCTACATCATTTACTGGGCAGTAAAAATGTGAAGTTAACTTTATTTTGCAGTTCAGTTTGAATACATTGATACCAAATTTATATACTGAAGTTTTTCTTTGCATCTCCATATTGTGACACCCATAACTTTTTTATATTTCCATCTATCGAGCTATGTAAAGGCTCTTTTTGGTAAAAAATTTTTATGAAATTCACAAAAGTCTTCTTTCAAACAAAACCAAAGTTTTGTCATTTTGCTGCAGACGAATCACCTAAACCAGCACCTGTCATTTTATATTTAACATTCAGAACACTAGTGAGGTAAATGTAATGCCCTGGAGATAGTTACTTTGGACCATGGACATTTGTGAACATTTGCCCTTTTTATCACGCTGCAAAGCCATCAACTTCCTACTTTATTGCACAGTGATTTATGCTGTTGTGTGCATTTTTTATATTCATATTTATATGTTCATTGTAATGTATCTTGTTCATTTGCATTGAATTGCACTACAGCTGTACTGAACTGTGGAATGGGTTAATGCACAGCAAGCTAATACTGAAACTTTATGACTTTCTATCTATGCAAAGCTTTGGAGGGAAAAATAGACACACTGACCTTATGACTGTCTGGTTTAACTCTGTTGTTTATGTCTGAGGACTTGTTTATGTCTGGAAATGCTGCTTATTCTTTCCCATATACTTGCATTGAAAGTTCATGACAGACTAAAACTGTACCATTGTTTCTATTTAGGCTGTGATTCTCCACTACACCCCTCCCACTTCAAGGTTCTAGTAAAGCTAGAAACTGTATATAAGGAAAGCAGTTAAAGCACTTAGTTGTCTGCAGATATGGACCAATGCTTAGTAGCTTTCAACATTCTTCTGCCGAGGAAGAGACTGGAGAAGTCAGCTCAGTGTATTGCCTGTATTGTTTTGCACCTTAATTCCTCCAGTAAAGAAGCACACTGGTTTACTGCAGACCCTGGCTCACACGTGGTGACATCTCAATGGTGTCCGGGGACCCAGCGCAGCGGTGGGAGGGTTGCTAATCATCCAGAAATTTCTTAACAGTCCAGGAAAATAGGTGTTCCTCTGTCTGGGAAAAAAAATAGATGTTTCTTTGATTTTTTTGAGGCTTTTGTAAATGAACTACACTATTGTGGCGATAATTATCAGCATTTGACAGCTCACAGTAAATGCTGGTAATGAATTCTCATCTGTACATTGAGTTATCTACATATATTACTAGAGATGAGCGAATCGAAGTTGACGAAGTGGAATTCAATATGAATTTCAGGAAAAATTCGATTTGCAGCGATTTGCATTTTTTCCTAAATGGCTGCTGCACGTGTTAGGACCTGGAGCAAAAAACTCTGGGAACGAGGGATCATCCACAATGCTATGCATGCAGCCAATCAGCAGCCAGCCAGCCCCTGTGATGTCACAGCTCTATAAATAGCCTCAGCCATCTTTGATTCTGCCATTTTCCAGTGTGCTTAGTGCAGGACATAGTCCTACCACTTTACAAATCACTAGTCAGACCACACATGGAGGACTGTGTACAGTTCTGGACCCCTGTGGACAAGGCAGACATAGCAGAGCTGGAGAGGGTTCAGAGGAGGGCAACTAAAGTAATAACTGGAATGGGTGGACTACAGTACCCAGAAAGATTGTAAAAATTTGTTATTTATTTAGTTAGCAGTTATTTATTAAATGTTATTTGTTTTAGAAAAAAAAGCAACCGAGGGGAGATCTAATAACTATGTATAAATAAATATCTCAGGGGTCAGTACAAAGATCTCTCCCATAATCGATTTATATCCAGGACTATGACCCTGACAAGAAGACGTCCTCTATATTTAGAGTAAAGAAGGGTTGTACAAAGACATAGAAGAGGATTCTTTACGGTAAGAGCAGTGAGACTATGGAACTCTCTGCGGAGAGTGGTGATGGTGAGTTCACTAAAAGAGTTCAAGAGGGGCCTGGATGTATTTCTGGAGTGTAATAATATTACAGGATATAGTCACTAGATTTCTGGAGAAGAGTTGTTGATCCAGGGAGTTATTCTGATTTGACCTGTTTGGAGTCAGGAAGGAACTATTTCCCCTAAAATGAGGGAAATGGCTTTTACCGCATGAAGCTTTTTTGCCTTCCACTGGATAGACTTTGCAGGATAACTTTGCAGATTAACAGGCTAAACTGGATAGACGTATGTCTTTCTTCAACCTTACAAACTATATTACTATGTAACTATGTTCCGTGAGTCTGTAGCCAAGGCTGGAGTTGTTCATAACTTCATGTGTTACATGACATATGACAAAAGACATGAGTAAAATGTAGTAATATGACTGGGCACTCTAATGGATCGCTGGATTCACACTTTATGATTTTAATCGTACTTAAAATCCAAAATATAGAGACACAATTTTTCAATTACAGTAAAATAGTACTGACATGTTACTTGAACTTGTATCTAAATCCTGGCAACCAGTAACAACTGTAATTAAAACCACTTCATAAGCGAAGAGATTAAAATAGCAGCATCAGATTTAAATCAAATAGATTAGTTAGCAGCATCAATGTAGCAGCGTCAGATATGAACTGAATAAATCATATAGCAGCATCAAATATATAGAGCAGCATCAAATATTCAAAGTAATCATAGGAATATTGCATCATCCATATAAGGTGGCACCTATTTCAATACCACAGCAACGATGTCGAAGTAGATTTACAGTTGTGACCTATCATCTAATAATCCATGTCCTTGATCCAGATCACAACCCATTCCATTGATCTGTTATTAGTAGAGATGTGCGAACTTCTATTTTTAGTTCGGCGTCCAAAGTTCGGGTTCGGGTTATCGAAGTATCCAGTTATGGATTCCGCTACCGCGGACCATAACGGCATTTGGAATCCATAAGGGGATGCTTTATTGAACCCGAACCTTGGACAACTCTAAGGACCTGGGGTGACGTCACCGCCTTGTGATCAGTGCAGGGGGCGTGGCTCAGCACTGGATTGGATAAGAGGTGATCCAGTGCTGGGCCACGCCCCCTACACTGATCACATGACGGTGACGTCACCCCAGGTCCTTAGGGTTGTCCACGGTTCGGGTTCAATGAAGCATCCCCTTATGGATTCCAAATGCCGTTATGGTCCGCGGTAGCGGAATCCATAATTGGATGCTACGACAAACTCGAACCCGAACTTTGGACGCCGAAATAAAAATAGACGTTCGCTCATCTCTAGTCATTAGTGTATAGTAGTCACAGGGACACAAGCAGAGGTATTGATAGCCTCCGCGTGTGGCAGTGTTCACAGCGGCGTCCCGCTGGAAGTACGGTGCACCGCCTGTAATAGTCTCTGCAAACTATGCCGGCATTCAATATGACAAAAGACATAAGCTTTAAAGAGAGAGTGCTAATTTTTATGTGCATGAGCCAGCTTGTTTTGTCCATAAACATGTAGCAAAACGTCTTAATTTCATAAGTGTGCAATATGCACATTTCCCAGCATCACCAGCAGCATATATTCCATGACATAAGCTACGCAATTGTGCTTCTTTCCAAAAGCCTGTTGCAAATCATCTACAGTGTATATGTGAGCAATAAATTTATTTTAGTACACTTATTTTATTACAGCATAATAGCGTATTTTTTGTCACACCTAATTGTGATTATTGCAATAATTGTATTTTTAGTTCAGAGCAAGCCACTGCTTCTTCCAACCCTGTGTGTGTAAACACGGGCAGGCATCTGCCCCTGTTAAGGCATATTTTTTGGATGGCTTGTTCAGAACAAGTGCTTGTTTTTAAACAGCATGTGTGTGGGAGGAAAGACAACCAAAGGGGACCACAGCAAAACAACAGCGGACAAGGCCCCAAACCTAGGGAACAGGGAGGTCACCACCTAGCAATCCCTGATACTCTCCATAACTGATAACAGCATGTGCAAATCTCAATGATAGAAATGCACATGCGCGGGAACCTAAGACTGCTGAAACACTGCACCAAACCCTCAGTTTGCAACCAGATCATTCCACGCTGAAGGAGTTAGTGTCTCTCTGAGGCATAGTCAGAACAAACACACCAGGAAAAGGGGAAAAAGGGACTTAGCTTGAAAAGCAACTGGATCAGGAGAACCACCAAACAAGCAGAGTACTCCACAGAGGAAATATCAAGGGTAACAAGTGAGAGGCGGATCATATATAGAGCCCCCTAACTTGATAATGAGCAGCATCTGAAAACCTGTAAGGAGCAATGAAAACAAGAGAGATCTGTCAGATAGACTCCTGAGCCTTCCGTCTATCTGAACTTCTAAGATCTCTCCCAGGGCTGGCGGTGACAGACCACATGACTGCTACAGAGTCTGGGATAACGGGAGACCCCACTTCTTCTGTTTGATGCAGACACCACTCGGGGAAGTTCAGTTTAAAGAGATTATTACAGCTTCCATTGCAGTCAATGACAACTGTATAAATTACTATACAATAATTTCCTCCAAGTGGTGGCTTGCTGCAGAGAGTTTTATGATTAATACAGACATAAATCTGTATGGGGGAATTTATTAATGTATTTATACCAGTGTGATGTAAATACAAGAAATATGGTGTTCAGAATGAGCACCATATTATGAAGCACCTATTATATTGTTTCCAACCTAGAAGTTGGATAAAGTGGTTGACCCTGACTGCGCCTTTTTCGAATTACAAATTTTTTTTTTTCATTTAAATTTTTTTTAAAGTGTCTATTCGTCAGAAATCTGGACCATTTTTCTTTGCTTTCTGTGATTCCTGGGAATAACTTACACACACAAAACTGCATTCCTTCCAATTGTCCTTGATCCAGCAGGACAGTCCCTAATTTCATCCCTTGTCATACAGTCCAGGAAATGCTGCAGTATGTCCTAAATTAAACTGTATGTACATCCACAACTGAGACAAAAAATGTGTAAGAAATGAAGTCTTAGGGCATTTTTGTGGCATTTTTTTATTCGGCATCATGTTGTACAGGCTTTTTTCAAATCCTATAGAGAAACCGATGAGAAACACGTGAAAAAAGGACATATCCAGAGCATGCTGCAGTTTGAAGTAAATACCACTGACTGAAAAAATCCACAAAAATGCTACAAACCAAGTGCATTGTATACTACATACAATGCACTTGGTTTGTAGCATTTTTGTGGATTTTTTCAGTCAGTGGTATTTACTTCAAACTGCAGCATGCTCTGGATATGTCATTTTTTCACGTGTTTCTCATCGGTTTCTCTATAGGCTTTGAAAAAAGCCTGTACAACATTGCTCACATTGCTCCAGTGTCATACTGTATATCAGCACAGTGTCGGACTGGGGTACCTATGGCCCACCAGTGTAACTGATTCTGGGGGACCACCTTAGGGCTCCTGCACACAAACTTATTTTTTTTCCGTGTCCGTACCATAATTTTTTTTTGCGGTCTGTATATAAAACCATTCACTTCAATGGGGCCGCAAAAAACAAAAATGACTCCATGTGCATTCCATGTCTGTATGTCCACATGGCCGTTACGCAAAATTATAGAACATGTCCTATTATTGTCGGCATTACAGACAAGGATAGGACTGTTTTATTAGAGGCCAGCTGTTCTGTTCCGCATAATGTGGAATTACCACCACCGTGTAAGCACGGCCACCGCTGTTGGATTGCAGGGTGGTCGTAACCATGGAAACGATCAGTGTATAATGTGATGGAAAAATGAATCCAGACAGCAAAAGAAGCGATATGGATAATAACAATATATTAGTAAGTGGCTTGTATTAACTTTCTCTACATGATAAATCTGACTTACTGAAGCGACACAACCCCTTTAAGACAACATTCCCTTGATCATGGGGGTCCCAGCAGTCAGACCCCCACCAATCAGACACTTATCACCTGTCGTGTCATAGCTGTTTCACCTTTTCACATTCCCTATCCTTAAAGGTTTCCTTTGGGTGTAAAAAAAAATAAAAAATAAAAATCTGGCCCAAAATATGTGTCAAACTAAAATAGAAATGCTCGCCTGTTAAAGTACCTGTGTCCACTTTTCAAGTTATCCTCTATCCATAGGATCGGGGATAACTAAGTGATCCGTGGGGGTCTGAACGCTGGAGCCCCCACTGATCCCCCTTCTTGATTGAATGGCAGGTCGAGCATATGCCGTGCCTCTCCATCCATTCTCTATTGGGGCGGCAGAGATGGCGGAGTGCAGCGTTGGCTAATTCTAGTCGTCCTAAAGAGAATGAATGGAGCAGCAGGACATATGTGTGGCCTGTCACACCATCAAATAGGAGGAACAGGACCCGTTCCTGGGATCAGTGGGGGTTGCAGAATCAGACTCCACTTAGCATATAGTTATGCTCTATAGTATAGAGAGGATAACTTGAAAACCTGCACAACCTCTTTAAATCCTCCAGCACTCCACCACCAGTATCTCTTTACAGGGCAGCATACATGTCAATACTGGCGACTATGGCATACTGTGCAGAATTTTTCGGGCATAAGTCCAACCCCCTTTGCAGGTCACAACAAAGCCCAAGCAAAGGTTCTAGAGGAGCAACGTAAGCAAAAGGCACAAACGGAGGGTCATAACAGAAGCAGAGACATTAGGGTAACCTGTGGCAGGGTAATAGTGGGGATTCTGGAGCAGGGGTAACTGGAGAAGTGGCAATATTAGCGGTGCACTTAGAGTGGGGGCATCTGGAGCTGGGGCATTTATGGGGGTGCACCTAAACCAGGGGCATTAGGGTCACCTGAGACAGGGTAATAGTGGGGATCCTGGAGCAGCTGCAGTGGTATTAGGGGGGCAACTGGAGAAGATTCAACATTAGGGGTGCTTTTAGAGTGGGAGCATTGGGGGGCATCTGGAGCTGGGGCACTTATGGGGGTGCATCTAAAGCAGAGGCATTGGGGGGGGGGGGACCTATGGCAGAGTCCCCCCAATGCCACTCTGAACTTCTGAACTCTGCGGAGAGCAGCATACATTCATGTGTCTACTATAAACAAATCCCCTATTTCCCCCTTACAGTCTCCTACAGCTCACTACTGTCACACACCTAAGAAATCAGCCCAGCACCACAGAGGAGTCCTTCTCTCCAGCAGCCACAGTTTCCTGACAGCAGAGAGGGCAGGAGGAGACAGACACCCTCTCTCCTCCTTCACAGCCAGCGGCCCCAGAAGTCTAGAAGATACTGCAGGTCCTCCTGTATAATGTACTCCAGTAGGAGGCTGCATCACTGTGCGATACTTCCTTCCAGTGGCTACAATAATTATCTCTCCTGAGAAACAAGAGAAATAATTACTCCTCCATCTTATCTCAGGCGCGGGAGACTGGGGGCCCACTGAGGAATCCCCAGCCTCCCCGGTAGGCCAGTCCGAGCCTGTATCAGCATACCTAGAAGTAACATCTGGCCTCTAAAAATATTGCATAAAAAGATATTAGAATGCCATTAAAATGCCAGTTTTTCTGCAAACTACTATAAAGTCATAAAGAGTTGCACTACACTCAGCTCTAATACATATGTGTAGGAGGAAAACATGTACACTTTGTGCTGACGTTTAGATCAGTTTTCTGGGGACGTCATGGAAAACATCTGACTTTCTAGTGTTCTTCAAACCACCTTTGAATATGCAGTATGGAAATATCATGCTGGAGTTTGCCACATGGGATTTTCTTTTCTAGTAAAAGTCTGATGGATTTATTGAGTTTTTAAGAAGAGCAATCATAGACCCTAATTACACCTATGAGATGGCAGTCCATGTAATTAGGACCTAGCACTTAGCAGCAAGAATGTGCAATTAATGGCGTCATTTGTGTTTCAGTGTTGACTTGAGCACACATAAGAACTGGCCATATTGTTCACATTATATTGTTTGTTTCCCATTCATCAGAGGTAAAAAGGTTATGCGCTCCTGTGTCCACTAGCCGTAAATAAACACAACGGCAGTGTTCATTTACATTCTGAAGTGGAAAAACACGGCACTCTGGCGACAATTTGATTGTAATGCAGTAAGGTTTTTATTTTTTCAGCCACCATTAAAGTTACATGATAGTGTGTGGCCAACGTTTCGGTCTAACCAAGACCTTTTTCAGGGCCTAGAAGTAGATAGTAACGCAGGAACGCGTGCCACCCGTTCCTGCGCTACTATCTACTTCTAGGCCCTGTAAAAGGTCTTGGTTAGACTGAAACGTTGGCCACACACTATCATGTAACTTTAATGGTGGCTGAATAAATAAAAAACCTTACTGCATTACAATCAAATTGTTGCCAAAGTGCCGTGTTTTTCCACTTCATATTATTTGGTATACTCCCACAACACAGAGCACCATCTACAAGGAGGAGTGCCAGCCATCTTTGTTTATGAATGTTCATTTACATTCTGACATTTTGCAGCTAGGTCATGGAGATATCATTCAATTGTCACTTGGATCTCAAATACTGCTATCGAAAAAATTGTGGCAATTTGGAGATATGTTTCATCTAGGAGAGGATGAGGTGTCTCCCAGAAGCACCATATCGGATGACTTGGATTACCTATGGGTCCACTATTAGCCCATATAACCTGGTAATGCTTTTATTAAGAGGCCCACAGTTGTTTTTCTTCATAAATCCATATGAAATCCATGAGTTGTAACATTACATTGCATGCAGTAATATTTAGGAGTGTCTGTGGCTCTGTAAAACTAACCGTAGGTAGAGATGATCGAAGTTTTGAAAAATTAGATTCAGCTGATTCACTGAACTTCGACAAATGAATTTGTCACTAATTGCGATAAATCAGGTATACCCAGGCCACTCTGCCTAATCATATTCATCCAATTTGGTGGCCCAATCTCTGTGTGAAGGCTTGGAGCTTAAACTGAAGTAAGAGTGCAGGAAGAATGTATATGCTGTGTGCATTAGGTTCTAGTTCTAATGCACCCACATTCATAGTTAATCCGTTCTCTAGGTACTGTGTCGTCAGTATTAAAGGTGTAATTTATCACCGTTTACATCACTGTGCAGTGCACCAAGATTCAAAGCTAATCCAGTCTGTTAAACAAAAAGAAAAGAATACAGAACCCTTCAATAAAGCCAAAAACCTGTGTACGCCCCTGCAGGAGCTGTGTCCAAATGGCTCCTTAGTGGAACAAAATAAAGAAATGGAGGCAGCGCCAATAAAGTAGTGGAGAAATAAATTGTTCTTTTAATGCATGTTGTGGCAGTCCAAACACATGCTTTTTAATCCCTTCTGTTAGCTGTATAATTGCTGTGCCTCAATATTAAAAGTCACTGATAATAGTGGCCCCATGACAGAATATGGAGGGGGGACAGCAGCAGTGGCATACAGCTCATAATGGTGGCAGATCACAGTAGTAGCAGGACCCCAAAACAGCAGTGTAATAGCAAGGTCCAGAGGCATACATATCCTTTAAAAAAATTAACAAGTATATATAAGTAGGCCACGAAGCCCCATTGTAGCAGTGGCAGTAGAGGAAGCAGGTGGTGGCATCAGGGAGGTGGCAGCAGCACTTGACTCATTTTACAGAATATTCTGGTGTGGTAGCACACTGCAGTATGATCATTAGTGGCAGAATGATCTATTCTGTTGCATCAGGCATTGGCATCTGGAAGTTCGGGTTGATCCACGTCTGATTAATCTTTAGGAAGTTTAGTCTCTACTCATTTTGGGAGGAAAGGCGAGTTTTCTTAGGGGTAACTTTGCCTCCGCTGCACTAAACACCTGCTCTGATGCCAGAGTACTGGCCGGGCAGGAAAGCATGCCCATGATAAACTCGGCCAGTTGCGGCCACACTTCAAGTTTGCATGCCCAGTAGTCTAGGATCTTGGATCATGGGTGACAGGGTGCATTCCAAATATGATACCACCTTCTGCTTGAGTTTCTGCTGGATGTCCCACTGCTGCTTCTGCTGCTGCTTTGTGGTTTCTTCACTGAGTAGCTGAAGAAAACTAGTCATCAGAGACTCCAGACTTACCTTGCTGCTTAAGGAGATGGTGCTGCTTCTGCCTCCCACCACCAATCCATAGCAGTGGATTGTGAGCGCAGAGTGTCCCTTCGTTAGACCCTCCTGGGGACAGCAGATAGCTCTTGTAGGCAGCAACCAATCAACTACACAGCATGTCTGTATAGTAGTCCAGTTTTGCCTCCTTGTCAGAAGGTCTAAAAAATGCACCCAATTTTGACCTGGAGCAAGGGTCTACCTATGAGGATAGCCTGTAGTCATCCCTCAGCCGAATTCTGACAATACAGCTGTCACTACACGAACATGACAGCATGCATCTGGTCATTAGAGATAGGGACTCAGAGGGCCTTTCTTCCTCCACCTCCATTACATACTGTCTTGGTCTGTCGGGGTCATCTGCGTTGTGTTTGTCGTCGCCCTACAGCTCCTCATGTTCCTCCTGTTCCTCCTGCTCCTCTTGTGTAGCTTGGCAGATAAACCACCTAGTTGTGTATAAAATTTCTAGGCATTTATATTTCCCCCCTCCTTCTCTGCCAGTTCATCCTCCTCGGTGCTTAGGTGGCCATGAAATGGTGGTGCCATGTCTTCTGTCCCCTCGCCAAATAGATTTGTCAGCATCTCCTCCAGGACGTGAAGGAGTGGAATTACATCATTCATTCCATAGTTCTGTCGACTGACAAATAAAGTGGCCTCCTCACAGGGCCTAAGCAAATGGCATGTGTCACGCATGAGCTGCAACTGGCTAGCGTGGAAGTTACACTGGAAAGTAGACCTGTACGTCTGCAGTATTAAGAAATCATTGACCGTCTTCCTCTGGTACAGGTGGTCTAACATATGGAGCGTTGAGTTCCAAAGGTAGAAATTTCAGGCAATATTTTACCTTTCCAGCTGAAGGAGGGCATGTTTTGCACTGTAAGAGTGGCTGAAGTGCATGCAGTTTCCTGTAATTTTTAACAGGTCTTGAAATTTAAGGAACCAGGTGACAACGAAATTGATGACATGCAGGGTGCATGGGTCAGCCCTCCCTGACGCAGCGCAGACAAAATGTTCTTCCTGTTATCAGTAACCATGGTTCCTATCTCCAGTTGGTGAGGAGACAGCCAGCATTCGATTTCTTTATTTATGACGCAGAACAATTCCTCCCCGGTGTGGCTCCATTCACCAAGGCTGACCAGGTGCAGAACTGCGTGACAATGCCTAGCTTTGCATAAGTAATATTATGGAGGACCAATGTGAACTGTGCCGAGAGGGGAGGGTGAGGGCAAGGTGGAAGATGAGGAGACAAAGGAGGACATTGGCTCAGAAATCCCAGCATTATAGTGCGGTGCTAGTGTGCCTGGTCCAGAATGACATTTACCCAGTAGGCTGTGAACAACATATATTGTCATTGACCATAGTAAAAACTCCATATGTCAGTGCTGGCGTGATCTCTACCAGACACTGAGAGGCCCAAGGCCCACCCTCTTTTCAACGTACATGTGCTGGGCTGGTACAGCTTTTTTGGAAAAGTAATGTCGGCTTGGGACTGTCCTCCTTTGGTGGGCACAAGCCACCCGTTCTCTGAAATGTGCAGAGTCAACTAAATGGAAATGGATGGACTGTAGTACCAGCAACTTGACCAGGTACACGTTCAGCTTCTGTGCCATTGGCACACATACTGTTGTCTTTTTTTGCAATCACCTCTGTGATTGATTGCTGTTGAAACAAGTGACGAGGTGTAGGAGGAGCATCAGGAGCAATAGACGACATTGAAGTTGATGAGAAGGAACAACAGCTTCCTTCTGTTGATGTTGTCAAGCCCCTACTGCTGGAGAGGGGGTGTGGGCCGGTGGTAGTTTTCTGCATCAGGCTGTAACACTAAATGAGTGGCACGGTTTTCCCATGCCACTTTATGGTGTCGCTCTATGTGTTTGACGCAGGGTTGTCGTGCCAACATTAGCTTCCTGGCCGCGCTTCACTTTCTGTCCACATATCCTGCATACTGCCACGCTAATTAATGTTCCCTAGCGACTTGGTGAAATGTTCCCACACTGGCAAGTATGGCATTTTCCCTCCGCCACAGTGCCTGCCGCTGCTTCTATGAATGCATGCACTCATAATGTGTTCCTCACAGGTAGTCTCCCAAGTAGCAAACGGTGTATCCCTCCCGCGTTTAGCTGCCAATCTCCCACTGCTTCCATCCTGCTGTCTCAGGGGCATGCTTCCGCCATGCTTTCTCACATGCATGCTGCCACCCCCCACCTCCTCATCTACATCTGTTTGGTTGTCACTTGTGTCACCTTCATCTTTCTTTTCCACACACCCCTTACCTCTCGCAACATGTGCTCCCACCCGACTGTTATCATCGGTAGTTCCACAGCTAAAGGAGTCCACAGCGAACCTCTGCTCCAAATATGTGCTGGCCTGTGACTGCTGACTGTCCTCACAATGCTCATCCTCGCTGAAAAGCGGAGCAGAGCCAGCGGTATACATTATTGGCTTGCAGAAGGAGCAGCAAAAAGCAAGAGGCAAGTTCAGGACAGGTGAGAGCACAGAGGAAGTTCCTGGGCCATGCCAACTAAGCGTGGTGTCAGAGGAACCCACCGATTCCTGTCTGTGTGTATCTGTTCTCACTTGAGATGATGTTAAAGAGCGAGTCAGCCTTTCCAGTACTGCTGGTCAAAACATGACTGCTAGATGACAGTGGCAGTTCTGTCCTGTTGCTGCGGCTGTTTCTACCACCACCCCTTTTTTTGCTGCTACTTGCGCCGGCTACAGCATTATTTATGCCACTACCCGTTCCTTTTGAGGGCCAGGTAACTGTCTTTTCGCCATAGTGCTCAAGTACCGACAAGTCTACCGCCAGTGGGTCAGGTATAGAGTGTAATAGCTGAATAGAAGATCACAGTGAAAATATCAATAAAATTTAACTTTTATTGAAACTCGTTTAAATATTCAATCTTGATCATGTGACACCACCATTGCGTATAGGCAGGAGGGGCAGGGGGAAGAGATATTTGCCCTATATCTGACCCTCAGCAACTGTATTGCCCTGCCTAAAAAACGGAATGGCCGCCCCGATAGGGGCGATCCCGTGTCAGGAACCTCCTGGTATTCCCTACCAGTCCCTGACACAGAATAGAACCCAACACCAGTGCAGATTTATAATAATCAGTCTAGTCAAAAAATGTCCGTCAATGTCTGTTACAATTGAGACAGTTACTCTATATACAGTGTATGGATATTACACAGGTGCATAATCCAATAGTACTAATATATCTGAAAGGAAACCGTAGTTCCAGTACACAATTATAGTCTCCCGTCCCGACGTGTTTCACTGCTCACCAAGCGTGGTAGCAGATCATCAGGGGACCAAAATACAATAATGCAATGGGCCCAGTGTCCCTGATATCAAAGCACCACAAATATAAACAAAAACTGACCAGATAGTTGTGTATAAAGTTAAAAATACTCAAATAGACACAGCTGATGTTACTAGGAGCAGATATAGGAATACTTAATTATATTCTCAATGTATGAGGATCATCACACATAAAACGGACGTCCCTACTCACAGCAAACCAAGTAAGGGTTGTTTAGATATATCACCATAGGTCTAAATCAGTTTGGTTTGAATGCATATTGCGACTGATAAGTAAATGACTCGGTCACTGGACCGCGGTACTTGCGTATTCCCTCGTGTATCGGTATTCACATATTGGGTACGTGCTGTGAAAAGTCTCCCTTGCTCCAATTAAACCACCCTTTATTACTGAGGTTTATTCTATGTATAAACTAACTGATTAACGGGGATTGTGGCAGCAGTTCAAAAAGATGAACATGGCGATATATTAAACCGCCCTATAATACCAAGGCACAGTAATTCTATGTATAAACTAACAGATTAAGGGGGATTGTGGCAGCAGTTTAACAAGATGCACACAGTGATATATTAGACCACCCTTTAATACTGCGGCACAGTAATTCTATGTATAAACTCACCGATTAACAGGGATTGTGGCAGCAATTGAACAAGATGCATGTGGCGATATATTAGACAGCCTGTTAATACTGAGGCAAAGTAATTCTATGTATAAACTAGCAGATTAACAAAGATCGTGACATCAGTTCAAGAAGTTGCGTGCGGAAGTATATTAGACCGCCCTTTTATACTGAGGAACAGTAATTCTATGTGTAAACTAACACATCAACTGGGATTGTGGCAGCAGTTCAACAAGATGCACACAGCGATTACACTCAACCTGCCCTGTCCCTGCAGTCCCCCTGGTTTGACTGCTCAGACCCCCACCAATTACTAGAATGATGATGAGATAGGGGGATCGACAAAAGTCTATGAGCCTGTCTCAATTTCTCTCATGGATTCTGTATGAATTCTTAAGAAAAAACCTTTTTGTGTCTCTGTATAAAATCGAAATACACATGAACGCACAGTATATATACAGTTGAAACCAGAAGTTTACATACACTATATAAAAAGACACATATGCATGTTTTTATCAATATCTGACATAAAATCAGAATAAACCTTTCCTGTTTTTGGTCAATTAGGATTACCATTATTATTATTATTTGCTAAATGCCAGAATAGTGAGAGAAAGAATATTTTAAGGCCTTTTTATTACTTTCTGCAATGTCAATAGTTTACATACACTAAGATTACTATGCCTTTAAACAATTTTGGACTGCCCATATGATAATGTCATGTTTTTGGAAGCTTCTGTTGTCTAGCCATCATACCGCCCAGGAAGGATATGGGTTCTGTGTCCCAGAGATGAATGTGCTTTGGTCCGACGTATCAACCCAAGAACAAAAGCAAAAGACTTTGTGAAGATGATGGTGGAAGCTGGTAAGATTTTGTCAATATCCACTGTGAAATGAGTACTGTATCAACATGGGCTGAAAGGCCAGTCTGCCAGAAAGAAGCCCTTATTCCAAAAGAAACATAAAAAACAGATTAATGTTTGCAAATGCACACAGGAACGAAGGCCAACATTTTTGATGACATGTCCTGTGGTCTGACGAAACTAAAATTGAACTTTATGGCCATAATGACCATCCTTACATTTGGAGGAAATGGAAGAAGCTTGGAATCCTAAGAACACCATCCCAACTGTGAAACACAGGGGTGGTATAATCATGTTGTGGGGTTGTTTTGCTGCAGGAGGGTCTAGGGCACTTCACAAAATAGATGGCATCATGAGGAAAGAAGAGTATGTGGAAATACTGAAGCAACATCTCAAGACATCAGCCAGAAAGTTAAAGTTTGGGCGTAAATGAGTCTTCCAAATGGACAATGACCCAAAGCAAACTGGTTTTAAAACTTCTGGTTTCAACTGTACAGGTACACAGTTCTGGCACACGCATGAAGACTAGAGGCGGGTTTACATTGGCAGAGAAGTAGGCAATTGGCCAAGGAATATCCGACAGTTGGCTGCTCATTCACTGGGGATGGAGCGTGCAGAGTTTACCTCCACAGTATTGTGATCACTCGTCCTTATACAGCTGCATTGTTTCTGTGCAGCAGATCGCTGTTTAGACCACACGATCTGCTGCCCAGAAAGAATAATTTACGTGCTTGCAAGAACAACAGGATCACCCAAGTAACGAGCGTCTCACTTGTTCATCGGGTGATCTGCGGCACATTTAAATGCGCAAATTGTTGGGAATGAGCTTTCGCAGGAACGTTTGTTCCCGATAATCTGCCTGACAATCAAGCCATGTAAAAATGTAATCTGTAATTCTAATACAATACCAGTAGTGTATTCATACGGCTGCCAGTCCATGATAAGTGAGATAGACTGGAGTGAGTCAGCTCATCTGGTTATAGTGTCCAGACATCCTGTTTCACCTGGGAAAATCCTGAGAGTGTTAATATAACTGTGTTCTAGGATTAACAGAAATTTCATTTTGTTTAAAATTTGCAAGCGAACACACTTTGTAATTCCCTCTTCCCAGTGTCTATATATAAACGGTTCAGCCTAAATCTCTATTTTAACATTCTTCTGGGTTTCTAGAGCATTTTGGACACTGGACAGGGCTCATAAAGATGGGTGAAGAAATAGGGAAAAGGTTTTTGTGTTTTAGTTAAGTCCATTGTACCAAATTATTATCATGGAACCCCGTTTCTAATTGGGTTTATAAAATATCTAAACATATAATGTGCATCAAACAAAAAAATAAGTGTAATGCATTATCCAGAGGAAAGCCTAATAGTGTTGTTTGGGGGCTATTTGTAATCACATATTTTATTATAGGCTGCATTCACACATTGCACACACACTGCAGTTCTTGGAAACAAAATTGTCATAGTAAGGTGTGAATACAGCCTAATGGAACCAGATGGATTTTGTAGCTGCCAAACAAAAGTTTTTTTTTTTAATCCTGGCTGTAACTGCTGGAATATAATCTTCCCCTACAAAATACATTTTCTACATATTAATGTGCTAAGAGTGCATGTGCTAGAATAGCAGTGGTGAGCCTAAAACTAGGGTGTCAGATGTGGTCATTAAAGGGGTTGCCTGACCATATCTATTGATGACCTATTGTCAGGATAGGTCATCAATATGTGATCAGCGGGGGTCTGATACCCAGCAGCCACATCAATCAACTGTTCTAAGATGACGCAGCGCTTCACAGTTGACAATGCATAGTGTAAAGATGAGGAAGCCACCTGCAACTCGGGAGATTACCTGCGAGGAACACACTGGCAGTGCACGTGTTCATAAAAGCAGCGGCAAGCAGGCATCGGTGTGGGAACTTTTCACAAAGTCACTAGGGGAATGATAGAGTGGTGCTATGCAGAATGAGTGGGCAGAAGGTGAAATGCAGCCAGGGTGCTAATGTTGGCAAGACGGCCCTGCTTGACAAAGGGGACGGACCCCCGAAACGTAGCTACATGCTTTCTAGGCACCACATGTGCTGAACCTCAGATGGACCCTATGCACACAGGACTTTATTGCTAGGTATGGTCTTTTGTGATAAATATGTGCTTTTGACCATGAGTCATTTTTGTATGCACTATAATGTGAAGTATTTTTTGATAAAGAAACATAAAGAAAAAGCTCATTTGGTGTTTGGTGCGTTTTTTACTCTGAACACATGGAGCGGTATCATAAAGTCGAGTGGAAAAACCGTGCCATTCATTAAGTCTTACAGCCTGATAACGCAAACCGCTGCTTCTCCCACTGGCCCTCACCCCCTCTCCAGCAGTCAGGGCTGTCGTTCCTTTCCACCAACTTCAATGTCATCTATTCCTCCTGATGCTCCTCCTCCTACTTCTCATCACTTGTTTGGACAGCAATTGATCACAGAGGCAATTGCAAAAAGACAACAGTATGTGTGCACTCATCCAACATCTCAGAAGCTGAATGTGCGCCCAGGCTTAGATTGGCCCACCCGGGAGGTGTGGGATTCCAGGGTAGGCCCCCAGTCTTCTGCGCCCGGAAATAAGACTGAGGAGTAATTACCATATTTTTCACCCTATAAGATGCACTGGGGGAAAAATAGAGCTGCGTCTTATGGGGCAAATGCAGCACACATTGATACACCGCCGCACTGCTGAAGAGCGCAGCCGGTGTGTGTATCAATGAGGAGGGGCTGTGGGCAGCATGTTGCTTGCTAATGACAGTGGGGCCCGGTGCAGTAACTGTATTCTACTACACTGGGCCCGCTGTAGTAATATTACAGGCAATGTTTAAAATTACGGTATAATCTTAATGCTACCAGTATTACCCTACCTACTATAATGTATCATCGCAGGCAGGACTGGAGTCAGGAGGCCGGGCGGGCGGGAGGCGGCAGCGTAATGTCACGCGCCTGCTCCGCCCACTTTATGAATGAATCAGGCGGCACAGGCGTGTGACGTCACGCATCCCGCCCGCCTGGCCTCCTGACTCCAGTCCTGCCTGCACCGGGCCCTGCTGTCATTAGCAAGCACAATGCTGCCCACAGCCCCCGTATTGGGTCTTCTCACCCACAGTTTTGGGGGTGGATCTGTGGATGACACATAGCATAAGATGCTATGTGTCATCCACAGATTCTCCCCATAGCAGTGTCATCCCCAGATGCCCCCATACAGTGCCATCCACAGATACCCCCATACAGTGCCATCCACAGATGCCCCCATAACAGTGCCATCCCCAGATGCCCCCATAACAGTGCCATCCCCAGATGCCCCCATAACAGTGCCATCCCCAGCTCCCCCACATAACAGTGTGTCATCCCCAGATGCCCCCATACAGTGCCATCCACATATGCCCCCAAAACAGTGCGTCATCCACAGATTCCACCATAACAGTGTGTCATCCACAGATCCCCCACAACAGTGCGTCATAATAGTGTCATGCACAGAACACCATTAGTAAAAAAAAAAACACCAAAAGCACACCTCTTGGTTAAAAAATGTTTTTTCTTATTTTCCTCCTCAAAAACCTAGGTGCATCTTATGGGCATGTGCATCTTATAGGGCTAAGAATACGGTATTTCTCTTGTTTCTCAGGAGAGATAATTATTGTAGCCACTAGGTGGCAGTATCGCACATTAATGCACCCTCATACTGGTGTACATTGTATAGGAGGCCCCATAGTATCTTCTAAACTTCCCAGGCTGCTGGCTGTGAATGAGGAAAAAACATGCCTGGCCATCCTGCTGCCCTCCCTGCTGTCAGAAAACTGTGGCTGCTCAAGAGAAGGACTCCTCTGCGGTGCTGGGCTGATTTCTCAGGTGTGTGACAGTAGTGAGCTGTAGGAGACTGTAAGGGGGAAATAGGGGATTTGTTTATAGTAGACTCAGATCTGTCTATGTGTGCTGCTCTCTGCAGAGTTCAGAGTGGTATTGGGGGGACCCTGCCCTAGGTCCCCTAAAATGCCTCTGCTTTAGATGCACCCCCATTAGTGCCACAGCTTCAGATGCCCCCCCAATGCCCCCAGTTTAAATGAACCCCTAATATTGCCTCTACTCCAGTTGCCCCCCTAATACCCCTGCTCCAGGATCACCAATATTACCCTGTCTCAGGCGAACCTCTCCTTTAGGTTCACCCCTATAAATGCCCCAGCTCCAGATGCCCCCACTCTAAATGCACCGCTGATATTGCCTCTTCTCCAGTTACCCCCTAATACCTCTGCTCCAGAATCCCCACTATTACCCTGCCTCAGGTGACCCTAATGACTCTGTTTCAGTTCTGACCCTCCGTTTGTACCCTTTATTCACGTTGCTCCTCTAGCACCTTTGCTTGGGCTTTGATAAAGGTTGTGACCTGCAAAGTGGTTTAGACTCATGACTGAAAAATTTTGCACAGGGCGTCACATTCTCCAGTATTGACACGTATGGTTTACATGGCGGCAGTGATGATATTCTGTATTTACAGGCATTACTGCTGCCATATAAAGAGATACTGGTGGTGGAGTGATGGAGGATTTAAAGCGGTTGTCCAGGTTTTCAAGTTATCCTCTCCCCACCATAGGGCATAACTATATGATTAGTGAGGTCCGATTCTGCGACCCCCACTGATCCCAGGAACGGGTCCTGTTCCCTCTTTTTGATGGTGTGGCAGGCCACACATACGCCCTGCTGCTCCATTCATTCTCTTTAGGACCACTGGAATTAGCCAGTGCTGTACTCCGCCATCTCCAGATTGGTGGTAATGTTATTGAATGTTTCAGGAGTCAGGACCCCTTTTTCCATGATCAGTGGGTGTTCCAGCAGTCAGACCCCAGCAATCTGATAATTATCACCTATCCTGTAGATAGGCAATAGGTCATTATGGAAGGATAACCCTTTAAAATATACTGTAGATTATGTACAATATGAGGAGGTTAAGATTTGGTAAATTTCATGCCAGACATTTATGCTTAAAGGGGTTAAAGGGTTTGTCTCAGTTGGTTTGTCTCAGCCTTTGTTTCAGATGGAAATGACCAAAATTGATGCAAATTGAGTATAAGTCCTCTTTCACATGGTCAGCATTTTGTATCAGTATTTAATCAGTATTGGTAAGCTAAAAGCAAGAGTGGGTCTAAAACACAGAAAAGATGCTAATATTACTATTGTATGTTATCTCTTTAGGTTCCAACCCTGCTTTTGGCTTACAAATACTGATTAAATACTGATCCAAAATACTGACCAAATACTAACTGTGTGAAAGAGGCATTACAGATGCTCAAAATGCAAGATCATTTTTTGGGCGGGCCACTAGTCACTGTTACTGCCACCCTCCCCACTCTGTCATGGGGCCACTATTGTCACTGTTACTGATGCTGCTGCCACCCTCCCCACTCTGTCATGGGGCCACTATTTTCACTGTTACTGATGCTGCTGCCACCCTCCCCACTCTGTCATGGGGCCACCACTTGAATCTTTGTGCTCTGCCTAGTTATGTACACAGCGATAAATTAGACCTTCTTGTAACAGTGACCTGTAGGACGGCACCGTAAATGTACAGCTATCAGAGTAGATTAGCCATGACTCTTGCGGCACTGCACACTTGTGTTCACGATGATAAATTGTAGCACTGTCTGTAGCTCAGCAGTCTAGGGCAGCACGTTGGCTCAGTGGTTAACATTAGTGCCTTGCAGCACTGGGGGTCCTAGGTTCAAATCTGACTAGTGTCTGCAAAGTGCCATGGAATATGTTGGCATTATATAAGTACGTAAAATAATTGTCCTAAGTATACCTCAATTTTAGCGATTCGTGATGTATTAATTTGTAACAAATCGAATTTCTTGTAGAACTTCTGCGAAGCTGCCAAATAGAATTTTCACTCGTGTCAAGTGACCTGTGCTTTGCTCCTTCTATAACTCAAGTAGAAGTGAATGGAAGCTCAGCTATTTCTTCAGTCCTGTTCACTTCTGCATTCAGTTGCAGACCAGAACTGGGTCAGGGGACTTCACAAAAAAAGGTGCAGTTCCCAGAGGTGAAACCTGCATGTATTAAACATTTATGACATAACATGGGGATGAGAATAGATAAGAAGATGAGAATACCCCATTAACTACACAGGGGCCAGGAAAAGCCAGCGATACAAGTATAGCACTTGAGCTGAGAACATATATAGCACACTAGACACTGTCTGCATAACCCACACTATGAGAATACGTCTGACTCATTGTTTAGGTCATGTCTTACTTGAATAGTCCTTTTTGCAAAAGAGACATTTGTATATGACACTTGTATACAGTGATATCATTTCTTCTGTTACTGAGGGTGACCACTTATCTTTCTTCTGAGCTTAGGCTCCCTTAAAAACAAATCTACAGAAAGAAGCTGGACACAGAAAGGAAAAACCTCAAGCAAGAGTTATGACATGATGCAAAAGCAATAAAAGTGGAGATGGTCAATATGGTGTAGGTCATGAAAGTCTTCACACATCCAAAAAAAGGGGCACAATGTGTGAACTGTATGTATGTATGAACTGCTAATGTTCATTTTCATTCAGCATCTGCATCTACTTCAGTCCTACAGGCAGCCAGTAGTTCAGACAGTTTTCATACTATACAGTCGTGGCCAAAAGTTTTGGGAATTTCATAAATATTGGAAATTGGAAAAGTTGCTGCTTAAGTTTTTATAATAGCAATTTGCATATACTCCAGAATGTTATGAAGAGTGAACAGATGAATTGCATAGTCTTTCTTTACCATGAAAATTAACTTAATTCCAAAAAAAACCTTTCCACTGCATTTAATTGCTGTCATTAAAGGACCTGCTGAGATCATTTCAGTAATCGTTTTGTTAACTCAGGTGAGAATGTTGACCAGCTCAAGGCTGGAGATCATTAGGTCAGGCTGATTTGGTTAAAATGGCAGACTTGACATGTTAAAAGGAGAGTGATGCTTGAAATCATTGTTCTTCCATTGTTAACCATGGTGACCGGCAAAGAAACGCGTGCAGCCATCATTGCGTTGCATAAAAATGGCTTCACAGGAAAGGATATTGTAGCTACTAAGATTGCACCTCAATCAACAATTTATAGGATCATTAAGAACTTCAAGGAAAGATGTTCAATTCTTGTTAAGAAGGCTTCAGGGCGTCCAAGAAAGTCCAGCAAGCGCCAGGATCATCTCCTAAAGAAGATTCAGCTGCGGGATTAGAGTGCCACCAGTGCAGAGCTTGCTCAGGAATGGCAGCAGGCAGGTGTGAGCGCATCTGCACGCACAGTGAGGCGAAGACTTTTGGAAGATGGCCTGGTGTCAAGAAGGGCAGCAAAGAAGCCACTTCCTTCCAAAAAAAACATCAGGGACAGATTGATCTTCTGCAGAAAGTATGGTGAATGGACTGCTGAGGACTGGGGCCAAGTCATATTCTCCGATGAAGCTTCTTTCCGATTGTTTGGGGCATCAGGAAAAAGGCTTGTCCGGAGAAGAAAAGGTGAGCACTACCATCAGTCCTGTGTCATGCCAACAGTAAAGCATCCTGAGACCATTCATGTGTAGGGTTGCTTCTCATCCAAGGGAGTGGGCTCACTCACAATTTTGCCCAAAAACACAGTCATGAATACAGAATGGTACCAAAACACCCTCTAACAGCAACTTCTTCTGACAATCCAACAACAGTTTGGTGAAGAACAATGCATTTTCCAGCACAATAGAGCACCGTGCCATAAGGCAAAAGTGATAACTAAGTGGCTCAGGGACCAAAACATTGACATTTTGGGTCCATGGCCTGAAAACTCCCCAGATCTTAATCCCATTGAGAACTTTTGGTCAATCCTCAAGAGGCGGGTGGACAAACAAAAACTCACTAATTCTGACAAACTCCAAGAAGTGATTATGAAAAAATGGGTTGCTATCATTTAGGAATTGGCCCAGAAGTTGATTGAGAGCATGCCCAGTGGAATTGCAGAGGTCCTGAAAAAGAAGGGCCAACACTGCAAATACTGACTCTTTGCATAAATGTCATGTAATTGTCGATAGAAGCCTTTGAAATGTATGAAGTGCGTGTAATTATATTTCACTACATCACAAAAAACAACTGAAACAAAGATCTAAAAGCAGTTTAGCAGCAGACTTTGTGAAAACTAATATTTGTGTCATTCTCAAAACTTTTGGCCACGACTGTAGTCCCGTAAAAAAGGATTTGAGATGTTGCCTAGTATTGTGTATTAACTGTACTGAATAGCTTCTAATCTTTAAAGAAGCACTGTCAGAATTTTCTTCCCTTTTTAACGACAGGGCATTCTCTTTATTGCTGCTTTATGAGATCCACTACGCTCTGCTACCAATTCTGAATCCCTGAACCCTACAAAGTCTGCTGTGTGGACCTGAAGTCATTCCCCCTATATGCGTTCCTATGAGATCCTATGGCTGAGCTCTAAAGCAGGAATAA
The DNA here is from genome assembly GCA_033119425.1 of Bufotes viridis. Classification (NCBI taxonomy): domain Eukaryota; kingdom Metazoa; phylum Chordata; class Amphibia; order Anura; family Bufonidae; genus Bufotes; species Bufotes viridis. Next base: position 532,252,758 of record CM065589.1, on the reverse strand, counting down.
AGCCATGTTAGGGCCTTTTACATGGGCTGAAGAGGACAATTATTGGGGACAAACATTTGTACCAAAGATCGATCCTGTGAATTGTATTGTGTAAAGATAGTGTCTATCATCTGATGGAAGAGCAAGAGCTCGTTTGTTGGGTGAACAGACCTTTCATGTGGCTCCAATAACCCTTGTTGGAGACCAGCACATTACCCTACATGAACATGGATGTGTTGCTAACAGACAATGAACCTGCTGTTTATTAATAGAAATTTTCAGCAGGTTTAAAAATTCCCATTTGTCGGCGGCAGATCGTGCTGTGTAATCATGATCTGCTGCCAACAAACAGTGATTCAGTATGGGAGGAGCGATGGCATTAGCCATCACTCGTCCCCATACTGAGGAGGATATTGTTACTTCTTCCCCACCATTACCTGCTTCACCTACAGGTGTAATAGGACCCTTATTCATCACATTGAGAGGAAAGCACAGTTTGCAGGCATCTATTATCTGAAAAATGTGTTTATTCAAGGGAAAGGGACAGCCACCTGACAATAGCAACCCACCCAATATCTTACTTACATGTTTTTCTCCTGTTTGTAGAAGATAATATTATTTTGCTTGTTCTCTTAGGGTATTTTCACACTAGTGTTAAAGTTTTCCGGTATTGAGTTCCATCATGGAGGCTCAATACCGGAAAAAAATGCATCAGTTTGTCCAAACCCATTCTGAATAGAAAGCAATCAGTTCAGTAAGCACCAGGATGTCTTCTATTCCGTCCCTTTTACGGTATTTGGCTGGAGAAAATACCGCAGCATGCTGCGGTTTTTCTCCAGCTAAAATTTCCGAAAAACTTGCCGGATTGCCGGCTCCGGCATTGTTTTCCATTAAAATGTATTAATGCCGGATCCGGTACCAAGTGTTCAGGAAAGTGCTGCATTGACAGATCCAGTTTTTCAGTCTGCACATCCATAGACCTTTAAAAACGTGAAAAAAAAAAATACCGGAGAGACGGATCCGGTATTTCAATGCATTTGTCAGATGAATGCGCATCCATATGCGGAAACAAATGATATCCGTTTGCATACGGATTTCCGGATCCGGCAGGCAGTTCCAGCAATGGAACTGCCTGCCGGATTCTTCTAACGCTAGTGTGAAATTATCCTTAGGCCAACAAAAGTCTGAAAAATAAGATTCTCAACCTGCAAACAGATCCAAAGTAGAGGATGGCAATATACTAAAAGCACAAGACTGTTTGACTTGTGTGACTTTATTCTGAGTTATCAAGTTCACAGATCAAGACATTTTCATGGAACTACATGTCTTTGAAAAACACAACTATTATACAGTAACTCTGAGCTAAAGAGTTTATTAGAGTTCTTTCTGCTTTCAGTTATTCAATTGTTTAAACAGTTCCAATCTGGTTGTGTTCTCTTAATGCTTACAATGATCTCAGTTTGACGTGGAGAAGAGCTCATCACGCCTCTCAAGGAAAAAATTCTGAAGAAATGACTCGCTCTCACAAGACTTTCCTGCAAGATCTCACTTGAGTGTTCAAACTCTCGCAAGATCTTGATCTTTTCTGATGGCAAAGAGAGGCAGCCGTCGGCACATGACAGCTATTTAAAGTTGGCTATACCTTTCCCTTGAACAAAAACCACTTGTAGATCATAGACTCCTGCAAACTGTGCTTTTAGAAGCCCCAAGCAACTACCCCCCACCTTCCCAAAGTGAAAAACAGAGCTTGCACAATGATCACAATGCACTCACTATTATTACAGTCAGAAGGAGCCTTACTTTAAGAGGACCTGTCCCCTCTCGTGACATGTCTGTTTTAGCAATTACTCGCATTCCCCATGTAATAACAATTCTGGAGCATCTATTCTTATGACTCTATGATGTACCATCCCTTTATTATTCCTTCTAGGAGTTAAGAGTGAATTGTTTGGAATGATATTCGGATTGGAATGGATCTGTTCACACTGTCCGGGTAGAAAACGTGAGCTTCCTAGACCCAATAACTGGCGTTAGTTATAGCAGAAGTATACGCCAGTCCTTGGCTTCTATAAACTTTAGTTTCTGATGTACGGACTGCCAGAGATGGGCCAAATTAAATTAAATTCGGACGCAGAGGGATCAAGACTTGCATATGAGAACACCAGTCTTGATAATTGTCCTTCATTGATTTTTTAAACACATATAATTCAAAATTACCTATTTCTACTTCTCGGTATATAACATTTGCAAAAAATTGCTCTTCACATTAATATACAGAGTTCTGAGGGGTCTGCAATATCTAAAATATGGACAGGACAGGTCTGGAACTTCTTCTAGCAATGGACTCCATGGTATTTTCACGGAGTTTTTCTGTTTATATATGAGCACATTGATATTGCTATGCTGTTTTCTCATTCCAGGAAAAGCCAATATAAACTGGGCTACGAACAAAGAATGGGGGGAAGGCGAGAGGTTACTTATTGACCTATCGGCAATCATATACAGTAAAAGTACTGTCATCCAGAACTAAAGAGTCTTTCGTCCATATGATGATTTAGAATTAAGAAATGCTCTTAGCCTTCACTTATTCTAGTACTGCAAACTGATCAGAACAGGTAGATCTGCTGTTTGCGTTTCAAAAAGCATTCCTAAATCTTAAAGTGGCTATAAGTGTCAAAGCAAACACAGCTCCAGGGAAATAGTTGAGCTCATAAATGGCCTTGGATGATTGAATACTGCATCATCTGGTTGTTTCCATAGTACGGCTAAAGAATGCAATTGTGGTGACATATGTAGTCCTTGTTGTCTTGTAAACACTGTACGCTGGCCTTGTGGTTGTGACATTCTTCAGTAGGGTCTCATTGTACAGGCAGCGAGATGATGTATACTGTCATTAAATTTGTCAGACTCATCTTTAGGTCAGTCCAATTAGTAATGTGTTTTTTTATACTACTGACTATATGTATTTAGACATTACAGTACAGTTCAAAAATGATTATAGTGATAGATGGTAATGGTAAATTACACCATTGGGACGTCACTGTCCAGGTATGCAGGAGAAATGAATACCTTTCTTCCATGTGCTTGCATTTTTACTGTTCAGTCATTTTCAGGCGGTATGTGGATAGGTAGTAAATAGGACGTATACCCTGAGGCTGGCACAAAGCTGGAGGCCTGCTCTTCAAGAGTTCAGAGGGTACAGAAACATAGGAGAGTGGCAGGGGCAGACTGGGAACAAAGTGGCCCTGAAAAAAGTACTAAAAGTGGCCCCGTTGTAAAGTTACCGGGTTCAAATTGATGGAAGGCAGGGCCAACACAAGTAGGCAGGACTAGCAATACCATATTGTGGCACATTATACCACCCCAAAAGAGCCAAATACCACAGTCCATCACAAAATACTGCCACCAACAGCACAAAATACATCCCCAAAAATGTCCACTGGCCGGCCGTGAGGAGGGTTCAGGTGGCCCTCTGGGTATCGGCCCACCAGCAAATTTCCCTGTGAGGTCTATGGCCAATCCGCCCCTGGAGAGTGGACATAACCATAAAATAATGTACAAAGTGGCATTGGCCACCTTTGCCATGCCAAAATACTTTCATACTTAAAACATACTTTATACAACTTTATATAAATGTCATGGTGTAGAAATGGTCTTTTTCAGTATGCTAGAGCATGGGTTAGCATCAGCAACCCTCAGCACTCCAGCTTCATTCAATTCTGTGGGAGGTCCAAGAACAGCACAGCAAGCATACTGGGAGTTGTAGTCTCATAACAACTGGAGCGCTGAAGGTTACTGACACCAGTGCTATAGTGATAAAACCAATATAAATTCCTTTGCCCCACCAGCACAGTAAAACACTGTTGCAATTCAATATTTGGGGGTACAAAGGAAACAATGGGGCAAATATATTAAGAATTTTGTGCCTGGCCATTTTTAGTTTGCACCATATTTATGATTTTGGTTTGAAATATGGACCTTTTACCTCTCCTGACTTGTTTATTTTAGTAACTACTTTAGTAACTACCTGTGTAATAACAAATCTGGAGCATCTATTGTTATGGCTCTATGATGTGACATCCCTTTATTATTCCTACTAGACCTCATGAATGAATTACTAGTAGTTTGCAGTGAAGGTCCTGGAGGGGTGTTACTAGTTTGGAGGTGTGCCCCTTCACAGTCTGGCACTGTCCAGTTAATGCTGCCATTGTCAATGAGGCCACCTGTATCCCCTGGTACTCACCCTGGTGAACATCTCCTGCCCGATGGAAAGTGAGGTGCCCTTGCTAATGTCATGAGGTACAGGGCAGGGAACCCAGCAATGGAAAGAGTTTAGGTTAACAAATAACCAGTTTTACTAATATCTCAGCAGTCTCTCTATGAATTTACTTTTAAATACAGGCACAGTTCTTGTAACAGTTAATAAACTGCTGGCCGAATAAAGAGAATTAAGTTTTAACTCAATCAACCACATCCAGATGCACTTTCTATATCCAGCTATACTTCACTCTAATCCAGCCTGGGATTTCAGTAGTCTCCCAAAATATAAATCTACAATGCCCACTATGGGGTGTAGACTTGTAAACAGATGAAGGACCTGTGGAGTCCAATAGCCAAAGCACGTGAGTTACCTCCACAGTCTAATTCCTCGCACCAATTTGGCTGCTTAACCTTCTGTACATACGTACTTTGCTGCACTTAATCAGGAAGATTTTCTGGTGTTTTCTCTCTTGGATCCCAATTCTTGTCTGCAGATGCTTACAAGAGATACTTATATCTACCAACCTCCTTACTTTCCTACTAACTACTGACTCACAGAAAGGAGCCAAGCCTAAGTGGTTGGGCACACACCTGCCTAGTAATGATTGCCTAGGCCTGAGTATTAACTCTGTGTTTTCAGCCAGGTGGTACGCAACAATAAAACATGGGGGGAATTTATCATAAGGGGAATATTTGAAGTCAGTTTTGCTTGGGTCTGTGTTGGCATATTTTATGCCACATTTATCAAATGTCACAGGTTGTTTGAAAAATTTGTCTTATCCTTAAACCTAACACTTCTGTCTAGAGAAGCTACTCCAGTTTTCCTACTCCACTCTCCTCCTGGAGTGAGATTGTGACTTTTGAAAAAAGTCTTAGTGATAAATCTGGAATGAAAATCATTATATAACGTAGCTAACCACACCCACTTTTCCATGTATATTTTGAAACTGGAGTGAGTGGTGTAAAAATGGGAAAAGTTTCAAAAAATTTTGCCCAACTGAGTCTAAAAAGTTGTAAAAGCCCGCTTTGCAACTTTTTGAAGCCAGAATTTTGGAGTGAAGGCTTGATAATTCAGGGGCATAGTTTTATATGTAACCACACATTAGAAAATACGTCGTGAAAAACAGTAAATTCTGCTATTAGCGGTGGCCTCCAGGTGAGATTGATATATCTGCCCCAATATGTATTGGGGTCTGATATCTAATGTCTTTGAAGTCCACACAATATCTTACTTTACTACAGGTTTATTTCTCCAGCACTCTATTATTGCTTAGTACATAGAACTCCTGGTCATTTATTCCGGAATATTGTTTTTTGATCAGTAATATAAAAAAAATTAGAAAATATTTTATAGTAGTAATTAATATTGCAGTCTCTGGCAGACAGACATCTTGCCGTCAACTGATTGATAGTTTTGATTGATGATTTGCAGTATTTAAAGTACTATTTATCAGGAGCAGCTATGACATTGAATGAGGTTCAGTTAACTCATTATAGTACTGTAACCTATGAATAAGTATTACATTTATATACATAGTACAGATTATAATGTAAGTTTATTAATGTTAATAAATGTATAAACCCCTTAATGACCAATGAAGCACTGTGTACGTCATGATGTGGTGTTAGTTACCGCATCTTGACGTGCACAGTACGTCCTGAGATGAAAGTGTCTCCGCAAGTACACTTGCGGTGACACCGGCATCTAAATGGGTGTCGCGGACAGTGGGCACCTGGCAGAGGACTTTGACTGACCAATCGCAGCGTTCTGCAGCGCAGCTCCGATCCCATCATTGAGTTTATGTGAGATCGGGGCCGCGCTGCTGTATTTCTGTGCCCTGATCTTCAGGATGGCCGAGCGGAGGTAACAATTGACCCCCAATTCTTGTATTAGCATTAATCACACTCAAAACAGCCATGATGTCCAGGAAAAATATATGATTTAATGACTTTTGGATGTGGGAATGGACCCTCACTCCACCATAAAATGACCCTAACTACTGTAAACATACACTTTTGGTGACAAAATGGCCACAACATCATTTAAAGTGTAATTGTAATTTATTTATTTTTTTTGCTAATAGGGATAGGGAACATTTTTCTAATATACTTTATTTAGTTAAGTTGTACAGTCGTGGCCAAAAGTTTTGAGAATGACACAAATATTAGTTTTCACAAATTTCGCTGCTAAACTGCTTTTAGATCTTTGTTTCTGTTATTTCTGTGATGTAATTGTTATCGACAATTACATGACATTTATGCAAAGAGTCAGTATTTGCAGTGTTGGCCCTTCTTTTTCAGGACCTCTGCAATTCAACTGGGCATGCTCTCAATCAACTTCTGGGCCAATTCCTGACTGATAGCAACCCATTCTTTCATAATCACTTCTTGGAGTTTGTCAGAATTAGTGGGTTTTTGTTTGTCCACCCGCCTCTTGAGGATTGACCACAAGTTCTCAATGGGATTAAGATCTGGGGAGTTTCCAGGCCATGGCCCCAAAATGTCAACGTTTTGGTCCCCGAGCCACTTAGTTATCACTTTTGCCTTATGGCACGGTACTCCATTGTGCTGTAAAATGCATTGTTCTTCACCAAACTGTTGTTGGATTGTTGGAAGAAGTTGCTGTTGGAGGGTGTTTTGGTACCATTCTTTATTCATGGCTGTGTTTTGGGGCAAAATTGTGAGTGAGCCCACTCCCTTGGATGAGAAGTAACCCCACACATGAATGGTCTCAGGATGCTTTACTGTTGGCATGACACAGGACTGATGGTAGCGCGCACCTTTTCTTCTCCGGACAAGCCTTTTTCCTGATGCCTCAAACAATCGGAAAGAGGCTTCATCGGAGAATATGACTTTGCCCCAGTCCTCAGCAGTCCATTAACCATACTTTCTGCAGAAGGCCATCTTCCGTCTTTGCCTCACTGTGCGTGCAGATGCGCTCACACCTGCCTGCTGCCATTCCTGAGCAAGCTCTGCACTGGTGGCACTCCGATCCAGCAGCTGAATCCTCTTTAGGAGATGATCCTGGCGCTTGCTGGACTTTCTTGTATTCCCTGAGGCCTTCTTAACAAGAATTGAACCTCTTTCCTTAAAGTTCTTGATGATCCTATAAATTGTTGATTGAGGTGGAATCTTAGTAGCCACAATATCCTTTCCTGTGAAGCCATTTTTATGCAATGATGGCTGCTTGTGTTTCTTTGCAGGTCACCATGGTTAACAATGGAAGAACAATGATTTCAAGCATCACCCTCCTTTTAACATGTCAAGTCTGCCATTTTAACCCAATCAGCCTGACATAATGATCTCCAGCCTTGTGCTCATCAACATTCTCACCTGAGTTAACAAGACGATTACTGAAATGATCTCAGCAGGTCCTTTAATGACAGCAATGAAATGCAGTGGAAAGGTTTTTTTGGGGATTAAGTTAATTTTCATGGCAAAGAAGGACTATGCAATTCTTCTGATCACTCTTTATAACATTCTGGAGTATATGCAAATTGCTATTATAAAAACTTAAGCAGCAACTTTTCCAATTTCCAATATTTGTGTCATTCCCAAAACTTTTGGCCACGACTGTACATTTATAGGAGAAGAAATACCCAGAAATGTCCCCTAGCAATGCTCTCTAAATGAGCACTACTAAGGCATATCCGTATTCACAGCACAGTGCAGTACTGTCTGTGAAGACAGGCCGGGCTGGGAACTGCTAGGTTGCTGTCCTCACTGCTCCCTCACTTAGTGTACCGTATATATAGATATATATATATATGTTCACATGCCTGTTAGTTCACACTGATCAGCGTGGCCAGCACTGACAGTGAATGATTCTGGTATATCCCCAGCCACCAATACATAACAGCAAGCCGTAAGCGCTCCCTATTGTCAATGTATGGAGACAGAGAGAAGCTGTCCTGCAGTATATAGGAACTGGCATAGTATATAAATGTAGAATAGCCTCCCTGTATTCACAATAACGAGAGATCTGTAGATGGAAAAATAAAAAGTTATGGAGGTCAGAATATGGTGACATGAAAACTAACTTACTTTTTGTAATAAAATACAACAACAACTATAAATATATTGTATTGCTGTAATCGTACTGACTAGAAATGAGAGAAATTATTGAAAATTTGATTTGTCTGCTTCACCGAATTTTACAAAAAAAATTCTCTTTAACGAATTGGGCCGGGTTCATATGAGCGTTATAGAATTCCATTATAGGTTTAGCATTCCATTTTTCTCCATCCTAATACACATCTATGGGGACTATTTTTTCCATCATGTATAACGGAAAGAAAGGAATGTCCCTTATAGGCTTCTGTTTTGCATTCCGTCCTAGAATTCAGTTATATTCCGTTATAACTCTGTTATAACGGAACCTATAACGGAATTCTATAACACCGATGTGAACCAAGCCTTAGTGATGAAGTAGTGGGTGCAATGACAGGGACCGGCAAATGCCCCTTATATGCCACGTTCATCACTGATCGCAGCATCTGACATTAATATTAAGGTCTATAATAAAAAATATTAAAAATAAAATCATACTTATCTCATTCATTTGATCATGAAGAGCCTGCTACCGCCATCTTGATTGAAGGTCCTGCGCAAAATCTTGTGCAGTGCCTGATGACGTCATCACGTCTGCCAGCACGGGAACTTTAATTAAGATGGCGCGGCGGGCTCTTCGTGCTCAAATGGATCAGGTGAGTCTGATTTTTTACCCTATTTTAGGTAAAATTTATTAGTTACCACGAAGCACAAGGAATTTCGGCTTTGCAGCGAATCAAATTTTCTCTGAAATTAGGATCAAAGTCCACTTTGGACACTTCAATTCGCTCAACACTAATACTGACCCAGAGAATGAAGGCTAATAAGTCAGTTTTACCACATAGGGAACATTGTAAAAACAAAACCCATATAACTATGGCAGAATTGGGTTGTTGTTCTTTCAATTTCACCCGATTTATAATTTCTTTCCAGATTCCCACTACATCACATGCAATGTTGAATGGTGCCATTAGAAAGTACAACTTGTCCCACAAAAAACAAGCCCTCATATGGCTATATGAATGAAAAAATAAAAAAGTTAGGGCTTATTATTAGTTAAGAATAAGAATTTTCTATGCTAAAAACAAAAATGTCGCTGTGTATACTTCAGCAAACCAAACCCAAATTTTGTTTATGCCGTGGTTATTCAGCAGTCAGGCAGATGGTTACTTCAAGTTTGGATTAAGTATGGGTTTTCATAATAACTTTTTTATGAGGTGTTAATATATCTTGCACACATTGTAATTGTGTCTTGAAGAATACAGTCTAACTATAATCCAATGCAAAGTGCCAAATACCTGCCTTGTAAACAATTTATTGTTGTGGGAGTGCTGCCAGTAATCCCTTGTCTGCTTTCCCTTACAAAGCTGTTTATTCAGCTTACTGAGCCCACTTTTATGAATTTCAAAGAGCAACAACATAGCGTTGAACAACGTAATTAGTCATAACACAGCCTCCCAATGCAAGAAAGAAATTTCATGGAACACTTTTTTTTCAGTTCTATAATGAACATCTGAGTTGGACGTAAGTATACTTATAAAATGGATTGTATTTTGGAATTCATTACTGACCCTAGAAAACTTGAAAATAATCAAATTAATTTCCCTGGTCATTTATTATGAAATTAACATAGTTTTAAGAAAATTTAAAGTAAATTCTTCAGTATATTTTTTTACTAATTCAAAATATATTCTGGAACATACTTTTTTAACTGTTGTTTTTATTTTCTGGCTGTATTTATTGTATTTTCTTTCTATAAATACTCTTGACCTACCTGCAGCAGCAGCATTTCTAAAACTTTGTTTTGAAGTAGGCACTTGCACATCAGAAAATGACTCATTGAGACAGATACTTTATGCTAAGAGTTGCCTTTCCAACACAAATCTTAGGGGGTAATATTTAAAGTCATTTTGTTTTGGCATATTTTGCACCAAATTAATCAAATTTTGCACGTTGTTTGTTTAATTTGGCCCTTTTGTCTAAAACTACTACTTGTTTTTTCACCCACCCTACTGGAGTGAGTTTGTGGGTCTTTTTTGCCTTGTGTTTTCTATATTCTCTCAATCTAAAATCTGTTGGAGTGAAAGGTGCTGAATTTTTAAGCAGCTAGTTTATGCCATTTTCTGGCATAAATTATAGTAAATCTATTGGGCCTAGGTTGGCCCTTACCCCCACAGCTGAGCCCTGCTGTATTCATGTGTGGCAGCAATGGAAGAATACAGGGTGCATAAAATAATGTGCAAAAGTAAGCTCCAGCTCACCTGTACCTTCTTTGTACCAGACTTGCATGGTTGTAGTCCGATTCCCGACCGTTTGTAATCCACAAAGTAAAAACCAACACTGTTCTTAAAAGCTGTGGCGATCCTTTATTCTTGAGTACAGAAAGCACATACAAATAGGCAGCCTGACTCTCATTGTTACCGCAGAGTGAATGTCATAAACACAAAACCCATAAAACTGTGGTGGAATAGCGTATTTTTTTTCTAAATCCCTCATTTGGAATTTTTCCCAGCTTCCCTCTACATTATATGCCATATTAAATAGTGGCATTAGAAAGTACAACTTGTCCCGCAAAAATCATAGTGCGATCAAAACGAAAAATTAAAAAACCTATGGCTCAAGGAAGGCAGGGAGCAAAAAAATAAATACAGAGAAAAAGGCAGTTCAACCACATTTTCCTTCTTTTCCTTTACATTTTAAATTATGTTATAACTATACTGCACATATTACTATGGCATATATTTTTTGTGTCTTTGGCCTTGTATAGATCATTTTATTGATGTAAAACATTTACGGTATGTGTTTTCTTTCTTTTTACAGAGATTTTTTCTTACATTGCTTACCCTTATTTTATTTTTTATCCTACAAGTGGATTTTCTAGTAGGTTCTTTATTTTATATTTTTTTTATATGCTATTACTTTCATTTGTGTACTAACATCAATCATTTCCAAGTAACAGGCCAGATGGTCAAACAGCATTTGTGGTCCTTGGATACAATGGAGACAGGGTTGTTTGTGCATTCATAGCATGGCCCAAGATGATGTCAGAGCAAGCATTGCCAATGTACTGTTTCTGCCCTCTACATGTATAAAAGGCTAAAGGGTATGGTCACAAGGTAAGGTTTCTGAATGAAGTATTGGAAGCCAAAACCAGGAGTGAATAAAAAAATTAGGAAAATTGATATTTTCTCTCATTTTATGATCCACTCCTGATCTTGTCTTCCAAAACTGCATCAGGAAACCTGACTATGTGGTCATGCCCTTAGAGTGGATCATTGCTTTGTATTACAGTGTGATTACTGTCCCATTCTTTTAAGCACAATGAAGAGCATCCTAAGAATATCATCATTATGTGGCTACTGCATATTGTCAATCAGTCAAGTAATAACAGCTAACTTTGGTTGCTAGAGGCATAAACCAGTTTTTCTCATAAATTGGGCTGTTGAGGACCTCTGTGATTCTGTGAACATATCAAATCCCCAGCATTGAACCTCTAGTTGACATGGAAGCCTGAAATGATCCCATACCTGATAAACCTCAGCATACCTTTACCATTAATGGTAATTGATTTACCATTATATTCTCAGTTAAACAGAAGCTAATTACATAGCCCACTTCCATCATGTATCCAGATTATGAATACTATAGATAGTGAGTTGCTAATATTTCACTCTCCCAGTGACAACCATCGTTGCAGGACACGGTACATGACATAACAGTGACAATTACTGTAGAAAATCATTTGTAACATTAATTAGTGAAGCGAAGAAGAAAACAATGGCGAATGATTATCACCACTGTGAATGCTCTACAGCAGATTATCTCTTTATGACACTCGAGCAGCCGGAAAGACATCGATTATTTTGCCCGCTGGATGCAATACAATAATCAGACCAATATTTGTTTTAATAGATTTACAGAAACATTTACCCTGAGGAAATTTGTTCCGTCATATGAAACAAGTGCTGGTATTGTTCAGAGGGTTTTTTTTGTGTAGAGTTCACCCCTCTTTAATCTGTAGCTTAATCTAGACAAGCTTTGAAAAGTGATAGTTACTGCTCCATCACATAAAAGCTCAACTCTCAAAGCATCAGCTTTAGGTAAATTAGTCACAGGGATTTTGCATCCCATATGTCATCATAGGAAGGTTTCCAGGACCCAGCAGAACATGGGATGTGATTTCAGTAGAAGCGGTGATTCCTGTAGAGGTGTGTAGGATCTGGCTTTATAAATTTAGAAACAACATACTGTAAACTGTCACCACCATTTTCCACGGAAATCTCATTCATAACCTTTAGATTGTCCTCTACTCTGACCTAAAAAGAAACATAAAGGTAAAATAAAACTTTGCATATACAGCAGTTGCATATTACTAGATACCTTACAGAATATCTGCACTCCTCTTTCTTTTATGATTGTGTGGTCTGGGTTATATTACCTTGATCTGTGGTAACAGATGTTTGTTCACATGTACTGAATCTTTTGGACCAGTTTCCACATCCCCGTAATTCTTATTCCAGTGCGCCAACACATTCAGTAACAACTCTCTTATCTTATTTCATCAATCCATTGACAGATAAAAATACATTGTCATTCAAACTGTTCCATCATTTTTTGTTTCAAAAATGTTTTCTTTTCTTTTTTTTATTTCTTTTTCATACACATACAGTTCAGTAAATCTTAACTCAAAATAATACAATCCCACCACCACCCCCTAAGAAAGAAAAAAAAGGGAAAAGGTCTCCTACTTGATTTTTATGTTTTATTTCTTCATTATTTAAAACAATAAACCATGGCTCCCAAATTTTCTCCAGTTTATCTCTTCTATCAAATGCTATGACTTTAGTGCTGTCTCCACATAATGTATTCTCCATCCGTCCCTTAACTGGTTGTGTTAACAAGTTACAATTTTTTTTCAGTTTTATAGCTAAATAAACTTAAGTTAGAAACCATCAAAATAAACTGTAATAGTTTTTTAGATTATTTACTGACCACCTACCGTGTTTCACCCCAAATGAAAAGTAAATAGGCGATTGTTCCAACCTTTTCTTAAGTACCCCCTTTACCACATTCAATATTTTTTTCTAAAATATTTGTATCACCAGTTGAGCGCATCATAAATGAGTGAATTTCTTCAAATTCAATTTGGATTCGATTTGGCCAAATCAGTCAGGGGAATCGAATTGTGTCTGAATAAATTTGACCCAAATCGACTCTGCTCTAATTGCCCTGAAAAGTTGTATATGGCACTCTTGGGTCTCCTAGGACTGTAATGCACACCATTTCAGGCTCTTTAACGCCATTCTTAAAGTGACAACGATATATATGGCTATGGGTAAACGCATGGTAGCTGATGGTAACAAACAGCATTTGTAAAAAGAAACTGTACTATAGCATTTTTTTCTTCATCTTTCCTGTCTTCATGATTGATGTCATTTTGAGAAATCCTTCCGAATCAGATGACCAAAAACTTTGATTTGATCCGAATAATTGGAAAATTCTGTTTAATAATTTGATCTCTATGCATTACACATATGTATCATAGAACCAAATTTTCCACAATCTTTAATACATTGTCTATATATATAGTTTATCACTCTTTATATTTTGCTTAATTTTGATGGGGTCACCATGGTTTGTGTAACATTTTTACTGACGTTTCTAATAATAAGCACCGCTGACTACTTCTACCTAGTTCTCTAGCAATATTATACCATGTTCCTAAAGGTAAAACCTCCTCCATTTCTTCTTTCCACTTTTTCGTAGAATCTACTAACTTCGTTATTTTCTATATTTTTTTTATCCAAGATAGCCCTCATGTACACAGGAAAGCTTTATGCAAGAGGGTGTAATATGGAACTGTAGATACTCCTTATGCTGCCATATGGCGCTCTGTGAAGTGTTGTTTTTTCTGTCATACATAATGCAAATGAGAAACCTCTGTATTCTTTTGTATGAAACTCATACAGTAAAGTCTCACAAAGGTGTATAGGTGCCATAGGTTGTACAGAGGCGTTAAATTGGCACTGACAAAATTATCAACTTTCCCAGCTGATATAATTCATCAATAATAGTAACCTTCAAATTTAACTCCTCTAATGAAGCATTTTGCTTGTTCTCACTACTTTTATATAGTCCAGCACATTACATTCCAAGTTTTGCCCTGAAAGCCCTGCACTAGGTTAATTCAGATTAAAAGGAATTCAGGCCTGCTCTTTGTCAGTGATTACTGACTGGTGAAAGCACCACCGTGTTGGGAACTTTTCAATAGTACCTTCTCAGATGCATTATCCCATTTGTGTTTAAACTTATTTTATTGAGCATAGAATTCCAGTAATTCACAAAACAGGTAATGTCAATTTCACAAAACTTGTCAAAAACAGACAGTTGCAATAAAAGAGTTCAATACCCATGCAGTATTCTTGTGTGATTATGATTAATTAAAATAATTGAGTTATCACAACTTTGTATGAAACGTTCGAAAAAAAGTAAGTAAGAAAGTGGTAGATAGGAATAGAAGGAAAGAGAGAAGATTGGGGGGGGGGGGGATGATCAAGAGAGGGGAAAAAGAAAAAAAAGGGGGTGGGCCACGTAAAATGGTTCCATACGGGTGAGGATCCCATTGTATCAAGAAGCGATTTGGGCAAGGAATTCAGGAGAATTCTGGGAGTCAATTCAGCTGTTCCATAACTTAAGGTATTTCAGAGTTGTGTTCCATTCTAACAATATACTGCATCTCTTGAAACCATTCCCATCAACGACAGAGGAGTGTCTGGGGATCACGGATTTGGCTGCTGTGATGTAAAATCTTAAAATAATCTATTTTTGAGATGCAATAGACCTTGGTAGGATGGAGAGGAGCACTACTTGTGGAGAGTTCACCACCGTTTTCCGGGATAAACATTGAAATGCTTCAAAGATTTTGTCCCAAAATGGCTTAATCAAGTTGCAACCCCACCAGATGTGGAGCATTGTGCCAGTTCACGTATTGCACCTCCAACATAGGTCAGGAACAGATGGAAACATTCTGTGTAGTTTGGCTGAATATCTGTACCAAAGTGATATAATCTTATAGTTTTTTTTCTGTGCGGCACAGGCCATGGATAGTTTGTGTGTGAACAAAAAGGATTTTGCAGATCAACTCGATCTAGGGCAGTACCCTAGAAACGGGGATCCTCTGTGTAATGCATGTTAAGGAATGAATCTTTATCTGCACTAGCAAGGAATGCTGGGTTATAAAAAATCGGGGTGAGTGGACTTAGTCTTCTAGGGCGAATCTCTACAGCGAATCTCAGAGTTTAAGAGTATGTCTTAATATGGACGAACCTCAATCCATGGAGCGTGTTTGAGAGGAAGCGGGTACTGGGTTTGTTCCAAACCAGCCCATTGTTTCGTTTTGATATTAAGTATTTCAGATTTTGAGTAGTTAACTTTAAAGTTACTTAAGTGCTCAAACCTTTCAAATTCGTGTAAAATAGAGGGAAGGGAAAATGCGAAGCTGAGTGATGTATAGCAATAAGTCATCAGCATATAGTGCTGCTTTATATCGTGTGTTTTTGATAGTGATGCCATGTATAGAGGGGTTTTGACGAAGTGCTATGGCTAAATGTTCCATCACTAGAACATATAATAACGGGGATAATGGGCAGCCCTGTCTCGTCCCATTTCGGATCTGTATTGGTGAGGATAGGAGTCCCTTAACCCGTACTTTAGCGGTAGGATTAGAATAAAGGGCCCGTATTCTTGCAAGAAACTTAGGCCCAATCCCTAATTGCTTCAAGGTGATGTCCAAGAAGGCCCAGTGAACTCTATCGAAATCCTTTTCGGTATCTATGGATAATAAACTAAGTGGGATATCAGATATTTTTGCCATATGTGTGAGCAAAAGAGTCTTAATTGTGTTATCTGGCGCTTCCCTCCCTTGGATGAAGCCTACTTGAATCATATGAATCACATTTGGGATTAAGGGGCCATTCTGTCAGCGAGGATCTTGGAAAATAATATTATGTCAATATTGATCAAATAAATCGGCCTAAAGTTGGAGGACATGGAATGGTCTTTCCCAGGTTTAGAGATAACACTTATATGTGCCTCTAATTCCTGTTTGGTGAAGTGTGATTCAGGACCTATGCTATTCAAGACTTTTGTCAAGAAGGGTGTGAGGAGATCACAAAAGTGTTTGTAGAATGTTGTTGTATAGCCGTCATGTCCTGGGCTTTTGCCAGATGGTGAGTTTTTGATAATGTTCCTAACTTCTCCTTCTGTAAAATCTGAGTCTAGGGATCCTTGATCAGCCTCTGATATCTCGGGCAGCGCTGTTTTGGAAATATATTCCTCAATGTTAGTTAGTGAGGCATTTGCCATATCAGAGAACTGACCTTTTATGTTAAACAGTTGAGAGTAATAATCTCTAAAGACTTCCAATATGTCGGTAGGGTTGCACATAACATTACAGTCACTTCTTCTAATGCATTATCCCATTTGAACACTCTAATTACCCATAAAATGTTTCTTTATTATTGTAGAAACCTACATATGCTTAAAAGGTGCCCATAGGTGGCTGACAGCCTAATGAACAACTATCCCTCCCGACTCCCCAATATTATTTCATGCTCCAACATATGCATGTGTTTGCATTGAGACACCTCTGCAGGAACAAAGGATTGGGATTAAACAATCACCATGAGGGGGAGTTGGGGCCCCCGTTATTGGATTAG
The DNA here is from genome assembly GCA_033119425.1 of Bufotes viridis. Classification (NCBI taxonomy): domain Eukaryota; kingdom Metazoa; phylum Chordata; class Amphibia; order Anura; family Bufonidae; genus Bufotes; species Bufotes viridis. The sequence goes on along the minus strand of CM065589.1, from coordinate 532,235,752 downwards.
ATATTCAGATGCAGTGGCGTGCCTATGGTGTTTGGCACATCATGGGGCGGATCATTTCTTTGCTCCCCCTCCCCCCCCCCCCCATTCCAATACTTTAAAAAAAATTTACCCTCTCACAGTAGTTATGCCCACATTGTGCCCCCCTCACAGTAGGTTTGCCCTCTCCATGCCCCCTTCACAGTTGTAATGCCCTCTTTGTGCCCCCTTCACAGTAATAATCCCCATTATGTCCCCTTTACAGTAATATTGCCCACTGTGCCCCCTTCATAGTAATAATGCCCATTGTGCCCCCTTTACAGTAATAATGCTCATTGTGCCCCCATAATAGTATTAATGCCCACTGTGCTAGTAATGCCCTCTGTGCCCCCTCCATAGTAGTAATGCTCTCTGTGCCCCTCCATAGTAATAAAGTCCTCTGTGCCACCTCCATAGTAATAAAGCCCTCTGTTCCCCCTTCTGTATTAAAAAACACAGTAACTACTTACCTTGTCTGGCTCCTGAAGCTCACAGTCCTCTCTTCCCTGCAGACACAGATCGCTCTGCAGCACTGTGTGGGGCCGGAGCTTATGAAGATTTCCAGGCTGCAGGTTCCGCCCACACAGGCCGGCAGCGCGATCTGTGCCTGCAGGCTCAATAGTGGAGTGGGGAGAAGTCTTCCTGCTTTACCATACAGAGCGCCGCTGGCCTGAAGGAGGGGAGGAGTGCAGGGGGCTGAGCGGTGAGTCACAGGACCCAGCTCCCTGCTCTCCAGCAATGAGTGCTTCGATCTGTATTGATGGAAACGCTCATTGCTTCTGGCACCCCCCTGAGAGCCGGTGTAACGCCCCAGAGTGGCATTACCACCTTTGCACCCCACCACTATCTCCTATGGTTAACCGAATGTCATCTAGGTATTCATTTCCAGGTCCTGCAAAATGTGTATTCATATTTCTTGTTTTGTAATTGTTCGTATAAAATGTACTTGGTTCACCAGCAGATGGCGGCATAAATGGCACAGCTATCTTACATAGAATGGAACCTTCTTTCCATTCTATTCTCTCCCTCTAGGGAGGAGTTTAGCTAGTTAGAAGTCAGTCTGGCGTACCCCCTGCCAGGGGAAGGCTGTGTCCAAGCCAGCCAGAGCACCTTCAGCTCTGCTGGATATGGAGGCCAAAGCTTGGAGCCTCTGAAGCCAGGAAGTAAGTTCCCTGGACAAAGAAAGAGACAGACCAGATTACAGAGTTAAGTTACAGCATAAAGAAGAAGAAGCTGAGTTCAATAGCCGGCCCGTCAGTACAGCAGAGCCGAAGAGCAAGAGACGTAGCAGAGAGGAGTTTGCCTGCCACAGTTAATGCTAACGCCTGCTGGAAACCAAGATAAAGCCTGTAAACTGTTTGGAAGAAAGTTTATTGAAAGTAAAGTTGCTGTTCAACTATATCCAAGGTCTGGACTCCTTCATTTTTTCAAATCCCTCAACTATTCCCCCTATTTGCTCTGCTATGGACGAAAATGCCTGGGCTTCCGGCGTATCCAGGTAGGAGAACTGTGACACATGCAACACCATTAAGGGACATCATAGGCCACCCTACACCACTCTGGTATTCCTACACCTGGGTCCCACCATATCACTAAAAGGGGCCCTGTGCCCTTGTTGCTTCACTGCAACTGGTGTCACGACTATATATACTGATCCCATATCACTAAAAGCGACCCTGGCTTTTGTCCCAGTCTGCCACACCGGCACCCGCGGCAGACCGCCCCACGCTCTTCCTCTCCCTCCCTCTCCCTCTCTCTCCCCCTTAGTTTGCCACTGTTCAGATGGCACTTCCAAAATCGCCATGTTCTGCCAAACATAAATCTACAGTAGTGTCTAATGATTCCTTTCTATGTAAAGACATGTGTCATAAAATGTTATATTCTAGAGGTGTTCTTCCCTAGAAAGATTGTGAAGATGCAATATGGAGTTGTACATAGACTGTGGTATGGTGCTGCAGGGATTCAGTGTGCCTCCTTACAGGCTGTTCATGAAACCTAATACATTAACGGGTCACTGCAAACATTTCCAGTCCTTCTTTTATTTAGGCTACTGATTCATGACCTTCATTGTAAAATTAGACACACTTGTGAAAATGTAACTGAAGACAATATTTTGTCTCTGTTGAGCCTTGACATTTTTTACCTTTACTAACTCCAGAATTAATGTGGCTTTCAAACACATACAGTGTGTATACACTATTATATATCTCTTTTGATGGTATTTGACCATTTAATCGCCTATAGTTTTTCTTGTGACTTAAGAGCTAGTAGATCAATAGCTAGCTATTGAAATCCTGAGCAGCATCACGCAGAAGAATTTATTCTTCATATCCCAAGATAATGACTTCCTCTTAGTGCTTTAAAAGCCAGAGCTAGGTGGCCATGTCAGCTCATTGGTATTCGGAATAACCATGGATTTCAGCAGCATTTGTAGAAATGTGACCATATTAAAATTGGTAATTCAAATTGCTTTGATTGTAGAATTCTTTCTGGAGCTAAAGTTACACTACCAGAATAATATGCGAGGAGTCTACTTATCATGGCTGTCTGGAATGAATTCAGTCTTTAACAGATATATCCAGATATTTGACATAAATATCCAAATGTGAAGCCTACAGTAGATTTACACACATAGGAAATTAAATAATAATTTATTAATCAGCAGCTGGACAATCTGTTTCATTTTGTAGAATTATTGTCACACTTTATCGCATTTTTGAACAGATTATAATAACATTTCTGCACTTTGCATTATCAGCATTGTATAGGTCAATGTTATTTGTCATTTAATAACATTTACAGTGCCCTGCAAAAGTATTTACCCCCCTTGACTTTTTTCGTATTTTGTTACATTGCAGTCTTAAGTTCAATGTTTTGTTAATCTAAATTTTATGTGATGGATCAGAACACAATAGTCTAAGTTGGTGAAGTGAAATGAGAAAAATATATAAATAAAACTATTGTTTAGAAATAGAAAACAGAAAATTGCCATGTGCGTATGTAGTCACCACCTTTGTTAGAAAGCCCATAAAAAGCTCTGGTGCAACCAATTACCTTCAGAAGTCACATAATTAGTGAAATGATGTCACCTGTGTGCAATCTAAGTGTCACATGATCTGTCATTACAATGACACACCTTTTTTGAAAGACCCCAGAGGAAACAAGTAGGGGACAATGTTGTTGAGAAGTACAAGTCAGGGTTAGGTTATAATAAAAATATCCAAATCTTTGATGATCCCCAGGAGCACCATCAAATCTATCATAACCAAATAGAAAGAACATGGCACAACAGCAAACCTGCCAAGAGACAGACGCCCACCAAAATTCATGGACGGGGCAAGGAGGGCATTAATTAGAGAGGCACCACAGAGACCTAAGGTAACCCTGGAGGAGCCGCAGAGTTCCACAGCAGAGACTGGAGTATCTGTACATGGGACGACAATAAGCCGTACGCTCTATAGAGTTGGGCTTTATGGCAGAGTGGCCAGAAGAAAGCCATTACTTTCAGCTAAAAACAAAAAAGCATGTTGTGAGTTTGCGAAAAGGCATGTGGGAGACTCCCAAAATGTATGCAGGAAGGTGCTCTGGTCTGATGAGTCTAAAATGGAACTTTTCGGCCATCAAAGAAAACCCTAAGTCTGGCGCAAACCCAACACTTCACATCACCCAAAGAACACCATCCCCACAATGAAACATGGTGGTTTCAGCATCATGCTGTGGGGATGTTTTTCAGCAGCCGGGACTGGGAAACTGGTCAGTGTTGAGGGAAAGATGGATGGAGCTAAATACAGGGATATTCTTGAGCTAAACCTGTACCACTCTGTGCGTGATTTCAGGCTAGGATGAGGTTTACCTTCCAGCAGGACAATGACCCCAAAGCAACACTTCAGTGGTTTAAGGGGAAGCATGTAAATGTGTTGGAATGGCCCAGTCAAAGCCCAGATCTCAATCCAGTGGAAAATCTGTGGTCAGACTTAAAGGTTACTGTTCACAAGTGCAAACAATCCAACTTGAAGAAGCTGAAGCAGTTTTGTAAGGAGAAATGGGCAAAATGCCAATGGTAAGATGTGGCAAGCTCACAGAGACTTATCCAAAGCGACTTGGAGCTGTGATTGCCGCAAAAGGTGGCTCTACAAAGTAAAGACTTTAGGGGGGTGAATAGTTATGCACACTGCCTTTTTCTGTTATTTGGTCCTATTTGTAGTTTGCTTCACAATAAAACAAAATAAAAAATCTTCAAAGTTGTGAGAATGTTCTGTAAATTAAATGATTCAAATCCTCAAACAATCCATGGTAATTTCGTGTTGTGAGGCACCAAAACACGAAAAAAGTCAAGGGGGTGAATACTTTTGCAAGGCACTGTATTTCCAAGAGCTTATTAAGGCCCTTAGTCCCATTGAACGTGCACACATCTGCATAAAATTTTTGTGTCTGTGCCGCCATTTTCCCTTTTTATGTTATGCGCTTATTAATATAGAAAACTTAACACAGGGCCCATCAGTGTGGTGACTTCAAACAGCTTTGCTCCTGTAACAGCTTTTTGAAAGGAGAGACAATACAATTTCATGCACACTTGGTACCTTTTTAGAGTGTCTATACGTTTGGTAGCTTGTAGTAGGGATGGGCTGAACTTTATGTATTAACTCCTCAAAAAACTGCCATCAATTTAGAGAAACTAGTTGACGGCCTTTCTTTGGTAGGTATCATTTGTAGAGTTGAGCAAATCGAAGCATCCGAAGTTCACTTACTGCACCATTAATAAGTGCCTTGTATTAACTTCCTTTACATATTAAATGGCACTTGCTGAAGTGAGACAACCCCTTTAAGGGTAAAATAATGGGTTCACTTAGCAATTTGCGACTTTTTAACGTCACTTTTCTTGCAGAATGGAAATGCAAATCTCCCCCCATACTATCTCATCATTTTCATTTAGGTCAGTAACCCTGACTTCTTTAGAAGGAGAGAAATAAAAAAACACGGCGCTCCATGGTGAAGTACATGTACACCAGAGATCTAGAACAGCAGGTAAGTAATGAGGTCTCTTGTAAATACAGGCACAACTTTGAGAAGCATATGAACCCTCAAAGAAAAGGAATGAAGGCAACCGTGGGATCCCCTGCCGGTAATGTAGGAAGATTCCCGAAACTAGCAGAAAAAAATCTAAAGTAGCAGTTGCAATATAAGGGTGGAGAAAGAGGTACTTGAGGGTGGAGAAAGAGGTTCATTTAAGAATGCAAAGTGGGTTCACTTATTTCAGGTTGCAATAGGGGATTTTCTTATTTTTGGATGCAAAAAAGAGGTTCACTTACTGTACTTAAGGGTGTAAAGTGGGTTCACTTATTTTAGCATGAATTAGTAGGTCACTTACTTTAGGGTGCCATGGGGGCTCACTTAATTTAAGGGTGTAATAGGGGGTGGGGGTTCACTTACTTTAGGGTACAATAGGGGGCTCACTCACTGTAGGGTATAATAGGGAGTTCACTTACTTTAGAGTGAAATAGGGGTTCGCTTACTTTAGGGAGCAATAATAGGCTAATTTAAATTAGAGTGCAATAGGGGGTTCACTTACGTTAAGGGTAAGGTGCAATAGGGATTTCAGTTAAGGGTGCACCGTGGGCTTACTTAAGGATTTTTTTATTTTTTTTGCTGTGTGGTTTAGCTGTGAATACACAGTATATTTGAAACTCATTTGACACTGACCAGTGAGAAAAGTCAGACATCAAAGTCAAACAATTTTAATTTGTCTCCTAGCTAGGGTTTAAAAATACAATTATTTTGTTTTTTAAGGTTTCTATTGGGTCTTGAACCTAAAGACTAATGTAGACCAGTAGCCTTACTATTGGGCTATAGACTTAAACATCGCTACTACTATCTACAAGACAGTAGCCTTACCATTGAGCCAAAAGGCTGAGCTCTAAGCGGGCAAGGATTTTATTTGATTATGTGATTTAGCATACAAATACACAGTAAATCTATAACTCATTTTGACTCTGACTCTGACCAGTGAGGAAAGTCAGACATCAAAGTCAATCATCATTTTAATTTGTCTCCTAGCTAGGGTTTAAGATACAATTTTTAAAAGGTTTCTATTGGATCTTGAACCAAAAGCTACTGTTTATAAACCAGAAACATTACCATGAATCTACAAGCTCAGCTTTGAGCAGGTCTACATTTTCTTTATCTATGTGATTTAGCAAACAAATACACAGTGTACCTAAAACTCATTTTGACTATGACGCTGACCAGTGAGGAAAGTCAGACATCAAAGTCAAACAACACTTGAATTCGTTTAATTCCATTCTTTTCTATTTAGGTTTGTATTGGGTCTTGGACCCAAAAACCTACTGTTTGCAAGGCAGAAACCTTACCATTAAGCTATAGGCTCAGTTACACCTGTGTTTGTTCTTGGAAATAACTAAAATTAAAATTTTTTCATCAGCATTTCAGAGAAGTAAACTGCCTATTAGGCCGAGCACGACCACAGCATATGCAACATACCCGCATTCCGCTAACCGCATCGAGGACATATCTCCTGCCACTGGTTCTCCTCTAACGGCCCCGCCTCTGCCTCCCACTTTGCCCTACTGTTTACTGGGTAATCTTGCAGAAATCGGTCCAACATGGCCTGGTAAAGCAGATAAATAACCCCAGACGAAGAATTCCTCCGATCTACAAGGGCAATAATTTTGTTTTGCTGTACATTACTTAACCTACCGCCCTAATTGTCAGCCCGGAAGGCGTGGTGCAACTGTAGGTATCTAAAAAAAAGTCTGATGAAGGTAAACCAGTTTCACTCTGAATTTGCTCATAAGTTTTAAAATCATTTTGTTCAAGAAGTTGGTGAACTCTTGTCAGACCCCTAGAACGCCCCCTATACCCTTCAGGGAGCCCAGATGTGGCAGCCACGAGGTATCCCATATGGAAGTATATTGTGTGATGCCCTTCATGCCCTGTATGTCCCTCACCTTCCACCATGTCTTATGCAGGAGGAAGAGTTTAGGGAACGCTAACCCTGACATCTTCAGCTTATTAGCCTCTAAAGCCTTGTATAGGTTTGATACCTCCAGGAATGCACTCAATAACCCTTTTTGGGAGTCTCCCTCCCCCCTTTCCCAGCCCTGAAATTTTTTTAATAAGTGGAAAAGCAAGCTCAACTATAGTTAGCTATGAACTTTCTTTGGCTGTGTGATTTAGCATACAAATTAACATTAAATCTATAACTCATTTTGACTTTAACCCTGACCTGTGAAGATGTCAGAGTCAGGTGTCAAAGTTAGGTGTCAGATGTCAGAGTTAGATATCAAAGCAGGTGTCAGAGTCAGATATCAAAGTCAGATATCAGAGTTAGATCTCAGAGTCAGGTGTCAGATGTCAAAGTCAGATGTCAGAGTTAGATATCAGAGTCAAGTGTCAGAGTCATGTATGAGAGTCAAGTGTCAGAGTCAGGTATCGGGATGAGTATATTGCCTCAAACTGACATTATTCTGATGTTTGACTATGATATCTGATCATGTCCTAAAATGAACACTGTACATAACACATGAATCTATTGATACCAAAATTAGACTATTTGTAAATGATTGGGTCTTATAATAAATAATATAATTTGAAGATAATTTGAAGATTTAAACCATCAAAAAATGTGGTGTTAAAAAAGCAGGATGCGCTCATACCCATATGCAGTTGTGCATTTCTATAGGGGAGCACATCCTGCACTTGTAGTCCGTTGCTAATGGCAATCACCAGCAAAAAATGCATACAATGGATGATGCCAGCAACGGACTACAAGTACCACAATGGACATCCTACATAAGATGAAATTTATGTGGATGTGGCAAGTATTCAGAACAAACACAGAACCAGAGATAGTTGCACACTGCCGTCACACTAAACCCTCACACTGATGTTAAAATTGAGAGGTTAGTTCGACATATCCTACTAGGAGGACATGTCTTAAGCTTGGGCACCAGTGTCAAGGTCTCTCAAGCAGCCCGAGGCCCTAACACTCACCTACCTGCGCCATATGGGCGATATCAGGGGCCAGTGGGCAATTACAGGAGCATTAGGACGACTCACAAACATCTCCTCTGTTACCTCCAGCATGTAGCCATGCTTGCAATGGGAGGTGGGAGGTGTCTATGAGCACCACCCAAGACTGACTGATATAGCCCAGAGCCTAGCAGGTGCACCCAAATGTGACCTGCAGATGAAAAACAGGCACATTTAAATTAGAGTTTATACACCTCCGTACATATATATAAACCATCAAAAAATGTGGTGTTAAAAAAGCAGGATGCGCTCATACCCATATGCAGTTGTGCATCAACTTAACTTGCAGGGCCGTGGTGGGAACATTGGCACCCTAGCCACGCTTTACTTTCTGCCCACAGATTCTACAAATGGCCATGTTCATCTCCTCCGGTGGCTTAACAAAAAACTGTCACACCGGTGAGTAGGTGAAAACACCCCCAACACTCCGCACTGACTGGCTGCTAACGTCGCTGCTTCCGTGAAACCCTGCACCACTACTTTCCAAACAGGTAGGCCCCTGCGAAGCAGGTGGTCTACCCCGGGCACATTTGGCTCCCGACCTCCCACTGCTGCCACCCTGCTGACTCCCGCCCACGCTAGCGACTTGCTGGCTCTGCCGCTGCCTGATGGGCAATCTGCCACCCTCTTCTCCCGATGATGATGAAGCCCCTAGTTTACCCGGCTCCAAAGTGCGATCAGCTACATAATCATCATCGAGTACTGTCTGCACATCACTGATGTCCTCCTCAACGGTCTCTGGGTCAGGAGCCTGACCACTCGCAACACCAGCTCCCACACCACTTTCCTCATCACTACTTGCCCGACTATGGGAGGAAGCGGTGGATGTTTCCTCCACATCTTGGCTGGCCAGTAGCTGCCGACTGTCCACTAGTAGCTCGCTGTATAGTGGAGCTGAACCCACATTCTATAATACTTCTCTGGCTGAGGGAACAGAAAAGGACAGAGGCAGGTTGAGGACAGGTGAGGGCACAGGGCCTGCTCTCGGACCATGCCAACTAAGGGTTGTGTCTGACGAACCCACTGACTCTTGGCTGGGGGTGTCTTATGTCACTTGGGATGAAGTGGGTGACTGAGTCAACCATTCAAGAACCGCAGGGTTGCTGGTCAATACACGACCGCTAGATGACACCGAGAGTTTAGGCCTCTCGCTGCGACTCCTGCTGCCACGTCCTCTTACTCTGTTGTGACCTGTGCCTGCGCCAGAAACCTTTAGGCCTCTGCCTGGCACATCTCTGTCTGACATACTGTTAGATCAAATAAATAAATAAAAAGGAAATTAAAACACCCCCAAAAAGTCTGTAATTTTCTCACTTTACCACACAATGGCTAATAAGCCCTTTTTTTCCACTAATACATGCCAAAGAAGGCTTTAGAACATATAATTGCACCACTGAATAGTAAATAGGCCCTTACTTTTTCCACTGCTACTCGCCACAAAAGGCTTTAGAACATATAACTGCACCGCTGAACGGCAAATAGGCCCTTACTTTTTTCCACTTATAAACACCAGAAAAGGATTTAGAACATATAACTGCACTGCTGAACGGCAAATATATATATATTTTTGCCACTAATACACATCAAAAGGGGCTTTAGAACACCGCTGAATGGCAAATAGGCCCGTACATTTTTCCACTTATACACGCCACAAAAGTCTTTGGAACATATAACTGCACTGCATAACGGCAAATAATATATACCGTATATTTTTGCCACTAATGCACGCCAAAAAGGTCTTTAGAACATATAACTGCATCGTTGAACGGCAAATACCGTATTTTTCGCCCCATAAGATTCTTTTTTCCCCCTCAAAAGCGGGGGGAAAATGCCCCTGCGTCTTATGGGACGAATACTAATAAAGCACTTTTATATTGTGTGCAGTGTGTACTCACCGCTTCCTGGTCCTCGGCACTCCACTGTGATGGCTGTGCAGCTGTGAGGTTGCGATGTGACCTCACAGTGTGCGCGCCCACACAGCAGACAAAAGAGGTGGAAGAACGAGTGCGGGAGGTGAGGAGCGGCGAGGCATCCGGAGCAGGAAAGGTGAGTGTTTATTTTATTTTATTTAACATGAGGCTGATGGACACTGCTGGGGGCATATATGAGGCTACAGGGGGGCATATATGAGGCTACAATGGGCATATCTGGGGCTACTAGTGGCATATTATGATGCTACTGTGGGCTAAAGAGACTACTGGGGGCATATATGGGGTTACTGGCGCTGAAGAGAGACTACTGGGGGCATATATGGGCTACTGAGGCTGAAAAAAGACTACCGGGGGCATATATGGGGCTACTGGGGGCTGAAGAGACTACTGGGGCATATATGGGGCTACTGGGGGCTGAAGAGAGACTACTGGGGCATATATTAGGCTACTGGGGGCTGAAGAGAGGCATGGGGCTCTTATCTGAGGTCTGGATGGGGGTTGGGGGTTATTTCCATTGGGGTCTAAGCTGAGGTCTGATTGTGGGTCTGATCTGAGGTCTTATTGTGTTTTTTTTTTTAACATTGAGGGTCTGATTGGTGGATTGACCTGAGGTGTCATGAAAAATATTTTTTTATTATTGTCTAATTAGAAAGAGAGGGTAATTAGACTTAAATTCACAGGGTGTCCCCAAGCATACTGACAATACTTGGGGATACCCCCTTCATGGTCATAGAACTGATTCGATATATGGAGTCAGAGCAGGGACTCCTAAGCGAGGAAGAGTCTCGACTGTTCGGCATTCCCCACTGTTCAGGGATCTGCGATTAGACCGGGTACTGACACATGCCCTGTTGGAAACTATAGGCCAGTAAGTTTAACCATCTGTTATGGGTAAACTGTTTAAAGTTTTTTATTGATGCTATCTTGGAGTACCTCAATGAAAATAAGCAAATAATGCCATATCAGCATAGCTTCATGAGGGATGTCATGTCAAACTTATTTAATCCGTTTCTATGAGGAGGTAAGTTCTAGACTTGACTGTGGAGAATCAATGGATGTCGTATATCTTGACTTCTCCAAAACATTTGATACCGTACCATATAAAAGGTTAGTATACAAAATGAGAATGCTTGGACTGGGGAAAAATGTCTGTATGTGGGTAAGTAACTGGCTCAGTGATAGAAAACAGAGGGTGGTTATTAACGTTACATACTCAGATTGCCTCACTGACACTAGTGGGGTAACTCAGGGGTCAGTATTAGGCCCTATTCTCTACAATATATTTATTAATGATCTTGTAGAAGGCTTGCATAGTAAAATATCAATTTTTGCACATGACACTAAACTGTGTAAAGTAATTAACATGGAGGAGGACAGTATACTGCTACAGATGGATCTGGATGGATTGGAGGCTTGGGCAGAGAAGTGGCAGGTGAGGTTTAACACTGACAAATGTAAGGTTATGCACATGGGAAGGAAAATACAGTTGTGTTCAAAATTATTCAACCCCCACTGAAATTGAGTGTTTTGGCCAGTTTAACATTGATTTTGATCATTTCAGTCATCTTGTTTACAATTAAATCAAAGAGGCACTTGTAAGTCAGACAAATATACCATAACCTTTATAATGAAATAACCACAAATGTCTTTTCTGTGCTCGCATCATTATCAGTTTTATTCAACCCCCAAGTGACATTCAATCTTAGTACTTAGTACAACATCCTTTTCCAGTTATAACAGCTTTTAAACGTGAAGCATAGCTTGACACAAGTGTCTTGCAGCGATCTACGGGTATCTTCACCCATTCTTCATGGGCAAAAGCCTCCAGTTCAGTCAGATTCTTAGGCTTGCGCGCTGCAACTGCTTTCTTTAGGTCCCACCAGAGGTTCTCAATCTGCGACTGCGATGGCCACTTCAAAATGTTCCAGCCTTTAATCTGCAATAGAGATGGCCCGAACTATCCGCCGGCGAACAGTTCCCGGCGAACATAGCTTGTTCGCGTTCGCCGCAGCGGGCGAACACATGCGATGTTCGGTCCGCCCCCTATACATCATCATTGAGCAAACTTTGACCCTGTACCTCACAGTCAGCAGACACATTCCAGCCAATCAGCAGCATACCCTCCCTCCCAGACCCTCCCTTCTCCTGAACAGCATCCATTTTAGATTCATTTGGAATTTGCAGTCTTAGTGAGAGGAGGGAGAGTGTAGTTGCTGCTGATTTAATAGGGAAATCGATAGCTAGGCTAGTGAATTCAGTGTCCACTCCAGTCCTGAAAGACTCATCTGATCTCTGCTGTAAGGACAGCGTCCTGACAGCACCCCAAAAGCCCTTTTAGGGCTGCAACATTAGTCTGCTTTTTTTCCTTTATATGCATATTGCAATTGCATGGCCTGCCTGTGTGTGAGGAGCTGCAGGCCCACAGACTGTAGTGTGCCCACTGCCAGTGCCCACCCCTGTCATCCCATGTGGCACAGGACTTTGCATCAAAAAAAGGCATTTAATTTTTACACTTTAATCTAAGGTTAGTTGCCTGCCAGTGTGTGTCAGGCTGACTTCCAGTGACTGTAGTGTGCCCACTGCCAGTGCCTACCACTCATACCGGCTGGCACAGGACTTTGCATCAAAAAAGGCATTTAATTTTTACACTTTAGTGTAATTTCAGCTGCTTGCCTGCTGCTAGTGTGTGTCAGGCCGACTTCCACTGACTGTAGTGTGCCCAATGCCAGTGCCCACCCCTGTCATCCCGTGTGGCACAGGACTTTGCATCAAAAAAAGGCATTTCATTTTTACACTTGAGTGTAATTTCAGTTGCTTGCCTGCTGCTAGTGTGTGTCAGGCCGACTTCCACTGACTGTAGTGTGCCCGCTGCCAGTGCCCACCCCTGTCATCCCGTGTGGCACAGGACTTTGCATCAAAAAAAGGCATTTTATTTTTACACTTTAGTGTAATTTCAGTTGCTTGCCTGCTGCTAGTGTGTGTCAGGCCGACTCCACTGACTGTAGTGTGCCCACTGCCAGTGCCAACCACTGATACCGGGTGGCACAGTAGCTTTTCGATAAATAAGGCATTTAATTTTTAGACAGTAGTCTAAATTCAGTTGCTTGCCTGCTGCCAATGTGTGTCAGGCCCACTTCCACTGACTGTAGTGTGCCCACTGCCAGTGCCAACCACTGATACCGGGTGGCACAGTAGCTTGCCGATAAATAAGGCATTACATTTTTAGACAGTAGTCTAAATTCATTTGCTTGCCTGATGCCAGTGTGTGTCAGGCCCACTTCCACTGACTGTAGTGTGCCCACTGCCAGTGCCAACCACTGATACCGGGTGGCACAGTAGCTTGCCGATAAATAAGGCATTTCATTTTTACACATTAGTCTAATTTCAGTTTCTTGCCTGCTGCCAGTGTGTGTCAGGCCCACTTCCACAGACTGTAGTGTGCCCACTGCCAGTGCCAACCACTGATACCAGGTGGCACAGAAGCTTGCCGATAAATAAGGCATTTAATTTTTAAACAGTAGTCTAAATTCAGTTGCTTGCCTGCTGCCAGTGTGTGTCAGGCCCACTTCCACAGACTGTAGTGTGCCCACTGCCAGTGCCAACTACTGATACCGGGTGGCACAGTAGCTTGCCGATAAATAAGGCATTTAATTTTTACACATTAGTCTAATTTCAGTTGCTTGCCTGCTGCCAGTGTGTGTCAGGCCCACTTCCACAGACTGTAGTGTGCCCACTGCCAGTGCCCACCACTGATACCGGGTGGCACAGTACCACTTATCTAAAAAAAAAATGACAGGCAGAGGCAAGCCACCCCGCAGGGGCCGTCGTGATCGTGGTGCTGTGATTTCCACTGTCCCTGGAATATTGCCTAGTGTTCAGAGGCCACGTACCCTGAACCCGAAAAATTCTGAGGACATAGTTGACTGGCTTAGACAGGACACCCAATCTTCAACAGCTTCCGCTAAGAACCTTGACGCACCATCCTCCTCCAGCTCAGCTTTGGTCACCTGCTCTCAAGTTACCACGCACCCGCCCGCCGCTGATAGGAATAGTACTAGTTAAGACACCACTCATATAGGGTGTCACAGCACATTGCTCTGTGCACGCGCAGTGCCCCAATTTGGGAGTATGAGGACCGACCAAGCTGCTTTTTCCATCTCCCGGTTCCTGAAATCAATTCAGTTTGGTGTATGAGAGTTTGGTCTTTCATTGTGAAGGCAGTCGAAGGTACCAGGCCTAAAATTTTTTTCACAAAAGGCAATCCCTGATATGGGATGTAACAGGGATTAAACTGATGAGAATAGTACTACAGAAAATACCACTCATATAGGGTGTGACAGTAAATTGCACGGCGCAGACGCAGTGACCGTGGTTTAAAACAGAGTGGAGGGAGCCAGCGTTTTTTTAACCATCTCCCCGTTCGAAAAATCTATTCAATAAATGGCCCCCAGATTGGGGACGTTAGAGGGATTAAACTGATGAGAATAGTACTACAGAAAATACCACTCATATCGGGTGTGACAGTAAATTGCACGGCGCAGACCCAGTGACCGTGGATAAAAACAAAGGGGAGGGAGACAGCGTTTTTTTAACCATCTCCCCGTTCGAAAAATCTATTCAATTCACCTTTTGGGGACCCTTGGTGTTGTACGTGGCTGGGTGGAGGAAGAAACCTTCAATGACATCACCGGGACGTGGCTAGCTTGGTATCCAACCTTGTGCAAATGGGGAGTTTGCGGTTGTGCAAATGAACTGTTTGTGGTTGTTTGCGGTGCATTAAAAGGGGAGTTTGGTCTGTCAATGTCTGTAAAGTGGGCGTAACCCTTACACTACCTGATCGATACATCATACCTGATCGTATACACACACTGGATGTTTTAAAGCATGTTATTCCAAACAATTTAGGAATGTTAGTTGATTTATGCCCTTTATGGATTAAAACCCGACTCTGCGTCCACTACGTAATTTTCCATGGGAGTTTTGCCATAGATCCCCCTCCGGCATGCCACAGTCCAGGTGTTAGACCCCTTGAAACAACTTTCCCATCACTATTGTGGCCAGAAAGAGTCCCTGTGGGTTTTAAAATTCGCCTGCCAATTGAAGTCTATGGCGGTTCGCCCGTTCGCCCGTTCGCGAACATTTGCGGAAGTTCGCATTCGCTGTTCGCGAACTGAAAATTTTATGTTCGCGACATCACTAATCTGCAACCATGCTCTAGTGGACTTGGAGGTATGCTTGGGATCATTGTCCTGTTGAAAGGTCCAACGTCTCCCAAGCCTCAGGTTTGTGACGGACTGCATCACATTTCCATCCAATATCTCCTGGTACTGAAGAGAATTCATGGTACCTTGCACACGCTGAAGCTTCCCTGTACCTGTAGAAGCAAAACAGCCCCAAAGCATGATTGACCCCCCACCATGCTTCACAGCAGGCAAGGTGTTATTTTCTTCATAGGCCTTGTTCTTCCTCCTCCAAACATAGCGTTGATCCATGGGCCCAAACAGTTCTAATTTTGTTTCATCAGTCCACAGAACACTACCCCAAAACTTTTGTGGTTTGTCCACATGACTTTTGGCATACTGCAGTCGACTCTTCTTATTATTTGGAGACAGCAAGGGGGTGCGCCTGGGAGTTCTGGCATGGAGGCCTTCATTACGCAGTGTGCGCCTTATTGTCTGAGATGAAACTTCATTACCCGCATCTGACAAATCTTTTTTCAGTTCCTCAGCAGTCACACGGGGACTTTTCTCCACTTTGCGCTTCAGGTAGCACACAGCAGTCAAAGTCAGCATCTTCTTTCTGCCACGAGCAGGTAGCGTTTCAACAGTGCCCTTTGCCTTGAATTTGCGAATGATGCTTCCTATGGTGTCTCTTGGTATGTTTAACATCTTTGCAATCTTCTTATAGCCATTGCCCTTCCTGTGAAGAGAAATCACCTCTTCTCTTGTCTTCCTGGACCATTCTCTTCTCTTCACCATGTCTGTAAACACACCAGTAAATGTCTAGAAGGAGCTGAGTATCACAGTCATTTTACATCTGCCTAATTGGTGCTTATTATGCTTGATTGCTGCTCCTTGACATCCATAGGTGTTTTCAATATCTGATAGAAAACACTTGAATGAACCTCTGTTCTTAAGAGTGGTCGTCTTTAAGGGGTTGAATAATTGTGTCAATGAAGAAATCACAAAAAAAACATTTAATACTGTATTACAAAAACAATTGATGTCTGAGGAGGTGGTGATGGTGAGTACAATAAAGGAATTCAAGAGGGGCCTGGATGTATTTCTTGAGTGTAATAATATTACAGGTTATAGTTACTAGAGATACTGTAGGTCGTTGACCCAGGGAGTTATTCTGATTGCCTGATTGGAGTCGGGAAGGATTTTTTTCCCCTTAAGTGAGGAAACTTGGCTTCTACTGCACAAGCGTCTATTTGTCTTCCTTTGGATCAAATTGAAGGATAACAGGCTGAACTGGATGGACAGATGTCTTTTTTCAGCCTTATAAACTAGGTTACTATGTTTGAGGACTGTAACAAAGAGGCTTCACTATATTTAAATGGCATAAAGATTGGTAGTGGTGCCACTGTCTCGGTACAAAAGTATAGATTTAAAGTGTGAAGCATTATCTGTTGATAAAGAAGCATGGTATGTGTACCTCTAAGGGAAACTCCAAAGTTTAACTTGAATTCTGGATTTTGTATATATATACCACTGCCTTTTTCTCCTTAAATACATAATAGTCATTTACTGTTTATGGAGCAAAATGGGAATTGCCTGGCTATCATTATGGGGGATTTTAATTGTGTAATGAATTCACAGTTGGATCAGATTCTGATGTCCTTTGGGAAGCTCCACCTTGGCGATTCACAATTCACCATTGGCGAAGTTCTGCACTGAAACCAGTTTTGTAGATTTTGTAGAATTCAAAATCAAAATAGAAAGACTGTATATATTCCAGTTTTAGTAGCTTTGGAAGATCTATGTCCCAGATCGATCAGGCATTGATAAATAGACCATATTTGGGATATATATAAGAAATATAGGTTATGAATTGAGAGTGATGTCAAATCCTTCACCATTAACATTATAAATACTTACTAGATAGGTGAAGCAAGGTGCAGCACTTCCAGTAAGGTTGAATCTGCATTGGCTTTCCATTTGGATAATTATGATTTAATTAGATGAAAAAGACCGAGGCTGGGTCTCTGACACTGACAATTACAGCATGTATTGTACTACATTGAATCAGAGATCGGACCCTGAAATGGGGAAGTCCCTGTACTGGGACAAGAATAAAAAGTGAAAAAAGGGTTTAAAAAAAATGTAAAACATTTAGGTTTACAGGAAAAAAAAAGTGCCCCTTTCTCTTTATCAAGTGATATTTAATATTTATTAGATATCGCCACATCCATAAAAATATCACATGAACTAACCCCTCAGGTGAATGTTGTAAAAAAAAACATAATAATTACTGTGCCATTTTTTGGTCATCTTGCCCCAAAAAGTATAATATTGAACAATCAAAAAATCTTATGTACTCAAAAATGGTACCAATAAAAACGTCAACTCTTCCCACAAAAAAAATAGCCCCTACACAAGACAATTGGCAGAAAAAAATATATATTGCTTTCAGAAAATCAAGACACAAAAATATGATTTTTTTAAAAAATGCTTTATTATGTAAAACTAAAAAATAAATATAAATAGACATAATTAGTGTTGTCACATTTGTAACAGCCTGCTTTTTAAAAATAACACATGATCTATACTGTTCAGGTGAACGCCGTAAAAAAAAAAAACTGAATAAAAACGGTGCCAGAATAGCCATTTTTTTAACTTGCCCCCAATAAAGCATAATATCGAGCAATCAATAATCATATGTACCCAAAATAGAATCAATAAAACTGCCACCTTATCCCGTAGTTTCCAAAATAGAGTCACTTTTTGGGAGTTTCTATAGAAGGTGTTTGGAAATTGAAATTGTGAAAATTGAAATTTTTTCAACATTTTTGGTAAATTTTTGATTTTTTTTTTATAAATAAAGGTGAAATATATTAACTCAAATTTACCACTCTCCTTAAGTAAAATGTGTCATGAGAAAACAATCTCAGAATTGCTTGGAAACGTAAAAGCATTCCAAAATTATTACCACATA
Source organism: Bufotes viridis (assembly GCA_033119425.1). Classification (NCBI taxonomy): domain Eukaryota; kingdom Metazoa; phylum Chordata; class Amphibia; order Anura; family Bufonidae; genus Bufotes; species Bufotes viridis. Next base: position 532,217,600 of record CM065589.1, on the reverse strand, counting down.
AAGTGACACATCAGATTTGAAAAAAAATTGCTTGGTCCTTAAGGTGAAAGCTGGCCTGGGGTATAAGGGGTTGATAGTGGAGTTCTCAGGGACTCGGCACCATTGGAACGCCAGTAATAGGGATCTGCCATGTTATTTTTTTACAGCATTTGCAGCCCATCTCAAATCTTTTTCTTTGTTGTCTTTGTGATTTCATTGTACTTCGGGAACTTTTAAACATGTACATTTTCATATCTCCCAAAGTCAGCTTGTGTAAAACTAGCACAGTTGTACACAAGTCTCGGAAATTATGTGGGAATGTTAGTCCCAATATTGGTTAGGGAGCTCATCTGAAAGTCACATCATTTATATTTTTGTTTTTTGTTTTAAAGAAGATGATTATTATTAGAAATTTCCTCTTATGAACTTCATTCACACTTTGGTGGTAAAAGGTGAATTGCGTTATGGATTCCGTTACCATGGACAATAACGCATAAGGGATTCCATTATGCATTCCATCATAGAATTGCGTTATGGTCCATGGTAACAGAATCCATAACACAATTCTGTTTTTACCACCAAACGAAGCGTAAGCGAATTTCATGACATGAAATTCGCTCATCTCTAGTTTATATATATATTATAAACAGTACAGTAAATATAATATACCAAATATAATATTTTTTTCATACATATGACACTTGGGAAAAGTCATATCATGTTCAATGATCAGACAACCAGTTGTCTCTTGTAGCTAGCTGCTTCAAAGTGAAGCTTGAGCTTCAGCAGCAATTTCCTGTAATAATGTGTTTATTACAAATGGTATCATACCTTTATTGTGGAGGACTGGGAGTATGAGAGCAGTGAGAATGCTCTCTAGCCCCTTAACGCATAATGCCGTACATGTATGGCATTATGTGCCAGGAACTATATGAAGTGGGCTGCTGCAGTGAGGCAGCTTTATATGCGGCGGGTGCTGGCTGTATAATGCAGCAAACACCCAGCCGACAGGGAACAGCAATCACACTGAACCCTGTCATTTAACCGCTCAGATGCCATGTTCAAAAGCGATTGCGGTATCTGTGAGTTTAGGCAGAAGGATGCGGCTCTCTCTGTCTACCGATCCGAGCCCCTGCCGGGAAATCGTGGGGCTTCGATCATTTACCATGACAACTTTCGGCACTGCTGAAGCTTGCCAGGCCTGTCATGGTAAGCCTCCTGCTAAGCTGTGCACGAGGCAGAGCTCAGCAGGTAGCACGTCAGAATCCAGTAAACAGTTCATTCAGCACTGAAGGTATTTGTAGCTTTATTAAGAAAACATATTAAAAATATTCCAGGGCAGACGGCTTTGCCATAATTCATCAAAGTGTTTCAACTATTACATAGTTTTACTCATGACTGTCAGAATGCTGTTTACCCTAATAGATCTCTATTAGGGTGAATGGGACAAGGGATCAAAAGATTCCAGGTTGTAGCCTCCCTAAGGGCCCCCTAAAGTTCCCTACACTCTAGGCACATGGTATGTAGGCATGGGGCATGAGTGCAATGAGAGCAACCTCTAGGGTCATGGCATGTACCCCTGGGGCATTAGCACAGTGACAGTACCCTCTAGAGACTTGGCTTGTACCACTGGGACAGGAGCATGGTGAAAGTAATCTCTATGATAGAGTCCCCACTGTATTAACCACTTCTCTAATAGTCTTTGGTACTGAAGGTCCCTGTGGAAGCCTTTGTTGATTGGTTAAATAAAACTACAGCAATATAAAAGTAGCAACTGTGCTCTGAGAGGTTAAACCACTACAGGAGCATGAAGAAATCAATCTTTGGGTTAATAAAGTCATATTATGGGATACCGCTTATAATATAGTCATGGAAATATATATATTTTTTTATAAAGGAATAATATTTCCGTACAAGATAAAAAATCAAAATGATCATTTCTATTTTCTTAAACCTCAACCCCCCAATTCCCTCCCAACCCCCCCCCCCCTTTTGCGATGCGTCTCCCTCTCCGCAGACAAACAAAGGGGAACGGGGATAATGAAAGGGTTGAGGCAGGAATCTTTAAGATTTCCATTCTCCCCATATCTTAAACCATTTATCCCCAGCATTACTTTGTTTCTATAAGATTTTTCTCATAACTTTTCATCTTATTAATCAGATTTAGCAATGTACCTTTACTAGGAGCATTAGATGAAAACCAAGCCCGTGCAATCAAGAGTCTTGCCAAAAACATTATCTTTAGCAAAAGAATCCTTTTATATTTATTGCACCCCACCTTAGATAGATCACTCAAAATCCAGGACTCTACCGTAAATGGTAACACCACTTTCACTTTCTGAGTAATATAATTATGTATTACCCTCCAATATCCTTCTAATTCTGTACAGTTCCAAAACATATGTAAATGATCGGCCTCAGGTGAATCACACCTTGGACAGTTGGAAGTGTTTCTCAAAGCCCATTTATTAAGCTGAAAAGGTGTGATATAAATTCTGTGTAAAATATTAAATTGAACCAATATGTGATTAAAATTATGAGCATGTAAGATAAAAACAGAGAGAGAGGACCACGCCTCATGTGTGGTGTTGTTGCCAATGGTGACACAAGAGATATAAAAAACTGCTTACCAGAGGCTGTTGTGAATGAGTCACAACAGCTGTATGAGCTCCTGCTGGTATGTTATCCCGACCAGCACACGGGGGCTTAGCTGCAGCCTGGGTTCCTTCCTGTACTCAGAAAATGCGAGTGCTGGAGTGGAGTTAGATCATAGGAGATAAAGAGATCTACGCGTTTCAGGGGTGAAAGACCCCCTATTGTCCTGAAGACGGGGGTCTTTCACCCCTGAAACGCGTAGACGAATAAAATACTTGTGAAAAAGACATCGCATCCTTCCGTGACCCTTGGCAGCGCCAGAAAAAAGGTTCTTATCTCCACTTTTTCTCCTATGATCTAAAATTATGAGAAACTAATGGCACACTCCCCAATATATTATCCCAATCATCCAACTGAATCATTGGGCAATCCCTTCTCCAAGATTTTTGCCCAGGGGACTGTCATTTAATAAATTGTGCTTTAAGTAAATCTTTATAACATTGAGAAATCTTAACCCTCTGTGTTGACTTTACTATCAAATCGTACAAAAAAGTGGAAGTATCAATATCAAAAAGCGATTTTTCTTTTATACTAGAAAATGCCAAAAGTAACTGAAAATAACGAAACCAAGATAAGTTAGAAATGTTTGCTCTTTGTGCTCCAAAAAGGAAAAATATAACCATTTCCAACCACTTGTGCAAGATACTAAACATTATTCTTTTGCCAATACTGATCTTGAACCAGATGATCTAGGATGGAAACACTTTAATAACTAAAAAGAAAATTAAAGCAACCATCAAGCTTGATTGTCTACCCCTGCAACACAATACACTACACTCTGGTTGTACATTTAAGCCAACTGGTGTAATTCATCATGCATCATTTATAAATGGGAGAACAGGCCACCATTCATGCATCAATAATACACCAGTGTTCTTTACTTTACAATCTGATCATGTGCTTACACAAGAAATTACAGCTCTTTGAAGTGGCTATTCAATTTTTGCACTACGTAAGTCACGTCGTTTTCCGGCTACAATGTCTGCCTCTGCCTCCTCATCCTCCACCATGTCCTCAGCCTCCACTGCAGGGACAATTCACAGTGTCCCTCCAGCATACCACATGTGCAGAGCACTGCGGTGTCATGCTGTTCTGCACCTCGTTTGCCTCACACAGGGGAGGAACTGCTCTGTGTCCTTCATTAAGAAATCGAATCCTGGCTTCCTCCACGACAACTCAAAATCGGAACCATGGTGACCGACAACGGGAAGAACATGGTGTCGGTGCTGCGTCAAGGAGGGCTGAGCCATGCGCCCTGCATGACACAGGTGTTCAATCTGGTTGTCAAGTGGTTCCTGAAGTCTTCCACACATCTGCAAGACATCCTAAAAATGGCCAAGAAACTTTGCATGCACGTTAGCCACTCGTACACCGCAAAGCACACCATCCTTGAGCTGTAGCAGCAGAACGGCATCCCCCAATATAGGCTGATATGCGACGTTTCCACCAGTTGGAATTCCAACCTCCATATGTTGGACCGACTATACGAACAGAGAGAGGCTATAAACGATTTCTTGACGATCCAAGCGGACAGGAGTACTCCCCTGTGTAAGGGAGTACTGGATGTCAGCCAGTGGCAGCTCGTGTGTGACACCTGCCGTTTGCTCAGGCCCTTTGAGGAGGCCACGTTATTTGTCAGTCGCCAGGACTATGGGATGAACAACGTCATTTCACTGCTTTATGTCCTGGAACAGATGATGGTAAATCTGGCTGGTCAGTGGATTGGAGAAGTGGCGCCTAGATCTCACGGCCACATGAGCCATGTAGGGGCTGAACTGGAGGAGGAGGAGGACATTGGAGCACAAGCTGGAGACATTGGAGCACTATGGTAGTAGAGGAGGAACAGGAGCAGCCAGAGGAGCTACAGGGCGATGAGGAAGACGAGGCAGAGGACCCAGACACACTGTGGCAGTATGCAGTGGAGATGGAGAATGGGTGTCCCTCTGAGTCACTTGCACAAACGGCCCGATGCATGCTCACTTACTTGCGTAGTGACAGCTGAATTGTCACCATTCCCAGAGGGATGACTTCTTGCTTTCCACCTTGTTGGACCCTCGCTACCAGTCCAAAATTGGGGCCTTTTTTACGCCTGCTGAGAGGGAGGACAAACTACTATAGAGACATCCTATGTAGTCAGTTGGCTGCTGCCTATCTGCGCCATCTTCCATCCTCACGCAGGTCTGACCTGCTGGGGAGGGGTGGGGTGGCAGGAGCAGTACCAGCTACATGAGCAGCAGCCTGAGTCTATAGTCACTGAGCAGCTTTCTTCACCCGCCTAGTGAAGAAACTACTCACCAGCAGAAGCAGCAGCTAGACCTGGAGCAGGACCTGAACCAGCAGGTGGTGGCACACTTGGACAGCACCCTTCCACCCCACATTGAAGATCTGCTGTACTACTGGGCAGCAGGGCCGTCTTTAATATTGATTGGACCCTGGGCGAGAATTTACTTGGGCCCCCTGAATCCCGCCTTCCCATGCCCTAGCATGCAATCTCGCTCTCCACCACCATATATAATATAGCGCTTACAGTGAATGACTGTAAATACAGTTCTGAAGACTCCAGCAGGCTCAGGATCAGTGCTCTGGATCAGTGCTCTGGGCAGCTGGGCTCAGGGCTGGAGTTGGGCACCGCTCTGCAGTTCAGGAAGGAGACCGGGCGCGTCTCACCCTACGGTTACAGTGCACCCCAGCACCCCACAGTATAGCACCCTATAGTATATAGCACCGTCCAGTATGTAATCTCACACAGCAGCCCCCCCCCCCCCCCGTATATAATCCCACAAAGCAGCCCTCCAGTATATAATTTCATACAGCAGCCCTCTAGTATATAATCACACACAGCAGCCCCTCAGTATATAATCTCATGCAGCAGCTCCCCAGTATGTAATCACACACAGCAGCCCCCCAGTATATAATCTCATACAGCAGCCCCCCAGTATGTAATCACACACAGCAGCCCCCAGTATATCTTCTTCCCACACAGCAGCCCCCCAGTATGTAATCACACACAGCAGCCCCCCCCCCCCGTATATAATCTCATACAGCAGCCCCCAGTATATTTTCCCACACAGCAGCCCCTCAGTATATAATCTCATACAGCAGCCCCCAGTATATAATCTCTTAAAGCAGCCCCCCAGTATATAATCTCTTACAGCAGCCCCTAAGTATATAATCCCACACAGCAGTATATAATCCCCCCAGTATATAATTCCACACAGCAGCCCCCCAGTATACAATCCCATACAGCAGCCCCCAGTATATAATATCACACAGCAGCCCCCAGTATATAATCCCACAAAGCAGCCCCCCAGTATATAATCCCACACAGCAGCCCCCCAGTATATAATCCCACACAGCAGCCCCCCAGTATATAATCTCCTACAGCAACCCCCCAGTATATAATCTCATACAGCAGCCCCCCAGTATATAATGTCATACAGCAGCCCCCCAGTATATAATGTCATACAGCAGCCCCCCCAGTATGTAATGTCATATAGCAGCCCCCCAGTATATAATCCAATACAGCAGCCCCCCAGTATATAATCCCATACAGCAGCCCCCTACCGTATATAATCTGATACAGCAGCCCCTCCAGTATATAATCCCATACAGCAGCCCCCCAGTATAGATTCTCATACAGCAGCCCCCCAATATTTAATCCCATACAGCAGCCCCCAGAATATAATCTCACACAGCAGCCCCCAGTATATAATCCCATATAGCAGCCCCCCAGTATACAATCTCACACAGCAGCCCCCCAGTATATAATCTCACACAGCAGCCCCCAGTATATATAATCCCATACATCTGCCCCCCAGTATATATAATCCCATACAGCAGCCCCCCAGTATATAATCTCACACAGCAGCCCCCCCATATATAATCTCATACTGCAGCCCTCCCAGGATATAATCCCATACAGCAGCCCCCCCAGTATAGATTCTCATACATCACCCCCCAGTATATAATCCCATACAGCAGCCCCCCAGTATATAATCTCACAAAGCAGCCCCCCAGTATATAATCCTATACAGTAGCCCCCTCAGTATATATAATCCCATACATCAGCCCCTCCAGTATATATAATCCCATACAGCAGCCCCCCAGTATATAATCTCACACAGCAGCCCCCCCACATATAATCGCATACAGCAGCCCCCCCAGTATAGATTCTCATACATCGCCCCCCCCCCAGTATATAATCCCATACAGCAGCCCCCCAGTATATAATCTCACAAAGCAGCCCCCCCAGTATATAATCCCATACAGCAGCCCCCCCCCAGTATATAATCACACACCATACAATCCTCAGCCCCTCTCCAGTAGTAATATCCACGGTACCTCTCCAGTGCTGACATACTCCCTGCTCTCTACAGACACTGCTGAGCAGCCATCCCTGATCTTCCTCCTCTGCAGACAGTCAGCCAGTGCCTGTACCCACGTGACCTACCCTACTTCGGCATGCTGCAGCAACACAGAGTCCTGGAAGAAGAAAAGGACTTTTGATTACCTCATAGCCATGTGACAAGTAATATTGCTATGTTACTGGTCACATGGTGATGATGTCATGGAAGGTCCTTTCTCCCACAGCCCTTACTCTCACAGTTCGCACCCTCCCTGTGCTGACAGCCTGATATCTGGGGTGGACGGCCACTCAATGTAATTGAAATTGTCTGCAGTGGTCAACGGAGATCAAGAGGCAGCTGCCTTGGGCCCCCGAGGAACAACTGGGCCCGGGGCAGCTGCCCCTTATGCCCAGTGTTAAAGACGGCCCTGTTGGGCAACCAAACTGGATTTTTGTGCTGCAACTGGCAGAGTTTTACATGGAAAAGCTGTCCTGCCCGTCCAGTAGTTTGCCATCAGAGCGAGTGTATAGTGGGGCGGGGGCCATAGTTACCCACAGAAGAACTCGCCTGTCCACCTTAAATGTGGAGAGACTGACCTTTGTCAAGATAAATCAGGCTTGGATCAGCCAGGATTTCCACCCACCAATGCCTGATGCATCAGATTAGATCATTCATGGTGCCCCACCAACACTTTGACAAAAGATAACGGTTTCTTCTGGCTACCTGCTGGCTACCTGCCTCAGCTACTATTGTGATGTTGCCACACGTCTGATGCCACACATCTGATGCCAAGTGCTCCTTCATACACCCACCTTCGTCAGCAGTTACTGTTATTGCCAACCACCTTCCCACTCTGTCACCTTACCACTCTGTGGTCTCCTCTTGCTGCTGCCACCTCCACACTATGTTACTTTGCCACTCTGTGGCCTCCTTATGCTGCTGCCACCTCCACACTATGTCACCTTGCCACTCTGTGGTCTCCTGATGCTGCTGCCACCTTGACACTATGTCACCTTGCCACTCTGTGGTCTCCTGATGCTGCTGCCACCTCCACACTATGTCACCTTGCAACTCTGTGGTCTCCTCATGCTGCTTTCACCTCCACACTATGTCACCTTGCCACTCTGTGGCCTCCTGATGCTGCTGCTACCTCCACACTATGTCACCCTGCCACTCTGTGGTCTCCTGATGCTGCTGCCACCTCCACACTATGTCACCTTGCAACTCTGTGGTCTCCTCATGCTGCTTTCACCTCCACACTATGTCACCTTGCCACTCTGTGGTCTCCTGATGCTGCTGCCACCTCCACACTTTGTCACCTTGCCACTCTGTGGCCTCCTGATGCTACCGCCACCACGACACTCTGTCATTGTGCCGCTCTGTGGCCTCCTGATTCTGCCACCACCTCCACCCTATGCCACCTTTCCACTCTGTGGCCTTCTGATGCTGCTTCCACTCCATACTATGTCACCTTGCCACTTTGTGGCCTCCTGATGCTGCTGCCACCACCACACTATGTCACCTTGCCACTCTATGGTCTCCTGAGGCTGCTGCCACCACCACACTATGTCACCTTGCCACTTTGTGGCCTCCTGATGCTGTTGCCACCTCCACACTATGTCACCTTGCCACTCTGTGGTCTCCTCATCCTTCTGCTACCTCCACACTATGTCACCTTGCCGCTCTGTGGCCTCCTGATGCTGCCACCTCACAACTATGACATAGTGCCACTCTGTGGACTTCTCATGCTGTTCCCACCCTCCCCACTTCATGACTGGGCTACTATTTTGCTTTTCGGCCTGGCTGACATCATAATTTATTTGATTCTTCTTCTGATCTGTCAGAAGGAAGTAAAAATGAGACGCAAAATGGATCCTGCCTGTGTAGCAGCTGTAAGGCCTGTATGGTCCCATTAGAATTGGCTTGTGATTTGGTAGCCAAAAGCAGAAGGGGTACAAAACACAGAAGACATACAAATATTCCATTCACGTGTCATCACTGTTTTTGATCCACTCCTGTTTTTTTTGCCATTAACAAAACTGATGGATTACTGACCAAATGCTGACCAAGTGACGGTGGATGCTCAAGAGACAGGATCCGTTTTTTGGGCGTTATTGTTCTGACGGATCAGAGGAAGGGCAAAATAATCAGTGATGTCAACACAAACTTACTGCTGACACCCTCTCGACTCTGTCGGGGGGCTCTACTTGTATAAGTGTTTAATAGAACAGGTTCTGTAGACATCTATGTGGAATCAGCTGACGACGATGTAAAAGGAGTGCTCTTCTTCTTGTCACCAACATCGACCTGTAAGGCTGAGTTCATACTTGAGTTATTTGGTCAGTTTTGGCCCCATAACTGCCCACATAGGTGAAGTGTGCAGTGCTTCTAAGAGCAACGCCTGTCATCTGCATGTCATACTGACTCACAGTATTATTTCACTACCACCCACAGCAGACTCCCTATTTGTGGTACTGCAAGGCACAGTGTTCTACACCACTACAAAGTCTCTCTAAAGCCAGAAAATAGCCGTTTTTGTAATGAGATTCGCTGCAAATAAATTCGGACTGAACTGAATTTTTCCCCCAAAATTTTGTGAAACCACGAATCAAATATTTGAAAAATTCGCTCATTTCTAATTGTCAGGTTAAAGTGACCCAAAAATTCACATTAACTGGGGAAATAACAGAATACTTACAAGGTGACCTCCTTTTCATCTTTTTATTCTTCCTATCTTCTGCCATCCAAGATGGCTGCACCACCAGACTGTGCATTAGTAGCCCAAGACACTTTCTACTTCTCCAGCCATGTTCTTGGATTGGCTAACTCTGTTCACATGAACAGTCTGCAAATTGCGGATTCGCAAAACATGGATATGAGCAGTGTGTGTTCTGCCTTTTGTAGAACTGTCCTATTCTTGTCCGTAAAACGGACAAAGAATAGCACATGTTCTATTTTTTTGTGGGGCTGCGGAATGGACATATATTCTGCAAACTACGGTCATGTGCATTAGGGTTCGACCGATTATCGGTTTGGCCGATATTATCGGACGATATTCCTGCTTTAAACTGCCGATACCACCGATAATGCGTCCACAATGCACGTGCACCTGTCCGAAGTCTCAGAGTCCGCCATGCATTTGCACTGCCAGTGGCAACTATTGTGGGAGTACAGCAGAGACTATGCGTGTGGGCGTGCCTGCCTGGAACACCCCCGAACGGGACTCCGTAGGCGACGCTATGGACGTCACCGATCCATCTGGAGGCAGGAAAGTGGTCAGTGCAGGCAAGCAAAAGAGTGCCTGCTGCTGATTCTGATGACTGAGACCGTATACAATCATACAGTCACTATACTGACTTGCGCTATGGTAATAAAATACGTGCTTCATATATATTCCCTACATGTTGTCAAGTACATACCTTATATAGTATATATACCTCATCATATCATATACTAGCATACATATACAGCCGTGTTATGTATTATTTATATACCTACAACATCATACACACATAATATAGTATATAATTTAATTGTGTGTATGATGTAGTTTGAGGTAGAATACATATAACACACTGTATATGTATAATAGTATGAGCCCCTAAGGTATATAATGTAATGTGATATGAGGTATATAACACAAGTCACACAGTTTATGTTATGTATACTATTATCAGGTATATATATATATATATATATATATATATATATATAGCATCTCTTCATTTAACAGCAGATTTGTGTAGGAATTTTTTTTTTCTAAAATGAAAATGCACAGAATATCGGTATAAATTATCGGCTATCGGCCTGAAAGTTCACAGATTATCGGTATCGGCTCTAAAAAATCAATATTGGTCGATCCCTAGTGTGTATGAGCCCTTAGTGTGAATTTCTTGTCTTAAACCGGAGGGTAGCTTGAAATGGCTTGGAAGGAAAAGGCCACTTTCAATTTATCAATATATAAAACTAGCTTAGTTGCCCATAGCAACCAAGGAAGCTGTCTTACATTTAGAATCGGCGGTGGATACCACTGGCCTCTACATAAGTTTGGCGATCTACCGCCAGTGCAGGGGCTTATTGACCCCTTAACGCCGTGCATGTACAGCGGGGGAAACTGTGCCAGAAAGCATAATTCATTGTGATTGGTCCGTTTCCGACAGTGGACCAATCACAATGAGTTATGTACAGAACGCTATCTCTCAGCTTCGATCCTCTGATTTCAGTGAGAGAAGTGATCAGAGCCAGAGAGTGAAACAGACCTGTGAAAAAAAAAAACTAAGTGCCCCATCATCACCCCTCATTTGTCCCCGGTACTTGTCAATGTGTTGTCTGCCAATGGTGACAGTATATCAGCGCACACAATTATTAGGGTTAGAGTTCTAGTTTTAGGGTAAGTTAGACTAACGTTTATTGTAAAAAAAACTTTTAAAAAGTATTGGGGACGTCAGTACTTGTCTCTGATTATAAATACTCTGCGTTTTCAAACCCACCCATACCTCCGAACCTCTTTTATCTGTTACCAGTTCCTGTCACTGATTTTGCCAGCAGTGACAAATTTCTGTCACCAGTGACTGATATAAAGCTCCACTGCTTTTGGAGCACTTTTTTTCTATTTTTTTCTGAATAAAATTTTTTTAAAAATTAAAAAAAACTACTTTCCAAGTTAGGATTACAAAATGTCTCAACGGGTGTACAGCGCTGAGGAGGCTTATGCTATACTAGCCTCAGAGCCTGACTCTGACAGTGGAGAAGAAGAAACTTTTCTTACGTATACTTCTTCTGATTCATCAATTGACCCTAACACAGACACAGTAGAGTTAGCATCAGCTTCTACAAATGACCCCAGCTAGACTTCTGCTACTAACTTTGTACCTCAGGTGCCAGGTACACGGAAGCTGATTTTTTTCCATCTTTTTTTTCTTATTAATTGATAGACATGATGGTGGAGCAAACCAATCTTTATGCCAATCAATTTTTAGCCGCCCATTCCAACTCATACTAGGCAAGACCCCTTCAGTGGACTCCCACGACCACTTTGGAAATGAAAAAATGTTGGGGTCTAATACTTAATATGGGGATAATTAAAAAAACCATCACTATGGTCATATTGGAGTACTGACCTTTTACATCACACGCCAATATACCGCACAATTATGTCCAGGACACGATTAGAAGTTCTCCTGAAATTCCTACATTAACAATAATAAATATTGTCCACCCCCTAATGATCCTGGATATGATCATTTATACAAAATTATAGATTATTATAATCTAAAGTTTGGCCAGGTATACACCCCCCAAAAGCATCTGTCCATTGGTGAACCTCTTGTGTACTTCAAGGGCAGACTGCATTTTCAACAATACCTACCCAACAAATGGGCCAGATATGGCATCAAAATCTACAAACTATGTGAAAGCCAAAGTGGCTAGTGCTTAGTTTCAAAAATGGGGTCATTTTTGGGTGGTTTCTATTATGTAAGCCTTACAAAGTTACTTACGACCTGAACTGGTCCTTAAAAAGTGGGTTTTGGAAATTTTCTGAAAAATTTCAAGATTTGCTTCTAAACTTCTAAGCTTTCTAACGTCCCCAAAAAATAAAATGGCATTCACAAAATGATCTAAACATGAAGCAGACACATGGGAAATGTAAATTAATAACTATTATATGAGGTATCACTATCTTTTTTTTAAAGCAGAGGAACTGAAATTTGGAAAGTTGCGAATTTTTCCAAATTTTTGGTAAATTTTATATTTTTTTTAATAAAGAAAAATGATATATTTTTTATTCAAATGTACCACTGTCATGAAGTACAATATGTGACGAGATAATAATCTCAGAATAAGTTGGATAAGTAAAAGCGTTTCAAAGTTATCACCACATAAAGTGACACATGTCAGATTTTCAAAAATCAGTCTGGTCCTTAGGTGAAAATGGCTCGGTCCTTAGGGGTTAACACTGGCATTTAAAACGCCAGTCTTAATAAATGTGCCCCATTGTGGGTTTTTCCCCATGCGGTATCTCTAATATATATAAAAAAAAGAATTTCTGTCTGTTGTCTGTCTGTTCTTTATGCATGGGTCAAACGACTGGATCAATGTGCACCAAATTTGGCATTGGGTGTCCGGGAAGGTTTTAGACTGGATTTTAGCTCTCTAGGACGTGCCGTTCTTAAGATATTCCCCAAATAATGTATTAGCCAATAGGAGCTTGCAGCTTCGCTCACATTCTTACTGCCCTTACTCACATGACCCTTATTATCCAATAGTAAATCATTGGTCCTTCAGTCTTGATATACACAGTGTGGTAAGGTGCAGGGTGCCGTCCTAGATGGCAGGTACGTGTCACCGAGGTTGCTGGCCTCGGTGAGGTGAGAGCCGGGTTTTTGTCTGCAGCAGCTAGTGCTGTTTGACTTTGTTAAATAGCATGGCTGCAAAGCCGATCCGGGCCGGCTCTTACTGGGAGCAGCTAAAGAGTAGGGTGGGTGGCTGCTCCCCACGGTCCAGTCCGAGTTTTGGGCTGGGTTTATAAACTCAGCCAGCACCACCAGCTGTGAGTGTGATTATCCTGGAGCTGCTAACAGGGCTGGGAGTTCTCTGTCCTGGAGGAAAGCGCTCAGCAAGGAGGTGTTGTGTTCCTGGCTACCTGAAGCTGGATTCTCCTGCGGCTGGGCCGACAGCGTGGTGCGAACCTGCACCTACACCTCCCAGGTGACTGAACCTGTGTTGGACTGTTTTTGTTTGGCTACGTTATTTCCGTTGTGTGTGAACTGTCACCAAGAGACTGTTTTTCATTTTGTGTGCAAGTGTGAATAAAACACTGTTTGTTGCACAATCTGGACTCCTGGTTTTGCCTCTAAACTGCACCCGCACCGCTGACTACCAGAGCGACTCCCCACATTTGGTGTCGGATGCGGGCATGCGCAGTGAGGCTGGCGTGAACGCCCGAAGTTTTGTTTTTCTAAAGTGTATGGAATATATTAAGCCAGCAAAGCTGCAAGCAGGAGTTTCTGACAACATGGAGGCTGCTGTGAAGGCTCTCATAGAGGCTAACGTGCAGCAGCGGGAGACCAACCAACTATTGCTACAACATGTGATGGCGTTACAGGCGGCAGGAGCGTCCCACCACGTCCATGATGCCCGGAAGCGGTCCGTGCGGCGATCCCAAAAATGACCCCCGCAGACGGCGTTGAGACGTACCTGGCGGTTTTTGAGAAGGTCGCCGTGAGGGAAAAGTTACCCCGTGACCAGTGGGCTGAGGTGGTCGCTCCGTTCCTGGCTTCCGGACCCCAGCAGGTGTTTTTGACTTGTCGGACGACCAAGCGGCAGATTATGACACTGTGAAAGGAGAGGTCCTAGCCAGACTGGGCGTGAACGTGCTGGTCCGCGCTCAAAGAGTCCACCAGTGGGACTTTAAAGCGACTGAACCCGCTAGGCCGCAGTTCTACGATCTGCTGCACAGGCTGCAAAAGTGGCTGCAGCCCGATCTACTAAGTCCCACTGCCATGCTGGATCGACTGTTGGCGGACATCTTTTGGAGGGCCCTGCCTTATCCCCTCCAGCACTGGATCGGCCAGGTATCGCCCACCAATGCCCTGGAGATGGTCGACCTGGTAGAGCGCTACGAGGCCACCAGAAACCTGCAGGGGACTCTTGCGGGAAGGGGTCAGTCAAACCCGGAGGCCTCTGCCCCAGTTCCGGCGTCCGGCGACAGAGCGGCCTGCCCGGAATATACCCCCTGCGAGTCCGCCTCCGTGGTATGCTGGAGGTGTCAGGAGCCAGGCCACATCAGGGCCGACTGTCCGCATCGGGATGAGCCGATGGATATGACCTACGGGGGTCGTCACTCCCTGTATGCACGGAAGCTGTGCGCAACTGGCACCCGTGAGGTGCAGGACCATAACCACCTGTGTCAGGTAGAGGTGGGAGACTCTCTGGCGGTGGCTCTGCTGGACTCCGGGAGTTTAGTCTCCCTGGTAAGGGCTGCACTTGTACGTCCTGCGGAGTATACTGGCCGTAAAGTCGGGGTCCTGTGCATCCACGGAGACCTGAAAGACTACCCCACTGCACTAGTGACTTTGTCCACCGCGGCTGGTAGGTGGACCCACGAGGTGGCTGTCGCTACTAAACTCCCACACGAACTGATACTTGGGAGGGACTTCCCGGTTTTCCGGCGCTGTGGCCGGTAATAAAGGTATCTGAGGGACCCGAGACAGGGGTGACCCTAGTGGAGTGGCCTGATACCACTGGAAGGCCAGAACCCTGGGAGCCCGAGTCTGACGGGCCAGCGGTAGGGGTGACCACTGCTCCAGCGGTAGAGGGGAGACAACCCCACTGAGTGTAATGGTGGGAGACACGGAGGACTTGCCACCGGGACCTGAGTTGGCAGACCTCAATGTCTCCGGGGAAAATTTTGGGACCGCACAACACCGGGACCAAACCCTAACCAGGGCCTGGGAGAATGTGCTGGAAATTGATGGTAAACCCCAGAAACCAGGGGCTGAATTAATGTTCCCACGATTTATTGTTCTGCAGGATATGTTGTATCGGGTGAACCAAATCCGAGGCGAACCTGTTGAACAGTTGGTGGTGCCCACAGCGTATCGCAAGCTTGTCATGGAGCTTGCCCACCAACATGTTCTTGGGGACACCTGGGGTGGCAGAAAACCCAGGACCGCATACTGCAGCGATTTTATTGGCCCAGTGTGTTCAAGGAGGTAGAGAATTATTGTAAGTCCTGTCCGACTTGTCAGATAACTAGCCCCCAGCCACATTTCCGTAGTCCTCTGGTACCTCTGCCAATTATTGAAGTACCGTTTGAGCGAATCGCAATGGATTTAATTGGGCCTGTACCAAAGTCTGCCAGGGGCCACCAACACATTCTGGTAGTTCTCGACTATGCCACTCGGTATCCGGAGGCGGTGCCTCTGCGACATACCTCAGCTAAGCTCATTGCCAAAGAGTTAATGGAGATGTTTTCCCGTGTGGGCCTGCCAAAAGAGGTTCTGACAGACCAAGGGACCCCTTTTATGTCTAAAGTAATGAGGGAACTGTGTAAATTGTTGCGTATAAAGCAGTTACGGACGTCCGTTTACCATCCGCAAACAGACGGTCTTGTGGAGAGGTTTAACCAAACTCTAAAAAATATGTTAAAGAGGGTGGTGTCTAGAGATGGGAAGGACTGGGATCTGCTTCTGCCCTATCTCATGTTCGCAGTGCGAGAGGTGCCCCAGGCCTCTACTGGGTTCTCGCCCTTCGAACTGCTTTATGGCAGACACCCTCGGGGCCTGTTGGATATCGCCAAGGAAGCATGGGAACAACAGCCTGTCCCCACAAAAGTGTCATTGAGTATGTCGCCCAAATGCAGGAACGGATGGAAAGGGTGTTGCCCTTGGTCCGGGAGCATATGGAGGCAGCGCAACAAGCCCAGAGTAGGGTGTACAATCGTCAGGCTCGGTGCGGGACTTCAATCCGGGAGATCGGGTTTTGGTTCTGGTACCCACCCTTGACAGCAAATTCCTAGCTAGGTGGCAGGGCCCCTATGAGGTGATCGAGAAGGTAGGGGAAGTAAATTACAAAGTACACCAGCCAGGGCGGCGCAAGCCGGAGCAGGTGTACCACGTGAATTTACTTAAGCCGTGGAAAGATAGGGACGCGGCCGACGACCACAGCCCCCGGCCAGGGCTTCTAGGTGAAAAGGGTCCAGCCCCACAGTTCGAGGCCTGTGAAGCCGTAACCACGGTAAAAATTGCAGACATCCTATCTTCCAAACAAGTTCAGGAAGTCAGGGAGTTCCTCAGTCGGAACACGGATGTGTTCTCGGACCTCCCTGGCCGCACGTCTCTCATCCGACATGATATCGTCACTGAGCCTCAGGCCAAGGTCCGGTTAAAACCATACCGGGTACCCGAGGCTCGGCGACGGGCCATCGCGGAGGAAGTGCAATTAATGTTGAAGCTTCGATGTCATTGAGGAGTCGAAAAGTGAGTGGGCCAGTCCCATAGTCCTAATACCCAAGCCGGATGGGACGTTGCGGTTCTGCAACGACTTTCGCAAGTTAAATGAAGTATCCAAGTTTGACGCGTATCCCATGCCCCGAGTAGACGAGCTTGTTGAAAGTTTAGGACAAGCCCGTTATTTTTCTGTGCTGGACCTCACTAAAGGGTACTGGCAGGTACCCTTAACGGAGTCGGCTAAGGAGAAAACCGCATTTGTTACCCCGCAGGGCCTGTATCACTACAAGGTGTTACCCTTTGGCCTGCATGGCGCCCCGCCACTTTCCAAAGGTTAATGGACATAGTGCTGCGACCACATCGTCGGTACGCCTCGGCCTACTTAGATGATGTAGTCATCCACAGCACCGACTGGGAAAGCCATTTACCCAAGGTGCAGGCGGTAGTGGATGCCCTGAGGAAAGCCGGTCTGACCGCTAACCCAAAGAAGTGCTCCATAGGGTTAGAGGAGACAAAATATCTGGGATATGTAATTGGGCGGGAGTCATCAAGCCTCAGGTAAATAAGGTAGAGGCAATACGGAGTTGGCCCCGACCGGTCACCACCAGGCAGGTAAAGTCGTTCCTGGGGATTGTGGGGTATTACATGAGGTTTGTGCCCCACTTTGCTACTATTGCTTCGCCATTGACAGAGTTGTTAAAGGGGCGTAAGACAGGGATGGTCCGCTGGAATGAGCAGGCGGAAAAGGCTTTCTCCGCCTTGAAATCGGCCCTGTGTGGGTCCCCGGTTTTGGTGACACCCGATTTCAGGAAGGATTTCGTAGTCCAGACCGACGCCTCTGAAGTTGGCCTTGGTGCGGTACTGTCGCAGGAAGTCAACGGGGAGGAGCATCCCGTTGTCTTCCTCAGCCGCAAGCTCACCCCAGCAGAGACTAGGTACAGTATAGTCGAGAGAGAGTGCCTGGCCATCAAGTGGGCACTCGAGGCCCTCCGTTATTACCTGTTGGGCAGAAGCTTTCGCCTGGTGACCGACCACTCCCCACTCAAGTGGATGTCCCAAGCCAAAGAGAGGAATGCCCGGGTCACCAGGTGGTTTCTGTCTCTACAGAATTTTAAATTCACGGTGGAGCACAGAGCGGGCCGGTTATTAAAAAATGCAGACAGCGCTCTCCCGGGTACACTGTTTGTCCTGTGTCCACCCCTCAGGGTTGAACAAAGGGGGTATGTGGTAAGGTGCAGGGTGCCGTCCTAGATGGCAGGTACGTGTCACCGAGGTTGCTGGCCTCGGTGAGGTGAGAGCCGGGTTTTTGTCTGCAGCAGCTAGTGCTGTTTGACTTTGTTAAATAGCATGGCTGCAAAGCCGATCCGGGCCGGCTCTTACTGGGAGCAGCTAAAGAGTAGGGTGGGTGGCTGCTCCCCACGGTCCAGTCCGAGTTTTGGGCTGGGTTTATAAACTCAGCCAGCACCACCAGCTGTGAGTGTGATTATCCTGGAGCTGCTAACAGGGCTGGGAGTTCTCTGTCCTGGAGGAAAGCGCTCAGCAAGGAGGTGTTGTGTTCCTGGCTACCTGAAGCTGGATTCTCCTGCGGCTGGGCCGACAGTGTGGTGCGAACCTGCACCTACACCTCCCAGGTGACTGAACCTGTGTTGGACTGTTTTTGTTTGGCTACGTTATTTCCGTTGTGTGTGAACTGTCACCAAGAGACTGTTTTTTCATTTTGTGTGCAAGTGTGAATAAAACACTGTTTGTTGCACAATCTGGACTCCTGGTTTTGCCTCTAAACTGCACCCGCACCGCTGACTACCAGAGCGACTCCCCACAACAGTTACAAGAGGTTTCCATAACAACTCAGCCATTTTTAGAGTCAATGGGACAAGGGATCAAAAGATCCCAGGTTGTAGCCTCCCTAAGGGCCCCCTAAAGCCCACTACTCTCTAGGAACATGGTATGTACGCATGGGGCATGATTGCAATGAGAGCAACCTCTAGGGTCATGGCATGTACCCCTGGGGCATTGGCACAGTGACAGTACTCTCTAGAGACATGGCTTGTACCCCTGGGGCATGAGCATTGTGAAAGTAATCTCTATGATAGAGTCCCCACTGTATTAGCCACTTCTCTAATAGTGTTTGGTACGGAAGGACCCTGTGGAAGCCTTTGTTAATAAGTTAAATAAAACTACAGCAAAAAAAAAAAAAGTTCTTTTTCACCAGAAGATTATAAAACTATGCTCTGAGAGGTTAACGAGGAGATTAAACCACTACAGGAGCATGAACAGATCAATCTTTGTGTTAATAAACTCATATTATGGGACACCACTTATGATATAGTCATGGAAACAGTTTAATAACTAAAAAGAACATTAAAGCAACCATCAAGCCTGATCGTCTACCCCTGCAACACAATACACAACACTCTGGTTGTACATGAAAGCCAACTGGTGTAATTCATCATGCATCATTTATAAGTGGGAGAACAGGCCACCATTCATTCATCAATAATACACCAGTGTTCTTCACTTTACAATCTGATCATGTGCTTACACAAGAAATTACTGCTCTTTGAAGTGGCTATTCAATTTTTACACTACGTATGTTTCAGATTTTAGGCAAATCATCTTTTTAAGAAGTTTCTAAAAAATAAACTAACTGAAAAAAGATCCCATCTTCCAAACGTTGCTGAAGGCACCTGCATTATCTGTGACTGAAATATCTTTCATACAGGGGACAACATTAATACATGCATTAATAATCTATACCAGTTTGTACATTGGTAGAAACTTTTATGATATTTTATTTAAAGAAGATGTTGGATATGTCAAGTGTTTAGTTTATTTCCTATTGATGAAAATAATTAATCTAAAGCCGTAAAAGATGCTGAAAATCGCATGTATTAATATCTGACAGGCACCCATATGCAGCTTATCTCAGGGAACCTAAGATACCATGTTTGATAATCACATTCTCCGCCATATCCATTGTCCAGTTAAAGCGACCCAAAAGTTCACATTAAATGGGGAAATAACAGAATACTTACAAGGCGTCCTCCTTTTCATCTTTTTATTCTCGCACTTATCTTCTGCCATCCAAGATGGCTGCACCACCAGACTGTGCATCAGTAGTCCAAGACACTTTCTACTTCTCCAGCCTTGTTCTTGGATTGGATAACTCTGTTCACATGAGCAGTCTGCAAATTGCGGATCCGCAAAACATGGATATCAGCAGTGTGTGTTCTGCCCTTTGTAGAACTTTCCTATTCTTATCCGTAAAATGGACAAGAATAGGACATGTGCTATTTTTTTGTAGGGCTGCGGAAAGGACATCTGATCTGCAAACTACGGTCGTGTGCATGAGCCCTTAGTGTGAACTTCTTGTCTTGAACCGGAGGGTAGCGTGAAATGGGTTGTATGGAAAAGGCCACTCTCAATGGGGGAGATTTATCAAAACTGGTGTAAAGGAAAACTGGCTTAGTTGCCCATAGCAACCAAGGAAGCTGTCTTACATTTAGAATCGGCGGTGGATACCACTGGCCTCTACATAAGTTTGACGATCTACTGCCAGTACAGGGGCTTATTAAGACTGGCGTCTAAAACGCAGGTCTTAATAAATGTGCCCCATTGTGGGTTTTTTCAACATTAAGTATCTCTTATATATATGAAAAAATAATTTCCATCTGTCTGTTCTTGGCATTGGGTGTCCAGGAAGGTTTTAGACTGGATCGTAGCTCTCTAGGACTTACCGTTCTTAAGATATTCCCCAAAAAATGTATTAGCCAATAGGAGCTCGCAGCTTCGCTCACATTCTTACTGCCATTCACACAGTCACATGACCCTTATTATCCAATAGAAAATCGTAGGTCCTTCAGTCTTGACATACTCAGTTACAAGAGGTTTCCATAACAACTCAGCCATTTTTCTTCACTGTTAGAGGTCACTGTTAAGGGCAAAGTGCTGTGGAGGTCACTGTTAAGGGGCGAAGTGCTACAGAAAGTCTTATATTAAGGGGACAGGGTGCCGCGGAGGTCTTATATTAATAGGGCGTAGTACAGTGGGGGGTCACTTATAAAGGTTAGGGGCCATGTGCTGGTCAATGTTAAGGGGGCAGGCCACTGTGCAGGGCACTGTTAAGGGCGTGGGGTGCTATGGAGGTCACATTTTAAGTGGATCGGATGCTATGGATGTCACTCTTAAGGGGTCCGGCCGCTGTGGAGGTCAATGTTAAGGGGGTGTCCTAGAAGTGATGATATGAACCCCAAGAGACCTGATGTCAACATCATCAAGTCTGTCTGGGATTACATGAAGAGCCAGACAGATTTAAGCAAGCCAACAGCCACAGAGATGTTAGTTCTCCAAGATGTTTGGAAAAACCTCCCTGCTGAGTTCCTTCAAAAACTGTGTGCAAGTGTACCTAGAACTCTTCTTGTCAGAACTTTCTGACAAAATATAACCAATAATTTACGTGGATAAATTAAATAACAAGTCTGGATCAAAATGTCTAGTGTATCCAAAAATGGTACCAATTAAAGGGGTTCTCCAGGCTTTTTTCATTTATGACCTGTCCTCAGGATAGGTCATCAATATCAGATCGGCGGGGCTCCGACACCCAGCACCCACGCAGATAAGCTGTTTGAAGAGACGGCGCGCGCAGTGCGCACGTGCCGTCTCCATTCTCTCTTCCTGCACACTGCTGTATGTCTATGGGACAGCAGCAGCGGGCAGGAAGAGAGTTGGGAGACGGACGTGCACACTGCGCACGCCGTCTCCTTAACGTTTAATTTCTTCTGGGGCATATCAGCATGGAAAGTGAACACTTGCTGGAGGGGCCAGGCGTTCCATGATCACTTTATAGATCAGCATACCAACGGAAAGGGATTGTACAAATCATAAAAAACATTGTCATGTGCTAGTTCTAACTTTGAGCAACATCAGTGCCATCCTGATGCTTACTCCCTTACTCCAGCTGCTGTGAAAATACAACTCCCAGCATGAAAACATGCTCGGCTGTTCTTACAACTCCTATAAAAGTGAATGGAGCATTCTGGGAATTCAGACCACCTGGAGTGTCGGAGGTTGCTGATCCCCGCCCTAGAGCTTCATCACAGCAGAAATTTTTGTACTCACCTAGGGTTTATAGCAAAGTAAAAGATTAAAAAATACATATGTATACACACGTTATAGATTGTGGGGTCCACAGCAGTGGACGAGGCCAACATAAGTAAATGGGGTCAGCAACACCACAGTACAGCCCAGCAGAACCAAATACCACAGTACAGCACAAAATACTTCTCTAGCAGAACTAAATACCACAGTACAGCATAAAACACTGCTCTAGCAGAACCAATTACCATAGTCCAGCACAAATACTACTTCAGCAGCAAAACAATGCTACCCCTGAAGCTACTCCCATGTGGTGGCCTATGCCAGCTGCGGCGTTCGGTCTTCCTCCTTCAGTTGTCTCTTATTAAGATATGGAGGAGGGGGCTGAAGAGGCGAAATGCAGGCCACAGCACTAAGGCAGGCCATACTTTCAGTATGCTGTCAGGTCTTTCAGCACTAAACATACAAGAGAATACAGCATTTCATACCTTTAACATGCAGTGACATCTCCTCTGCTGTCTGACATTTTGTTTCCTCATTGTCTACATTTGGCCCAGTCCACCATGACAACTTCTTTTGGCCATGTCTCATCTCTGCAGAATTTGCCATACAGAGTAGACATCTCAGATTCCTCACTTTTCAGTCATCCTCCCCACCTTCTCAACACAAACTCCCCATCCTGGTGCCCAAACAGTGTTATTCTGCTGACACCCGGAATACTGCATCTATTGCTCACTAATGCCCCAAGGTACTATACTGCAGAAATAAATTGTGCCCCCAGTAAATACAATGCTCCACATAGTGGTCCTAAAAGTAATATACTCCCCAGAGTGGCTCCAGGAAAAAAAAAATCTCCATAGTGCCTCTAGTAGTGATAAGGCCTCCTATCGTGGCCTCAGTAGTAATATCTCCTATAGTGCCCCCAGTAATAATAATGCCTCATAGTACAACATTAATAATGATGCCCCAGCAATAATAATGCCCCCTATTGTGACCCCAGTAATAATAATGCCCCATGGTGCTCCCAGTAATATCCTCTATAGTGCCCCTGTAAAAATTGCCCTCAAGGGATTTCAAGCTCATAGGTCTGTTTTCAAAAATGCCTATATTATTATATCCTATATTATATCATATATATGCCTATATTATTGTTATATCTCGTGATTATAATTTTAATATTTAGCTCTCTTACAAGGATTGTTCGGGAAAATTGGGCTTGATCAGCTTCTCAGGTAATATTATTAACATATGTAAATATATAATGGTTCCACACAAAATAATAGAACATGAGTTATCCATTCTAAGAACTCTACAAAGGACATGGGACCCTTGTGTGGAGAAAAGGAAATCAGTATAGGAAAGGATTCTTTACAGTCAGGCTTAAAGAATCGTAGGCAAAAAGTCAACACAGTGCCACACAAACTACATAGCAGTAAGTACTATGTATACTCTCTGAATGGATAACTCATTCATCATTGTATTCTGGGAATATTCTCCAAAATATGACATTCCATCTAGCGCTGCTTGCCAACATTTTTTAAATTGGAGGCATACAGACAGTAGAGTTATATTATTAATGATGGTGTGTACATGATTAGTTAAAGGGAATCTGTCACCTCTGGCAAGCTCTACTACTTGAATAAAACAGCTGTCTCTGACTCCAGATCAGTAAAGGTGTCAGCACTGTAGGCAGGAACACACAGATATGGAGTCCTAACTGAAACCCGGTCCGTTTTCCCTGCCTACTTGCAGTGCAAGCCCTAGGTGGCCATTCCACAACTGGTTGACTTCCCTACTCTGCTGGTGCAGGACTGACACACATACACAGACAGAACAACACAGAGAAGAAACTACACTAAGACGAAGTCCTACAGGGATGGGTCAGAACTGGGGGGTAGTCAGAATAGCCAAGCCGAATTCAGAACCAGACGGTAAACAAAGTAACAAATCACAACACACAGAGTGGTCAAAGGCAAGCCAAGGTCAATCCAATAAACAATCCAAACGCATACAGAACAGAACTGAGAGCGGTGCTAGGGGAAAGTTAAAAACTATCAATAGCCATGGTATTTGGCCAGGAATGGGTTTAAATAGAGCACAGAGTCCCAGGATCAGAACCTGATAGGTGATGACTCAGCACTCAGAACACAGCACACAGGAATAGAACAGCTGAGCAATCAACCTATTGTAATCTCCTCCAGCACAGGCCCACTGTATCGAGAAACAGGGAACTGCATCCTGTTGCTAAGGATGCTGTTGCGTCACCAGGGGCTGTGGCTTCACAGTGCATTTTTCCCAGCGCCAAAGCTGGAGACCCAGACATGTATGTTTGTGAATAGTGATGAGCAAGCACTATTAATCATAAATAAACCCCTCAGGAGAGGTGCGACACTTTACCACTGTACTTTTGTATTTATAATTGGTTGAGAGACCTTATAGCGTTTTTTGCACTCTCACTGACTAGACTCTAAAATTTCTAATCTTTATTTCTATCTTCTCTAAAACAAAGACATAGGAACTGGACAAGTGAAGTTAAAATATTTCAGGGTACACCAGCAAAGGAAAATGTATCGGAAAATGTATTGGTCATTAGCATACAGCTGTATGACTTAGCAGTATTAGCTCAGTCTCTAGGGTCTATCACCTTTTATTCCTTATTTAATTTGCTTTTAATGCTGAGTATCTGCTAGCTAGGTTAGGTACGTGAGGGAGAAGGTATCAATCACTAGCACCCAGCTATATGGCCATCCGCTGGGGCTGTGATTTATAGAGGGGAGATACACTCCCTTTCATTCATTCCTTCATTCATGCATTTTCCGATACATTTTCCTTTGCTGGTGTACCCTGAAAAATTTTAACTTCACTTGTCCAGTTCCTATGTTTTTGTTTTAGAGAAGATAGGTGATGAGCCCGCATGCTCAACCGAATATCTGTTCGGCTCGAGCATCGCTATGCTCGGCACATGGTGGTACTCGACCGAGTACCGCATGTGCTCAAGTGCAATGCTCGAATCTCCGCCCTGCACATTTTGCGGGTTTTAAGCAGCCAATAAAGGTGAAGGTAAGTACTGCCCTCACTGTAATGCCAGTAGCCATGTTGGCTACTGGCATTACAGTGATTGGCTGGCCGGAACGCGTCATTGGGTGCTATATAGCACCCGATAACCCATGTTCGGCTCAGACGTAGACAGGGAGAGCAGAGCAGAGGATGAGAAAGACAGAGTAGGGAGCGAACTTCACAGTTCGCAGAGAAAGATTTTCCAAGACCCAAAAGTCCTTTTAAGTACTACTGTCTGTGAGTGTGTTTGTTTTAGAGCACCAATCTATTTACCTCCTGCAGTCTCAGGGGACAGTGCTTCGGAAGGGAAAGATGCAGGGAGAGAAATTTGCTGTTTTTACTATCAAAAGCTTTTCAAAGACCTCAAAGTCCTTTTAAGGACTACTGTGTGTGTTTGACAGCAGCAAGATATTTTTATTTTATATCTATTAGTGACATATACAGTGTCTGTATTACAAATCCCAACAGTCTGGGCCTAATACAGTGTCCACAATATGTGGTGTTCTGTAACCAATACAATACTACATCAGAAAACAGTGTCTGTATTACAAATTCCAATATTCTGGGCCTAATACAGTGTCCACAATATGTGGTGTTCTGTAACCAATACTGCACTACATCAAAAAACACTGTCTGTATTGCAAATTCCAATAATCTGGGCCTAATATAGTGTCCATATTCTGTGAGTTTCTGTGACATATACTGTCCTACATCCAAAAACTGTGTCTTTAGCGGACAGTAAAACAATCTGTGCCACATCTAGTGACAAAACCATTAATATGAAGAAGGAGAGCACTAAGAGACGGGGAAGTGGGCGTAATGCTTATGGTGCATGCAGAGGCCATGGCCCTGGGCGCAATGAAACTGTGCCTGCTGCCAGTGCTCCAGAAAAAAAAAAACATCCAGCGTAGTCAGTTTAATGTCCAACTTAGCTGGGTGGCGCAGGACAACACTGTCCAAATCGGATCAGTAAGAACAGTTGGTTGGTTGGATTGCTGAAGATAATGGTTCCAGTCAGTTAAGCACCACCCTCTTGTCCAGTCTCTGTAACCAAGAGTCTGGTCAACTGAATCCTCACTCTGATCATCCTTTGTCCCACCATGGAGAGACTTGCCAAACGAGCAACCTCACCACCACCAGCATGATCCGCCACATGGCATCTAAGCACCCTAATAAGTGGGCCAAACGCCTGGGTCCACAATGTGGGTCTGCGGGTCACACCACTGCCTCCTCTTCCCCTGTGTTACGCACTGCTGTGCAATCCCTTGTCGAAGGCGCAGGCCTGGATGCCCCTCGGCCTGCAACTGGACCTTCGCATGAACCGTCAGCAACAACATCCTCTTCCCTGTCCCAGCGCAGCGTCCAACTGTCGATAACACAGGCATTTGAACGCAAGCGCAAATACCCTCCCACAGGCTATAGCACTAAGTGCGCAACTATCGAAATTACTGGCTCTTGAAATTTTGTTATTTAGGCTTGTGGACACTGAGGCCTTCCACAGCCTGATGTCGGCAGCCGTCCCTCAGTACGCAGTCCCCTGCCGACACTATTTTTCAGGGTGTGCCATGCCCGCCTTACACCAGCATGTGTCCCAGAACATCACCCGTGCCCTGACCAACGCACTTACTGGGAAGGTCCACTTCACCACAGACACATGGACAAGTGCTGGTGGCCAGGGACGGTACATTTTCCTAACCGCCCACTGGGTGAATGTTGTGGGGGCTGGGAGTGAGTCAGACCCTGGGATGGCACAGGTGCCACCCACGCCCAGGATTCTGGGCCTACATCTATCAGGGTCTCCACCAGCAGCTATGTTACTGGCTCCAACCGCCACTTCTCCTCCTCCGCTGCCTCCTCCTCCACTTCCACCTCCAGCAGCAGTCAGCCATCATTCGCTAGCTGGAAGCAGTGTAGCACTGCTGTGGGTAAGTGTCAACAGGCCGTGCTGAAGCTGATCTGCTTAGGGGAAAAACAGCACACCGCTGCAGAGCTATGGCAGGGTATAAGGGACCAGACCGAGCTGTGGCTCTCGCCATTCAACCTACAACAAAGCATGGTTGTGTCTGACAATGGGCTTAACTTGGTGGTGGCTTTGGAGCTCGGCAACCTGACACACAGAAACCTCTGTGAGGTTTTAAAAAACTTTGATGAATCCACACAGATGGTTAGTGGCGATAACGCTATTATCAGCGAAACCATCCCACTGCTGTGTCTACTCAAATGATCGCTGCTCACAATTAAGGAGGGCGCTCTGAATGTGGCAGATGAGGAAATAGGGGAGGAGATGACACAGGGTAATAGCCAGACCACCCACAGTTCGTCTTCTCCGCGCAAATTGAACCATGAAGAGGAGGAGGAGATGGAGACAGTTGCCTCTGCTACAGAGGGTAGTACCCATGGAACTTTAACTCCATCTGTTCAGCGTGGATGGGCTGAAGAGGAGGAGGATGAGGAGATGGAGAGTCATCCTGCAGTTCCAACAAAGGCAGGGCAACACTCTCCAAGGCATGGGACACTTTCATGACACCCCGCCAGCAACCTCACCCTGAAGCGCGGTCTAGTGGTACAAGGAGGGAAAAGTTTTGGAAGATGGTGAAGGAATACATCGGAGACCGTGTCAGCATCCTTAATGATCCCTCAGTGCCTTACAACTACTGGCTACCTTACAACTACTGGCTGACACTTGGCACGAAGTTGCGCTCTACACCTTGGAGGTGCCTGCCTGCCCTGCTGCCAGCATTTTGTCTGATTGTGTATTTAGTGCTGCTGGTGGCATTATAACAGAAGGGTATCCGCTTGTCCACTGGCAATGCTGACAGGTTGACTCAGATAAAAATGAACAGGGCCTGGATTACCCCAGAATACTCAACTCCACCAGAGGAGAGCTGAGCTAATGATGAACATGAAGGCAATTTCAATCTTTCATTTATAATGTACTCAATCTACTGTAGTGTATTCCCAGTCACCTTTTCCACCACAAAAAAGAGTATATGGTTGAATCTTGTTTTCTCCTCCTACTCCAGATTGTATATATTCCCTCCACTCTAATTTTTTTATAGGGTCAGCTCAACTGCAGACCCTCAACTCCAATTTTTTGTAGGGTCAGCTTAACTGCAGGCCCTCGATTCATTTTTTTTTATAGGGTCATCTGAACAGCATGCACTTGCATATAAAGTTTTAGAGCGTCATTTGAACAGCATGCATTCGCATATGATGTTTTAGAGCGTCAGATCACCTGCAGGCACTCGCATATAATGTTTTATAGCGTTAGCTCACCTGCAGGCACTCGCATATAATGTTTTATAGCGTTAGCTCACCTGCAGGCACTCGCATATAATGTTTTAGAGCGTCAGCTCACCAGCAGACCCTCGCCCCTAATGTTTTAGAGAGTCAGCTCAGCAGCAGACCCTCGCCCCTAATGTTTTAGAGGGTCACCAGCAGGCCCTTGTTCCAAATGTTTTTGAGGGTCACAAGAATACCGGACTTCAAAAAAGCAAAATTTAGCCAACTAAGAGAGGCCATAGGCCCAATTAACTGGGACATAGTCCTCAAAAATAAAAATACATCCACAAAATGGGAGATTTTTAAAAGCATTGTAACATCTAATTGTGATCGATGCATACCTTATAGAAATAAAAGGCTAAGAAATAAGAAGAAACCAATGTGGATAAATAGAACCGTAAAAAAAGCAATAAATGACAAAAAGAAAGCATATAAATCACTAAAACAGGAGGGGAGCCAGGAAGCACTGATAAACTATAAGGAAAAAAATAGAATATGTAAAAACTAATAAAAACTGCCAAACTAGAGACCGAGAGATTAATTGCCAAAGAGAGCAAAACTAACCCTAAAATGTTTTTCAATTTTATAAATGGTAAAAATATAAACCTGAAGGAGTCGGCCCTCTACATAGCAATGAGGGGGAGTTGCAGAAAGCGACGAGGATAAAGCCAAGCTATTAAATATTTTCTTCACCACTGTTTTCACTGAGGAAAATAAACTGTCAGATGAAATGCAAAATGTAAAGTAAATTCCCCTTTAAAAGTGCCCTGTCTGACCCAGGAAGAAGTACAGCAGCGACTTAAAAGATTAAAATAGACAAATCGCCAGGACCGGATGGCATACACCCCGTATCCTAAGGGAATTAAGTGATGTCCTAGCCAGACCCTTATTTTTGATATTCACGGACTCCATACTGACAGGGAATGTTCCACCAGACTGGCGTATAGCAAATGTGGTGTCAATATTCAAAAAGGGTCCAAAAACAGAGCCTGGAAATTATAGGCCGGTAAGTTTAACATCTGTTGTGGGTAAACTGTTTGAAGGTTTTGTAAGAGATGCTATCTTGGAGTATCTCAATGAAAATAAGCAAATTACACCATATCAGCATGGCTTCATGAGGGATCGGTCATGTCAAACTAATTTAATCAGTTTCTATGAGGAGGTAAGTTCTAGACTTGACAGCGGCGAATCAATGGATGTCGTATATCTGGACTTCTCCAAAGCATTTGACACTTTACCACATAAAAGGTTAGTATATAAAATGAGAACACTTGGACTAGGAGAAAATATCTGTATGTGGGTAAGTAACTGGCTCAGTAATAGAAAACAGAGGGTGGTTATTAACGGTACACACTCAGATTGGGTCACGGTCACTAGTGGGGTACCTCAGGGTTCAGTATTGGGCCCTATTCTCTTCAATATATTTATTAATGATCTTGTAGAAGGCTTGCACAGTAATATATCAATTTTTGCAGATGACACTAAACTGTGTAAAGTAATTAACACTAAAGAGGACAGTTTTCTGCTACAGAGGGATCTGGATAGATTGGGGGCTTGGGCAGAGAAATGGCAGATGAGGTTTAACACTGACAAATGTAAAGTTATGCACATGGGAAGGAATAATGCAAGTCACCCGTACATACTAAATGGTAAAACACTCAGTAACACTGACATGGAAAAGGATCTAGGAATTTTAATAAATAACAAACTAAGCTGTAAAAACCAGTGTCAGGCAGCTGCTGCTAAGGCCAATAAGATAATGGGTTGCATCAAAGGGGCATAGATGCCCGTGATGAAAATATAGTCTTACCACTTTATAAATCACTAGTCAGACCACACATGGAGTACTGTGTACAGTTCTGGGCTCCCGTGAACAAGGCAGACATAGCAGAGCTAGAGAGGGTTCAGAGGAGGGCAACTAAAGTAATAACTGGAATGGGGCAACTACAGTACCCTGAAAGGGTATCAAAATTAGGGTTATTCACTCTAGAAAAAAGACGACTGAGGGAGATCTAATAACTATGTATAAATATATCAGGGGTCAGTACAAAGATCTCTCCCATCATCTATTTATCCCCAGGACTGTGACTGTGACGAGGGGACATCCTCTGCGTCTGGAGGAAAGAAGGTTTGTACACAAACATAGAAAAGGGTTCTTCACGGTAAGAGCAGTGAGACTATGGAACTCTCTGCCTGAGGAGGTGGTGATGGTGAGTACAATAAAGGAATTCAAGAGGGGCCTGGATGTATTTCTGGAGCGTAATAATATTTCAGGCTATAGCTACTAAAGATGGGTCGTTGATCCAGGGAGTTATTCTGACTGCCTGATTGGAGTCGGGAAGGAATTTTTTCCCCTTAAGTGGGGAAAATTGGCTCTACCTCACAGGGGTTTTTTGCCTTCCTCTGGATCAACTTGCAGGAAACAGGTCGAACTGGATGGACAAAAGTCTTTTTTCGGCCTTATATACTATGTTACTATGTTACTATGTTACCAGCAGGCTGCCAATCATAACTTTTCAAGGGTGTTTATGATGCCCACCTTTATGTGTAATAAAGGGTGTATTGTAGTGCCAATTCCTCGTAATTTTTGGCAGCCCTTTCACTAAGTGCATAGGCTTTATGAGTGTAGGAGTCCCACTACCTGAAACAATTGTACCACAATGTGAATGAGGCCCTCCTTTATGTGATATACAGGCTGTTTCATGGTGCCTCTTGCTTGTAATTTTTGGCAGCACTTGCACTTTATATACAATTGAATATACAGGAAAGAATGTTTCCTAACAATTTTTCCTGTGAAATAGATTTTTTGGGGGGGTTTTGTGTGTATTTTTGTCAGTCGGTAAAAGTGGCGTACAACTCGGACAACATGGTTCCCAGCACCGACCTAGGAGTCCAGGATGCATCCAGACATCATCCCCATGCCGTTCCCGATCCATTTCGGTGGTGTTTCTGTCACTTTCTGACCTTTTCCAATGGACAAGACCCCCTCCCCTTTTCAGAGCAGGGGGTGCCTGGTTATCTGTGTTTGAGCCGAACACCCGAATACTTTGGTGCTCGATCATCACTATTTGTGACAAAGGTAGAGTTTATATCTCCATTACATTTTCCGTTCAGAAAAAAAAAAAGGATCCTGTAAAAAATCAGATCCTGTGCATCAGCTATGCACATTTGGCATCCGTTAGAGCCACTTCCATCAGAGATCCATTTTAGATAGAAAAAAGACCTGCACGCAGTACCAGCACGCAAAGACCAGCACGCAGTTGAAACAAACGGATCTCAGATGGAAATGGCTCAAATAGATGCCAAATGTGCAATAGGATCCGTTTTTTTCTTTCTTTTTTACAGGACCCTGTAAAAAAAACGGATCCTGTGCATATCGCTTTTCCCATTATGCACCTTCAGACCAGCCATGGGATGCATTGAGATGACTGAACTGTGTGAGCACATAATGGGGAAGACCTAAGTATGGTTGGCAGATGCACACTGGGGGAAGGACTATGAGGACTGACAAATTACTGAACTGGAGTCAGAAGCATACCTTCAAATCAGGTATGAATATACTTACTAGGGTTTATCAGAGGTGAAACTTTGGAATATTCTATTCCAGGAGATAGTAATGGCAGATAAAAAGACAGCATTTAGAAGTGGGTTAGACATTTATATCACTAATACTATTAGACAGCCGGTGTACTGACCATAGACCCTACAGTGACATTTTCCTGCTCGCTAATGCCCAGGGGGCCGCCCAAGCCCTCCTTATGGCCACCAGCCAGGTACATAAAGATCTCTCAGCAGTGATTAATATAGGAGCATCAGGCACTCATGCACCTGGCCAGAGTGAAACGCTACAAGCTCTTCCGGTACTAACCCTCCCTGGTCTTCCTTCCTGGGGCTGGCGCTGCACTGTCCTGACCTTGTACAGTGTCAGCAAATAGTGAGCGCACTATGACCTGACGCTGTACGCAATCAGGTTACAGTGCAGCGCGAGCCAGAGAAGACAGGGGAGCATGACTTCTGCAGAGAGTGCTAGACATGGAGAGGAGCCGTGGTGCAGGAGAGGTAAGAGGAGTTTTTTCTATTTTAATCAGGTCTGATGATGTTCTAGCAAGGAACTCTGATCTGAGGTCTGATATTAAGGTCTGATCTGAGGTCTGATTGGGTCTGACATTGAGGGTTGGTATAAGGTCTGATATAGGGGTCTGACATGGAGGGCTTGCATAAGGTCTGATATGGGGGTCTGATGTGATGTAGAGATGGCCCGAACTATCCGCCGGCGAACAGTTCCCGGCGAACATAGCTTGTTCGCGTTCGCCTCAACGGGCGAACACATGCGATGTTCGGTCCGCCCCCTATACATCATCATTGAGCAAACTTTGACCCTGTACCTCACAGTCAGCAGACACATTTCAGCCAATCAGCAGCATACCCTCCCTCCCAGACCCTCCCACCTCCTGCACAGCATCCATTTTAGATTCATTCTGAAGCTGCAGTCTTAGTGAGAGGAGGGAGAGTGTAGTTGCTGCTGATTTAATAGGGAAATCGATAGCTAGGCTAGTGAATTCAGTGTCCACTCCAGTCCTGAAAGACTCATCTGATCTCTGCTGTAAGGACAGCGTCCTGACAGCACCCCAAAAAGCCCTTTTTAGGGCTGCAACATTAGTCTGCTTTTTTTTTTCTCCATATACATATTGCAGTTGCCTGGCCTGCCTGTGTGTGAGGAGCTGCAGGCCCACAGACTGTAGTGTGCCCACTGCCAGTGCCCACCCTTGTCATCCCATGTGGCACAGGACTTTGCATCAAAAAAAGGCATTTAATTTTTACACTTTAATCTAAGGTTAGTTGCCTGCCAGTGTGTGTCAGGCTGACTTCCACTGACTGTAGTGTGCCCACTGCCAGTGCCCACCACTCATACCGGGTGGCACAGGACTTTGCATCAAAAAAGGCATTTAATTTTTACACTTTAGTGTAATTTCAGCTGCTTGCCTGCTGCTAGTGTGTGTCAGGCCGACTTCCACTGACTGCAGTGTGCCCACTGCCAGTGCCCACCCCTGTCATCCCGTGTGGCACAGGACTTTGCATCAAAAAAAGGCATTTCATTTTTACACTTTAATCTAAGGTTAGTTGCCTGCCAGTGTGTGTCAGGCTGACTTCCACTGACTGTAGTGTGCTCACTGCCAGTGCCCACCACTCATACCGGCTGGCACAGGACTTTGCATAAAAAAGGGCATTTAATTTTTACACTTTAGTGTAATTTCAGCTGCTTGCCTGCTGCCAGTGTGTGTCAGGCCGACTTCCACTGACTGTAGTGTGCCCACTGCCAGTGGCCACCCCTGTCATCCCGTGTGGCACAGGACTTTGCATCAAAAAAAGGCATTTTATTTTTACACTTTAGTGTAATTTCAGTTGCTTGCCTGCTGCCAGTGTGTGTCAGACCCACTTCCACAGACTGTAGTGTGCCCACTGCCAGTGCCAACCACTAATACCGGGTGGCACAGTAGCTTGCCGATAAATAAGGCATTTAATTTTTAGACAGTAGTCTAAATTCAGTTGCTTGCCTGCTGCCAGTGTGTGTCAGGCCCACTTCCACTGACTGTAGTGTGCCCACTGCCAGTGCCAACCACTGATACCGGGTGGCACAGTAGCTTGCCGATAAATAAGGTATTTCATTTTTAGACAGTAGTCTAAATTCAGTTGCTTGCCTGCTGCCAGTGTGTGTCAGGCCCACTTCCACTGACTGTAGTGTGCCCACTGCCAGTGCCAACCACTGATACCGGGTGGCACAGTAGCTTGCCGATAAATAAGGCATTTCATTTTTAGACAGTAGTCTAAATTCAGTTGCTTGTCTGCTGCCAGTGTGTGTCAGGCCCACTTCCACTGACTGTAGTGTGCCCACTGCCAGTGCCAAACACTGATACCGGGTGGCACAGTAGCTTGCCGATAAATAAGGCATTTCATTTTTACACATTAGTCTAATTTCAGTTGCTTGCCTGCTGCCAGTGTGTGTCAGGCCCACTTCCACAGACTGTAGTGTGCCCACTGCCAGAGCTTACCACTGATACCAGGTGGCACAGTAGCTTGCCGATAAATAAGGCATTTCATTTTTAGACAGTAGTCTAAATTCAGTTGCTTGCCTGCTGCCAGTGTGTGTCAGGCCCACTTCCACTGACTGTAGTGTGCCCACTGCCAGTGCCAAACAACCACTGATACCGGGTGGCACAGTAGCTTGCCGATAAATAAGGCATTTCATTTTTAGACAGTAGTCTAAATTCAGTTGCTTGCCTGCTGCCAGTGTGTGTCAGGCCCACTTCCACTGACTGTAGTGTGCCCACTGCCAGTGCCAACCACTGATACCGGGTGGCACAGTAGCTTGCCGATAAATAAGGCATTTCATTTTTACACAGTAGTCTAAATTCAGTTGCTTGCCTGCTGCCAGTGTGTGTCAGGCCCACTTCCACAGACTGTAGTGTGCCCACTGCCAGTGCCCACCACTGATACCGGGTGGCACAGTACCTAGCACGCATAGTACCACTTATCTAAAAAAAAATGACAGGCAGAAGCAGGCCACCCCGCAGGGGCCGTCGTGGTCGTGGTGCTGTGATTTCCACTGTCCCTGGAATAATGCCTAGTGTTCAGAGACCACGTACCCTGAACCCGAAAAATTCTGAGGACATAGTTGACTGGCTTAGACAGGACACCCTATCTTCAACAGCTTCCGCTAAGAACCTTGACGCACCATCCTCCTCCAGCTCAGCTTCGGTCACCTGCTCTCAAGTTACCACGCTACCGCCCGCCGCCACCATCACCACTACCACCACAGCCACCACAGCCGCTTCACTTGATCCGTCAGAGGAGTTATTTACACATCAGTTGGATGCAATTAGTGATGCGCAACCATTATTGCCAGATGATGTAGATTACAGGGATATGTCTCAGTCAGGCAGGATTACACACATGCACGTACAGTGTGATGATGATGATGATGATGTTGCACCCGCTGCTGCTTCCTTTGCTGAGGTGTCAGATACAAGTGAAGCGGTTGATGATGATGATGTGTCCACGGATGCCACGTGGGTGCCTGCTCGAAGAGAAGAAGAGGGGGAAAGTTCAGATGGGGAAACAGAGAGAATGAGGAGACGAGTTGGAAGCAGGGGGAGGTCGTCACAAGGAGTTAGTGGCACAGTCAGACAGCATGTATCGGCACCTGGGGTCAGCCAGACGGCACGCCAGTCAACGCATGCTGTTGCCACCACCAGAATGCCATCATTGCAAAGCTCAGCAGTGTGGCATTTTTTTTTGTGTGTCTGCCTCTGATAACAGCAATGCCATTTGCAACCTGTGCCAAAAGAAACTGAGTCGTGGGAAGTCCAACACCCACCTTGGTACAACTGCTTTGCGAAGGCACATGATCTCACATCACAAACGCCTATGGGATCAACACATGAGTACAAGCAGCACACAAACTCAAATCCACCATGCTCCTCCTTGTCCAGCATCTTCAGCCACCTCAACCACTGCTGTCCTCCCTGCCCCCTCTCAACCAACCTCCTCTCACCTTCAGCAGTTCCTGCTCATCTGCCCACAGTCAGGTGTCTGTCAAGGACATGTTTGAGCGTAAAAATGTCACAGAATCACCCCCTTGCCCGGCGACTGACAGCTGGCTTGACGGAACTCTTAGCCCGCCAGCTTTTACCACACCAGCTGGTGGAGTCTGAGGCCTTCAAAAAATTTGTTGCTATTGGGACACCACAGTGGAAGGTACCCGGACGAAATTTTTTTTCAAAAAAGGCAATCCCAAACCTCTACCATATCATTGAAAAGGAAGTCATGGCATCTCTGGCATACAGTGTTGGGGCAAGGGTCCATCTGACCACTGATACCTGGTCTGCAAAGCACGGTCAGGGCATGTATATCACGTACACTGCGCATTGGGTCAACCTGCTGACGGCTGAAAAGCATGGAATGCGTGGCTCCGCAGCCCAATTGGTGACACCGCCACGACTTGCAGGCAGACCTACTGCCACCTCCTCTACTCCTACTCCATCCTCTTCGATATCCTCCTCGGCTGAGTCCTCTTCTTCTGCGGTGTCTGGCTGCACATCAACTGAATCCCCCCAGGTCCCCAGGGGCTATTCCACATCCCGGATACGAAAGTGTCACGCTGTCTTGGAGTTGACTTGTCTGAAAGCAGAGAGCCACACAGGACAAGCACTCCTGTCCGCCCTGAACGCACAGGTGGATCAGTGGCTGACCCCGCACCAACTGGAGATCGGCAAAGTGGTGTGTGACAATGGAACAAATTTGATGTCGGCATTGAATTTGGGCAAGTTGTCACATGTGCCGTGCATGGCACATGTGTTGAA
Organism: Bufotes viridis; assembly: GCA_033119425.1. Lineage (NCBI taxonomy): Eukaryota > Metazoa > Chordata > Amphibia > Anura > Bufonidae > Bufotes > Bufotes viridis. Next base: position 532,180,877 of record CM065589.1, on the reverse strand, counting down.
TCTCATCGTACAACGCTTTGTGTCTAAGTACCCAGGCTTACAGGACGTCCTCAAGCAGGCCAGGAAGGTGTGTGGCCATTTCAGGCGTTCCTACACGGCCACGGCGCACTTTTCAAATATTCAGCGGTGAAACAACATGCCAGTGAGGCGCTTGATTTGCGACAGCCCAACACGTTGGAATTCAACACTCCTAATGTTCGACCGCCTGCTCCAACAAGAAAAAGCCGTCAACGAGTATTTGTATGACTGGGGTGCTAGGACAGCCTCTGCGGAGCTGGGAATTTTTTTGCCATGTTACTGGACGCTCATGCGCAATGCCTGTAGGCTCATGCGTCCTTTTGAGGAGGTGACAAACCTAGTCAGTCGCACCAAAGGCACCATCAGCGACCTCATCCCATTTGTTTTCTTCCTGGAGCGTGCCCTGCGAAGAGTGCTGGATCAGGCTGTAGATGAGCGTGAAGAGGAAGAGGAAGAGTTGAGGTCACCATCACCACCAGAAACAGCCATGTCATCATCACTTGCCGGACCTGCGGCAACGCTGGAAGAGGAGTATGAGGAAGAGGAGTCAGAGGAGGAATGTGGCGGCTTTGAGGAGGAGGAAGACCAACCACAGCAGGCACCCCAGGGTGCTCGTTGTTGTCACCTATCTGGTACCCATGGTGTTGTACGTGGCTGGGGGGAAGAACAGACCGTCAATGACATCAGTGAGGACGAGGAACGGGAAATGAGTAGCTCTGAATCCAACCTTGTTCAAATGGGGTCTTTCATGCTGTCATGTCTGTTGAGGGACCCTCGTATAAAAAGGATGAAGGAGAACGACCTGTACTGGGTGGCCACGCTACTAGACCCCCGGTATAAGCAGAAAGTGGCAGAAATGTTACCAAATTACCGAAAGTCGGAAAGGATGCAGCAGTTCAAAACCAAACTAAAAAATATGCTTTACACAGCTTATAAGGGGGATGTCACAGCACAACGGGAATCTAACAGGGGAAGAGGTGAGTGTAATCCTCCTCCTACCACGGCGGCAAGGACTGGACGATTTACAGATGTGTTGTTGATGGAGGACATGCGGAGCTTTTTCAGTCCTACTCATCGCCACAGCCCTTCGGGATCCAGCCTTAGATTACGACTCGACCGACAGGTAGCAGACTACCTCGCCTTAACAGCAGATAACGACACTCTGAGGAGCAATGAACCCCTTCACTACTGGGTGTGCAGGCTTGACCTGTGGCCTGAGCTATCCCAGTTTGCGATAGAACTTCTGGCCTGCCCTGCTTCAAGTGTCCTGTCAGAAAGGACCTTCAGTGCAGCAGGAGGCATTGTCACTGACAAGAGAAGTCGCCTCGGTCAAAAAAGTGTTGATTACCTCACCTTCATAAAGATGAATGAGGCATGGATCCCGAAGGGACTGACAGTGGGGGATACGTTTGACTAACAAAAGGCCTGATTACATGCCTTGGCCTCAAAATGGTCCCCACGCTGCTGTATTTAATGTCTGCATACCGGATGACTTTCGTAAATTCTTCACCACCAACTAGGGTTCAAGCCGCAATGATTTAGTCACTTTTCTGCCTGGAAAACATCAATTTTTCCGGCCGCTGCTACAATAGCGGCTGCTACAATGCCATTATTTTTCAGGCATGTGTACATGCCTAATTTTTCTGTCCTATGGTGCAGCACTGTGGCTGCAAAAACAAACCAAAAAAAAAAGGAACATACAAGTGTCAATTCCCCTTCGTGATCGTTACCTTGTTGTGGTGAAGGGGCTTGCGTATCACAATGAAGCAATCATCACCTCTATGAGTGTGGTGGCAATGTTGCCACACCACAGATGATAAGGCCGTTGCTTCATTATGGTCAGACCAAAAGCGATCGGACGGCTGGATAATATTTCATAGAAAAAACATTAATTTATCTTTTTTTTTTATATGTTGTATGGGTTTTTAATACATAAAATAAAAATCATAATAAAGTCTCTTAATAGTTTATTAGAAATGATGCAGACAATTAAAAAAATCCCCATCAATTCCAATACAAAGCAAGTACAGAGCTCAGAACTAAATTATTTCATGATGTCGTATTGGTTCGCTAATTCGACAATGGTTAATCAATTCGACCGGATAGGGTACGTAACAGGGATTAAACTGATAGGAATAGTACTAGTTAAGACACCACTCATATAGGGTGTCACAGCACATTGCTCTGTGCACGCGCAGTGCCCCAATTTGGGAGTATGAGGACCGACCAAGCTGCTTTTTCCATCTCCCGGTTCCTGAAATCAATTCAGTTTGGTGTATGAGAGTTTGGTCTGTCACTGTGAAGGCAGTCGAAGGTACCCGGCCTAAATTTTTTTTCACAAAAGGCAATCCCTGATATGGGATGTAACAGGGATTAAACTGATGAGAATAGTAGTACAGAAAATACCACTCATATCGGGTGTGACAGTAAAGTGCACGGCGCAGACGCAGTCACCGTGGATTAAAACAGAGTGGAGGGAGCCAGCGTTTTTTTAACAATCTCCCCGTTCGAAAAATCTATTCAATAAATGGCCCCTAGATTGGGGACGTTAGAGGAATTAAACTGATGAGAATAGTACTACAGAAAATACCACTCATATCGGGTGTGACAGTAAATTGCACGGCGCAGACGCAGTGACCGTGGATAAAAACAAAGGAGAGGGGGCCAGCGTTTTTTTAACCATCTCCCCGTTCGAAAAATCTATTCAATTCACCTTTCGGGGACCCTTGGTGCTGTACGTGGCTGGGTGGAGGAAGAAACCTTCAATGACATCACCGGGACGTGGCTAGCTTGGTATTCAACCTTGTGCAAATGGGGAGTTTGCGGTTGTGCAAATGAACTGTTTGCGGTGCATTAAAAGGGGAGTTTGGTCTGTCAATGTCTGTAAAGTGGGCGTAACCCTTACACTACCTGATCGATACAACATCATACCTGATCGTATACACACACTGGATGTTTTAAAGCATGTAATTCCAAAAAATTTAGGAATGTTAGTTGATTTATGCCCTTTATGGATTAAAACCCGACTCTGCGTCCACTACGTAATTTTCCATGGGAGTTTTGCCATAGACCCCTTGAAACAACTTTCCCATCACTATTGTGGCCAGAAAGAGTCCCTGTGGGTTTTAAAATTCGCCTGTCTATTGAAGTCTATGGCGGTTCGCCCAGTTCGCCCGTTCGCGAACATTTGCGGAAGTTCGCGTTCGCTGTTCGCGAACGGAAAATTTTATGTTCGCGACATCACTAATGTGATGTCCTGATATGGGGGTCTGATGTGATGTCCTGATATTTATGGGGGTTTGATGTGATCTCCTGATGTTTATAGGGGTCGGATCTGAGTATCTGATATGAGGTCTGATGAAAAATTTATTTTTCTTACTTTCCTACTCTAAAACCTGGGGTGAGTCTTATCATAAAGCCAAAAATACGGTATACACTGAAAATCAAGAACCTTGTTTTTTTTTTGTTAGCATGTAGTGTTATATATTTTTGGGGGGAAATATAATGCACAACTGTATGTCCGTAATGTAATATGAAAGTATACTCTGCAATCTGGTTGTTTTTATGGGTAAAAATTACCATAAAAATACAATACTTTACAAATTTCCACTGTGTGAATGATGTCTAAAGAATTTATGTTTTTAAAGGCTGTGGACACCTTTGGCAATTTTTTGACAAGTTCACATGAATTGGTTCTAGGTTTGGATTTACACAATGTAACCTCTAAAATGTTACATGAGACGGAAAGCACCTTGAAGCCTTTATTACTTTGCAAGTTTCTGTGAGAATCTGTAAAAAGTTCAAGCGTTCACACACAAGTTTATCAGATGAATTATCACAGCCTCAGGCAAATAAACTATCCTATTATTACCCTGACACAAATTAGGCCAGACTTGACAGAAGCAGGAACTCTTAGGGCCCTTTCACACACGCAAGAATTCCGCGCGGGTGCAATGTGTGACCCATTCAAAAAAACTGAAAAATGAACAACTGAACGCAATCTCGGACAAAACTGACTGAACTTGCTTGCAAAATGGTGCATCCGGAGCCAATACGTCACACTTGTGTGAAAGAGGCCTTAGGCTAGGTCTACACGACGACAATAGAACTACACTGCAACATGTGTCGCGCAACATTTTTGGCATTAATGACGCGCGACAATTTTTATAATGGTGGTCTATGGTGTCGCATTGCGACATGCTGCAACTGCGACGCGACAGTCGCAGAAAAATCCAACAGATTTCCATTTGTGATCTGTTTTTTGTGGATCGCAAACGGAAACGGAAGCATATAATAATGTTTTAACAGTAAGTACATAAAAAAATTGGGCTGGGCATAATATTTTAAACAGATGCTTCTACAAAAACGGTACTGATACGGAAGACATACGGATGCATTCCGTATGCATTCCATTTTTTTTACAGCCCCATAGACTTGAATAGAAGCACGGAATGTGATTTGCAGGTAATAATAGGACATGACTAAAAATGGAGCGGAATGGAAAAACGGAAATACGGAAATGGAATGCATTTCGTTCCTTTTTTTTGCGGAGCCATTGAAATGAATGGTTCTGTATACGGACGGTATACTGAACGCAAAAAACGGTCCCGTATACAGAACACAAAAAACGTTTGTGTGAACGAGCCCTTTAGTACATATTTACTCTTTCTGATGTCTAATAAACCATTTCACTTGCAGTGTTTCCATCTCAGCGTGGAACAGACCATTAAAGTGTCTTCTATATCCAGTAGTACCACAGTCTGCAAAGAAAGATCACAGGAAATGCAACATTTGAGCTGTGAAATGCAAAATAGATGTTAAAACTTTAACACCACCTACTATGATCTGGGGCTAGTGTTGAACGCTCCCAGCGTCATCATGTGCTGACGTCATCACGCTCAGTGCAGGTCCTTTGGCAGGTCTTTTCCACTCAAGAGAGGAGTTCACTGCCTCTGCACGAGCAAGTGGATGAGGCCATATTGCACCATTTTTAACAGCTATGGTTGTCCTAGTATACAGAGGCAGGACTGATAGTAGAGGCACACACAAATCTCACGGCAAAACTTATTATGCCCCCCACCAGTGAGATTTCTGATCAATTTACATTTTTGGGGAAAAAAGTGGAGAAAATGTATAATTAAAAAAATCACTCTCCATCTCTCCCACTTTACCTAACTTCTATGTCAGAAAAAGTGAGACAGATGCTTCATAAATAGGGGGTTCTTTCTAAACACCATGTTTCTCAATGTATCTACACCACACACCTGGCATAAGTACCGTGATAAATTCTCCCCATATAGCTCAATGTCACCTCCTTCCCTTCACTACATGATAAAACTATCTGGATATAGGGAGCACAGTGTATAGGAATTTAGACAGTTATCACTGAACTCAATGGAAACTGTAATAATCTTTGTATAAAGCGCCCACTAATGGCCACTGGAGGAAAATCTTGTGAATTTGTGTTGAGAACAGAAGAAGGATTTCAGTGCTGATGCCCTATCTCACCCAGGGCCCCGTACCAATCATACATTAATAGGTATCAGGCCACAGATTTCATTTTTTGTCTAGAAATTGGCCAAATTTATCTGCAGTACAAACCTTCTGACTGAGATTGTCTCATCCTGCTAATATACTCTATTAACCTGCTAATATACTGTATTTTCAAGACCCTAGTCTGTGGGTATCTGCAATTGTTTGGTAATGTTTGATACTGTGATTCTATGCAATGTAATGCGTGTTTCGAACTGTGCGTGGTGGAGGTGCAGGTTTAATTATCCTGGCTAGAGATGAGTGAATCGAATCCCACAAAGTCGAATTCGATGCGAATTTCGGGATAAATTGGATTAGCCTAGAAGCCGAATTTCCTTGTGCTTCGTGTCAGCTAATCGATTTAACTTAAAACAGTATAAAAAATTAAAAATACAAACTGGCGTGATGACATAATTTCGCGCCGCACAGGATTTCGTCCGAGATCTTAAAGCAAGATGGCGGCGTCCAGGCCCGTCGCGTGCAAATGGAGGCGGTAAGTTTCATTTAATTATTTTGTATTGTTAATTTTACACTCAGATGCCGCGATCATGTATGAATGCGGCATCTGAGAGGAACAATGACGGGGGCGGTGCTAGTGCAGCTCCCTGTCATTGCACCCGCTACTTACAAAAAAATGCACTTTGTGACGAATTAGTCACGATTCACAAAGCAAGTTTTTTTGAGAAATTTGTCGAATCAGCCGAACTTTTAAGAAATTCGCTCAGCTCTAATCCTGGCCGAGCCCTCTTGGGGAGCTTAAGGTGTGGTCTGACTCCACTCATAATTCCAGAGTTCTAGTTAGTCTGAGGGAGAGCTTGAGAAGGTAGGCCACCAGCTTCAAGAATCCAAAGATTAACAGCTCTGTATGGGATCCTCTGCTTTTACTACAGCAAGAGACATGACTGGAGAATCTGCATAGCCAGGCAATGACTCAGTCAACAAGGTAACCCACATAAATCTTTCCTGACCCTGCTTGTGTGGAAGGGTAACAATTTAAGACACTCTACACACCTCAGGAACAACGTGTGAATTGCAGGCATTATTGATAGAGTACAGCCAGAGATTTGTGAACTTTTTGGCCTTGCCTGTGCCCCCCAGGGTTTTTCAAATTTTTCCCACATTTAAGTGCATATTTTGTCTTTCTGTTCTTTAATAAACAATTTTGCATGCTGTGTTTCCATTTCAGTGTGGAACAGACCATCAAACAGTCTTCTAAATCCAGTAATACCACAGTCTGCAAAGAAAGATCACAGGAAACACATCTAGCTGTGAAATGAAAAATAGATGTTAAAACTTTAACACTACATACTATGATCTGCGGCCACCAACCATTGTTCATGGAAAAGCAGCGAGAATAAATTCTATAAGTGTAATGAACAGTATGGTTGTAGGTTTTGCATCGATTGTAGTATAGTTCATGGAGTGCATATTTTGTCTTTTGGTTTTTTAATAAACCTGGTCTGGCTACTGACTCCTACTATACCACATGCTGGCCATTGCACTATTACACCTCCTCCCAAGCACCTATACAACCATCAACATCAAGGGCACCCCAAACTACCATCAGGCAGAAGACCAACTAAAGGGAGGAAAGGGTGCATCCTCCCTTTCATTGCACTGGCCACTGTGTCACTTCCTCTAGTCGGGGCCACTACTACTTCCATCTAACACCCAGGGGCTCGTTCCATATTTAGCTCACAGAGGATTTCCTAGACTCTCAGCAGTGAGACATACAGTATAAGACCTTTTTGGGTTTTCAGCTTCTTGAAAAAAAAACATTGACAAATGATGCAAATGGTGAGAATTAGACACAAACAATGTATGAGAAAGTGACTTAGGTTTTCAATATATATTTAAAAAAAACAAGCTCCATAACCTAAAATGCTAAAACGGATGCATTTACAAGGTTTAAATCCATCTTTATAAAGGGTAATAGAAAGTTATTTAAAAGACAAACTTCATAATACAGTTATCTTTAGCATTCCTCATGGTTTTCCCACTGCCACTGGATCGCTGCTGCATCTTTCTACATGCCTGTCTGCTGACTTTCGTCATTAGTAGGCTGGCCAACCACAAGACATTGCAGGGAAGAATTGACCAGAGTAATGTCACTGCCAGGAATGGAATGGTAAGCAATTTTAAAGGTATGTATATGAGAAATGTATTAAGTATTGTGGGCAATGTTTCTAATCCCCAGAAAAGTTTTATGCATAGCATCACAATGTGGAGCCTCTATTGATTGGATTGTGTCAAAGTAACATCCACATGAATGCCCTGACTAGTGATGAGCGGCAGGTGCCATATTCGATTTCGACGAAATTCGCGAATATTCGAATGAATATTCGTTTCATATTCGTCGAAATCAAATATTCGTCATTATTCTAGTTACCGCGATTAATATGCGATTTAAATAATCGCGTATTGCGATTTTAACTTAAGGCTACTTTCCTATTGGTTTCATATCTAGAATTATAGCGACGATGATGGATATGACGAATGTATTCGTCATATTCCTCAAAACGAAGATAACGAAGTATTCTACATCTTCGTTTTAGCAACCTATTCGTCAACTTCGCTAATTCTAGCAATCAAGTAGAAAGGTTGACTATAGAGACAACTGTGTTAAATTCGCTATGCGTTTTTTTTTTTTTTTTAATAGAATAATTATATTACTTGATATAATTATTATAATTATTCTATTTAAAAAAAAAAAAATAATCGCATAGCGAATTTAGCACAGCTGTCTATATAGTCAACCTTCCTATTTGATTGCTAGAATTAGCGAAGTTGACAAATAGGTTGCTAAAACGAAGATGTAGAATACTTCGTTATCTTCGTTTTGAGGAATATGACGAATACATTCGTCATATTCGCTATTCGCTAATTCTACCAAGCCAACCATAAAGTTCCTTGCTCATGGAGCGTCCCCATCACCATGGGAACGTCTCCATATACTAAAATGTACTGTCGGATTTGAGGAATTACGTTGAAATCGCAATGCGGTTAATTCAAGTTATATTAATCGCATTGCGATTTCAACTTAGAGCTGGGTTTATAATGGGTCAGCTTGCTAGAATGAACGAAGTTATCGAATATGGAATATAGCAGCAGTGCTAAGTTGAATTCGCAATGCGATTAATTTAACTTGAAGTAATCGCATTGCGATTTCAACTTAGCACTGCTAGTGCTATATTCCATATTCGTTAATTCTAGCCTATATAAGATAGCAGTGCTAAGTTGTAATCGCAATGCGATTAATATAACTTAAATTAATCGCATTGCGATTTCAACGTAATTCCTCAAATCCGACAGTACATTTTAGTATATGGAGACGTTCCCATGGTTGGGGACGCTCCATGAGCACGGAAGTCGGCAGAAGCGGCAATGGGCACTGACTAGAGCAGCCAGGAATCCTCAGGACAGGTAAGAACTACTGTTGGGAAGTGGGAAAGAAAAAAATCTAACAAAAAAAAACAAAAAAAAAACGAATATTCAAAATAGCGAATTTATAGCGCTATATTCGAAATATTCGCGAATTAGCGAAGTGCCGATATTCGCTAAAAAAAATTCGCTATTCGAATATTCGCGCTCAACACTAGCCCTGACCCAAAGTTTCCCAGCAGAACATTAACCAGTGCATCCTGGTGCCATCTCCTCCTCAGGTTAGTGACAAACACACCTGGCCATCAACATATTGTAAATAAAAATCTAATTCACCAGAATAGGCCACCTTTTTCTACTGCCCCACGGTCCAGTTCTAATCCTAACATGTCCATTGTAATCACTTTCAGTAGTAGATAAGGGTCAGCATGGGCACTCTGAGTGATCTGCAGCTATGTAAGCAGTCCCATACACATCAAGCTGCAATGCACTATATGCTCTATCATAGTCAACCTTAACATTTTTGGCAATTTGTGCTACAGTATCTTCTGTGAGACTGGTCGAAATCGGCTAGTCTTCACTGCACATGCACATCAATGAGTCTTGGGTCTGCATGACCCTGATACCAGGTTTCCAGTTATCCTTCCTTGGGTCACTTTTAGTAGGTACTAACCACTGTTTACTGGGAACGCCACAAGACCTGCTGATTTGGACATTCTTTGACCTAGCCATCTAGCCTTCACAATTTGGCCCTTGTCAAGTTTGCTTGAATCCATACACTTGCACATTTGTCTTGCTGCCAACACATCAACTTCAATCAGTGACTGTTCACTCGATGCCTCAGTGTCCCCATACAATGTGCAGCCTGTGGGATACTGTGAGATTTTGTGGAGAAGTTCTTACTCTTTTCCATACCAAGTATATCTGTGTGTAAATGCCAAGATGAGCCTCACATTTCTATAAGTAACTATTGGGATATAAATTGGATTGAAAAAACCCCACCGTAAAAAAACAACTGTACCGCAAGTTTATAGTAGGGATGTTAAATGTACTGTATTCTACCTTTTCCTCACTAATATGATAAACTATCAGTAAAGATTGCAATAAGCCTGGAGGTGGAGTATGGGATGATATTACATCCTCTTGCCCTGTCACTACAGGTCACTCTGTTAGCTTGTGGTTACAAGATTCTCTGTATAACCCACACGTAAAGGGCAAATATCTTGTGCTGGGACAATACATGTAAATTCTTTCCCAAGCTCCAAGAACAATAAAATAGACTACCTTGAGATTAACAGTTCTTCTTGCTCTGTACTCAGATAATTGCTTTCACTTTAATGTCATGTAATGCTTACGTTGGCAGACTTTACAAATTTTGAACAAATGAAAAACCTAATCAACAGCCCTTCAACAACATAAAAGAAACACAATCACTTAAGGCTCCATGCACACAACCATATTTTTTTTCAGTGTGCTACAGTATCTGTTTTAAAAATGGATAATACACTGACCCATACAAGTCAATGTCATGATTTACACATCTGTGTGTCTGATCTGAGAATTTCACTACAGCTCCTATTTTTGCCTGTTTTGCAGATGAGAATAGCCATTTCTATTGATGGGAATAAGAAAAAACTGAATGTACACGCAAGCTATTTTTCTTTGTGGACTCTGTGAAATCTGACACATCCGTATGCATAAGGCCCAAATAACATTCCCTGTACACTTAAAAAACTTGTCTTTAACGACTGCCCAACCACCCATTGACTATAAACGTCCTGCGCGGTCAGGTTTATTTCTGAATGGACGTTCTGGAACGTCTTTTCAGAGATGGCAGCTGCATGCAAATCGTGCAGCTACCACGTGGGGGGCCCGCTGTCAGTGACAGCAGGGCACTCCAGGGAGAAGACAGGGACCGTTCCTGCGTGTCTCTGCCTTCTAGATCATTGTATACACAGCGCTCAATGAGCGCTGTGTATACAGCTGGGGAAGCGATGTGCCACTTCCTGTCCAGGCCCGGTGATCATGTAACCGCCGGGGCCGGGAGAGTGCAGGAGCTGTCGGGTCTTCCATAGACCACAATCTGTACAGGCTGTACAGCGCTGAATTCTGCTGTATAGCTTCTCCGGGGGGTTTATTTACCCTGTAGCTGGGGCTACTATGTGAGCCCCAGTTACAGGAGAAATCAATAGTTAAAAAAAATGAAGTTAAATGTCCCCAGAGGTCTTGTATGACACAAAGGGTAAAATAAAAAAAAATTAAAATAATGTTTTGAAAAAATAAATAAAAAATCCGTTATTTAAAAAATGTTAAAAATAGAAGAAAAAATAAATAAAATAGACAAATTTGGTATCACCACGTCCGCAACGACCAGCTCTAAAATAATATCATATGATCTACCCCATCAGATGAACACCGTAAAAAAATAAAAATAAACATTGCGCCAAAACAATTTTTTTTGTGAACTCACCTCCCAAAAAATTCTGTTAATCAATAAAAAAGTCGTATGTACCCCAAAATGGTAGCAATAAAAATGTCACCTAATCCCACAAAAAATGACCTCTCACACAAGAACATGGCCAGAAAAATAAAAAAAATATAGCTCTATGAAAATTTCAACACATTTTGTTTAAAAAGTAAAATAATAAATAAAAATAGACATATTTGGTATCGCCGCATCCGTAACAATTAGCTCTACAAAAATATCACATGATCTACCCCATCAAGTGAACGGTGTAAAAAACAATTATGTCAAATTTTGTAGATACCTCACCTCACAAAAACATAAATTCAATTAATCAAAAAGTCGTATGTATCCCAAAATGGTAGCATTAAAAATGTCACCTCGTCCCACAAAAAACAAGCCCTTACACAAGACTATATCTAGAAAAAGAAAAAAATATGGCTCTAAGAAAATGGCAACACAAAAACGTGATTTTTTTTTCTAAAAATGTTTTTATTGTGTAAAACGTAAAAATAAAAAATTAGACATATTTGGTATCGTTGCATCCGTAATGACCAGATCTATAAAAATATCACATGATCTACCCCATCAAGTGAACGGTGTAAAAAAAAATAGAAAAATGACACCAAACTGCTTTTTTCATGACTTCACCTCCCAAAAAATGAGATCAGAAAGCCAAATGTACCCCAAAATGGTGCCAATAAAAACTATAGCTTGTCTCGCACAAAATAAGCCCCCACGCAGCTCATTCAACAAAAAATTCAATGTTAGAAAATCCAAATCCCGCTTCTTCCCTTCTGAGCCCTGGCGTATCCCCATATAACAGTTTGGGCCTAAAGAACGTTTGGGCCTAAAGCACAATTTTCTTGTAATTTTCACACCCAAGTATTAAAAATTCTATGAAACACTTGTTGAGTGAAGTGCTCGCTACATCCCTTAAAAATTCCTTGGGTGTTGCAGTTTACAAAATGTGGTCACTTTTTGGGGGTTTTCACTGTGGAGATACCTCAGGGTCTCTTCAAATGCAACATAGTGCCCAAAGACCATTCCAGCAAAATCTGTCCTCCAAAAACCATGTGGCGCTTCTTGCCTTCTGTGCCCTGCCATGTGCCCAAACAGTGGTATACAACCACATATGGGGTGTTTATGTAAACTTATGAATCAGGGTAATTAATATTGAGGTTGGTTTGGTTGTTAACCCTTGATGTGTTCCAGGAAAAAATTGATTAAAATGGAAAATCTGCAAACAAAAGTGACATTTTTCTATTTTGCTTTCATTCCTATGGAAAGGGTTAACAACATTTCTAAAACCAATTTTGAATAGTTTGAGGGGTGTTGTTTCTAAAATGGGGTCACTTATGCTTTGCTTCTATTATGTAAGAACTGAACTGGTCCTTAAAAAAGCTGACTTTATAAATTTTCTTCAAAATTTCAAAAATTGCTTCTAAAATTCTAAACCTTCTAACGTCCTAAAAAAATAAAATTACATTACCAAAATTATGCCAACATAGTAGACATATGGGTAATGTTAATTAATGAATATTTTATGAGGTATCACTATTTGTCTTAAAAGTAGAGAGATTCAAATTTAGAAAACAGTGATTTTTTTTTTAATTTTTGTTAACTTTTGGATTTTTTTATAAATAAAGGTAAAACATATTGACTCAAATTTAATATTAATAAGAAGTACAATGTGTCCCGAGAAAACAATCTCTGAATGGCTTGGATAACTAAAAGCATTTTAAAGTTATTACCACATAAAGTAAAAAATGTCAGATTTGCAAAATTAGGCCTGGTCAGGAGGGGGGTAAATGGCCCAGTCTGAAAGTGGTTAAGTTTACAGATGAGCGAATTTTTCAAAAGTTCAATCGGCTGATTCGCCAAATTTTACAAAAAAATCGCTTTGTGACAAAGCGCATTTTTTTGTAAGTAGTGGGTGCAATGACAGAGCGCTGCGATAGCGCCACCCTGTCATTGTACCCCTCAGATGCAGCATTCATACATGATCGCGGCATCTCAGTGTAAAAACAGTCTAAAATTAACATAAAAATAAATAAATCAAACTTACCACCTCCATTTGCTCGCGACTGGCCGGCCACCGCCATCTTGCTTAAAGATCTGGTGCGAGATTAAGTCATCATGCTGGCCGAAGTGGTGACGTCATACGTCACAAAGCACAGGATTTCAGGCGAGATCTTCAATCAAGATGGCAGCCCGTCGCGAGAAAATAGAGTAGTTAAGTTAGAATTTTTTTCTGTTTTACACTGTTTCAGGTTAAATCGATTCGCTTACATGAAACACGAGAATATTCGGCTTCAAGGCGAATCGAATTTATCCTGAAATTCGGATCAAATTCCACTTCATGGGATTCAATTCGCTCATCTCTAGTTAAGATGTTCTCTTCCTTTTTATCTCACATTATTTTTATATTCATTCACATAGTAGGTAGGATTAGTACAGAAATAGTACAGAATAGTACAGAACAGTACAGCGTAGTACAGAAATACCTCACTAAATGCTTTTAACCCCAAATAACTGCAGAAGTGAACTGCGTATATATTTTTCTTGTAGTACAGAAATACCTCACTAAATGCTTTTAACCCCAAATAACTGCACAAGTGAACTACGTATATATTTTTCTTGTAGTACAGAAATATGTTTAGTGGCCTATCTCATTACAGCGAAAAAACCAAAAATCACCCAAAGCGGTACAGAGATGGGTGAATAATGTCAACACCTCCAATATTTCATAAATCTATTCCAATGGTGGACTGAGCATTAAAATCTAACTTTTATTAGTTGATTAAAATACACCAATTAAACAGTGAGACACCAATACGTGAAGGTGCAACAGCGGCGGCCTTGTCTCTATATTGGCTATATACTCGCCATTATGCCAGCACTGATATGCACCACTAATACCATGATATACAAAATTAAAGTAAAAAGGTTCAATCTCACCCCTTTTCTTGTTGATATCAAAATGAGAGCGGTCCTGTGCCCAATTCAATGGATCTCTCGTATATTCATGTAGACAAAAAAGGGCAGCTTCGTGTATGATAGTGGCAGCAGCTCCTGTACGGCCCTGGTCTTCAACCTCCCTAATAACTAGGTGAGGAGGGGGCCCTGTATTAGCCTTGCCTATAGACACGGAGCACCCGCCCCAACAGGGGCGACCCCGTACGGAACCTGTCCCTGCACGGGGCCTAAAATTCTTCTGAACTGCCCCTAGTATACAATCACTACGCGCCACATTTCATCCCTTTTGGGACTCATCAGGGGACGTGCCAATTAGGGGTTAAAAGATAAGGTTCTGGTTTTCACTGTCCCTTATATCACCACCTGGGCAGTAATCCTAGGCGGTACCAACGAATTCTGTGATGAAGGGAGGGTATGGTGTCCCTCACAACCTCCACACTAAACCGCATTGGTGTCTCACTGTTTAATTGGTGTATTTTAATGAACTAATAAAAGTTAGATTTTAATGCCCAGTCCACCATTGGAATAGACCTATCTCATTACAAACAGAAAAATATATACGCAGTTCTCTTTTGCAGTTATTTGGGGTTAAAAAATACCAACAGAAATACAAACAGAAAAATATATACGCAGTTCACTTCAGCAGCTTTATGTGCCCAGAGCATTTAGTGACTTATTTCTGTACTACAAGAAAAATATATACGCAGTTCACTGTTGCCGTTATTTGCGGTAAAAGCGATTAGCGGCCAATCTCATTACAAACAGAAAAATATATACGCAGTTCACTTCTGCAGCTATATGTGCTAAGAGCGTTTGGTGAGGTATTTCTGTACTACAAGAAAAATATATACACAGTTCAATGTTGTCGTTATTTGCGGTAAAAACCATGCCTGGTTGTAGGTTGAGTGGCGAGAGCCACAGCTCAGTCTGGTCCCTTATACCCGGCACATCTCTGAGCCAGTGTGCTGTTTGTCACCTAAGCAAATTAGTTTCAGCACGGCCTGTTGCCACTTCCCCACTGCAGTGCTACACTGCTTCCACCTACTGACTGATTCTGTGGCTGGAAGCAGGGCCGGCTCCAGGTTCATGTGGGCCCTTGGGCGTTAAATCCCAGTGGGCCCCCTTGAGGCATTTTTGTACATTTACATGTCCCTCTGTGGCTCCCACATGGTATAATGACCACGGGACGGCCACCGCCATAAGGCTGTGGAAAGCCTCAGTGCCCACAAGCCTAAATGGCAACATTTCCAGGGCTACCAATTGGGAAAGGTGTGCATTTAGTGCTATGGCCTGTGGGTGGGTGGCTGGGTATTTGCTCTTTCGTTCAAAGGTCTGGGGTATGGACATCTGTACGCTGCGCTGGGACATGGAAGTGGATGTGCTAGCTGATGGTGCTTGCGAAGATCCAGGTGTAGGGCGAGAGGCATCCGGGCCTGTGTATTGGACATGGGATAGGCTAGCACATAACACAGGGGAAGAGGAGCAATGGTGTGACCCGCAGACACTGATTGTGGACCAAGGCGTTCGGCCCACCTATTAGGGTGCTTTGATGCCATGTAGCGGATCATGCTGGTGGTGGTGAGGTTGCTAGTGTTCATACCCCTGCTCATTTTGGTACGGCACAGGTTGCAAATGACAATTCTTTTATCGTATACACTTTCCTCAAAATAGCACCAGACTGCGGAACTCCTACCACTTGGCAAGGGAGATTGCCGCAAAGGGGTGCTCTGGGGAACAGTTGCGGGCCTGTTTGGTGTGGCCCGCCTTCTCCCTTTTTCCACCCCACTGCCTCTTCCAGCCTGTTGCGGTGCTGCGGATCCCTCCCCCTCTGTACTGCTGTCCTCGCTCGGCTTGCCACCTTCCCAGGTTGGGTCAGTGATTTCATCGTCCACCACCTCCTCTTCCACTTCCTCACTCTGATCATCCTCCTGACTTGTTGACCTAACAAGAACCTCACTTATTAACAACTGTGTCTCATCCTCATCATGAACCTCTTGAGACACTAATTGCGGTTGACTTATTGGCAACTGTGTCTCATCATCTTCATCCACCTCGTGAAACACTAATTGCCGCTCCCCCACCGTCATCTTTATCTGACTGTGGATGCTCAAAGGTTTGGGAATCAGTGCACAAGATCTCCTCAGGTCCCTTTTCAAGCGGGCTTGGCGAGAGGGCCAAATCAAGGAATGGCGATGAAAAGAGCTCCTTGGAATTTCCGAGTGTGGGATCACTTGTTTGCCAAAACTCTCCATGGTGGGAGGAAGGAGGATCAGGGTGAGGATTCTGTTGACCAGACTGTTGGCTACAGAGACTGGACTTTGTGGAAGACAGGTGGTGCTTAACCGACTGGAAGCATTATCTGCTGCAATCCAACCGATCACATGGTTGCACTGGTGTGACCTAGAGAGTTGCCCTGCAAACTGGGACATGAAGCTAGGTATCGTGGATGAGTGTGTTTCTTGTGCTCTGGCAGCGTGCACCATCAGCAGCATGGCCACTTCCCCATCCCTTACTGCTGACCTTGAGCTTATTAAATGGTATATATGCTTGCAAGTATGTCACACGTACAGTAGCACAGGTTTTGTAAGTGTATGCGCAAATAAATTACACTGAATGTAACCGATATATAGGATGTGCCAACTTTATACAGGAGATGTGTTGCAGGTAATGTCGCTGTCACCAGCAGTGAAAAAATTTAACTGAATGTCACTGATATTTATAATGTGCGAACGATATACAGGAGATTTTGCGCAGGTAATGTCGCTGTCACCAGCGGCTAACATTATACAGGAGATGTTGCCCAGGTAATGTCGCTGCTGTCACCAGCGGCTAACTTTATACAGGAGATGTAGCGCAGGTAATGTCGCTGCTGTCACCAGCGGCTAACGTTATACAGGAGATTTAGCGCAGGTAATTTCGCTGCTCTCACCAGCAGCCAAACAATTGCACGCAATTTAGCGCATGCTGCGCTAATATATTTTGCAGCCAGATAAAACAATAGTCCTTAAAAGGACTGTTGGGTCTAACAAAGTTTCAACACTCAAAACTCGCTAAAAAACACACAATTCCTCTCCCTACACTATCTGTCCCTGCTGCTGCAGCTCGGCCTGACTAAGTCTGAGCCGAACCACGTGTCATCAGGTGCTATATAGCACCCGATGACACGTTACGGCCAGCCAATCACTGTAATGCCAGTAACCAAGATGGCTACGGTATTACAGTTAGTGGCAGTACTTCCCCGCACATTTATTGGCTGCGTAGCGGGGAGGAGACTCGAGCACACGCGGTATTTGGCCGAACACTGCGATGTGTTGAGCATCGCAATGCTCGAGTCGAACACCAGTTCGGCTGAGCATGCTCGCTCAACACTAGTCCCAAGACGTAATTTCTTTGCAAAAAGGGCAGTACCAGCCCTGCACAAATATGTAGAATAGAAGGTGGGCCAGTCCTTGAGCCTGTCGGTGTCTGCCAAAGTGCACGGCAGAGCCGACGTGTGGCGCTGTAACTACGGTTAGGGACAGTACATGTCCTTTATGGCCCACTGGGTTAATGTGGTTCCTGCAGAGCCACAACAGCAACTTGGCCAGGTCACTCTGCTTCCGCCTCCATGTTCTCACATCAACGTCCGCCTCTGCCTCCTCATCCTCCACCATGTCCTCAGCCTCCACTGCAGGGACAAGTCACAGTGCCCCTCCAGCATACCACATGTGCAGGGCACGGCGGTGTTACGCTGTTCTGCACCTCATTTCCCTGGGCGAACTGAGTCACACAGGGGAGGAACTGCTCTGTGTGATTCATCAAGAAATCGAATCCTGGCTTTCTCCGCAACAACTGAAAATCAGAACCATGGTGACCGACAACGGGAAAAACATTGTGTCAGCGCTGCATCAAGGAAGGCTGAGCCATGTGCCCTGCATGGCACACGTGTTCAATCTGGTTGTCAAGCGGTTCCTGAAGATTTCCACCCATCTGCAAGACATCCTAAAAATGGCCAGGAAACTTTGCGTGCACTCGTACACCGCAAAGCACACCCTCGTTAAGTTGTAGTGGCAGAACAGCATCCTCCAACATAGGCTGATATGTGTTTCCACCCATTGGAATTCCACCCTCCATATGTTGGATTGACTATACGAACAGAGAAAGGCCATCAATGATTTCTTGATGATGCAAGCGGATAAGAGTACTCCCCTATGTAACTTCAATGTCAGCCAGTGGCAGCTCATGCGTGACACCTGCCATTTGCTCAGACCCTTTGAGGACGCCACGTTATTTGTATGAATGACATAATTCCACTGCTTCATGTCCTGGAACAGATGATGGTAACAATGGCTGGTCAGAGGACTGGAGACATGGCGCCTAGATCTCACAGCCACATGAGCCCTGTCGTTTGCGCCTAGATCTCACAGCGACGTGACGCCTGCCGTTTGCTCAGTGTCAAGGATGGAGGACAGTTAGCAGGAACTGATAAATAACGACAGACTGGCTTGATCCCAAACTAAGGAAAACATAGGAGGGCCCTATAAATCCCTAAGAACTCTCCCAAACTACTGTGCACATGTACAAGTTCCGATGGTAGACAGATACATGCCCTCGTACCTATAACTGAGCGACACCTGAATTCCCTATAGTAGTGAGGGGAATGGCCACCGGCTCCCTGCACTGAATACGGAGGGAGTCAGGGTCACCTAGAATCAAGCCAGCAAACAAAACACAAAGTAAACGGAATGCACTTATCTTAGAGCAAAACAACTGCAGCCTCCAGCAGCACACACTTCATCCAGGAAGTAATATAAACCGCATGGAGGAGCAGTAAGGGAGAAAATAAAAGCAAACCAATTAATAAAAGATAAGAGGCAGCTGAGGGAGAGAAAGGAACTGAGCAAAGTGAAACCAAAGCAAAGAACGTCATACACAAGACAGGGAGGAACCTCTGACCGACCGTCTCCCAGAACCAGCGGGGACACTCAGGCCCTTTGAGGACGCCACGTTATTTGTATGAACGACATAATTCCACTGCTTCATGTCCTGGAACAGATGATGGTAACAATGGCTGGTCAGAGGACTGGAGACATGGCGCCTAGATCTCACAGCCACATGAGCCCTGTGGGGACTTAACTGAAAGAGGAGGAGGAGGGGGAGGAGGACATTGGAGCACAGGCAATGTGTAGCGAAATGGGTGGTTTTTCTACTCAGCTGACAGGAGGGGAGGAGCAGGAGCAGCCAGAAGAGCTACAGGGTGATGACGAGGAAGACGAGACAGAGCACCCAGACACATGGAGGCAGGGAGTCCCTCTGAGTCACTTCCACAAATGGCCTGATGCATGCTTGCGTCACTTGCTTGCGTAGTGACAGCCGAATTGTCACCATTCGGCAGAAGGATGACTTCTGGCTTTCCACCTAGTTGGACCCTCGCTACTGGTCCAGAATGGGGGCCGTTTTTACACCCACTCAGAGGGAGGACAAACTGAACTACTACAGAGATATCTTATGTAGTCAGTTGGCCATGGGCTATCTGCGCCATCTGCGCCATCGTCCATCCTTTCGCAGGTCTGACCGGGGGGGGGGGGCTCTCTGTGCTCAGGTTCCACTGCCATGGCTGCTGGGGAGGGGTGGGGTGGCAGGAGCAGTACCAGATCCATCAGCAGCAGCCTGAGTCTACAGTTTCTGATGAGTAGCTTTCTTCACCCGCATACTGGAGAAACTACTCAGCAGCTGCAGGTAGACCTGGAGCAGGACCTGAACGAGCAGGTGGTGGCATACTTGGGCAGCACCCTGCCAACCCACATTGAAGATCCGCTGGACTACTTCCTCATGCTGCTGCCACCTCCACACTCTGTCATTGTGGCACTTTGTGACGTCCTCCTGATGCTGCTGCTGCCACCTCTACACTCGGTCATTGTGCCACTTTGTGACGTCCTCCTGATGCTGCTGCTGCCACCTCCACACTCGGTCATTGTGCCACTCTGTGGCTTCGTGATTCTGCTGCCACCTCCAGACTCTGTCATTGTGCCACTCTGTGGTCTACTTATGCTGCTGCCACCTCCACAATCTGTCATTGTGCCACTCTGTCGCTTTCTCCTGATGCTGCTGCCGCCACCTCCAGACTCAGTCATTGTGCCACTCTGTGGCCTACTCATGCTGCTGCCAACTCCACGCCGCTCTGTGGTCTCCTCATGCTGCTTCCACCTCACCACTATGTTATTTGTCCACTCTGTGGACTTCTCATGCTGTTCCCACCCTCTCCAATTCATGACTGGCCCATTATTTTGGCTTTCGGCCTGGCTGACATCATCATTTGTTTGACCTTACTTCAGATCTGTCAGAAGCAAGGAAAATTGAGTCGCACAACAGATCATGTCTGTGTAGCAGCTGTAAGGCCTGTATGGTCCCATCAGAATTGGCTTATGATTTGGTAGCCAAAAGCAGGAGTGGGTACAAAACACAGAAGACATGAAAATATTCTATTCACCTGTCATCTCTGTTTTGGATCCACTCCAGTTTTTTTTGGCATTAGCAATACTGATGGATTATTGAGCAAATGCTGACCGAGTAAAAGCGTATGATCCACAGACAGGATCCATTTTTTGTGGGTTATTGTTCTGACGGATCAGAAGAAGGGAAAAATAATCAGTGATGTCAACACAAACTTACTGCTGACACTCTCTCCACTCTGTCAGGGGGGCTCTACTTGTATAGGCGTTTAATAGAACAGGTTCTGTAGACAACTATGTGGAATCAGCTGACAAGGGTGTAAAAGCGCTTCTTCTTGATGCTAACATCGACCTGTAAGGCTGAGTTCATACTTAAGTTATTTGGTCAGTTTTGGCTCCGTGACTGCCCAAATAAGTGAAGTATGCAGTGATTCTAAGAGCGACGCCTGTCATCTGCATGTCATACCATTATTATACCATTATTTCACTACCACAGCAGACTCCCTATGCGTGTTACTGCAAGGCACAGTGTTCTACACCACTATAAAGGCTCAGGAAATAGTCGTTTTTAACACAATTCGCCGCAAATACATTTGGATCAAACTAAATATTTTCAAAAAATTCGGCGAACCAGCCGAAATCGAATTTTTGAAAATTTCGCCCATCTCTAATTATGTTAAGGCTGCTGTCACAAGTATAGGGGAGGGGAAAACACAAGAACACACATAGAAGGAAATAGAAAGGAGTCTATGCCTCAAAGCTAAGGGAGAGGGATGGTGACCTCCTAGGAGTCCCTAGACCTCTCCCTAACTCCTGCCAACATGAGTAGACCCTGAAGGTTGGGATACTCATAAACCAGAACCTAAGCCCTGGAGACCCTGGAAAGTGCTAGTAGAGGTGGCAGGGAATGAGACTACTGGTTCCATCCCAGATGAAGGAACCAGCATCTCCGTGAGGCCAAAAACTAAAAAACTAACACAATTAAACAACAAAATGCAAAACAAAATCACTTAGCTTAAAGCAGAATGAAGGAGCAGGAGATCCAAAGGAACAACACATCAGCTCAACCAACTCCAGCAGGAAGTAACAATCGCATGATAAGCAGTGTGAGTCAGACCTAAATAGGGCCTCAGTAATGACTACAAGCTGCACCTGACAAGAGGTGTGGTCATTACCAAACAACAACACTGCAAGGAGAAAACTGAGAGACTGTCAGATACCCTCACGTGCCGCTAGTCTATTCGATCTTCTCACCTCTGTCATGGGAGGGACGGTGACAGCACCCCCCCCCCCTCCCCCTCTACGGATGACCTCCAGACACCCTGGGCTGACTTTATCAGGATGCACCCTGTGAAATGCCATCAAAAGGCAGGCAACTGGCGTTAACATCGGTCGCAGAAACCTACATTCCTTCCTCTGGACCGTAACCTTTCCAGTGCACGAGATACTGAAGAGATCGACAGAGAATTTGTGAGTTCACTATCCTGGCAATCTGAAATTCAAGATTACCGTCCACCAAGAGACAGGAGCAGGAGTTAAGGAGGACGGTTCAGCAGGTTCGACATATCTTTTCAGTAATGATTTGTGAAAAACATTCTGAATTTTTAAAGAGTGTGGGAGTTCAAGATGAAAAGCAACCGGATTAATAATGGCAGAGATCTTATATGGCCCAATAAACCTTGGCCCCAACTTACACAAGGTGCCTTTAACTTAATGTTTCTTGTGGACAGCCACACAGAATCACCCACTCTCGGGTCCGGACCACTCACACATCTCTTGTCAGCCATGTTTATACTTTTTACCCATTTTTTTAAAATAAATTTGAATTTTCCACCAAATAGATGACAACGAAGAGGAAAATCTTTCTTCTTCCGGAATACCAGAGGTCTCAGTACCAGAAAATGTGCCAAACTGCGGATGGAACCCATATGATCCGAAAAATGGCGACTTATCAGTGGACTCTTGCCTAAGGTTATTTATGGCAAACTCAGCAAACGACAAAAATTAAGACCACTCCTCCTGATTCTCCGAGACAAAACATCTCAAATAAGTCGCCAGATTCTGGTTAGTGCGCTCAGTCTGTCCGTTCGACTAAGGATGAAAAGTCGAAGAGAAGGACAGTGGACCCCCAGGTGAGTACAGAATGCCTTCCAGAATCTGGAAACAAACTGAGTCCCCCTATCAGACAGCACATCAGAGGGGACACCATGTAGTTTCACAATGTTATCGACAAACACTTGTGCGAGAGTTTTAGCATTAGGAAGACCTGATAATGCTATAAAGTGCGACATCTTGCTGAAGCGATCAACAACCACCAGAATCACAGTTTTTCCTGAGGAATTAGACAAATGAGTCCACGGTCGGGACGGGATAGACAAGGGAAGTAGAGATCCTGAAGGCCGAGTATGTGTCACCTTGGCACGCACACAAGTCTCACAGGCTGAAACATAGCCCTCAATACATTTACGCAATCTTGGCCACCAGAAACTCCGGGAAATGAAATCAACCGTGGATCTGCTCCCAGGGTGTCCCGTAAGAACAGTACTGTGATGTTCCTGGTACACCTTGTGCCGTAGTTCCGAAGGAACAAACAACTTCCCTGGAGGAAAAGAGTCAGGTGCATCTCCCTAGACCTCCAACACCTCTGCCTCAAGTTCAGGATAAAGGGCGGATACAACCACCCCAACCAGCTAATATCGTGCCAGGATCCTCCGAATCCCTACCTCGGATGGATAAACTTCCACAATGAATGGCTGTGAAATATCAGGTTGCACTAGTATAGGAGCGGAAGCAAAACACTCCTTCACCGCTGAAAAGGCATGTAATGCCTCATCAGACCAGACTGAAAAATTTGCACCTTTCTTAGTCATATCTGTTGATGGTTTGACAACAGTCGAGTAATTCAAAATAAATTTACGGTAGTAGTAGGTGAACACCAAAAATCGCATGAGCACTTTCAGATTTTCGGTTCAATACCAGTCCAACACAGCAAGGACTTTCTCCGGATCCATACAAAAGCCCGAAGACGAGAGTAGGTAACCCAGGAATTGCACTACCGGAACCGCTAATACACACTTCTCCATCTTAGCATACAATTTATTCTCTCTTAGGATCGGTAAGACCTGTCTCACGTGATGCTGATGCTTCTCCATGTCGTAGGAATAAATTAAAATATCATCCAGATACACCACCACAAACCTGCCTACCAGATGATAAAAGATGTAATTGATGAAATGTTGAAAAACTGCAGGAGCATTGGTTAACCCAAAAGGCATGACCATATTTTCAAAATGACCCTCAGGTGTATTAAAGGCTGTCTTCCATTCGTCCCCCAACTTGATCCTTATCAGATTATATGCCCACCTCAAATCCAAATTTGAGAACACCTTGGCACCGACAATCTGATTGAATAAATCCGGGATCAAAGGAAGGGGATAAGGATCACGGACAGTAATGCGATAAAGCTCATGGAACTCTAAACATGGCCTAAAAACATGGCCTAAAAACACGGGCGAGTTTTCCGCGCGGGTGCAATGCGTGAGGAGGACGCATTGCACCCGCACTGAATCCGGACCCATTCATTTCTATGGGTCTGTGCACATGAGCGGTGATTTTCACGCATCACTTCTGCGTTGTGTGAAAATCGCAGCATGCTCTATATTGTGCGTTTTTTACGCAACGCAGGCCCCATAGAAGTGAATGGGGCTGCGGGAAAATCGCAAGCATCCTCAAGCAAGTGCAGATGCAGTGCGATTTTCCCGCATGGTTGCTTAGCAACGGGACCAGATCTTTATTATTTTCCCTTATAACATGGTTATAAGGGAAAATAATAGCATTCTTAATAAAGAATGCTTAGTAAAATGAAGATGAAGGGGTTAAAAATAATAAAAATTAACTTACCTTAGCCACTTGATCGCGTAGTTGCGATCTGTCTTCTCTTTTCCAGCTTCAGCTAACAACTAAAGGACCTGTGATGACGTCACATCCCATGGTCCAATCACATGGTCCATCTTACCATGGTGATGGACCATGTGATTGGACCACTGTCAATAACTACCTCAATTTCCACAGTTTTGGAGTCTAGCACCACCTTGGCAGACCGGAGAAATCGGGTACTACCGGTAAATGACAAAACTACATTCTCAGATTCCCCACCCACACCACCAAGAGTGAGAAGAGGACTAAACACATTAGTTTATTTTTTCCATTTCCACCTTGACATTTTCATAAAGACATACGTTAACAAAATGTACCACATACGTTAACCCTAACCTTTTTTTTACCAGGACCAGGAGTGACTTCCCCAAACTGCATTGGCTGATCATCAGACATGAGCTCAAGTGCCTCCCTACCCAAAATGTTGGAAGAGGCCGCCTCCCTATATGATAGGGCGTCCAAAGCAAGAGAAATCTTAGACCTCTCCCTCAGGCATCTATCAATACTTACAGACAGAGACATGGCTGCCTCCAATGACTCTGGATATTCGTGAAATGGCAATGCGTCCTTCAGGTTCTCGGATAACCTTTGACAGAATTGAATACGGAGGGCTGGGTCATTCCACTCAGTATGAGTTGACCATCTCCTAAATTCAGAGCAATAGGACTCAGCAGAACGTTCTCCCTGCCGTAAACCACGCAACTTAGTCTTGGCCTGGGAGGCCCGATCTGGGTCATCGTAGATAAGTCCCAGAGCTCTGAAAAATTCATCAACCGACCGGAGGGACTGTGATCCGGTTGGCAAAGAAAAAGCCCAAGACTGAGCATCACCTTTCAGTAACAAAGCAATAATCCCCACTCTTTGATTCTCGTCCCCAGGAGAGTTAGGACGTAGTCTTAAATATAGTTTGCACGACTCCCTGAACCAAACAAAGTTGTCACTTCCCCCGGAAAGGTTGACCTTAGGTTCCGGGCAGGCCTATTTCCAGCTGCTAGAAGCCGCCGCCTGTGGCCTCTGAAACTGCAAGACGGCCGTGCGGAGGTTAGCCACCTCCAAAGATAGTCCCTGCAAACGATCGACCAGTGCAGAAACAGCATCTATCGCTGCACTGACACAAACAGAATAACGGTTTAAGGCGGTTGATAATGCCACAAGTATAGGCAGGGGAAAACACAAGAACACACACAGAAGGAAATAGACAGGGGTCTAGGCCTCAAAGCTAAGGGAGAGGGATGGTGACCTCCTAGGAATCCCTAGACCTCTCCCTGACGCCTGCCAACATGAGTAGACCCTGAAGGATGGAATACTCATAAACCGGAACCTAAGCCCTGAAGACTCTGGAAAGCCCTAGGAGAGGTGGCAGGGAATGAGACTACTGGTTCCTTCCCAGATGAAGGAACCAGCGTTTCCCTGAGGCCTAGAAAGCAACTAACACAAGCGAACAAAATGCAAAACAAAATGCACTTAGCTTAAAGCAGAATGGAGGAGCAGGAGATCCAAAGGAACAACACACCAGCTCAACCAACTCCAGCAGGAAATATCAACCGCATGGTAAGCAGTGTGAGTCAGAACTAAATAGGGCCTCAGTAATGACTACAAGCTGCACCTGACAAGAGGTGTAGTCATTAACAAACAACAACACTGCAAGGAGAAAACAGAGAGACTGTCCGATACCCTCACATGCCGCCAGTCTCTCCGATCTTCTCACCTCTGTCATGGGAGGGACCTTGACAGCTGCTTACAACAGAGATCTCATTATATACCAATAGTACTATGCAGTAAATTTCGCAACATGACAAATGTCCTTATAGTCTTTTACCTGCAGAAGTTAGTGTGTAAGAGCCATCGTTCTATTGTGAATGCTTTGGAAATAATATGTTTGGAATCTCTTGTGATCTCTAAGTCTTTAGAATGTTTGTGATGATTTTTTTTTAATAAGGTACTGTACAGCCAATACTAGAGATGAGCAAATTTCTTGAAATTCGTTTTGGATTTGGTGAATTTTTAAAAAAAAATTGAATTTGGAAGCTACCACAAGAGGAA
This sequence comes from Bufotes viridis, assembly GCA_033119425.1. Classification (NCBI taxonomy): domain Eukaryota; kingdom Metazoa; phylum Chordata; class Amphibia; order Anura; family Bufonidae; genus Bufotes; species Bufotes viridis. The sequence goes on along the minus strand of CM065589.1, from coordinate 532,154,093 downwards.
AACCTTATTATGAAAAAGCACTGGTTAAACAGTTCAAGGAATTTCCCTGGTGGTAGCCTAATAGCAAAATAGGCTTTCTCTCATCTCTAGTCAATACCAATCCCTTAAAGGGAGTCTACCACCAATCCCTTAAAGGGAGTCTAAAAGTAAGCATACCACCACGTAGTGTAGGTGCCTGAAACATTTCCATACCTCTCTTATGAAAATCTGGCCCTCTAATGCTGCAAATGCATTTTTCGGTGCACTGTGGGTAGAGTTGCTCCATTTGGTGCACCTGACTTTCCCTGCATCATTGCTACTGGCTCTGAAATCTCAGGGACTGTCAATTAAACAACAGAGGCACTGAGCAGAGTTATGGTGGAGCAATGGTGCTAAAGTATTAAGGTGTAGGCAGATGTTTTGTGGGCAGAGCTACAAATCTAAGCCAGATTTGTCATTGTGACTGTTTGCAAAAAGTGTACTCCAGTCCCCTGGTGGTGTAAAAACTGTCGGAACCTAATATGATTAAACTTTAGAAAGTAAAATCCAGATATTTCCAGTGACAATTTTAAAACATGGATGTGTTACATTTTATAAATTTGTTGCAAAAAAAGCTTCAAACCATGCAAATACTCCAAAAAGGAGAGAATACTGGCTTCAAAAAGAAGCAAAATAGGGCTTTATGGTAAAAATTCTTGACTTTTTTGCATTTTTACGCCACTCACTTCTGTTTTTGAAAGGTGGGTGGGAAAGAGGGCATGGCTAGCTATGTTCATTAGTTTCACTCCAGATTTTTCACTGTAACGTTTTAAAAAAGCCACAAAAAATTTCAAATTCACTTAACTTGGTGCAGCAAAAACTAGAGTAGCATTTGAAGACAAAAGGTTTACAAATGAGTCAAATTTAGCAAACAACATGCAACGTTTGATATATTTGACACAATGTACTCCAGCACAGACTCAAGCAAAACTGACTTCAAATATTACCATTTTGATAAATTCTCTCCAGTGACATGTCTGTGTCTATGATGTTGTCAGCTCTAAACGAAATGAGCTATAATGAATTGATGATATTTGTGTTAAATGGTAGCCAGTTACAACTCATTCCATGAAGATTACACTTTTGATCTATTTATGGAGTTGTATAGAGGATTCCTCAGACCAAACCATGCATGACCATGTCTACTAACTATTTCTGCTGACAGACCAGTCTAGTATGATGTTGATGTCGCTTTTGATGAGTATATCTATGTAGGCAATTTCAATATCTGACTATACTTAATAAACTACTGAGGTTCTAACATAAATATCCAGAATCTCTCAGATAATGCAACTGAACAGATATACGGGAGATTGTCCATCTGTACATTCTGGCTTTTTCTAGAGGCATTCTGTATTAATAATTCTAGCTGCTATGTACTGTGCTGCTATGTAAGGTACTGTGCTTGGTAAGCATAGAGAAGAACGCAGTGCTACTGCAAGTGCTGGTGCCTACTCAAACAGCTGATCAGCGGGGGGTCCAGGGAGTCAGAGGATTGGTCAGAGGATAGGTCATCTGTAAAAAGATCTCAGAAAACCCTTTTTAGTGTTTTACAATATAAATTAATGTATATTCCAGCAATCCTTATACTTATGTTAAGGATATCATTTGTAAATTACACCCCAGAATATAAATAGTCTTGGAATTTTACCAACACAGTGAAGAACATAGAGCATGGCATCTGAGAGGAAGTATTGATGAACACCAGAACTGTAAAGACCACATTAGCTTTCCGCATGATTTAAGATGTGTAAAACAATCTTAACAAGAAACAGAAGTCACACATAAATTAATTTCTCTGTGTGATATCCTTTCAATACTTGTAGGGCCACAAGCAAGATCAATCTCAGAAGTGAGAACATTGGATCTAACCAAAAATGAAAGATTGTTTGGATAAAGTTGTTGGTGGACATTGGATACCCTTGAAATAGCAGCAAATCTGTTACAAATATGTCAAGGGGAGACTTTAATTTTATCATTATTTTATCTTATTGATCTCACTTGATCTGCAGTAGGTGGTCCACACAGAACATGAACATAAAACTTAAAGCTATATAATCCCCATTATGAGTCATCAGTGGTATTATGTAGACTAAAATTCAGTTTATATTCCGCTTTCAGCAGTTACGAATTCAGTACAGTATAGTCTTGGAGTCCAGTTATGAGCTCCTGTTGTGACCTCTCCAAAGTTTCTCTGGAGCATCTGTGCATTTTACCAAAAAACATAAGAAAATACTTTCTTAGTAAACCAAATTTTTCACCTGATTCTACGAAGTTCTGCAGGATCTCCGTGCCATGGAGCAGTCTATCAGGAGTTGACTTTTACACATATAAGACAATATCAGGACAGTTGGTTTGAATTCATCATATGCATCTCTTGGATGTCACTGTATACATATAAAAATCACATTAACCCATAGAGGACCTTCCCCATACATGTACGGCGCTGCTGCACATGTCTTAAGCCCCAGCGTACAGGCATGACATGCTGATCGGGCGGGTGCAGGAGCTGCGCCTGCCCGATCAGCTGCAGAGGTCCCGCAGTCACTGACAGCTGAGCCTCTGCTGTATACATCTGCATCGGTGTTTTCACCCTCTCTATGCCACGGTCAGCTCTGTCTGCAGCATAGAAAGTGATTGTGGAGGGTACGGGTCCCTATCTGGTCCCCAGGCTGCAGTGACTAGGACCCAATGGCTGTGAGGGCAGCCCAATGGCTTCTACAGGCAAGGGGGCTAGCCTTCTACAGACCCTGGCTGGGTCTCACAGGCAGACTGTCAGTGTATTACACTGGTAAAACTCTGACAGGCAATGCATTACAATATACATGTATTGTAATGCATTGCAGAGGGGATCAGACCCCAAAAGTTGAAGTTCCTTACTGGGACAAAATTAAAAAGTAAAAAAAAAAAGTAAAAAAAAGTGTTTTTCATTAAAAAAAAGTATCAAGTTAAAAAAAAAACATCCCTTTCCCATAATAAACACATATAAAATTGTAAAAAAAAAAAGAAAAACAGACATTATGTATCGCCTTATCCGTATCGACCGGCTCCATAAAACTTTCATATGATCCACCCTGTCAGGTGAACGCAGTAAATAAAAATAAAATATTAATAAAAACAGTTCCAGAACAGCCATTTTTGCCACCACACCTTACAAAATGCATAATATCAAGCAATCAAAAAGTCGTATGTAGGCCAAAATCTTACCAATAAAAATATCACCTTATCCCACAAAAACGGAGCCCCACATAAGACAATCGCCCAAAAAATAAAAACCAATGGCGCCCGTAGGGGTCGCAGCGTTCGCAGTTGGGACCGGGCACCTAAACCAGGGGAGCCCACAGGCCCCCTTGCCAGTGGAGCTGTATTATTCACAGTATAACACACAGTGCATCTTATAAAGTGAATACTAGTGAGCACTTCCATTATGGAAGCGCTCACTAGTATGCAGGAGACAGGGGAGTAAAGCGCTCTCGGCACTCACCTCTCCCTGCCTGCTCTTCTCCAGATGCCCCGCTGTGCTGTCCTGACTGGCTATGGATCTGGCTGTGTAGTGTGCACTTGAACAGACCTCCACCAATCAGATATTGATGACCTATCCTGAGGATAGGAGCTGGGAAGTGATAGGAGGATGCATCCTTCCCTCCAGGCACACCCTGGAATTAGGGGAGTCTCTTGCCTGTTAATTGTTTGGGGTGCCCTTGGTGTCGGTGGGGGTTGTGGCTGCAAGGCAAAGTTCCATACGAAGGTGAAAGGAAACCATGCAATACTATGGCAATGCAGGTGTTGGTACATGCAATGATGTGGCCACTTTAACAGGAAAAGAGTTCTTTACTGGCATGGAATGGATTTACAAACATGCAGATTTTACACAGTTTTAAATTTTGATGGTTCTTACAGTTTCAGGCTTACAGGCTGCAAAGGTAGTTAACAGGCCAAGTTGTTGTCTCTCTGAGATAATCTTCCTAACACTGCAGTTTTCTCTCAAGCTCAAGCATCCAGACATAGGAGTGCGATGCTTCTCTTGATGCTTTCTGTTTTAGTTCTGTACTAATAATACAGTATTATAAATTCCCACTGTGGGATGTAGTCCTTAGCAATTCCTCGGTCAAAAACAAAACAAAATGGAAAACAAAAATGGAAAATCGGAAGGTTCTGAAGGAGTTAAAAAATATTTTGCAGTCTTATAGAGATCCTACAGAGGTAGATGCATCTGACAAATCTGTTCTCAAGAATAATAACGCAATTTGACATCGATGCAGTCTCACCTGTTCATCTCCCTATAGGTGGGAATGTGCCAACATTAAGGGTACGGCCAGGCGTTCAGGTTCTCTGATGCAGTTTTTTAAGATAAAATTAGGAATGGATAATAAAAGAAGAGAAACTAGAAACTAGTAAGGACAGATACTATTTCTCCTCTTTAAAAAAAAAAATCCATTCTTGGTTTTGCATTCAAAATCTACATAAAACGCCTTACCCTTAGAGATAGTAGTTTATTTAGTATATTTAGTAAAACCACAGGTGATAAAAATATCTAGGGTACAATAACTATAACACTGGCTAAGCACGCTGACCTAGATCACTAGGCTCATTCCATGCATCAATGCATTTTTTCATCAGCATGTGGTTAGCAGAGCAAAACTGTTATCAGCAAGAAAAGATATTGAAAGGTAGAGAAACCTAGTTATGGCCTGAGGCATAATAGCCTAATTGTCCGCTAAATTTCGAGAATGTAATCTTTGTTGTGCAGTGTTAGTACATGTACATGTAATAGGATATATGCATATGACCGTCAGCAACAATGATGAATTATATTCTACAAAATGGATTTTTTTTTACCCAGAAGCCTTGGCTAAATGTCCAGAGGTACTAGGTAGAAGGTAGTTTTTCTGTCCTCTATATTTAGCTAGTGGGTCTATTAGTTAGAGGGTCAAATTCCCCAAAATTCTTCTTGAAACATAGCTATGCAAGTCATTAACAGCAAGTTTTATTAAAGAGGACCTGCTAACAGGATCAACCCTATCAAACTGGACATTCAACTTGGTGTCCTAGCCCCTCAGTGCACTCAGCTTATTCACTTTCTCTACATAACCATGGCCAGTAATACCACAAATTCACAGTTGATTTTGTAATTGCACATGTGAGATCATCTCAATAGTGGGGGAACCAAAAGGAGATGTACTTACAGGGCCGGTGCAAGGATTTTTACCCCCCTAGGCAAAAGAAAAGTTTGCCGCCCCCCCCCCCCCATGTGACATCACAATGCACCACCCATATGATCTGCCAGACTATAGGGGTTTTGCAGTTGATTTAAACTGATGATCTATCCTCTGGATAGATCACCAGCATCTGATCGGTGGGGGACCGACACCCGGGACCCCTGCTGATCAGCTGTTTGAAAAGGCAGCCGCGCTGACAGTAGCGCCTCGGCCTTCTCGCTGTTTACCGCAGGTGCAGTGACGTCACAACTAATATCACTGGCCTGGGCGGGGCTAAGCTTCATTCTAGTGAACAGAGCTTAACCCCGCCAAGGCCAGTGATACTAGTCATGACATCACTAGGCCTGCGGTAAACAGCGAGAAGGCCACGGCTATACTGCCAGCGCTGCTGCCTTCTCAAACAGCTGATCGGCGGGGGTCCCAGGTGTCGGACCCCAGCTGATCAGATGCTGATGATCTATCCAGAGGATAGATCATCAGTTTAAATAAACTGCAGAACCCCTTTAACTAACGCCAGTTCTCTCTCTCCCCCTCTTGTCATTCTCTTCACCTCCATGTCATTCTCTTTACCCCTCTTGTCATTCTCTCCCCCCTTCTTGTCATTCTCTCGCCCCATCTTGTCATACTCTTCCCCCCCATGTCATTCTCTCCCCCTCTTGTCATTCTCTTTGTCCCTCTTGTCATTTTCTCCCCCCTTGTCATTCTCTTTCCCAGCCCCCCCGCCCCCACCTCTAGTGTAGCGTGGCCGAGCTCTGTATGGTCCGTGGGTACAGGCGCTTTTGTTTCCTGTACCCAAGCAGACTGACAGGAAGTGCACACTGTGTGCGCACTTCATGTCAGTCCGGCCAGGTACAGGAGACAGATGCTCCCTGTACCCGCGGACCATACAGGTCTCGGCCACGCTACAATGAGGGAGTGACAGGAGGGAGCGCTGAGTGCTTCCCTCCTGTCAGCCCCTCTCCTCTTGCTGTGCCCGGGCGGTGCGCCCTCATGGACGCGCCAGCCCAGGCAGTGCTGCAGCTGCCAGAGGCTCAATATAGAGTGCTCGGACGGCTGCAGCATGAGGGGGGGCTGGCGCTCCTGGTGGTGCCCCTTCCCAAGGGGCGCTCTAAGTGGCTGCTTAGCCGGCTTTTAGGACACGCCAGCCCTGTGTACTTACTGCACATGCACCAATTACAGAAGCTACAGCACATGTGTGGGAGCATAGCGAAGATACCTGGCCCTGGCCTTCTACAGAAGGAGGCCATGGCTTTGTAGTGAAAATGGAGGGGTGGTGCATCAAGAGCTAAGCCATGCCCTTTTGGTACACTGAATCCCTAATTAGCATATTCATTAAAACTAAGAAATCACTCCAATAGCTAGATGGATTTGTGCGATAAAGGTATTGTTGTAATTAGCAAGATCAGATATGGCATTTAAGTGCCTAATATGTAGTGCCCAGCTTGTGCCATTTGAGACCCACACTATCAGGGCCGGCTCCAGGTTCATGTGGGCCCTTGGGCGATAAAGCCTCAGTGGGCCCCCTTGTGGCATTTTGCACCACACACGAGGCAAGAAAACTGCATGTATTATATATGGTGCCAAATACAATAGACAGAACACGCTACAGCGTGGATATATGTGAATCAATCTTTATGTCCCTACTTAATTTTTATCTACCCAGTGTTTTAATCCGCATTGCCGGATCCGGTCTTCTGGCCTGCGCATGCACAGACCTTTAAAAATGCTAAAAATATATATATACCAGATCTGTTTTTCTGGATGACAACTGGAGAGACGGATCCGGTATTGCAATGCATTTGTAAGACGGATCCAGATCTGTCTACAAAAGCTGTTCGTTTGCATACAGATTGCCGGATCCGGCGATAGAACTGCCTGCCGGATTCCTCTAACGCAAGTGTGAAAGTACCCTTATACTCCTTATAATTCCTAAATTAACTCTTATCCCAATCTTCTAAATTCAGACCCCTAGACCATGTATTATACATGGTGTGGGAGTTTGAATTTAGAAGACTGGGGTAAGAGTTAATTTAGGGGGCTCTGGTCTAAGTTCAAAATTTAGGAGTCTAGTCTGGGGCCTAAACTAATTTAGGCTTCAATCACATCACCGTTCGGCCTTTCTAAACGGAGCAGGAGAACGGAAAGGACGGATTCAGCATATAACTGACGCTAAACTGAGCCAAACTGAGCCCTTAGGACTCCATAGACTATAATGGGGTCCGTCAGAGGAAGATTTTTCAAGCAGAGACAAAAGTCCTGCATGCACAACTTTTCTCTCTGCTTCAAAAATCATCTCCTGATCGGAAACCTGATTATATCATTATAGACTATGGGGTCCTTAGGCTCCGTTTGGCTCAGTCATGTGCCATATTCGTCCTTTCCTGGAATGGAAAGGCTGAACGTTGATGTGAATGAAGCCTTAGGGGTCTAACCTGGGGTCTGAATTTAGGGGTCTAAGTTGGTGTTTCCATTTATTTAGGTACTCAGCAGGCAGAATTTATTTTCTGTAGAGGGTGGGGGCAAATACAGAATATAGATACATTATTAGGACCCCAGAACAGACTCATAGAGGAATTTGCATGGTCTGTGTGTCTGTGCTACCAAAAACCAATGCTCCATGATGGGGTGTTTTTGGGGAGGATCCCCCAGCCTCCACTAATAGGAGGATAATGAGCAACCTTCTATGCCTCAGGCTACCACATACCTTAATGTGCATACATGTATGTGGATGAGGAAAAGAAATGCAGAGCAAGCAGTAAAGCAAATATTCGTAAAGTCTCAGTCAGCAGTGAATAGCCTGTCATTACTGATAACTTATCTACTCACTGCTGACTGAGGCTGCTGCTGATTGAGACTTTAGGAATATTTGCTTTACTGCTTGCCGTGCATTTCTCGCCATCCGTGAGAGGTTAGGTATATTGGGGCCTAAAGAATTCCCCCACAAAGAGGTTTGTTTTATTATTCATTTCCTATTAGTGGAGAGGCTGGGGGGGGGGGGGACACTACACCATGCATGATTAGCCCTGCGGCCGCCCCCTCATGTTACACTGGTCAGTGCGGTCACACTGTGACTCAAATCACATACTGACTCACTTCACTTGACTCCCCTCATGTTACTGGAATTTGGTGTACAATACATGCTGCACAGCACTTTAGAAGACTTAGTTACAGCAGTTGAACAGTTCACCTGAATACAAATAAATCTGACTCCAGCTCCGCTCCAGGACCGTTTGGTTTCCTCTTGGGCTCGGCTCGGCTGGCGGCTGCGTCTTGAATGTTCTGCAGCTGCACATGCTGATCAGCTCCGCCCGTTTGTCCTCCGAGACGAGTCCTGAGGCACGCTGTCAGTCTGTGCGCAGTGCCGCTGCCCAACTGTACTCACGCTGGGGCCGCGTACGCGCATCGCACTGAAGCTCACGCTGCGCCTGGAGATCCTGAGGGCAGCAAGCAGCAGCGCTGCGCACGGTGTGCAGCATTAACAGTATGTAAAAATTTTAAAGGGGCCGTGCCATGGAAACGAGTGGGCCCCCTAACTTACAGTGGGCCCTGGTACTTGCCCGTGTATGCCGGGTTCTAACGCCGGCCCTGCACACTATACTACTTAAATTTTTAGGTGGTTTCTACTGAGTATGAAAATTCCATAAATGTGGGTGAAAACTGCTGTATGTGCACATGGCAGGGCTCAGAAGGGAAGCAGCGCCATTTGGCTCTTGGAGCACAGATTTTTCTGGAATGGTTTTTGGGTGCTAGATCACATTTGCAGAGACCATGAGGCACCTTTACAGTGGAAACCCCCATTTTGGAGACTATACCCTTCAAAGAATTTATCAAGTGGCGTAGTCAATATTTTGGCACAGGCATTTTACATAAATTAATGAGCAGGTGGCCATGCAAAATGAAAATTGCAAGTTTTCCACAGATATAGCATTTCAGTGCCCAGTATGTTATCTAAGACATGAGTAAAAAATTGTTAGACGGGTTCTATGGGTATGGGAATGCCATAATTGTGGATGTGAGCTGCAGTTTAAATACACTGCAGGGTTCAGAAGGAAAGACCACTTTCTGGCTTTTGCAGTGCAGATTTTAATGGATTGATCTACAGACACCATGTTGCTTTCCAAAACCCTCTGGGGTACCAATAGAGCTATTTTCTGAGAACCATACTTTTTTTTAAAACAAACAGATGGAGCTGTGTGAGGGCTAATTTTTGCATCATCATTGGCTTTATTTTGGGGTACATACAACTTTTAATTTTTTTGCTTTTTATTTAGTTTTTTAGACAGCTGCCATTGCTTTTTGGGTTGTTTTTTTCCAGCATACACATCTTACTTTTATTCTGCTGGTCAGTAAAATTACAGAGATACCAATTTTATATCGTTTTTCTTTTAGTTAGCATAGAAAACGCCAGTCTTGATAAATCTGCCCCATAGTTCTTCTTTACGCATTTTGTAACACCAGTGCATGAGCACTACTATAAACTAACTCACACAATAGATGGGGATCCCAGAAAAAAAAAATTAGTCTCTGCACTCTATGGTATCTCTTGAAAACATGTTTTTTACGGAGACTGATAAAATGCCCATTTATCTTGACACTTGCGGTGTATTTCAGACTTCTTTATGTTCTTAAATAAGTACAAAGTGATAAAGTATAATCTACATATCAGCAGTTATTGTTGGCCTCTACATAAGGCTCTGAGGCTATAACTGACATTTCAGCATGGAACATTACGTAGAAGGTACGCCTGTTCTAACAGTCATGCCAGCTTGCGGTTCTAAAAAGGCGCCTTGTAATTGAACTACATTGGTTAGAAATTACTTCAAGAACCATATAAATATGATATCATTAGCTTCATTAATACAGTATTAACACTGTATGTCAACACAATTTACATTTTAAACCACAGCCATCAAAACTTAGCAGCAGTGCATACTATTTTTGTTCTATAACTTTGTGTTAGCAGATTTGTACCTATGACACTGACTGACCTGTTACATGTGCACTTCGCAGCTATAGACATCTGTGTTGGTCCCATGTTCATATGTGTCCGCATTGCTGAGAAAAATGAGGTTTTAATATATGCAAATGAACCTCTAGGAGCAACGGGGGCGTTGTTATTACACCTACAGGATTCATGTTTCTCTACAACTGCCACACCCTCTGAACTTTGATTGACAGGACCAGGTAGTGTAAACATGATCATGCTTGGTCCTAGCAATTAAAGTGCAGAGAGCGTGAAAGTAGAAAAAAGAGCAGAATCTCTAGGTGTAACAGCTATGCTGGAGGGGACTCACTGGGGAAGATTGATCAAAAGTAGAGCAAAGGAAAACTGGTTAAGTTGCCCATAGCCACCTATCATATTCCGCCTTTCATTTTTCATAGCTCCTTTGAAAAATAAAAGGTGCAAGCTGATTGGTTACTTTGGGTGACTAAGCCAGTGTTCTTTACACCAGTTTTGATAAATCTATGACGTCTATGGAAATGATCATCTAGACATGCTTTGTGACCTGTGTAGAGGTTATTGTGTAGGGAGTAGCAGTATATAGGTTGTGACTATCATCTATTGTAAATGTTCTCTGTTATTTCTGTGTTAACCTTTATTATACTGCCTGTGGTGATAATGATGAGATTACTGCCAAAAAGTAATCTGTACAAAACAGGAAGTCTTGACATATTAGGCTACTTTCACTCTCGCATTTTGTGCGGATCCGTCATGGACAGTTTCGTTCAGATAATACTACCGTCTGCATCCGTTTAGAACGGATCTGTTTGTATTATCTTTAACATAGACATGACGGATCCTTCTTGAACTACATTGAAAGTCAATGGAGGACGGATCCGTTTTCTATTGTGCTGGATTGTGTCAGTGAAAACGGATCCGTCCCCATTGACTTACATTGTGTACCAGGACCGATCCGTTTGGCTCAGTTTCATCAGACGGACACCAAAACGCTGCAAGTACTGTTTTGGTGTCCGTCTCCAAAGCAGAATGGAGACTGAACTGATGCAAACTGATGCAAACTGAGCAGATCCTTTCCCCTTTTAGAATGCATTAGAATGCAAACTGATCTGTTTTGGACCGCTTGTGAACGGATCTCACAAATGGAAAGCCAAAACGCGAGTGTAAGAGTAGACTTACTTAGGGTACTTTCACACTAGCATTTAAGTTTTCTGGAATTGAGCTCCGGAAAACCGGAAAAAATAACATTTCAGTTTTGTCCCCATTCATTGTCAATGGGGACAAAAATTAACTGAACATAACTGAATGCACCAAAATGCATTCTGTTCCGTTTAGTTGCTTTCTCAGACCGGAGAGCAACCCGCAACATGTTGTATTTTGCTTTCCGTCCTGGGATGCGGATGCAAAACAGATTGGCATTACCCCAATGCAAGTCAATAGGGACGGATCCGTTTTCGCTGCCACAATCTGCCACAGTAGAAAACGGATCTGTCCCCTATTGACTTTCAATGGAGTTAATGACGGATCCGTCTTGGCTATGTTAAAGATATGTTGAAGATAATACAACCGGATCCGTTCATAACGGATGCAGATGGTTGTATTATCAGTAACAGAAGCGTTTTTGATGGACCCTGCCGGATCCAACAAAAACGCTAGTGTGAAAGTACCCTTAGTGTAATTTTTGCCATAAACAAGTAAATATCATGCTATCATTATCTTGTATGACATTTAGGGTTTTGGACGTTCTAAGATGACTGGTCTCTTTCTCTCAGAGGTACTCTGATAACAAAGTTGCTTATTTAGCAGCAGCAGTCTCCGATAGAAAGGTTTTCTGAAGTTGAGCCTATTCTGTAGAAGCTTGCTCATGCTGGTCTTGTCTGTAGCTCTGTTCGGAATCAACTACCTATCCAGGTGGCAGACCTGGTCCATCACTCTGGTAGCCTAATTAGTCTGCAACTTAAGTATTAACCATATATTAATTGTAGGTGGACCGGCACTCTTTCTGGATCAATAGAGAAGTAAATGGATGGATATTTAGGATTGAGATTTGAGAGCTTAAAATTCCACTTTGCTTTATTTGCTAAAATTCATCAAAAGACAAAATATAGTTCTAAATGGTTCCCTAAGAGTTATAAAACAATAATATAACAAATATATATCAAATATATTAAAATATATAAATCAAAATTAATACTATAGTCCAGAATTCTGGACTATACCAAGCGATATTACATCTAATACAAAGGACCATTATTTATAGCCGCATCCATTTGTATCCACCAGAATTATCTATATATTTATTCAGGAACGGCAATAGAGACAGTGTACCGGACTACTGCTGATTGATATATGCGAATATAAGTATACATTGACACAATCCACAGGATTGTATCCACAAATGAGGTTTACTAATGGTTCATGATGTTCAAGCAAATGTTATAACACATCTGCAATTATTTATTTGCATCTATACCAGTGATCATTGAGGACAGTGGGAAATCACCATTCTGGACTATAGTATTAATGTTGATTTATATATTTTAATATATTTGATATATATTTGTTATATAATTGTTTTATAACTCTTAGGGAACCATTTATAACCATATTTTGTCTTTTGATGAATTTTAGCAAATAAAGCACAGTGTAATTTTAAGCTCTCAATTCTAAATATCCATCCATTTAATTCTCTATTGATCCAAATAGAGTGCCAGTCCACCTACAATTAATTTATTCATTTTTATGCCCAGGGTGAGACATATGGACTAGAGCACCATTACATCTGAAGGACTAGTGAGCCACCCCTGATCTCTGCTATACATTGACCATATATTGTCTATACATTGTTAGTAGATATACATAGTGCATAAAGAAATAAATGCTTTAACAGGAAATCACAACAAATAACCAACCAACTAATTAACCAACCCAGGAGGCTCAACAGAAACAAATAGATGACTATAATATCAAAGTTGAGACTAAACCACTATGCGTAGGAGATCACATATAGGTTAGATGTGCCATTAGGGTAGGTTAATAGAAAGAGATAATGTTGTTCATTAAACCTAAATTGTATCATGTATACAAGGAGTAGGGTTGGCCTACTTTCACTAATCCCCGTAAGAAGCCTCAGGGCAAAACAGTGCTGAGAGGAGGGGGCGCCACCATATCAGTCTGTAATCTGTATAACTTTTACTTTAGTATTATATTGCCTTTAGCACTATATAATATGTTTGTAAACTCCTATTGGAGTCCGTTTAGTATACTTAATAGCTATGCAGTCTTTTTTGCTGTTTGGCTATATTAGTGATTTTTTAAATCACATTGTGGATTGATCATGGCCTGATGTTGTGGCACCTCCTTATGTCCTCTCTTGGACTCATGGTCACTGCCAACTGATGTATTTGTGATTAATTTTAATTATTAATTTTATATTGAATTACTAATAAAGTGTATTTAAATATTAATTGTGTATGAGGTGTCTCTGATTTTGGTGTATTACTATTATATATATACCTCTACAGCATTAATTGTGCTGATATCCTTGTATATTTTTGGAGTTGTTATACCTATGTAATGCAAAAGTGCAGTTTGGGTACACACCCACTGTTAACAGATTTCTCAGTACTTCTGATAAAGTCTTCACAGGAGGTATTGAAAATTCATCTGGGATACTATTTATTTGGTTGAGGTAGGGGTCGCAGCGATTGCGATCGGGCCCCTAAGTCAGGGGGGCCCAGGGACGTAATGATAGCAGTCGCAGAGTGTGCGATCACGACCAGGCCCGGCAGGTGAAGGGGGCCCGCAGCCCCACCACAATAATTTAATAATGGGCAGCAGTGGCGGTGGCTGCAGGGCACAGGGAGATGAGCGTTTCCATTGTGGCAGCTCTCATCTCCATAGTCATCCAATACAGATGGATGCTGCGGCGGGGCAGGGAAGAGAGAGGCGTCTTCCTTCCCCGTTCCTCTGATAGGCTGCAGGCACTAGGCCCGCAGCCTATCAGAGGACGGTGCAGGTGGCGAGATGACATCATCGCGCCGCCTCGGCCGTACAGCGAGGGACACAGGCCGGAAGAGGCCTGCATTGCATCACTGCCATGGTATAGGCGTTTATTTTTTTATGTATGGTACAATACTTGTTACTGGCACATTATTGGTGGTGGGAGAGGCACTTGTTACTGGCACATGATTGGGGGGTAAAGGCACTTGTTACTGGCACATGATTGGTTGGGGGAGAGGCACTTGTTACTGGCACATGATTGGGGGAGAGGCACTTGTTACTGGCACAAGATTTGGGGGAGGCACTTGTTACTGGCACATGATTGGGGGGGAGAGGCACTTGTTACTGGCACATGATTGGGGGAGAGGCACTTGTTACTGGCTCATGATTGGGGGAGAGGCACTTGTTACTGGCACATTATTGGGGGGGAGGAGAAGCACTTGTTACTGGCACATTATTGGGGGGGAGGCACTTGTTACTGGCACATGATTGGGGGGAGAGGCACTTGTTACTGGCACATGATTGGGGGAGGAGGCACTTGTTACTGGCACATGATTGGGGGAGAGGCACTTGTTACTGGCTCACGATTGGGGGGAGAGGCACTTGTTACTGTCACATGATTGGGGGGGAAAAGGTACTTGTTACTGGCACATGATTGGGTGGGGGGCACTTGTTACTGGCACATGATTGGGGGGCATCTATGGGGGCACTTCTTACCGGCACATGATTGGGAAGGCATTTATAGGGAAACTCTGTGTGGTACTAGTATTATCAGAGGGTTTATCTGTTTCTGCAGTATAGTATTGGGGAGCACAGTGGGACACAATATTGGGGTAGTAGGATGATTTGTCCAGAAGATGGGAGGATGATGGAAAAGAAGTAAACTAAGATTTTTTTTTTGTCAAACTGCAGAGCTGAAAAATGACTGAAAAATGGTGGTCTGGTCTGAAAGGAGAAAAGAGAACATCTACATCAAAGGAGACGTCACAGGATGCAAGAGGTATGGGGCTCTGTATTACCCTGTATTTCTGTAGTGATGGGAGCAGGGGCATAACGATCGCAGAGAGTGCGACCGCGACCGGGCCGTGGAGGTGGCAGGGAAGAAAAGTATTTGGGGGTTGGGCTGTGGGTGGGGGGACACGACAAGTCAAAGTTTGCCGTGGGGCCCATAGAACTCTAGTTACGCCCCTGTGACAATCTATGTATTCTTAGAAAAGAAAATGTATATTAATGAGACTAAAAACAATATTATTGTTTAGCTAAAAGCTACTGTGTATGTAAAGGTTATGTACTAGTCAAATTCAGCCTGGAATGTGGTATACTGCTGGCCATGATAAAAGACAAAAGTGTTATGGTCTGCCCTATAAAGAATTAAGAGAAATGGTCTCATGTACTCCATGTATATTGTACTTAATGGCTAAGATGGCGGTACTGTTATACTGTTATTGTTTACCAGCTCAGTAATGGGTTCAGTCTAGTTAATGATGTCCCTTTAAGTCTCTTTGCTGCATGAAGGTCCTATTGCCAACTAGAGTGCAAGTGAAAAGGTAGGGGAGCACCCAGCACTACATGTCCAAGATGGCTTTGGGAAAATACACGTGTGCCTTACAATACGTGTGCCTTATACAGAGGGTAGCGGTTTAAATGTAAGAGAGAATACGTAAAATACTAGGCCCAAATATGATGTGTTAGGGCTTCTCCAGGCAGTTCAACATTTTTTTTTTGGGGGGGGGGGGGGTTTGAAAAATAGCAAGATAAGTGTGTCTTATAATACACAGGGTAGCGGTTTCAATCTCTGAGTGAAAGGGGAGGTTTGGAAACATATATGGGTGATATGGGTGTCTTACAATACAGAGGGTATCTCCAGACAGTTCAAAATTTTTATTTTTTACTTTAGGAAAATAGCATATACGTGTGTCTTAAAATATCACGTACATGTGTCTTACAATATAGAGGGTAGGGGTTTAAATCTCTGAGTGATAATGTGAAATACTAGGCCGAAATCCATGTCTATGCATCTCCAGACATTTCAAGGTTTTTTTGTTGAGAAAATATTAACACATGTGTCTTACAATACAGAGGTTGGCATTTTAAATCTGTGATAATGTGAAATACCAAGCCATGTTGGTACATCTCCAGGCAAACTACATGACAAAATAACGTGGTCTCAAAGAGCAGGAAATGCTCAACCCCAAATGCAGTTTTGCATCTATACCCGGGGGAGCAAATCCTGCCCATGTGGTCCTTTGCTAAGGGGGAACCGCAGCAAAAAATGCATGCAAAGGTTGAATGCCCGCAGCGGACCACAAGTGCCACAAAGACATCCTACACAAGAGAGCAAAATGTGTGGATGTAATTGACTATATAAAATAAACATTTACAAAAATAGGTGCACTACTGTGGTGGATGCAATCAACAAAATCTGACTAAACCCTCACACTGATGTTAAAATGAGACTTTAGCCAATATATCCTTATATGAAGGACATACCGGAGCCCGCAAACCCCGTCAAGGTATCTCAGGTGACATGAGACCTAAAGCTAACCTACCTGTGCCGTATGGGCAGTACCAGGGGCCAGTGGGTGAATTACAAGAGCATAAGGTCCGACTCACAGCAAACAGCTCCCGGTTATCCCCAGTGTGAAACCACACATACAATGGGAGGAGGGAGGAGGCTGTGAGTCCCATCCATGGCTGACTGATATGACGCAGGCCTCACAGGTGCACCAAATGTTGCCTATAGAAGAAAATCAAGGCACATTCAAATTTGGAGTTTATACACCTCCAAGCATACATATACAAACTACATGACAAAATAATGTGGTCTCAAAAAGCAGGAAATGCTCAACCCCAAATGCAGTTGTGCATCTATACCCAGGGGAGCAAATCCTGCACATGTGGTCCTTTGCTAATGGGGATCCCCAGCAAATAATGCATGCAATGGAGGATGCCCGCAGCAGACCACAAGTGCCACAAAGACATCCTACACAAGATAGCAAAATGTGTGGATGTAATTGACTATATGAAATAAACATTTACAAAAATAGGTGCACTACTGTGGTGGATGCAATCAACAATCAACAAGATTTTGTGCGGTCGTGGTGAGTTCTGGGCTGGGAGGATTGTTGCAGGTGACGTCACCAATAATCCTAAGGGTACCTCAGAGGGACACAGGACCTCCAACGTGTTTCGGAGCTACATCGGGGCTCTTTCAGGCTGGAGCGAGACGCACGCACAGAGGAGGTGAAACCAGAAGTAGCAAAGATAAGATACCGGAGACAACTTCCATACAGCTCAGTAGGAAGAGGACTTTTAAAAGGTACAGATACATAAGCTAAGTGACTATATAGTGAACTTGAGTGTATTACCCTTACAGCGCGGGTATTTATCTCTGACCAAGGAAGGTCATAGACATTACCGGATCTCCATAATCATGCCAAACACTTGAATAAATCATCTTGAGCCCCATCTTGACTCTTGAGTTTTGCTATGGCACCTTCTCCGCTCTTTCTATGACAAAAGGAAATATTTGTAATGCACTTTTCTCACAGGGACTCAAAGCATAGGGATGGTTGTGTAGCTAGCTTTGGAAGTCAGTGGCTGCCACGTATGCACTCAATCCCAACACACAAAGCACACTAAGGTCAATTTGATATAAAGCTAATTTGCCTATTTGTATACTTTTTCAGTTATAGATTTCATTTCTAATGTGGCATGGAGGAAAAAAAACTGGTGGAGTAAAATTCCATGATTTTTGCCTCAGGAAAGATGTTCCTGTGTGCCGTCATGTATCATGTGCAGAGACATTTTCCAACCACAATTTTCCAATTTGCTACAAGCAATGAAGTTAATGCCTTTAAAAAAGATGCCATATTGACCAATGTATTACTTTGTGTCCATTTCCACATTCTCATAGAAAAACTGTTCACATCCAACAAAGTGTAATTGTAAAAAAAATAAAAATATATAAATAGGGAAATGTGAATTACAACCAAACATGTATCTTCTGAGCATAAGAGCTGAGCTCAAATCCTCTTTGTGAGGTCTGGATTTATAAGGCTCCTACACTGGTTGTGTGATTGCAACCAGTGTCTCTGATCTGACAACTAAACAGAAAATTCGAAAATGAGATTTTCTGGATCCTGTGCTATGAAAGAGTGTTTGTTTAGAGTGTTTGTTTAAACCATAAGCTTCTCAATGTGATTACTGGTTGATCAGTTGACAGCTTTCACTCAAACTTCACCACTAAAATGTATGTTGCTTGTTGGAGATGTTATTTGAATATGGGTAGAAACAGTTTCTTGACAATGATTATGTTGGGGTTACTGGTAGTCAAGTCACATTATTATGAGCACCAGCTAATATGCTGCACGGACAGCAGCTAGACAGGCTGGGAGTGACTCAATAAGGTCCTGGTAGGTTGTCACAAGTATCTGAAGCTATGCTCACCCTAATGCATCCCACAGCTGTTGGATGTTGCGTTGGGGAGGATCGGATGAGTAAACATGACAATCAAGTTGGTCCCACACATGATCAGTTGGGTTCAAGTACTTGGACATCTTGGCCATGTTCTTTTAACCAATGTCGGACATTTCTAGCCGTGTGACATGTTGCATTGTCTTGCTCAAAGATTCCATTGGCCCCAGGCAATACAATCAGCATGTATGAGTGTATGTGATCTGTAAGGATGGATTCTTAGCCAAATTGGTTGAGAGTACCTTCCACATGTATCAGTGGGCTCAGAAAATGCAATGAAAACATTTCCCAGACCATAACGCTGCAACACCAGCTTGTGTTCTTCAAGCAATGGTTGCAGGGTGTTTGTTCTCTCCTGACACACCAACATCCATCCGTTCGATGAAGCAGAAAATGTGACTCATTGGAGAAGGCATCCCTTTGCCAATCAGCACAGGTCCAATTCAGGTGCTATTTTGTTAGAAGAGGAGAAGTGAACATCCGACTGCTTCGGAGCCCCATACACAGTAGGGTTCGCTGAACTCTTGTTGGAGACACACATCTGGTAGCCTCCTGGTTCATTTTGGTAGTGAGCCTCACCAAAAGTTTGTCGGTCCACTCTCACACACATTCATAGCTGATGTTTATCTAAACTGACATGGAAAAAGACTTGGTATATTAATCAACAGTAAACTGACCATTCTAAACTGTTGACAGCACTAGATGCTGGGAAGAGGGGAATAATCCATACTTTCACGAAGTTTTCTCATCAGGGGTAGTGAGAATATGAAGTTTTATTCTGCCAAGTTTTGCTCTCTCAAGTGCACTGAAGGTGGAGCTTCACTGTAAAGTGTTCTCTGTAGTGAGCTGCTTCACAACCCCTCGCCTCTGCACTAGGTGACAGCTATAGAGTTCTCTTAGTGGAATGCTTCAGCTGTCACTGGTTGTGAAGGAGCTTAACACAGAAAACACTTCACAGTGATGTGGGCACTTCAGAGAGCAGAATTTCGCAGAATAAAATGGTATGTTTCCCCTGCTCTCCCAAGCCCACACTGTGCTGTCAGCATTTTAGAATAGTCAAAAGTATCACCAGTGTCAGGCCGCTGCTGCCAAAGGTAATAAGATGATGAGATGCATCAAAATGGGCATAGATGCACATAATGAGAACATAGTTCAACCACTTTAGAATTCACATACCACTGTGGAATAGTGTGTTCAGTTTTGGGGACCCGTGTGCAGGAAATAAATTTTCCTCAAGATGAGTTATTTTGCCTTCCTCTGGATCAACACTACAGGTTGAACTAGATGGACTAGATCTCATGTGCTCCCTCATGTGTTAAACATTATACCATAGCCTTTATTTCAAGCTTCTTGATTAATACTAATGGTTGCAGATCTGGCGTGCATTCAATTCTTTGTACAGAAAGCATTATGATCCACCCCATAACATCGTGGGGCAGGATTCATTTTATTTATTTTTCTATCCATGAATTAATGATGTGATTGGCATGTGTTTTTGAGGAATGAGGGTTGAACCATCCATGCTAATAGCCACAGGCAGCCCCATTTGATAACGAAACCATTCATCACATCATCTTAGTAGTTCGTCACAAAGAGGATCACATGAAACTTTTGACAAACCAGTTCACAAATTTCATTAATTCCATGGCACTTCTTCAAACCACAGAGAAAAACCTTGAAAGGGATAAAAAGAAGGGGGTTATTAACCCCTTCCCATAATATCACGTACATGTACGTGAGGGAATGTGGTGCCTTACCAAATTCCAACGTGCATGTACGTGATGCGGTTACACTGTCACCGCATGGAGCGATGCGCTGACAGTTCAGTGTAGCCGGAACGCGGAGGTTGCTACGCAACCAGTGACGCCGGCGGGAACGAATCACATTGCTCACCGTTCTGCAGACCATTACTGCAGACGGACCAATCATAGCGCATTGACGCTGTTTAGAAAGAAACTATGTGTACTCTCCCTCTCTGATAGTCACAATTCCTGTCAGGGAAGCGATCAGAGAAGCAGTTATTGTCAGAATCCTCAGACCACAGAGTTTTAACCCCTTCAGTGCCAAAACGCCGCTCTTCTGTGCCCCAATCAGTGACACAGATCAGTTCTGTGACTCATCTGTCATCAGCCTGTCATCTGTAATCATCAGTTCTGTGCCTCATCCCTGCCTCACACATAATTAACCCCTTCAGTGCTGATTTGCCACTCTTCTGTGTCTGATTTGCCCCAGTCAGTGACAGATCAATCCTGTCCTGTCATCATCACCTTATCCAGACACCTGTCACTCCAGCCTCTCCGTCTGTCAAGACACCTGTCACTCCAGCCTGTCCATCCGTCAGGACACCTGTGACTCCAGCCTGTCCGTCCGTCAAGACACCTGTCACTCCAGCCTGTCTGTCCGTCAAGACACCGGTCACTCCAGCCTGTCCGTCCATCAAGACACCTGTCACTCCAGCCTGTCCATCCTTCAAGACACCTGTCACTCCAGCCTGTCCGTCTGTCAAGACACCTGTCACTCAAGCCTGTCCGTCCGTCAAGAAACCTGTCACTTCAGCCTGTCCGTCCGTCAAGACACCTGTCACTCCAGCCTCTCCGTTCGCCAAGACACTGTCACTCCAGCCTGTCCGTCTGTCAAGACACCTGTCACACCAGCCTGTCCATCCGTCAAGACACCTGTCACACACTCCAAAGTTACACTAAAAAAAAAAATTTACCCTGTCACTACGTGTGCCATCCTTCTGTGTGTACATACTCGTGTTCTGTGCGAGTGGCACCATTCTGTAATATATAAGTCTCCTATGCCCCATGCGGATTTGTGCCACCTATAACTGTAAAATAATACATTAATTAACCCCTTTTCTGCCCCAAAAAGGATATTGACACTACTCTGTGCCCAATACTAGACCCCTGTATATAATTTTCAGCTTCCTGAGGCTCATCGCCTGCCATCTGTGCTACCTGTGACACCTGTCAATAACTGCCAAGTGACTTTTATCCTAAAGGATATACAGGATTTTAGTTTGCTGTTCAATAAAAAAAAACACACGCAGAAATAAAAAACAAAAACAAAAAAAATGAAATAAAAAAAGACCAAAAAAAAATCTACGTTAGTTTACAGTTTAAAATGACTATTTCGCTGCTGAAGAGGCTTATGCCATGCTTTTTGAGGACACTGACTCCAACAGCGGAGATGAAGTGACATTTTTAGTTTAATCTTCCTCAAATGATTTATCCAATGATGAACCCCCTCGTCCTAGGGGTAGTGCGCAGTCGCAGCCCCGTACAAGTGACTCTTCATGGATCCCCACGGATAATTATGTGTCCCAGGTGCCTGAATTTACAGCCACTCCAGGCATCAATGTAGATACCACAGGTTTCAGTGAAAATAATTTTTCCAAAATATTCTTCACTGATTACCTTATTAACTTGATGGTGAAACAAACAAATATATATGCAGAGCAATTTTTTGCCTCCCATCCAGACAGTTATCTTTCAAGGCTCCACAAATAGACCCTTACTGACACGACTGAAAAGCAAAAGTTTTGGGGACTTCTCCTAAGCATGGGCATTATAAAAAAACAACAACAATACGTTCATATTGAAACGTACCCCTTTTTACTCTTTAAAATTAGGCCAGTGGCTGACCACTACAATTCCAAATTTGGTCAAGTATATACTAGGTCAATGCTGCACGCAGGATGTGAAGCAAGCTTGAGCCATGGAAATCAGCGCATGGAGAGCTAAGTATTGATTAATACAGCGATTGATCACTGCTCACTCCCAATTGATGATTTCCATTGAGATCATCTAAGATAGCATCTCTCAGAAAACCTTCAAATAGTTTACCCACAACAGATGTTAAACCTACCGGCCTATAGTTTCCAGGTTCTGTTTTTGGACCCTTTTTGAATATTGGCACCACATTTACTATGCGCCAATCCTGTGGAACATTCCCTGTAAGTATAGAGTCTGCAAATTTCAGAAATAAGCGTCTGGTTATGACATTACTTAATTCCCTTAGGATACGGGGGTGTATGCCATCCGGTCCTGGCGATTTGTCTATTTTAATCTTTTTAAGTCGCTGTTGTACTTCTTCCTGGCTCAGACAGGGCACTTTTAATGGGGAATTTATTTTTATATTCAGCATTTCATCTGACAGTTTATTTTCCTTGGTGAATACATTGGAGAAAAAAATATTTAACAGCTTTGTTTTCTCCTCGTCACTCTCTGCAACTCCCCCTTCATTACTCTTTAAAGGGCCGACACCTTCAGATTTATACTTTTTAACGTTTATATAATTGAAGAACATTTTGGGGTTAGTTTTACTCTCTTGTAGTGTAGTTTTTAAAAGGGGGTCATTTATGGGTGGTTTCTACCATGAGCCCCACAAAGTGACTTTATAACTGAACTGGTCCTTAAAAAAGTGGGTTTTGGAAATGTCTTAAAAAATTTTAAAATTTGCTTCTAAACTTCTAAGCCTTCTAACGTCCTAAAAAATAAAACTTTTACAATATGATGCAAACATGGAGTAGACATATGGGAAATGTAAAGTAATAACTATTTTGTGAGGTACCACTATCTGTCAGAAAACCAGAGAAATTCAAATTTAGAAAATGTCAAAGTTTTCCCAAATTTCTGTAAATTTGGGATTTTTTTTATAAATAAAAGGAAAACATATTGACTCGAATTTATCACTAACATGAAGTACAAGGTGTCACGAGAAAACAATCTCAGAATGGCTTGGAAAAGTAAAAGTGTTCCAAAGTTATTATCACATAAAGTGATATATGTCAGATTTGCAAAATGCGGCCTGGTCCTGAAGGTGAAAACTAGCTTGGTCTTGAAGGGGTTAAGGAAATGGAGCAGTTACATGTATTCACTCCTATTACGTATTTAAGGGTTTAGAAATAGTAGGACATTCTACAAAAGACAAAGCATCCTAATTTACTGTACGTCTTAATAAATATTAATTATTGTGTATAATCTGAAGATAAAGGCGGAGGAGAGCAGAAATTTGCCACCCATAACAAAAGAAATGATTTGTTCTTACTACTACTACCATATATGATAATAATTTTACACAACAGGTGAATTGCCAATTCTGTTCTCCAACAATTTTACTAGGAGAAATAAACAACTACCAGATATCCCTCTAGCGAAAAAAGTACTGAAAATGTTAAAATCCAACTTGCCAAGGGACAGACACAATAGGACTAACTGGTCTCAAAGACATCAGATTGTTGGTTGATCCTTTAAGTCGGTAGGTTAGGTGAAGAACATCTAATTTCTATAGCCAGGTTTAGTCTACAGACTTGTCTAACCTCCTGAGAAGATGGCAGGAAAAAAAATCAGCTAAGAAAAGTATAACAGAATTAATAAACATTATTACAGCATCAAAATAATCCCCAGTAAATCTCCAGTCGCTGAAATGTCCTATTATGTCAAATGTTAAAGTAATAGCTGATTGGTGCGGGTAGCAGGTGTTGGACCCCCATAGATAACCTGGAAAACCCCTTTAAAAATTCACCTATTACTTAGGTTTGTATGGCCACTATTTGAACTCCTCAGGAAATGTCAGCCAGCTTTTCTGGTCTTGGGCATCAAATCTAATTAGTTAAAGGGGGTTTCCATTAACCCTTTCAGCCCCAGAGGATTTTTAATCTGAGTTTTTTTTATGTTTCACTCTTGCCTTTCTGAGTGCCATAACTTTTTTATTTTTCCGTTAACATAGACATGTGAGAGCTTGCTTTTTGAGGGACAAGTTGCACTTTTTAATTCCATTTAGTATTGCATACAATGTGGTCGGGAGCTGGAAAAAATTCCAAATGGGGTGAAATTGGAACAAAAAAAGCAATTCCACAACAGTTTTATGGGTTTTGATTTTACGCCGTTTCCTATGCGGAAATACTGACCTGTTACTCTCATTTTCCAGGTCAGTATGATTATGGTGATACCACATACGTATATTTAGTCTTGTGTTTTTTCTTTTTGTCACAATATTTTGTCCCTTATGACTTTTTTGTAGTTATGTGTATGGAGCTGTTTTTTGTGGAAGGTGAAGTGACCAAAAAAATGCTGAATCGGCCATTTTGACTTTTTATTCTGTTTCACAAATGCCATATCGGATAAATATTTTTATATTTTAATAGTAGGGTAGTTCTCAGGGCCTTACAAAGGCATCCAGGCTTGCCAGGTACCAAAGCCTGCCAGGCCCTATAGATAACTATTGCAGGGTATTCTACAAACCATCAGACCACTATGGATCTTTGAAAACCCAAGTGCGACTTGGTAAAAAAGTGCAAAAAAAAAGTTAAGAAAAATGTAAAAAAAAAAATTTTTACAAAAATTTTTTCCCCCCATATCTGCTCATTTTAATTGGTAAAATAAAATAAGTAAATAAACTACACATAATTGATAGCGCAGTGTCCGTAACAACCTGATATGTTGCAACGGTATTACCTTTAATATTCTGTGTAATGATATTCCTTGTAATTCAGTGGGTTAGGGATAGTTTGATCATACCCTGTGGCGTAACTATAGAGGAAGCAAGGGAAGCGGCTGCTTTGGGGCCCTGACCCAGAAGGGGCCCATCCAAGAGGAGGAGAAGTACTAAAAGATTTTGTCAGGGCTCCTCAACAGTATTACACAATGAAATTATATACAGTGGCAGTATAGACAGTGTAGAAAATGGATGGAACAGCTGCTGGGCCTGGTCTGAGAGAGCGATCTTTACTAGCCACAGGAAAGGGGGCGGCATGAAAGGAAGGGGTTGTGAAAAAATTACTGGTAGAGGGGGCCCCATTCAAAAATTTGCTGTGGGGCCCAGTCATTTCTAGTTACGCCACTGATCATACCCATCTCTCATTGTGCTCAAGCCACATTCCTGAGTGGTTATCTCAGAGGCAGGCGTGCTGCACACTGGAGGAGGGACTAAAAGGTATAACTCTGGTATGCACTGACAATAAGGTGGCACTCCACTTGGAAATTCATTTTAGGTAGGATGAGTTTATCTATCCCTATGTCTTGTACACCTTGGGGTGGCGTCCATATGCTAGTGACTGGAGTCCCACACCATACTGTATGTGTAGGCCAGTGATGATTATGTACTTTTTACTCATACTTAGTATACATATACTTATACAGTATACATATACTTATTTTCTCAAATCTTTTGAATTCACGTTTTAAAACATCTTATCCATAAAAGGATCATGCTATTATCCCACACAGTGAACGCTGTAAAAAGATAAAATAAAAAACTATGACGGAATTGTTGTTTTTGTCACCTCACTTCCCCAAAAAAAAAATCTAATAAAAAGTGATCAAAAAGTCAAATGCACCCCAAAATGGAACCAATTTAAACTACAGTTTGTCCCGCAACAAACCAAGCCCCAACACAGCTACATTGACAGGAAAAATAAAAAAAAGTTATGGGTCTTATATATGGCAATACAAAAAAAAAGATTAAAAAAAAGTGATTTATGAAGCAAAAGTATTAAAACATGAAAAAAAAACTATATAAATTTGGTAACACCATAATTGTATCAACCAGCAGAATAGAGTTATCATATTGAATGTACTGCAATGAGATCCCCATAAAGAATAAAAAAAAATTTGCAAATTTTGTTCACTTCAGCTCCCATAAAATTTAATAAAAAGCCATCAAAAAGTCATTTGTACCCCAAAAAAAAGGTTGTCCTTCTAAAAATAGCCATATATATATAAAAGCCACTTCAGCAAATTCCATGAAAGGCCTCATGCACACAACCTTGCCCATGCTGGGGACTGCAAATTGCGCTCTGCAATGCACGGGCACCGACCTTGGGGCCACCACCTGCGGACGCAGAACCATTCACTTGATTTACAGTTAATTAGCACAGTACTGCTACAGGGATTTAAGAGTAATATAGGCTGGGTTCAGACTTGAGCATTTTACAGCGGGACGCGCAGGTGTGAACCCTGGCATATAGTATCTCAACCAATAGCTAGGGGTAATATTTGCTGAGTTCCTCCTGATATAGTAGAAGCTAGTCTGATACATGATAAGCAGCGCTGTGTGACAATATAAACACAGCAGATTATATGATTATAATAATTACAGATGAGAAAAGTTTTCAAAAGTTCGATTAGGTCTCCGCCAAATTTTTACCCAAAAATTAGCTTTGACCCTAATTAGTTCATCACAAAGCACATTAAAACAGCCTGCAGGTCTGTTCCAGCCTGTGCATCATCATGCAGTCCATCAACATCCTTCAGTAATGTAAAAAAAAAAAAATCCATATTATTTATTTATTGCTTATTATTTCTTTCCGCCTCCGTTCTGTTTTTTGTGCGGCCCATATGCGGAACCATTCGCTTCAATGGGGCTATAGAAAGTACGGAAGTTACTCAGTGCACATTCCGTTTCCGTTAGTGCATGTCCTATTATTGTCCGCAAATCACGGTCCAAGGCCCCATTCAAGTCAATGGGTCGGCAAAAAATACGGAACGCACACGGAACACATCCGTATGTCATCCATATTTCATCCGTATTTTGTGGATCCATACTGTAGAAATGCTATGTCCAGCCCATATTGATCATGTGTTTGGTGATTAATAACTTACTGTTTCAGTTTCCGATCCGCAAAAAACGGAACACATACGGAAACAATACAGATATGTTTTGTGGAATCATAGAACAGAAGAGGACTTAAATCTGACAAAAAAAAACCTGAGATGCGAACAACAGTTCTTTAAAAAACGGATCGCAAAACAACAATGCTCGTGTGCATGAGCCCTTAGGACCGAACACATTGCTATATTCGTGTGCTCGGCCGAGCACCCGAGTATAATGGAAGTCAATGGGAGACAACCAGACACCTAGGCACCCCTTTCTCTGAAGAGGGGAGGGTGCCTGGTCCATTGGAAAAGGTCACAAAGTGACAGAAACACTACCGAAATGGATCGGGAACAGCATGGGGACAATGTCTGGATGTAACTTGGACTCCCAGGTCGCTGCTGGGAACCATGCTGTCACTTTAACTGACTGAAAAAATACGTACAACCTGCCCCCCCCCCCAAAAAAAAAAAAAAAAAATCTATTTCACAGGAAAAATTGTTAGGAAACATTCTTTTCTGTATATTCAATTGTAGATAAAGTGAAAGTGCAGCCAAAAATTGCAAGCAAGAGGCACTCTGAAACAGCCTGTATATCACATAAAGGAAGGCCTCATTCACATTGTGGTACAATTGTTCAGGTAGTGGGATTCCTACACTCATAAAGCCTATGCACTAAGTGAAAGGACTGCCAAAAATTACAAGGAACCGGCACTACAATACACCCTTTATTACACATAAAGGTGGGCATCATACACAAAACTATGATTGGTGGCCTGTTGGAGCAAGGGCCTGCTGGTGACCCTCTAAGGCCCCTTTCAAACGAGCGTGTCTGGATTAGGTCCGGATGCGTTGCGGATGCATTTAGTGAAAACTTTGCGATTTCGCAGGCAAAGCCATTAAGTTTTGCCTGCGATTGCGTTCAGTTGTTCAGTTTTTATCGCGCGGGTGCAATGCGTTTTTCAAGCGCGTGATAAAAAACTGAAGGTTTATAAACATCTCCTAGCAACCATCAGTGAAAAACGCATCGCACCCGCACTTGCTTGCGGATGCAATGCATTTTTCACGCAGCCCCATTCACGTCTATGGGGCCAGAGCTACGTGAAAAACGCAGAATATAGAAAATGCTGCGATCTTCACGCAACGCAGAAGTGATGCGTGAAAAACAATGCTCATATACACAGACCCGTTTAAATGAATGGGTCAGGATTCAGTGCGGGTGCTATGCGTTCACATCACGAATTGCACCAGCGCAGAAAACTCGCTCGTGTGAAAGGGACCTAAAACATTAGGGGCGAGGCCCTGCTGCTGAGCTGACCCTGTAAAATATTGTAGTTGAGGGCATGCAGGTGAGCTGACCCTGCAAATTATTGTATGTGAGGGCCTGCAGGTGAGCTGACCCTGCAAATTATTGTATGTGAGGGCCTGCAGGTGAGCTGACCCTCTCAAATATTGTAGGTGAGGGCCTGCAGGTGAGCTAACCCTCTAAAATATTGTAGGTGAGGGCTTGCAGGTGAGCTGACCCTCCCTGAAGAGGGACAGGAGGAGATCTTGTGCACTGATTCCCAAACTCTTCAGCATCCACAGTCAGAAGAAGATGACGGTGGGGAATGGCAATTCGTGTTTCATGAAGTGGTTGATGCGGATGAGACACAGTTGGCAATAAGTGAGTGTCTTGTTAGGTCAACAACACAAGTCAGGAGGATGACCCGAGTGAGGAAGTGGAAGAGGGGGTGGTGGACGATGGCATCACTGACCCAACCTGGGAAGGTGGCAAGTCAAGCAAGGACAGCAGTACAGAGGGGGAGGGATCCACAGGGATCCACAGCACCGGAACAGGCTGGAAGAGGCTGTGGGATGGCAAAAGGGAGAAGGCGGGCCACACCAAATAGGTCTGCGTACAGATGTCCTTAACCCTTTGAATGTAAGCGCAAATACCAAGCCACCCACCCACGGGCCATAGCACTAAATGCACACTTTTAAAAATTGCTGGCCCTGGAAATGTTGCCATTTAGGCATGTGGACACTGAGGCTTTCCTCAGCCTCATGGCGGCGGACGTCCCTCGTTACTCAGTCCCCAGCTGCCACTATTTTTCTCGGTGTGCCGTCTCCGCATTGCACCCAGCAATTGTGTCCCGTAACATCACTTGTGTCCTGACCAACGCAGTTATTGGGAAGGTCCACTTAACAACTGACACACGGACAAGTGCTTTTGGCCAGGGACGCTACATTTCCGTCACGGCACACTGGGTGAACCTTGTGGAGGCTGGTAGCTAGTCGTAACCTGGGATGGCACAGGTGGTACCAACGCCAAGGATTGTGGGCCCCCATTCCATCAGAATTTTCACCACCACCTACATTAGTTGCAGCAAACCCCCCTTCTATTACTCACCTGCAGGCACTCACAATTCATGTTTTTTAGGGTCAGCTCACCTGTAGGCCCTCACATATAATGTTTTAGAGTGTCAGCTCACCTGCAGGCCCTCACATATATTGTTTTAGAGGGTCAGCTCACCTGCAGGCAATCACATATAGTGTTTTACAGGGTCAGCTCACCTGCAGGCCCTCACATATAATGTTTTAGAGGGTCAGCTTACCTGCAGGCCCTCACATATAATGCTTTACATGGTCAGCTCACCTGCAGGCCCTCACATATAATGTTTTAGAGGGTAAGCTCACCTGCAGGCCCTCAGATGTAATGTTTTAAAGGGTCAGCTCACCCTCACACCCTTACATATAATGTTTTAGAGGGTCAGCTCACCTGCAGGCCCTCACAAATATTTTTTTACAGGGTCAGCTGCCCTGAAGGCACTCACAAATTATGTTTTAGAGGGTCAGCTGACCGGAAGACCCTTCCAAATAATGGTTTTGAGTGCACCTGGAGGCCCTCAGCTACATTCTTTTATTCAGTTTCATCACGCCCAGGGCCACGGCCTCTGTGTGCACCATTAGTATCACTGCCACTTCCACAGCCCTTACTGGCCGCCTTCTTAATATTAAATGTTATATATGCTTAAAAGTATGTCACACGTACAGTAGCGTAGTATTTGTGAGTGTATGCGCCAATAAATTGAAAAAGGTATTTGGGATGCGCACACATTATACAGGAGATGTAGCCCTGATAATGTCACAGACTAGCATACACAGTCTACGGATAAAGTACAGTATATGTCAGTTATACGTATTTAACGCATTATTTAAATTTGCTCTACAGACACTGTTTTCTGATGTAGTACATAATTTGTCACAGAAAGACACACAGTATGGACACTACATTAGGCCCAGATTATTTAAATTTGCGCTACAGACACTGTTTTCGGATGCAGGACACTATATGTCACAGAAACCCACAGAATATGGACACTATATTAGGCCCAGATTATTGGAATTTGTAATACAGACACTGTTT
Source organism: Bufotes viridis (assembly GCA_033119425.1). Classification (NCBI taxonomy): domain Eukaryota; kingdom Metazoa; phylum Chordata; class Amphibia; order Anura; family Bufonidae; genus Bufotes; species Bufotes viridis. The sequence continues at coordinate 532,123,412 of CM065589.1, read as the reverse complement.
GCAGATGTTCTACAGTATTGGTTACAGAACACCACAGATTATGGACACTAGATGTGGCCCAGATTATTGTAATTTGTAATATAGACACTGTTTGCAGATGTTCTACAGTATTAACTACCGAACACCACAGATTATGGACACTAGATGTGGCCTAGATTATTGTAAATTGTAATACAGACACTGTTTGCAGATGTTCTACAGTATTGGTTACAGAACACCACAGATTATGGACACTAGATGTGGCCCGGATTATTGAAATTTGTAATACAGACACTGTTTGCAGATGTTCTACAGTATTGGTTACAGAACACCACATATTATGGACACTAGATGTGGCCCAAATTATTGGAATTTGTAATACAGACACTGTTTGCAGATGTTCTACAGTATTGGTTACAGAACACCACAGATTATAGGCACTAGATCTGGCCCAGATTATTAAAGACACAGTCTGCGGATGATGTACAGTATATGTAACTAACAGGTATAAAATAAAAATATCTTGCTGCTGTCAAACACACACAGTAGTCCTTAAAAGCACTTTGGGGTCTTTGAAAAGCTTTTGGTAGTAAAAACAGCAAATGTCTCTCCTTGCACTATCTGTCCCTTCCGAAGCACTGTCCCTTAGACTGCAGGAGGTAAATAGATTGCTGCTGTAAAACACACACACACAGTAGTCCTTAAAAGGACTTTTGGGTCTTTGAAAAGCTTTCTCAGAATAAAAACTGTGAAAATCGCTCCCTACACTGTCTTTCCCTTCCTACGCTCTGTTTTCCCTGTCTACGTCTGAGCCGAACATGCGTCAGCACCCGATAACGCGTTCTGGCCAACCAATCACTGTAATGCCAGCAGCCAACATGGCTACTGGCATTACAGTGAGGGCAGTACTTACCTGCACCTTTATTGGCTCCTTAAAACCCGAGAAACGTGCGGGGCGGAGACTTGAGCATTGCGCTCAAGCACATGCGATACTTGGTCGCCATGTGCCGAGCATAGCGATGCTCGAGCCGAACAGACATTTGGCCGAGCATGCTCGCTCATCACTAGTGCAGATATATTTATGATGCCTAATCCGAGAATAGGCTTGGCTTCTGAATTTGCCTCAGAATAAATGATGGAAATAACTGACCAAATAACAGAAGTGTGAACTGCCTTACAGATCAATGTTAGAGTCAAGTCTAATTTATCAGCATGGAAGTAAAAATTCAAGTAGTGGCCCCATGACAGTGGGGAGGGTGTCAGCAGTAAGGCTGTGTTCACATCATTTATCAGCATTTACTGGTCAGCATTTGAGCAGTGTTGGTAAGGCAAAAACAAGAGTGGGTCCAAAACAGAGATGGCATGTGATGAAAATATTTGCATGTCTTCTGTGTTTTTTTGACCCACTCCTGCTTTTGGCGTCTAAATCATGATCAAATCCTGATGCAAAACACTGACCATGTGATAAAGTCCTTCTTGACGCTCAAACGAAATTGCAGATCAGAAGACCGGAAAAATAAACAGTGATTTCAATGCGGCCAAACAGGGACACTAGTCGTAACAGACTGGTGTGGGTGGCAACAGCATGAAGAGTCATAATAGTAACAGAGTGGTGATGGTGGCAACAGAGTGGTGAGGGTGGCAACAGCATGAAGAGTCACAATAGTGGCCCTGAAACAGAATGGGTATGGGGGGGGGGGGGATAACAGCAGAGGCAGTAACAGCACAAGATAGTGGCAGATCACTGTAGGGGCAGATGGCAGTAGAGGCAGCAGGCCTGTGGCATCAGGTGGGTGACAACATCAGAACAGTGGCAGCAGCACGTGGGCAGACGTAACGGGCCATTTGTCACAATGTTATGGTATTGCAGCTCACTACAGTCAGATCATTACTGCCAGAAGGATCTAGCCTGTTGTATCAAGCATCGGGGTTTGGAAACCCTTGTTGATCCAGTTTGGCTGCCCAGTAGTCCAAGGGATCTTTAATCTGGGGTGACAGGGTGCAGTCCAAGTATGCCACCACCTGCTGGTTCAGGTTCTGCTCCGTGTCCTGCTGTTGGGTGGTTTCTTCAGTAGGTGGGTGAAGACAAGTGCTCATCAGAAACTCAAGACTTAAGTTTCTGCTGATGCTGGTGTTGCCCCTTCCCCCCAGCAGTCATGGATGTGGAGCGTGAGCTCAGAGGGCCCCACCTGTTAGACCTTCAGCAGACACATAATGTTCTTCCTGTTATCAGTAACCATAGCTCCTATCTCCAGTTAGCAAGGAGACAGCCAGGATTCCTTGGTTGATAACGTGGAGCAGTTCCTCCCTGGTGTGTCCAGGTGCAGGTGGTATGCTGGAGGACTACTCTGAACTGTACCTACAGTGGAGGCTGAGGACAAGGTGGAGGATAAGAAGGCAGAGGAGTTAATTGGCACAGAAATCCCACAATTATAATGCAGAGGCGGTATTGCCATCACATGACCAAGTGTCAAGGACGTTCCCACGACAGGTGGCAGGAGATCGGTGAGACTAGCAACACGTGGTTTGATCTGACATGTTTTCCGTTTGGAACAAAAAACATCTGTGTTGTTTCTGGTGTTTTCCACACCTTCTTTTCCCAGGTGTGGCTATTAGGGTCATTTAACCTTCTCTATTTATAGTTGCTTCTCCTATAATGCTGTGCGGTTTATAGCTTCTGTTTGGACTATTGGATAGATTGTGGTTGGATCTCTGCTGAGTTCCTGGTGCTTCCATTGCTCCTTTGAAGTTAAGTATTTTCTTTCCCTTTTGTATTTTGTTTGGGTTCTATGTGTTGCATTTCCCTATTCTTTGTATTAGGCCTTAAGGAGACTCCTGTTCGTCCTTCCTTTTGGATGAACAGGTAGTCTCGTTCCTGCCATTAGTACCAGGATCCTATAGGGCTGGATAGGACTCTAGGTATTTCTGCGTATGAACTTACCTAGCTCTGAGGTCTGTTCATACTGGTAGTCATGCGTAGTAGAAATGGAGTACTGTACACCGTGCTGATGCCAGCAAGAACTGATAAGTTGTGATCAAGTAGTATAGAATTGCGGCACACCACTGTTTCTGTCTGCAATTGGTGGAGTTTATTGATATTACATCATCTGATAATCATGATCCAGTGTAGTTACAAAATATACAGAAAAGCCACATGTATTTGATTTGGCAACCGGACGTTTCGGAATGTCAAGGCCTTCCTCAGCGGTCTATAATCTAGAATAAAGTAATACGTATTAAATGAATCAGAAACATGAATCACATAAAAATCATAAATCAACTTAAAATACAAGGTCGAAGTATGGAAATACAGTATATGTTAAAATCACAATACGAAACGAAATGAAGAAGTGAGCAATAACCTGTAGATTCCAGGGACCTGTGTCATTATACATGAGTACCTTAGTGTACGTAGAACCATTAGAGTTGGTGGTGAGGTGTTAAATGGCCCCTATTCCATTAACTGGTGGTGGATACTAGATTACTAGTGAAAATAAGATTGCAATGGTAATGGGTTAATGTTGATAATATGCCACTAGCTTTTCACACATCAAAATGAGACCAAGACATTTACATGTTGTCTTGGTCTTCAATTTAATCACCATGGATTGGTGGCTATACAAAAAGAATAAACAGTGAGCGGTTCCTAAATGCATATCTAAGTGGACGTTTACCTTCTGGTGGCTCTGCTGTACAGCGTGGCACTGGATCACATGCGATGTGTCCATCTGCACGCTGTTTTTAAATTGTATGTGCTCCCCGAAGTGCCGGTCACGTACGCTGGAAATCACATGACCTGGGCGGCACAGGTTTGTGTTCCACCTGCGTGTCATGTCGGCTGCAGTCATACTGGTAGGCAGTCATGATTTTAGTTAGGGTTTTCACTAGGAGGTGTCCATCTTCCATCCCTAGTTCTTAGGCCTGAATTCCTGTTCCCCCTTTCCCTCCTATGCTCGTGTGGTGTTTCCCTCCCACACCGAAGAATGACATTATATACCGCCAAAATTGTCATTTTTTGTTTGTTTGTGTGCAGCCATGGATCCTATTGCTGCACAGGCAGGTCAGCGGCAAGGGCTATCTTTGGAGGTAGCTGACCCCCAATCGACCGTCTCGCAGATGCAGACTTGAAGAGATAACAGGCTGTTAGTCCTGGTGGTAGTGGTGGAGACCAGGCCTATTTGGAGCCTTAAATTGCCCTCCTGGACAGATTTTCTGGGGGACGTGATCATTTCATTTTGTTTAGGCCCCTTTTACATCTGCGCTTTTACTTTCTGTCCTAGAGTTCCGTCCCCGGGGCCCTAGGACGGAAAGATACTGATCAGGATTATCCCAATGCTTTCTGAATGGAGAGAAATCCGTTCAGGATACATCAGGATGTCTTCAGTTCAGTACTGACACGTTTTTTGGCCGTAGCAAAATCCGCAGCATGCTGCGGATTTTCCTCCGGCCAAAAATCCTGAAGACATGCCGCAAGGACGGATCCGGAATTAATGCCCATTGAAAAGCATTAATCCGGATCTGACTTTAAGCTAAACGTCGTTTCGGCGCATCGCCATATCCGACGTTTAGCTTTTAAGAATGGTAACCATGGCAGCCAGGATGCTACTAAAGTCCCGTCTGCCATGGAAAAGCAGCGGGAAGTTAGGGGAGAAGCTACTTACCTTCTGTGCGGCGGCCGGGGCGTCCTCAATGACGTCACCGGGTCCCTACGTAGCATGGTTCACATAGCTATGCTATGTGAGCAATGCGCAGTATGGATCGTACGGCGCATTGCTCATATAGCATAGCTATGTGATCCATGCGACGCAAGGACCCGATGACGTTATAGAGGAGCGCTTCGGCCGGCGCAGGGAAGGTAAGTAGCTTTTCCCCCGACTCCCCACTTCTTTTCCATGGCAGACGGGACTTTAGTAGCGTCCTGGCTGCCGTGGTAACCTGAAAGCATATTGAAGACTGATCAGTCTTCAAATGCTTTCAGTTGTTTGCATTGTGACGGATCAGGCGGGCATTTCCGGTGACGGAAGTGCACGCCGGATCCTCACAATGCAGATGTGAAAGAGGCCTTAGGAAGGCATGCAAACTGTATTTTAGGCTAAGTCCACACTCATCTGGGGATGAGAAACAGTGAGTCTGTGTGGTTATTTCCTTGCTTAAGGGGGATGTGCAGTCATAGTTTTTTTCTCTGCCGACTGCATCACAGTCTCTCCGCTCAGTAGATTAATTTTTCGAAGCTTTGGGTCTTATCTATGATGATCCGGATCCGACCTCTCTAGCCGAAACCAAGCTTCGCGGCCTTCGTCAGGGTGATCGTTCCACTGAGATTTAGTGCCCTCTATAGTCAGTTTTGTCAAGGGTTATCAGAGAGGCTGAAGGACGCTTTGGCCTTTTATGAAACTAGGGGCTCCCACTCTCAGGACGTACTATCACATGTATCGTCCTTCTCTGAAACTTTGGGTGAAGCTTCTCCTGGGTTTATGTCTGGGGACGAACCCATGCAATTAAGGGTAGCTACTCCGGGATCCGCTTTTAAGCATACTGGTAATAGGAAGGGAGTGTGTTTTTTCTGCGGACAAAAAGGACATTTTATCAGAGTATGTCCATACATTCAACGGCAAAAAGAAAAAAGACGGACATTTAATTACCATCCGACTCTTGGAGGGGTGAGAGGAGAGTCAGAAAATGCATTTGTCTTTGACTGGTAGTACCCGATTTCTCCTGACTGCTGAGGTGGCGCTATAGTCAAAAACTGTAAGGATTGAGGTGTTTATCGACAGCGGGGCTGGGGTGAACCTGATTGATGCTCAGTTCGTCCGTATGCACAGGTTGTCACCGAGTACATTAGAAAAAAACATTTCCATTTTTTGTTATTGATTCTGCACCTCTAACTTAGAAGTGTTTATCTCAAGTGGTGCATCATATCAGATTAAGAGTGGGTGACTTTCATCAATAATTTATCTCGTGTTTTGTGTTGGAGGGTCCCTCTGCTTCGGTGGTTCTGGGTTTACCGTGGTTAAGCAAGCACAATCCAATAATCGGCAACCTAGACAGATTTTGGATTGGGGTGATTATTGCATTAATTGTCTGAATACATCTTTTTCTGTTTTAACTGCTAAGACATTACCCTCTTTTATATCTGATTTTGCCTATGTGTTTTCCAAAAGTGGATGCCAGGATTTACCTCCACATCGACCTTATTCCCGAAGCTAAGTTGCCAAAATCTATATTGTATAAACTTTCTGGAGCTGGAAGACTGGCCATGGGAGAGTATATTGCCGAAAGTTTGGCTAAAGGACACATAAGACCTTCCAAATCTCCAGTGGCAACAGGATTCTTTTTTGTAAAAAAAAAAGGACGGAGGTCTTCGGCCATGTCTGGATTTCTGTGAACTCAATCGAATTACTGTCCTTGATCCTTACCCTCTTCCTTTGATTTCTGCTTTGTTTAACTAGATTGTTGGTGCCAAGGTGTTCTCCAAGTTGGATTTAAGGGGGGCATATAATCTGGTTAGGATCAAGGAAGGGGATGAATGTAAGATGGCTTTTAATACTCTTGAGGGGCACTTTGAGAACCTGGCCATGTCTTTTGGGTTGACCAGTGCTCCTGCGGTTTTCCAGCATTTTATAATTTACATTTTTTATCACCTTGAGGGGTGGTTTGTAGTCGTGTTTTTGGGTGACATTCTAATTTATTCTCCAGGCGTGGAGATATTTTAGGATCACTTTAGATAGGTGTTACAGATCCTAAGAGATTATAAATTGTAGGCAAAATTAGAGAAGTGTGTTTTTGCTGTACACAAGGTGCAGTTTTTGGGCTACCTGCTGCCACCTTGAGGTTTTCAAATGGATTCTGAGAAAGTCCGTGCTGTATTGGACTGGGATCGACCACCCAAAAATCTGAAGGCTCTTATGCAGTTTTTGGGGTTCACCAACTATTTATTCAGAACTATTCGACAATAGTAAAACCCTTAACTGACATGACTAAGAAAGGGACAGATGTTTCAGTGTGGCCTGATTCGATGTTGCAAGCCTTTTCTGCGATTAAGAAATGCTTCTCTTCTGCCCCTATATTGGTGCAGCCGGATGTATCCCAACCTTTCATTGTGGAAGTGGACGCCTCCAAGGTGGGGTAGGAGCAGTTTTATCGTTACCTGGTAAATAGCGTCCATGTGCCTTTTTCTCTAAAACAAACTATCTTCCGCAGAGAGAAATTATGATGTGGGGAACAGAGAGATACTGGCCATAAAGTTGGCTTTTGAGAAATGGCGTCATTGGTTGGAAGGGACGATTCATCTGATCACGGTGTTCACAGATCACAAAAACATGTCTTACCTGGAGTCGGCTAAACGACTGAACCCATTGTCATCTATTAGTATTGGGCGCGAATATTCACATCGCAAATTTTAATTGCGAATATTGCCACTTCGAGAATTTGCGAAGATTTAGAATATAGTGCCATATATTCGTATTCGCGAATATTCTAGATTCTTATTTCCTCTGAACCCATGATCCCTCCCTGCTTCTTGCCTGTGGGCAATGAGAAGGCTGCAATGTCTTTGTCTGAGCTTAGTAACATCCCTAGCAACCAATATGAAAGTTGCCTACCCCTTACTATATAAGAATCTCCCCAGCAGCCTTTTTCTGCAGTTTTTTTCAGTTCTGAGAGAGACAGCAGTGTCATTGCTGTACTCTGTGCTTTGTTGTGTCACATTACATCAGATAGTTAGTAGTGATGAGCGAGCATGCTCGGCCGAGTATTGGTTCGGCTCTAGCATCGCTATGCTCGACGCTCGGCTTTACACCACGTGAATTCGTTGCTTTGCTCGAGTCTCCTCCCCGCACGTTTGGCGCCTTATAAGCAGCCAATAAAGGTCCAGGTAAATAATTCCCCTAAGTGTAAGGCTATAGCCATGTTAGCTGTAAGTCTTACACTGATTGGCTGGCCGGAACACGTGATACCATTTCATATAGGAGCTGAGGTCCGGCACTCGGCTCATTCAGCGTTAGGGAGAGCAGATAGTAGGCAGGGACAGATAGCGTTTTGCTCTAAACTTACTGATTTCACTCCAAAAACCTTATTGAAAGACCTAACAGTCCTTTTAAGGACTAGAGTGTGTGTTTGACAGCAGTGCAGCACATCTTTTTTTTAAGAAGGCTGACAGGCGTCACCAGGAAGGGACAGATAGTGCAAGGCTTGAAAATCGTTTTTTTAACTTCTAAAAGACAGAAAGTTTTCAGATTAGTGACATCTACAATACGCCATCATTAAGCAGTGTGTTGGGCAGATATTATAAAAAGGGGTTTATTCACTACAGTGTGCCTGGTACTGAGATATACACTGCACCATCAGAGAAATTATTTGTTCTGGGGACATTAACCTAACTTGTGCCACATCTGTGTGTGCGTTCAATCTGCAACCAGTATATTAATTACTCCAGCAGAGAGTGATTTATATTTTGGTCATAGTTAACTAGTTTTGGGCACATCTGTGTGTGCGTTTAGGCCGCAACCGTATATACAGTATTCCCGCAGAGAATACATTTTATTTGGAACAAATTTGTATCAAATATAGAACCACATCCGAATACAGTGTGTATTGTCAAAATTAAATTTTCTCTGAGCTAGTGTAGTGCCGAAAATCAGTATTTTTCTGTATCCAGTACCTTACTGGAAGCCAATACAGTGTGTATTGTAAAAATTACATTATCTCTGGGCTAGTGTAGTGTCGAAAATTGTTATTTTTCTGTATCCAGTACCTTACTGGAAGCCAATACAGTGTGTATTCTAAAAATTACATTATCTCTGAGCTAGTGTAGTGCTGAAAATCTTTATTTTTCTGGATCCAGTACATTACAGCAAGCCAATACAGTGTGTATTGTAAAAATTACATTATCTCTGGGTTACTGTAGTGCCGAAAATCTTTATTTTTCTGTATCCAGTACATTACAGCAAGCCAATACAGTGTGTATTGTAAAAATTACATTATCTCTGGGCTAGTGTAGTGCTGAAAATCTTCATTTTTCTGTATCCAGTACATCACAGCAAGCCAATACAGTGTGTATAGTAAAAAATTTCCTTATCTGTGGCTTAGTGTAGTGCTGAAAATTTGTATTTTTCTGTATCCAGTACATTACAGTAAGCCAATACAGTGTGTATTGTAAAAACGTCATTATCTGTGGCCTAGTGTAGTGCCAAAAATTTGTATTTCTCTGTATCCAGTACATTACAGCAAGCCAATACAGTGTGTATAGTAAAAAATTTCCTTATCTGTGGCTTAGTGTAGTGCTGAAAATGTGTATTTCTCTGTATTCAGTACATTACAGCAAGCCAATACAGTGTGTAGTGTAAAAATTTCATTATCTGTGGCCTAGTGTAGTGCTAAAATTTGTATTTCTCTGTATCCAGTACATTACAGCAAAGCCAATACAGTGTGTATTGTAAAAATTTCCTTATCTGTGGCCTAGTGTATTGCTGAAAATTTGTATTTCTCTGTAACCAGTACATTACAGCAAGCCAACACAGGGTGTATTGTAAACATTTCATTATCTGTGGCCTAGTATAATGCCGAAAATTTGTCATTTTCTGTATCCAGTACATTACAGCAAGCCAATACAGTGTGTATTGTAAAAATGTCATTATCTGTGACCTAGTGTAGTGCCGAAAATTTGTATTTCTCTGTATCCAGTACATTACAGCAAGCCAATACAGTGTGTAGTGTAAAAATTTCCTTATCTGTGGCCTAGTGAAGTGCCGAAAATGTGTATTTCTCTGTATCCAATACAGTACAGCAAGCCAATACAGTGTGTAGTGTAAAAATTTCATTATCTGTGGCCTAGTGTAGTGCTAAAATTTGTATTTCTCTGTATCCAGTACATTACAGCAAGCCAATACAGTGTGAAGTGTAAAAATGTCATTATCTGTGGCCTAGTGTAGTGCTGAAAATATTTATTTTTCTGTATCCAGTACATTACAGCAAGCCAATACAGTGTGTATTGTAGAAATCTCATTATTTGTGGCGTAGTGTAGTGCAGAAAATTTGTATTTTTCCGTATCCAGTACTGTCCTGCATCAGAAAATGGTGTCTTTAGCGGACAGTAAAACAATATGCGCCACATCTGCAGACAAAACCATTAATATGAAGAAGGCGAGCACAAAGGGAGGGGGAAGTGGGCGTGATGCTTATGGTGCAAGCAGAGCCCGCGGCCCTGGGCGTGATGCTAATGGTGCAAGCAGAGGCTGTGGCCCAGGATGTGATGCTGATGGTGCAAGCAGAGGCCGTGGCCCTGGGCCCAATGAAACTGTGCCTGCTGCCAGTGCACCAGAAAAAAATCCAGCTTACCCAGCTTCATGTCCAACTTAGCTGGACGGCGCAGGACAACACTGTCCAAGTCGGACCAGTGCGAACAGGTGGTTGGTTGGATTGCAGAAGACAATGCTTCCAGTCGGAAAAGCACCACCCTCTCTTCCACGAAGTCCAGTCTCTGTAGCCAAGAGTCTGGTCAACCGAATCCTCACTCTGATCCTCCTTCCTCCCACCATGTCGCGTCTGGCCAAACAAGTGATCCCACACTCGGATATTTACATGACCTCTTTTTATCGCCAGTACTTGGGTTGGCTCTCTCGCCAAACACGCTTGAAGAGGTACCTGAGATATTGTGCCCTGATTCCCAACCTCTTGAGCCTTCACAGTCTCAAGAAGATGACAGTGGTGAACGGCAATCATTCGTTCACGAGGTGGATGATGATAAAACACAGTTGCCAATCACTGAGGTGGTGGTTAGGTCAGGAGGATGAGCAGAATGAGGAAGAGGAAGAGGAGGTGGTGGACGATGAGGTCACTGACCCAACATGGGAAGGTGAAAAGCCGAGCGAGGACAGCAGTACAGAGGGAGAGGGATCTGTAGCACCACAACAGTCTGGAAGAGGCAGTGAGGCGGCAAAAGGGAGACATCGGCCCACACCAAACAGGCCCGCAACCGTTACATCGAGCACCCCCATGCGTAGCTCTACTTTGCGAAGGGGTAGGTGTTACACAGTATGGCGCTTTTTTGAAGAAGAAAGAGAAAAGAGTGGTATTTTGCAACCTGTGCCGAGAAAAGAGTGGTATTTTGCAACCTGTGCCGTACCAAAATGAGTCGGGGCGTGAACACTAGCAACCTAACCACCACCAGCATGATCCACCACGTGGCATCCAAGCACCCTAATAAGTGGGCTGAACGCCTGGGTCCACACTCTACGTCTGCGGGTCCACCACTGCCTCCACTTCCCCTATGTTACGCACTGCTGGCCAATCCTCTAGAAGGCGCAGGCCCAGATGCCCCTCGCCCTGCACCTGGACCTTCGCATGAACCATCACCAACAACATCCACTTCCCTGTCCCAGCCCAACGTCCAAATGTTGATAACACAGCCATTTGAACGCAAGCACAAATACCCACCCACAAGCCATAACACTAAATGCGCAACTTTCGAAATTACTGGCCCTTGAAATGTTGCTATTTAGGCTTGTGGACACTGAGGCCTTCCGCAGCCTGATGTTGGCGGCTGTCCCTCGGTACGCAATCCCCAGCCAATACTATTTTTCATGGTGTGCCGTGCCCGCCTTACACCAGAATGTCTCCCAGAACATTACCCGTGCCTTGACCAATGCACTTACCAGGAAGGTACAGTACACCTCACCACGGACACATGGACAAGTGTTGGTGGCCAGGGAAGCTACATTTCCCTGACCGCACACTGGGTGAATGTTCTGGAGGCCGGAAGTGAGTCATACCCTGGGATGGCACAGGTGCTACCCACGCCCAGGATTGAGGGCCCTATGTCCATCAGGATCTCCGCCAGCAGTTATGTTACTGGCTCCAACTCCCACTTCTCCTCCTCCGCCACCTCCTCCTCCACTTCCACCCTCAACAGCAGTCAGCCATCAGTCGCTAGCTGAAAGCAGTGTAGCACTGCTGTGGGTAAGCATCAACAGGCCGTGCTGAAGCTGATCTGTTTAGGGGACAAACAGCACACCGCCGCAGAGCTGTGGCAGGGTATAAGGGACCAGACCGAGCTGTGGCTCCCGCTACCCAACCTACAAACAGGCATGGTTGTGTCTGACAATGGCCATAACTTGGTGGCGGCTTTGGAGCTCGGCAACCTGACACACATTCCATCCGCTTGTGTGCCCATTTCCGAAAGTCGTCCACAGCTTCAGCTGGTCTGTCAACGCTGCAGCAGCGCTTGCGGCTTCCAGCTCACCGACTGTTGTGCGACGTGAGCACGCGGTGGAACTCTATGTTCTACATGTTGGCCAGGCTTTGTGAGCAGCATAGGGCAGTTTTGGAATACCAGCTGCAACATGGTCGTCGCCTTTCCAGTCAACTGCCACTATTCACAAGCGAGGAGTGGGCATTGATGTCAGACCTATGTGAGGTTTTAAAAAAATTTGATGAATCCACTAAGATGGTTAGTGGCGATAATGCTATTATCAGTGTAACCATCCCACTGCTGTGTCTACTCAAACGATCGCTGTTCACAATTTAGGAGGATGCTTTGAAAGTGGCAGATGAGGTAATGGGGGAGGAGATGACACAGGGTGATAGCCAGACCTCCCCCAGTTCGTCTTCTCAGCGCGAATTGGGCCATGAAGAGGAGCTGGATACACTTGCCTCTGCTACAGAGGCTAGTACCCATAGAACTTTAATTCCATCTGTTCTGTGTCGATGGGCAGAAGAGGAGGAGGATGAGGGTATGGAGAGAAATCCTGAAGTTGACATCGACGTCTTGCCCCATGGTACTCTGGCACACATGGCTGACTTAATGTTAGGCTGCCTTTCCAGCAACCCTCGCGTTATAAGCATTTTAGGTAACACAGTATACTGGGTGTTCACCCTTCTCGACCCCCGCTACAAAGAGAACTTCTCATCACTCATTCCTGTAGTGGAGAGGACGAGTAAAATCCTGCAATACCAGAAGGTACTTGTTGACAGATTGCTCCAAACTTTTCCATCTGACAATGCGGCCGCCAGAGTCCATACTTCCTTAGGCAACCGAGGAAGGGAGACAAGGGTAACACACAGTAGTTCCAACAGAGTCAGGGCAACACTTTCCAAGGCGTGGGACACTTTCATGACACCCCGCCAGCAACCTCACCCTGAATCGCGGCCTACTGCTACAAGGAGGGAAACGTTTTGGAAGATGGTGAACGAATACATTGCAGACCGTGTCAGCATCCTAAATGATCCCTCAGTGCCTTACAACTACTGGGTGTCCAAGCTGGACACGTGGCATGAACTTGCGCTCTACGTCTTGGAGGTGCTGGCCTGCCCTGTCACCAGCGTATTGTCTGAGCGCGTATTTAGTGCTGCTGGTGGCAATATAACAGATAAGCGTATCTGCTTGTCCACTGACAATGCTGACAGGTTGACTCAGATAAAAATGAACAACAGTAATATATGCAAAATCCAACTCACCTGCTATCTCTATCCCATTTGTTGACTTCCTGGTGCATGGAAACTTATGATGAGTCCAGCACCGCAACTTTCTGTTAAATCGTGTGTTCCTTTATTATCAATAAAAAGATCCATACAGCGACAGCATCACCTCAGTGTTCCAACGAAATGTCTACGCGTTTCGAACAAACATGTTCTTATTCATGAATGACTAGAGAATTCCAGAGAACAAATTTGTAGATGTGAACCACCATTATTGACAAAAAAAAAAAAAAGAAAACACAGTACTCTCTATAGTGATACAGGAGTACCAATGTGCTATAGAGAGACCTGAGCTAAGCTTAGCACGCTCAAACAGGCCCTCATTACATTCAGCTAAATTCTGGCTTAGCGCATCTGTACAGGGTACCAAAGCTTGAGGGGCTCACAGGCAGGGGAAGCAATGTGGGCTCCGGCCTGTGCAGCGTTCGCCTTGTACCCCAATGAAATCCGTAAACCAGTAAAGCCTGTACTAGTACTGTTCTAATAATTAGTTTTTAAGATGCAATATCAACCAGAACTTTCAGGGCCTACCTGAACAAGAAGACTGTTTTTCTGCTTAATAAAGTACATTACAAAAAATTTTTAGACTATTTAGAACATTTTAAAGGAAGTCTGAAGAAAAGTTTAGTTACTCTTTAAAAAATACATATTTGTACTCTGGAAGTCTAGCTGGCACGGCCTTCATTAATATCCAGGTTGCCCTTTTGATAGCTTTTACTTTTACAATAGGCCTCATCAAGTGTAAAGTACTATTGATATCACTGGGACCGGAGTTAGTTCATTCTGTTTAGACCCATAATAGTCATAATTTGGCTCCATTCTCAAGAAACTTTGGCCCTAGCAATACATTTGGGGATACATCCTTAACAAATCTAATGATACTGAAAATGTCTCAGTGAGTTAATGGCTCCTTAGAACAGTTTAATATTTACTCTTGAATACTCTCAGGAAACAATTGTACTAAATGATAGCATTCCCTGTGAGCGATGAGGATTGATTACACTACAATTATTGCTTGGAATACACTTAATGATTATACTGCAAAACAGATCAGCAACCTCGTCATTTCATATCTGCACTCTATTGATTCCAACTTGGTAGTTAGTACTTCTCTAAGTGATTCCTGGATGTTGTAGAGTTTCTTAACTCTTCATCAGTATCCATATCACTTGTGAGCATCTTACCACTTTTTTATTGTTGTATGTATCTTCGGTCAGCAGATGAGCCGTAAACCCACTGAATTCCCACCAGGCATAGGCTAGACTAGGGGGAACAATCTATAGTGTTATCTGTTATGTAATCTTAAAGGGGAATTTCCATGTGGACATTTAAGGCATATTCACAGGATATGCCATAAATGACTGATATGTGCAGGTCCCACCTCTGCAACCCACACATCTCCTGAGAACAGATCCCTATCATGTGCCACCAGGAATTTAGAGGTCCTCGTGCACAGGTCTCTCCATTCACTTCCAAAAATAGCAATGAAAGAGCACTCAGCTATTTTTGGAATTCCCATAGAAGTGGGAAAAAGATGTGCATGTGCAACCACCTCTCCATTCCCAGTGGCATTAGAGGCCCCATTATCAAGATAAGAGCAGGTCCAGAGGTGGGACCGGCACCTATTGGATATTTATGGTAAAGTATATTTTGTTGATATGCAAAAAAAAGTCCAGATGGGAGGGGTACAAACTTTACTGAAATGAAACGTCAAGACACTATTCCAGAATGCATACATATGTACAAGCAATACCAAGTGCCAATTCAGCAGGGGCTGGCTGGGACGGGAGGCAATTGCCCCCCAGGCCGCCCTAAAGCATGTTAAAAATGGCCGCTTTTTGTGCTGATTCTTTTTTTTCTCTATTTTAAGGGACACTATAGTCACCAGTACCACAACAGCTAAATGTAGTAGTTCTGGTGTCTATAGCATGTCTCTGCAAGCCTTTTAATATAAACACTGCCTTTTGAAAATATGACAATGAGTTACATAAAACCAGCAAACATTTACTTATGTAGTGATTTAACTTTGGACTCCCACACCCTAGCATGCAATCAGGGCAGTTTCTAGGGAATTTTGCCCCCCCCCCCCGCCACCCCCACCACCACTACCACTAATCACGTCTAACGTGACTTACGGGCGACGTCTCCACAGATTTCAATTTCTTCACTTTCCATTTCTTCTCAGTTTGTTTTCTCATGCACAAACTTTTTGGTCAGAGGTGCGCAGCCTCCTCTGCCACAAAATAAGACTATTAATAAATGGCACAGGGTCAAGGAGGTCTGTTACTGATTTTGCATTAGGGACCAGTAAATTCAGCTTATTCCTTTGACTTGTTGTTTCTGCCTGACCACCCCATAGTAGTGTGCTCCCCAATATTATACCCCAGAAACAGATACACTACCTGATAATACTAGTACCACACAAAGACCCCCACATAAAATACCCCCCCCCTTTATGTGCCAGAAGTGCCTCTCCATGCCTACCCCCCTTATGTGCCAGAAGTGCCTCTCCATGCCTCCCCCCTTTATGTGCCAGAAGTGCCTGTCCATGCCTCCTCCCCCCCTCCTTTATGTGCCAGAAGTGCCTCTCCCCCTTTATGTGCCAGAAGTGCCTTTCCATGCCTCCCCCCCTTTATGTGCCAGAAGTGCCTCTCCATGCCTCACCCCCCCCCCTTTTTATGTGCCAGAAGTGCCTCTGAGCCTCTCCATGCCGCACCCCCCCTTTATGTGCCAGAAGTGCCTCTGAGCCTCTCCATGCCCCCTTTATGTGCCAGAAGTACCTCTGAGCCTCTCCATGCCCCCCTTTATGTGCCAGAAATGCCTCTGAGCCTCTCCATGCCCCCTTTATGTGCCAGAGCGCCTCTCCATGCCTCCCCTTTATGTGCCAGAAGTGCCTCTCCATGCCTCTCCCCCTTTATGTGCCAGAAGTGCCTCTCCATGCCTCCCCCTTTATGTGCCAGAAGTGCCTCTCTATGCCTGTCCCCCTTTATGTGCCAGAAGTGCCTCTCCATGCCTTCCCCCCTTTATGTGCCAGAAGTCCCTTTCCTTGCCTCCCCCCTTTTTATGTGTCAGAAGTGCCTCTGAGCCTCTCCATGCCCCCCCTTAATGTGCCAGAAGTGCCTCTGAGCCTCTCCATGCCCCCCCTTTATGTGCCAGAAGTGCCTCTCCATGCCTCCCCCCTTTATGTGCCAGAAGTGCCTCTCCATGCCTCCCCCCTTTATGTGCCAGAAGTGCCTCTCCCCCTTTATGTGCCAGAAGTGTCTCTCCATGCCTTCCCCCCTTTATGTGCCAGAAGCGCCTCTCCATGCCCCCCCCTTTTTATGTGCCAGAAGTGCCTCTCCATGCCTCCCCCCTTTTTATGTGCCAGAGGTGCCTCTGAGCCTCTCCATGCCCCCTCCCTTATTGTGCCAGAAGTGCCTCTGAGCCTCTCCATGCCGCACCCCCCCCCCTTTATGTGCCAGAAGTGCCTCTGAGCCTCTCCATGCCCCCCCCCCTTTATGTGCCCGAAGTGCCTCTGAGCCTCTCCATGCCCCCCTTTATGTGCCCGAAGTGCCTCTGAGCCTCTCCATGCCCCCCTTTATGTGCCAGAAGTGCCTCTGAGCCTCTCCATGCCCCCCCCTTTTTATGTGCCAGAATTGCCTCTCCATGCCTCCCGCCCCCCTTTTTATGTGCCAGAAGTGCCTCTGAGCCTCTCCATGCCCCCCCACTTTTTGTGCCAGAAGTGCCTCTGAGCCTCTCCATGCCGCACCCCTTTATGTGCCAGAAGTGCCTCTGAGCCTCTCCATGCCCCCTTATTGTGCCAGAAGTGCCTCTGAGCCTCTCCATGCCGCACTCCCTTTATGTGCCAGAAGTGCCTCTGAGCCTCTCCATGCCCCCCTTTATGTGCTAGAAGAGCCTATCCATGCCTCCCCCCCTTTATGTGCCAGAAGTGCCTCTCCATGCCTCTCCCCCTTTATGTGCCAGAAGTACCTCTCCATGCCTCCCCCCTTTATGTGCCAGAAGTGCCTCTCCATGCCTCTCCAACTTTATGTGCCAGAAGTGCCTCTCCATGCCTTCCCCCCTTTATGTGCCAGAAGTGCCTCTCGTTGCCTCCCCCTTTTTTATGTGCCAGAAGTGCCTCTGAGCCTCTCCATGCCCCTCCCCTTTATGTGCCAGAAGTGCCTCTGAGCCTCTCTATGCCCCCCCCCTTTATGTGCCAGAAGAGCCTCTCCATGCCTCCCCCCCCTTTATGTGCCAGAAGTGCCTCTCCATGCCTCTCCCCCTTTATGTGCCAGAAGTGCCTCTCCATGCCTCCCCCCCCTTTATGTGCCAGAAGTGCCTCTCCCCCTTTATGTGCCAGAAGTGCCTCTCCATGCCTCCCCCCTTTATGTGCCAGAAGTGCCTCTCCATGCCTCCTCCCTTTATGTGCCAGAAGTGCCTCTCCCCCTTTATGTGCCAGAAGTGTCTCTCCATGCCTTCCCCCCTTTGTGCCATTAGTGCCTGTCCATGCCTCCGCCCCCCCTTTTTATGTGCCAGTAGTGCCTCTCCATGCCTCCCCCCCTTTTTGTGTGCCAGAAGTGCCTCTGAGCCTCTCCATGCCCCCCTTTTATGTCCCAGAAGTGCCTCTGAGCATCGCCAGAAGTGCCTCTGAGCATCTCCACGCCCAGCCTTTATGTGCCAGAAGTGCCTCTGAGCCTCTTCAGCGCCCCCCGCCCCTCAGGGTAACAGGGAAGGGAGATGTCTCCCTCCCCTGCCATGCCTCCCCCCCTTTTTGTGTGCCAGAAGTGCCTCTGAGCCTCTCCATGCCCCCCTTTTATGTGCCAGAAGTGCCTCTGAGCATCTCCATGCCCCCCTTTATGTGCCAGAAGTGCCTCTGAGCATCTCCATGCCCCCCCTTTATGTGCCAGAAGTGCCTCTGAGCCTCTTCAGCGCCCCCCCCCCCTTCTCAGGGTAACAGGGAAGGGAGATGTCTCCCTCCCCTGCCGCAGCACAGCACAGCCATCTGTATCGCTGTCTTGAGGACGGCGATACAGATGACTATGGAGATGAAGCGCTCATCTCCCTGTGCTCTGCCACTGCCATGTCTGGCGCCCCCCTTCTGACAGCGCCCAGGGCGGCCACCAGGCCCACCCGGTCCAAGAAACGGCCCTGCATGCAATCACGGACTCCACCACAAAACAATGTGCAGTTTGTGAGTGTATTACAGATCACCGCATCAATTCAATGCACAGGAATGTGAAGTGTGTGAGTATATCATAGCCAACCCACTGCTTTCCCATAGGGAAGCATTGGGAGGCTATTGCGTATGCGTGGCTTCTTAAAGATGTTTTGAATCAATGCATTTCTATGAGGATTGTTTAGCGTTAATGCCACGTTGTGCAACAAGCCTGATTAGGTGGTGCAATGGGCCACTTAAATGGATTTGCCCCCCAGGACTAAGGCTGCCAGCCCTCCCCTGCAACTCAGGCAAAAATAAACATACTACCGAAGGGGAAATTTATGCTGACTGCTGCCAAGTGGTCGTCAGACACCTCCCTCCTCAATGGGAGATGTAGTCAGTACAAAGTGGCCCCCACACACCACACGAATGCAGTAAATTAGTAATTGCACTGTCAGACAATATCACCTCACTAAGGTGCACTCTTAAAGGACCTTTACACGGGCTGAGAATCTTAAAGATAATCGCTAATGAGCGTTCATAGGAACATTTGTTAGCGATTCTTTGGTGGTGTAAATGTACCGACAATTACCTGATGAACAAGTGTGGCTGACAGACACAGTGGGGACCCTCAGAAGAAGACAGGAGCGGTTTATTACCACTTCTGCCTTCTCCTATGCCAGCAGGAGAGTGGTACCTGGGCAGATGGTGGAGAGCAGGAAGAGACAGAGCTGCTTCCTCTGTTAGTCCTGTGGTCACATGACCGCCAGGGGGTGTCTGGGGCAGGAGCAGAGCTGCAGGGTCTAAGGAGACCCTGATCAGCTCTGCCTGTGTGTAATGCCCCCACAGGGGGCTGTTTTACCCTGTAATTGGGGCTCCTGAATGCCCCAGGTACAGTGAAAACGGTAGGGGAAAAAAAGGTCTTTTAATAATCTCTTGGGGGACATATTATGTGCCAAAAATAAATTAAAATATAAGTAAAAAAATAATAATAAAAAATACAAATTAAAAAATGTAAAAAAAAATATTAAAAATGCAGTCGCTAACAGAAACCGTCACCATAGTTGCCCCGTTTGCTCAAACCTATAAATGTTACATATGAAAACGACCGTCACAAAATAGGGAACCCATTGCAATTGTTTGTGTCATTTTTAACATTTAAATTACTTTTAAATACAATTCTCATAAGGAAGCTCACGGGAATATAGCACAGCCTGCTATACCACCTAGCCGCTATAATATGATATTCGATCAATAGCTGGCTTTATATACAAAGTACTTTTTTTTTTTTTTTTGAAAACAATTAACCATACAGAAAACACAAATATCCTTATACACTTAATAAAAAACTAGAAAAAGTAAAATAATTGTGCATATAATTACTATCACAAGGTGTTATATAGTCATGGTCCCTCTATTTGTTCCTAGTGCGGAGCTCACGCACTTATGAAAACATTTAATATTCTATAGCGATTTTGTGAAAGCAAAAAATCCTCCTGTTGTTATAATCCTCCTCAGTGTATCATTTTATGTTGTTATGATACAGTTACAGTCTTTTTGCCACTTTGTGTTACAATTACGTATGTTACGTGCCTCCTGTGCACCAAAGTTGGATATAATGTATTACTGATCCGCTTACCAGTATTCTGATATATTCATCTGATGTTGCTGGTAGCAGTTAATACATATGTGGCTTTCTCTTGTACAACTGTTTGCCTTCCGAACCGTTCATTCACACAGTCAGTCCCCTCGCTAGTGCCGGCACTCACTTCTCAGCGCATGCGGATTAAGAGTGTTGAGACGCTAACCGTGCTCCGTGACGCGTATATTCCTTTTTAATTTAGGTTTTCTGCCTTTCAGATATTGCTATATTTTCTTTTCTGTTTACCATAATACGTACTTTGCATATAAAGCCAGCCATTGATCGAATATCAAAAAGTCCTATTTTGGTAGTCAAACAAATAAAAAAGCTACGGTCACTAAACCACCGCCTACACAAAATCACAAAAATTTGCCTGGACATTGCCCAGTCATGGAAAGGGTTCAGGAGAATCTGTCACTTTGTTCAACTAGAGCTCAAAAGTAAAACAAGGATCAAAATGAAGCTTAAGGTGCAATAATAAGCATAGGAAGCAGCATTTATTCCCACTGTGACCCTACTTAGCCAGTCAGTAGCAGAGAGCGATCATGTGATGTACTCTTTGACTCCGTACTTCTTGGGAGTCACAGAGTGCGTCACATGAGGTCAAGGGGATGCAATTGTCCCTGCTAGTCAGTCTGTACTAGGGAATTGTACTCGTGCAAATTTAGAGATGTTTGTCACAGTGACAGATTTGCTTTTATTGTTTTTTGGTAAACTGCTTGACAGTGGCAAAACTTATGGTCAATAATTATTTGGAGGCATAGTTTGTGACATTTCTATTTTTGAATGGAATATCTTCTGGCTTTAACTATGGGTTATCACTATATTAGATCCACAAGGTAACAACAGCTTTACCTAACAGGAATACTCAATTATACTACACAGCCAAAACTAAAAGAGTAAGGCCCCTTTCACACGGGCGAGTTTTCCGCGCGGGTGCAATGCGTGAGGAGGACGCATTGCACCCGCACTGAATCCGGACCCATTCATTTCTATGGGGCTGTGCACATGAGCGGTGATTTTCACGCATCACTTCTGCGTTGCGTGAAAATCGCAGCATGTTCTATATTCTGCGTTTTTCACGCAACGCAGGCCCCATAGAAGTGAATGGGGATGCGGGAAAATCGCAAGCATCCGCAACCAAGTGCGGATGCGTTGCGATTTTCCCGCATTGTTGCTAGCAACGGGACCCAATCTCTATTATTTCCCCTTATAACATGGTTATAAGGGAAATAATAGCATTCTTAATAAAGAATGCATTGTTAAATGATGAGGAAGGGTTAAAAATAATAAAAGTTAACTTACCTTAGCCACTTGATCGCGTAGTCGCGATCTGTCCTCTCTTTCCTGCAGCATCGATGATCTAAAGGACCTGTGATGACGTCACATCACATGGCCCAATCACCTGCTCCATCACTATGGTGATGGAGCATGTGATTGGTCCATGTGACCATGTGACATCATCCAAGGTCATAATCACTATCCTCAGGCTGTGGATAGTGCTTAGGACCTTGGATGATGTCACGTGGTCACATGGACCAATCACATGCTCCATCACCATAGTGATGAAGCAGTGATGAGCCATGTGATGCTGTGATATCATTACAGGTCCTTTACATCTTTCAAGCTAAGGAGAGGAGGCCGGGCTTCAGCGATCAAATGGACCAGGTAAGTTATGACTAGTTTATTATTTTTAACCCATTCTGCACCAGGTTCAACATTGGTGAGATGGCCAAGGGTATTATTTTACATTATAACTATGTTATAATGTGAAATAATACCAGCGGGACAATTTCTGACCCAAACATGCACTTCTGTGAAGAAGTGCAGGTTCGGGTCTGGGTACCAAAAGTGCCGATTTTTCTCCCGCGCGTGCAAAACGCATGACAGCGCTTTGCACTCGCAGGGAAAAATCGCGGCAATTCCAGCAACGCACCCGCACTGTTTGACGGAGTGCACCCGCAACGCCCGTCTGAAAGAGGCCTAATACTCTGTTCCTTCAAAAATTCACTTTGTATTACACATGTTTTTAAAAAGATACTATTATCATTTCATAATTGCAATAGGGATTCAAACATAATGATATAACGCCATGATACATATTCAATCACTAAATGATAACAACATAATAATATAAAGGTACTCAAAACTATCTTTAAAGCTCCACATTAACCTCATTAACCTAAAGTGTGACCAGCTCCCTCTTTTTAGTTAGTTGCTGACAGCTATGATAAACGGGGTTAACGTAATAACATAGGCTGGGTTCACACGAGCGTGTCCGGATTAGGTCCGGATGCGTTGCGGATGCGTTCAGTGAAAACTGTGCGATTTCACAGGCAAAGCCATTCAGTTTTGCCTGCGATTGCGTTCAGTTGTTCAGTTTTTTCCGCGCGGGTGCAATGCGTTTCGACGCGTTTTCCACGCGCGTGATAAAAAACTGAAGGTTTACAAACAACATCTCCTAGCAACCATCAGTGAAAAACGCAACGCACCCGCACTTGCTTGCGGATGCAATGCATTTTTCACGCAGCCCCATTCATTTCTATGGGGCTAGGGATGCGTGAAAAACGCAGAATATAGAACATGCTGCGATTTTCACGCAACGCACAAGAGATGTGTGAAAAAAAAACGCTCATGTACACAGACCCATTGAAATGAATGGGTCAGGATTCAGTGCGGGTGCAATGCGTTTACATCACGCATTGCACCCACGCGGAAAACTCGCCCGTGTGAAAGGGGCCATATACTCGGTATTTCAATACCAACTCTAAACAGACCCCTGAATCATTGCACGTCTTTTCTTACTACAAAAAAAATCAGGAAAAATGTAATGTCATATAATGGAACTGCAGTTGGACCTTCCTATCTGTGACATACCTTATATTAGAGTGTAACATGGCGACTTCCCCTCATGGTCGCCATGGCGTTATATGTTTGAATTCCTACTGCAACTATGAAATAATAATTAGTATTTTTTTTAAAATATGTGTAAAAAAAAGTGTATTTTTAACCCCTTAAGGACGCATGACGTACTGGTACGTCAATGGTGTTAAAAAACCAGTCCAGCAAAATCCGCCTTCCAAAAACCATATGGCGTTCCCTTCATTCTGTGCCCTGCCGTTTGGCCATACAGCAGTTTACGACCACATATGGGGTGTTTCTGCAAACTACAGATTTTGTTTGGCTGTTAACCCTTGCTTTGTTACTGGAAAAAATTGATTAAAATGGAAAATTTTCCCAAATATTGAAATTCATAAATTTTATCTCCATTTGCCATGAACTCTTGTGGAAAACCTAAAGAG
The DNA here is from genome assembly GCA_033119425.1 of Bufotes viridis. Classification (NCBI taxonomy): domain Eukaryota; kingdom Metazoa; phylum Chordata; class Amphibia; order Anura; family Bufonidae; genus Bufotes; species Bufotes viridis. Next base: position 532,099,879 of record CM065589.1, on the reverse strand, counting down.
TTAACGATGTTTGTAAAATCAGTTTTGAATACCTTGAGGGGTGTTATTTCTAGAATGGGGTCATTTGTGGGTGGTTTCTATTATGTAAGCCTCACAAAGTGACTTCAGACCTGAACTGGTCCCTAAAAAGTGGGTTTTTGAAAATTTCTGAAAAATTTCAAGATTTGCTTCTAAACTTCTAAGCCTTGTAACGTCCCCAAAAAATGAAATGGCATTCCCAAAATGATCCAAACATGAAGTAGACATATGGGGAATGTAAATCAATAACTTTTTTTGGCGGTATTACTATGTATTATAGAAGTAGAGAAATTGAAACTTGGAAAATTGCAAATTTTTCCAAATTTTTGGTAATTTTTTATTTTTTTAATAAATAAAAATGAAATTTTTCAACTCCATTTTACCACTGTCATGAAGTACAATATGTGACGAAAAAACAGTCTCAGAATGGCCTGCATAAGTAAAAGCATTTAAAAGTTATCACCACATAAAGTGACACTGGTCAGATTTGCAAAAAATGTCCTTAAGGGGTTAAAGGAACAGAGTATTACTCATCTACGGTATTTTTGGCTGTTTAACTATGGGTTGTAGATGCGGGTTTTAAATGGAAGACTACCTAAATTTTTTACCAGTTAAAACCAAATATGGATACATATATTTTTTTTTTCAAATCTGTCTTTATTTTCCTTTTTTTTTTTTTTTTTTTTTTTTCTATGAAAGATTATGGGTTTAGCCTTTTTGCTTGAGCTGTTGTTAACATCATTTAGAGATATGCTTTACGGCATTCATATGGACCATAGACACAATACACAGTTGTTGTTCATTGACATCTAAGGGTACTTTCACACTAGCGCTAGTTTGATCTGGCAGGCAGTTCCGTCATCGGAGCTGCCTGCCGGATCCGCCGATCAGTGTGACAACTAACAGCATTTGTAGACGGATACAAATGCCTTGCAAGAACGGATCCGTCTCTCCAATTGTCATTGCAGTCTTTTTCACAGTTTTCCCGGTCTGCGCATGTGCACACCGGAAGGACAGATCCGTCCTTCAGTTGATTCGCGATGCCGGATCCGGCACTAATGCAAGTCAATGGGAATTAATGTCGGATCCAGCATTCCAGGGACTGATCAGGCATTTTGGACGGACATAATACCGCAGCATGCCGCGGTATTATGTCCGCCCAAAAAGCCTGACAGTGACTGAACGGAAGGCATACTGATGCAAACTGAACGGATTTCTATCCATTCAGATTGCATGGGGATATGCCTGATCAGTTCTTTTCCGGCATAGAGCCCTTTTGACCGAACTCTATGCCGGAAAAAAATAACGCAAGTGTGAAAGTACCTTAAGGGAGAATTTTCTGCCATGCTCTGTGAACTGGGAGGAGAGGTGGTTCCTGTGTTATCTTTATATAGGTTTCATCTTTCATTGTAATCCTGCCTGTGATGATAATGAGACGACTACTGAAAAGTGATCTTTATAGAACAGGAACTGCCAGCCTATTATTATGCTTAATGCCAGTGTGAAAAATGCAGCATTTTAGGATTACTTTAAATATATTTTGACATGGAGGTGAAAAAAAATCTCAAAAAAATCTAAACAGGGGTCCTAGACCCAGCTGGTGGTCACATGATAGTTGCCACATTAAGATGGAGACTGACTGGAGAGATGGCCACATTTGTGCACAAACAGCCTGCTTGCCTGGCTAAGGGCTTGTTCATATCACCGTTATGCATTCCATTATTGCTTTCCGTTATAATGGAAAATAACGGAATCCGAAAGACGAAAATACAAACGCAAGCCTTCTATTTTGGTCCATCATAATAGAAGTCTATGGGCAAGCATAACGGATCCGTTGCAGAAACTGAACAAATCGTTAGAGGGTGAATATTATTTTTCCACAGCCACACACCTACGTCTGTGTATTTACAACATTAGAAATTAAAAGCAGATATTCAGATGACAAACAAGTTTATGCAGACTCTCTTTTCATAAAACCGTATCCAAAATAGGCGCATATTAATAATAGACTGATTATTTCACATTCAAAAAATGTGCAACTTTAGTCAAGGATTAGACTGATAACATTATAAATATTAATGAATTCATTTGCACATGGACAGATAATTTTCTTAGACATTCGGTCTAGACAAAATTGGAAAAGTTTTAATCTTATATGAATAAATTAAGGCTCAGAGGTTGAAGTGAAGATAATTTTTCCATTGCAATCATTGTAAGTATTGGTTTGTCACCAGAACTAGAATTAAGGCTGAACGGAAAGGGACAGCTAATCAACCCCTGCAATTGTTGAAACATCTCATTTATTTGGGCAGAGATAATTTAAGGTGCATGTCGATAAGGTCGGAATAAAACTATTTTTCATGTATAAGCATCATGTTCACCCATAGTTCACAAGTTTTCAAGCCATGCTATTCATTATTTGTTATTACATACACTATACATACAAATCAATGATAGCAGTATGCTTGCCAATAGTGTTTATCAATCTACAGTATTTTCTTCATGCTCACCATAGTGTGAAGAAATTTTGGAGAGAGAGACAAAAGGGTTAACAAATTTTTTCCAAAAGTGCCTAAAAAAGTAAGATTTGAGAAAAAGCAATGAAGTAAACTTGTCCCCACTGCCATAGTACCTGTGGATGTTGTGCTCTAGCCTCATAACAAAGACCCTGTAGGCTGTATTACACTGGCAGATATTCACTAACGAGCGCTCACATGAATGCTTGCTCATGGGGCAGTTCTTATTGTTAAGCATGCTTAAAAATCAGCGCTTGTCGGCACCAGATCGTGCTGTCTAATCACGATCTGCCGCCAGCAAACCACTAGACAGTATGGGGACGAGCCATGGCATAGTGATAACTCCTCCCCATGCTGTGGGGGACATCACTGTATGTGATAGCAGCGGTCTCCTCCGCTAGCTAGCAAGCGATTGCGAGGAGCGATTGTCTGCCTGTCTAATACAGGTTTTAAACAGGCCGGCAATTTCTGGTTTTGCTTTCTTTCCATTAAACCCTGAGGCAACATGTCATCTCCTTGTTTGCTAACAATGTTGGGTCCTATATCAGCATGAGGATTTGAATATATTTACACCCTTGCATGTTGCCCGTATAGACGACATGTCATTATATCGGTGAAAGTAAACAGATTAAGCTACATGGGGCCGGATAGTGGCGGAAATGAGCTTATTTAGCTTGTTTGTTAGTTTACTCTTTTTAGGCAGTTTTGGGAACAATTATTGTTAATTTGCTCATAATCTCTTCTACTTTTGGCTGCCAGACTCCTAAGGTGGAGCTTCATTTTATTACATTGGACTATAGCAAGCAGAGAAGTGGAGTAGGGATTTATCACTAGCCAGTTACTTCACAGCCAGAAATATGTCTAATATGAGGGTTTTCTAGAGGAAGGGGGAATGATTGATCATATGGAAAAAAACATGTCTCGCTTTTAGGCCTCCTGCACACGAACGTGTGTGCCCCGTGGCCGTTTGCAAGAACACCGACGGTGGGGCAGCTGCAGCAGATCGCGGACATATTAGTTTGAATGGGTCCGTGATCCGCCCGTTCTGCAAAAAGATAGGACATGTTCCGCACTGTTCCGCATCTCCGGATTTGCGGATCCATTGAAGTAAATGTGTCCACATCCGTGATGCGGAATGCACATGGAACGGTGCCCATGTATTGCGGATCCGCATATGCGGTCCGCAATACGGAAACGGGGCGCACACGTTCGTGCGCAGGAGGCCTTAATTACAATGTGAGACATAATAGAAATAAGGAATTGCTGAGATATTTTGTTTTATAATTTTGTGCATTTTGGATCAGCTGATCAGCGAGCAGCCTTCAACACGAAAAGAGATTAACAGGGTTTAAATATAGGGGAAGCTGGCATAGCAGTTGCACCTGTGCAGTGCGTCAGACGAGGCCCAAATGTAATTTTTCAGCCTAAGAAAACACCAGTATTATTAAAAGCACATGGTAGGTGGGGGCCCTGTTATACATTTTGGCATCAGGGCCCAGGAGCTTCTCTCATCCAGGAGCACGCATACAGCTGTAAGAAATTGTAAGTAAACCTTTTGAAATTACCTGGAATTTTGTATAACTTTGTAATACAATGCAGTCTGACTTATATTATATAAATTATAGTTATATACAAACACAATATAACTAAACTAATAACACAAAGAGTTAGGCTAGCTTCAAACGTCCGTTTAACACAGACGTGAACTGTCCGTGGTAACCTGGGCTGGATTCCTGCCTAGAGCAGGAGCGCACGCTGTTATTGATTGCTATGACGCTGTGCGTTCTCTGCTGCGGCTGCAGTACAGTAATACACTGGTATGTTCTATATGAGTGTATTACTGTACTGCAGCCACAGCAGAGAACGCATCACGTCATAGCAACCAATGACGCCGTGCACTCCTGCTCTAAGCAGGAATCAAGCCCAGGTTACCATGGACAGTTCACGTTCGTGTTAAACGGACGTGTGAAGCCAGCCTTAGGCCCCTTTCACACGGGCGACTTTTCCGCGCGGGTGCAATGCGTGAGGAGGACGCATTACACCCGCACTGAATCCGGACCCATTCATTTCTATGGGGCTGTGCATATGAGCGGTGATTTTCACACATCACTTCTGCATTGCGTGAAAATCGCAGCATGCTCTATATTGTGCGTTTTTCACGCAACGCAGGCCCCATAGAAGTGAATGGGGCTGCGGGAAAATCGCAAGCATCCGAAAGCAAGTGCGGATGCGTTGCGATTTTCCCGCATGTTAAGATGGACCATGTGATTGGACCATGTGATGTGATGTCATCACAGGTCCTTTAGTTCTTAGCTGATACTGGGAAAGAGAGGACAGATCGCAACTACGCGATCAAGTGGCTAAGGTAAGTTAACTTTTATTATTTTTAACCCCTTCCACTTCATTTTACTATGCATTCTTTATTAAGAATGCTATTATTTCCCCTTATAACCATGTTATAAGGGAAAATAATAAAGATCGGGTCCTGTTGCTAAGCAACCATGCGGGAAAATCGCAACGCATCCGCGCGCTTGCGGATGCTTGCGATTTTCCCGCAGCCCCATTCACTTCTATGGGGCCTGCGTTGCGTGAAAAACGCACAATATAGAGCATGCTGCGATTTTCACGCAACGCAGAAGTGATGCGTGAAAATCACCACTCATGTGCACAGCCCCATAGAAATGAATGGGTCCGGATTCAGTGCGGGTGCAATGCGTCCTCCTCACGCATTGCACCCGCGCGGAAAATTTGCCCGTGTGAAAGGGGCCTAAGGGGGAAATCATATGCCAGTCTTGATCTTCTTTCTGCTGGTGCAAGATTTGCCTACTTTAATTAGCATCTATGCTCCTTCATGTGCCAGAAAGTCAAATCTATGTTAGTAATGAACTGGATTTGAGCTTACTATTTATGTTTTAAACAGAAAGCTTCCACAACTGCTGAGATCGTATCTCTGATTCCGGAAATTTAGTCCCTTATATGCCATAGTCAATAGCGACTGTCATCGAACTGGTTGTCAGCCAGGGAACCAGTGCACTATTTCCTCAAATAATACCGATATTTAAATAGTCAAGCAATATAGGGACTGTATCTTCAATAACCACATGTCATGTCAGTAGAGTAGATATGGACAAGGACAGTGAGGCCCTGGACTGCAACCCCCCACTTCCCCTACCAGCTTGCAGTACCAGCCCTAGATGTCTAGACCTCAACTGGTCGATGGTCCGTATGCTACATAAAAGCAGAGACAAACAAACATAGACAGACAAACATAATACCAGAGTCGTTAGAAATGGGTCAGAACTAGATGGGCTATGCAGTACTAGAACAGGAGACAGAGAATGGTCAGAATATAAGCCAAGGGCAGTAAAAACAGAAAATCAATAAGCGAAACAGGAACGAGGATCAAAGAACCTAGCTTGTGAGCCAAACAAGACTATCAGTGGCAATGGTGTATGGCCAGGAAGGGAATTAAATAGAGCACCGAGTCCCTGGATCAGATCCTGATAGGTCGATGACTTGGCTCTCCATTAGTCAGAAACACTCGTACACAGTAATAGAGCAGCAGAGTCAAACAGCCCACTGCTAATCTCTTCCAGAACACGCCCGCTGCAGGGAGATACAGAGCATTGCATCCTGTTACTAAGGATGCGCTCTCGTCATTAGGGGGCATGGCTCAGCAGCACGTCTTTTCCAACGCGGCCGTGCCAAGGCTGAGGATCGCGCCACTGGAGCGCGAACAGGTAAGTTTATTACACCACAGGTGTATCATTTAAACTAGTAAAAAGGGAGATGAAGAAAAGGAAAGCTACAGACGGTAAATGCTTACTTGCAACACATATGACGCCATTTGTGAGTAGTGATATGTGGCTGGATACTGGAAAAAATTTAGGTTAAAGTAATGGCCCTACAGTGGTTGCACGGAATTCCGTATGTAAGTTCACTGTTGTTGTAAGTTGTTGTAATTCCCAGACATACCCTACATTGCTGCCAATTTTTGAGGCATGGAAGTCCAACAGTGCAATCCTGCACCCGAGAAGAAAGAGGAGGTCTTTCTCTGCATACAATCCAGTATAGAACTTTCATCTTCGCGGGTTTGAAGACATATTTCAAGAAACAGAGCAGAACATTCTTCATAAACCTGTTGGGGGACACATGTTTTCAAGATGTGAACAAGAGAAATTCTTAATATTCGCTATGATAGGAATGTTTATCTTGCCCTAAAGGAGTAGAGCTGCCAAATCAAATCACGATATCTGATAATTCCACATATGGAAGGAAGTATTATCTGGGATACAGGCATTATGAAGTAATCTGCCCTGAATCTTTTATGTCCCAACAGTTATTCTTTATATCACTGGAAAAATGGTGAACTCAACTTTTATTGATATCCCAAAACTAATAAAATCGGACAGCACAACTACTTCATTCTCAGTCATGTCTCCATGTTGTAGGTAAGCATGTATGTAAAAAAAAATCATTAAAACAAATAACTGACATAAAACTAAAAATAGTCAAAAAATCATAAAGCAGATAAACTAGAATGCAATATGATTATTCGACCAGCATATGAATTGCATTATCTGTTGTATTATTTAATACGTATTCCATGTAGACACCAACTTATACTTTGTGCACCATGTTCAGTCTATTGCATAACGGGCGCATAATCCAATATAATATATCTAATGTATCATATAATTGTGTACTGTTCAAACTATTAAAATCTAAAAGCACGGTGCCTAGGTTGTTAGCACTGGTGCCTTGCAGCGCTGGGGTCCTAGATTTAAATCCAATCAAGGACAACATCTGCATGGAGTTAGTATGTTCTCCCAATGTTTGCGTAGGTTTCCTCCAGTTTCCTCCTACACTCCAAAGACATACTGATAGGGAACTTAGGGTACTTTCACACTAGAGGCAAGGAACTCCAGCAGACTGTTCCGGCGGGTGAACAGCCTGTCGGATCCGTGCTGCCGCTAGAGCACGCGTGCCCCCGGACTACCGCTTCGGCCCCATTGACTATAATGGGGGCGGGCCGGAGTTCTGGCAGCAGCACGGCAAACATGCTGAGAGGCGGCCGGAATAAAACTACAACATGGCAGCACAATGTGACATCCCACACATGAACAGGAAGTAGTCCTACAGGTGCTGGATGCACTTCTGTCCCTTCAGGACAATTAATATATAAGCATATCCCTTGATCTTATTCTTAAATTTGTTTGTCTCCAATGTTCATTCATATGCTGCCACTTCCATTATCTCTTCCTCAATAAAATACTAACAATTAAAAACTTCCACTACTCTTTGTCTCCACAACTCAGACACCGTCTCATTATAGGCTTATTTATTCAAACCAGAAAAAAACCTGAAAATTAAGAAGCAAATACTTAAAGGGTATGTGTCATCAGAAAATGACCTGCTGTTTAAATCTTTTTTTATGTTTACCATGCTTTTAAAGAATTTTTGTTGATGTTTTTAATTTTCCATTAAAACATTATATTTAACATTCCATATTTAAACAAAAAAGATTAAATCCTGCAGCTTTCATACTGGCCTCTACATAATAATTCGCACTACTTCTTGGTTTGTACAAATCACTTTACTGTAGTTAACTCATTATAAACCTGCCTGTAATGATAAGGAAACATTACCCCAGTGTATAGATAACACAGGGTCCACCATTCACAATAAGTGATTGTCAAAGTTTATCTATTCTTCCCTTGTACAGTGATCTCTGCACAGGTCACAGACTATGCCTAGAAAACTCTCCCATAAAAGTCAAAAGTGTTCCCTCCAGACCATTGTATCTATAGATCATGGGGCTACCAAATCAGTTTTCTTAATGCTTTGTAAATGCTGTTAAGAACAGCTCAGGCAAGATGGCCGCCCCCATAATCATGTTCAGGAAATAGAATAAACAGATTTACAATCAGAAAATAAAAACAATAATGAATAAACAATAACGGTTGGGCACTCAGATACTGGATCACCTGACAAAGCGGAGACTTGCTAGTATACAAAAGATCTATTAAAACAGCATATAAAACAAAAACCTAAAACACTTGGATTCCTTGATAAACAATCAATATGGGTAGCTTGATTTCGATTAACTTGTTGTCTCCATGATTGTAGGACCAGACTGCAATGTTAAAATGTTATAAAATATTCCTTGAATGTATATCTCCGCTTCCAAAGGTAAGTGATAGTGCCCTCACTATCAATGATAAGTCCAGATAATTGAATGATAGGCTTATATACCTCTGGCAATGGTACTTGGATGCAATGAACAATTGGCCTAAAGTCCCAATAAAATAGGCATTTCTTAATGGTATGTACTCACTGTCCGACTGGATCAGCTGTTATCAGCGGGTGTCGTGTGTGGCGTCTCACACTTTATTGGTTCTGCACCGCTGGTTTTCTCATAGTGTCGCAAGAACATTGTCGATCCCGTCAGAAACAGACAAGCGATTCAATATTGGCTTCCTTAATGTAGTCCATACGTGGCTGCCGGCAAACCACCTTACATCTGTTGGGTACTGTACACTCCACTGTCAAAAGCGCCAGATGCGTTTCAGGAACTCTGTATTTCTTGTCCCTTCCTCAGTGGCAATACGTGGAAGTGTTTTGTACCCTTTTTATACTTATTTGGCTCCTCCCATAATGGGCTTCTCATAATCTCTGGGATGGATCCACTTAATTTGTTCCATTCAAGCTATTTAAACAGTTCCCTCTTGATTATAAATGTGGACTCTAGTGGATTTCATCGTCCACCATATAAGTCACAAGTATTATCATATACATCAAGGTATCCCGATATAGAATCTTTTACTTTTACATTTTTAACATTAAACCACTCTACCACATTTATGCAAACTTCATACCATTCTGTTGACATCATATTTAATAAAAAAAAACAAAAAAAAAACGCATATGCGTTTTTTATGCGTTTTTTTCATTTGATGCGTTTTTTTGTGCATTGCTTGCAAAGCATTCTCTTTAATCTTTCTAATGTATTCAAAATATTGCCAGGACTACAATACATTCACAAAAAATGTTCTTCTATCTATTGCGAGTCTGAATTGGGAATGGGGCAGAGGTCTTCGCTCATTTATGCAAACTTCATACCATTCTGTTGACATCATATTTAATTAAAAAAAACAAAAAAAACGCATATGCGTTTTTTATGCGTTTTTTTTAATTAAATATGATGTCAACAGAATGGTATGAAGTTTGCATAAATGTGGTAGCGTGGTTTAATGTTAAAAATTTGAAAGTAAAAGATTCTATATCGGGATACCTTGATGTATATGATAATACTTGTGACTTATATGGCAGACGATGAAATCCACGAGAGTCCACATTTATAATCAAGAGGGAACTGTTTAAATAGCTTGAATGGAACAAATTAAGTGGATCCATCCCAGAGATTATGAGAAGCCCATTATGGGAGGAGCCAAATAAGTATAAAAAGGGTACAAAACACTTCCACGTATTGCCACCGAGGAAGGGACAAGAAATACAGAGTTCCCGAAACGCATCTGGCGCTTTTGACAGTGGAGTGTACAGCACCCAACAGATGTAAGGTGGTTTGCCGGCAGCCACGTATGGACTACATTAAGGAAGCCAATATTGAATCGCTTGTCTGTTTCTGACGGGATCGACGGTGTTCTCGCGACACTACGAGAAAACCAGCGGTGCAGAGCAAAGAAAGTGTAGGACGCCACACACGCCGCCCGCGGATAACAGCTGATCCAGTCGGACAGTGAGTACATACCTTTAAGAAATGCCCATATTATTGGGACTTTAGGCCAATTGTGCATTGCATCCAAGTACCATTGCCAGAGGTATATAAGCCTATCGTTCAATTATCTGGACTTACCATTGATAGTGAGGGCACTATCACTTACCTTTGGAAGCGGAGATATACATTCAAGGAATATTTTATAACATTTTAACATTGCAGTCTGGTCCTACAATCATGGAGACAAGTTAATCGAAATCAAGCTACCCATATTGATTGTTTATCAAGGAATCCAAGTGTTTTATGTATTTATTTTATATGCTGTTTTAATAAATCTTTTGTATACCAGCAAGTCTCCGCTTTGACAGGTGATCCAGTATCTGAGTGCCCAACCGTTATTGTTCATTCATTATTGTACTGCACCAAACCATTTCAGCTGGACTGGTCGAGCCTCATCATTTGTGTTTTAGAAAATAAAAACAGATTAGAAAAAAAGGACATATGCTACTCTCTGGTCTTAAGTGGCAGATAAAACTTTTGGTGACACATTTCGATGGTGACACATTTCCTCTGGCTAGGTCATCAGTATCTGATTGGTGGGGGTCCGACACCCTGGATACACTCCAATCAGCTGTTTGAGAAGGCAGTGGTGCCACAGTAGCGCTGGAGCCTTCTCCAGCTTTTCCTAGGTGTGATGTCATGTTCACCGGTCACATGGCATAGGCCAGCTCAGCCCTATTGAAAAAAATGGGGCTGAGCTGTAATACCAAGCACAGCCGCTATCCAATGTACGGTGCTGTGCTTGGTTTGCTGAGCGAAGGTCGTGGCGCTACTGTGAGTGCTGCTGCTTTCTCAAACAGTTGATCAGTGGGGTTCCCACGTGTCAGACCCCCACCAATCAGATACTGATGAACTATCAAGAGGAAACTGAAACAAACAACCAAAAATATTTGATAATCATATTTGATATTGTTGCATCCATAACAACCTGCTCTATAAAAATAGCACATGATCTAACCTGTCAGATGAAAATTGTAAAAAAACAAAAATAAAAACGGTGCCAAAACAGATATTTTTTGTTTACCTTGCATCACAAAAAGTGTAATATGGAGCAACCAAAAATCATATTTACCCTAAAATAGTACCAACAAAACTGCCATCTTATCCCGTAGTTTCCAAAATGGGGTCACTTTTCTGGAGTTTCTACTCTAGGGGTGCATCAGGGGCTCTTCAACTGTGACATGGCAATTTAAAATTATCCTACTGAAATCTGCCCTCTAAAAACCATATGGCCCTCCTTTCCTTCTGCGTCCTGCCGTGTGTTCATACAGTGGTTCACAAATGTTGTGTTTCTGTAAACTACAGAATCAGGGTAATAAATATTGAGTTTTGTTTGGCTGTTAACCCTTGCTTTGTTGCCGGAAAAAAATGGATTAAAATTGAAATTCTGCCATAAACCTAAAGGGTTAACAAAGTTTGTAAAATCAGTTTTGAATACCTTGAGGGGTGTAGTTTCTAAAATGGGGCCATTTATGGGTCGTTTCTATTATGTAAGCCCCACAGCGACTTCAGTTTTGTAAATGTTCTGAAAAAAATTCAAGATTTCTGATTTCTAAGCCTTTTAACATCCCCCAAAAGAATTAAATGGCATTCACAAAATTTTCCAAACATAAAGTAGACATATTGGAAATGTAAAGTAATAACTATTATATGAGGTATCACTATCTGTTTCAAAAGCAGAGAAATTAAAATTTGGAAAGTTGCTAATTTTTGAAATTTTTTGTAAATTTGGGATTAAATTTTTTTTTTATCTGAAAAATATTCACTGAAGTTTACCACTATCATGAAGTACAATGTGTCATGAGAAAGCAATCTCTGAATGACTTGGATAAGTAAAAGCATTCCAAAGTTATTACCACACAAAGTAACACGTCAAATTTCCAAAAAATGCCTGATCCTTAATGTGAAATATGTCCTGGAAGGGTTAATGTGGATTGCTGAAATTATTATTATTATTATAACTACATGTAAAAACTTTGGAGTCATTTATTAAGACCAGTGTTTTAGACACTGGTCTTAATAACCCCTGTGCTGGCAGTGGATCTGCCGAAGTTGTGTAGAGGCACTGCATCCACCGCCAGTCTAAATCTACGCTTCCTTCCTTGCTGCTGTAGATTTACAACATGTTCTACACCTAAAACAGGTGTGGAAAATGATAAATGAGACGAGCCTGCTGGCCCCCTACTTCCCTGCCCATGCCACACCCCTTTTTTAGACCTGCCATGAGTAGGGAAAAGTTCCAGATTGCGGTGCAAACATGGGCGTAGCTATAGGGGGCCCAAAGACCCTTGTGCCGCATAAGAAGACACGCAAAGCACTGAGGGAAGAGGAGCCCAAGCTGAACTCTTGCACCAAGGCCCATGAGCTGTTAGCTACGCCCCTGGGCGCAAACAACCTTTGCGCCGCAATCTGTGACAGATATACTCCAAAAAACTGTTGTATGTCTGATATTAAATGATCCCCTTTGTGATTGCTTAAAACTTCTCTTCTAAAGATGCCTCCTAAAGCTCAGTTCACCAGGTCTCCTAAAAAAGTCTTTGCCCTGCGCATTCAACGCAGGGCAAAACAGAGCATTGGAGCATCAGAGGGACCGAAGGGGTGAAGATGGGGATATGTCCGGGTTCAGATTTGAACCTGGACAACCCCTTTAAGGCCCAATACAAGTGTATGGCAGCCTTGACCTTCAACATTGTTTCTGTTAGGCTGTGCTTCTCCAGCTTGATTCCTCCCACTAAAAGATTATAGTTTAGTTTGAAACTGTAGAAAGGTAGAGCAGACAGAGTTATCTGCAGTTTAGTACGTGTTTAGTACGAGACACTTTGCCAGACTGCACAAGTGACAAGAAGATGATGCTGAGATGGGGATTCTCTGCAACAGACCCTTGGCCACCAGCCCTTTAGCCAGGATTTCAGCTTTCCAGGAAAGAGAGGGACAACTAGCTCAGTGCCAGCCTGCTCAGTGCCTTGTCTGTATGGTTTTGCACTAGAGTTCCTCCAGTAAATAAACACACTGGTTTATTGCAAACCTTGACTCTCTGAATCTACAGTATTTCCCATTGAGGTGCACCATACCTTACCATCCCCTCCCATCTCCAGAGATCAGGAACATTGTGGTGATGCCGGGGGACCCGGTGTAGCGTAGGGGGCCACCTCAAACCTGTTATCTGTTATCTTGTCGTAATATACAATGTGTTCAATAACACAGGTGTAGTAATGGCATTATTGTAGTAAAATGCTTTTGCTGTAACTACACGTCATCTCGTAGTAATATATAATGCGTTCAAAAACACAGGTATAATAATGGCCTAATTGCAATAAAATTATTTCGCTGTAACACTGAACAGTGTCTTGCAGCAATAAACAGCGCATTCAATAACACGAGTATAATAATGGCCTTATTTCTTTAAAATCCATTTGGTGTAACTACCTGTTATCTTTCAGTAATATACAACTCATTCTATAACAGGAGTATATAAACATCATTATTGCAGTAAAATGTCTTTGCTATAACATTGAATGGTATCATGTAGTAAGATGCAAAGCATGGGTATAATAACTGAGCTACTGCAGTGAAATGCTTTTGCTATAACACTGAACAGTATCTTGCTAATTCGGTAACATATCTGATATGTTTAAAATTGATCCACTCATCTCTAATGGGAGACTGTAGTAAATATTCCAAGGACTTCTATATGTCTATATTATATACTAGCAGAAGGACCCGTCTTTGCACGGGTATATTTAATCTATTTCATTTAATGTTTGTGTGTGTCGTTAAATGATATCGACAGTATCCCCCATAACAGTGACTTCTACAGCACCCCGCCCCTTTAACAGTGAACTCCACAGTCCCCCACCCCTTAACACTGCCCCCCCCCCCCACAGTGCCCTGCCACTTTAAAATGGGACCTCCACAGCAACCCATCCCCTTAACTTTGACCTTCACAGCAGCCCTCTCCTTTAACAGGGAGTTTTACAGCACCCCACTTCTTTTGACAGTGACCACCTCAGGGGCTCGCCCCTTAACAGTGACCTCCACAGTACCCCACTGCCTTAACAGTGACCTCACAGTCCTGCTGTCTTAACAGTGAACTCCAGAGCCCCTGCGCCCTTAACAGTGACCTCCACAGTGTCTGCCCCATTAACAGTGACCTCCACAGCGGCCTGCCCCCTTAACAGTAACATCCACAGTGAACGTCTCTTTAACAGGGACCTCCACAGTGCCCTCCCCTTTAACAGTGACCTCCACAGCTCCCTGCCCCTTTAATGCTAGGACTACACGACGACATGTGTTGTGCGACATTTTTCTCAACAATTTTTATAATGATAGGCTATGGTGTCGCATTGTGACATGCTGCGACTGCAACACGACAGTTGCAAAAAATCCATCCAAGATGGATTATTCTGTGACTGTCGTGTCGCAGTCACAGCATGTCACATGTTGTAGTGCAACACCATAGGGTATCATACAAATTGTCGTGAGACACATGTCGTCGTGTAGCCCTAGCTTAAAGCTGACCTAGAGCAGTGAAGAAAAATGGCTGGGTGGTTATGGAAACCTGGAGTAAAACTGTGTGTATGTGGAGACTAAGGGCCTGCGAGCTTCTATTGGCTGATAAGGGACATGTGACCGTGTGTATGGAAGTTGGGATATGAAGAGAAATACTTGCAGGCTTGTATTGGCTAATGCAGGCCATTTTTTGGGAATATCTCAGGAACGGTACGTCCTAGAGAGCTGTGATCCCCACAAGATTTCTTTCCATGTAGCAAGGAATGTGTATACCAAGTTTTGTTGAAATCGATGGTTGCGTTTTTGAGTGATTGCAGAACATACATACATATGCACACACATATATACATCCTTCTTTATATATATATAGAATGTCTATGTATCTATATGACTGTCCATGGTACTAACATTGATTTATTACAATATTTAACTGTATTACTTCCCTCTTTTTATATTCAAGATATAAAGTATCTTAGTGAGTGGGCATATTCCACAGGCTCCTCAATAATGGGCATTGTTACAAGTCACCTTTCATGTAAGATGACATTTCTAGTATATTAGAAACATGTGGCATATGGCATTTTTGTTCTTCCACCTTTCACATATTTTGATATTTGGATACATTGTTGCACAGTTTGAAATATATTTCTTACAAGCCATTTGGCAATATATATTTAATGTACTGTATATGTTGTTATGAGTACAGTTCACTATATAGAATTTGCTCTATAACCTATTGTTGAGAGGCAGTCATGCTACAATATAATGTGAAAATAAATCTGGTTTGCTCAAAGTAGGTACATTTAATAACCATCTACATATTATACATACATTTCATAAATCCTAACCCCGCCCCCATAAAATATTATAATTATGATTGTAAATCTCAACAACACAGTCACGGTCCTTTTAACATTACATGCGGAGCTCTCACATGTGTCAATTATAACGACGGGTTTTATAGCTTAATTCCTGCAATGTATTGCTGGGTTTAGAGCATCCACTTTATATTATCCGCTCTTTGATGTTGTGATTTGCGGCACATTATATAGGGTACCAGTTCACACCACAGTCTATCCTCTATTTGTGGACTTTATCGGGAGTGCAATTCTGCGTTTTCAAATATAAGCAACAGGGACCATAGATATGATAATAGTCTCCTGATATGTCACCATTTAGGGCATGCTTATGGACGCTTGCTGTAAGCGGGAGACGATATTTCTTACCAGTCTCAGCGTTCCCTTGCATACATCCCTCTCGCCTGAGGTTACCGGTCCGGGATATCTTCGCGCATACTTTGCTGTTACCCACGCAGAACTTGAAATCTTTTCTTTTCAAAGTTCGGATTGGTTTTCCCAGATTGTACTTGCAGTATATTCAGCCAATTTGACTGAATGGCCCATCTTCTGACATTCAGTCCATCATGTAATCTAGGAGAGCTATGAGCTGGCGTATAGTTGAATTATAATTTGTGCCAGTTTCTGGTGTAAATTATAGTAAATCTGATGGGAGGCCGCACCCTCCTGCTAAGCCCCACCCACTTTATAAAAGTGGTGAGAGAAGTGAAAGTTAACAAATTATTATTTGGTTTTTGTTTGCGGCATAAAGTGCTTGATATATCTGCCCCATTGTTTTTTGCAGGTTTAGTGTGCAAAGAAACATTTCATCAAAAACCTAAGATCTGTTGGCTTTTCCTATGGCTTTTTTAAGCAATCCAACCTGGACATTCCGCACGTTCCCTAACTATATGCCTCTTCAAGCAAAACTGGCCTACAAAGCGTAAGAGGAGCCGCAAATTCATTCTTCTAATATTTATTCTCACTAAACTGAGGGCAGAGGAGGGCAAGAAAAATTTTGCAGCACTTGTACCACAGTTAACCAAAGTTTTGTAAAAAAAAAAGAAAAGGAAAATAGTTCAGGTAGTTTTGGAATACCTACTTTTATATGCTTCTCTTCCTGATCATTCAGGACCTTTAGATTTTACATTGCACATTTTCACCCCAACAATTATCAGTGTATACATTTGACAGGCAGCTACGGATTGTGTTATACACATATGCATCACCTGACCATCTAAATAATTAAGTTCTGTGAAGATAATAGTACTAAAAATGCACAACTTACTTATAACATTACTGTATGAAATACAACTACAGTCCCTCAAGTTGCAACATAAATTGTTTCCGGGATGACCATTGTACCTTGAAACTGTTGTAACTTGAGTCCATAATTGTTTGGAAAACTGGTAATTGGTTCCAAAGCCCCAAAGTGTCATCCCAAAATAACAGAAAATGAAGATCAATGAAAAATAAGCAGATAACTAATTCAGATAAAGAGAGTTCTTCTATACAGTCAGAAAGTGCTGTTTAGAGCTGTAAATCACTCTACATTGAGGACAGGAGCTTCTTCGGGGTCCTGAACAGTACACACAGTGTGCCACTAAACTGGAGCCATCCACACCTGGGGTACAAAGGAGCGGCTCATCTGGGCACAGGTAAAGAGCAGTACAGAAGATGTAGTACTGCACTGTACTGTAGAGAGGTGCTACTAGACGGCCAATACAGCTATTTTACCAGTGAAATGCCTGTGCTGATGGGCATCAGCAATGTCTGAGCTTTAAGTGTTGAGTCTGTTGGTTTCAAGTTACAAAGGCCCATGAGAGAACAATGTACATTGAAAATGTATCCTGAGGCCATTATAACTTGAAGAACTACTGTACAATAATGTCTTTGCTTTACATAGTAGTCTGGAGTCCATGTAACAGACCACAGTCTGCAGAGCAAGGGTGATTAAAGGGGTTGTCCATGGTTTATTGTCCCCCACCTGTGAAGAGATCTATTCTTACCTGCTCCTCTCCACACTGTTCTGGCTCCTGTCTTCACTAAACTTCCGGTTCCACATCCGTGTGGACTGGGTAAAGTGAGTCACTGCAGCCAAACACCAGTGGTGATGTGTCCCCAAGCAGCATTATGTCACGTGCCACTTGGGGATATGCTAGTCATTGGCTGCAGCAGTTTCCATGATACCTTCTATGCGGAAGTTGACAGACGGGGATCAGAAATACAGTGAAGACAGCCAAGGAGCAAAGGAGCCAAAACGGAGCATAGATCTTCACAGGTACCACTGAAGAAAGGATTTTGTTTTTAAATCCTGGACAAGCCATTTAATGTCTTATGGAATAATGCAATGGTGTAACTAGAAATGACTGCACCCCACAGCAAAATTTTCAACAGGGCCCCCTCCTAGCAACTTCTTTGCAACCCCCACTTCTGTAGCTAGTTAAGATCACTCTTTCAGACAGGGCCCACTCCGTCTATTTCCTACTCGTAGATACTCTATGTTATGTCAATATATATACAGTCACTGTAGATAATGTCATTGCATATTACGGTTAAAGGGGCTCTGACATTAAATAGTTAAGTCCTCCTGGGTGGGTCCTTTCTGAGTTTGGGCCCTGTAGCAGCCACTTACCTCGCTTCTACTATAGCTACGCCCCTGGAATAATGCATTCTAAATGGGAATCCATGTTGTAAATCAGGAATCAGCAACCTCTAGCATTCCTGCTATTGTAAAACTACAACTCTCAGCAAGTACTCTTGCTCAGCTATTCTCAAAACTCCCATAAAAATGAATGGAGCATAAAGAGATTTGTAGTTTCACCAGCTGGAGTGCCGGAGGTTGCTTATTCTTGCTGTACATTACATGGAGGATACCTAGTGGCAGATTTCTACCACAGATTACACACATTTTTTCCAAAAATTCCATTATGCAAACATGTCCTACTTCCTTTGGATAGATCAACACCCATGACACCCCCCCCCCTCCCCGATCAGCAGTTTGAAAAGGCAGCAGCACTCACAGGTCCTGGATGTCGGACCCTCACAGATCAGATGCTGATGGTCTATCCAAAAGATACTATGCATCGTGTATAATATTGCATTGTGTGTGAGCGCGGTATTCACAGTTGCCTAGAAATCCAGCCTAATAAGGATGGATCTCATAGGCTCTGTGGAAGTCGAGCCCTGATGCCTGTGTAAGGCATTGGGCTGCCTTCCCAGCCATCCGGTCTCCGTAACCACAGCCAGGGCCGGCCTTTGGGGTGTGTGAGCTGTGCGGCTCGCAGGCTACCTGGGCCAGAGTGGCTTGCCGCGACCCTGGTGACAAGTGCCGCTGGAGCCGTACAGCGAGGGACACAGGCCGGAAGAGGCCTGCATCGCATCACTGACATGGAGGTAAGTATAAGTGTTTTATTTTATTTTTTTTGCACAATACTGGAACATGATAGGGTAGGAGCTACTGGCACATGATAAGGGGGAGGGCTACTGGATTGTAAGGGGGGACTACTGGCACATGATAGGGGGGGCTACTGGCACATGATAAGGGGGGCTACTGGCACATAAGGGGGGACTACTGGCACAAGATAGGGGGGGCACTCTGGCTACTGGCACATGATATGAGGGGGGGGCTCTGGCTGCTGGCACATGATGGTGGGGGGCTCTTATTACTGGCACATAGAAATTGTCTTGAGGGGGCCAAACAAAGATGTGAGTTGAAGAAATTAGGAAGCGGCTATACATGCGTAGTGTTGTAAAATGGTTAAATATAGTGTACTGACAACATTGCTCTTGTTTCTACAATACATAAACTGACTTTGTGGATTATACTATTAAAGTGGCACTGTCACTGTATGGGAATTTGCCAAATTCGCAAAGACCCCTGACAGACGCATTAGCAAGATTATCTCGCACAGGGCGCCTGAACACCTAAGGCCAGCCCTGACCACAGCAAGGGGGCTCGATGGGGTTGGGGAGCCACAACACTTCCCGTGTATGCCGGCGAATACAGCAGGGGCCCAGCTGTCAGTGACTTCCAGGCCTTTGCATTGATAGTGCGATCATCTTGGCATACTAGTACATCATGGGTCTCTAACGCACTGGCGGCCATGATGTTCTAGTACATGGTCACTAAGGGATTAACTAGCAGATAAAAATTTTGGTTACACATTTCCTTTAATTCCATGGATCTGTACATCTAAAGGGGTTTTACATACATAATATAAAATAAGGCAAGTACAGTGAGCATGAACTTAGTAACAGACTGGTACAGAGGAGGAAAGGACCCTGCCCACGAGAGCAGGGTATACAGCTGATCAGTTTATATCAATTTAATATATTGAGGTGGTGGGGTATCAATCCCACATGATCCCACGCTGGATCACAGGTATAGACCAATGTAATGTTTGTTAATTGTGCAGAGAGAGGGTCTGCTTCATCTGTACATGTTATAAAACCTGGGCAATTTGTGGTATGGTTTTCCCATGCAGTTCTTGCCTGTGTGGCACACTATGGCACTGCAGCAGTGAGAAACCAGTCTAACATGGATACAGGCATACCATGGGGATCAAATCTGTCTCATTTGGTCTACATAGGATACACTTTGCATGCTTTGCCTGGCGCATGCGCAATTGATACTGACAGTCGCCGGCAGGCATAGGGTATCTTAAACCTGTGGCGTTAACCATCAGGGCCGCAGGTCAGTACATCCATTGGCCTCCTTTCATCTATGTGCCATTGTGCACTTTTTATAACTGGTCCCCTGATGAACCGACATATTTAAAGTAGGGGAAACCCGTCGGGATGTTTGAAAATTGGAGATCTTACACAATTATGGGCAATTGATTGAAGACAAGGCATCATAGCACTTGGGAACTTCTGGATAGATAGTGATTTTTAGTTGAGGGTTTAATCCCTCCATCATCGAGGTCTGTAGTACCATGTGTACCCACATTTGTGGTAACAAGTGAAATCTATCATAATTGGTGTACTATCCCAATATTGTGATAATTATCTCCTTTACAACGAATTTTTGTTTATATATTTGTGTTTTATATATATATTTTTAGGTATTATTAATAATAAAAGTGACGTTTTAAGGGTAAATATACTGCTCAGTGATACTTCCTACATAGGATACACCTAGCAGAGGATTCATGTTTTATTTTAAATAAAAAAGATGTTTTGATCTAATTAGACCATGCTGTTCTGAACTGATAAAACCTTAAAACCTTTTGCCAGACAGTATCAGTATGTGAACTTTACACTGACTGCACCGCTAGCATTCTCTATATGTGCAGGTATTTCTTCTCTAAGTAAACATTGTCATTTAACCAACATCTATTGTCAGCCATTTATGTACACATACACAGTCACACAAAGGCTCTGAAGGTATTTGAGTCTCTGTAAACATTCACAACATGAAGGCTTTTATAGAGTAAGCGTGCAGCAACTATATACATCTATCATTTTACAGTGAAGCTCCAGTTTGTAGTCACTTAGATAATAGTGACAGCTAAATATAGATATATGATAGATAGATAGATAGATAGATAGATAGATAGATAGATAGATAGATAAAAATTCCAAAAGTAGTGTTCTATAATCACCAAAGTGACGTTTCAGTCCTCTTACTGGGACTTTTCTCAAGCAGTGACAAAATACAATGGTGCTCAATACATATATATAAGCCCCACAGGGTAGTTGATTATAGTACATAACTAACAAAAAAAAACATGTTAATTAAATAATGCATATTTACTCCAATTAAAGTGCAAGTGATATAATAATTGGAATAAATGTTTATTTTTATTATCACTATTATGAATCACTGTTCTTATAGATAATGGTTCTCTTTTGATCATGTCATGAGACTATATTTTTGTAAAAATCTTGTTTTTTTGTTAATTATGTATTATAATCAATTACCCTGTGGGGCTTATATATATGCATTGAGCACCATTGTATTTTGTCACTGCTTAAAAAAAGTCCCAGTAAGGCTACATGCGAACGTTATTTTTTTCCGTGTCTGTCCTGTTTTTTTTGCGGATAGGAAGGGGACCCATTCACTTCAATGGGTCTGCAAAAAATGTGGACAGCAGACCGTGTGCGGTCCGCATCAGTATGTCCATTCCGTTGCCCCTCAAAAAAAATAGAACATGTTCTATTCTTGTCCGTTTTAGGCATTGGTACAATGGATCAGCAAAAAAAAAAAAAAACGGATGGCATATGGATGTCATCCTTTTTTTTTGCGGATCCGCAATTTGTGGACCACAAAACACATACGGTTGTGTGCATGTAGCCTAAGAGGACTGAAATGTCGCTTTGATCGCTTAGGTGATTAAAAAACATCATTTTGATTTACATCCCTGGGAGTGCCATGGAATTTTTTATTTTATTTATCTAGATTTTGGATCACTTCTGCAGCCGCTGGCTCGCCACAATACTTTTACTGCTGTGCCGTCCATACTTGAGGATTATCTACATTAGATAGATAGATAGATAGATAGATAGATAGATAGATAGATAGATACTGTAGATAGATAGAATAGATAGAGAGACAGATAGATATGAGAAAGATATTAACAGTATATTGCAGTGAAGGTATCTTTGAGAACTTTAGCACAGTTAATGTTAGTATATTTATTTATTTGCAGAAATGTTGCGTATATTTTGAGAAAATTAATATTTAACAAAAAACATAATCTATCAGGAGTTATATATCGCTAAGTACACTCATCCAGCGCGCGCTATCTCTCTCTGTACACAAGTGTTTGTACGGTATCATCATGTCTATTTTTCTAGGTGAACAGTGAGGTGAAATTCGAGGTTGGCGATCACAGACGTACAGCAGGACAATTGCGACACACCCATTCTTATTTTTATCTTCTGCTTGTAGGAGGCAGTCTGGTTGTGCGCTCCACGCCCTGGCGTGTTTATTATTTGCATTTCTAATTGCTGGGAGGTAGAAATGTCACTACATAACATCTGCTCAGCGAATCGGAGAAATTTATAGAAAAACAGGTGTGTGTGTCTCTTATTCCTGTTCCTCCACCAGTTCAAAGTCTTTGTAGATAACACCTGTTGGTTGAGACTGAGAGTATGGCTGGTAATCTCGTTAGACTGTATTTGTCACAGCTGGTTGACTCTCAAGGTTCAGGCTGGGTTTCCATGTTCAGCTTTTCTGAAGTCAAATTCAGGAGTGAATTCAAAAAAATAGGTGAGGTAGAATACTTACTCTTCCTTTTGGCTTCCAAAATTTCACCCGAAAACTTGAACATGGAAACCCAACCTTGCAGCATCAAATTGGTCAGCTGCATGTTAGCTTGTGAAGCTTAGCTCTAATGTCCACCAATAATGCAGCCATGTGCCTCTAATACCCTACCCTTGCCCCATCCACACTGTTGCTCACAATGAAAAGAAATACTTTTTCTAGGCTTGTTCAGAACAAAGCACAATTTTTTCTGACAATTATCACTTATGCATGCATTTTGCCACCTTTTAGGCATAATATGAAGGGCTTGATTCCAACAAGCTACTCTTTCTTCTGACAAGTAAAACTTGCGCGTGTCATATGGGCAGGCATTCAGACCCAGTTAAAACATAATTTTTGGATGCTTGGCCCCTAACAAGCCACAGTTTATTTTTAATTTTTTTATTTCATAACACTGTGTGTGTTTAAACACCATAAGGGACATTTTTTGGAAGCTTTGGAATATGAAAAAGCATAACACGTGTGCCAGGGAGGTGTGTTTTTAAACATGCTGTTCATTAACGCTAATGCAGGACCGAAATGCACCGTGGAGCTATAAAAGGTGATCAGCACTCATTTTAAGGGCCTTTACATGGGTGATGCAAACTATAAACTTTCGTCCCCCCTACAGGTGTGGAACTTAAGATGAAAAATGTTGCGCCAAATTCTGGCACAAAATTCTGTTGCACAGTCAACATAAGCCAACACCTCTGGCAGCAGCTTATCGCCCTCAAGAACCAAATGACCAGGCTGTTTGAATGCTGCCAGGCACCTATATACTTTAGAGATGCATTTGCATTATAACTTCCATTATAGGGTTCTGTTATAACAGAGTTATATATATATATATATATATATATATATATATAAGGGCAGCACTCCACAAAAGCTTAATTTAAAAATAAAGAAATAGTGGATTCATCCGTATGGCAAAGGCGACGTTTCGGCGACGTTTCAAGCTTGAGGAAGGCTCCAGTGTAGAGCCGAAACGTCGCCTTTGCCATATGGGTGAATAAACTTTTTCTTTATTTTTAAATTAAGCTTTTGTGGAGTGCTGTCCTTTTTTCATTTATAATATTTGGATTGGCTATTCCAGTGGGCCTTGCACCCTGCAATTTTTCATATATATATATATATATATATATATTTAATGGAATTTAGGATGGAATGCAAAACAGAACCCTTTAAGAGGCATTCAATTTTGCTCTGTCCTAATACATGTCTATGGCCACAAATAACGGTTCCTTTTTGTTCCGTTATACATGACGGGAAAAAAGTCCTGTCAACAGGACATATAACGGAACCCTATCACGGAATTTATCACGTGAATACAAACCGGCCCTTAGATGGTTAGCTGGTGGTGCTGAAATCTGTCATCTAAGACTGCTGCACTGCTTCTCAGACTACCTGATGCATTATGTGTATTTGGCAGTCCAAGACATTTCATGCTGCCCTTGGATTAGACAGGATCGCTCACCTGAATGGTGCTGACCAATCTAGCAGTAGAGCTAGACATATAGGAATGTTTTGGACTATGCACAGTGTGCCTAAGGTATTCTGAGATGCAATTTAACTATCTTGGATGGCAGAGGAAGAGCATGGGAATTAGCGGATCTGCAACTAAAAAAAAATGGGCACCAGGTAAGTGTTCTGTTTATTCTCTAGTTGATGTGATATTTCTTTCTGGAACTGGAGGGTCATTTTAATTATTGTGCATGTTCAATAAATGGGCATCAAAAACTTTGTTCACACTTGTGTTTGAGTTCCATTTTATCAGGTCCTAGGTGTATCTGACAAGGAAAATACATTGGTCTACTAAGTTATTCTACCTTTGAAAAAAAACAAAACTGATATATCGTCATTATAAGTCAATAAGACTCTTCATAGTCATCATGAATCATGTACAAACAATGATTGCACAGTCTTCTAATACATTATGACTCAGGGCCATAACAAGGCTGCATAAAAGGGCCTTTACATGGATCAGTGTAAACTACACCATTTGTGCCCTATACTGTTCTACATATTGTCAGCAGCATGTGCTGCACCCCAGGCCTGGGGGTATCTGCAATTGCTTGTTTTGTTATGTACTGTTATATTATATATTATTCTCTATGTTTCAGCCGTGTATTCCTACATATGAGGTATGGTTGGCAATGTTTGGCAGGAACAGGGTTAACCACCGTGCATTTCCCCTCTTGGTAGGAGTGGGCTGGTCCTACTTCCTGCAAAGAGGGGAGTCCATACAGAGAGGAGAAAGCTATTCCAGAGCGCCTACTCCAAGGGACCGTAACCTACTCCAGGAAGATTTGCAGAGTCAAGAACACGACTTTCAAAAAGCTTCAGTGTGCCTAGACAGCAGAGTGATCAGTAAAACCACAGCTTTACAGACCCTGCAGGAAGTGAGGGACTACAACCCAGACACCCATCACCTAGACCTCTTTCAGGCTAGTCAAACATAAAGCCTTTTATCATATTGTGGACACCTATATGAACAAGTTTCTGCCATTTAATTGCCACCTAACCAGCTACCATACCTCATCACCTGGTGACCGAAACTGCACTTTGTATCTACTATTGCTGGATGTACTGGCCAGACTTTTATACTTCTGGCCTGCTTGTTCAAACCACCTTTCCACTACACCAATGCCCAGGGAGAAATGTCCTGAGGGAGTACACTGTGACACAACATCTTATCAGAGCAACTACCACTCCCCAGGAGCTCACTGCACACATCTGGCTGCACATATCTGCACATTTGCTCCCGACACATGGTTTTTGCTGCTCCATAAAAGATCCAGTCGACAAATGGCTGATCTGTGATGTATTGAGAAGGGACAATGATCAGCTGAAGTAATGTTCCTACAAACGTTCATTCCAAATCAGTGACCCATGTAAAAGGTCCTTGAGTCTTTAACCTCTACAAGACACAGGCTGTTTTCCACTTCCTAACACAGCATAATTTTGCAAATCTGACATATGTCACTGTATTTGGTATTAAATTTGGAATGCTTGAACTTATCCAAGCCATTCTGAGATAGTTTTTTCATGACACATTCTACTTTATCTCAGTTGTAAATTTGGGTCCATATGTTTTACTCTTATTTAGGGTAAAAATTCAGTAAAATTCACAAAAAATTTGCAATTTTCTAAATTTGAATTTCTTTGCTTTTTAGGCTACGTTCACACTAGCGTTTTTGCTGGATCCGGCAGGGTTCAGCAAAACGCTTCCGATACTGATAATACAACCATCTGCATCCGTTATGAATGGATCCGGTTGTATCTTAAAGGGGTTGTCCAAGTTATATTTATTGATGACCTATCCTCAGGATAGGTCATCAATATCAGATCGGCGGGGGTCCGACACCCGGCACCCCCGCCGATCAGCTGTTTGAAGAGAAGGCGAGCGCCATGCCAGCGCTGCCTCCTCTTCATTGTTTACCTACTCGCCGTTGCATCTGCAGCGGTGAGCAGGTGTAATTACACCCAAGCCGTTCCATTCATTTCAATGGGACGGCTCTGTAGTATACACTTGTATAGAAACGAGCCGTCCCATTGAAATGAATGGAACGGCTTGGGTGTAATTACACCTGCTCACCGCTGCAGATGCAACGGCGAGTAGGTAAACAATGAAGAGGAGGCAGCGCTGACACGGCGCTCGCCTTCTCTTCAAACAGCTGATCGGCGGGGGTGGCGGGTGTCGGACCCCCGCCGATCTGATATTGATGACCTATCCTGAGGATAGGTCATCAATAAATATAACTTGGACAACCCCTTTAACATACCCAAGACGGATCCGTCGTGAACTCCATTGAAAGTCAATGGGGGACGTATCCATTTTCTATTGTGTCAGAGAAAATGGATCCGCATCCCAGCGGAAAGCAGAATGCAGCATGTTGCGGTTTGCTCTCCCGTATGAGAACACAACCAAACGGAATGGAATGCAATTTCTGTTCAGTTCAGTTTTGTCCCCATTGACAATGAATGGGGACAAAACGGAAGCGCTTTTTTCCGGTATTGAGACCCTATGATGGATCTCAATACCGGAAAGTATTAACGCTAGTTGAACGTAGCCTAAGACATATAAAATATTTACTAACATTCGCCATATCTCTGATTTATATTGACATTATTTTCTAAATGTTGTTTTATTTTTTTAGAACGTTAGAAGGCTTATAATTTTAGAAGCAATTTTCAAAATTTTTCTGAATATTTACAAAACCAACTTTTTAAAGGACCAATTCAGTTCTGAAGTGACTTTGAGGGGCTTACATAATAGAAATCACCCATAAATTACCTCATTTTGGAAACTACACCCTCAAGTTATTCAAAACTGATTTTAGAAAGTTTTTGCTAACTTTTTGATATTCCACAAGAATGAAAGGAAAATGGAGGTTTCATAAAAAAAATGCCATTGCTACACTCAATAAAAAAAACGCAACTATAAAAAAACATGTGCGTACTGCATTTCATAATTGGCACAGACATTCAGTTAACATCTGGAACTGGTGTTTTTTGCCACAAAAAAACATAAAAAATGCATATTTATTCTCAGAGACTAATGTGAAAAATCTAAATCAGATATCATATAGTACATGAAATCCAGAGATCCCCCCTATTTATTGCTCTGCTAGGTTTATATCAAGCTGACAGCTCAAGGGGAGTGTCTTTTCTGCTGCAGCAAAGAGGGAGTGTCAATGCTCCCCCTATCACAGCTCAGGAGGCAGTTGTAGGATGAAAGAATGTGTGGCCATTTCAGTAAGCAGGGCAAAGAAATAAGAAAAAACAAACAGCAGGTGGCGCTATACAGATACAAATTCATGAATACGACAGCGGCTATGCTACATTTTTAATTACATGCAATTACTAAAGTATTCAGATCCAGGTGCTGGTATGAAAACTGTACAATATTTTTGGTGGGACAACCCCTTTAATAAGATTTCTCAAATGCCTTGCAGTGTCTTTATTTAAAGACTGTATAGAGGAGAACATAATTACTCATCACTGAAGGCAAGGGGACATTCTAATACAAGGGCAGTCACTGGAAACTGTTATTTTAAAGGGGTTCTCTAGTTTCATAATGATTTTTTTATCTGTCCATAGTACCCCAAACAATGCATCTTTTCCATGTCAGCACTTTCCTTTCCTAATTGACAGGTAAGAAAAAAATAGAAGGGTAATGGAATGTGTTAAGAGGGTCTTATGTTCCTTTTCAATTGATGGCCTATCCTCAGGAAAGGCCAGCAATATCGGATTGGCAGAGCTCGAACAAAATGTATCCCCCACTAATCAGCTATTTTGCAGATCCATCCATTGTGTGTAGAGAATGAAACTGGATATTATGGGGGCATTCCCATTTACTTTAATGTGAGCGGCTCTGAAGTAACCTGCTCTGTCCATTACACACAATAGATGAAACTGTAGTTCAGGTGTCAACTTCTGAAGCATGAGCTAGTACAAGAAAGAGGAGTAATGGGGGTGCAAGGTGTCAGACTCCCACTGATCAGATATTGATGGCCTATCCTAGGGACCATAAAAGGACCGGAACCCCCTTTAATAAAATAATCTGAAGCCTTACTCACTTTTTTAATAATTTGTATAGGTCAGAGCTTCAAAAACATGGCACTTGGCCCAAACCCCATACTTTTATATACATTGTAAATCCATACATAAATATATTAATCTGTTTACATTAATACTGCAAATTGCTGATGTGACCATAAATTATCAACTTTACTATTAAATGCTGACATTCTGGTAAATATTATAGCATTTCCATTCACAGTACATGCGTGTGGTAGAGGTGTTACTTGGATACTGAACAGAAGAACGCTTGTGGTGTATGCATCAAGCTGGCATGGGTGGAGTCCTCACTGTTGCACGGCCTAAGCTGTTGCGCCCTTCCTGCTCAACAAAAACAATCAGCAAATGAGTTCTGTTTATTTTACATTCCTATTAAGGAGTAAAAAGGATTCCTGAGAAGGATTAAGCTAACAAGCACCGGAGATTCCACCCTGAAAGGCTCCCAGCATAGTCTACAGGATGGCAATAGGACGTTCAGTTGTAATGTTAGGCTGTGGTGGCCGATGTCCTGGGCAAGTGCAGGCATCACTCAATTCTCCGCGTGTATATTGGGACTAGTGCTTAGTGAACGTCTTTCAGCACTACGAGAGTTAATCTTTTCCTCCTGCCCCTGTTCAGGCGCTATTTAAGTTGCTGATCAGCCTTCCTATTAAGCTGGGCTATGAATCTACCTCCTCACCCGTGCTAATAACTAGCAAAGGTGATCTCGTCTGAATACTAGTGTACTGAACCTTGTCTGTCTACCGATTCTGCTCCTTGCTGCCTGCCCCAACCTTGCAAATGGGACCTGGATTATGCTCGTACTCAGCCTGCCCTGACCTTGGAATTGCTATTTGGAATATGCAAGTACTCAGCCTGCCCGGTCTATTAGACTGTGTTCAGACTACGCATTTTACCTGAGTCCTTCGTGCTTTGCACCAGTCTCTCTGACCCCATGAGTCAGCAGCTAAATACACCAGAACTACTACAGGAAGTAGCGGCCTGGTTGGTTCCTTGCGGCAAAGTCCAGATACCAGTATAGGGTCTAAAGCAGGGGTGCACAACTTGCGGCCCTCGATATCATTTTGTGCCGCACCCAACCGTCTGGTGACAGACATGTATGTTTCTGTCTTGTGGCTGCTCACATGCATTTTTCATGTATTCTCCCATTAGATGGGAATCCTGGAAGTGTAACATGACATAGTATATACTGTATATACAATATGCCATAAATACAGTATTTCAGTTAGTAATACCCCTTTAACTTTTATTTTCGGCCCTTGGGATTCCTTCAATCTGACAATGTGGCCCTCAACGAGAAAAGGTTGCGCACCCCTGGTTTAAAATATGAATACCAGGGAACTGCCAAGACAATGCCCTTAGGTTTAGCCCAAAGCCAAACTGGTTAGTTGGCACAGTGGGTCCACACCCACTGACCGTAACAACTCCATGATGATCAACAACTCCATATGATCAACTTACTATTGGAGACCTTTAAGATATAAAAGGGTTGTTTAAACTTGGCTACCCCTTTAAGATACTAAAAGACTAAATATTATTAACAGCCAATTCAGTTTGGAGTTATCACAAACTATTGATCACCTCATGTTCTACAAAGCAGAGCATGCATGTTATGGATATGGAGTGAGGAGAGGCAAGCATCTGTCACTTTTGGCACCAATCATCCCCCAGGTAAGACAAAAGATTATTGTCTGAAAATCCAACATGACTAATCCTCTTTTATCCTGACAACTTTTTAAGATGAAATAAATAGGTTTGACTGTCTGCAAGACTCAGAACTGATGGTATCATTTTTGTTACCACAGGTAGTTTTTCTAGTTTGCCAATTAGGAAGTAATTAGGGGTTAAGCACCATTTTGGCATGATCAGTGAGGCCAATGATCTTTTTAGCCCCTTTGCTAAGAAACATATCAACTTGTCATCCCTATTTAATCCTAAGGAAATAAACATTCCATTGTACTAATCCACTTTATCTTATCTGCTTTTCCCCATAAGTATGGCCTCAATCACAGTAAATTTGCATCATTTACAATGCTTGGTTACGGGACTGTAAAATAAATTAGTGCCCAGACATCTCTTAAAATTAATTTTGGTTCTTGTGACAATTCTCAACAATATTGGTTCCTGGGATCATTCCTTTATATGGCTTATAATTTTCCCAGGAATGCTGCACACCTGGGGACCAAATATCCCCCCAATGCCGAGATGAAGGAAGAAGTTCGGATCCTACGACAGGGCTTGATAGGGGCACACTGAATCTTCCATAGGCTGCAATGTTAAATCATTGCAGTCTATGGGAGAAACTATTGCATGTTAAAGTTCCGAATAGGGACTTAAAAAAGTGTAGAATGGTTTAAAAATCCCCATACTAAAAAAAATTAAACAATTAAAAATCTAGATCATTAGCATCATAAAGTCCTATTAAAATATAAAAATATTTTTACTTTTATGTATTCACTGTTCATCTGTGTCTTTGTGCATTAAGCAGTGTGCTGCTACTTGTAGTTCTACGCACTGTGTTGCAGCCAAAGTAGTTTGCACCTGTGTACCTTTTTATATATATATATTTTGGAGGTGCTGGTTTAATTCTCTTTTGTGTTAGATATATGGGGGAGTGCAGCCCATCTACCGGGTGCTTTTAATCAGAGTATTTCATAGCTGGATCCTACTTTGTAGGCCAAAAGCCCAGGAGAAGCATGACTGTTTGAGTAAGTCTGGTCTGTTAGAAGCCACCTTGTCACTGGTAGATGGGCCTGACGTATCCTTGATCAAAAATATGGACAAAGAGCTGGTACTTTTGATATAGTAAGTATAGCAGTAATGCAGTTTACACTTCATGTATTTACCGTTTACCTGTTTCTTTGTGCATTAAGTGTGCTACTACTTGTAGTTCTACGCATTGTGTTGCAGCCAAGGTAGCGTGCACGTGTTCCCTTTTTATATATATATATATATATATATATATTTTATTTTTTTTGGAGGGCGCTGGATTAATTCTCTTTTGTAAAATATATATATATATATATATATATATATATATATATATAAGTTATGGCCCAGAATATAACGATGCAAAGAAAAAATAAATTATTTCAAAGTTTAGATTTTTTCAAAAATGTTATTATCAGAACAACTATAGAAATTTGGTATTGCTGTAATCTTACTGACCTTGATAACGAAGGTAACAGGTCAGTTTTACTGCACAGGGAACTCTGTAAGAATGAAACCCTTAAAACTATGGTAGATTTCGGTTTTCTGCAAATTTCACCGCATTTTAATTTTTTTTCAGGTTCCCACTATAATATGTGCAATATTAAATTGTGCCATTAGAAAGTAATCCTTAACTCACAAAAAAACAAGCCCTAATACAGCCATGTGAACAGAAAAATAAGCCGAGTAAAACAGGGAGCAAAAAACTAAAATGCCAAAATTTACATTGGCTTAGTTCTTTTAGAGGTTAATCTCCTTAAGAGTCGAGAAGTCCCCATACACATTAGATAATCGGCCTGTCCTACAGTTTCGGCTGCCATACAACTAATCTGTATGGCCAGCTTAAAAGTCATCAATGTATTAATTATTTACTTCAGTTATTACAGAGGAGTACCATTTACTGACTGAGAAATCATTGTAGATTATTTACTATTTGACACAAAAAAGCGTGCCCCCAATGTTAAGTGAGGTTCCAAAAGTTCTTACTGCTAAGCCAGTCTCAGAATTTAGAGGTCACTTACAATAACAATCATCCTGCAGTCATGGTTTCCCATTAGATTGGCAGACCTACTCATGCACAATGCAGCATGGTGGTCAGTGTGGAGACATATTACAAGGATTACAAGTTTTTACATGCCTGTATATGAAATCAGAGTAATAAGGAGGTACAATCAGGCCCTATAGAACTTTATGGGTGCCATAATATGAATGGTCATTCAGTCCCAGATCTAGGACTAAAGATGGCTATATGGCACATTCAATAGCTGTTGGCCAAATGATTGTTTGCCGACAGCTATCTCTCCGATCTCCCACCTGGCTTCCCCATAAACATACATGTTTGGCTTGTGTCTGTGTATGCTATGTGGGGAGCGAAGAAAGCTGCTTCCAGACAGTCTGGGAGGTGGTTATCTCCCCAGGCCAGTGACATCATGACTGTGTCTTGTGGCCTGGGTGCAACCCAGCCCTATTCTCTTGAATTGGACCTCCGGCGATCAAATGCTGATGAAAAGGTAAAGAAAAAGGTTACCACCCAAATGAATTTTACCTTCTTTTCTTCTCACTAATACAGCTTTCATTTGGTGGTATTTCATTGCTGCTGACATTTTTACTTTTTTTGCTATTCATCAAAAATGACCGAAATTTTTGCAAAAAAATGACATTTTTCACTTTCTGTTGTAAATTTTTTTTTTTAAAAACTACATTTCTATATAAATTTTTCGCAAAATTTATTGTTCTACATGTCTTTGATAAAAAAAAAAAACCAATAAGTGTATATTTATTGGTTTGGGTAAAAGTTATAGCGTTTACAAACTATGGTGCAAAAAAGTGAATTTCGACATTTTGAAGCAGCTCTGACTTTCTGAGCACCTGTCATGTTTCTTCAGGTGCTAGAATGCCAGGAAAGTATAAATACCCCCCAAATGACACCATTTTAGAAAGAAGACACCCCAAAGTATTCGCGGAGGGGCATGGTGAGTTCATGTATGATTTCATTTTTTTTCACAAGTTAGCGGAAAATGACACTTTCTGAGGAAAAAAATAAAAATAATAAAGTTTCCATTTCTGCTAACTTCTGGCAAAAAAAAAAAAAATCTCAGACGGGCTCATTATGCCCCTCAGTGAATACCTTGGGGTGTCTACTTTCCGAAATGGGGTCATTTGTGGGGTGTGTTTACTGTTCAGGCATTTTGGGCGGGGCTAAATTGTGAGCAGCCATGTAAAAGCTAAAGGTACTCGTTGGAATTTGGGCCCCTTTGCGCACCCAGGCTGCAAAAAGTGTACTCATCTGGTATCGCCGTACTTAGCAGAAGTAGGGCAATGTGTTTTGGGGTGTATTTTTACATATACCCATGTTGGGTGAGAGAAATATCTCTGTAAACTGACAACTTTGCATAAAAAAATTCAAAAAGAATTTTTTTATACAAAGTTGTCAGTTTACAGAGATATTTCTCACACCCAGCATGGTTATATGTAAAAATACACCCCAAAACTCATTGCCCTACTTCTCCTGAGTACGGCGATAACACATGTGTGACACTTTTTTGCAGCCAAGATGCGCAAAGGGGCCCAAATGCCAATGAGTACCTTTAGGATTTCACAGGGCATTTTTACACATTTGGATTTCAGACTTCTTCTCACGCTTTAGGGGCCCCTAAAATGCCAGGGCAGTATAAATACCCCACAAGTGACCCCATTTTAGAAAGAAGACACCCCAAGGTATTCCGTGAGGGGTATGGTGAGTTCATGTAAAATTTTATTTTTTGTCACAAGTTAGTGAAATATGAGACTTTGTAAAAAAAACAAAAAAAAAATATCAATTTCCGCTAACTTGTGCCAAAAAAAAAAAAAATTCTGTGAACTCGCCATGCCCCTCACGGAATACCTTGGGGTGTCTTCTTTCCAAAATGGGGTCACATGTGGGGTATTTATACTGCCCTGGCATTTTAGGGGCCCTAAAGCGTGACAATCCAAATGCGTAAAAATGCGTGTAAAATCCTAAAGGTACTCATTGGTTTTAGGGCCCCTTTGCGCATCTAGGCTGCAAAAAAGTGTCACTCATGTGGTATCGCCGTACTCAGGAGAAGTAGGGCAATGTGATTTGGGGTGTATTTTTACATATACCCATACTGTGTGTGAGAAATATCGCTGTAAACGACAACTTTTTAAATTTTTTTATACAAAGTTGTCAATTTACAGAGATATTTCTCTCACCCAGCATGGGTATATGTAAAAATACACCCCAAAACACATTGCCCTACTTCTCCTGAGTACGGCGATACCACATGAGTGACACTTTTTTGCAGCCAAGATGTGCAAAGGGGCCCTAAAACCAATGAGTACCTTTTAGGAGGGCATTTTTACGCATTTTTCTTCTCACGCTTTAGGGCCCCTAAAATGCCAGGGCAGTATAAATACCCCATATGTGACCCTATTTTGGAAAGAAGACACCCCAAGGTATTCCATGAGGGGCATGGCGAGTTCATAGAAGATTTTTTTTGGCACAAGTTAGCGGAAATTGATTTTTTATTGTTTTTTCTCACAAAGTCTCCCTTCCTGCTAACTTTTGACAAAAAGTTCAATTTTTCATGGACTCACTATTCCCCTCAGCGAATACCTTGGGGTGTCTTCTTTCCAAAATGGGGTCATTTGTGGGGTGTTTGTACTGTTCTGGCATTTTGGGCGGGGCTAAATTGTGAGCAACCCTGTAAAACCTAAAGGTACTCGTTGGAATTTGGGCCCCTTTGCGCACCTAGGCTGCAAAAAAGTGTCACACATGTGGTATCGCCGTACTCAGTAGAAGTGGGTCAATGTGTTTTGGGGTGTATTTTTACATATACCCATGTTGGGTGAGAGAAATATCTCTGTAAACTGACAACTTTGTATAAAAAAAATTAAAAAGTTGTCGTTTACAGCGATATTTCTCACACAAAGTATGGGTATATATAAAAATACACCCCAAAACTGATTGCCCTACTTCTCCTGAGTACGGCGATACCACATGTGTGCCACTTTTTTGCAGCCAAAATGCACAAAGGGGCCCAAATTCCAATGAGTACCTTTAGGATTTCACAGGACATTTTTACGCATATGGATTCCCACGCTTTAGGGCCCCTAAAATGCCAGGACAGTATAAATACCCCACATGTGACCCCATTGTGGAAAGAAGACACCCCAAGGTATTTCGTGAGGGGCATGGCAAGTTCACAGAATTTTTTTTTTTTTGGCACAAGTTAGCGGAAATTGAGATATATATATATATTTTTTTTTACAAAGTCTCAAATTTCCACTAACTAGTGACAAAAAATAAAGTTTTACATGAAGTCACCATACCCAGCACGGAATACCTTGGGGTGTCTTCTTTCTAAAATGGGGTCACATGTGAGGTGTTTGTACTGCCCTGGCATTTGAGGGTCTCCGCAATCATTACACGTATGGCCAGCATTAGGAGTTTCTGCGATTCTCCTTATATTGAGCATACGGGTAATGAGATTTGTTTTTTCCGTTCAGCCTCTGGGCTGAAAAAAAAAAAATGAACGGCACAGATTTCTTCATTCGCATCGATCAATGTGGATGAAAAAATCTCTGCCAAAAAATGTGCAAAAAAGGCCCCATTCACACGTCCGCAAAAATGTCCGCATCTATTCCGCAATTCTGCGGAATAGATGCGGACCCATTCAGTGTGAATGGGGCCGGCGGTGATGCGGAGAGCACACTATGTGCTCCCCTCATCAGCATTTGCGGAGCTGCGGCCGCAAACTTCCGGGTTTCGGCCCCTAAACATCCGGCCGCAGCTCCGCAAAAGATAGAGCATGTCCTATTCTTGTCCGCAATTGCGGACAAGAAAAGGCTTTTTCTATATAGTTCTGGCAATGTGCGCATCCGCAAAATGCGGAAAGCACATTGCCGGTGTCCGTGTTTTGCGGATCCGCGGATCCATGGATCCGCAAAACACATACGGACATCTAAATGAGCCTTACAGGGGGGTGATTAGTGACAGGGGGTGATCAGGGGGGTGACATGGGGTGATCAGGGGTTAATCAAGGGTTAATCAGTGACGGGGGGGGGGGGGGGATGGATGGGGGAGTCTGTGTGGTGATTGGTGCACATACAAAAGTTTCCTTTGGTGGTCCCAAGCAAAAGGGACCACCAAAGGAACGAACAGCAAGCATATCAGACGCTGTTAACAAAACAGCGTCTGATATGCCATTTTTTTTTAACTTCTACAGCCTGCCAGCGCATGATCAGCGCTGGCAGGCTGTAGTTAAAGTTCTCCCCGACGCGATCCTGTGAACGCGCGTGCACAGGAAATCTCGCGTCTCGCGAGATGACGCGCCCGCGCGTCTAGGAGGAACAAACCAAACGCCGCCAGGACGCAATCCTGCGGTTGGCAAGAGGTTAAAGATACTGTTAGAGACCAAATGGTCTCTACACTTTACTGATCAACATCTGTTCATATAGTACACGAGTTTACACTGTATATTTTTATACTTAAATTAATCAGAATATATTATTCAATGTATTTACTTTGTGCCACCCACTCAATAACTGTCGTTAGCACATGTAAATTAATGTTAGAGTTGGGACGCTTGTTGACATAAGGAATAGGCCATTTGACAAAACCAGACAAACAGAGGTAACTAGTTTAATGAAACACCTTTCTTTTCTTAATCTCTAACTATACAGCTTAATCCTTTGTGTTTCACAGTAATACCACATGCATTTAGTGGACCTGTAATCTTATTGTTTGCCTGCATTTATTTTTCAGTCATGGTCTGGATCAAGCATGGTCTGGATTGAGCTGCTTTTAATGTTTTATATTTTGACTTGTTGAGTCACTGCTTATGACATTAAAAGGCTTATGCACACTGGTGTCTTGCACCTGCATATAGTACATTCAGCTCCGTTCTCACACAATGTGCCAGGAAAAAGAACGAGGGATATTTCAGATTGACAAAAATGTTCAGTTGCCACTAAACACAACTTACTTGGCAGTTAAACTTATTTTCTTACAGAGATAATGATTTAACAGTAAGAACACTGTACACCAAGTAGTGTTCTTATGACTGTTCGCCTCAAACCTCTGCTATCCGCTCTCCGGCTGATGCATCCTGAGGACTTACCAGTAATTACTATCCATCCTCTTCCACCTGTAATAAAATGTGGAGGTTAAGGAGGAGAAACATGGGTAAAGAGGTGGAATTCAAATTTACAATAACCATAGTTGCCAATAGTCCAAAATAAGCTAGGATTGTCCCAAATTTTCAGAGGTAAATTCGTCTTTTTCCAAGCCAAAAATGAGTAGGGCTTAAGTAAATCTTCCAAAGAAGTGGGTGTTTCCTGCAGTGACATCAATATTAAATGGCCGGAGGCCTGAATTCCTGCATCCCCACCAGTCAGCTGTTCGAAGAGGCTGAGACACTCCATGTGACCTTAGGCCTCTTCCTAGGCCTGTGACGGCACTGTACATTGGCCTACGTGCAGCTCAGTCCCATTCAAGTAAACGGACCTGAGCACCAATAACAAGCACAGCCACTACAATGGACAGAGCTGTACTGTGTAAGCTGTGTGGAGGACGCAGCACTTGCAAGAGCTTTGGTGATCGCAGCAGTTTCTTCAAACAGCTGATCGGCGGAGCCCCCCAATCTGATATTGATGACCTATCCTGAGTATAGACCATCAATATTAAATTCCTGGATAACCCCTTTAAACTCGGACTGCCATAATACTTGGCCACTACAAAAAATATCTTTTTGTGAACAATTGTTTAGTTGATTTACTTGTGTGCTTTGGATGACTGTCTTGTTGCATCACTCATCTTTTCAGCTTGAGGTCATGGACGGCTGCCGTAAAATGTTTTGATACACCTTAGAATAATTTTTTTCCCTCAAAGATCGCAAGGTGTCCAGGTCCTCAGGCAGCAAAGAAGCCCCAAACCATGATAATCCCTTCCCCCTGCTTCACAGTTGCGAAAAGCATGCGTGTATAAACCCGGCCAGGTATATGCCCAGTTAAGGCATAATTTTTAGGTGACAGTTCAGAACAAGCCAATGTTTCTTCCGATACTACCCTGTGTGTATAAACAGGGGCAGGCATCTGCCACAGTTAAGGCATAAACTTTGGACTGCATATTCAGAATAAGCCACATTTTTTATGATACCACTGTGTGTTTAAACACCATATGCCCAATAAGGGAACATATTTGGAATTTACTATTTCTGTCATGTCACCCCAATTTTGGACCATACATGAGTAGTACTGCAGATAAGGAGTCCAGATCCTATGTTTTATTTTCCTACTTTCTTCCATTTCCTTTTAAATACCAGTTTATGTGAATTTTTATGCAAATGTATGCAAATTTTTATGCAAATTTTCGCAATCAGGAAAATAATGACTGGAGATTACGAATTTTCGAATATATGGCGAATATTCGCGAAATATCGCAAATTCGAATATTGCCCCTGCCGCTCATCACTAATGGCATTGTGAATTGGCATTACTGTGCATATCATCCTATTAGAACCAGGTGCTTTTTGAGCACAACTGTACCCTGCTCCTTGGTGACTGACAGCCAAGAAAAGCATATGTTGCATCATAAAAAACGCAACATATGGGTACATTCAATTAACCCATTGTATAGCGCCATTTGTAACTTCTTGTTCATTTTTACACGTATATTGGAATCTAAGTTGTTACCTCAATAGCTGCCGTCCCTCATATTTCCAATTCCCCCTTTTTTTTTCATTACTTTTCCTCGAATCTTTCACCTAATTATTTAATTATTTCCACTTTTATTACGTATAGTCCTACTCCACTGGCACCTCTAGTTTTCCTTATCTTTTGGGATAATGATTTCATAAGATTGGATTAACTCTGACTTTTTAACCTTTTTCCACATACAGTGCCTTGCAAAAGTATTCACCCCCCCCCCCCCCCCCCGTTGACTTTTTTCGTGTCTTGGTGCCTCACAACCTGGAATTAACATGGATTGTTTGAGGATTTGCATCATTTAATTTACAGAATATGCCCACAACTTTGAAGGTTTTTTTTTTTGTTGTTGTTTGTGAAGCAAACAACAAATAGGACAAAATAACAGAAAAAGTCAATTTGCATAACTATTCACCCCTAAAGTCAATACTTTGTAGAGCCACTATTTGTGGCAATCACAAGTCGCTTTGGATAAGTCTCTATGAGCTTGCCACATCTTACCACTGGGATTTTTGCCCCTTCTTCCTTGCAAAAATGCTCCAGCTCCTTCAAGTTGGATAGTTACGCTTGTGAACAGCAATCTTTAAGTCTGACCACATATTTTCTATTGGATTGAGATCTGGGCTTTGACTAGGCCAGGGCTGGCCAACCTACGGCTCTCCAGCTGTTGCAAAACTACGACTCCCAGCATGCCCAGTCTGCCTACAGCTATCAGCCTACAGCAGGGCATGGTGGGAGTTGTAGTTTTGCAAAAGCTGGAGAGCCGCAGGTTGGCCAGCCCTGGACTAGGCCATTCCAACACATTTACATGTTTCCCCTTAAACCACTCAAGTGTTGCTTTAGCAGTGTGTTTGGGGTCATTGTTCTGCTGGAAGGTGAACCTCCATCCTAGCCTCAAAGCACGCACAGAGTGGTACAGGTTTTGCTCAGGAATATCCCTGTATTTAGTACCATCCATCTTTCCCTCAACTCTGACCAGTTTCCCAGTCCCAGCTACTGAAAAACATGGGGATGGTGATGTGTTGGGTTTGCGCCATACATTTTGGGAGTCTCCCACATGCCTTTTCGCGAACTCACAACGTGCCTTTTTGTTTTTAGCTGAAAGTAATGGCTTTCTTCTGGCCACTGTGCCATAAAGTCCAACTCTATGGAGCCTACGGCTTATTGTCATCCTATGTACGGATACTCCAGTCTCTGCTGTGGAACTCTGCAGCTCCTCCAGGGTTACTTTAGGTCTCTGTGCTGCCTCTCGGATTAATGCCCTCCTTGCCCGGTCCGTGAGTTTTAGTGGGCGGCCGTCTCTTGGCAGGTTTGCTGTTGTGCCATGTTCTTTCCATTTGGTTATGATAGATTTGATGGTGCTCCTGGGGATCATCAAAGATTTGGATATTTTTTTATAACCGAACCCTGACTTGTACTTCTCAACAACATTGT
The DNA here is from genome assembly GCA_033119425.1 of Bufotes viridis. Lineage (NCBI taxonomy): Eukaryota > Metazoa > Chordata > Amphibia > Anura > Bufonidae > Bufotes > Bufotes viridis. Next base: position 532,059,520 of record CM065589.1, on the reverse strand, counting down.
CACTTTCTTGTTTGGAGAGTTCCTTGGTCTTCACATGGCAGCTGAGACTGTAGGACAGACTGATTTTCTAATGTGTATGGGAACTTCTTGACTCTTAAGGATATTAACCTCTAACAGGACTAAGCCTATGTAAATTTTGGCATTTTTGGTTTTTACTCCCTGCCTTTCCAGACTTATTACTCAGCTTATTTTTCCGTTCACATGGCTGTATGAGGGCTTGTTTTTTTTGCGAGGTAGGGTTTTCTTTCTAATGGCATAATTTAATATTGCACACATTATAGCAGGAACCTGAAAAAAAATGTAAATGTGGTGAAATTGTCAGAAAACCGAATTCTGTGATAGTTTTATGGGTTTCATTCTTACGGCGTTAACTGTGCAGTAAACTGACCTGTTACCTTCGTTATCTGGGTCAGTAAGATTACGGCAATACCAAATTTATATAGTTGTTCTTGATTTTAATATTTTAGAAAAAATCTAAGCTTTGAGAAAATGTATTTTTTCTTTGCATCGTCATATTCTGGGCCATAACTTTTTTATATGTGTGTCTACAAAGCTGTGTTAGGGCTCATTCTTTGCTAAGGGATCTGTACTTTTTATTGGTACCATTTTGTGTATGACATTTTGATCGCTTGATGATGCTAATGATCTATATACATATAGTCAAATCATGAAGTATAAACTGTCAAATACAAATAGTCAAATACATGAAGTGTAAACTGCAATACTGCTATACTTACTATATGAAAAGTACATGCTATTTGCACATATTTTTGATCAAGGATACGTCAGGCGACAATGTGGCTTCTAACAGACCAGACCAACTCAAACATTCATGCCTCTCCTGGGCTTTTGGCCTACAAGTTTCAGGGCAAAGTAGGATCCAGCTATGAAATCCTCTGATTAAAAGCACCCGGTAGATGGGCAGGATTGCAAGGTTCACAGGGGACGCCACTCCCCCACATATCCAACAAAAAAGAGAATTAAACCAGCTCCTCCAAAATATATATAAAAAGGTACACAGGTGCAAACTACCTTGGCTGCAACACAATGCGTAGAACTACAAGTAGCAGCACACTGCTTAATGCACAAAGACACAGGTGAACAGTGAATACATGAAAGTGTAAACAGTTCATCGTACAGTAAAAATATTTTTATATTTTAACCACCTCAGCCCCCTTAGCTTAAACACCCCTAATGACCAGGCCACTTTTTACAATTCTGCACTACACTACTTTCACAGTTTATTGCTCCGTCATACAACTTACCACCCAAATGAATTTTACCTCCTTTTCTTCTCACTAATAGAGCTTTCGAGCTGACATTTTGACTTTTTTTGCTATTAATAAAAATTTAACGACATTTTTGAAAAAAAAATGACATTTTTCACTTTCTGTTGTAATTTTTTTTTAAAAACTACATTTCTATATAAATTTTTCTCTAAATTTCTTGTTCTACATGTCTTTGATTAAAAAAAATCCAATAAGTGTATATTTATTGGTTTGGGTAAAAGTTATAGCGTTTACAAACTATGGTGCAAAAAAGTGAATTTCCGCATTTTGAAGCAGCTCTGACTTTCTGAGCACCTGTCATGTTTCTTCAGGTGCTAGAATGTCAGGATAGTATAAATACCCCCAAATGACACCATTTTAGAAAGAAGACACCCCAAAGTATTTGCAGAGTGGCATGGTGAGTTCATGTATAATTTCATTTTTTTTCACAAGTTAGCGGAAAATGACACTTTCGGAGGAAAAATAAATAAATAAAGTTTCCATTTCTGCTAACTTCTGGCAAAACAAATAAAAATCTCAGACGGACTCACTATGCCCCTCAGTGAATACCTTGGGGTGTCTACTTTCCGAAATGGGGTCATTTGTGGGGTGTGTTTACTGTTCTGGCATTTTGGGTGGGGCTAAATTGTGAGCAGCCATGTAAAACCTAAAGGTATTCATTGGAATTAGGGCCCCTTTGCGCACCCAGGCTGCAAAAAAGTGTCACTCATGTGGTATCACCGTACTCAGGAGAAGTAGGGCAATGTGTTTTGGGGTGTATTTTTACATATACCCATGTTGGGTGAGAGAAATATCTCTGTAAATTGACAACTTTGTATCAAAAAAATTAAAAAGTTGTCGTTTACAGCGATATTTCTTACACAAAGTATGGGTATATATAAAAATACACCCCAAAACTTATTGCCCTACTTTTCATGAGTACGGCGATACCACATGTGTGCCACTTTTTTGCAGCCAAGATGCGCAAAGGGGCCCAAATTCCAATGAGTACCTTTAGGATTTTACAGGGTATTTTTACGCATTTGGATTCTCACGCTTTAGGACCCCTAAAATGCCAGGACAGTATAAATACCCCACAAGTGACCCCAGTTTGGAAAGAAGACACCCCAAGGTATTCTGTGAGGGGCATGGCGAGTTCACCGAAAAAAATTTTTTGGCACAAGTTAGTGGAAATTGATATATATATTTTTTTTTTACAAAGTCTCATATTCCACTAACTTGTGACAAAAAATAAAATTTTACATGAACTCACCATACCCCTCACGGAATACCTTGGGGTGTCTTCTTTCTAAAATGGGGTCACATGTGAGGTGTTTGTACTGCCCTGGCATTTGAGGGTCTCCGCAATCATTACACGTATGGCCAGCATTGGGAGTTTCTGCGATTCTCCTTATATTGAGCATACGGGTAATGAGATTTTTTTTTTCTGTTCAGCCTCTGGGCTGAAAAAAAAAAAAATGAATGGCACAGATTTCTTTATTCGCATCGATCAATGCGGATGTAAAAATCTCTGCTAAAATCAGTGACTGCGGTGCGGTGGGCTGGGCGCTAGCTACCTAACAAGTAGCTAACTAACTGGCGGTGATAAGGGACCCTTATGCCCCATTCACACGTCCGCAATTCTGTTTGCGGAACGGAATTGCGGACCCATTAATTTCTATGGGAACAGACTTTGTCCCGCTCGGATCTGGAATTACGGATCCGCGCTTCCGGGTCTGCACTTCCGTTCTGCAAAAATAAAGAACATGTCCTATTGCGGACAAGAAAAAGCATTTTCTATATAGTTCTGGCAATGTGCGGATCTGCAAAATGCGGAAAGCACATTGCCGGTATCCGTGTTTTGAGGATCTGCGGATCCGCAAATCACATATGGACGTCTGAATGAAGCCTTACAAGGGGTGTGATCAATGACAGGGGGGTGATCAGGGAATCTAGAACTACAGGACCGCCCGCAGGACGCATCTGTGCGTTAGGCGGTCCTGTAGTGGTTAATAGGACTTTATGACGCTAATGATCTAGATTTTTTAAATTGTTTAATTGTTTTTAGTATGGGGATTTTTAAACCATTCTACACTTTTTTTAAGTCCCCATTTGGGACTTTAACATGCAATCATTACTCGCATAGACTGCAATGATTTAACGTTGCAGCCAATGGGAGAAGATTCAGTCTGCTCTTATCAAGCCCTGTCGTAGGATCCAAACTTCTCCCTTCATCTCGGCATTGGGGGGATATTTGGTCCCCAGGTGTGCAGCATTCCTGGGAAAATTATAAGCCATATAAAGGAATGCTCCCAGGAACCAATATTGTTGAGAATTGTCACAAGAACCAAAATTCATTTTAATTGATGTCTGGGCCTCTAATTTATTTTACAGTCCCGTAACCAGGCATAGTAAATGTGATTGAGGCCATGCATATGGGGAAAAGCAGATAAGGAAAAGTGGATTAGTACAATGAAAAGGTTTATTTCCTTAGGATTAAATAGGGATGACAAGTTGATATGTTTCTTAGCAGAGGGGCTAAAAAGACCATTGAAGACCATTGGCCTCACTGATCATGCCAAAATGGTGCTTAACCCCTAATTACTTCCTAATTGGGAAAGTAGAAAAACTACCTGTGGTAACAAAAATGATACCATCAGTTCTGAATCCTTCTTGCAGACAGGCAAACCTATTGATTTCATCTTAAAAAGTTGTCAGGATAAAAGAGGATTAGTCATGTTGGATTTTCAGACAATAATCTTTTGTCTTCCCTGGGAGTTGATTGGTGCCAAAAGTGACAGATGCTTGCCTCTCCTCACTCCATATACATAACATGCATGCTCTGCTTTGTAGAACATGAGGTGATCAATAGAACTGAATTGGCTGTTAATTAAATTTAGTCTATTATTATCTTAAAGGGGTAGCCTAGTTTAAACAACCCTTTTATATCCTAAAGGTCCCCAATGGTAAGTTGATCATATGGAGTTGTTAGTTGCCAACTAACCAGTTTGGCTTTGGGCTAAACCTAAGGGCATTGTCTTGGCAGTTCCCTGGTATTCATACTTTAAACCATTGGTTGCGCAACCTTTTCTCGTTGAGGGCCACATTGTCAGACTGAAGGAATCCCAAGGGCCAAAAATAAACATTAAAGGGGTATTACCAACTGAAATACTGTATTTATGGCATATTGTATGTACAGTATATACTATAAATGTCATGTGTTTGGTTAGTGATGCCTCTTGCTTAGGTGTTGCAGCCTCTGGGGCCTTTCAAAAAAGGTGTGTATATGTAATGACAGATCATGTGACACTTAGATTGGACATACTGTAGGTGGACATCACTTCACTAATTATGGGGCTTCTGAAGGTAATTGGTTGCACCAGAGCTTTTTATGGGCTTCCTAACAAAGGAGGTGAATACATACGCACATGGCAATTTTCTGTTTTCTATATCTAAACAATAGTTTTATTTACATATTTTTCTCATTTCATTTCACCAACTTAGACTATTGAGTTCTGACCCATCACATAAAATTCAGATTAACAAAATTTTTAACTTAAGGCTGTAATGTAACAAAACATGAAAAAAGTCAAGGTGGGTGAATACTTTTGCAAGGTACTGTATAAGCCAGGAAAACCAGCATTCCCACAGCTAGCCGCTGCAGCTTGTCATGGCAGCCTTACATGCCATACAGGCATACTGCAAAGCAAAGTCATGAAAACTATATATATATATATATATATACAGTATATACAGTATATACAAATACATTTATACATATACCATGCATTTAAAAAGTCTTCAGACCCTTTTGCTTTTTTCACATTTTATTATGTTGTGACTTTGTGCTAGAATAAAAAAAATCTAATTTCCGCCCTTCAATCTGCACTCAATATCTTATAATGAGAAAGTAAAACTGAATTTTAGAAATGTTTGCAAATTTATTAAAAATTTAAAATTAAGGGGGTTATTTATCAAACTGGTGTAAAGTTGAACTAGCTTAGTTGCCCATAGCAACCAACCAGATTCCACATTTCATTTTTGATAGCTTCTTTGGAAAATGAAAGGTGGAATCTGATTGGTTGCTATGGGCAAATAAGCCAGTTCTACTTTACTTCTAAACATTAATAAGGCGGCTCACTAACGGAAAATTACGGATGTCTGGTGCTCCACTGAGGAAGAAGCCAATGAGGGCTTTGAAACGCGTTTGGTGTTCCCTAGTAAGCAGAGGAACTTTATGGATCAACAAAAGTGAAATGCACTAATACACCAGCAAATATTATTTATCGGGAGCGCTCCTAAAGCTGGGATTCACAAATTAAAGTCTCCATCTACAGCGCATCAGAATATTTGCTAAGCAGCAAACATCGAGGCAGCGCACGGAGGAGACAAGAGAAGTCAGAAGCACATGACCGGAGTCAGGTCACGTGAGACGCCGAGCGAGGAGAGACGGTGAAAGCAATTTACTCAGGTCAGTTTGGATGCGGGACGCCGCATGAAAAAAAACACTGTGGTTGTAAGTATCACCATCTCACCCTAAAGCCCGCTAAACCTATATTTAATAAGCGATGTTGTTTTATGAGTACTCGAGATCTGAACTTAACCACTGAAATTGAACCAAACGCTGCTGGTTATATATATGTGCATGAACTACTCAGGATCTGGACATAAATACTTAATGTGAATCATTAAGGACCGCATTCCCATTGTGGTATTACAGAGTATCAATTTTCTTTAATGCTGGACATTTTTTTAGTATCTGGACTCTGAACTTTAAATATTGAGTGGATAAAAGTTTTTTTGGGGGAGTTTTTGAGAGCAAGTACTCGCTATATGTTTATGTGAATGTTGATGCACTACTTATGTGAACGTTGTTGCACTGCTTTTAAGTATTATTAAAATCACTGCATGTGACCATATTTCTGTGTCTCTACCCAAATTCCCAAATTCACCAGTTCTACTTTACACCAGTTTGATAAATGACCCCCTAAAGTTTCACATTGACATATGTATTCAGAATCATTTGCTAAAATTTAGCTCTGGGGCCTCCCATTTGTCTTTGAGATGTTTCTACACCTTGACTGGAGTGCAACTTTGGTAAATTAAGTTGATTGGACATGATTTGGAAAGATACACCCCTGACAATGCGTATAACACCAAAAACTAAGCCATGAGGTGAAAAGAACTGCCTGTAGAGGTCAGATACATTATTGTGGGGAGGCACAGATCTGGAGAAGGGTATAAAAATTCAGCTGCACTGAAAGTAGCACATTAGGTTTCATAGTTCTTAAATGGATGAAGTTTGAAACATCCAGAACTTATCCTAGAGCTTCCAGACCCACCAAACTAAGTAATCAGGGGAGAAGAGCCTTGGTAACAGAGGTGATCAAGAACTCAATAGTCCTGTGTGAAGATGGGCAAAACTTTCAGAAGGTCAACCAAAACTGCAGGATTCCACCAATCTTGGTGTTACGGTGAGTAGCCAGAAGGAAGCCTCTCCTCAGTAAAAGACACATAAAAGCTCACCTGGAGTTCGCAAAAAAAAAGCACCTGAAGGACTTTCAGAAACAAGATAAAACATTTTGTGCTCAATTCTAAGCATCATGTCTAGAGGAAACCAGACACTGCTCATCAACTACCTAATACCCTCCCTAGAGTGAAGCATGGTGGTGGCACCATCATGCTGTGGGAGTGTTTTTCAGCACCTGGTCAGGGTTGAGAGAAAGATGAATGGCGCAAAGTACAGAGATATTCTTAATTTAAACCTGAGTGTTCTGGACCTTGGAATGGGCTGAAGGTTCACCTTCCATCAAGACAACAGCCCTAAGCACGCAGCCAACACAGCAAAGGAGTGGCTTAGGGACAACTCTATGAATGTCTCTAAGTGGTCCAGCCAGAGCCCTAACTTGAAACAATCAAACATCTCTGGGATAATTTGAAAATGGCTATCCATCGACAGTCCCCATCCAACCTCACATATGTTGAAAGGATCTGCAGAGAAGAATGGCAGAATATCTCCAGTCCTAGGTGTGCAAACCTTGGGCATCATATCCCGAAAAATGGAGGCTGTAATCGCTGCCAAAGGTGCTTCAACTAAGTCCTGAGTAAAGGGTCTGAATATTTTTGTCAATGCAATATTTTCCTTTTTTTCTTTTTCAATAAATTAGTAAAAATTTATTAAGATTGGCATTTTAGACACTGGTCTTAATCATCCCTATCTGTGGGGGTGGACTCGCCAGAGTTATAAAGAGGCGCAGGCCTCTACATAACTTTGGCGGATCCACCGCCACTTTTAAATGTAAGACAGCTTCCTAGCGTATTTTAGTATAATAAATGACCCCCTCTGTTTTCACTTTCTAATTATGGGGTATCGAATGCAGAGCGATGGGGAAAAACTCTATTTTTTTTATTATTTTTGCACAAGGCTGGAACAAAATGTAAAAACAGTAAAAGGGACTGAAGATTGTCCGAATGCATTGTACATGCAATAAAAAGACAAATATATTACTGAACATTATCTCAGTTAACTAGTCATTCTATTTAAAAGAAGTGGGCAATTGTTAGTAAAGCTTACAACTGCAGTCAATGTGCTGCAAAAATGGAGAGTATATCCTGGAAACGAGCATTTGTTGCTTGTCTTTGAATTGTTCATACTTATTACATCACACAATTCTTGGTAATTTTTGCTTGCATGCATGAGAATCTGTATGATATTCCCTCAGTGTAATAGGGCCTTTAACCTCCTTACAATCAACTTATTTAATTGAAATCAGCACCTCAGAAGTACAGCATATCTAAACTCATGGCAAAAGCTGAAGATGAAAGACACACTGCAAATAGCAAACCTTAACTCACAAAGACTAATCCTCTGAGCTAAAACCCCTGTGGAGGAAAGTTCTAGGGAGCCATAGCTGAAAGACTGCCTTCCCCTTGGGCAAACAAGGCTAATGCCGTTAGGAATATTAGCATAACTTTAACAGAATCTGTACATTTTACCACATTAATGTAAACATGATAAACACTAAGCAACTAAGCCAGTTTTCTTTTGCACCAGTTTTGATAAACTTCCCCCACTATGTCTGTACTCCGTACACAGCTGAGAAGTCAGCAATGTGGAGAGGGGGGAATATCTTTAGCAAAAATTCGAAATCAATAATAAAGTATATTAGAAAAATGATTTTTAAGGCATTTGGGATGTTTAAAAAAACACTTGAGTAAAAGTTTAGTTACTCTTTAAAAGGTCTACAGGTACCTTCTCTAGTACACATTTATGCTAAAAAAAATCATTATAGGTATGGTCGTCTTTACTGTTAGACCTAATGCACAATGCAATATTTCATACCTATATTGTAGATTAATTAAACGGCATCCATGAGCTGCTATGGACTCTATGTCATGAGAAAACAGATCAGGGCAATTGCCATATTTTGGAGCTATTGCTCATTTATTCTAGGGTAGTGTATAGAGATGAGTGAATTTCAAAAAAAATCTATTTTGCCGGTTCACCGAATTTTCCATAAAGATTAGATCCGAATTTATTCGCTGCGAATCGCGTTAAAAAATAGCTATCTCCTGGCGGCAGAGAGCCTGTATAGTGGTGTAGAACACTGTGCCTTGCAGTAACACGCATAGGGAGTCTGCTGTGGTAGTGAAACAATACTGTGAGTCAATATCACACATACATGACAGGCCTCGCTCTTAGAATCACTGCACACTTGAGTTATTTGGTCAGTTTTGGCCCCGTAACTGCCAAAATAAGTGAAGTGTGAACTCAGCCTTACAGGTCAATGTTAGTGCCAGGTATAAAGTACCGTGCAGAGGCCCAAGATCCTACTGTAGCGTGAAAGAGCGCACAACTTTTACACCGTCATCAGCTGATTCCACATAGATGTCTACAGAACCTGTTTTATTAAACGCTTATACAAGTAGAGCCCCCTTGATAGAGTGGATAGGGTGTCAGCAGTAAGTTTGTGTTGACGTCACCAATTATTTTGCCCTTCCTCTGATCCGTCAGAACAATAACCCAGTCAGCATTTGGTCATTAATCCATCAGTAAGCCCAAAAAAAACAGGAACGGATCCAAAACAGAGATGACACGTGAATGGAATATTTGCATGTCTTCTGTGTTTTCTACCCACTCCTGCTTTTGGCTACCAAATCATAATCCAATTCTGATGGGACCATACAGGCCTTACAGCTACTACACAGACAGGATCTATTGTGTGTCATTTTTCCTTCCTTCTGACAGATCAGAAGAAGGGTCAAATAAATGATGACCAGGCAGGCCAAAGGTCAACCAGGCCAAAAAGGCAATATAGATGCCCACTCATGGAGTGGGGAGGGTGGGGGAACAGCTTGAGAAGTCCACAGAGTGGCCCAATGACATAGTGTTGAGGTAGCAGCAGCATGAGGAGATGTCACGCTCATGTGTGGGAGGAAAGTACCACACTGAGTATACGAGGGAAAGGGGATACCGGAATAGGGCCTGGAAACTAGGGAAGAAAGATGGCCACCTCCTAGAGAAAACCCTAACTCCAGTCCTGACAGACTACCAGTACAAACAGGCCCCAAAGGTAGACAAGTTCATACACCATTTACCTAGAATCCTATCTCACTCTATGGGTCCCTGGAACTAATGTTAGGACTGAGTCTACCTGTTCCTCCAAAGGGAAGGATGAACAGGAGTCTCCCTCAGGCCTAATGACAAACAACAGGGAAAGGCAACAAACACATATATCAAAACAAAATACTAAAGGGAGCGGAAACACTTATCTTCAATGAAGCTTTGGGAGCACCAGGAACTCAGCCGAGAACCAAACACAAGCTAACCACAAGTCCAACCGAAGCTCTAAACCGCATAGCATAGTGAAACAACAATAAAAAGAGAAGGTTAAATGACCACAATAGCAACACCTGGGGATAGACGTTGTGGCAAGCACCAGAAACAACACAGAGGTGTGGAGGTGGCAGCAGCAGCAGCATGAGGAGGCCACAGAGTGGCCCAGTGACATAGTGTTGATTTAGGAGCAGCATGAGGAGACCACAGAGTGGCACAATCACAGTATGGAGGTGGCAGCAGCAGCATGAGGAGGCCAAAAACTCGCAAGGTGACATAGTGTGGAGGTGGCCGCAGCAGCAGAAGAATGAGGAGGCCACAGAATGGAACAATGACAGAGTGTGGAGGTGGCAGCAGCAGCAGCATGCGGAGACCAGAGAGTGGCAAAATGACAGAGTGTGGAGGTGGCCGCAGCAGCATGAGGAGACCACAGAGTGGCACAGTGACATAGTGTGGAGCTGGCAACAGCAGCATGAGGAGACATGAGTGGTGAGGTGGCAGCAGCATCAGGAGACCACAGAGTGATCCGGTGACAGAGTGGGAAGGTGGGTGCCAATAACAATACCCACTGATGATGGTGGGTGTAAGAAGGAACACTTGGCATCAGATGTGTGGCATCAGTTGGATGGCAGCATCAGAATAGTAGCTGAGGCAGGTAGCCAGAAGAAACCCGTCTCTTTTGTCAATGCGTGGACAGGCGAGTTCTCTTTGGGGTAACTATGGCCCCCACCGCACTAAACAACCGCTCTGATGCCACACTACTGGCTGGTCAGGACAGCTTTTCCAGGGCAAACTCGGCCAATTGCAGCCACAAATCCAGTTTGGCTGCCCAGTAGTCCAGCGGATCTTCAATGTGGGGTGGCAGGGTGCTGTCCAAGTATGCCACGACCTGCTGGTTCAGCTTCTGCTCCATTTTTAGCTGCTGCTAGTGAGTAGTCTCTTCACTAGGCCGATGAAGAAAGCTGCTCATCAGACTCTAGACTCAAGTTGCTGCTGATGGAGCTGGTACTGCTCCTACATGCCCCCCCCCCCCCGCTCCCACCCCGCCACAGCAGCCATGGCAATGGAACGTGAGCACAGAAGGCCCCCCCAGTCAGACCTGTGAGAGGATGGACCATGGTGCAGATAGGCAGCGGCCAACTGACTACAAAGCACCCATTTTGGACCAGTAGGGAGGGTCTAACATGGTGGAGAGTAAATATACATCCCTCTGCCAAATGGTGACAATTCGGCTGTCACTATGCAAGCAACTGAGCATACATCAGGTTATTTGCGCAAGTGACTCGGAGGGACTCCCTGCCTCCATCTCCACTACATACTGCCACGGGGTGTCTGTGTCCTCTGCCTCCACTTTCTGATCTCCCTCTTGCTCCTCTGGCTGCTCCTGCTTCTCCTTTCCTGTCACCTGTGTAGACAAACCACCCATTTTGCTAAACATTGCTTGTGCTCCAATGTCCTCCTCCTCCTCCAGTTAAACCGCCACAGGGCTCATGTGGTCGTGAGATGTAGCCACCACGTCTCTAGTCCCCTGACCAGCCAGATGTACCAGCATCTTTTTAAGGACATGAATCAGTGGAATGACGCTGTTCATCACGTTGTCCTGGCGACTGACAAATAAAGTGGTATCCTCAAAGGGCACGAGCAAATGGCAGGAGTCACGCATGAGCATGAGCTGCCACTGGCTAACATCGAAGTTACACAGGGGAGTACCTCTGTCTGCCTGTATCATCAAGAAATCATTTATGGCCTTTCTCTGTTCGTATAGTAGGTCCAACATATGGAGGGTGGAATTCCAACGGGTGGAAACGTCGCATATTAGCCTATGTTGGGGGATGCCATTCTGCTGCAGCTCAAGGAGGGTGTGCTTTGCGGTGTACGAGTGGCTGAAGTGCATGCAAAGTTTCCTGGCCATTTTAGGATGTCTTGCAGATGGGTGGAAGACATCAAGAAACGCTTGACAACTAGATTGAACACAGGGGCACATGGCTCATCCCTCCTTGACGCAGCAGCGACACCATTTTCTTCCCATTGTCGGTCATCATGGTTCCAATTTTGAGTTGTTGTGGGGAAAGCCAGGATTCGATTTCTTGATGAAGGACCTGGAACATTCTTTCCCTGTGTGACTCCGTTCGCCCAGGCAAACTAGGTGCAGAACAGCGTGACACTGCCGTGCCCTGCACATGTGGTATGCTGGTGGGGGCACTGTGAATTGTCCCTGCACTGGAGGCTGAGGACACGGTGGAGGATGAGGAGGCAGAGGCGGACATTGTTGAAGGACCAACAGCGTGAGAACGTGGAGGCGGAAGCAGCGTCACCTGGCCACGTGGCTGGTTTGGATGGGCAGAAACACTATTTACCCAGTGGGCCGCAAAGGACACGTCGGCACTGCCGTGCACTTTGGCAGACATCGACAGGCTCAAGGACTGGCACACCTTCTGTTCTACATAGTTTGTGCAAAGTAATGACGGCTTGGGACTCTCCACTTCGGTTCGGCACAAGTCATCAGTTCTCTGAAAGGTGCAGAGTCCACCACTTGGAAAGGGAGGGACTGCAGCACCAGCAACTTGGCCAGGAGCACGTTCAGCTTCTGCGCCGTTGGATGAGTGCATGCATACTGTTGTCTCTTGGCAATCGCTTCAGTGATGGATTTCTGACGGAATGACTGACAAGAAGTAGGAGGGCGAGGAGCAGGAACATCAGGACCGGTAGATGATGGGAAGAACAGATGGCTCCCTTCGGATGAGGTACTGGAGCCTTGACTGCCTGAAATCGGGTGCGTGGGACTGAGTGTGGCAGCAGTTGCTGCAGCAGGCTGGACCACCACATTGGAGCCACGGTTCTCCCAGGCCACTTTATGGTGACGCTGCATATGTTGACGCAGGGTCGTGGTGCTAACATTGGCACCCTCGCCAAGCTTCACCTTCTGTACACAGATTTGGCAAATGGCCATGTTCACCTCCTATGGCTACTTAACAAAAAACTGTCACACCGCTGAGTAGGTGATTTTATCACCAACACTTCGCACTGACTGACTGCTACCGCCGCTGCCTCCGTTAACCCTTGCACCACTACTTTCCGGGCAGGTATGCTTCTGCGAAGCAGGTGGTTTTGCCAAGGTATGTTTGCCTCCCGACGTCTTACGGCTGCCACCTTGCTGACTCCCGGCCACGCTACTAACTTGCTGGCTCCGCCACTGCCTCACGGCCAAGCTGCCTCCCTCTTCTCCCGATGATGATGAAGCTCTTTCGTTACCCGGCTCCCAATTGTAATCGGCTATATTATCATCAAGTACTGTCTGCGTGTCACTGATGTCCTCCCCAACGGTCTCTGAGCCAGGAGGCTGACCGCTCGCAACACCAGCTCCCATCCCACTCTCCTTATCACTACTTACCCGCCTACCGGAGGAAGAGGCGGATGTCTCCTCCAGATCTTGGCTGGGCAGTAGCTGCTGACTGTCCTCTAGTAGCTCGTCTTCGTGGTATAGTGGAGCTGAGCCCACAGCATATAATACTTCTCTGGCTGAGGGAACAGAAAAAGGACAGAGGCAGGTTGAGGACAGATGAGGGCACAGGGCCTGTTCCCAGGTCATGCCAACTAAGGGTTGTGTCTGACAAACCCACCGACTCTTAGATGGGGGTGTCTGATGTCACTTGGGACGAAGTGGCTGACCGAGTTAACCATTCAAGAACCGTTGGGTTGCTGGCCAAGACACAACTGCTAGATGACACCGGAAGCTCAGGCCTCTGGCAGTGACCCCTGCTGCCACGCCCCCTAAGGCCTAATTCACGCATCCGTAGTGTGTTGCGGATCCGCAAGTTGTGGATCCGCAACACACCTTGCCACCAGCCCTATAGAGAAGCCTATACTTGTCCGCAATTGCAGGCAAGAATAGGACATGCTCTATATTATTGTGGAGCCGCCGGCTGGAAGATCGGCGGCGCGCTCCGCAAATGCGGATGCGGAGAGCACAGTGTGTGCTCTCCGCATCCATCACGTCTCCATTCAAAATGAATGGGTCCTCACCCATTCGCAGATTCGCGGAACGGGTGTGGACGAACATTGCGGACGTGTGAATAGGGCTTTACTCAGCTGCGACCATTGCCTGCACCAGAAACATTTAGGCCTCTGCCACTCCCCTGTGCAGGGCCTGTCACTTCTCTGTCTGACATACAGTTAGATCAAATAAATAAATAAAAAGGAAATTAATACACCCCAAAAAGGCTGTAATTTTCTCACTTCACAACACAACGGAAAATAAGCCCTTCTTTTTTTCAACTTATACATGCCAAAAAAAGGCCTTAGAACATATAACTGCACCGCTGATCAGCAAATAATAATTTTTGTTTTCCACTAATACATGCCAAAAAAGGCTGTAATTTTCTCACTTCAGCACACAACGGCTAATAATCCCTTGTTTTTGCACTAATACACCCCAAAAAAGGCTTTAGAACATATAACTGCACTGTACAAGGGCTAATAAGACGTATAAATATTTCCTAGTAATACACCCTGTTAATGGCTGTATCACACAGCACTTGCACCCCAATAACAAGAAAGGTTTGCTGGAATTACAGAGGTATCATCTATTGCAAACCTGAAAGCAGCAGTATAATGGTAATTTGGATCCCCAGTCAGTGCAGCAAGGTGTAATTGGATTGTTCAGGCTGTTCAGGCTGTACACTCCCCTATTGGACTTGATTCTGCTTTAAAGGGTTTCTGTCACCAACTTTTGACATTATAAGCTGTCTGACATTAGCTATGTGCTAATGTCAGACCAGCTTGATAATGTCTTTTTTATAAAAATCCGCTGTATATATAGTCTGAAAAACTTACTTTTATATTATGTAAATTAGCCTCTAGGAGCAGGGGGGGCGTTGCCCTGCTCCTAGCGGCTCCGTCCGGCAACCTGCTGGCACGCCCCTTCACACTTTGATTGACAGTGCAGGGCAGCGATCCTCCTGCACTGTCTCGCTTGAAATCGCGCGCCGCGCTGCCGCTCTGTATTCGGCGCAGGCGCGGTGAGCAGAGGACGCTGGTGCCTGCTGTCCTCTGCTCACCGCGCCTGCGCCGAATACAGAGCGGCGGCGCGGGCGCGCGATTTCAGAACGAGACAGTGCAGGAGGATCGCTGCCCTGCACTGTCAATCAAAGTGTGAAGGGGCGTGCCAGCAGGTTGCCGGACGGAGCCGCTAGGAGCAGGGCAACGCCCCCTGCTCCTAGAGGCTAATTTACATAATATAAAAGTAAGTTTTTCAGACTATATATACAGCGGATTTTTATAAAAAAGACATTATCAAGCTGGTCTGACATTAGCACATAGCTAATGTCAGACAGCTTATAATGTCAAAAGTTGGTGACAGAAACCCTTTAATACTGTGGAATAATTTCTCCCTATCCTTTCTCTACACTTCTAATGATCTTTCCCTGAACTTCTATTCAGCAAAATAAAAGTTTTCAAGTCTTTCCTAGCAATTTCCCTAGCGCCTGCTGACGTCTCTCCCTGCACTAAGTACACTGGAAAATGGCTGAATCCAAGATGGCTGAGGCTATTTATAGGGCTGTGACATCACAGGGGATGGCTGGCTGCTGATTGGCTGCATGCATGACATTGTGGGTGACCCCTCGACCCCAGAGTTATTTGTTCCATGTCCTAACATGTGCAGCAGCCATTTTAGGAAAAAATACGATTCGTTAACATGAAGCATCAGGAAATTCGGATTCGGTGCGAATCAAATTTTTTCTGAAATCTGGATCGATTTCCACTTCGTCAACTTCGATTCGCTCATCTCTAGTAGTGTATTTAGCTTCATGAAAGCCTCATACAGTAGCACACAGAGAGCCTATGGCTCCATAATACATGCAATACCATAGAGACTGTGTGAACAAGGCACGAGACAATAGCAAAAACGCTTCCATTACAATAATACAACCGCATGCATCCATTATGAACACCATTGAAAGTCAATGGGGGACGGATCCGTTTTTTATTGTGAGAGATTTTATCAGAGAAAACTGATCCACCCCCATTGACTTAAATTGTGTGCCAGGACAGGTCGGTGTAGCTCGGCTTCGTCAGGCGAACAGCAAAACGCTGCAGGCAGCGTTTTGGTGTCCGCCTTCAGAGCGGAATGGTGACTGAACGGAGGCAAACTGATGCATTCTAAGCAGATCCTTTTCCATTCAGAATGCATTAGGGCAAAAATGATCCGTTTTGGACCTCTTGTGAGAGCGCTGAACGGATCTTACAAACGGAAAGCCAAAACGTCAGTGTGAAAGTAGCCCAGAGTCTTGTGTATCAATTTGACAGATCAATGCATGACCACTGAGGATTTCTCATTTCCACTATCTATCTGTGGTTTCTTACTATCCCTTTCCCCATCTTCACATCATGATGCTTCATCTGTCACATGCAGTCCTGCTGTCAGTAACATTATCATGCAAGTGAACAGTTTTCTTGCCATTAAGGGTGCATTCACATCACCGTTTAGCTTTCCGTTCTTCTGATTCGTCAGAAGAAGAGAGAAAGAAAAAAAAAACAGGATCCTGTAAAAAAAACAGATCTCAGATGGAAATGGCTTAGGGTACTTTCACACTTGCGTTGTGAGGATCCGTCAGGCAGTTTCGTTGCCGAGACTGCCTGCCGGATCCGGAAATCTGCATTCAAACGGCTCCATCTGACAAATGCATTGAAACACCGGATCCATCTCTCCGGTGTCATCTGAAAAACCTTTCTGGTATTTATTTATTTTTTGCATTTTTAAAGGTCTGCGCATGCCGGAACACTTGGTGCCGGATCTGGCATTAATGCATTTCAATGGAAAATTCTCCGGCCGAATACCGTAAGAGTGACTGAACTGAAGACATCCTGATGCATACTGAACGCATTGCTCTCCATTCAGAATGCATTAGGATAAAAGTGATCCATTTTTTTCCGGTATTGAGCCCCTAGGACGGAACTCAATACCGGAAAACTTTAACGCAAGTGTGAAAGTACCATCAAACGAATGACAACTGATGCAGCACGATCCGTTTTTTTACAGGATCCTGTTTTTTTTTTTTTTTTCCTCTCTCTTCTTCTGACAGATCAGAAGAACGGAAAGCTAAATGGTGATGTAAATGCACCCTTAGGGTGGGTTCACATCAGCGTTATGGATTCCGTTATGGCTTACCGTTATAGCATGGTTATAAAGGTAAATAACTGAATCCATAAGACGGAAGTCAAAACAGAAGCCTTTAAGAGGCATTCCATTTTGATCCGTCATAATATGGGAATCATAACGGATCCGACTGGTTCCCGTTATGGGAGACGGAAAACAAAGTCCTGTCGACAGGACCCTTTTTTTTTCGTTCTGCATAACGGAAACGGGATGGATCAGTTATGATCCCCATAGACTTCTATTATGACAGAAAGCAAAACGGAATGCCTTTTAAACGCTTCCGTTTTGCATTCCGTCATAATACAAGTCTATGGGCAGCATGACGGATCCGTCCTGTTTCCGTTATGCAGGACTGGACATCTGCATAAGGAAGCCAGGACGGATCCATTCTGCTGCCCATAGACTTGTATTATATAGGATCAAAACGGAATACCTCTTAAAGGCTTCCGTTTTGATTTCCGTCTTATGGATTCTGTTAACCATGTTTTAACTGAAAGCCATAACAGAATCCATAATGCTGATGTAAACCCACCCTTACATGTTTAGCACACAGCTGCTTCCAATTTTCTTTTGACTCTAACCCTAAGTTCACACCTGAGCGTTTTACAGCGCGTTCAAACGCATCCATAGGACACCTGCAGTGAAGTTAGTGAAGACCAGCTCTGTATAGGGGGGTCTTGCAGTGAAGTTCCCAGATCTGGCTGAAGCCTGTAGTCCTTCTACAAGCTCTCCTCTTATCAGATAAGGCTTTCATTTATACACTGAGCAGCCCGCATATCTTCCCTGAGCTGTACATTCTCCAGAACTGCTAAGGGAGTGTCTGCCAAGCACAGGCATGTGGAGAAGTTCACACACACAGCCCAGCACTGTTATCTCCTGTCAGGAAGAACCTGGCTTTTTATAAATTCCCTTACAATGTTGACTCACTATCAGTTCCCAGTGCATGCAGTGCTCTGTCCTCATCTGGTAGACAGAAGGAGCATAGCAACCTGATTTTATCTCAGGTAACAATAGCTAATACTGGGGACTTTTAGGTGGCTTTTAGGGGTTATTTTTTAAATAATCAGAAATTAAAACAGGGCCAACAAGGTGATATTAATCACCAAAATCCAATAGTAAAAAAAAAAAAATTTGACAGTTATACTTTAAATTAACATATCTGTGCATCATTTTTTTCTAAATCCAGTGAAAAATGTTGTGCTGATCAATCTATTAATATATCTTTTTATAATGTTTATAGGTCCTTTTCTGATAGAAAGCTGTGAAACCCTTGCCTAGACAAGCAGTCCTAAAAAGCCCCTTTAACCACTTAACTGTTTGGCCCGAGCTCAGCTCAGGCTGTGGCAAAACTACTTAAAAGGGTTGTCTTACTTCAGCAAGTGGTATTTATCATGTAGAGAAATTTAATGCAAGCCACTTACTAATAAATTGTTATTCACATTACACACTGATCGTTTCCATGATGACTAGTCGACCACCCCGCAATCAATCAGTGGTGGCCGTGCTTGCAAACTATAGGAAAAAGCACCAGCCTTTCTTGTGTCCGGGATCATGGGAGTGCACATAGCTAGTTCTTTTTCCTATAGTGTGGAAGCAAGACCACCGCTGCTGGATTGCAGGGTGGTCAAAACCATGTAAACGATCAGTGAATTTGAAATCTGTCATTCCAGGCTTTCATACAAGACCAAAATGACAGCTTTAGCCCAAGATAAGAAGGAAATATCACTGTTAGAGATCAAGTCGGGAACAATCGCGGGTAAAACCTGCTGTTACTTTCACTGTCAGCTACATTCACTGCATCCTGATTTCTAACAGTGATATCTTCCCTTGTAGTGAAGATATTGCTGTCATTCTGGTATTGTTTGAAAGCTTGGAAAGCCAATATCTTTAGCAGCTACCAAACCAGAGATATGTGCAGCTAAAGCAGTCCCCCTTCCCCTTCAGTCTTGAGGAGGAGAGGGAGCAGTTGCAGAACTGACAGGCTGCAGGAGGAAAGGAAAAATAGTAAAAATATATAGAAATGTAACATTACCATCAGTGTACTGACCCACATAATAAAGTTATGTTGTTTTTACCATACAGCAAACGCCGCAAATAAATTCCCAAAAATAATGTTAAAATTGCAGTTTTTTTATATTTTCCTCTAAAAATAAAATAATAAAAGTTACTACACTATGTATATCAAAAAATGATTCCTAAAAAAACCTACTACTATTCCCGCAACATAAAAAAGAATTTAGGAGAAAAAATTTAAAAGTTATGCCTGCTGGAACATAAACAGGGGAAATATTATTGGTCCTTAAAGGGGTTGTCGAAGTTATTTTTATTGATGAACTATCCTCAAGATAGGTCATGAATGTCAGATCAGCGGGAGTCCGACCGCCGGCACCCCACCGATCAGCTGTTTGAAGAGAAGGCAGGCTCTGTGCCAGTGCTGCCTCCTCCTTATTGTTTACCTGCTCGCCATCGCATCTGTAGAGGTGAGCGGGTGTAATTACACCCAAGCCGTCCCATTTATTTCAATGGGACATATCGCTCCTATACAAGTGTATAAAATGCATATAGTTGTGCGCCAACAAGATTAACTTCAGACAGATATTAAAAATCTACAATTTAAAAAAGTGACTTTTTGGGAGGGTTTTTCCAATTTTAATGTAACTGTTAGGAGGTTAATGTGTACACAGTATGTAGTAGATTTGCATGCAGTCAAAATTTTAAAGAGGTATTCCAATAACTAAAAGTTATCCCCTACCCACTGGATAGGAGATAACCAACTTGGTGGTAGTCCATTTCCACACCGATCCCAAGCACAGGGTCCTGTACCCCTGTGCTGATGAAGCAGCAGGTTTTGCATGTGCCCTGCCAGTTCATTCATTCTTTATGGGGCTGCCGATAAAAGCCAAGCACCGTGCTCAGTATGTACTTAATGGCAGTCCCCTCTTCCCTACTTGACCAGTGACATGCTGACAAATACAATGTCCAGCTTTCTATAAAAAGTCATTTTATATGATGTATATATTTAGTTTCATATTATAACAGTAATGGTCAAGGGCGTAACTACAAAAGGTTAAGCCCCATAAGAAAATGTTTGTATGGGACCCCTAAGCAATTTTCCCACAATTCCTCTAACAGTTTAGATGCTGTGGTTGCTATTGACTGCTGCATCTGAGGGTTTAAATAACTAGGATTGGAGTTATCTCCATTCCTGGTCATTACAGCCAGCTTGTGAGTCTGCTCAATACATGATCTACCCACCCATAATGGATAAATCCATCATGGGTCATTAAGGGGTTAACTTAATAGAATCTCTTAATATGTCCCATCAATATTGTAGGCCATCAGTACTCATTATAGAGGTCTAAACTCCAGGTTCCCAACCTCTGTCTTCACTGCACCCTGCTAGGGGGGCTTCTTCTTTTTTCCTAAGAAGAGGCAACAAAAGAAGAGGGAATCGGGAAAGGGGCCAAGGAGATCACAATGACATATCACAGTCTAATAAAAATGGCAGGCGGAGTGAAGACTATGACAATGATTGTGTGTTGGACAGGACAGCTCACTTGGGAGGAGGAGGTGAAATCCGAGAAGGAGGCTGGTGGCCGCGGCAGCAAAAAAGGGCAGAGGCAACGTATGACCAAAACTTCCCAAACAACTGCCAGTTTCAGGTCTGCTTCTAAGGTGGTAAGCTCGGAAACTGATGATACCACTGATACTGTGGGCGCAGACTCAAAACATGCCAGACCTTGGCCAGGATTGGCTGCTGCTAGCTACTGCTGTGTGCAAGATCTACAGGATGAAAATAAGTCAGTGGTCTTCAAACACAAAAATAGGTACCAGGGTTCTACTGCAGGCGGCATCACTGGATCATGTGGGTAAATAAAACTGGCCAGCATTCCAAATCCGAACTAGTTTGTCCTCCTTCACACAATCTTTTTTTTTTGTGGCAGCCAGGTCCTATCCCGAAGCAATAAAGCGTCCTTGTCATCATCATCAGCTGCTTCTCCTACTGCTCAGGATCCTCCTTCTCATTGTCTTCCGTGCCATCGTGAGACATCTGTAACAGAATGTGTGGCGATGAGAAAACTATTCACAACCAGCAATGAGCTTAATTCCCACCTGGCCACGTTGCTGGGGGTGCAGTCGCTGTCGTACCACTTATTGAATTTTTCTGATTCAGGCATGTGCTTATCCTCGCCGGAAGATACCTAGCCAATATTATTTCTGTTGTACTCTTAATTGTCACTTTGCAGCTGCTGACAACTCAAGAGGATTGTCTTTTCTGCTGCAGCAAAGGGTGTGTGTTCATGCTCTCCCTATCACAACTCAGGAGGCAGTTCAAGGATGAAACTGAGCATCTGCAGCCATCTCAGTGATCCAGACAAAGAAATTTAAAAAAAAAACTGCAGGTGGCAATTTGGGGGGGTTTAGAAAGCAAAAATGTGTAAAAAAAATTAGAAAAAGAGATAACGAAGATGTACAATCAAACTAAGTCCTCAGAGTCATATAACAATTTGCCGGTCATGGACATTTAACCGTTCGGATGCCGTGGTCAATACTGAGCGCGTGAAAACCCAGTGCCGATTGGAGGAGCCGTTGCATGTATGAGGCACCCCCTGTAAATAAGAATGACAGGAGGCTGCTGCATAGTGTTTTCTATGAAGCGCCTGCCTGCTAATGCATTGGAGTCTATGAGAATAGCAATCTAATTGTAAAAAAAAAAAAATACATTTTTAAAAATAAAATAATTTAGAAAATTCAAATCACCCCCTTTCCCTAAAATGAAAATAAAAACAATATAAAAAAATAAATATCATGGGTATCCCCATGTGTGAAAAAGCCCATACTATTAAATATGAAAAAAAAAATCCCCAAAACTGAAAAAATGGCCCATTCACCGTTTGTGGTCCACAAAAAATGTAAGGATTTAAAAGTACTGCACACCCCAGAATAGTATCAATGGAAAGCACAGGTCATCCCTCAAAAAAATTAGCCCTCACACAGCCCCATATACATAACTACGAAAAAGTTCTAGGGGTCAGGCTATGGAGACAAAAAAATTAAACAGCTTTTTGTAAAGGTTTTTATTATTTTATCAGTATCAAAACGCAAGAAAAACTACACATATAAGGTATTGCCGAATGTGTACTGACCTGCATAATAAAAGTAACTGGTTAGTTTTATCGCATATCAAACGTCGTATATAAAAAAAACTATAAAACAGTGGCGGAATTGCTTTTCCTGCCTCCCACTACATCATATGCAATATTAAATGGTGTCATTGGAAAGTACAACTTATCTAGCAAAAAAACAAGCTCTCATATGGCTATGTGAACGAAAAAATAAAGAAGGCATGGTAGGGAGCACAAAACAAAAATGCAAAAACCATGAAACCTAAGTCAGGAGAAACAGTTTAAAGCCCTATTTAACTATTTTTTCACTTGCGCACGGCCGGCCGCCCTCTCTAGTCTCCCGACAAGTTGTTTGAGGTCTTGAGGACCTTTTCCACTCAGCCAATCAGTGGCTGCAGCTGTGTCACATGTCAGACCAGTGATTTCCTGCTGATCCCAATCACTGGCCTGACACATGACATAACTGCGGCCACTGATTGGCTGAGTGGGAAAGATCCTCAAAGTTCAAACTGCTTGTCTGGAGCCCAGAGAGAAGATAGCAGGACAACACAGAGGAGAAGGGGAGCTGCTGCAGACGGGACCAGGACCAGGTGAGCATAACGTTTTGTACATAATATTAATAGAGGGGGGAAATGTAACATGGGGGAGTGAAATGTGACATGGGGGGAGGGGGAATGTGACATGGGGGGAGGAATGTGACATGGAGAGGGAGAAATGTGACATGGAGAGGGAGAAATGTGACATGGAGGGGGTGATATGTGACATTTCCCCCCATGTGACATTTCTCCCACCCCATGTGACATTTCTCCCCCCTCCATGTCACATTTCTTCCCCCTCCATGTCACATGACCCTCCTCCATGTCACATTTCTCCCCCTCCCCCCTCCTGGACACCATTAGGCTAAGTTCACATCAGTGTTTGGCCTTTCCATTCTCCTGCTCCGTTATATTCGGGACATAACTGAGCCGAACGGAGCCTAGGAATCCCATAGACTATAATGGCGTCCGTTAGGTGTCCACTCTGAAGATGATTTTGGAGCGGAGTCAAAAGTCCTGCATACAAAACTTTTTTCTCTGCTCCAAAATCATCTTCGGAGCGGACACCTAACGGACGCCATTATAGTCTCTAGGTAATTTGATTTCAGCTCACCCGCCTTTTCTTGCTAGGTGCTGTGGGGAGTCGCTCTGGTAGATAGCCGTGCGGGTGCAGTACAGAGGCAAAACAAGAAGTCCAGAAAGTGCAATAAACAGTGTTTTATTCACACTTTGCACAAAATAAACGATAAACAGTCTCTTGGTGTTAATTCACACTCAGCAAACACAAAAAAGCAAAACCAAAGAGTCCAAAACCAGGTTCAATCACCTGTGAGATGTTTAGGTGCGCGTTCGCACCTGGCGGTCGGCCCAGCCGCAGGATAATCCACCTTCAGGCTTCCAGGACGACTGCACGACTCCTTGCTGGTCTCATCCTTCCAGCCCAGAGAGCAACACAACACTAGCAGCAGCTCAGGACAATCACAGCCCCACCTGCTGATGTGGCTGGCTTTAAAAAGCCCAGCAAAGTCCGGCCTGGACCGTGGGAGTAGGCACCCACCCAACTCTTTGCCTACTCCCAGTAAGAGCCGGCCCGGATTGGCTTTGCAGCCAAACTAACTATCAATGTCAAGCAGCACTAGCTGCTGCTGACACATAAAACCCGGCTCTCACCTCACCGAGGCCAGGAACCTCGGTGACACGTATCTTCCGTCCATGGCGGCACCTTGCGCCCTCTTACATACCTCCCCCTTTGTTCAACCCCGACAGGGTGAACACACGCCAAACACTGTACTCGAGACAGTGCATCCGCATTTCCTTGTAAGCGGCCTGCCCTGTGTTCCACTGTGAACTTGAAGTTCTGCAGAGACAAGAACCATCTGGTGACCCGAGCATTCCTGTCTTTCGCCTGGCACATCCACTTTAGAGGAATGGTCGGTCACCAGACGGAACTTTCTCCTAGCAGATAATAGCGGAGAGACTCTAGTGCCCACTGATGGCCAGGCACTCTCTCTCCACTATACTGTACCTGGTTTCGGCTGGGGTGAGTTTGCGACTCAGGAAAACCACGGGATGCTCCTCCCCATTGATTTCCTAGAGAGTACAGCCTGAGGCCCACTTCAGAGGCATCGGTCTGTACCACAAACTCTCTCTTGAAGTCGGGCGTCACCAAAACCAGGGACCCACACAGGGCCGACTTCAGAGCAGAGAAAGCCTTATCCGCCTGCTCATTCCACTGGATCGACACTGACCTGCGTCCTTTAAAGGCTTGTCAATGGAGCAGCAATTGTAGCGAAGTTGGGAATAAACCTCATGTAGTATCCCACCATGCCCAGGAATGATTTTACTTGCCGTAGTGACAGGTCGAGGCCAATTCTTAATTGCCTCAATTTTGTTTACCTGAGGTTTGACCACCCCCGCCCAATGACATACCCTAGGTATTTGGTCTCTTCTAACCCTATCACACACTTTTTGGGTTAGCAGTTAAGCCAGCTTTCCTAAGGGAGTCCACTACGGCCTGTACCTTCGGTGGGTGACTCTCCCAGTCGGTGCTATGGACAATGATATCATCCAGATACGCTGAGGCGTACCGTCGATGTGGACGAAGCACAATATCCATAAGCCTTTGAAACGTGGCGGGCGCCATGTAGACCAAAGGGTAATACCTTGTACTGATACAACCCCTCCGGTGTGATAAAAGCAGTTTTCCTTGGCAGCCTCCGTTAAGGGTACCTGCCAGTACCCTTTGGTGAGGTCCAAGACAGAAAAATACCTGGCTTGGCCCAATTTTTCAATGAGCTCATCCACCCTCGGCATGGGATATGCGTCAAACTTGGACACCTCATTCAGCTTGCGGAAATCGTTACAGAACCTCAATGTCCCGTCCGGCTTAGGTATTAAGACTATCGGACTGGCCCAATCACTTTTGACTCCTCAATGACACCTAACTGGAGCATCAGCTGCACTTCCTTCACAATGGCTTGTCGCCGAGCCTCGGGTACCCGATACGGCTTTAACCGGACTTTGGCCTGAGGCTCAGTGATAATGTCATGCTGGATTAGGGATGTGCGCCCAGGAGATCCGAGAACACATCCGTGTTCGACTAATGAACTCCTTAACTTCCTGGACCTGTTTGGAGGATAGGCTATCTGAAATTTTTACGGTGGCTGCTGCTTCCCGGACTTCGAGGTGAGGGGCTGGTTCCTTCTCACCTAGAAGCCCTGGCCGAGGGCTGTCATCGCTGGGCGAGTTCCTATCCTTCCATGGCTTCAGCAAATTCACATGATACACCTGCTCCGGCTTCCGCCGCCCTGGCTGGTGCACCTTGTAATTTACTTCCCCACTTTCTCGAGCACTTCATAGGGCCCCTGCCACCTAGCTAGAAATTTACTGTCAGGGTGGGTACCAGAACTAAAACTCGGTCTCCGGGATTAAAGTCTCGTACCCGAGCCTGACGATTATAGACTCTACTTTGGGCCTGTTGGGCTGCCTCCATATGCTCCCGGACCAGCGGTAACACCCTCTCCATACGTTCCTGCATCTGGGTAACATATTCAATTACGCTTTTGTGGGGACGGGCTGTTGTTCCCACGCTTCCTTAGCGATGTCCAACAGGCCCCGTGGGCGTCTGCCATAAAGCAGTTCGAAGGGTGAGAACCCAGTAGAGGCCTGGGGCACTTCTCGCACTGCAAACATGAGATAGGGCAGAAGCAGATCCCAGTCCTTCCCATCTCGGGACACCACCCTTTTAGCATATTTTTAAAGTTTGGTTAAATCTTTCCACCAGGCCGTCCGTTTGCGGATGGTAAACGGACGTCCATAGTTGCTTTATATGCAACAGTTTACACAATTCCCTCATAATCTTAGACATAAAAGGGGTCCCTTGGTCCGTCAGAACCTCCTTAGGTAGGCCCACCCGGGTAAACATCTCCATTAACTCCTTTGCAATGAGCCTAGCCGATGTGTGTCGAAGAGGCACCGCCTCTGGATATCGAGTAGCATAGTCCAGAATCACCAGGATATGTTGGTGACCCCTAGCAGACTTCGGTGCGGGTCCGACCAGATCCATGGCAATACGCTCGAATGGGACCTCAATTATTGGGAGAGGGACCAGGGACTTCTGTATGCGGCTGGGGGCTATTTACCTGACAGGTCGGACAGGACTTACAGAACTCCTCTACTTCCTTAAACAAACCGGGCCAGTAAAATCGCTGTAGTACAGCGGTCCTGCGTTTTCTGCCACCCCATGTGTCCCCCAAGAACATGTTGGTGGGCAAGCTCCATAACAAGCTTGCGATATGCGGTGGGCACCACCAACTGTTCAACTGGCTCACCTCGGATTTGGTTCACCCGATACAACATATCCTGAAGAATAATAAATCGTGGAAACATTAATTCAGCCCCAGGTTTCTGGGGTTTACCGTCAATCATTACAACACTTTCCCAGGCCCTGGTTAGGGTTTGGTCCCGGTGTTGTGCGGTCCCAAAATTTTCCCCGGAGACATTGAGGTCTGCCAACTCAGGTCCCGGTGGCAAGTCCTCCGTGTCTCCCACCATTACACTCAGTGGGGTTGTCTCCCCCTCTACCGCTGGAGCAGTGGTCACCCCTACCGCTGGCCCTTCAGATTCGGGCTCCCAGGGTTCTGGCCTTCCAGTGGTATCAGGCCACTCTACTAGGGTTACCCCTGTCTCGGGCCCATCCGACACTTTTATAGCCGGCCACAGCGCCGGGAAACCTGGAAGTCCCTCCCAAGTATCAGTTCATGTGGGAGTGTGGTAGCGACAGCCACCTCGTGGGTCCACTTACCAGCAGCTGTGGACAAAGTCACTAATGCAGTGGGGTAGTCTTTTAAGTCTCCGTGGATGCATAGGACCCGACTTTACGGCGGTATACTCCGCAGGCCGTACTAGGGTCAGCTCTTACCAGGAGACTAAACTCCCGAGTCCAGCAGGGCCACTGCCAGAGAATCTCCCACCGCTACCTGACACAGGTGGTTGTTGTCCTGCCCCTCACGGGTGCCAGTTGCACACAGCTTCCGTGCATACAGGGAGTGGCGATACCCGTAGTTCACATCCATCGGCTCACCCTGATGCGGACAGTCGGCCCTGATGTGGCCTGGCTCCTGACACCTCCAGCATACCACAGGAGGCGGATCCGCAGGGATACATTCCGTGCAGGTCTCTCTGTCGCGGTCGTCGGAACTGGGGTGGAGGCCTCCGAGGTTTGACTGGCCCCTTCCCAGCAAGACTCCCCTGCAGGTTTCTGGTGGCCTCGTAACGCTCCACCAGGTCGACCATCTCCAGGGCACTTACCGGAGACGCCTGGCCGACCCAGTGCTGGAGGGGATAAGGCAGGGCCCTCCAAAGATGTCCGCCAACAGTCGATCCAGCATGGCAGTAGGACTTAGTAGATCAGGCTGCAGCCACTTTTGCAGCCTGTGCAGCAGATCGTAGTACTGCGGCCTAGCAGGTTCAGTTGTTTTAAAGTCCCACTGGTGGACTCTTTGAGCGCGGACCAGCACGTTCACCCCAGTCTGGCTAGGATCTCTCCTTTCACTGTGTCATAATCGGCCGGCTTGGTCGTCCGACAAGTCGAAAAACACCTGCTGGGGTCCGGAAGCCAGGAACGGAGCGACCACCTCAGCCCACTGGTCACGGGGCAGCTTCTCCCTCACGGCCACTTTTCGAAGACTGCCAGGTAGGTCTCGGCATCATCCTCGGGGTCATCTTGGGAATTGCTGCACGGACCGCTTTCCGGGCATCATGGGCACGGTGAGAGGCTCAGTCGCTTGCAAAGCCATTACATGTTGCAACAGCAGCTGGTTTGTCTCCTGCTGCTGCTTGTTGGCCTCCCGCTGCTGTAAATTGGCCTCCACGAGGCCTTTACAACTGCCTCCATCTTGTCAAAGTTCACGTGTTGAAACTTTGCCGGCTTGACATATGACATTCACTTTGGAAAAAACTCGGCGTTTACGCCAGCCTCACTGCGCATGCCCGCATCCGACACCAAATGTGGGGAGTCGCTCTGGTAGATAGCCGTGCGGGTGCAGTACAGAGGCAAAACAAGAAGTCCAGAAAGTGCAATAAACAGTGTTTTATTCACACTTTGCACAAAATAAGCGATAAACAGTCTCTTGGTGTTAATTCACACTCAGCAAACACAAAAAAGCAAAACCAAAGAGTCCAAAACCAGGTTCAATCACCTGTGAGATGTTTAGGTGCGCGTTCGCACCTGGCGGTCGGCCCAGCCGCAGGATAATCCACCTTCAGGCTTCCAGGACGACTGCACGACTCCTTGCTGGTCTCATCCTTCCAGCCCAGAGAGCAACACAACACTAGCAGCAGCTCCAGGACAATCACACCCCACCTGCTGATGTGGCTGGCTTTAAAAAGCCCAGCAAAGTCCGGCCTGGACCGTGGGGAGTAGGCACCCACCCAACTCTTTGCCTACTCCCAGTAAGAGCCGGCCCGGATTGGCTTTGCAGCCAAACTAACTATCAATGTCAAGCAGCACTAGCTGCTGCTGACACATAAAACCCGGCTCTCACCTCACCGAGGCCAGGAACCTCGGTGACACGTATCTTCCGTCCATGACGGCACCTTGCGCCCTCTTACAGTGCACAGATGCAAAGGATGAAGCCTTGTTGTAATGGGTTGAAAGGAAGGAAATCCGGCACTCAAAATTGATGAAGTCGTAGGTTCCTTTATTTGGTCATGCGATATATCAGGTACAGAGGTACAAAATGATTCATAACCAGTGATGCCCTTGTCAGTCTACGCGTTTCAAACGACAACGTTCTTATTCATGACTGAGGAGTGTTCTGAAGTTACCACTTATATAGGAAAAAAAATTAAAGGGAAAAACCTCCCACCTCCTCCCCTGGCCACTCCCGTAGGAGTGGGTCAGCAGGTGCGGGGTGATTTAAAATCATTACTAGTGGCAACCGACTGAAAACTCCAAGGTCCTGATTTTATCCCCATACATCACACAATTTATTTTCTATGTGGATAAAATACAAAGAGAGAAATAATTTATTTAACTATCATAATAAAAATCCAGATAAAAATAAAAAAATTGCTTATGTGTGTGATTAAAAAAATGTATATATGGAATAGCAGGCAGAATCCTGGCCGTTCAGTACATATATCCTTCTGTTTTTCTGGGCATCATAAAAAACCTCTATATGCCCAATGAGATAAATAAACACAATAAGGTAAAAGGAAAAAATTCCAAAAGGAAAAACAATAAGAGCCATATGCACAACAAAGCTTCATGTATATACTGTTTTTCATGGTTAAGTAATCGCTTGGTCTGCCTGTCCGTCCATATACACAAGGGTCTTTTTAACACCAAGTAATGGCAGAAATTTGTCAAGATAGAGACACTGTTTCAATTTAAATTAACAGAGGACATTCCCCCCCCCCAAAAAAAGCATCAAAAACGCAAAAAAATATATATGTTAATTGTATTAAACATGTACAATCTTGAGCATATTGTATGCAATAAAAAGCTTCATGATAACGTGGTCAGTACACATGCATTATCTCCTTTCTAACATTAAGTCCTGCTGGGCTTCTGGTCTTCAGATGTAAGATCCAGTAGGCCTCTCTGCACATAATGCGTTTTTTCAGGTCTCCACCCCGAACAGGTAATTGTATTTTTTCAATGCCGAAGGCAGTGAAGGAACTCAAGCTTCTCTCATGCTTTGAGATAAAGTGTTTGGCTGCACTTGCTTGTCGACTGTATAAATATACGCCTCCTCCCAATACGACATAACCAGGTTGGCCAGGGAGGGGGAGAGTTTTGCTCCCATCGACACGCCTCATGTCTGGAGATAGAATATGGAGTCAAACCTAAAATAATTATGCGTCAGTAAAAATGTATTGTATAAATTCTACTGCATGTGGACTGTATTTGTGCAAATGAAACTCAAATGCCAGCAGTGCAACCCTATGTGGTATTTAGGGATACAGGGCAACAACGTCCATGGTTAACCAGATGAATCCAGATAACCATTTTTTATCATGCATATTTCCTAGGACGTTTCCTGTATCCCTCAGATAACCTGATGTGCGTTTAATCATCGGTTGCAAAATTCCATCCAGCCATTCTCCTAATTTTTCTGTCAAAGAACCAATGCCTGACACAATGGGGCGCAGTGGCGGTGGCTTGATGCCTTTATGCACTTTAAGCAAGGCGTGTATAATAGGAATTACAGACGTGTCCAGATGTGTATTAAGGTAAGTAAATTCTCTATGGTTAAAGAACCCATGGTCCTGGCCTTGGCAAAGAAGATCCAGATATTGAGTCTGGAAAGTGTGGCTCGGGTTGCATGTCAACCTTTTCTAGGTGGACTCGTCTGTAATCAGTTCCAACATTTGTTTTTGATAACATGTTTTTGCCATAACCACCACTGCGCCCCCTTTGTCAGCCATCTTTACAACAATTTCCTCGTTATTTCTCAACTGTTTCAAAGCTACCCTTTGTTTTTCAAATTGTGTTTTTGAACATTCCCATCACTGGCATCATACACTGCAAGAAGTCGTTTTTCAAGAACATCCTGGAATATGTCCATTCCAGGTTTTCTAGATTTTAGTGCAGGGCTGGCCAACCTGCGGCTCTCTAGCTGTTGCAAAAATACAACTCCCAGCATGCCCAGTCTGACTACAGCTCTCAGCCCACAGCAGGGCATGGTGGGAGTTGTAGTTTTACAACAGCTGGAGAGCCGCAGGTTGGCCAGCCCTGTTTTAGTGGATAAAAGCGTGGGTTCCGCAATTTCAAAGGCTGTATGCCTGCGGAGCCCATGCCTGTATCCTCTGTCACTGTTTGCAGTCCCTGTAGATTTACCATCGTTACCTGTTCCATGTAGGACAAATTGCTATATTCATTCAACAGAAAAAATGGCCATCACGAGCGTGTAAAACGCATTAAAACGCTTTGCGCTCGAGCGGAAAGATCTTGCATTTTCCCGCAACGCACCCGCCTCTTATCCGGGCATTAAACGTGACGCCCGTGTGAAAGAGGCCTTAATGTTAGGAAGGAGATAATGCATGTGTACTAACCATGTTATCATGAAGCTTTTTATTGCATACAATATGCTCAGGATTGTACATGTTTATATAGTTAACATACTAAAATAACTTTTTGATGCTTTTATTTTATTTTTGAATGACCTCTGTTAATTTAAGATCTCCGATAATTGAAACAGTGTCTCTATATTGACAAATTTCTGCCATTACTTGGTTTTAAAAAAGACCCTTGTGTATATGGACGGACAGGCAGACCAAGCAGTTATTTAACCATGAAAACCAATATATACATGAAGCTGTGTTGTGCATATGGTTCCTTTTGTTTTTCCTTTTGGAATTTTTTTTCTTTCACCTTATTGTGTCATTATTTATCTCATTGGGCATATAGAGGTTTTTTATGATGCCCAGAAAAACAGAAGGATATCTGTACGGAACGGCCAGGATTCTGCCTGCTAGTCCATATGTACATTTTTTAAATAGACTGACAAGGGCATCACTGGTTATGAATCATTCTGTACCTCTGTACCTGATATATCGCATGACCAAATAAAGGAACCTACGACTTCATCAATTTTGAGTTCATCAAATTGAACTCTTGCACCAGGGCCCATGAGCCTATAGCTACGCTCCTGCCAATGAGGAATTGCAAGCAGAAGTTTTTATAGTATCTGCAAAGTAGATAAGATTTAAACCAATGTCATCCATATACTGCATCAAAAATTGTCATGTGTTGCCGATTTTATATCCATAGAATGTAAATTTATGCTGGGGGCTAGCATCGTATATGCAGGGTGAAATCTGCCTTACAGCTGCAACAAAACTATATGTAACTCGTGGAGATTTTGCCTTGTATTCTGCCATTCACATGGCAAATTTTCTGCTGATTTTTATTTCCCATGTGAATGTACCCTAAAAGTACTTGGCATTATAAAGAGGAATTTTAAGATGCTTTTGAATATTAGACTTCTGCGGATGTTGATAATTCCAACATTCATCTTCTTGCTATCTTGAGTCAAGAATAGTTTAACTTGTTTTCACTATTTTTGAATGTTGGATTTTGAGCACTTTTGGTAGGTGTTTCTATGGATGTACAATTCTCACATACAGTATCTCTGCTTCGATCACTACATAGTCACATGATTACATTCTCTATAGATCACATATTTGGTATTTTCTTCCCCTTTCCAGTTCTGAGAACTCCCCTGTTCTTTTGCCAAACACCAAGATGACAACTGTTTTTACATATCTAGGATCTGAAAGGGACTGCTTTGCATACCTATACACGTGCTGATCTTTTAAAGTAAACAGCGGAGTGCCAGCAAACAAGACAAAGCTGGCAACATGCTATATGAAAACACAACGGGCAGAATTTATTGCTTTCTATAACTACTCTGCACAAACGTTCATTGTTTTAATGGGTGTTATTTGCACTGTGTAAATGAACAGACAAAAGAACTATGTAATATGACAACATGAGAAAGCAGACAGAAAAATGACTGATGCCTACATTTTATGTCTCTAGTACTTTCACTCGGACTTTCTAGCTAAAAATATTGAGGGAAAACTGGTCTAAATCAGCCCAATCCTGGCCATCAGCATACCACAACCTTCCGGTAGTTGATCAAGTAAAATACCTTGGTATCATTATTACTAGAGACCTCCAGCTCTCTTTCTCTAAGAATATCTCCCCCCTGGAATCACATTTTATTGATAGATTCAAGACGTTGAAAACCCTTCCTCTGTCTGTGATGGGCAGACTCAATCTCATCAAGATGATTTTGCTTCCTAAGGGGTTATATTTGTTGGAGCACGCATGCACTCCCATCCCACGCAAATTCTTTGATCACCTACACTCCTGGATGACTGCATTTGTTTGGGGAGATGCCAGATGTAAATTGGCCCTACTTACCCTGCAGAGGCCCAAGAACCAGGGAGCAATGGCTCTTCTGGACTGCTTCTTGTATTTCTCATACTAACCAATAGTAAATTCCACACAAAAAGAGGACCACCAGTCCACTCCCTGAAAAGTGTTTCGTGGTTTGCTTCCTCACCGGGTAGTGGCTCATGGAGGGGCTGATTGTAATGTATTCTTTCACACTTTCCACATACACAATCCTCTATATTCCAATTCATTCACTCCCTACACTTTCTATACATATCACACGTCCACTCTCCATATGTTAACCATGATTTTGTTCTCACATCTCACTTTTTATATTTATTGTAAAATTGGTGATTCACTCATTTTTTTTTTTTTTTACACATTTTTTTTTTGGATAATTTTTCATTTTTTATTTTTATGAAAAATTTATATAATATTCTATTATCACCATTATTATGAATTCACTATTTTAACCTATTTATTTACAATTATTTGAAATAATCATTCACTATTTTTTGCACATGTATTTATATTTTGATATTCGCGTATAACAAACATTCATTATTATCTTTTTTATTAATATTTTTAATCATGTTCATTACTCATATTGTCAAGTCATGTTTGTAATACCTAGATTGTCTAATCATGTATTGTAACATCTCGAATGGTTCCCTTGCTCAGTTCATTATTATTTCCTTTTGTATCATCATGTTACCACAGTGCAAGCTTGGCTCTGCGCATGCATCGGCCGGTAATGTGCTCCCGTCTCTGTGATGACATGGATCGCACAACTTCCTGCGCACCCCGTGTCTTCTGAACGCCGTGGCGCGCATCTCTCGGCGGATCGCGTGGCAGGGCTATTGCCATACAATTAGTAGCACCATGGGTGTAGCTATAGGGGGTGAAGAGGTAGCAGTCGCTACCGGGCCCAGGAGCCTGAGGGGGCCCAAAGACCCTTGTGCCGCATAAGAAGACACACAAAGCACTGAGTGAAGAGGGGCCCAAGCTGAACTCTTGCACCAGGGCCCATGAGCCGTTAGCTACGGCCCTGAGCAGCACCTTCCCCTTAATAATCAACAGGTATGTGGGTTTGCTTTTATTATTTTATACTGATGACAACTATTCAGACATCGGCTCCTGTGCTGTTTATTGGTTCAAACAAATCCAGGTGCCTTGGGTTTATTATTCAATATCCCCCTATAAATACTTCCCTCAGTCACTCCATCAGCCACTACCCACTGAGGAAGCAGACTGCGAAATGCACGTCAGGGAGTGGCCTGGTGGTCCTCTTTTTGCATAGGATTTACTATTGGTTAGTATGCTCATTGCCTGACTTTTTACTGTTATATCTTTCTTTGACCTTGTCATATCTACTTTATGCATTTGTCATATTTTGAGTTACTATTAATTTATACTCAAGGCCATTATTTGTGATATTTATAGCTTTAATATTATATTCCCTTTTAATTTGGCCACGTTTATTTTGTGTATTTCTTACATTTTTTAACTATTATCATCTTCACATCTAAGGCCATTGTCAGTGTTTTTGGAAATAGCAACTCTGATCTTTGTAGGCACTTGCACTTTATATATCTTCTTCCCCGCTCTTAGACCACCATCATTGTGGATTTTTAATGATTTTAAATATAATTGTGTCTTTCCAATCATGTTTAAATTACATCTGTTAATAAAATCTAATATTTAATCATGAATAGTGTGTGATTATGATGTTTCTTTATTTGTTGAATCCATATACTCTTATTGTTTTTTTCATTTTGGAGAGTATACACTTGTTAAATAGAAGGGCGCTCCCTATACATCCTCTGGAACATCAAGTGTTCAAATCTTCAAAGCCATATAGTTATAGTGACTTCCCAGATGCTATCCCACTGAGTGATAACCCGATGTTCCTCATCTGCTAACTCTAGAAGGTAGAGAGATCTGGAGAGACTATGGTAATTGTAAGTTAAAAGAATTATAAAGCACATCCCATCCCTGATGGCTGAGGACTGGCAGGAGGCTTTAGAGTTACCCTCCGCTGTATCCTTCAGCAGCTAAGAATAGGTTTATCCAATTGTTTATATTACATCCCTGCTATCTATCTCGCACAAGATTACACAAAATGGGCAGATTGCCTCATAGCAGATGCCATAGGTGTTTAGAAAATAATACTGCTCCTCAGTGGAGGAGCCATCTCCTCCACAGTATGGGGAGGAGCAATCGGTAATGCCACCGCTTGTCCCCATACAAAATCATTATTTGCTGGCGGCAGACCGTGATTAGATGGCACGATCTGCCGCTGGCAAACGATGATTTTAACACGCACCGGCGGGTAATCAGCGGCACGTTTAAACAGGCAGATCATCGCTAACGAGCGTTCCTACAAACACTTGTTAGCGATGAGCTGCCCGACTACCTGCAGGTCTAATGCAGCCCTTTGTCTCTTCATTTTGCCAAACTAAATATGTTTCTCTCCTGCCATAGGAATTGATGAAGTTACGTGTATGTACTTTAATTCAGATATTTTTAAAGGGACAGAAAACTACATTCCACTACACTAAATCTTTTCTACATATACTGCCTGTAGATCATGGTTTCTAAACCTTTTTAGCAATGGGGACCCCTGGAATAAATTTCTTGGCAATGCACTACCAATTTGATTTTCAGAAGAGAAAAAGATTGAAAACAAGTACTTATAAATCACTGTACTCGGAAAAGGGTCCTTTTTAAGCAGAATAATAAATCAAGAATGAAACAGTATGACAAAATTAATTCAGACTCTAAATGTTAGACCTCACAATTAATGCAGACACCAGACCCCTTCTCCAAAACAGACCATTAAATTAAGTCAGGCTCCAGACTAGAGTCCTACATTAATGCAGAGCCCAGACCAGACATTTTGGTTAGTCTGACCCAACAATTAATTCAGACCCCAAAACTCTAAATTAATTTAGACCCCTAAGTTAATGGAGCCCACAAACGAGACATCTTAAAAGATGCAGACCCCAGACCAGAATTTTTAATTAATGAGCCCCTGGAAATGAATCAGTCCCCAAATCAGAATGATTTCTACTGTATTTTCCGTTCTATAAGATGCACTTTTTCCCCCAAAAGTGGGGGTCTGACCTGAGGTCTAATGAGGTGGGGGTCTGATTTAGAGGTCTGATCTGAGGTCTGATGGGGCTCTGATGAAGATTGGGGGTCTGATGAAGGTTGGAGGTTTAATTTGGATTTTGGAGATCTGATGAGGACTGGGATCTGAACTGACATCTGATGAAGATTGGGAGTCTGATCTGAGGTCTGATGAGGATTGGGGGCCTGATTTGGTGGTCTGATGAAAAAAAAAAATATATATATATATATATATATATTTTTTTTACTTCCTTAAAATCCTAGGTGTGTCTTATGATCCGATGGGTCTTATAGAAAAAAAAATACAGTAATTCATACTCCAGTCCCCTAAAATAATTAAGACCAGACCCCTGAATTAGACACACTCCTGACCATACGTAGATCCTAGGCTGTTACCCCTTCCTTTTCCAACTGCCACATTGAACTGTGGGCTGAACCTGCCATTCTCGGCTGGTTCTGCTAGTACACTAATGTGTATGGGTGCCTTGCAAGATCTGCTTGAATAAATAAATTAACAACTGGCTGTTACATTTCTCCATACTTACCAAAGTTTCAGTTGGTAAAATAGGGGCATCTAAGCCCTGCCCACAGGCACATTCATTTATGGGTGGGGTTTGTGTTAACCTCACCCAGTTCCATCCTGGGACAGCACAAAATTGCCAGGACAGTCCCCCCCCCCCCCCTGTTCCACTTGTCAAAGGGCTGTGTCCCTACACACTGACAATGTCCAATCATCGCTGAGAGTATCAGACTGTATAGGGACATCCTTAACATGGGGAATGGTAATACCCAGTTGTCAATAGGTCTGGGCAACACAAAGACTTTTTGTATACTTTTTGTGGAATACAATTATTTACCAAACAGACATGTCCAGACAAATCCAGCGATTCACAGATGTTGCCTTACCTAATTGTAGACATGCCCTTACTATACTCTGAGGGTGGCACTAGGGTGGTATCATATTGTGTGGGGGACACTTAGGGCATCATACTGTCAAGCAGCCCTTTTGGGCATCATATTGTGTTGGTGGTGGCACTTATCTGTGAAGAGTGTTCAAAAATCACTCCACACCATTAATTTATTTCTTTACACAGGGAAGACTGGAAATTTAAAAGATAACTTATGTCCTTAAGATAGTGGAATAGTCTCAAACACAGTGTACACATAGATGTCAACAACTTATAATTACCAAAAAAACATGAAACAGAGATAGCCTCCAAAGCTGATAATAATCAGCTGTGTCGGATGATCACTCAAAAAATCTAATACCATACCCTAGACCAAAGAAAATTGGAATGGTCAGTTAGTACGTGGTATATGAAGAGACAATCATAACCCTCCTTATTTATGCTGTAGGTCCCAAATTTGGAGTGGAGAATTGGAATGGTGTTACCAGTCAGTTAGTACGTGGTATATGAAGAGACAATCACAACCCTCCTTATTTATGCTGTAGGTTACAAATTTGGAGTGGACCGTACCTTAAGTCCTTCTGGTTAGCGTGAATCTAGGATTGGGATTGTAACCTCATATACCACCCACTAACTGACTGGTAAGACCATTCCAATTTTTTGGTTTAGGGTATGGTATCCGATCTTTTACTGATTATACAACAATGAGTTGACTTAAAGGAGTTTTCAGAGACTTTATAACTACTGACCTATCCTCAGGATAGTTCATCAGTATCTGATCAGTGGGGGTCCGACACCCAGGACCCCTGTCGATTAGCTGTTTGAGAAACTTCTCTTAGCTTTTTCCTGGCCACTGACGACACATTCATTGGTCACGTGGCCTAGGTGCAGCGCCGATTCCTTCTCAAACAGTTGATCGGAAGGGTCCTGGGTGTTGGACCTCCACTGATCAGATACTGATGACCTATCCTGAAGATAGGTCATCAGAATTAAAGTCTTGAAAAATCATTTTAACTTTTTAAGCTGTTGCTGTCTATTTTCACATTGTGTGTGGGGCTATACCACTATTTTAAGGATATCAGTAATAGTTATGCTTTACATTTCCAATTTACCCTGTGCAAAAGAAGGCACTAAGTGGGAATAATCCTGAGTGAGGGTAATGAGCAGGTATCAATAAGACACTATGGCACTAAGGGGGCATCTTTATCGTGTAAGGCGGCATCATTACGGGACAGGATTGTGTGTGTATGGACATGAATTGTGCAGAGTTAAAGGCATGGCTTAATGTAAAAAAAACATAGCTAAGTCACGCTATAAGCACTGTAGAGGTTTTCGCATTTTGTATTTTTTTAAACTTGGGAGGCCTGGTTGTATTTTATGGCTATGTCTTCTGTCTTTTTAGCACTGTTGCACTAGTTTCTCGTGTACATATTTATAAAGATCTTGGCTATCTATTGTCACCACTAGAAGGCAGATCTGTATAAAACTACAGTAGATATGGCTTCTATTGATATGAATTGGAGTTGCATACAGATCAGCCTCCTAGCAGTAGCAACAGGCAGGTGATTTTTGTTAGTACGAGCCTGAACAGAGCAACATTTCTCTTTACTAAAGACACCAAGTACAAGCAGAACTCGAAGCATAGAGTATAAAGTATATTAGAAAATACTCCAAACCTTGCTACATTATACATCCATAAGTTAAATGGATAAGGCAATTGGAAAATAGGTAATAAATACATTTTATTATTCTGAATTTGGCTCCCATCATGCATCAGGCTAGACACCAAGACTTCTCATTAGCATGGGAGACACTTTCTCCTGTACATATTGTAAACCATGCTGGGTAATGCACTTTGTATGACCTGATGGGAGAGGTTGGGAAGGGGACTTGACAACTACACTATGCATATTTGTGGCTCATAAAAATGTTTGCCATTATTCAAGTCCACTAAAGTACACACTTGATTTGCCTAGAAATACATTTTTGCATTTGTAATAGCCCTGCTCAATAAAAGGAAACATCCACTCTTGGTTTTGCTGATACTATTAACAATGCTCAAGTGGTAATTCACCAATGTAACAACATAACTATTATAAAGTGGTAGCTATCCTGTCAGTCAGAGCAGTAACCAGCATCATACTCACAGACTAAATTGTCACAGTCTACTTAGAACTTGCCATGGAAACTTAAAAAATTCTAAGCAGCTGATTATCGGAAAGGAAGCGTTCCTACCTGACTACACAGTATGAGAGGGAGCGATCACTACTACGATTGCTCGACTTTATACAGCTACAGTTTGTTTCTGGGCAATAGAGTGCTGTCTAGACAGCATGATATGCTGCCCAGGAACGAACAATTGTTTCCAATAAATCGAGTGATCGGCTGCACCTTTCCACGGACAGGTTATTGGGAACAAGCGTTCGTAGGAATGTTCGTCCCTGATAATCTGATTGACAATCGGGCTGTATAAACCCTGCATTCACGCAGGGTTTTTCATCGCTGGTATATATCTGAATACCAGAAAAAAAGGTATTCAGACATACACCGCAAAGGATTCATCCTTGGACTCCATTTCACCTGTTTTCCATTCCTTTCTGCATTTTTAGAAGACAATAACAAAAAGAATGGAAAAAGGGTCCAACAGAGTCCCAAGATGAACCCTTTAAACTCCAATATTGTTTTTGGGGATTCAGAGTTATATCCTCAATGGAAAGCCCTGCAGGCTAAAACACTATGTGAATGCTGCCTAAAGCTGGCCATACAGATTACAGTAGGTAGCGGATGGCTGAACAAGTCATACATGCAAGGGGAGCAGGGAAAAAGACCAGTGGCGTAACTAGAAATGACTGGGCCCCACAGCAAATTTTTGAATGGGGCCCCCCTCCGTAAGTTTTTCACAACCCCTTCCTTTCATGCTGCCCCCTTTCCTGTGGCTAGTAAAGATCGCTCTCTCAGACCAGGCCCGGCGGCTGTTCCATCCGTTTTCTACACTGTCTATACTGCCACTGTATAAAATTTCATTGTGTACTACTGTTGAGGAGCCCTGACAAAATCTTTTAGTACTTCTCCTCCTCTTGGATGGGTCCCTTCTGGGTCAGGGCCCCAAAGCAGCCGCTTCCCCTATAGTTACGCCCCTGAAAAAGACGCTACCAAACTCCTCTGACAGAAGTTATCTTCTTGAGAATATGAGGATCTGACATGATTAAATCCAACTGCCAAACTTCCCGGACTTTTGCTGTTTGAGGAGACGTAGGAAGCCCCCGTACATGGTCAGTCGGTCCGACCAAAATCAGCGGGTTTGGCTGTCCTTAATGTAGTGTGTATGGCCAGGTTTATGAACTAGAAATTCTTTACACAGTTCTGAAGCAAATTTTGATAATTGTATGAGGTGTTAGTAAATTACTTAAAGGGAATCCGTCACCAGTAGTGGGATCAATACTCAAAATCAGGGTGACCTGATAATCTATAGTTTAAATCACATTTATATGTTAAACAGTTTTTTTTTTACATTTTTGATGGTTTTTGTTTTCATTTTCCATCTCACTATCTATATAAAAAAAAAATCTAAAATTATGCACTGGCCACTAAGGCCTAATAAGGCAAAGCTGCCA
The DNA here is from genome assembly GCA_033119425.1 of Bufotes viridis. Lineage (NCBI taxonomy): Eukaryota > Metazoa > Chordata > Amphibia > Anura > Bufonidae > Bufotes > Bufotes viridis. Next base: position 532,018,536 of record CM065589.1, on the reverse strand, counting down.
AGTGAAGAGAGTGGGCGCACTGTGACAGCCCTTGTACATCCATTGCATTGTTTATACTGTGCAGACCCTGAACACTGGTTGTGGAGTCTGCACAGTAGAAGGAAGGAAGCCTACAATACCGGCAGGATGGCGGAGGCAACACTGCCATTTTCTGTGATGTCATATGTAGTGGCTGCAGCTGCAAAGAACACCACTGGCCTTGTTTAAAGGCTCAGCGAGGGGCAAAAGAGCAGAATAAACAGAATATGGATGGACATCAGAAGTAGTGACTAGAATACAGTGATTAACAGAAAAACACTGCAAAGTGTGTGGTGTGTGTAGACAAGTCTTTATTCGGGTGCCCTAAAGGTGGATTTAGACGCCCGATTATTTGCCTGTCTAAATCTGCTGCAGATTCTATCCTGTCGTTTGTACAGGCACCTAAATTATCGTTTCTTGCCAGGAGATCGTGAGGTCTAAACAGCGATCTGCTGCCCAGAAACAATGCAGCTGTATGAGGATGAGCGATCGTAATAGTGATCCCTCGTTCTCATATTGTGGAGGTGATCACTGCATGTAAATGCAGCCCTTCATCTCCATTGAGAGCAGCCGACTGTCAGGAACAAACTCTTTCCTTCTCAACAATCTGCTACAGCTCAGTGCGTGTAAATGCGCCTTTACGCAGTGCAGTCCAACTGTAGGATCTGCATGCGTGTTATACTAATTACTTGGAAAGATAGCAAGTACAGACGCAGCTCGACAACTACAGGTGTGGGCCATGAATCAGTAGTAATCGGATGTATTCGGATCCCGCGGCCAAAACACATACAGCATGGACAGATCATACCCCCACCAATCAGCTGCTCGGGAAATAGGTGACGGAACTACACTATTCTGTTATACATGGAGCTGGTTAGTGCAGCACTCTCCCACTGAAGTGAATGGAGCAGCACTACGGTAACCAGCTCTGTACACTACGCAGTTCTGGCACCTATTTCCAGCACCGGAGCTACACTTGAGCGGCTGATTAGCGGGGGTGTAGGGTTTGATGTCAAATAAGATTTGTATTAAATAGTAATTTTCAAGAAAGAAAATAGGGAAAGATACATTTTAATTAACAATCACAAAACGACAATTTCTGTTCTGAAAAAATAAAAATAAAATAATCTGCAGTCTGACAGCTGAATGATGCGCTTTGCATAAATGATCTTGTTTCATATAAAGTTTAGGTCAATACAAGTAATAGAGTTATAATGAACTCACCATTTTAGAGAACGAAAACGGTAATTCAATATGTATTTCTGGGATGGTATTTTAATAGCCCTGAGGCAATGTAAAGGTTACCTTCTCCAATTTGCCATATGACCTATCCACTAAAAGAAATGTGTTGTTTAATGACTTACGTGTTTGCTGCATTGGTGAATGTAAAAATAACGTCCTTTACAGTCATAGAATACCCTCTGTTACATTTACATCTTATACCAGTTTTGCAGGTTTATATTTATATAAGCCAATCATAAAATAATGATATTTGTTTTTCCTGCACTAGATAATATCAAACAATTACAAAAGTGTTGTATCTGTAAATGTACCGTATTTTTCAAATGTGAGGGAAAAGTGGCAGTGCGTCATATAGCCCGAATGCTAAAGACCGATTTAATTATGGAATTGGTCATTAGCATGTGGAAGGTGCGGGGAGCAGTGAAGGAAGCGTTGCGCTGTACTCGCCGCTCCATGCTCTTCTTCCAGGCCCTGCTCTGCACTCCGTCCTGACTGCGTACAGCGTCAGGACATAGTGCATGCATGTAGACACAGACTTCGACCTGTGGCTGTGCAACCTCAGCTTACAGTGCAGCGTGGGCTGCAGGAGGGCAATGATCAGTGAGTGGATCTGCAGAGTGCCAGCGCTGTCCGGAGCAGGAGAGGTAAGTTTATTTTATGACTGATCTGATGGAGGTCTGAGCTGAGGCTAATGGGGGTCTGATCTGAGGGTAATGGGGATCTGATCTGAGGCTGATGGAGGTCTGATCTGAGGCTGATGGGGGTCTGATCTGAGCCTGATGGGCCTCAGAGTGCCAGCGCTGTCCGGAGCTGCAGACGTAAGTTTTTTCTTTTTTTAATGTCTGATCTGAGGCTAATGGGGGTCTGATCTGAGGCTGATGGGGGTATGATCTGAGGCTGATGGGGGTCTAATCTGAAGCTGATGGCGGTCTTCTCTGACGCTGATGGGGGTCAGATCTGAGACTGAAGGAGGTTGGAGGGTCTGACCTGAGGCTGATAGGGCTTGGTGGTTTAATTTTGTGATCTGATCTGAGGTCTGATAAAGAATGGGGGTCTTATTTGGGTTTCTGATCTGAGTTCTGATGAAGATTGGGGGTCTTATCTGAGGCCTGATGAAAAAAAAATTTTTTTCTTATTTTCCTCTTCTAAATCCTGGGTGCGTCTTATAGTCCGAACAATGTGGTATATCCTCAAGGAATTATCAGCCCAAACGTAAAGTGGTGGCCCCATTAGTCCTATCCCACCATATGGACATCATAGAGGTAGGTTGCTTGCTCAAGATTCTCCTTTATTATTGCTCAGGCACAAGATCCTATTGCAGTTCCATACAAGCTCTAAAGGCCCTTTTACGCAGGCCAAGGATTGAGAAAATTATCGGGAATATGTGCTTGCATGACAGTTCAATCCTGATAATTTCCCTGTCTAAATATACCACCCATCACCTGACAAATGCACAAAACACTAATTGTCAGTGAATGCATCTTCCTTGCCACACATAAAATCGCTGTGTAAACAGGAATCTACTGCCGGAAAACAAGGAATTCATATGGGGGATGCGTGATTATAGTAGCGATCGCTCGGCCCCATATTGGGGAGATCATCTCTGCTCAACCAGGGCCCTAAAGGTATTGTCCAGGATAGGCCATCATTATCTGTGGGAGTTCAATAGTAGCTACAGTGTTGTAAGTCAATGCTGGAACTACACAGCTCCATCCTATGTGTAGTAGACAGATTAGGTCACTGCAGGGCTGATCCCATTGAAGTGAATGGAGCTGCAGTAACCAACTACATCCAGTACACAATGGACGGAGCTGTGTAGTTCTGGCACCTACTTTTGGCACTAGAGCAACCCAGGAACAGCTAATCAGCAGAGGAGTGTGGTGTTGGACCCCTGGTGACCAGACATTGATGACCTATCCTGAGAATAGACCATTAGGCTATCAATATAAAAATGCTGCATAACCCCTTTAAGAAAGGCCTGTCTATACAAAATGCTGTGTAATCTGCAGGGAGGATGTTATGGAGCAGATACTGTATATACTTTTGAGGGAAAAGATTCAGTAAAACCTGAAATTTATACATTTATCTCATACCACACCTGACAGCTATCTTTGTATTCACAATCACTGCTATCAATCACTGATAAGACTGCTCCCATGTACAACTGAAGTCAGAAATAGTAGAGATTTAAGCCTTCAAGACCTTGCGATTTTCCATTTTTTTACCTTTTCGTTTTTTTACTCCCTGCCTTCCCGGAGCCATAACTTTTTAATTTTTTTCCATTCACATTGCCATAAAAGGGCTATTTTTTTTTTTATTTATTTTTTATTTTTTAAGGACAACTTGCACTTTCTAATGGCATCATTTAAAATTGCATAGAATTTAATAAGAAGCTGGAAAAAAAATTGGGGAAAAATGCAGTTCCTCCACAGTTTTGTAGGTTTCGTTTTTACTACATTTTCTATTCGCTAAAACGTACCTGTTACCTTCATTCTCTGGGTCAGTATGATTACGGCGATACCACATTTATATAGTTTTTCTTGTGTTTTAATGCTAAATAATTTTTTCTTTGCATCGCCATATTCTGACTCCCATAACTTTTTTACATTTCTGTCTGCGAAGCTGTGTGAGGTCCCATTATTTTGTGAGGTGATCTGGAATTTTTACTGATATTAATTTAGAGTGTGTATGACTTTTTGATCACTTTTATTCCTTTTTGTGAAGTAAAGCAATGAAAAAACGGCCATTTTGATTTTCTTCCCAGTTATGGATAAAAACTGTTATATTTTAATAGTATGTGCATTTTGGGAGCAGCAGTGCTAATGTTGTTTTTATTTAGATTTAATTTTAATATGTGGAAAAAGGTGATTTGAATTTTGTTTTAATTTTTTTAGTATCTTATATTTTTAAAAACCTTTTTTTCATGTTCCCCTGGGGGACTTAAGCATGAGAACTTCAGACTTCCCGTACAGACTGCAATGAATTGCCATTGCAGCCTATGAGAGTTTCCTTATGCTTCTATCAAGCTCCGCCACGGTCCAAAAGTGGCCGACCTACAGTGGTGATGATACTCACCTGGCCCCCGCCACTGGATTCAATCTGTGTGAATCCCGGAATGGCACTTCCACTCCCCTCTGCGCCTATATCAACATCGGTCGAGGAGGGGACACATGACCACTGCAGCCGATCATAAGCCACATCGGTGACCTGCTCTCCTTGTGTAATATGAGAATTTTATGATGCAAGGGGAGCAGGTCACAAACCGAGTCCAGCAGTGGGGACCAGGTGAGTATCATCAACACTGTAGGTTGGCCACATCTGGAGGTCTGATTTAGTTTTAAATAAACCCTTCAAATGTATAAATGAAAATTTTTACCAAATCTTTGCCTATAAAACTATAAATCAATCTCCTCAGCGCCTCCTGCCTGTAGATTGCACTGCATTTTGTGGTGGCAGGTCTTCTTTGCAGCACCTATAAAAACCTATAGAACCATATTTACATTAATTCCATATATAATCTGAGAGAAATAAAATCATGCCAATTTACATTGAATACTGTGTAATGAAGATATTCTCAGCTAGAAAAAATGCTGTACAGAGTCATCACATTGTGGCATTGCCTACAGCTTCGTAATAAAAAAATGTAGTAACTGTCAGTGCTGCCCTGCAGGCCCTGAGTACACTGCACGTGTGCTTGACGTCAGTCAGAGCACAGAGCATCTTCAAAGATATAGTCCATGGTCGCTCATTCATTTGTCGGGGAAGTGCATGACACTCATGATCAGCATTTCTGCAGGGCACTCTCAAATTTCAAATTCAATGGGAGCTGTACAATAGACACATAGGACACATTTACTAAAGACTGTCTTTATATACACCGGTTTTAACAAGAAGTCTGTAAGAGACACTGGGGAGAATTTAGTAAAGACTGGCCTTTTATCCCCTGTGTCTCTGGAGCATGCGCTTAATTTATCATGAGGCCCATGTGCCTAAAATGAAATCTACACCAGCCCATAGCAGCGTAATGACAGAAAACCACCGTAAATGATGAAAAATGTACTGATGGCGCTGACCACAAACCGTCCCACCACACCCAAGTGGTGAGGGCAATGTAGGTTTAGTAGCCCCGGGTTTTCGGCTTTTTTTATGGCAGAAAATTGGCGTTGGATTGATGATAAATCTGATGATAATTAATTTATTATTAAGAAGATGGTGTAGATTTCGGTTTAATTAATTATATTTTTGTGGCATAAGCTATGGTAAATGTGTTGGGTTAAGGAGACCCTGTTCCCTAGTGAAAAAAATGTGTGACTTTAGTGCACCAGAAAACCAGCATACAGCTTTAGTAAAAATGAAGTGAATGGGAGCTGAGCCACAGTACTTGAGAAACTGACGTAAATTCTATTGCAAATTGTGGCACAAGGACTGCTAATGATAGACCAGACTTATCTGCTGTTTAATAAATATGCCTCATCTAAAGGTGGATCTACACAGGCAGAAGAGCAGCGGATTGTTGAGATGAAGTGCTCCTTACATGAACAGATCACCTCCACAGTATGACCGATCGCTATTGCGATCGCTCATCCGCGTTCGATGTTGCGATCGCTCATCCTCATACATCTGCATTGTTTGTGGGCAGCAGATCACTGTTTAGACCGTACAATCAGCTGCCCAGAAACGATAATTTAGGTGCCCGCACTAACAATCATTTCACCTGATGAACAAGCGGACAGTTTGTCAGGAATGAGCATTCGCAGGAAAATTTGTTTCCGTCAATCTGCCGGTCTAAATCCACCTTTAGGCCTCTTTTACATGGGCGTCCCGGATTTGCTCCGGATTCGTCCCGGGTGCATTGCGGGAAACCCGCGCGAGTGCGCATGCAATTTCAGTCAGTTTTAACTGCGATTGCGTTGTTCAGTTTTTTCTTCACAAGTGCAATGCGTTTTGCACGCACGTGAGAAAAAACTGAATGTGGTACCCAGACCCGAAGTTCGGGTTTGGGTTCAGTGTTGTGTAGATTTTATTATTTTCCCTTATAACATGGTTAACTTAATACAGAATGCTTACTAAAATGTGACTTGAGGGGTTAAAAAATAATAAAATTAACTCACCTCATCCACTTAATCGCGCAGCTGGCATCGTCTTCTTTCTTCTTCTTTGAGGACCTGCTAAAGGACCTTCGATGACGTCATCACGCTCACCATGCCTGGTGACGTCAGCGCAGGTCCTGCTGAATGAAGATAGAAGTATCACCCGTGATGCTAGGGAGGCTCGTCCCTGTCACCGCCTGCCATTGGCTGCCCCCCGACACCGAATGTTTTCATCCGTGCACAGGGAGAAGCAGCTGCAGCGGTGCAGGGACCAGGAGCAGTGCGGGGAGCCAGGTAAGTAGAATCAGTGTGAGGGGCCCAGCATATGGGGGCATTTTTTAGTCCCGGATAACCCCTTGAAAGGGGTTTTCCGGTAAAAATATTTTTTTAATCAAGTACCCACAGTATGGCCCAGAGATAGAAGGGTCATACTTACCTGATCCACACTGCTCCAGTGGATCAGTTAAGTATGGATCTTCTGTTTCAGGGCCATACTTCGTGCACTTGATAAAAAATAAATTTTTGCCAGTACGGCCAAGTTCCCACTTCAATTATTTGTTCAGTTATTTCCATTAGTAATTGTGAGCCAAACCCAGGTGCAGGTCACAAAGACAGAACAGGAGCATTAGGTTTTGGCTCACAATAACTGATGGAAATAACTGACCAAATAACTGAAGTGTGAACTCAGCCTAAACCCTTTGAAAAGGTATGGACATCAGCATGGAGCTGATTCATATCCAAATCAGAGTTAGGACCTCAAGCACATGGCAGTAGTTTCTGTCCACATCCAATCGGCATTTTTTGTAGATAGGATGGGGATGCCAAAGATACGGACAGTATTCCGTATTTTGTCTGCATCCACACGTCTGTTCCACGGCCCCGCAAATAAAAATAGAACATGTCCTATTCTTGTCCATTTAGCGTACAAGGACATTTCTAGTGAAGTTAAAAAATAAAAGGTGGGATGCACTCAGCTGCGATCCCTGTTTGATGACTCCGGGATTATGGCCGTATGGATGAGCGCTTAAACTTTGAGTCTAGAAGTTTAGTCAGCAGGGGAATGAGCCATCAGATGGCCTGTAAAGCAACAGTATTCTGCAGCTGCTATGTACTGTGAAACATAGAAGCTGCAGAAGCAAATTGGTGCAAAATTTATGATCAAAAAATATATTCTTATAAATATATTTTTTTATATCTACTTTATCCCAAAATGCATGTAAATGAATTATGATAATGGCTACAAAGGTACCCATTGCCTATAACCCCTTAGTGACCACCAATACACCTTTTTACGGTGGCCACTAAGGGGCCCAGTCTAACCCTGGGTTCAGACCTGAGCGTTCTTGAAACGCGCGTTTTACGCGCGTATTACAGCGCGTTTTTGCAAATGTAAAACGCGCGTCGTACGCGCGTTCTTGTGATTGACTACTGTGCTGTCAATCACAATACGCGCGACAAACGCCCCCAAAAAAGCTCAAGTACTTGTTCATGCGTAGGGCGTTTTACAGCACGTTCGAACGCGCTGTAAAACGCGCAAATGTGAACTTAGGGTAAGAGCAGCACGGGTCTCACATGCAGCAGAGAGCAGGGGCTTGGCTCTGACATGATTTGGGCCATTTAACCCCTCGCCTGCCGCGGGCAATAGTGCCTGCAGCATGTAGTGTGTCCCAACAGGCCGTGCCTCCCTGTCGCAGCCTGTTGGTGAATGTCAGTATAGCACTGAGAGTAAAACACATTGCACTTCAATAGTGCAATGTATTTTAGAAGCGATAAAACTATCGCCTATTATAGTCCCCTTGTGGTTCTATTAAATAGTTGAAAAAAACTTTTTTTGAATAAAAAAAATTCCAAGTAAAAAAAACTTTTTTTCCATTAAAATTGTAAAAATAAAATCTTTCTAGACATATTTGGTATCACTGCACCTGTAACGACTCGCACTACACAATTATTATGTAATTTATCCCATATGGTGAGCAAAGTAAAAAAAAAAAGAAGACAGAATTGTTGGCCACAAAAAAACTGTATTAGGCCTCATTCACACTAGCGTTTTAGCTTTCCGTCCTAGAGATCCGTCATCGGGTCTCTAGGACGGAAAGCTACTGATCAGGATTATCCCCATGGATCCTGAATGGAGAGAAATCCGTTCAGGATGCATCAGGATGTCTTCCGTTCAGTATGTGAACGTTTTTTGGACGTTGACAAAAGCGCAGCATTCTGCGGATTTGTCTCCGTCCAAAAATCCGGAAGACATGCGGTAACGCTGGATCCGGAATTAATGCCCATTGAAGTGCATTAATCTGGATCCGGCCTTAAGCTAAACGTCGTTTCGGCGCATCGCCGGATCCAACGTTTAGCTTTTTGTCAATGGTTACTATGGCAGCCAGGACGCTAAAGTCCTGGTTGCCATAGTAAAGAGTAGGGGGAGCGGGGGAGCGGCATACTTACATTCCGTGCGGCTCCCGGGACGCTCCAGGATGACGTCAGGGCGCCCCAGTGCATAGATCACGTGATCGCATGGATCACGTGATCCATGCGCGCGGGGCGCTCTGGCGTCATTCAGAGCGCCCGGGAGCCGCACGGAATGTAAGTATGCTGCTCCCGCTCCCTCACTGCTACTATGGCAACCAGGGCGCTAGTAGCGTCCTGGCTGCCATAGTAACACTGAAAGCATTTTGAAGACTGATCAGTCTTCAAATGCTTTCAGTTCACTTGCGTTGTGCCGGATCCGGCGTGCATTCCGGCGACGGAAGTGCACGCCGGATCTTCACAACGCAAGTGTGAAAGAGGCCTTAGCTATCAAAAAGGGCTCATGCACACGACCGTATTTTGTTTGCTTGGTCGTTGGTTTTTTTTTCTGATAGGATGCAGACCCATTAATTTCAATGGGTCCGCAAATAATGCTGACAGCACACCATGTGTTGTCCGCATCAGTATGTCCGTTCCGTAGCACCGCTATGTCCTATTTTTTTCTAGTTCGCGGACAAGGATAGCCATTATTACAATGGATCCGCAAAAATAACGGATCTGCAAAAAAAACGGATGTCATACATACGTGATCAGTTTTTTTGCGGATCTGCAATTTGCAGACTGCAAAACACATACAGATGACATCCGTGTGCATTCTATATTTTGCGGAACAAAACAGCTGGTGCCTAATAGAACAGTCCTATCCTTGTATGTAATATGGACAATAATACGACATGTTCTATTTTTTTGCGGAACGGAAATACGGACATACGGAAACGGAATGCAGAAGGAGTAACGGACACGGAAAGAAAATACGTTTGTGTGCATAAGGCCTAAGTCAAAGCCAGGACTGGAACCTACAGAGAAAAGGTATCATAGAAATATTTGGGCCTCTTCTGTGTTTTGCACCCACGTCCAGTTAAAGCTTACAAATATGGATGCAAAAATACCGGCCAAATACTGACCGTGTGAAAGAGGCCTATTGCTGCTTTTTCTCATCCACCCTCACAGAAAGAGTTAATAAGAGTTAATCGTCGAGTTATGTGTACCCCAAAATGGCACCTTTAAAAGTTACAACTTGTCCCACAAAAAACAAGCCCTCATAGGGCTACATTGACAGGAAAAAAATAAAAAAGTTATAGCACTTGGTCATTATGGCCCATAAGGGGTTAGATATTTTTCCCCAGCTTTTTCCCAATTTTAACCCCAGCCTGCTGTACTCATCTTCTCCCCCATCCCCCCAACCACTCAATTCTGGGTCCCTGGGCCCCAAGCCCCTTTATGCAGTCCCCGTTAGGCAAACTTCTGGGCGGAGAGGGTAACGGACGCTGCTGCAGCCAGTGACTGGGCTTAGCGGTGACATGTCCAGACAAGGCACATGAGCAGTGAATACTCCGCGTAGACAAACCCTTAGGCCTCATGCACATGACAGTATTTTGCGGACCGTATACTGGCCATTTTTTCAGTTCAGTATACTGACAGTATACTGAACCATTCACTTCAATGGGACCGCAAAAAATACTGAAGTGTCTCCGTATGCCTTCCGTTTTTCCATTCCGTTTAAATATAGAACATGTCCTATTCCGCAAATCACGCTCAGTGGCTCCATTCAAGTCAATGGGTCCGCAAAAAAAAGGAAAGCATACGGAAAGGCATCCGTATGTCTTCCGTATCCATTCAGTTTTTGCTGAACAATCTATTGAAAATTTTAAGACCAGCCCAATTTTTATTATAGAATTACTGTATACTGTATATGCCATAAGGGAAAACGGAACGTAAAAAAGGAACCGAAACGGAAACAAAATGGAAAAAAACAAGAAAACTGATCCGTTATAAACGGACTGCAAAACACTGAAAAAGCCAAACGTTCGTGTGCAAGAGGCCTAAAGGTTTCCTTGTTGCCTCAGAGCCTATGGGGCACACTGAGGGACTTGCAACACTTTTAGACATAAAAAGTGTCACAAGTTCCTTTTTCTGAGACATTCTGCGCCAGTTGGACGTGATAGGTGCGTGTCGGGGGCCAGCCCCAGCAAATTTACTTAAATTTGTGCCTGGAAATTTTAGCTAAAAACTATGCCTGCCAGAGGCTGGCGTAGTTTTTACTCCAGGCGTACGGACTGCCACAGATGTGCCTAATTTATGATAAGGCGCACACTCCTCATCATAAATTAGACGGATCTTACGGAAGTGCAGAGGGGAAAACTAAGACCAGCGTAAGGCCTCTTTCACACTTGCGCTTTTGCTTTCCGTCCTAGAGTTCCGTCCTCGGGGCTCTACGCCGGAAAGATACTGATCAGGATTATACCTAATGCATTCTGAATAGAGAGCAATCCGTTCAGGATGCATCAGGATGTCTTCCGTTCAGTATGTGAACGTTCTTTGGACTTTGACAAAATCGTAGCATGCTGCGGATTTGTCTCCGTCCAAAAATCCGGAAGACATGCCGTAATGCCGGATCCGGAATTAATGCCTATTGAAGTGCATTAATCCGGATCCGGCATTAAGCTAAACGTCGTTTCGGCGCATTGCCGGATCCGACGTTTAGCTTTTGTGAATGGTTACCATGGCAGCCAGGACGCTAAAGTCCCGGCTGCCATGGTAAAGTGTAGTGGGAGGCAGGGGAGAAGTATACTTACCTTCCGTGCGGCTCCCGAGTCCCGGGCGCTCCACAATGACGCCAGAGCATGGCATCACATGAGCGATGGATCACGTGATCCATGCGCGTGGGGCGCTCTGACGTCATTGTGGAGCGCCCCGGGAGCCGCACGGACTCTAAGTATCTGCCCCCAGCTCCCCACTACTTACTATGGCAACCAGGACTTTAGTAGCGTCCTGGCTGCCATAGTAACACTGAAAGCATTTTGAAGACTGATCAGTCTTCAAATGCTTTCAGTTGTCTTGCGCTGTGCCGGATCCGGCGGGCACTTAATGCACGCCGGATCCTCACAACGCAAGTGTGAAAGAGGCCTAAAAAGCCGGTCTTAATAAATGTGCCCCTATGTTTCTAATGCCATCTACAAATGAAAGCTGACTGGTTGCTGTGTGTAACAAGGACAATTTCTCGGAGGTGGTTCTGATACACCGCGTCCATGGAAGACGTCATACAGAAATGACTTTATATAAAAGCACAGAACCCAGCAGAATGACTAGGAAGACAGGGGGAGAAGTGCGGTACTCGTCCATAGCAACCAGTGAAACCTTCATTGCTCTGATAGAAAACGAAATCTGCCATTGGATTGGTTGCTATGGGCAACTACCCATGAAATCTCCCTGCTATGATCTCCTGCCTTTGCATTTGGTTGGATATTCCTGTCATGCCTCCTGACTAGGGGGCTGGGGCTGGGGGAGAGGGTGCACATGCATCTATGCCAAACTGAAAATAGTTATTTCGTCTGGAATAGTCATGCCAGACACCATGGGAGTCGGGACTAACACTTCAGACACTGTCTTGAGAAGGAGGAGGGGAGGGAGGGGGGTTACTACAATGTTGACACATAAACTGTGATAAACCTCACAAGACAAGGGGCATGTGCAGGGTAACAGCCGGGATATGTTTACATTACAGGAGGAGGACAGCGCACACAATGGGAAGCTTCCCCATTCCCTCAGCGCAGAGCAGCCCGCACAGCGCCCCCTGCTGGACCTGCTGCTGCTCACTCCTCTCCATCAGCCCGCGCTAACTCCAGGCCCGGAGCCGCCCCCCTCAGGGTCTAACGTGCGACAGATAGGATCAGAGCAGGGAGGCTTTTGTGTGCGGCGTCTCCAGAGGAGGGAGATGAGGCGGCTGAGAGGGAAAAGTCCTGGTGACAGGAATAGGATCTATGGGGGCTGTATACACCTAATAACGAGCGGTTGTGGAAATAAATCGTGATTACACAATCCCCCAAAGTATCCAGTCCCACATACTGACTATTGGCCTCTTATTGGTCACACTGACTGAAATATCAGCATAGTCTATGGACCTTTACCTCAAATTCATAATTCACGTTTTTTTAAATCAGTCTTTTTGTGCAGAATTTTTTTCATCTCAGATTTTATTAGTTTTTATGAATAAGATTTTTACAAATGTTCTTCACCTTTTGAATTTGAAAGCAGCCTTACGTTGTCTCCTGGATAAGGGTGCATTCACATGACCGTGCAGTGTTTTGCGGACCGCACACAGCCAGCGTTGTATAGCAATGCCTATTGTTGTCCTTGTTTGGGGACAAGAATAGGACATGCACTATATTTTTGCAACGCCGCTGAACGGATGCGGACAGAACGCGGTGTGCTGTCCACATCTTGTGCGGCCGGCCCTATTGAAATTAATGGGTCTGCACCTGGTCCGCAAGATGTGGACCCATTCATACGGTCGTGTGAATGAGCCCTTGGCAGCAGGTCTTGTCTACTTTCCCTCAGGCCGCGTTCACATCTCTGGCATGCCTGATCCAGTGGGCTGTACTGGTGTCAATGCCGGCGGCGGTATTTTTCTGGCACAGACCCAGCATTCATGCCGGAAAGTGACTGGATCACCGCAGGATGCCTTTATAGTCAATAGGGATCCGGTGGTGATCTCTAGAATCCAGCAACACTGGATCCGGTTTAACTCCAGTAGGCTGACGGAAACGTTCGCCGGAGATGTGAACGTGGCCTTATGGACTCCGGCCGCCACACGTTTTATTTTATAAAGCAGACGCCTCAGGCAACCTATTTGATATGGAACCACCTTTGAGACTTCCGGCAAACAGCGGATTTTTCTGGGGACGCTGCGGCCATTCAGACGTTTCCTCTGCCGGAGAAAATGACATTCAGAGAAAGTTGTCCATGAAATACATGTGACCACAGTGTACTCCTCAGGGAATCTCAGACGAGCCCCTAGCTCCCTATGTTATACGCACCCCTTTCCCCAGCGCTATTCTCTATGGTGCTGGTCCGGTCCTGGTTCTGCAGCGGTGGCGTGCCAGTACATTATACATGACTGCTGCAGCCAATGAGTAGAGAAATATATAACATGATCTTTTATTTTAGGCAAATTTGAATTATCTCGGACTACCCCTTTCTTGAAGCCCATACACGAGATAAAAGTCATCGGAAATTTTCGGCATACTTCTGTGGTTTCCCAGATTGGAAAGTTAGCCGGTGGGGTCCAATTTTTTAAAACACTGACTCCCTGTCGGCCAGTTTAGTCTCCCATGTACTGATGGGATCATTTGTATGAAGGAACCCAGGGATGAATGTTCTCCGCAGTGACTCTGTCCCGTGTCTCGCGGTGGTGGTGGAGTCTCAATGAGGAGAAGTCCCCAATGACATGTACGTACAGGGGGCGTGCTGATGCAACAAACACTTGTATGGCTTCGTAATTTGGTAACGTGGAGACCTTTGATGTCATAGAGAATTGAAAGCGCCCCAGTTATGATCTAGGGGGCCACTGCGGTGGGGTCAGATGCTCATGAAGGGATCGGGTGTTGTGCCTCCTCTGGTGACTTTTTGCCGATTTGATGCAGTACTGTAGGAGTCAGCACTCCAGCTGCGGTGAAACTACAACTCCAAGCATGCACACTCGCTTGGCTGTTCTTGTAACTGCCATAGAAGTGAATGGAGCATGCTGGGAGTTGTAGTTTCAGAATAGATGGAGTCCCAGAGGTTGCTGATTCCTGCATGCAAAAAGTGGATTTTCTACATGCGTTCGCCTCTTTAGCATTCAGGCTTTAAGGGGTATTCCCATCTGAGACAATGGGGGCACATCGCTAAGATATGCCCCCCATTGTCTGATAGGTGCGGGCCCCACCTACATCGAGAACGGATGCCATAAAAATGAATGGGCTCCCATTAACTTCTATGGGGAGAGCGCTTGGCGGTGGCCGGACCCCGGAAAATCTGGTCCCCTGGCCACCACCTTCCCCGCTCCTAGCGATATGCCCCCCTTGTCTGAGTTGGTAATACCCCTTTAATGTTTCTAAAAAGCTTTAAAGTATTTAAAAAACGGCACACAGATGTAGCGCAGACATTTTATCATGTATTGCCACGGTTTTGCAATGCGGTTATTGGCTGCACGGTTTTTCATAAATGAAATGTTAAAAAGGTTGTCGATAAGCCCACATGCAGAGCTTCAGTGGTGCCATGTGATGGGATTTCCCTTGGGCTCATGCACACGACCGTATGTATTTTGCAATCCGCAAAACACAGATCCGCAAAAAAAAAAACTGATGACATCAGTGTGACGTCCGTGTTGCATTCGTTTTTTTTTTAACAGATCCATTGTAACAATGCCTGTCCTTGTCTGCAAAATGGACAAGAATAGCACGTTTTTTTTTTTTTTTTTGCGGAACGGAATGCATTTCCGTTTTTTTCAAGCCCCATTGAAATAAACGATAAAGAAACGGAACGGAAACGTCAGAGAAATACATCTGTGTGCATGAGCCCTTACTGTGGAAATTTCTGCAAAAGCAAACAACTGCAAAACTGCCATGTGTGAATGCAGCCTTAGGGCTCATGCACACGAGCGTACTGGCTCAATGTCCGTATTGCGGAGCGGAGGCACAGATCAGAAGCACTATGAAGCGCATCGCAAAAAGATAAAACGTACATCTTTGGCTGTATTTTGTGTATCGCAGACCCATTCAAGTCCATAGGTCCGCATCCGCAAACGGAGTGCCCGTACATTGTGGACTGCTATTTGCAGCATGGACACTGAGCCATTGCGCTGGTGTGCATGAGCCCTTACAAGACGTCTTTCACTTCCTTAAAGGGGTGTGAAGGTCTCCCTGATATTTGATGGTATAGGTGATACTATCACCGAGGCACCCCTGAAGCACCGCTCTGCGCGGTCTGTACACACGGCACTGCTCTCCTCTGTCACATACAAAGCCTCTGCCGTGTTGTGCTCTGAGCAGGCAGCATGGTCGGTGGGCGGGGTCAGGGAGGAGGGGCGTGGCCGGGCGCACTGACTACCTTGCTGAGTGCTCCTGGTGAGGAGGTCACTCGTAGTAACTGCTGCTCGGGGAGAGAGCTAGAAGACGACAGAGGAGTCGGCGCTATGAGGCAGCCTCCCTCCTGGGCGCTCATCATGGGCTGGGATGTACTGTGCCTGCTGCTGCTGGTCACCTATCACACAGGTCAGCCCCGGGGGTCCGCTGCACTTTTGGGCATTTTCCTGCTGGCAGGGACTGTCACCCCTCAGTCTGCGCCCCTGCAAACTTTATTAAGCTGGAGATCGCCTGGTACCGCGGAGCTGACTGATCGTGCTGGCAGGCAGGGGGTTAATCCCCGGCATCGATCACCTTATCTAGGCTCTTTGTGCCTGCATGTAATTATTAACGTCGCCCCGTGCTACCAGGCTGCTGACTGGCGTGTCAGGTAGGGTTGGTGGTAGCTTGCATGTGGCAGGAGGAGATCTGGCACTTGTAGTTCCACAGCAGCAGGAGAGTGAACTGCTGCTGGAGACTTTTTCAGCTTTTACAAGTCCATTTAGTGACATTGTACTGTGTAACATTATCAGGATGACTGCTGATGCAGGGGACTTGGGGCTGGAGTGAATCTTAAGATGTGATGGATGCAGTCAGGATTGTCTTGGTGCTAAAATGATCATCTCTGTGGATCCGAACACTTAGGCTACCTGCACATATTGCTGATTTGTATGCAGAAAATCCACATGAAATCCATACTATGTAAAGCATTTTTTTTTGCAAATTCTATCCGATTTAGGTACATCGCTCCATATGAAGTGCGTAATACAGTTGACATGTTGCCGAGTTTAAACTCCACACAGCAGCTCAATTTCCGCAAAATATGCAATGTGCATGTAAGATATGGAAAATCTCAGCCACGTTGCTACGTCTTTTCTGCACAACAAACAGCAGGTAATCCAGATCGTGTGCAGTTACCCCTATGGATCCCGGTTTTCCTCAGTTTTTAGGGCTCAGTGCTATCGATGTGTCTGATCAGCATTTCTGTTGGTGTTTCTGACAACTTGATGGCTGGAATAACAAGCTGCAAGGCTATCCTTGTTGTCAAAAAATTGGGACCCTATTCTGGTACTTAGCACATCTCCGTTATAGACTGAAGCCACGCCACTGGTGTGTACAGAGTCTTACTCTATTATTCTCTGACGTGTGGAAGATGCAAAGATTGTATAAATGATGGGGAAAATCACTGAAATCAGGATAGTAGAAAAATCTATTGTCCTGTCTGGGGAAAAACCTTCACATCTGGGGTCAAAGATTTGGCAGATTGAGACCTCTGTACCGGGAATTCCTGAGTAAAAATGTGCAAAATGATTAGCAGAAAAATCTCTAAAGTTGTCCCTGGTTCAGAGATGATGCTACAGGCTGACAAAGACAATGACCTCTTATGGCAGTTTTTCACGTAAAAAGATTCCCACGATGGTAACGTTATTTGTATTTGATTGATTGGAACCTGGTTCTGGTTTTGGGTAAAGCCAGTCTCCTAGTAGGTATTCCTGGTGCCCTGGGGCAGACTGCTTTTTGCGTAGACTTTACAAGTACCATCATTAACCGTATCCTGCTGAAGACTCATAAAGTTACCAGTAATTTGCATTTTATAACGACCGCGTGTTGTGTGCCAGCAAAATCATGTCATGCTCTGCGTGCGAGCCACCTAGGCACGTTACATATGTCACCTAGTCAATGAATTGCCTTCATTATTCATTGACCATCTGAGATCAGCTCATCTCACTTGACATGGTGACACCACTTCATCCATAGAGTGCTGCTGAGGCTTGAACGTTCAGGTAATTCAGGAATACCTGTTTGCCCTGAACCTGATGGAAAGGAGAATATGTTATTAGGCCTGTCCTGGAATGTATCCACTGCCGGTCAATTGGTCATTTGTGTCTGTTTTGCACTTCTGAATGGTTGCCTTGGAAGTGAATGAAAACCAAGTGAAACCTAAGACATGTACAAGGTCCCAGAACATGACTACCTTCCTTATGTTGTTACGGTGACCAGACTGGAGATAAGAGACTGGGACGACAACACAAATTGCCCCTTCCCTGCTCAGTAAACGACCTTCTACCATCATAGACCTTCTTTATGCGTCTTCTGGTCTTTCACATAGCAGAGGGTGGACTGGTGGTTTACTGTAGGAGACTGCTAGGACTCTTTGTTCTCTTTTTTTTTTGGGATCATTCATTATAAGTGATCACTGGAGATTTCCTGGATTAGTGGCCTGTAAAGGAACATATAGGTGATTTAGGAAACAGCCCGTAACAGCAGCACAGGGATTACGCTATTTACCCCATGTTGTGATTTTATCTCACAACTCTACATTTATTCGTCTTTAGCTTTCCTTTGGAACAGCAGTTTCTGAAAGTTAGACATTTTTGCTCAGGGTGTACTAACGTACTGGGATTTACCTACTAATAATATGTTTGGCAGAGGTTTGCAATCATATGTGTAAATGCATAGATAATTTGGCATATGTCATATTCAGAAAGTGGTACTTAGATTTGAGTTTACACGTTTACATATTGCCCATAGAGAGCCAAACGGACCCAAGCGGTAGGAACTACCAGTGCCCCCTTCTGACACACCAGCAGATAACAGAAGGTCTAGGTCCACTTTAAGGTTCAGTACCAGCCTTAATTGTTCTAGAAACTCAGGGTATGGCCACATCTTCAGGTTTCCTGATACAGTTTTGGAAGTCAAAACGAGGAGAGAGAGCAATGAAGGCTACTTTCACACTAGCGTTTTAGTTTTCCGGTATTGAGATCCGTCATAGGGGCTCAATACCGGAAAAAAAACGCTTCAGTTTTGTCCCCATTCATTGTCAATGGGGACAAAACTGAACAGAACGGATTGCTCCAAAATGCATTCTATTCCGTTTAGTTGTGTTCTCATACCGGAGAGAAAACCGCAACATGTTGTAGTCTGCTTTCCATCCTGGGTTGCGAAGCAAGACGGGTCCGGCATGACCCCCCAATGCAAGTCATCGAGGACGGATCCATTTTCTCTGCCACAATAGAAAACGGATCCGTCCTCCATTGACTTTCAATGGAGTTCATGACGGATCCGTCTTGGCAATGTTAAAGATAATAGAACCGGATCCATTTATAACGGATGCAGATGGTTGTATTATCAGTAACGGAAGCGTTTTTGCTGAAACCTTCCGGATCTAGTAAAAACGCCAGTGTGAACGTAGCCTAAGAGGAAGCATCATTTATACTTTCTCTCCTTTTATGATCCACTGATTTTCGCTTCCAAAACTGTATTAAAACCTGACCGTGTGGCCATACTCAGATACCATTAGAACATTTACCAAAATGGTCCTGACTGGGTATGTTCAGGGGTGGACAATACTGCAGACTTTAGGAGCTACTTAGTCCAAGATTCTTTTTTCTTGCCAGTGAGCCCTCCCATAGACTTGAAGAGAAAACAACCCACGTAGCTTGGCTCTAGCAGCAACTACCTAGGCACATTGGCTACGTGGCTCCTTAAATTACTCCTGCTTTGGAGTATTGACCAGTTTAAACATGTATATGAGTACCATTCAGACCATGCTTACTATTAGTCTCTGTTTACTATTTATTGATTTGATGACTGCATTAGTACTATTAAACCCATCATGGGACCTTAGCAGTAGGAGTTATTAATGACACCTTCTGACACCTGGTTATGGCACACCAGCAGATAACAGAAGGTGAAGATCCACTTTAAAGGGGTTGTGGGCTTTTGGGGGGGTTGTTTGACAACTCGCCCCCCTGAGCAAGCCTGTGATGAAAAGCATACATACCTGCTCCTTGACTCGTCCTCGGCTGCTGCGCTGGGCTCTCTGGATGTATACTTCCTGTTTGATGCCACTGCCGCCAATCGCTGGCCACAGCAGTCACCTGCTTACCTTGCATCACAAGACCATTAGTCACGAGACAAGGGGAGCATGTCACCAATGCAGCCTGTAGTGTTGCCACGTATCCCCCCAAAAAAAAAAAAAAAAGGGCACAACCCCCCTTTAAGGTGCAGTACCAGCCATGACTGTTCTAGAAGCTTAGAGGCTCCAGCAATATGGTCAGGTTTCAGCATGCAGTTTTGGAGGTCAGAACCAGGAGCAAATTCAAAAAAGAAGATAAGTCATATCTATCCTTTTAATTTCTCACCTTTTAAGATGATTTTGGCAGAAACCTGACTGTGTGGTCGTACCCAGGTACCAATAGAACATCTAGCAAAAGGGTATTGTTGGTATGGGACCCATTATGTTTATTGACTGGGTATGTTCAGGTTTGGCTAAAGCGGGGTGGACGATGTACAGCGGGTTTTTGTTTACTGCCAGTGAGATCTTCCATAGACATCAAGAGAAAACAGGCCACATGGTTTGGCACCAGCAGTAAGCACCTAAGCACATTGGCTACCTGGCTCCTTAAGTTACCTTGCCTTTGAGTTAACAACCAGTTTAACCATGTCTATGACTACCAGTCGGACTATGCTTTTAATAACGAGAGTCCAAGAACATGGTATATTTGCTGCATCCTAGTAGAACTTAAATTTAGAATCATTATTAGTAACCACTCGGTTGTTTCCTGAAATATTGCCCTCAAAGGGTTAAATTGCCCCATACGCGTGTTCTGTAAATACATTAACAATGCACGTCTGGCGAGCTGGCCACCTCACCATATATGAGCAACATTAGGTAACATATTTGTTTTTTATTTTAACGTTTCCCGTTTTTATTATAGGGCCCAGGTTAATAAAGGCATAAAATGCAGGTTAAAGCCTAATTAGGGGGTCAGCTAAAGGAAGCTTCAAAGGGGAATGTGTGTTTGCATGTTCTAATCCTCGCAAAAACAAATATGGATAGGAATTTACAAGCCATCGCTGATCATTGTCAGAGTCTAGACCTAAAATCGGCATACGTTGTGCTCATTCAGGTAGTGTGCCTTCTGTACACACGAAATACATCTTATTTAGACCCCAGAGGGCTTTTTTTTTATGTGCGTAGTAAGTTAGCAGATGTAAACAGGAACCACATGACAGTTCTATGACTCAACTACAAAGTGTGGAGCTGGTGTGGAGCCAGCTGTGGTCCCATGTAGTGATCTGCAACCTACAGATTTCCACTGCCACAAACTGCAGACCACTGGTTTAATAGTTCAGTTACGTGTATGTCTCTAGTGCATAATGCATATGAGATTGGGGCTCCCTGTAATAACACAGTTCAATGGTAGCAAGAGGTTTGGACCAGTTTAAAGTGAAGAATCAGTGTAGACATAATACCGCTAATAGCTGATGTAAATGGTCAGCAAAAATGATAAAACTATTGCTTATCACTGATGTTCATCATCATAAAAATTATTGATGGCACTATCGGTCAATGCTCCTGCTAGTGCTGGCTACTATTGCTGCGTAGTGCACTCGTGAGAGTCATCACCAGGCAACAGTGACACTCCTGCTCGCCAGCAGTGAGGATCGTTCTGATGGAAATGGCCCTCATATCCGAGTTGCTTTACTCTCCAGACCGCCGTTTGTTCATCAGTCGTTTGAAAAGTCGTCAAGTCGGCGTGTAAAGAGACCTTTCCGGTTAAGTGCCTCTGATAAGTCATGGGTCGGCAGATCGGATCTTTTATGCCGGTATAAAAATGATCACTTCGCCTCGTGTAAACAGGGGACATGCTGCCGACAATAAAATAAACGAACAGCCAAATGAATGAATCGATTGCTCATACGGCAGTTCTTTCCAGCAATCACCTGCCCATGGGAAGAACCAGCGCTGATCAACGTGCTCGTTACCGGGCAGAAATTTGCCCATGTAAAGGACCCTACAAAATAGGACTACTACAGACTGATTGCAAAAAATGTAAACATAGTAAAGCAGAGTGTGCAAAATGTGTGTTTGCTTAGGAGTAGAGAATAGTTTAGTTGAAATATTTGCTCTTGTGGAAATTGCTAGCATTCAGCAAATCGTTCTTCTCAAAAGTCTGGGAGTCAGGTTAAAGATTATCTGTTATGAGAGTTGCCTGGTTTACACGCCCTGTTGTTACCTGTACTAAATAGGCATGATGAGGAAATCTAAAGGGTTCCTGTGCTCAGCACCCCCCTTTATTAAGGTGGCTATACACAATTAGATAAAAGTAGGCAGATGATTGCCAACAGTTGACTGTATGGTCGTCTGATTTTGCCAATGCAGCTATTCAAATTTATTCCCCCAACTTGGCTGTTACCTTCATTCTTTCCAGGACATTTCACAAAAAGATTGTTTGTGGACATGAGAAATTTAAAGCACGTCCAACTTCTTTCCAGATGACGACCTTGTGTTGTTTGTGATAGTTTGTTGTTGAACATGAACAGGTGAACAGTTGTTTTGGTTGAAATTATCCATTTTGACCAACTTTAGACCACTGTGTTACGGCTACCTGTAGCTACTGTGGTAATCAGCAAGTCTCTGCCCTTAGACATTAGTGAACAACCTATTGATTTTATTTGACCATGGATGTCCATCACCAGTGGGTACCCTCTCGATCAGGCAGTCTAGGGAGCAGCCATAGTGTGACCCTTTGCTCTAGATGCTTTTGTCAGTGAGTGTATAGAAGCAGAGTGAAGGAACTGCAACGTATCTAACAACTAGATCAGTTTTTGGCACTTTAAAGTTTATAAAGATCAACCATTTGCTACTTCTAATCAGATAATCTATTAAATATAAGCCATGTATTAGTTCAAAGGGTTAAAAGAATAGTAAATTCTTGTCCTCTGGCTATTTTGGCTAGGACCCTGCTGGGATATTCACTGCTTTATGTATTCAACTCATGATCATTTCCACCTGCTTGCAGATAGAGGTCAGCACAGTGTACTATTAAATTGCACGGACCCTCTTGGTAGAGTATTATAGGGGCCTTCTACAAGCTTTGTCAATATGGCTGCCTCTAAAGTAAATCTATGCATGCTTGTGGTTCAATCCAGTGTTCCTCAACTCCAGTCCTCAGGGCCCACCTCTCGGTCATGATTTGAGAATATCCCACAGAATGAATACCTGTGGTAGGTCCTGTTGCATGTACACTAATTATATCACCTGCTTAATACTAAGGAAATCCTGAAAACATGACCGGTAGGTGGGCCCTGAGGATTGGAGTTGAGAAACCCTGGTGCAATCTACTGGCAAGAAACCTATTTACTGTTCAGTCATATCTTTGGCCAGATATATGTGTCCAAAATGTGCACCAGAAGTTGTTCCTACATCAGATGCGTTACTTGGTAGCAAAAAGCAAAGACTTTTTCTGTTTCTGCGACTCACTTAGGTTATATATTAGCATCATTCTCCGCTTTCCGTTAGAAAGAATCATCTTAAATTCGGAAGAATGTTCTAATGAACACAGATTTCTATTATTTTCCTCTCTGAACAGCTCCACCATTTGTTTCATTGTAACCTGTCTTGTGTGGATAATGCTGCCTATCAGTCAGGTGTGCCAGGGGCTCATTACGAGTGGCATTGTTCAAGGCACGCTTCCCTTCGCTTTTACCTTCCATGCCCAGCCACAGCAGTAAATGGCTATTTACATATCTGTATAATTTCTGTATAGTCCTTGATTGCACGATT
This sequence comes from Bufotes viridis, assembly GCA_033119425.1. Classification (NCBI taxonomy): domain Eukaryota; kingdom Metazoa; phylum Chordata; class Amphibia; order Anura; family Bufonidae; genus Bufotes; species Bufotes viridis. The sequence continues at coordinate 531,995,203 of CM065589.1, read as the reverse complement.
TCTGTTTTCTGCTGAAGACAACAGGTATATATTTATGGCAGTGTTTTGACAGCATGTGAGACAAGAGGCTTGATTTCCAGCGTGCTTGTAATCACATGCGGTGTAAATGGCTGCTTTTACTTTGCCAGTAGTTCTGGAATCATTACCTTTTGGTCAGTGATGCCGTTTTATTTTTATGACACCAGCTCCTTCTATACGATGCCTCTTGGATGCTATTATGGGTAGTAATTGAGCATTGGTTTAATGACATAATTTGACTTTAGGGGAGCTGGCCTCGGCCTGAAACCACTAAGCGTCTTGCTTTGCAATGAAGAGAGAGTTAAGTGGACAGTAAATGTTAATTGGTCCTTGAAATCCTCTCGTTATCTGTAATGTCTACACTGACCATATCTATTTACATGTCTGCTCTGTCAGTGCTGCAGAATGGCGAACTGAGTAATGCCTTCATACTGGCCGGAGAAGGCTAATCTGCTTTATAAAGACATACACAATCTAATATTCCAAGGCATTAAGGAATATGTTGCTCTAAATACTGTTTTAGAAGAGCTTGACGTATCTTCTTTGATTGAGCTACTCTTTTCTCAGATTGGAGGAAAGCTGATTTGTAGTCATACAAGATGGCTGACAGGGTTTGACTTGAAACTTGGCAAGCTTGCTTATTGCCAAATTGGTTGGCATGTATAGGAGTGTTCATAGACTGAACTCCAAGCTATGGAGGAAAGATGATTTGTAGTCATCCCAATATCATGCAAGATGGCTATCCGGCTTTGACTTGACTCTTGGCAAGCCTGCTTTTTGCCAAAATACTTTGCATTCATTGAGTGTGTGTAGGCAGATGTTTCTAAAAAATGTATGGCCTCAGGTCAGTCTCCTCGCTTTGGTTGCCATAAGAATAAGACAGTTTTTAGTTGAAACCATTGAATAATTTGTTTTGAAATCTGCTGGGTCTGCGAAAGGCACCAACGTAACCCCCTGATTCCTATTTCAGTACCCATTCTCCCAAAACATTGGAAGTAATCAATGGTAAACCTAAAGTACTAAGATACAAGTGTGGTCTGGAAAATGGCGTCAAGTTGTATAAGTGCTGAACAACTACAAGGAGCAAGGTGCAACCACAAAATAGATTTCAGTCCCATAAGGTATTAGGATGATAAAAGTTGCAAGTCTAAAACCACCCAATGGTTTTTAATCCTCATTTTTAGGATAAAATAGAAGAAAACTTTCAAAGCAAACATCTTGTAAAAGGTGGAGTGTCAGAGACAATGGTTCTTGTTACCGTAAGCATTAGAGATGTCTACAGAAACCCAGTGTTGGCCACAAACCACAGCTGGAACATTTCATGTTATTATTTTTACACCTTGCATTTTTCCACTTGCCTACATAGCAGATTTCAGGAATTTGACTCATTTCCCCCAACTTTATGTTATAAAAAAGACAACAGGAAACAAAGCATTCATAACATCCTTGATGAGTGGTCTGCCCCTCTTTATGAAACTAGTCCTCATTAGCGGGGAAATGTCTTTCAGTTTGGTTAATCATAAGGAGCTTTGTCTTATACCATCCATTCTTAAAATAATTTTAGGAAACAGAACTTTTTCAATTGTTATTCTTTCATTGGAGATATTTAGCCTAATGATATCAGTAATGCCTTTACAGTAGTAAGATAAAGAAATGTTAGTTTATATGACCTTGTGTACGGCTCACTAATAACATTTCCTGCGTCATTTAGAATTAGTTGTGTCTATACAAATTAGCAATATTTCATGTAAATAGCTTTATTTAATAAACTTAGTATGGGGCTAGTAAACTCACACATTGTATGATTTACAATTTCTATATGAGGTTTCCACTATGCCTCCTATACCTAACTGAAAACAGGTGAAATTTTTATAATACCCCTATTATTGATAATGTTCCAGCATAAGTGGCTATCTTTACTTATAAAATACAGAAGGGCAGGTTATCGGTAAGTGCTAAAACCGCATCTGCAGTATAGTAGGTGACTACACCAACCTCCAACAGATCATGAAGAGCAGACATAGCCATCTGACGTCATAGCATTGCTAAACAACTGGCCACATAACAACACTTGCTAGAATGTTCCTTTAGAGAATCTGAAGGATTTGTGGAGTTTCCTTTGACAAGGGTGGTTTCTAGACGATTAGATCAAAGCATCCCCAAAATGGCAGGTCTTGTGTGGTGTTCCTGATGGTTAGGGTGGAAAGAAGGACAAGCAGTGAACCAACGACAGGATCATGGGTGCTCATAATCTCATTGATGTGTGGACTAGGATGAGGGCTAGCCAACCTGGTCCAGTCTCACAGAGGAGCTACTGTAGCAAAAATTACAGAAAAAGTTGAAATTGCTTATGATGGAAAGAAGTCAAAATATGCAGCTCAAGCATATGGGGTTGGGTACCCGCATGCTGGTCTGAGTGATTATATTGACCTCTGCCAAACACCAAAAGCTCTCAGTACACATACCGCCTACCCTACAATTGTTGCAGACTGAGACACCCCTTCATGGCATCTGTGCAATGTGCAGAAATTGTTTGTCCAGGATATTACTATTGATGGTCTATACTCGGGATAGGACATTGGTATCTGATTGGAGGGGGGGGGGGGTGTCGCCTTACTACACTCTTCACCCCTTCTGATAAGTTATTTTGGGGTATTTCCGGCACCATCTATTGCGTACTTGATGAAGCTGGTTAATGAGAGTTGCTCCCATTCACTTTCGGTCCTGGAGGTTTCCTGAAACAGCTGCTAAAATCTTGGTGCCAGATACCACAGAACGCCTTCAGGGATCTTGAGGAGTTCTTGACTCAATGGGCTCTGGAGACATCCCGAAATAGCTTATTGGCTGGGGTGTGGAGTGTCGAACCCTCGCTGATGTTGTATCCTGAGAATAGGTCACCAATAGGAAAAGATTGGAAAACCCCTTTAAAGGGTCTGGTGCTAATATCTAAGTGCCAGATACCCCAGGACACCTTCAGAGATCTAGGGGAGTCCATGCCTCGATCGGTTAAAGCCATCAATATTAGGCAGGTTTAATATTTGTTATATACATATGTACAGTGTATATTACATAGTGTCTTTGGAATACGTACCAAATATTTGTTTTAGTCATTTCCTTGCTTATTGTAAGTATTCCTGTGCATAGTTGTGTCTTATGAATGGTTAGAAAGAATTTCACAGACCGATTATACAAAATAAACACTGCGGAGGTGCGACAATGGATTAAATAGTCAGGGTTTGTTGCCGTGAAATAGCTGTAAATCATGAGAGTACGATTTTCAGGTGTGTTAAAAGGTAACTAACTCACGCTGCCTTTATGGATCAGCCACCATGGAAATGTGCATTAACCCTCAGCCTCAGTTGTGTTCCACTTATAGTAACACCAGTATATAAGATGGCATTTGGTTAAGAATAGATAGAAATGTGCTTTGTCCCAGCTCTCACACCCATTTGTTTTTCATCTCCATCCCATGACATGTACACATTGAGCTGCTAGATTATCATGCACGCATAACAACCTAAATCTTGTCCAGAACAGAGCTTTTTTTTTTTCATGCTCATGATTCAAGGAGCTTTCTACCCATCATATATGTTGATTGAAATGGAACTCTTTATGAAAGTTTATGAAAGAGATATTCACGGAAGAACAAAAGGCATCTTCACTGTGCCTGAGTACCATTAACATTTGTTTATCTGCATGAAGAAAACTTGTGATCTTGGGTTAGTTTTAAGTAAATAGTTCTGCCATTAATTGATATGTGATGCGATGTTATGTGCATCAAACTTATTCTAACACTTCAGTCTAACCTATTGAAACACACTAAGGGAATCTGTTACACGGATTTCGGATAATAAACCACCAATACGTGGCTAGAGAGCTGTGTAACAGCTTTACGGGCAATGTTTTGGTCAAAATTCTGCAGGTAGATTCGTCATTGAGCAGTCACGTCCATTTTGGCACGCCCATTGGCATGATTGATGTGCCAGTGAAGGCTCAACATCAACACTTAAAGGGGTTTTCTGAGAATTAAGAAAATAAAAATACGTAAATATTACTTTATTATATATATATATATCCCCCAAATACCTTTCATTAGTTATAATGGCTCATTTTGTCTAGGGAGCAATGATTAGGAGAAACAAAATGGCCGCCATCCTATTAGTACTCACAGAACCTGTCCTAATCACACAGGAGGACAAGTTACTTCACAACGCTGAGATAAAGAGCTGCCTCATCCTCCTCTCTGCTTGTTAGGGATTATGATCCTGAATACAGTTTAATATGATGTTTAGCTGAATCTTTGTGGGAATGGGGTTCATGAGGAGACATGAAGTACAGAGAGGATGGACGGGACAGTCTGTGGTAATGGAGAATGCATACAAGAGCTGCTGCTCATTAGCCACATCTGTTCATGGACTCAATTCCAATAGAGATTCAGCTAAAGATCTTATCATCTGTATTCAGGATCATAATCCCTGATAAGCAGAGAGGAGGATGAGGCAGCTCTTTACCTCAGTGTTATGAAGTAATTTGTCCTCCAGGTTTTGTGTGTACTAATAGGATGGCGGTCATTTGGTTTCTCCTAATGATTGCTCCACAGACAAAACGAGCCATTATAACTAATGTAAGGTATTTGGGAATATATTCATAGTGAAGTAATATTTGCCGTAAGTATTTTCATTTTCTTAATTCACTGAGAACCTCTTTAAACTCCTGAAATCTGCCTGCGCTCTTGCTTTGTGCTTTCTGGGCATGCACAATGAAAATGGATGTACTAGCGCATGTGCCAGATGCAGGGAGAGTTAGAAACAGTAACTCTTTAAGGGTGTGTCCACCATTCCAGCCAATTACTGCTCCAATGCATCTAAAGTAAAAAAAAAAAAGCAGCCGCTTGTCAAAAAAACTCTTGTTAGACTATTCTTCTGCTTTACCTATAGCTGTTACGCAGGCAGACCTGTTTTCTTAGTTACACACCACAGTGAAACCCTGTGGATGTCTTCTACATCTTTTAAACACACATTTGGAAAGTCTATGTCCAGGAGTAAGTACCGTAGTTAAAAGGTTCTTCTGATCACTAAATTTTCATGGGCTGTTGAGAGTTTTAATCCAAAGTGGTTGGCTACAGATAATATGATAACTAATTATTTCTCGATGTAACGAGTTACACAATTTGATTTCTGCCCGGTAACAAGCGCCGATCTGCTTGTTTCAGGACCTTCACCTGGGCAGATAATTGCCTGTATGAATGACTGTGTGAAGGTTTGGATTGTTTGTGCCACTGTTTGTATACATTATTGTCAGCAGCAGCACTTCCCCTGTCTACATGAGGCCAAGTTTATGCAGTTTGGCGGCCGGCAACACGGGCCAGTGATTAACGTTGATTCTTGGCCCTTGTAAAGTACCTACCGGTGTTCCATATTCTCCAGATTAACACCGCGACAAAGTCATAGACGCCAACTGTATGCTCGTTAACAATGCATAGTTTTCACATGATCGCTTACAAACGTGTTGCCTACGGTATGTATACTGAAGCAATATTAGAGTCATAAGACTATGACTAGATTGTAATATCAAAATTGTATTAAAATAAACCGTGTGTTGTCCTCATGCTACAGGGGAACATATTTTATCCTTCTTACATTTCAGGCTGGGGAGAATTTGACTTTAGGGTGCTTAAAGGGTGACTGTACTTTCACACAATTTAATTTAATAGAGAACGGTGTAACTAGCAGATTTTTAAATCTAAAGACTAATAACACACCTGTGTTCGAAGCGCATCAACTATGCTAGGGAGGAGGATTGTGTCTATGTGTGTTATTTGCTACAAGAAGAAATAAAGTGCATCGAAGTTTCATCACTAGTGCTGGAACTGTTTTTTCCTATCTTATATTTAAAAAAATTTGCCTGCATCTACCTGAAAAAAAGCTGTAAAGTCATGGCCACTAGGGGTCTCACTTCCACCTAATGTGCCGTCCACTGCCTGTTGTCAGTCAAGATCCTGCCCTGGTAACAGAGACTCAGAAGACGACTGAGAGGAAGTGGGGGCGTGTCAGAGCTAGCTGAGATCCCAAGCCTGATAAAAAAAAAAACTGCTTCGAACATCCCAGGAGTAAGTGTGATCGCCACCTCCTTATCTTTTCTGTGAGACCCAGAGCTGAAAACAAACATAGTAGAAAGTAAGAGAAAGGATGTCATGGTTGTACAGTGCTTGTAGACTTGCATAGAACACATACTGCCCACTGCTTCTGAGTGAAATGCATCTAGCTGTGCAGCTTAAATGGAATAATATGGCTGAAAAAGACCTTAGAGAAGCCCAAAAACCCTGGTTCCTTCACCGTTATGATTGTACAAAGAAGCACAGCCATTATGCAAACTTTTTTGAATACTCAGGTACACTTTAAAGAAGAACTCTGTTTTGTTTTGTTTTATTGTGCCCCTTTATTGTAACAGGTAGTGCAGTAACAACCGTTACTGGCTGCTTTATTGTTGGATAAAATAACTCAGTTCCTGGTGCTACAGGATCATGTGACCTTCTGTCTGACCACCAGACTGATACATCGACCGCTGTAGGCATTCTACTTTTCATTTTGTGCTCCTTTTAGAACAATCTATTTAAGAGTGATGACTCCTCACAATATCCTGGATGGCCTTTTTGCTTGCACACCAGCCATTACATGTTCGTATGTTTAATATATGAACTTGTAGCTTTATCCTTCATCATCTGCTGTCAATATACATTTCTCTTTCCTCTTGGTGTTCCTTGGTGTTCAGCATTCATCAATACTGATCAATAGCAGAGGTGATGGTATGACACTCTTGTGAAATGGGGATACATTCCATCACATTGCTGTTCATTACAATTCTAGCGGGACCTTGCATATTCAGATGGGGATGTAAATGGACTGCACTCCAAAATTAGGTGGCCGCATTTCACTCAGAATACCTCCCATTGTTTTTAATGGAAGGCAGCATTGCAGTTCAGGGGTCGGTGCGGACAGTTGCTGCTTGGACCCGCAGGCGCTATCCACTTGCAGTTTAGCTCCCTTCAATGGAGCTAAGCTGTGAATGGGTCTGAGGCATCCAAATTGAACAACCACAGCAGAAATCAAGGTGGAATAACACAGCAAATATTGACCACGTTAAAATCCGCTGTGTGAACAGACTCTGAATTCTGTCCCCTACCAATTTTAAGAAAAGGTTGGCGCTGATACCAATCAGTTATGAAGAAGGGGCTGCATGAAGTCACCCTTCATTTCAATCAATCTGAGCTGTGAAATAAGCAAGGGCTCTGCAGGATCCCTTTCTCGGATGAGTCAGGGCTTTCATGTTAGTTTACTTACCTTGTCATAAAAGTGAGTTCAGACAATTTCTGATAAATTGAATATAAATGTGAAGTTATAGAAATCACTCGACGGGTTTCCAGACAATCTCAGGACATAACATGACCTCCCACTTTGAATTACAAAAAATGGTAAAAACAAAAAGCACAATAAGTAGTTTCCCACATGTGTGGGCAGTTTCATTCTATCTGAGAACACTCATTTTCAAAGGTCTTGTGGCTTGGGATAGAATTACATAATATTAAATAGCAAGAGGTGGACTGTGCAGGGCTGGGAATTTATTGCTGGATTAAAGCACCTGTCAAGTGTGTGACTTTTTCAATTATGACAAATTTTACAGTTCGTAAAGGTCTTTATGTTTTCTGCATTCTTTTTTTGTGTGTGTTTTTCAATTATTAGTCATGGGCAGTTAAGATATATATTTTGAAGACTATCATTTATTAGAATATTAGTATTTTGGACTGTTGACTACTTTTGACAGTGTAAGCAAGAAAGACATAATTCAGTTCTCATAAACTCTTATATCCTTATATTGGTTTGGTATAAAAAATGAAATCACCAGCTCTTTGACAAGTTACAATTCCTAAAACATCCTAATGTCCATGGGCATGGCATTCTGGAAGTTAGGCCCCATTCACACGTCCGCAAGTGTTTTGCGGATCCGCAAAACACGGACATCGGCGATGTGCTTTCCGCAATTTGCGGACCGCACATCACCGGCACTATATTTGCGGACAAGAATAGGACATGTTCTATTTTTTTCGGGAACGCGATTGCGGACCCGGAAGTGCGGATCCGCAATTGCAGACCCGGGCGGGACATCGTCTGTCCCCATTGAAATTAATGGGTCTGCAATGCCGTTCCACAAAATGCGGAACAGAATTGCGGACGTGTGAATGGGGCCTAAGGTATTCCAGTACAATACAAAAGGCAATACCAGGGCCAGCCCATGGACAGGTGCGGGGCTGTTTTTGGAATAAAGCAGCCATGTTTTTATAATGCTGGATAACCCCAAGACAGATCCGCTGTGTTATTCCTAATATAGGGCCTGGGAGGGCGGTGGTTTACGACTTCTATCTTTGTGTTTTTCTAGTCCTTATGGCATGCACTGCTGCCTCAGGCCCTGCACTAGTCTTAGCATTTGTATCAGTTTTGCTTAGAGTGTTCCTTTAAAGGGGTTTTGCACCTTGGTGGGGGGGGGGGGGGAAGGGTTGTCAAACTTCCCACTTCTGGGCAGATACCTATTGGGTATTTAAGATACCTGTAGTATATATGGTTTTTGGAACATGCCTGCCACATGGAAGGGTTAAATAAATGTACTGTGTGCAGTTTTTTTTGTTACTTGTTTACTTTTACAGTTATAATTGAGGGATTTGGACGCATAATATTATTATTATAATGTCCCGGAACTGAATATATATTAAGTGAATAAGGCAACTACATTTCCTGTTGTAATTTTAGTAACGAATACTCGCTGGCTGCCACCCCCTCATTCTATTGTTTGTCTGCTTGTGAAGTGGGCAGTGGGCCAGGCCAGCAGATTGGGCATTTCAGGTCTTTCCAGGTTTTCTGAGTGCATTATGATGGAGTATAATCCTTGTAGGGTTAAGTGACCGGCAGAGATGACTTTGTATGGTATCCAACTTCTAGCTGCCTTGTCTAGTGCATAGGTATACAATGTATGGGTGATTGCATCTTCTTTACACGTAGAGATATGAAACCCTCTTATATTCATGTGTTCTGATTTGATAATCCATAAAGCTTAGTTTTTCACTGCTTTCAGGATAAGTATTTACAATGCAACATTATATGGGGACTTTCTATGCAGGGTTAATAAATCACCGGGAGAGCCAGCTCGTGGGAACAGGGTTTTATTGATAAGAGGTGATTATTTTTAGGACTGGGCATACATTTAACAACCGTCTTGATGATTGAGATTGAGACAGACCAACTGTTTAGGGCAATAAAAAATAAAAACTAATCTTTATGGCTTCTGTATTTCAGCATATGTTTCATATTATATAAGTAGCATTTTACTGAATTTCATGGAAGTTAAATTATGGAAGTTACATGAGGAAGTCATTTAAGTTGGTTAATTTGTAAGCGCAGGAAAAATAAAAATAAAACCTTATTTTCCCAGTGTAGTTGAATAAGTCTTAGTTTTTTCCAGACACGTGAAAACAATATATTATAGATAATATAGATTTGATTTTTCAACGTCATTACATATACAGTATAACCATGCAATTAAGTAGGATTGCTCTAACACCATTGGTAGCGAATATATAGAATAAATGGCACTGAGTCGAGTTATGTAATTTGTGTCTTCTTACTCACTTGCATTCTGATGCAATGCTCCTGCAAACCGGCAGTAAAATGCATTGAGAGGAGTCCTCTCTATTATGTTTGTGAGCTCAGGAGTCCTTTCAATGCATTTTATTGCTGATTTGGGGAGCACAGAGTCAGAATGCAAGAGAGCATGGAGATACAAATTACATAATCAGCGTCATTTACACTATGCCCTGCTTATTCTGCTTTAGAGGGTCTTTCGGAAGTGACAGATTTCCTTTAAGGGGCTCCAAACCTCTACTTATGGTAGCTCCATGTTTTAGACAAGGTAATTTTCAAGCATAAAAAATACAATATTACACCTATGTGATGACTATTTACTTACTAATTGTCTTAGTTTTGATAAATTGATTTCTAAGATTCTCATAGCTTTATTGTAGACGAGTCCATGTTCCTGCTGGTTTAGACATCCCGAGCTTTGAAGACAGAGGATACGTGATAAGTTACACATTCTGAGAACTGATATCTGTGAAATATGAAGGTGGTCATACACATTAGTATAACGTTCATTAAAACAGACGATTCCTACTAAGCGAACATTCGACGGTTAAAATTTAACAAAGAACGATTGTTTTACCTGGCCGATGATATACCGTTATTATCTGAAAGGAAGGCGGCTGTGTTATTATTTTCGTCCAATAGTCGGACAAAAGGTCGTCCATCACCCGATTTCATTGAACAGCCAATATGGAGTAAAATGTGTATGTCCATGCCTGCAAAATGGTTGTTCTCCAGATGTTTTTTTTGTTGAACTGCTGTTCAACCATCAACCAAGTTCTATCTAATGTGTATGATCAGCTTTAGTTGTGAAAACTGCTTATCTTGCTACTTCTGCAGCCTTGGAGATAAATCATCATAGAAAACAGAAGAAATGATGATGGTCATCTTAAAGGTGTTGTAATACTGATATGACAAAAGTTTACCTTGACTAAATACATCACACACTCAGCATGCAAGGTTCTTGAGACTTATTTATCACTGGTAGAACTGTCTTTTAAACATCTGAAGAAGTGAACACGTTATTGATGGGAATTTAGGGCTTTTGGGTCACCTGCAAGTATAAAAGTCAATGGAATCCCTTTGATTTTACTAGCAACCCAAAATGTAAGGCTTCTTCTGTGGTTCCTCAAATAATTAAAGTTGTGGAACTACTAATGCAGTTACAATGGGCTCTACTGGGGTTGCATACTTCATAGTAAGGCTGCTTTCACACAGTCAGTGTTCGGTCAGGGTTTTCTATCAGTGATTGTGAGCCAAAACCAAGTGCAAGTGTAAAACACAGATGAGGTCCAAACCATTCCATTATACCTTATGTCTGTGTAGTCTTCATGCCTGGTTTTTGCTCATAGTCACCGATGGGAATAACTGACCAAATAACTGAAGTGTGAACTTAGACTTACTCCTTACTTACTCAAACGCTGACCAAACACTGATTGTGAGAAAGCAACCTAAGTCTGGCTTTCTTTCGAGCACTAAGTTTGGCTAAGTTTCTTTCGAGTACTTTTAAAGGAGTTGTCTTAGTTATCTGCCATGTGCCACTAAATGACTTAAAATAATTTAAAAAAAATCTTATACTCACCTGTTTCACCCCTGCAGCTCTGGTTCTCCTCTCGCTGTTTATATATAAGCCTGCAGCGGTGATGTGAAGGTATGTGGCACAAGATCTCTGCAGCCAGTCACTGTCCTTAGCAATCTCATGCCATAAACCTCTGAGGACAGTGATTGTCTGCTAATCTCGGTAGGATAAACGGAGTGGCGGGGTAGAAACAGGTGAGTGTTATAGATTTTTAAAATAACTTAGACAATCCCTTCCCTTTAGACTGGCCATAAACATTAAATAAATGTCAGCAGAACCATCTGATATGTATGGAGGTCTCCCAATTATTTCTCAATGGCAGATGTCAGGGAGATATGATCAAGCTATTGGATTTCAACTACCCGATCCTTTGCTTTTTGGTGAGCTAAGATGATGCCAAGGGTGTCTGGAGTGAACATTCGGGTGTAGAGGGCTGGGGAGATAGCGGTTGGCTGAATGAGCATTGGTGTGGCTGGCCTTAGCCTTACTAATATGTTAGAGCTCAGAATTTAGGTGCAAGCTCCTATTTTTCTGATGAACAAATTCATTCTCTTATTGCATGTGATAAGTGGATACATGATTTTGTGTAATCCCTAAAATGACCATTTAGATGTGAACCAATTTCTAGGACGTTTAAAAGGGAGAAGTTGACACATTGCAATTTTATTATTTTGTAATATCTGAACTGTGGGTTTGTTCATAGAATCACTCAACTACATTGGCATGTACCCCACAGGAAAAGAATCATACAGATGCTAGACAGTAGTTTCCTGGTGGTTGAAGGTAGAGCCCTATAAATCTGTCTTCAGTCTTAGTTTCTGTGGTGATGTCCAAACCATATCTGGGGTTTGGATGTGAAGATAAGAGAGATAAGTAAACATATATCAATGGGCTGTAAAAACGTATGTTGTATTAGTCAAAGCTGCATCTTAAAAGAGCTACTTTTGAAGAGGTTGGGCTTTGTTCACCTCGTTTGTACCTTTGGTAGCACATGGCGATATACTGCCATTTAGTCCTTAGTACCACTAAATCGGTCTGTTTTTAGTATTATATTCCAGATATCGAGCACAACTGAATGCCTCTTTGTTCTTGTGTTCCTAACTGGTCATGCTAACTTCTTGTCTAATTTTGATGACCAGATAGCGGTCAGATTGATTTATCTGTATTTTCATGGAAAATATGATATTTTTCATTAGTTGACAATTTTTCATGGTGGCTTTATGTAAGTATTTACTTTAATGAAGTTACCTTTTAGCACAACATTTGAAAACCATGTAAATGTATGTACATTGGTAACAAAAGCCATGTAAAGGCTAATTCTTGCCGTAAACCATGACTGGAGCAGGAATCCTTATTATGAAGATTATCTGAGATGAAGGGACCTCTGTATTTTTCCCATCACACAAAATAATACAAAATGTCTCTGTTTGTAATTGGCCAGCTAAGATGATCATCCTAGTGATGATTTGCTTAAATTCTCTAGGAAACCTAAAGGCCCATACTGAAAACCCAATAAATTGATGTGTCCCCAAGTGGCATTTGACCCAAGAGTGACATGCTGCTTGGATACAGCAATATAAGACGTTCCGAAGGTCGTCACTAAGAAAAACACTGATTTACAATCATTTCATTTATCACTTTGAAATATTTGTTTCGCTCTGGTTATTTGGGCTGAATAAATAGCACATTGTTACTGTCTATGACCTTTAGGCAGTTTTCTACATTATGTTATTTTTGCTCTGATATCAGCTTGTTATATAAATTATTCATTATGCCATTTGTAAAATCTCAGTTTCTGTCTTTAGCAGCATTTGGTGATTTTATTTTATTTATTTTTTTCCAGCAGATTCCTCTCCCACAATATCTGTCTCTGGAAGGCAACTTGTGAATGCTGGAGATACATTTACGGTGTCTTGCACAGATTCTGCCCCAGTAGAATGGTACCTTCAAAAGCTGGGACATGGTAAGAAGCCAAGGCCAGTTATTCGCTCACAACAGAAATCCTTCAGTGGAGGGTCCAACCTCATAATCCTAAAGGCAGAACGGAAGCATACCGGAAAATACATCTGTACCAATAGAGGTGTCAACCCTACAGATAATAACGCCATCTATCTCTTTGTTAAAGGTAAGTCGCTTGTGTACTGCACACTACTGTCATTTCATCCAACATTTGGGAAACATGCTCGCAGTAAATGGACTTTAATCAAATTGGTCCAAGCAGCTATGTTTGTACTTCAGATGGAAAGATATTAAAGGGCATCTGTCACCAGATTTATGAGCATTAATCGAGCTGTAATGCTTATAGTCCCATTCCTTTATTTAGGTTTAACGTGTACAGAACAATCTTTTATAATATGTAAATGGGCCCCAGGTGCAACGAGAGTGGTGCAGTTGCACAGAGAGGCTCTGCTCCCTGCCTGCTGTCCTCCACCACTAAGACTGACAGTCAAGGCAGGGGAAACACATTCACGCCTGGCCCTAAAGTCTCGTTCGGTACATAGGCTGTTCAGGGATTGAGACCGCTGTGCGCTCCATCCCTGTACAGCGCATGCTCCAAAGATGGAATATGTTTTAGAATAACAATAATTTTATTATACATGTATTATGATCTGTCTCTGGGCTGTTTTTTTTTTTTTTTTTATTGGGGGGGGGGTTGTTCTTAGGGTTTCCTAGTACAAGAGGAATTGATATAAGTGTATGTATATATATATATATATATATATATATGCAAATGATATTTATATTATATAAACTATATATACTTGATTATGCTCTTGTTCTATGAAAACATTAAAGTAAAACCCACAATTTACAATACAGGAACAATAGAAAAAAAATAAGATTAAGCTGCTAAAATGCTAACGCATTTCGGACCTGTTTGTTCTTAATTATGTTTAGTTTTTTTCACACTTTTCAATAACTGGTATTTGTCAAGTCATAGTCCCTGTGCTTATTTCAGATTTAAGCAACCCATTCCTTGAGTTTCCGGTATATTATGATGTGAGAGAAGGTGAAGACATATCCGGCATCTGTTTTGTCTCCGACTCGGAAGTTACAGATTATTCTATTAGAAAATGTGACAAATCCCCCCTGCCCAAAGGTTTTGTCTATGAAAGTGACATTGAAAACGGCATTACCGTAAAAAACGTACAGACAAATTTCATCGATTGCTATGTGTGTTCTGTGAATCAAAATGGAGATGTTAAGACCTCCCAGAAGTTTAGATTGGTGGTGACTCCAGGTGAGTTAGATACATCCATATCTGAATCTTTTTGTTGTCTTTGTGACTAGATTTGACTTTAAGGTCTTTACTTAAGCTTGTTTTCCCGTGAAGTGCATTGTGGGTTTGATTTTCAATCCCATTACAGAAGCTGTGGGTGACTTGAATCACAAATGGATTGGCTTTAGCTGCAGGATAATAAGCAGAGTTGTTGTTTTTGCCTCTTAACACTTTAAAGGGACACTTCCATAATTTATTTTAACACGTATTAACAAACCAATATGCGACTATTCAATGTAATTTTTTTATTTAAAAAAAATTGGTTTGCTGTATATAATTTCATGGTCACTCCATATATTGTACTTTGTGGCCTGGCTCTTAACTTCCTCTTTGTCTGGAGTTTTAGCAAGACAACTCTGTATATCAGCCCATCACTCCTACCAGAGAGAACCCCTGTAGTAAATCACTTTGAGCATTACTTATGCAATGATCTTCTGTCGGCATCCTTACCTAGGCCGATCAATAGAACAACAAAGCTGCCATAATGTTATTCTAATTTGGCACCTACTATTATAAGGATCTAATTACATCTTCCCCTATTAATATAGATAAAAATGTAAGCAGTTAGTTGCTGATTTACAATTTCCTCTATCCCGGAAAACATCAGACCAATTCGTATGTCATGCAGTCTTATAGTAAAGTACTACTGAGTAGTCCAAGAACGATATGACATTTGTCTGGTAACGTTTTCCTAAAAGTCTCTCCCAAGCCGCCTGCGAAATGACTTTTCTTATAATTCACGGAATGAAGTCATGTTGCTGTGCTTCAGCTGTAGCTCTGTCTTATCCATTAACACGTGACCCCAGCTACTAATGATCTTACAGTCTCCCCTGGAGAATAGCGCGCGCTGCTCCATCCCATAATAAGAAAATGAAGATGAACTTCTCTTTCTAGGCACAGATAACTGAATAACACAGATAGAAGCCAATGATCCAAAAATCAGAAACGTGCCCCTAGTTACTTTGATTTCAGCAGACGGCATTAGACTGTACAATAGTTATTTATATATAAATATGTTATCAGTCATATATTATATAGATATATATATTAATATGATATTATTTATTTAATTCCCTAACAGGACACCCTGAGAGTCTATTCAAAAATAGAGAGATGGGTTATTTTATTTAAAAAAAATGAATGTTTTATGTATTTTGGTAAGAAAATATTACATTCCCTTGTAATAATTTGTATCTTTTATGTCTTTTTTTTGCCCTTTAGTTCAGAAAAGAAAACCTGTAGTTTCTCTTACAAAATCTAGACTGGTTCTGAAAGCAGGGGAACCATTGGAGGTGACCTGTGTGGTGAGGGATGTTAACACTGTGGAGGTCAACTGGCTAGATGCACCAACCATGGTAAGCAGAAGCTTTGCTTCCTAATGTCTACCGTGCATCACATGAGACCCGAATGTGACATTTCCCACAAGATATCAATCACTTTGCCATTCGACAGCATCCAATGCTGTATTTGCAAAATGAAAACACGTCTCTGAATAATGGCCTGCAAACAATGCTGAATTATTAAAACGTGGTTGTGCCGCTTACGTATTAATTTGCTGTTTTGGCCACATAAAAGCTTTTGTGATTTGAAAGGCTCCTTTAATGAAGGGAAGGATTGCTCTGTGATGACAGCTGGTGGGTGTCTTGAATTCTCAGTGCACTATAAACAGAAGTCTGTAGATCTAGTGGCAGGCGCCCTGGAGTGTATTTCTGAATAGTCCGTTTAGAGCCAGCCTATCTTATCAAATACGTCAGCGTTAAAAAAAAAGAGAAGTGTGGGATTGTCTACGAGTGAATGTGTTCAGTGTACACATTTCTCAAATGTACACATTGTTACTGGAAGAAGGCAGGATCTCCTCCTGTCCTGGGGAAGTACAGTACTCTGGATGCAGAAGCAAAGTGAATTTTCAGTTTTTTTTAAATGAATGTTGATGATTCAGATTTTTTTTGTAATTGTAAAATATTACTCCGGACCAGGGGCGTAGCTAATGGCTCATGGGGCCTGGTGCAAGAGTTCAGCTTGGGCCCCCCTTCCCTCAGTGCTTTGTGTATCTTCTTATGTAGCACAAGGGTCTCTGGGCCCCCTCAGGCTCCTGGGCCCGGTAGCGACTGCTACCTCTGCACCCCCTATAGCTACGCCCATGCTCCGGACACATAATGTTTCAATGGGTAGAGCGGAATAATCTGCTGCCAGACACCTCTCCCAATGATCAAGTATCCAGTGTGAGGTTGCTGACTGAACATTACTGTACGTGTAGGGCTGAACGATATGGGAATTTTGTGCGATTGCGATTAGGGCCCTAAAAATTGCGATAACGATATGCGATGCGATATTTTAAGGGAATTGTGCTAGAGGTCTATCTGCTTGGATTTCCAAGGTAAAAGCACACACAGATGACTGATAATGTGAAATGTAGTTATGCTGAACTCAAGAACTGAAATGCGCAGTGTTTTTCAAAATAAAATACATATTTGCATTACTGCAAAAGTACAAAATACAAAACTTGCCATTTTCTTAATAGCGCTGCACAGAACCGATAAATAAAATAGATATAAGAACATGTGTTCATTAAAATAACGACTTTCCACCAGCCCCTCCTCCCTCCCCGCACTGTAACTGATGTATCGCCGGCCGCGCTGTGCAGCATAGCGGCCGGAGTACAGTGTCAGTGTCACGTACAAAGTCAACCATCGCTTTATAAGACGCACTGCCAACGTCCCCCCCCCCACTTTTGGGGGGAAAAAAGTGTGTCTTATAAAGCGAAAAATTCGGTAATATAATTGCAGCATTTTTGGGTCAGCAAATTGCGATTGCGATATGGCGATTAATTGCGATTGCTTTCGCGATATATTGTGCAGGCCTATGTACGTGATTATGCCTGATAATCTGAATGACTGGATATCCATGTAGCAGGAGCCTAAAGGAGTGCATAGATCCCAGCGCATGCTCCTCTTCAATACTGTGCTTTTATTCAGTGCGTTAACATACAATAATAGAACGCATTTACGCCCCCTTTGAGCCTTTCTCAGGACCCAAGACATCTTGAAATGCGTCCAATTACTGTATGTCAATGCATTAACAAGAAACAAGCTATTGAAGAGGAGCACGTGTCGGGATCTATGTTCAATGCAGATCAGGAATCCCTCCCTTTCATGAGCGCCACCACTATCCAAGTGCCTACTAGTTGTGCTTCTTTTGTCATAAAGTAGTGCAAGCACATTAGATGAATGTAGATCACGCTCGTCCTGGCAGATATGGGGGGAATGAAGGATCGGATATGTTAGATTTTCACATGTCCAATCTTTTGTTTTCGAGTTGGAGAAGCCACCTCCAAAGGTGTTTGGCAGTAACTTGTCCTCTCTCCCCATAGAGAACAGATAAGCAGAGGGTGCATGTGTATGGGAGGTGTGGAGAGGAATAGCCTTTGGTCACCTGAACTCAAGTGCCCCACTATATGGTAGACCCAGGTGACAACATAGCACATAGGTGACTAAACATATGGACAACAGCTCTTTGCCCCAAGGCATTTGAAGAGCTGAACTGGATGTGTAGATGTTATTGTCCACGCTGAAACCTTGAAAGTCCCTTCATTGTATATATCTACCCTGAGAACTATCAAAAGCTGTTTAGCCCTAGGCATTTCAAGAAAACAAGTAAGCATGTTCCCCATATACTTGTTGCTATGGTCATCTCCGTTTACAGCATCGTGGTAACGGTGCTCACGAAACGTAGCACAATTGAATATTCTGTGAGATCTTCATTCCATTGTCTTGGTTGTCTGTCACTCTCCACCTAATTTTTGCTGCCCAGAGGTCACGAGACATTGTGTGCAAATACAGAAGGGGGGGGGGTCGTGGATGTTGTGATCCTGCTTGGCTGTCAGATGTTCAGAGCTCACGTTTCTGTCTGTGAATGACATTTTACAACAGACTGCACTTATTTCTGCATAACAGTAGAAACTTCAAGTAATTTTAAAAAAAACACGTTACCAGGAAATATAGATCCTGCAGCTGCTTTCAATCACTGACTTTTTTTTTTATTGCCACATCCCCCACTCACTTATTTTTGCATGACTTAGCGGTCTAGGAAAGCTGGGTGACAGCTGATATTACTGCCATTGCATGAAGTGTCACCCAGCTGTCGAAGACTCCAGTTGAGGGAGAATGGGATGCTTCATTGTACAATGAACCTCCATACACATTAGGTGAGCAACCAGTACTTCTGAAGTTGTCACGCTCAGACATTTCACTAATATGTGTGATCACCTGTCATCCAATGGCATTTATTGTGTAGACAAAGTTAATACAAGGCACTTACTAATGTATTGTGATTGTCCATATTGCCTCCATTGCTGGCTGGATTCATTTTTCCATCACATTATACACTGCTCATTTCCATGGTTAAGACCACCCTGCAATCCAGCATCAATGGTCGTGCTTTTATACTATAGGAAAAAGTGCTTATGCACACTCCTGTGGTCCAGGGCACCAGAGAGAACGACAACTTTTTCTTACAGTGTGCAAGCACGGCCACCACTGCCGGATTGTAGGGTGGTCGTAAGCATGGAAGCAAGCAGTGTATAATGGGATGGAAAAATGAATCCAGCCAACAAAGGAGGCCATATTGACAGTCACAATACATTAGTAAGTGCCTTGTATTAACTTTCTCTACATGATAAATGCTATTTACTAAACTGAGACAAACCCTTAAAGTACAACTTGAATTGAAAACACCTCAAGGACTTTACTAGGATTTTCTATGTTAAAGGTCTACCTTTAAAAGATATAAATGTGGTAGTACTTCTATAGTATGTGGCTGAAAATGTCTTGCCTTATAAAGACAGGTGACTGGATTTATTTTTGTAGCATAGGATGAACGATACGGGAAGTTGGTCTCCGAGTTTGTGAGGTCAATGTATTGTTTGGTTAGAAGAAGCTCAGTGTAAACATGACGGTTGTGTGAAAACAAGGGGTGGGGGGCGACTACCCTGCTGTCCTTTGCAGCAGGAAGATATAAACTCTCTACTTATCATAATGATATAAATATATACAAAAAAAGACTTATGTAATGTAACGAGAGACATCGTTTGTCAGAAGAGCTTCATATTTTACATGTTCTCCAGCATTACCTCCCACCAATCATTAGCATTTTTCCTTGACATCTTGAAAAAAAAGCAGCATTTGTGGAATCTTGAAGCCCCCTCTTCCTTCCTTCCTCTCTTCTCGTAGTCCCCGCTCATCATCCACCATTTCCTATCTGTCATTTCATTATGTCTCTTTTGTCTGCACATAGAGATACAGCCGGCCGCTATTCTGTCATTAGCATATTTTAATGAAGCTGGAAAGGTGAATCTCCAATCAGGGACATCACAATAATAAGCTCTCTCCGCACTTAGGATTTGCATTGTTATCCTTATCCATTTATCTGCCGTTACCCAGCCTTAAAATATTAGTTTCTTGACAGTTTGACAGGTGGATGTTTTTGGATTCTTGATCATTTAAAATGAGGAATGGCAATTAGGGGGAATGTGGCTGATATCTCATTCCTTTGGTAATTTATTTACAGAAGTCCACTACAAACAGCAAGTACCTATCCGGTACAGTATTTGAACGGAACAACACTCTTAGCAGCCGTGCAGTCCAGCTTAATGATTCTGGCGTATACACCTGTCAAGCCAGGAACAGTATCGGTGTGAGCAATGCCACCTTCACATTAGATGTCCTTGGTAAGTCCTTGTTTGGCATCACAGCTACATATAAACTTTAAAGGTTTCTCCATTTAAGTGTATTGACGACACAGGCTAAAATATGGTTTGACTGCCGCCAAGCTAATTTAGACTTTGTTTTTTGGCTGGCTGCACATTGCCGATACTTTAACATGGGCTAAAGGGGTTATCCAAAAGTAAGACAGACCTCTCTGAGTGGCCAACCCACGGTGGGGATCCTACTTACTTCATCCCTGCCTCTGGGTTCAGCATCTAACTCTCCCGGGCTGGTTCTACCTCTCCTTGCAAGGTCAAAATCTGTTGAAAGGGGGGAAACATGACCACTGCAGCCATCACAAGTCGCAGTGGTGACCTGCTCCAATTGCATCATGACAAATGGTCACATGACGCAGGGGGAACAAGTCACCACTTTAGCCTGTGATTGGCTGCAGCAGTCACGTGTCCCCCCCCATCTACGGATTTTGACCTCAGTGTGGCAAGGAGTGGAACAGCCGGCGCAGGAGTGTTAGACACCGTCTCCACTGTGGGTCGGCCACTCTGGGTGGTCTGTCTTTCTCTTGGCTAACTCCTAAAAGAGGACCTTTCATCAGGATAAAAAATATAAACTAAGTATGCCTACATGAGCGGCGCCCAGGGATCTCCCTGCACTTACCATTATCTATGGGCGCCGCTCCGCTTTCCCGGTATTGCCTCCGGTATGTTCAGAGATTCGGCTTAGCTAGGAGGAGTCTGCCCTTTTTGTCCTGGGCGTCTCCTTCTCCTGTTTTTCTCCCAGGCTATGAGCTGAGCGCTGCGATACCAGGAGAGCGGAGCTGCGCCCAGGGATAATAGTAAGTGCAGGGGGATCCCTGGGCGCCACTCTACATGTAGGCATACTTAGTTTATATTTGTTATCCTTGTGAAAGGTCCTCTTTAAAGGAGTATTCCTATCTCGGTATTTATGGCACAGGCTGTGGATATGCCACAAAATGCCTGATAGATATGGGTCTCTCCTCCACTAGTTAAATGTATGTGTTTTTTCTCTGCCCTGCTGGTTTTCTGTTTTTGTTGTCATGAATGGGTTGTGAGTTGGGAGTGGGAAGGACACCAGTCATTTAATGTGTAGGCTCTTCCCAAGACTTTTCATTGACATGCCTCTTGTAAATGCCCACCATTTTTTGTTCCCAATTTGATTCTTGCCCTTAGTGGTCTTCCTCTAAACCAAATATTAGTGATATCCTTTAACGTTTTTTTTCTACTTTTATTCCAATTTTTATATTTGTGAACAGAAACTGGATACATCAGCCTGTCTGTGATGGACAACACCACACTTGATGTGGGGGTAAATGCCGGGGACAACTTCATACTGCAGGTCTATATTGAAGCATATCCTCAACCAGATGAAGAATTTTGGACTTTCATGAACGAGACTGTTCTCAACACCTCTGACCATTTTGTACAGTCGCGAGACGAAGGCAACAATAGGTATGACCATCACATACTTCTTCTTTTGAGAATTGTATATGCTTAATCTGAACATACAGTCCACCACGCAAGTGAAATTGCATAGGTTTTTGGGACCGTTCCCTCGTGTTCAGCTTCTGTGAATCCCTCTAAAATGTTAGTGATAGATTAAATTGACTGTCGTAATAATTATACAATGTCTAACCCTTGCTGTAACTATCACCTATAACGGAATGCACTACTCTACCTCTGATAGGTATGTTAGTGAGCTACATCTGATCCGTCTGAAAGGGAACGAGAAGGGAATCTATATGTTTTATGCCTCGAATTCCGATGCCAACTCGTCCGTCAGCTTCAACATATCAGTAAAGAGTAAGTTTCATCTTTTACTTGCTAATATAGTGGAGACTTTCTGGAGGATTTCTCTTAATGACTTGAATTTTTTGTGCATTTCTCCAGCAAAACCAGAAATCCTCATAGTTGAGAAACTGGGTAACGATATGCTGCAGTGTGTGGCAACGGGGTTCCCTGTGCCTTCCATTGACTGGTTATTCTGTCCGGGATCTGACTCCAGGTAATCATCTACTTATAGATAAATATAAATATTTTTATAAAAATCTCACTGGTCCAACACGAACCTGAATTTTATTGCAGGAGCTCATTTTTCTTTAAATCTTAGACGCAACCTGTTAGTGTCCTGAGTGCACAGTGATTGACAGCCAGACATGACTCCTGACTGTTTCCATGCATTATTGACATAGGATCTATTTAAGTACTGTATTGAGACATTAGCACAATTACTAATGTGTCAACCAGCTCTGTGGGAGTGACGCAGTAATCTGCTTTGCAAACGCGTCCGTTTGTGCGTAACAACATCAACATAGTCGACTCCATTTCATTTTTGTATTTATACTGCATTATTGCCGTCCCTGCCTCATTATCTGTAATTTCCATTTGCTTTAACCGCTGGAGCTTCATAAAGAAGCGAGTGTGACGTGACTTTGTTATTGCAGGTGTACGGATTCTCCGGCAATAATGCCAGTTGACACAAAGCATAGCATGGAAAACTCCTCTCTTGGGCGCACAGTTGTAGAAAGTATCATTGATGTGAGTTCTATTAAGGAGAAGAATGGCACCGTGCACTGCATCGCCTACAATGATGTGGAGAGGATTACGTCTATATTCAGTTTTGCCGTTACAGGTAAAGAAAAATGTGAAATATTTTCGCAGAACAAAATTTAAAGGGGTTGTGTTATCTCAAACCTTGGTGTCATAGCTCTAGGATATACCACCAGTATCTGATCGCTGCGGGTCCTACCTCTGGGACCTGCAGTAACTCTAAAACAGAGCCCGCAAAGTGAAGGAGAGAGGACCACGTTTCAGTCATTTCTATGGGAGTGTTGAAAACGCTCAAACGGCATGCTCGGCTATTTTCGGAAGTCCAATAGAAATGAATGGAAAGCCCACTGCGGAAGCGTTGCCACCACTCCATTCCTTTCTATGGGGCCGTGCCAGCACATGGGTATTTTAAGCACCCCTATAAAAATGAATAGAGGGTGGCCACGCATGTGCATTCTGCTCTCCTTCAGTTTGTGGGCTTTGTTTTAGAGATAGCTCTGGGTAATCGAGGGGGTCCCGCAGCTATCAGACATTGGTGGCAGACTCTTTAAAGGGTGTTATTACACGTTTGTGCCAGGCCACGAGTACCCCGCTATGGGTACCACTAATTGCCAGGTTGCAAGTGTGCTTGCCATGATCTCAGGTTGCAAGTAAATGAGCTCTCTGGCAATTAGAGAGTCACGGTGCAGTCCCCACAGCTCAGCCACTCGTGTAATAGTGCCCTAGTTAATTCAATAGAACCAGATGAATAAGGACGACTTATTTTGAGGCTTAGGTATGAGAAGACAAATGTAGATGCATTGCCTAGAGCAAGCATTCAGGAAAAAGTGATCTGATCAGTTGCCGTGAACAGATCCTCCGTCATGATTTGCAGAAATCAACCTTTCTACAGAGAAGATTATAAAGTGGTATGATTTTACTTTGTCTTCATATTGTAAGGAAACCTTTCTATTTTTTCTCTTTACTTCTCTAGCAGATATGAGTTCCCACACACTGTTTACTCCCTTGCT
Organism: Bufotes viridis; assembly: GCA_033119425.1. NCBI lineage: Eukaryota > Metazoa > Chordata > Amphibia > Anura > Bufonidae > Bufotes > Bufotes viridis. The sequence goes on along the minus strand of CM065589.1, from coordinate 531,971,343 downwards.
GATCGGATTTATAGTAGCCGCCGCGGTGATGTCCGTGACCACGGCGGTCCTCATGTACAAGTACTTGCAGGTAAGGCCGACACTAGTGTTGGGCTCCTACCAAGGTTTTATGTTGATTTGTTGTCCTTTTACTTAGTTGTATGTCTTTTCTTAATTTAGAAACCAAAGTATGAAATTCAGTGGAAAGTAGTGGAAGAAATCAATGGAAATAATTATGTTTACATTGATCCAACGCAACTTCCTTATGACAACAAGTGGGAGTTCCCTAGAGACAGGCTCTGCTTTGGTTAGTGGATTGATTATTTCTATTGTTGTACAGTTCTTTTCTGTATGTTTTTATTATACTGTGCATGACAAAAACTTGTAATTATCAGTAATGGAGAAATAATAGTGCCAACACTGTATATCTGCTTCCAGGGGGAAGTAACCTAGTAATAAGTCACCCTTTGGAGCACCATTTGGGGGCACACGATAGCTATGGCTCCCTTCACAGCACTGTACAGCCTTCGGAGGCCTACAGTTATTCCTCCTGACCCTCATACACCTGCACACTCAGCTCAGCTGAATAGGCATGTATTTTGGCAATGGCTTATCTCCCCTGAGAATGAAAGGATCAAGCAAGTTGAAATCCAACAGCTTAATCTTTTTTTCCCTTGATATCTGCTGTCTGCGGAGAGTTCTGATGCCCCGATATATGTCGACTTTAAAGAGGATGTGACACATCTACTGACACATCTGTTTTACTAACTACTTGTATTCCCAATGTAATAACGATTCTGGACCATCCATTCTTATTACTCTATGCTGTGCCATTCCTCTATTATTCCTACTAGAAGTTTATGAATGAATTGACAGCAGCCTGTAATAAAGGTTCAGCTGGGTGTTAGGGGTGGGCGATATAGCCTGAAATCTAAAATCTATATTGCGATATAATTTTAAGCATGTGCTAAATGCGATATATTGTTTTCTATATTTAGAAAAGTAGTTTCATACTGTGCAGGGACACACCCTCAGTTGGTCCCACCCAAATGGAACTTCATTGCAAACTGTTAGTAATTCTTTCATAAACTTCCAGCGGGAATAATAGATGAATGACACAACATAGATATTAAAGAATAGATGCTCCAGAATTTCTATTACACGGGGAATGCAAGTAGTTACTAAAAGAGTCATGTGTGTGGGGGTGACAGGTCCTCTTTAAATCACATTTTTATTTAATTTATTCTTTAGTCAGTGGTATTTTCAGACTGTTGTGTAAATTCTTTGTTTCTGTATAGATAAAATAATGTACATGTCTATAATGTGCTTGGAAAAAAATTGTGCGACGATTGCACAATTTACTGTATCAGCCAATTCAAATTATTATTGGTGTCACCCACTATAATGTTGTCTGGATGCACACTGGTTATTATTCTATTGCATGAAGATTTGATTCTATTATTTGGTTTTATTATATCATAAACTACTATATTTAAAAGTCCATGTGAATTATTGCATAGACATAATTTGTCTATTCATTCCTAATAGGTAAGATTCTGGGTGCTGGCGCTTTTGGTAAAGTGGTTGAGGCCACGGCATATGGCCTATTGAAGGAAGACAATGCTCTCACAGTTGCTGTGAAAATGCTGAAACGTAAGTATTACTCTTACTTGTTTCATTATCATGAATAACGACACTGTATACCTGACACTGAATAAAATTTCTCTATTTGCAGCGAGCGCCCATGCTACGGAGAGGGAAGCCCTTATGTCTGAGCTGAAGGTCCTGAGCTATCTTGGCCATCACAAAAACATTGTAAACCTTCTAGGAGCCTGCACCGTGGGAGGTAACCAAATGCATGTTTTTGGAAGCTAAAGTCTTTAACGTAACCCTGCTCAAACATTTCAGATAGCTGTCGGGCAAACGCTCATTCAGTCGTAAACTATTCCTCCAGATCTAGCCATACACATGCACACATGCAGGTGCTATAAATTAGGAAGGGGGAGTAATCTGCTGCCAAACACCTTTAGCAGAGCTTATCTCCCCTGAGTACAAAAGGATCAAAAAGGATCAGGCATGTTCAAATCCAACAGCCCAGTCCTGCTTTTCCACATGTGCCCTATACTAGTGTTTAGCTAATTGGTTTGTCCTACTATGGATAAACCCTATTCATTCATCATATTATGGTTATTGTGGGCCAGGAAATAATTGCGCAGTTTAAATGTATTCGTAGAGCTCAGGCCAACCAGTCTCGCAAGACCACCATGTGCCATTACTGTGAGTAGTGGCGAATGCGCAAATATACTGCATTACAAATCCAGATTCGCTATGATTGTGGAGTGCGCCACTTATCCCATGTTTGGATTTGGAATTAAGTATACTCACGCTTGGTCCACTACTCACAGTAACGGCACATGCACAAGATTAAGATGCTCTTGTAAGACTGGCGGCCATCTTAATCTGCCCTCAGCGTTACAAATACATATTAACAGCACATTAAAAGTATTTCCTAGCCCACAAAATATGATGGAAGAACCGTGTTTGCCTGTAGCAGGGTGAACCGATTCGCTCATCACTACCCTATATACACTCAGTAGTTGCTGAGGTCAGCAGGTTTGGCCAGCATTAATCTGATATGTGGACAGCTGTAACCTCTATGCCAGCATCCAGAAAAAAGCAGGTTTGTAACTAATACATTCTAAAATGCCCATGAATTGTTTGGAGTGAACTGTCACATATGCCTCCAATTCATCAGTCGTCCATATCAACCTATTGGCAGTGTCCAGATAATGTGCCACAAATCAATACCTTGTTTTTATGAATACAGCGGTGTCATGTGAGTCCTGTCGCTTCCGCTAACTGAGAAAGGGACTTACTGCAGAGAGAGTATCCACCACATATATCTATACCAGCAGCATTCTGGGTGCCCATTGCTGTGCCTTGAAAATAACAGGCGATTTCCACATTTTACAGTGAAAACAATGCCAGCGCCACAAAGTAACATTTGGCTTCCTGTATGATGAAATACGTTGTATCATTTAAGTTTTTATTACATCAAGAGTAAAAGTAGCCCCTGAGACTGAGGAAGTTGGAGAGGCAAACAACATGTGTTCTGCTCCTTGTGACATAGGTTGTGTGGGCTATATAGGGGATTACAGCAGGACAGTACTATCAGTTATTCTGTTTTATTTTATTTGTATGCGATTTTTTTTAAAGGATTACCATGTACTGACTCAAGCGCGCTTATAATACGTAGGCCACCTGGTTGCCTAAGGGGTTAATGATAATCGCTTAATTGCTAGTACGGCTTAAGACTTCGATGTGTGACTAAGCCTTTATGGAGCCAGGCACTTGTGCCGTTGTATTTCGTACATAGTAAGCGCTTCATCAGTCGTCCCTCGTCAGACAGAAACACAGCATCTGCTCAGTAGAGTTCAGGCCATGATACTCTTTAACGTGCTGTCTCTGGCAGACGATGAGCTGAGTAAACAGGCACATGGCCACATAAAGAGAACACTCCAACATCCCACTCAGTCTGGAGAGGGGCAGGGCTCATTATGAGAAAAGAAAGCTTCATAAGTACAACTTGTGATAATGTATGAGAATTGGAAGGGTTCCACCAAAAAGTATCATTCTTCTATTCTGCAACTTCTGATAAGAGCAGAAACTGCAAATCTCTGATTCACGTTCACTTCAGGGTATACTCAGAGCTTCATTGGTGGGGTGCATTGCCTGAAGGGAATGTTAAATGTGTATACTGGACAGAAACCTGCATATGTGAATGTACCCTTAGTTACCAATTGCTTTTCTATACAGCAGGGGTGGACTGAGAACTTAAAGTGGCCCCATTTTGTAGGAGGTCTACAGTGACAGAAGGCGGGCCACCATTACCTTAGTGCTGCACAAAATACTGCCCTAAGAGAACCAAATGCCACAGTGCAACAAAATAAATACTGCTGCTCCCGTTATAGTATTGACCTGTATTACCATACAAGCCCTCAGCCAGCATCATAAGTACCTGCTGATCCTAGCATTAATTGCATCAGATTGCTGTGTACCTGGCTAGCGACAGTGAGGAGGACTCTGGTGGCCCCCTGGGCATTGGCCCAATGGGTAGTTTCCCTGTAGGGTGTATGACCAGTCCACCTCACTATATTCCAGGAAAATTACATGCTGGTTTGCTATAAGTAATTTTAAAGGGGTTTTCCACCAATTAATTTGTTGTCAGTCAGATGTAAGAGAACTTGTTGTTTTTCTAGACTTCTGATTGCAGCAGAGAAGAACTGTCCATGGACAGCCCTTCTCTACTGAAGTTAGGTACTTGGACCTGCTCAGTTTCAGCAATTTGAAGCGGCGGGTATATGATTGACATGCCATAAAAGTTAATTATGTGAAAATCCCTTTCAAATAAAAATATACTATTTCTATAAGTACTTTCATGTCAGGCACAAGCCTGTCATATGTGTTAATCCAGTTTGTAGACAATAGGACAGATTTATCAAACCATTTACATTGAAAACATGGTGGTTAAAAAAGCCCTCCTATGACACTTTTCTGGCGTGTCTGAATGTGTTAGAAATAGTGGGTGGGACGTTAGAGTTGCATTCCATGTCACTCATTTTTTTTAACCATTATGGTTACTTTCTGTTCAGAAAAGTGGCCATGAAAAGCACCATGACATTTTTTCGACCCCTGCACCATCATCAAATATTAGCAGTTGTTGTTTTGTAAAATCCATTAGGCCAGGACTCTTATATGTACAATAGAAAAAGGTCCTTGCGGAAATTTTGAAGAACACTAAACACAGAAAATGCACACAAAAAATAATAAAAAATACTACTCCAACCCTTCCCTTTTGTCTGGTATTGCAATTAATACTGAAATCCCTCAGTGTCCCAGGAGCCCAGAAGTGTCCTCCATCCCTCTGACAGTCCTATGTTTGGCTGCAATACAGAAATTCTGCCCAACATATTTAGACAAAACCCCTTTGCTAAGCCCCACCTCCCCCCCCCCCCCCCCCAGTTGGCCACCAGTTGATAATAGAAAAGCTCAGCTGGGGACTAACCCTTTGTTTTCTGCATGACTTTTTCAGTCTTTTTTTAGGATTTTGCAGAAAATGCTGCAGCCTGACAAGTACTGAAGACAACTATGTCTTCTTACTTTTAGCATTCATTTCTGGGTTTATTGTTTCTTTAAAGGGAACCTGTCATCAACTTTATGGTGCCCATACTAACGGCAGTATAAGGTAGAGACAGGTGAGTTGATTTCGGTGGTCTGTCATTTAAAAGTTAAAAGTAAGTGGTTGCCAAGAACCAGCATCACAATCATTGCAGACTGGGCCTGGAAAAGAGTCACGGCCACCTGAGAAGAGTCATGGCTATGAATTCCTGTCCACCTGCTGATGACTGACAGGCTTCTACCTAGTTTTCTCCCTTTCTCTCTCTGGTAGAAGACTCTTTTCAAGGCCTGTGTTACAATGATTATGATGCTGAAATCAGCATTTCTTTCACTATTTTATGCTGCCCTCAGGGAGGTCAGCATAAAGTTGATGACAGGTTCCCTTTAAGATTTCTTGTCTGCCTAAAAACATTCAGAACATAAATTTAGCCTTTGGGTAACCAGAGGAATAAATCATTAGATGGCATTATATAATTGAGTACAGAGTGACCCGGCAGGCTGTTTTTAGATTCTTGGCATCTTGTTTAAGTGGATCACTTCTTTAAACAGAAACATCTTGTGTGGCTCTCCAGCTGCGTTCAAGCCCACATTATAATTTGCATTCTTAAGGTATTAGTCATTTCACTACTATGGAGAAGCTACTTAAATCTAGTGCTGATCTTGTAATGATTGGTTAAATAGAAAACTTCTCATGCATGTTTAACAGCATCATCCTTTAACTTTTTGTAGGTTGGATCTGATTTTTAAGGAGTATGTGTCATCTTCATTTCTCTAATGACACAGAATTCAGCCGTCATATTGATGGTTTTCTAGATGCATCCTTGTAGGAAATATAAGATATAACTTCAGTGTAAGGAAGAACCCTAGTACAGTAGAGCAACGTACCTATAATATAAAGCTCGACTCTGAAGTGTGAAATCAATTTGATTTTGCCTTGGAGATGTCATTTCCAACCTGGAATATCCTTATAGTTCATTCCTTTGGAAAATAATCTCTGTATATGGTATTGTAATATCATATAGTTTGTGTGGCTGCAGCAAATCACATCTACATAATGTTCAGCTCCTGTGACCCCAGCATGATGTCCTTATTTTATCAGATGTTTTCCTAATTTATGCTATTTGTTTCTCCCTTAAATTCTGAAATATCTCTTATAGTTTTCAATTGAACTTTATTTTTAGGTCCAACTCTTGTCATCACTGAATATTGTTGTTATGGAGATCTTTTGAATTATCTACGGAGAAAACGTGATTCCTTCATCTGCCAAAAGTTTGAGGACCATTCAGAAAGTGCCCTTTACAAGAACCTCCTCAACTCAAGGGAACATGTTTGGTGAGTAGAGAATTTGTCACATAAGCTATCATATAAGCATTAGAACTTTTTAAAATGGATGTATTTTGCATATATTTACCAGGACATCTTAAGGTGATTTGCCTGAATGGATTTCTCCAAGTTTGGCAATAACTCATGGAGAAAAAAAATCAAATTTATAATTACAGAAATATACCGTGGTCCAATGTCACTTAAAAAGTACAATCTATAAAAAGCTCCTTGTCATTTTTTATCACATATTAACAACCTACATATATATGAATATTCTATGTATTTTTTATTAAAAAATTATTGGATAGTTTTCTAGATATCATTTTTTAAAGTCACTCCATGTATTTCTACCTCCTGTTCTGGCTCTTAACATCCTCCTTTGATTGAACTTTTGCAAGATGAACAGCTTCACTTGACTTTTTAAGTCAGACCATCTCTGAGACCAGAAAGAGGAGAATAAGTGACTCAATTACAGCATCACACATCTTTGTCTAGGCCTATCAAGAGAACAATAGAGCGGTCGTGTTGTGATCCCAATAGTACACCAACTGGCATCATGAGGAATACCTTTCAGATAACAACCACCCCTTATATCTATATATATCTATACATAGGAGGGTTTATCATTTGTGCTGGCTGCTACAGAAGTACAGTGTTTGGTATTTAATTTTCAATAGCATAGTACTGCTAAAATGAAAAACAGCCACGAATTCAAAAAAAAAAATTCTATGAATATTGATTTTAGTAAATACCCTCTTGTCTGATAGAAGTGTCCCTTTAAGTATGTTGGGCTAATAGATGAATTACCACCTATTAGTTTGCCTGTCTAATATATTGATGGTGTCACATCATGGCTCTGGACAACCATTGTAGTAGCACCACAAGAAAAACCTTTACATTGCAGTTGCCGTGATTCTTACTGCGGGGGGATTCTACTAGGGCAGGGATGGGCAAACTGCGGCTCTTCAGCTGTGGCAAAACTGCAACTCCCAGCATGCAAAGACTGCTTACAGTTATCAGCCTACAGCAGGGCATGGTGGGAATTGTAGTTTTACAACAGCTGGAGAGCCGCAGTTTTCCCATCCCTGTACTAGGGCACATGTAGTCTATCTAACACTAAAAACCCTAGTGCTACAGTTAAGCACATTAACCTAAAAAGTTTAAAAAAAACTTCTAAGAAATTACATGACTCAGTCTACCATAGTGATTAATGGTGCTAACGTAGACAAGGAAATTGAGCTTAAATAATAGCATGGGATTACTGTGTCTACAAATAAAAATGAACCTCATTAGTATTTATTTCACTGCAGTGTTCAGAGACGCATCTTCTCTTGTAAGAGCAGAAGTCTTAATCAGTGTTCCCCTTGACCTGTGAGCAGCATTTGTGCAAGGTCTTGTCTCAAGTAAACCACAGTAACTTAAAGTTTCCCTGGAGACTGATCTATTGTTCATCACTTGCCTTCTTCCCCTCCTGATACAATGTAATGGGTATAACTTCTGCTCCTATACATGTGTAATCACTTTAAGAAATGGTAGTGGACCTGATGGTGTTATTTTATGTAAATACGCCAGCATATGGCTCGTAAGAAGACGTTGTGGGATTTAAGGATAGCACTCCATGTATGAAATAATAAGCATTTCCTTTTTTTAATGTATCCAATAAGTTTTGTTGTTGCCACCATTGGTCGCGTCTTCAATAATTATACGTGCATCCTGTGCTGCAATTCCTGCAGAACATGGATGTCAGGAGTTGTTATGCTTGTTCTTCTGCCAAGTAAAACATTGATATCCTTGTCTTTGTTCTTGGATCCTTCAGTCGAGCAGCTGTAAATAGTGGCAGTGTTTTTTCAAAAAATTCTTTTCTCTTGTTTTACAGTGATGAATTGAGTGAGTACATGGATATGAAGCCTGGGGTTTCTTACGTGGTGCCAACCAAGTCAGACAAAAGAAAATCAGGTGAGTTGAATTCATTCTCTAAACTGTAATTTCCCTGTAGATGGAACCATCATGGCTACCTACCCATGTACATATTTGTCAGTTACGAAGAATACAGAAAAAAAGAAAAGTAAAAGCTCAATTAATGACATTTTTACGAAATACCGTATTTTTCAAACCAAGCTTTTTTTGTTTAAGTTTTACATAGTTTTATTGCTTATTGCTGTCGCAAGGCTTTTGTTTGCTTTCGCTGAAGAATAAAGTGGTAATTGCTCAGAGCCCTGATATGGTTGTTTGAAATATCCTTCTTACTGTTTAAACCATTTATCTTGAATAGGTTCCTATGTTGATCACGATGTCACCATTGCAATGCCTGAAGAAGATGATTTAGCCCTAGATACAGAAGATCTGATTAGCTTTTCATATCAAGTTGCACAGGGCATGAACTTCCTGGCGTCTAAAAATGTGAGTTAATACCCAGATGCTCACACACATTTGGACTTGACAGACATGCAAGGCAAAGATACAGTAACTGATCTACTTACATTGGGAAGGTTCAGTTCAGCAGTGGCAAATCTACATCAGTGATATTGGGTATTCTCAGAATAATGCAAAAAAGTTATTATTTCTTTAGGTTTAAAAACTGTTTCTAAACATTTATGTTCTATTGAATCCACTGTCAGAGAGCCTTGAGATACAAGGTATCCATGTTGTTCTGTTGTATTTTAATCATTGACGCGTAAAGCTTGGTTTTGTATAATAAAATTGGTCTCCAGACAAGAACCAGAAACAGCTTTGAAAATTCTACCAAATCATATGCACTCATTTCTAGGATTGGCAGTGGTGAGGTCTCCATAAAGTTGGCCATACACAGTAGATTTTTTTTAGGAGGATCCCAGGGATTTTGTCCATATCCTTTGAATTCGGAGTGCAAAGCCCAACAACCCCCCCCCCCCCTATCAACCTTGTCTGAAGAAAGCAGGGTCCAGATTAAAGTTGAAATAATTTTTTCACCATTTTGACAAGATGATGTATGTGACTTTCACCATGCATAATAAGACTTTCACCCCCACCACTCTTGTTCTTGAGAACCTAATTTTACTATTTTCATCATGGCAGTACATTTTGTGTAAATGAATGTAATAGTTCATGTTGCCTACCAGTGAAGCTGATTCTCTTCTAATATATGTATTTCTGTGTTCCTTTATTTTTTCACCAGTGCATTCACCGAGACCTTGCAGCAAGAAATATTCTCCTCACTCACGGTCGGATAACAAAAATATGTGACTTTGGCCTTGCTAGAGATATCAAGAATGACTCGAATTATGTGGTTAAAGGAAATGTAAGTCCGAGCAGGTGTAATTCAGTTAGTGCTGCTCAGTGTTCTCAAATTCCCTTAGAAAACCTTGGGAAGATGGCAAATCACATCAGGACGCTCTCTCTTGGAGAGAATGTAATGATTTGGTGATATAATGTAAACTTTTGTGTAAAAATGACACTTCAGTAGACCTATTAGGCACATTTTAATGTACATAATGGAAGCCCTGGACATAATGTACTTTTTGGAGAAAAAAATGTATTGATCTTTCTAAACTGATTAGCAGTTGATAGAAAAGGTAATATAGTTCAGCCACGGCATATTAATATATCAGGAGATGGTGCGTTGAGGTGTATAGCTTCCAGACACAGTCCCTATTGAGGAGAAAATAACCTTATAATATTTTCCAGGGCAATAAGTGCAGAAGTGGCAATAGAAGAAGTAGATATTTCCTCCTCATATTCTTCTTTCATTTTTGCACATCGGTTTCAGTCATTGTATGGGTTGAGACATCTATATTCAACTATATACTACTTGCCATTGTAAGAAAAAACTACAGCAATAACCAGCAATGAATGTCTCTAATTGAATAGGATTTGGCTTAAATGGGTATTCCCATCTGGATGTTTATGGCATATCCACACACACTATACCATGTATGTCTGGTAGGTGCATTTCCCACCTCTTGAAAAAACACCGGTCTCATATCACCGTGAATGGCTGAAAACAGTTACTCACCTATTTTCAGGCATCCCATAAAAGTGAATAGAGAGAGCCTTACATGCACAGCCTCCTCTCTTTTATAGTGGTTCTAGACGGGAGTGGGTCCCATAGGTGGGACCTGCACCTATTGGACATGTAAGACATATCCTATGCATATGTCATAATAATCTAGATGGGACATGCCCTTTTGTGTATAGAGAGAAGGGTTGTGACAAAACTTTAACTGTACTTTTGGGAACACAGTAGATCTCCTAAACCTCTTTGTCAATATCACAAACGGCTCAAGCAAATAAGCTTTAAACTATTAATGTATTTTGGGTGCAGTTCACATTATGTAAATTTGAGGATTTTCCATAAGGTTTGGAGAAAATAATCTACATTTGTGGGTCATCTGGGTGTTTGGAGGTCCTCTAGAGTGCAGGGTGCTTATTGGAATTGGTGGAAAGGATGTCAAAAGTAATTTAAGGTCTTCAACTAATAATGAGGGGAGAGATTACCAGTCGGGTTCCCCTTCCTCTGTTAACTCTGTAAGCCATCATTTTACATATAACAGTTGGATTTCTACACTAGACTACCCCTTTAAGCATTTTTTATAACAATTTCATCTTAGATGCATGATTAGGTACCAACCCAAGGAGAGATATGACATGTCATGAAATTATGGCCTTGTAAAACAGAGTAGGAACAGATGAAGTTTCATCTTTACTAGGAGCAAATGTGGGTGTTTATTGACGTCTAAGAAACAAAGTCGTTTGATTTGTCAGATAACATAAGCAAATGGTGAACTGCAGTTCCTCACACCATGAGATTAAAAAGCTGCTAGAGAATCGGTTAACAGGACGTATGCATGTGTGCCGTGACCCGTATCTGGGTCACTATAGTAGTACAAGATCTGAGGATGAGATTAGTATGATTAGTACATTTTATAGGTCAGATTAGGTCTTTTATTGTGGCATGTTGCTTTTGTGGCTTATTTCAGTATCCTTATTATTCATGGCAATGAATGCAAACAAGTCTCAGGTATAGAAAATGAACAGCTCTACATACTGTGGTCATATGATGTTGTATACAGGGTTTATTTTATTTTTAACTTATTGGTGACAATAACCTAGATTTATCTAATGACTCATATTATATTATAGGCTCGACTCCCAGTGAAGTGGATGGCACCTGAAAGTATTTTTCATTGTGTGTATACATTTGAAAGTGACGTCTGGTCTTATGGGATCCTGCTCTGGGAGATCTTTTCTCTGGGTACGTTGCGCTCATTATTTCTAAATTTGTACTTAAACCACCCAGTAAGCAGCTGAAATAGTCCAGAAAGACTGATGCTTTTCTACTCTGTTGCCCCATGCCATCCCATGTACAAGTACACTCAGCTCTAAAATAGTCAACCAGTCCTGCTGAAATCAGTGGGTTTACTCAACTTTACTCTTATGTTTGGCCCCCTTTATTTCCTGTGCCATGGACGCTGTGCAATTTTCAAAGCACACTAATCAAAATCACTGTCCATATTAATGTCCAAGTCATACCAAGCAAAGTAAGATGCAAGCATTGCTTGGGATGATTATTTGGATCCAAAATCCGAAGAGAAGACTAAACTACCCAAGCTCAGGATAGGAGACACTAGCAAAGTAGTTTTAGGCAATGGGTGTATACATATTACAGGTGTTGTCCAGCCTAGTATCCAACAACCCCATTAGGCATAACCTGTGGCTAGTAAAAAAAAATTCACCTGTCCATGGTTCCCAGACGCCTCTGTTCCCAGAGAGTGAGGTGGTCCTGTGACCACTGTGGGCAATCACTGGCTCAGAGACCACATGTTGGAACAACCTTCAATGGTCAAGGGACCAAGCAACTTCTGGTCTGCTGGTGACCAGAAGTCCCTGAAAACGGCAGGACCACAGACATTTAAGTTCTTTTTTCTTTATTTGGCACAGGTTACAACCATTGAGGTCATGCTCTGTCAGCAATCTATTTAATGATGTCTTACAGAAATAAAGTGGTGAACAGTGATGTGTATATAAGTGGCTCTTGTTAAAGGAAGTCCTAATTTAACAAAAATCATGATTACTGTCAGCCCTGCCCTCCCCATACTAATAGTTTCTTCTGCTTCAGTAAATCTTATCCTGTTTTAACATCGCTTTGTTTGATTAATGAACAGGAAGCAGCCCATACCCTCATATGCCGGTGGACTCCAAGTTCTACAAAATGATAAAGGATGGTTACCGCATGCTGAGCCCAGATTGTGCACCAGCCGAGCTGTGAGTAAAAACACGTTTGGTTCCCAATTTTTTTTTTTTCCTATTGACATTTTGAAAATCTTTTAAATTTTACACACAAAAAAGAATAATATTTTACTAGATTATTTTAATTTGTAGCATAAAAGTCTAATTAGATTTACTACATTTAGTAGTCTAGTGGAGCCATGGGAGCACATGACTCTCAAAATTCCTTCCTTTGGCTCCTTGCTCCTTACTTGTTAGCAGCTGCAGAAATCCCCCAAAAATATTTTGTAGGATCGCTTCTTCAATCAATATTCATCAATATTTTTCACTTTCAGCTATGAGATAATGAAGAGTTGTTGGAACAGCGACCCAGTGAAGAGACCTACCTTTAAGCAGATTGTACAGATGGTGGAACAGCAGCTTTCAGACAGCAAGGGGCATGTAAGTCTATTTTTTTCCTGTTTTGCTGGAGTCTAAGGTTATAAGCTATAGCGGACCTTCTGCTGCTTTTAATTATATAATAGATCACGAAGACTGACAGGTTGTGATTGCTGCAATATAGACACTTAATGTTTGGTGTTCAGGCTCTTCTCTAGCCTCCTTTGGCTCATCAGGGCTGTGTGCATGGAATATGTCCTGTACACATCCCTCCAAATGCTGTCATATGATTTCTCTGTATGACACAAATATTCTCCACTAAAGACAATATTTATAGGGAATAATCGCTCAGTAATATTGCATCTGATGGAGCATGCATGTGAGTACCATATTACAGATCAGAGGTTGTACATAGTTGTCACATGGTTGTGCACATGGATGACAACTGAAATGTGAAACATCCCAATATGATAAAATAACCTTAGGCATCTTGTATATCCCCATTTTAGATAGCTTGCTCAGGCCTGGGAATTGCTTTTGGCTAGAAACGCTATGGACGTGCTGTACTCATTGCCTAATATTTATAATGTTAATATTGTTCTCATTTTTGTCACAAAAACAGAAGATTTCAAACGGCTCTCCTGTGTGTCTGAACCACGCCCCTGTGGATCATTCTGTGAGGATCAATTCAGTGGGGAGCAGCACATCATCTACTCAGCCCTTACTGGCCAACAGGGAACGCTGAAGACCCCTTCATGTCGCCTCTCGCTGCTTGTGGATCTTATCTTCACACACATTTCCAAATGTTACAACATTGCCACAATCCTACTGAGCTGCTGAAATTTCAAGACAGAACGTTCGCTGGCATTCCTGATACATGCGATAACAGAAGAAATAGACTTTAGGCATATTCAAACATATTGTCACACGTTGTTTACTTGTGAAAATCATATGGAAACAACCTACTGCATGAAAGCTCCACCTATGTGTCAGTGACCGGTGGTGGATTATGGAAAAAGACTTGAGATCCTGGATTTAAAGCTTCTGAGATCGCTGATCCAGGAATTTTCGAAGAGACTTAAAGGCATTGTTAATTGACTTGTAGCATTAGAAAAACTCAATGCAAAAGCTGAATCCTGCTGAACCGCTTCTGCTGTGTGACCAGACACGCGTACGTCTCCAGTGTCTTGCTACTGATTCATTTCTCCTATACAGTATATTTCATGCAGATATTTATTGACCATTCTCATGCACTTATTCACATTGATAGATACAGCAAATATTGTTATTCGAGTTAAATTATTTGGATATCTAACTCTCATCTTTAGTACCAGAGGGATGCCTTGCCTTGTATAGAATGGGTCAAAGCACAAATTACTGATCGCTGGATTGCCGAACTACAACTACCATAATCCTTGGACGATTCCTGACAGTTGTATATCCGGTCAGATGAATACCATAGCCCTGTCTTACTGATATCCCTTTCTTCGAATGCATTTTGGTTCTATACAAAAAGGTGGGCTGAGGCATTACCCTGTATTTGCACTGCATTTGTCTATTTTTTGCACCTTTTAAAATGTCAAATATTTTCCAAAAGAAAAAAAAAAAAGAATGCATTTTGCCCCTGGCCGTTCAGGGATGGTAGAAATTCCTCTGTATGATCGCAGACAAATCACTTAGAATATGCTTGTTAACCAAACCTTTAATACGAAAGGTACTTTTTGGGGGCACTTAGTCGGACACTTTTATTTTGATGGTTTAAGATGTTATATTTTTGTACATTTTTACGGCAACTGTTACTTTCAATGTGACTGGATGTTAACATTTCGTTCTCATGTTTTATTTTGTGTTATTTTTTTCTGTAAATATGAAAAATGTAGCAATTTTTGGCGTTTAACCCCTTCCCTTTACTCAAAATATTTTTGTATGTATGTACATAGGTGTAATTAGTGTTGCAAGTTTCAAGACATTTGGGGTATGTTGCCTGATTGTTATGAAGAGTTGTTAATAAACTGTTTCGTCATGTTACAAGTTTTCCTTATTGCATGAAAACATGGAGACCAAAGCACTCCTCTCTATTTCCCATGCTAGAAGTCACAGCTTAGCCTATATGCATAGTTGGTGCTGTCTTTATGTTGACAAGCCTTTATTCTCACATGGCTGATGGCAAAGGACAGTACTGGATGCTACTGTCAAATTGAATGTAGTTGTAGTGTCAGACATGTAAGGGAACCTGTCTTCAATACAAGTTACCTTAACATTGGGGCATCTGTTTGTTGCATTTGTACTCATTGTCTGATAGGCTGTGAGGAGCTGCACCCTACCTACAACAACACCTGAAGAAAAGGACTCACCGCTGGCAGACAAGACCACCTCGTCTGTTTCAGCTGGACCCCCTTAATGCCATCCACTAAATGCATTAGGAGACGTAAAGGGACTATCCAGGTATTTGATATTGATGACCTATCCACAGGATTAGTAATCAATTTCAGATTGGCAGGGATTAGACTCCCAGCTCGCCATTCAGCTGTTTGAAGGGACTGCTGTGCTCACCAGAGCTCCCGTGAGCACTGTGGTCCCTTCACAACTTACCAAGCACTGCGCAGCGCCGTACATTGTATAGCGGCTGTGCTTGGTATTGTAGCTTAGCCCCATTTCACTTGAATGGGACTGAACTGTAACTTGGCCACGTGACCGATGTACAATGATGTCACTGGCCTATGAAAAGACCTAAGCTCTCATGGAGCACTGCAGCTTCTTTGAACAGCTGATCGGCAGGGGTGTTGGGAGGTCATCAATATCAAATTCCTAGATAACCCCTTTAAGACCCCCACACACATATATTTTTGCCTTTTGTTCTCCTAGGAGATAAGCTGGCTTTCTCCTCTCTCCCCATTGAATACCCATACACGTTCGGCTGACACCATAGATGGGACTTTGTTTTTGCTGGACTTGAACCAGCCATGTATTTACAGGACCAGTCATTCATCCATGCTGCAGGGTTCCCCAGAAAAATCATCCATTTGCCGGGGTTGCTAGGAGCCAGGCGAGCATCAATAGGCTAATTTCCATGGTGTCATTAAACTGTAAGGGGTTGTCTCTGATGGGGCAACCCCTTTAAACTTGTTGATAGTATAGTATAATGGATAAAAGTATCATCATGGCTCCAATAAGTGGTTGTCTTTGAAAAAGTCTCATAATGTTGGAAAAGAACAGAAATGCAATATTTCAATAAAGTGTGTATTTTTTTTTAGGACTGCAGCTGCTGGTTCAATCTAGGTACCCTTAAAGGTCTTTACAGCATTTGGTAAAAAGAGATCACACTAAATGATAATTTATAAAAATGTGTAAAATCTAAAGAACATGTGTATTCCTGCTTTCAGCATTTACTCGGGAATGCATCATCAGAAAATAACCTATTGTTTAAACCAAATTTTTATGCTAAAAATATTTTTTAAGAATTTTTGGTGATTACTTTTTTTATATAAATAAAAAAAATAAAGCCTAAAATCCAGCAGTTTTCACATTAAGCCTAATAATAGGAGCAACTACCTGATCTTACAGATCACTTTTCAGCCATCATCTCATTATCATCACAGGCAGTATTACAATGACAGATATCACCTATGTATAGATAGAACATTATCCATCATTGACAGTAGTAGCTTATCTACTCCCTCCTGACCTCTGCACAGGGCACACAACATGCCTGGAAAACTCTCCCACAGAAGTCAAAGAGGTCACTCCCTCTCCCTTAATCCTACGGCCCATAGTGGCTGCTGTAAAGCATATCTCCAAATGCTGTTAACAACAGCCCAGGCAAAATTGCATCCCCTATAATCATGTTAAGGAAAAAGAATAAAAATCCACAATCAGAAAATAAAAACATATTAGAAAAAAAAGGCTGTGTCGCTATGTTTTTTTCATTGGCAAAAAAAACAGTGATTTCTAATTGATTCTCTCTTGTACATCATTGCTTTCAGATCTATTGATCAGCATCTGTGATTTTTATTTTTTTTATGGGGTTGTCCAGGACTAAAAAAAGATGATTTCTTTCAAAACAGCACCACACCTGTCCATCGTTTGTCTGTAGTATTATAGCTCAGCCCCATTCGCCTCAGTGGAGCTGAGCTACAATACCAGACACAACCCAAGACATATGGTGCAGTTTTTGGAAAAAAGCAGCCAGCTTTTTCTAGTCCTGGACAATCCCTTTAATTGGCAGAGGCAATTATAGCACTACTCACAAAACATTAGGGTTATTTTGCTTTCAGGTGAAATATATGGAAAACATAAAAAGTTCACACTACAGTGATATTATATCATGAAAGTAGGGCATTTAAGTAGAAGCATGCAGTGGTGACTTCCATCTTAAAAAGTTTATTGAAACAAAAGCCAACACCAGTGGTGGGTATACCTTAATATGTCTCAAGAACTTGTCATGTGGCCTTGAACATCAATTACAGCTTGACAACGACGTCTCATGCTGTTCGCAAATCGACTTATTGTCTGCTGAGGCATGGCATCCCGCTTATTTTGAAGGGCAGCCCTCAAGTATTGAGGTTCTGGGGTACAGAGTTACAAGCCTCTACATGGTGACTCAGCTGATCCCATAGGTTTTCAATGAGATTTAGGTCTGGAGAAAGTGTAGGCCACTCCATTTGAGGTCCCCCAGTCTTATCTATTCCCTAATGATGCGACCTCGATGAGCTGCCGCATTGTCATCCATGAAGATGAAATTAGGCCTGTGTTGTTCATGCAGAGGCTCAATGACTGGATTAATAATGTAGTATGGGCTTGGCACTGTACCAGTCACAAAGTGTAGGGCAGTTCTGTATTGACTAGGCACACCTGCCCACACTGTAACACCCACCACCAAAGGCTTGTCTAGTGACAACAGTGGCTGATGCTTAGCGCTCTCCTTGACGTCTTCAACATCATTGGCGGCCATCATTTCTTCTCAGCGTGAATTGACTATCATCAGTGAACAGCACTGAGGCCCACTGGTCCCTCGTCCAGCGTAGATACTCCCTGGCCCATGCAAGACAATGACGCCTGTGGTCAGGTACCCTTGCAGATGTCTAGTACGCAGACCACGCTGATGTAAACGGTTTTGAATTGTCTGACATGACTTCCATCTGAGAACATCCTGCTTGAAGCCTCGCAATGGCGAGGTACTGTTGATCAATTGTTAGGTGTTGTCTTGGTCTCATGATGTCAAAGTGTGAACAGCATGATGAGGAGGACTGTTTAAATACCAATTCTAATTGAACCAGGAAATTTATTGGGCGATTCATAGATCAAACACCTGTTGTAAATTTGGCCATTAAGTTTAGATAAAGTCACATTAAGTTCACCTGAAATTTCACCCACACTACCCTATCTTTTTGTGGGTAGTGTATGTGACACATTCCCTTTGTCAGAAATATTTACGACCTTTCAAAGCAATTCAGTTGGGACATTTATCTTGTCCAGAGTAATTCAGGTTTCTTTGCAAACATCTTGAAAGCTAAAAAATGTTCAGTAACGTTTTCCTGACCTGAAATAATATTGAGAAATTAGTGAGTTCAAAGATTCAAAATTTTTCAAGTATCTCAAGATGCTATTTTTGCTTTAAAGCATGTTTCTAAGTGGTGTATTTCACATTGCTAGCTAGAAGAGTCTATGTAAGCTGTCAACTACACATTCCTACCTGAGTGTCGCTCTGCCCTCCCCTTGAACATTACGCCAAGGTGGAGCAGAAGGCATGGGGGCTGTATTATGGCTCTGATTAGTATGGGGCTGTAATAGGGCACCCCTAGAGGTACATGGGGCCTTACTGTACCTCCATACGCCTCTGATTTCATACAGTAGATATGTCAGGTTCTATAGGAATTGGAGAAACAAAAATCATACACCGTGGTGCTAATATTGTCAGACTGCAGGTAACACCAATGCATCATACAGTATTATACATTTCCAGGAGGAATGATATAGGAATAGATAAACATCTAGAGGAGAAAATGTTCCAGCTAGTTATTTGATGGCAAACAAATATATTTACTTAAGCAGGCCTGTCCAGAGTAATGATTGGTCTTTAAGTCAAGATAAGCAGAACACCATTGTGTAACAAGTGACCATAGAGCCCTATATAGAAACTTGTAGTGGGGCCTTAAGCATCATCAGCAGAGTGAATTTAGGATATGTTATTTTTATGTGCTTTTTAATTCAATCTTTCACTCTCTTTTTCATCATTAACTTTTTTTTCCCACTGAGGCTAGGTGGGCACCCTTGGCTGCTGGACTGCCCTGGTAGTTATTTACACTCATACTCAGGACTGAGACTGGGGTGTCAATTAATTCTGCTTCTTCTGTACAACAGCTTTGTTGCAGTCCTAAAACGCATAACCATACAGCATGGTCCCTGTCTTTCCTGCAGCTTCCTTATGCTTTCAGGTATAGAAAACATATGGAGGAGTGAAGCCCAATAATTCTTCATTCTGGCCTGTACAAAAATAATTTCACACAAGGATTTGCTAAATTTAAAAGCTGGTTACTGTGGTGCTGTTCCCATTCATTTTAATGGACTGGAAAACCCATTTAACCTGGTAACGACCAAGTGCTGGTCTTTCTAATCCAGATCGCCGTACATATGCTGAGTGGCATGAAAGCTACTGCAATCTACCAGGAGCAGGTCACTTTGCAAGCTTTCTGTGACAGCTGGGGCCCCAAGGAGAATACAAAAGTGATTTATTACCCATTCCATATTTTATTTTCTTCTGCACATACATTGCATTCAATGGAGATGGCTATCACCTGATCGCTGGTTTTCTTGAGGACAGAACAGAGTTGCAGGCTTGGGTCCCGGATGTTTTGTCCAGGGCCCGAGTGTATATAACTGTATCAGCGGAGGGACACAGGATCCAATTGGTCTCTGCACTGCCGTTGTCTCTTATAGGCCACAGGCCACAATGAGACCTATGAGACACTAGAACGGTGCAGGCGGTCGTGATGTGGTGACATCATCGCAACTGCTTGCCCAAAAAATGTTTTGACTATAACGTGACCTCCTGAATCAAGGAGCCGGCAACTCGGGCTGCAAATCAGAAGTTGATTTTCTTTTTTTCTAACTCACTTTGGGGGAAGACAGTACTGGGGGCACTACAGGGGGGCAACATAAATACTAAAGACTATAGAGGGGCAACATAAGTACTGGGAGCACTACAGGAGAACAGCATAAGTATGGGGGCACCACAGGGGGCAGCATAAGTACTGGGGGCACTACAGGGGGTCACTATAAGTATTGGGGGGATAACAGGGGTGCAAAATAAGTACTAGTGGCACTATATAGGTGGGCATTATAACTACAGTCGGTATCATAAGTACTGGAGGCACTACAGTAGTGTGCTATAATACTGGGGGACTACAGGGAACTTTATACCTACTAGGGGCACTACAGAGGTCATTATATGTATTGGTTACAATAGGAGGCATCATAACTATTGGCATCATAACATTTGGGCAGACTAGATGGGCCAAATGGTTCTTATCTGCCAACAAATTCTATGTTTCTATGTTACTAAAACTACAGGGGGCCATTATAATTACTGCGGGCACTATAGGGTCATTATATCTATTGAGAATACTTTAGGGGGCATTATAACTACTGGAACCACAATAGGAGCATTATACTTACTGGGAGCACTATAGGTGGTATTATAACTAAGGGAATACTATAGGGACATTATAACCATGGGGGCACTATAGGGGCATAATAACAATTGGGGGCACAATAGAATGCATTATAACTACTGGGGGCTCTATAAGGGGGTATTATATTTATAGGTGGTTCTACAGTGCCTTATGGAAGAACCTTATTACTACTAGGGCACTTTAGGGAGTTTTATCTACTGGGGGCACTGTGGGGCATTATTATTATTGAGCAAAATCTGGAGGTACTTGTACTTAAAATATGGCACTACTTGTAAGACAGGGGCAAAATCAGGGCGCATTATCAGTGTATGGGGCACTATTACTAATGGGGGCAGTCTGGGAGGGAATTATTAATATTGGTGGAACATCCAGGGCCGGCGCATCCTATAAGCGGACTAGGCAGCCGCGTAGAGCACCCCTCATGCTGCAGCCGCCTGAGCGCTCTATATTGAGCCTCTGGCGGCTGCAGCACTGCTCAGGCTGGCGCATCCATGAGGACGCAAGGCCCGGGCGCAGCATGAAGAGAGGGACTGACAGAAAGGAAGCACTCAGCACTCCCTCCTGTCACTCCCTAATTGTAGAGTGGCCGAGCCATGTATGGTCCGCGGGTACAGGGAGCCAGGGCTGGGACAAGGTCCACCACCAACAGAGGCTGAGCTGCCCAAGTGCGCACCCCCCCCCCCCCCCCCTCCAACTTGTGGATGACACTGCTATGGGGGATCTGTGATGGTCCGTGTAGGAATGACCCCCAATACAAGGGGTGAGGCTGTGGGGTTGTATCTGCTTTTTTGATGACAGCGCCAGCGTGGCCGTGCAGTGACTGTATTCTACTACCTCCCCACACTGTAATCTTAACTATATAACTGTAGTGATTTACTACAGTTAAATAGTTAATAAGATTATATCCAGTGAGCGAGGGGATGAGGTGTAGTAGAACACAGTCACTGCACGGGCCCTGCTGTCATTATGAAATAGCATATGTGACCCCCACCTCTTTTATTGGTGGTCATTCAGTAAATTAACCCTGTTTTGGGGGTGTCTGTGGATGACAAATATGTGTCATCCACAGATTCTCCCATAACAGGGTTCATTTAGTGAATGACCACCAAAATTGTGGTGACCCAATGCATGGGAGTTGCATCTGCAGAGCTTTTGTATAATGCCACCCCACACTGTAGTGTCCCCCACACAGTAATGTCCGCCACACTGCCCCCACACAGTAATGTCCGCCACACTGCCCCCACACAGTAATGTCCGCCACACTGCCCCCACACAGTAATGTCCGCCACACTGCCCCCACACAGTAATGTCCGCCACCCCCTCAACCACACAGCAGTGCCCCACATAGTAATTTGTCATGTTCTCCCCTCTTGTCATTCTCCCCCTCTTGTCATAATCCCCTCTTCTTGTCATGCTCTTTCTGCCCCCTGTCATTCTTCCCCATCTTTTCATGCTCTTTCTGCCCCCCATGTTGTCATGCTCTTTCTGCCCCCCATGTTGTCATGCTCTTTCTTCTCCCCCCATGTTGTCATGCTTTCTGCCCCCCTATGTTGTCATGCTCCTTCTCCCCCTCCTCTCCTCCTACCTCTGCTGTAGCGTGGCCGAGCTCTGCATGGTCTGCGCCTCCGCGGGTACAGGAGGAGGAGCTTTTGTCTCCTGTACCGAGCCTACTGACTTGAAGTACAAACTGTGTGCGCACTTCCTGTCAGTCCGGCCAGGTACAGGAGACTGATGCTCTCTGTACCTGCGGACCGGACAGAGCTTGGTCACGCTACAGTCAGGGAATGACAGGAGGGAGCGCTGAGCGGTTCCCCCCTGTCAGTCCCTTTCCCTCTGGCCGGCCCCTACCTGCGCCCTGAGGCTGGAGCACCCTGAGGCTGGAGCCTCCCCAGCCTCTGTGTCGGCCCGGCCCTGCAGGGAGCATCTGTCTCCTGTACCCGGCCGGACTGACATAAAGTGCGCACACAGTCTGCACTTTCTGTCAGTCCGCCCGGGTACAGGAAACTAAAGCTCCTGTACCCGTGGACCATACAGAGCTCGGCCACGCTACACTAGAGGTAGCGGAGGGAGGGGGGAGAGAGAAAGAGAATGACAGGGGGGAGGGGACAATGACAAGAGGACAAAGAGAATGACAAGGGGGACAAAGAGAATGACAAGGGGGGGAGAATGACACAAAAGGGAAAGAGAATAACAAGGGTGGGAGAATGAAAAGAGGGGGAGAGAGAGAACTGGCATTAGTTAAAGGGGTTCTGCAGTCTATTTAAACTGATGATCTATCCTCTGGATAGATCGTCAGCATCTGATCGGCAGGGGTCTGACACCCGGGACCCCCACCGATCAGCTGTTTGAGAGGGCAGCGGCACTGGCAGTAGCGCCTCGGCCCTCTCGCTGTTTACCGCAGGCGCAGTGACATAACGACTATTATCACTGGCCTTGGCGGGGTTAAGCTCTGTTCACTTGAATGAAGCTTAGCCGCGCCCAGGCCAGTGATACTAATCGTGACGTCACTGCGAGAAGGCTGAGGCGCTACTGCCAGCGCAGCTGCCTTCTCAAACAGCTGATTGGCGGGGATCCTGGGTGTCGGACCCCTGCCGATCAGTTTAAATAAACTGCAGAACCCCTTTAATATGGCAGATCATATGGGTGGGGCATTGTGATGTTACATGGGGGGGGGGGGGGGGTTCGGATAAACTTTTCTTTTGCCTGGGGCGGAAAAAATCCATGCACCGGCCCTGGGAACATCTAAATATTCCTTTAGCACTGTGGCTGTGGGGTTGGTTTGAAAATTCAACAAATATACCTGGGCCCCGGGCCCTAAATCTTTTGAGACCCTAGCAACACACCTGACTTAGAGACCAGTAATGGAAATGTAGTAATGGGGATAGTGTTTAGCACAAGCTGGGTTTCTATCTTTGGCGTATGAGCCCCTCACATTGCGCAGGATCCCTGTATTCCAACAGAGAGCCTCTAACAATTGAAATATATATGTACATGCATTAAAGGGGTTCTCCGGGAGTTTTATATTGATGACCCATCTTTATGATAGATCATCAATATCATATCAGTGAGGGTCAGACTCCTGGCACCCCCGCCAGTTATTTTTGCAGAGCAGCTCTGCACTAACCAGCTCCATCCACTACCCAGTGGACAGAACTTTGTAGTTCCAGCACCTACTGTATTTCTGCCAGAGCTTATGCAGATCAGCTGATCAGCAGGGATGCCATGAATCGGATCCCCACTGATCTATCAGCAATCCAGCGTATTTGTGAATCAATTTTTCTCTTTGTTTGCAAAGATAAAATACAATGACACAATATACTGCTGAAACCCGATTAAAAACCTCTTACGTGTTTCAAACGCTACCTGCGTTCTTAGTCATAGCGATCTACAAGTGTTTGGCTTCTGATAATAACGCAATACTCCTTCCCCTTTCTTAATTGTTAACTAAGATCTGGTATCCCTGTTGTGTTATAACCGGTAGCCAAACACTTGTATATTGCTATGACTAAGAAGGCATGTAGCATTTGAAACTCGTAAGCGGCTTTTTTTAATTGGGGCTCAGTAGTCAATTGTGTCACTGTAATTTTTTATTTTTTTAAATATAATAAAGAATTGGTTTGCAAGTATGCTGGATTGCCATGCTTTTATGTTGTTTGGTGTCCAGGCCAGGGCCGAATCCGTGCAACAGGATCCATCTCTGGATGAATGTTGGTGAGATGGAAATCTTGATTTTCTAACAGTGGTGACCTATCCCAGACCTCCCAAGAGTCCCTCATTTAGAGGGACAGTCCCTCTGTCTCCTGGCTTTTAATATTGATGACCTATCCTCAGCATTGGTCATCAATATCAGATCGGCGGGGGTCTGACACCCAGTACTCCCACCATCAGCTGTATAAAGGGAAGGCGCGCTCAGTGTGCACGTATCGCCTCCATTCTCTCTTGGCAAAGCAGCAACAAGCAGGAAGGGAGACAGGATACGCCACATGCACACTACGCGCGCCTTCCCTTCATACAGCCAGGTGTCTGACCCCTGTCGATCTGATATTGTTGACCTATCCTGAGCATAGGTCATCAATATTAAAAGCCCGGAGTACCCCTTTAAATTCCCCTCTTTTTGATCTGAAGTATAGATTTGCATTATTACATTTACAATATTGATCCAGAAAATGCTTGCCTGGTTCTTCTCTGTATATTAGAGCCCGCCTTCAGGGGCGTAACTACCATAGCGGCAGGCCATGTGGCTGCTATGGGGCCCAGGGCAAGAGGGGGCCCAGTTGGGATCATCCCCTCTTCTCCTTGGGGTGAAAAGTTGGTCAGGACTCTAAAGGAACAACTTTTAGCAAATGAGTGTAAAAATGGCCCAAGGGTCATTGAAAAGGGTTTAGGCAGAAAAACTTCTGTCCTGTGTGGGTGCCTGGTTTGATTCTTGCTATGGGGACCTTTCTTCTCTATGTACGCCACTGCCCGCCTTGTATATTATTTCATTATTATGTGCAATTTGGATTCTAGAAATTGCTATGTTCAGATAATTGTTCTGTCATTGTGTAAAATAAAATGATTGACGTGTATAAATTGGCAGGTAGAATGGATCTATCACACAGTGAACCAAAATGGCCCCTCTTTGACCTTCCAAAAAGTTGGGAGGTATGCTGTCCTAAGGCTAGTTCAACAATATTAAAATCCCAGAGAATCCCTTTAAATTCTGAATATTTTTAACAGCAATTTGTACCATAGAAATGAGTCAACCAGCGCTGACCACGGGAAGCAATGCAGGCATCATCCCACGTTTGTGACTGCTGATATGTTATCATCATACAGAGCACCTGTGTGTCTTTATGGTCACATTTCTGAGGTGCTTCACCTGTCAATAAGCATAAATGTATGACATGTAAGAAACGTGAAGAATGGAATGGAGGGTATGCTGCTGTGAGGAAGCAGCATAGTATGAGAACAGTCTAGCAGCAAACGTCTAATGTGGGTTTAATATTTGAACTGCACAAGATCTCTATCTGACCAAATGTGTGGGGCATCCTGAGAAGGGCTTTTCTGCTTTCACAACAGGAACATGATCATGTTTTATGAGCTTGACATCTTTCTTTGGTTTGCAGACTGCAAGGTTTTAGTACACTTTAGATGAACCAGGAGAAACCACAGAGATCTTTTGCTCTTAACGGTCTCACGTTTCAGTCAATGCTTTCGGATGGACTTCTTGTATTTTGCAATAAACGACAACCCAAGACATTACTAATATTAAGTGAAAACAACATTACTCAAGGAGAACTACCGCAGATTCATTGTATCGAGATTATGTTACATAAAAGACATTACTACAGTTAACCCTTTCCCATCCATAACGACAATGCACATCTTAGACGGCTGTCCATTTCCACGCGATGACATGCATTTTTATTATGTGCAAAGACATATGCAGACATTAAAAACATGGATTATCTTGAATCCCAAATTTGAGGTATTATGTATACATTTTCAATCACAATTCTTTGGGCCCATCTACCAATGGGTGGCCTCTTCAGATGGGAACCTACACATGCACAGCGTTTTTTGTGCCGATTCTTAGCATATTTGCCAGGTTGCGGCCACATCTCTGCCAGTCTCCAATGGTTGTTAATGGCGTGGCAGGCATTCAGGTAGCGTCCAGCTGTGCCGGATCCAGAGAGCTCCGTTAGGGTGTTACTTGCCGGAACAGCCTGCTGGATCTCTTTACTGCCAGTCTGAAACTAGCCTATGTTCTGGATTAAGATGCAACTAATTTATTAGGCCTCTTACTAACTTAGATGCATCTCTGGAAACCTCATGAGCCAGAAAGTCAAATCTACACCAGTTAGGAGTGGGCATAGACTTAAGCTATAATTTACACCGGTTGATGGCACACATCATGATAAATTCTTTGGGCCATTGGAGGTCACGCCCCTCCTTCTAAGCCTCACTTGCACCACTTTTCCAGAAACTGGCATGAGCAGCAGAATTTTTTTTAGCAAATTAAGCGTGCACCAAAAAGTGTGACTTTGCAAAGTCTTAGTTTTGTGGCATAAAGCCAATGATACATTTTCAAATTGCTCCGAGATCAGCACAATTAAAAACACAATACATTTACCGAATGGTTTAATTGATTATTGTGTTTAAAAAAATCACAGCTTATGGTGCATGCGTTCAAAAGTATGCCGCATGAATTTTAATTTCTAGTGTATGGACTGCTGGGAGTTTCACAAGATTTATTAGGCGGCCTTTGCCTTTTAATAAATTTGACCTAATAATGTTTTTATTGCCCTATTGAGTAAACTGTGTGGTCATGATCCAATGATAAAGCCAAAAGATCAGTATACCAATTACAAAAGGGTTGAACCATATATACAGCCAACTGTACAATGACCTGATCCACCCTATTCTTGATCCATCATATTTGCCAGCCAGACGGCTTAATCTACAATTAACAGAATAACTGGAACATGGCCAATTCCGTCATTCCAACATGTTTTAATTGTAGTCTTAACATTAGTCAGAACTATTTTCTGTGTAAACCCGGACGTTCACTATTATATCATTCCAAATTACAATATTCTGTAGACACGACACTCATCATTTCCTTTATTTTCTTCTTAAACGGCTGCTGCGTGCAGAGGACAGCAACATTACACTGACATTCCCGTAACACGAGCTTCAAAAACAGCTTTCAAAATGTTCATATCCCAATTAAAGTAAATCATCCTTCATATGGCACATGATGTATGACAGGGATTGTGTAATGTTCCTCTGCGGTGTCATATGATAGCCATGTGCACAACTATACCAGCCCCATTCAAGCATGGTTGAGAGAAATTATTTATACAGCCATTTATTCCCTAATTCACCGGAAAGCTGCTGATTATTTTATCATATTATTAATGTCATTTTATAAGCTGGTCTTAGTAGCCAGGATTGTGGAAGCTACAAATGTACATGGTAAAGTGGAGTAGTAGTCAATATATTATAGATACCTCACTGTGTTTATCCAGAAGAAGGCAAAAACAAAGGGGCACATCTATTAAGACCAGCACAGGCCTTTCCATAACTTCGGCGCATCCGGCACCAGTCTAAATGTAAGTCAGCTTCCTAGCTTTTTTACATTTAGACCATTTTTTACGTGTAAAACAAGCGCAGAAAATGATGAATAAGACAGGCCTCCCGGCCCGTCCATCCCTGCCCATGCCACGACCACAATTTTGGACCTGGTGTGAGTGCTAGGGTGGCCAGACGTCCAGTTTTAGTCTGGTTTTCATGCTCCATGTCCTCTGTCCGGTGCAGGGCCTGGACGGACACAGGGATGTCCACCCTTTCAGTAGCTCACGCTCAGACAGCAGCATTGGTCTATCAGTTTGGGGGCGTGGCTGGTGAGATGCGGCTTTCTTAAGTGAAGCCAGTGACCACCCTAGTGAGCGCATAGAAGTTGCAGATAACGGCGCAGCTAATTTGCACCTGAAATACGCCTAATCAGTAAATGACCCCCAAAATCCCTGGCAGTTTGCCCTAACAGTGAAGCCAGTCATACATAAGTGATGCATGCATGCTTGCCTCAGTCCGGCACATGTTTAGGAGAAAAGAACAAGCTGCTGCTTATCTCCTATAACAACAAAGGGTCAGAATTTGGGGACAGCTGTAGACCCCCTTATACATAGATCATAGGCTGATTCTGTTAATATCTGTTGGTTCGATTCTCTCTTGTGTATAACCAGCTTACCAGCTAAAGGTACCTATCATTTTATTAAACTTTTAACATGTTAAGCCTCATTCACACGTCAGTGTTTCATAGACGTGTGCTATACGTGTTCCCCACGGACAGCACACGCCCCCATTCATTTGAAAGTGTGTATTAACACATCCGTGCTTTAGTCCGGTGCGTGGGTCTATGTTTTTAGCACAGATGCATGCATGGTTTGGATCGGCTTTGCTTAGCTCTTCGGAGAAATCTGAGCGTTGCGGTGTACAGATCAATATTTACTAAATAAATCCATAAAATGCATGCTTGGTTCGCTGAAGAAAAGCAAGCAATGCCAATCAAAGCTACAGGGGCACAGTATTCAGCTGAGAACTTCTGCACCTTTGTTTTTGTGATCGGTGGGGGTTGCACCCAAATCCCCACTTATCAAAATATCTGAGGTCAAGGGGTGCACCGCCAATGAGGCCAGGTGAGGCGATTGCCTCGAGCAACACCAGGTAATGACAAGTGGGGGCAGCGTAAAAGGCTTTTGGCAATGAGTGCTTACATTGTGGAAACGTTCATTTCTGCATAGTCAATTGTATCGCCATATTAACCAGTATGTTTGTAGCACTAGATGTAATGTCTTCCAAGTATGCCTTTAACTGTGAGGCTGGAGGGAAGGGGTTAGGCTGAGAATTTGGCATGGGGGTTGGGGGGGCGGCTGCGGCGTCATTTCAGTTTTCGCCTCAGGCAGCAGAAAGTTTAGATGCACCCCTGCTGAGGTCATTATAACATGTCAAAAGTTTAACAAAACAATATATAGCATGTTCTAATACATTGGTTGTGTCATAGTTGGTTGAATTATTTTGTAGAAACTGCATACTGCAAGTAAAAATGATAAGCACAAGGAGAACCTGTCACCTTTCCTGACATGTCTGTTTTAGTAACTACTTGCATCCCCCTTGTAATAAAAATTCTGGATCATCTATTCTTATGACGCTGTGTTGTTCCATTCCTTTATTATTCCTGCTAGAAGCTTTGAATGAATTACTATCGGGGGTTGACTGGATAATGTATATTCATTCATGTATAATTCTAGCAGGAATAATAAAGGAATGGCACATCATAGAGTCATAAGAATAGATGTTCCAGAATAGTTATTACATGGGGAATGCAAGTAGTCACTAATACAGACATATCAGGAAAGGCTAAAGTGATGTTGGATAAGGATCCTTTGGAGAACTTATGAAGTTCTTTATTAAACTGGTATAAAGTAGAACTGGCTTAGTTGCCCTTAGCAACCAATCAGATTCCTCCTATCATTTTTCAAAGGAGCTGTCAAAAATGAAAGCTGGAATCTGATTGGTTGCTATGGACAACTAAGCCAGTGCTACTTTACACCAGTTTGATAAATGACCCCAATAGTATCGACATGTTCACTGATATCTCAATTGCTAAAAAGGGCCAAAAAATGATAATGTGAACATTTCCTATTGCCATTCCAGCATATCATAATTGTCAGCTCCATTCAGCATAAATTATTCCTCCATGATGCCGGCCTTTGCAGACGGAGATCTATCATCAGATCTTAGAAAGTAGAATATAATAACACCTCCAGTAATACGTTTTATCACCGTCCATCTCTATTAGCAGAGGTACATTTTAGCAGTACACAGCTTATATTGACAGACTTTGCTAGGAAACGTTTCATAACCGTAAGTGCCGAGTTTATTCGCAGAAAGTTTGAATTGCTGTTATTGAACTGGTTGTAACTGTGTCATTCCACATTTCGTAATGGGATTTACGCCTTATTCACACGTCTGTGTCCATTTTACATAAGTGAAAAACAGTCAAGAGCAGATTTATAAAACTGCCTGAGGGTGGGTTCACATCGCGTTTTATGCATCCGTTTGACGTATATGTTGGAAAACAATTGATACAAAAACACTACAAACCATGTTTTTGTATCCTGCAGAGACCGGTTAAAAAAAGTATTCTTTTTTTACAATGAAAAAAAATATATACATTTTTTTTTACAATGCAACTCTATGGTGAACAGATGTCACTGTATGGCTTATGTCTGAGGCATCGGTTTAACATATATGTTTTTCGTATACATTAAATGGATAGGAAAAACGTGACGTGAACCCAGCCTGAAAGGATAAACTAGCCTTGTTGTCCATAGCAACCAATCACAGCTCAGCTTTTATTTTTCAAAAGCATGGTAAGAATTGAAAGCTGTGTTGTGATAGGATTGGTCTCTCTGGGTCCCAAAGCCAGACTGTTTTTAGGCACTTTCATAGATCTCCCCCTCAGTGTTTCATCTATGAAGATGTTGGTCGGAATCCATTTTTTGCCCTTCCTGTGTCATCCATCTTCCATGTGCATTATTAGATGTAAAGGTAATTTCCAGGGCAACTTCTACCAATGGTCAGTGACCACCACTGACAGAACATGGATGGTATCAAAGTGCCTGTTTGGTCTGCAACATAGACCAAAGTAGCGCATGTCTCAGTTGTATTTTTACTGACCCACGGTCAGTGGAAAATCATTAATTTCTAACGATAATTTGTTTTCCCTTAGTCCTAACAGCAGCACAGATGGGGTTAACTACCCCCCCCCCCAAGTACCAATGATAAAGATTTACACCCCTACAAAAGGAGGGGGACACCCCTTAGTCCACTATGTCTATAGCAAGAAAAAACTTACTAGGGTGGGATATTTGTGTGCTGCTGTTAGGACTAAGGGAAACCAAATTATCGTTAGAAATTAACGATTCCCTTACGTCCTACCAGCAGAACAGATGGGGAGATAGCAAGAAGAACCCCTAGGGAGGGCCTTCATGCCTGGCAGAGCTAAGGAGAGCCTGCCCAAAGGCCAAGCAACTCCGCTACCCTGGCGTCTAGTCTGTAGTGGGAGATGAAAGTAGATTCAGAGCTCCAGGAGGCAGCTTTGCAAATCATGTCCGGAGAAAGGATACTTCTTTCTGCAAAAGAAGTAGAGACGGCCCTTGTGGAATGGGCCTTCACGAATTCCGGAGAATCCAATGATTGGGAAATGAAAGATTCTCTGATGGCCTCCTTAATCCAGCAACTAATAGAAGTCTTGGACGCCTTACGGCCTTTAGACTTACCGGCAAACAGGATAAAGAGGTTCTCGTCTATCCTGAACTCCCTGGATCTATCCACATAGATCTTGAGACATCTCGAGATATCCAATGGATGTTTGACAGGATCCCTGGAGGACGTAGAAGCAGAAAATAAAACTGGTAAAGAAATAACCTGTTTAATGTTCTGGAATGATGAAAAAAGTGGAAGAAATCTCAGGAGAACCCGGTCTTGTAGAAAGATGGTATAGGATTCTAAGGCCGAGAAGCCTTGAAGCTCCAAGACTCTCTTGGCCAAGGTTACCGCCAGTAAGAAGACCAATTTCAGTGTCACAAATTTGCAGTCTACCTCCTCCAAAGGCTCAAAGGGGGGAAATGCTAGCCCCTTGAGTACTACTGATAAGTCCCACTGAGGAATGGGCTTCAGTACTGTAGGCTTCAGTCTTTCAGCTCCTTTAAGGAAGCCTCTGATGAGTGGGTCCCGAAATGGCAGAAATTTGGACCTTCAAAGTAGATGGTGCAAGGCCCTTGTCAAGGCCGTCCTGAAGGAATTAAAGTATCGCAGAGATGGGCGGATCTGCAAACGCCACCTGGTTTTAAGCACACCACGACGAGAAGATTCTCATAATACTGGAGTAGGCCATCTTAGTAGATTCTGCTCTTGAATGCGACAATGTTCTCAGGACCGACTCTGAAAGCCCTTCTATTCAGGGAAGGGACTGATCAACCTCCAGGCTGTCAGGTTGAACCTGTGCAGATCTGGGCAGAGGTGAGTGTCCCATGACACCAGGGTCTGCTGAGGGGGGAGCCTCCAATAGTGTCCCGACTCATCTGGATGAGCTGTGTAAACCAGGATCTCTTGGGCCAAAACGGTATGATGGCTATCACCGAGGCCTGATCCTGACGGATCTTCATCAATACCCTCGGTATCATGAAAAACGGAGGGAAGATGTAAGCCAGCCTGAACCTTCATGGTATCGACAGAGCATCTATCGCCAGGAGGTTGTCCTCCCTGTAAAGCAGCAGGAGCAGAACCTCTCCACCTTGGCGTTCAACCTCGTTGCCATGAGATCTACTTCTGGCAAACCCCACTTGAGGACTATCTGCCTGAATATCTCCGGATGCAAGACCGCGACTCCGCGATTACATTGTAGGAACCACGGATGTGGGTGGCAGACAGGTGGGAAAGGTTCGACTCTGCCCACCGAAGAATTACCCTGATTTCTGAAAGAAGAGGTGGAGATCTTGTGCCTCCCTGTTGTTGATGTACAGGACCGCAGTCATATTGTCTGACTGTGCTTTCATCGCCATGCCCCGGATTTGGGGGGCAAAGTGAAGGAGGGCTAGCCAGATGTCTTGAATCTCGCAGAGATTGGAAGAGAGCCGCCTCTCCTGAGGAGACCAGATCCCCTGGACAGGGGAATCGTCTAGGTGAGCGTCCCAGCCTACTTGGGACGCGTCCATTGTCAATGTGACCCAGGATGGCTGGGTTATAGACTTCCCGCCCGGAAGATGGAGCCACCATCTCAGGGAGGTTCGAGTTTGATGAGACAGGGAGCACAGGGAATTTGGCCCTGAGGGGCTGCCGTCCCACTTGGCAAGAACCTCCGACTGTAGAGGGTAGAGGGTAAAGGTGCCACAAAGCCCAAGGGACTGCATCCGCAGCCGCTGACATGAGCCCCAACATCTTCATGAGTGTCCGAATGGGAACTTGACGAGGAACAGATTGGAACCTTGCCAGGTCCTGAACCTGAGCTTTTCTTTCTGGAGTCAACTGGAGGGACATCCCAACGGAGTCGACTAGAGGTCTAGATAGGTTACCGAAGTCGACTGGCTCATGTTCGACTTCTGCCAGTTGATGATCCACCCTAGGCGGAGCAGAAGGGAGATTGCAATATGAAGATGGTGGGTAAGGACTGGAACCGAAGAGGCCATTAAGAGCCAATTGTCCAGATAAGGAATTATGGTCAGCCCTTGAAGTCTCAAAGCTGCCACCATTGAAACCACCACCTTGGTTAGGGTGAGAGGAGCAGAGGAAATCCCGAAGTGTAAGACGACAAACTGAAGGTGCCTGAGGACCCCTGAGACCTGGACCGCGATCCTGAGATACTTCCGGGAAGCAGGATGGATCGGGATGTGAAGATATGCATCCTTGAAGTCCAGGGTAGCCATCATGTCTCCAGAGTTGAGAACGTGGATCACTGACCTGATAGTTTCCATACGAAACTTTGCCTTCCTTATAAATCGATTAAAAAATCTCAAATCGATAATCATCCGGAGATCTCCGGATTTTTGGAGGACTAGAAAAACCGGAGAATAGATCCCTAAGCCCCGCTCTCCTGCCGGAACCTCCTCCAGAGCGCCCTTGAGGATGTAGTCCTGGATGTAGGACTCCAGAATCGACTGTTTGGCGGGCTGTAAGCCCTGATTGATGATGAATCTGTCTGGGGGAGGATATTTGAGATTTATTAGGTAGCCTTCGGACATGACTTTTAGGACCCAAGGGTCCGAAATTTCCTGGGTACAGAATTCCTTGAAATGGGCGAGACTCTCTCCAACGGGCACAAGGGGACAGGGTATCCAAAAATCTTCTGGAAGGACAGCAGGAGTAGCAGGGGTTAACCAAGAGCCTCGGGGAGGCCCATAGTCAGGAGGGCTTAGCCCTCTGCGAGGGCGCTTTGAATTTCTTCGCTGCGCCCCCCAGTCTCTGCATGCTCTAGATTGTTGGCCAGATCTACCGCCACAATCTTGTCTGCCTCGTCCCCGAAAGGGCTGCTGGGGAAGACTCTTCCTCTTCTTATCACTAAGGCCCTCCGTGATTTTGTCTAGTTCTGAGCCGAACAAGTAGTCCAGCTCAAAGGGGAGACTGCACAAGTTGTATTTTGATGCATTATCTGTGACCCATGGTTTAAGCCATAAGGGCCTGCGGCTGCAGACACCAGGGCCATGGACTTGGCTGCGAACTTCAACTGTAATTGTGCGGTGTCGCACAGAAAGTCCATAGCAAGGTTTGCTGCCTTGAACACGGCCAGAATGTCGTCGCGAGAAACGCTCTGATCGACGTCCTCCTGGATTTGGTTTAGGCGGGAACTGAGGAAAGATGAAACCTCTGTGGCCGCAATGGCGGTAGACGCGGAGGCTACAGCTGCCGAATAGCCTCTCCTTAATGTGCACTCTGCCTTCCTATCAAGGGGGTCTTGCAGACTAGACCCATCATCTGCTGGGACCAGAGTGCGTCTGGACGGTTTCGCAATAGCCATGTCCACCTTGGGAATGGAACCCCACGATTCCACCAAGGATCTTGCCATAGGAAACATGGTTTTGAATTTCTTAGTCAAGACCGGACCCCTTTCATGTTTCTTCCATTCCATCCGCATAACGTAAAGAAGGGTCTTATCCGCCTTAGAGACACGCTGTGCCCGACCGGCGGGATCGGAGGACTCCCCAGGGTCAACATCATGGTCCCCTAATCTAATGGACTTTAACAACTTCTGTAAAAAACACAATGTTAATTCCTCTTCATCCGAAGAGGAAGAGACCAAGAATATTGCAGCGGGTCTCTCAACGGGCGCGGAGGTATCCATTGGAGCCTGTGTAGGAGTAGGAAGCCTCTTATCCAGCAAGTTTACCACGCCTTTGATGGATTCATCCACATATCCCTTGACCCACTCGTACATCTCTTGCATTGTGGGTTCCGTGGCCGATTGAGATCTACGGCAACCCTTGCATCTAAGGTAGGGGCAATTGTCGTCCAGAAGAGCGCTGCAGTCAAAGCAGGCCAGGTTTTTTCTTTTTGAGACCGATTTACGGGTCTCCGGGTCCTTAGGTGAAGCCATAGCTGCAAAAAAACAAAGAATTAATAAATTCTCACAAGTTGAAAATAGATCATGAAATAAGGCGTAAGCAGAGGCCCACCGAAGTAGCGCTAACGGAAAAACTGTAATGGAAAGACAGTAAGACAAAGTATTGAGTACTAATTGGCTCTGGGAGCTATCTTAAAACAAGCGTGTGCTGCAAGAGGAAGACAGAGAGCCATCCCAAAAAAAACAGAACACTTATGTATTTATTATATACATAAGTCTCCCTCCCTCCCATTGCAGCCAGAATTCTGCCCAGAACACGGGCAGACGGGAGCAGGCTTCTCAAGCGGAAGCCGAGGACCGAAGTGACGCCAGAGAAGCCGACGTCACTTCTGCAAGATGGCGGCGCACACCGGAGACTCAGCGTAGCGCAGAAGCACCTAAGGAGCCTGCAGCCTGCTGAGAAAGGGGGAGAGGTAGGAAAAGAGCCCGAGTGGTAAAAATAAGCAGGGCTAAAAGACAAAGACAAAAAAAAAATGTAGGCAAAATTAAGCGGAATACCGCAAATGCCGCAAGAAAAAAGGAATAATAAAAAAATCTTCCCCTAAAACATCAAAAGGAGGGGGAACCGCCAGTCCACGGGGGGTAGTTGACACCATCTGTGCTGCTGGTAGGACGTAAGGGAACCAAGGATATATGAATATGCACATTAAAATCAATGGAGAAGGTCCGCAAAACACGGATCCGCAAAAAAAGCATATGACATCTGTGTGGCATAAATGTTTCATGCTTTTTTTGGGTGGATCCATTGTAACAATGCCTGTCCTTGTCCGCAAAATGGACAAGAATAGGACATCTTCTATTTTTTTGCAGAATGGACATGTGGACATATGGACACAGAATGCACACTGACTTATTTCCATTTTTTTGCAGCCCCACTAATATGAATAGTTCCACATACAATTGTGTTCAAAATTATTCATCCCCCACTGAAATTGAGTGTTTTGGCCAGTTTGACATTGATTTTGATCATTTCAGTCATCTTGTTTACAATTAAATCAAAGAGGCGCTTGTAAGTCAGACAAATATAACCTAACATTTATAATGAAATATCCACAAATGTCTTTTCTGTGCTCACATCATTATCAGTATTATTCAACCCCAAGTGACATTTAATCTTAGTACTTAGTACAACATCCTTTTCCAGTTATAACAGCTTGAGGTGACAGGTTACTTGCAACAACTTCTGTAAAAAACACAATGTTAATTCCTCTTCATCCGAAGAGGAAGAGACCAAGAATATTGCAGCGGGTCTCTCAACGGACGCGGAGGTATCCATTGGAGCCTGTGTAGGAGTAGGAAGCCTCTCATCCAGCAAGTTTACCACGCCTTTGATGGATTCATCCACATATCCCTTGACCCACTCGTACATCTCTTGCATAGTGGGTTCCGTGGCCGATTGGGATCTACGGCAACCCTTGCATCTAAGGTAGGGGCAATTGTCGTCCAGAAGAGCGCTGCAGTCAAAGCAGGCCAGGTTTTTTCTTTTTGAGACCGATTTACGGGTCTCCGGGTCCTTAGGTGAAGCCATAGCTGCAAAAAAACAAAGAATTAATAACTTCTGACAAGTTGAAAATAGATCATGAAATAAGGGCGTAAGCAGAGGCCCACCGAAGTAGCGCTAACGGAAAAACTGTAATGGAAAGACAGTAAGACAAAGTATTGAGTACTAATTGGCTCTGGGAGCTATCTTAAAACAAGCGTGTGCTGCAAGAGGAAGACAGAGAGCCATCCCAAAAAAAAAAACAGAACACTTATGTATTTATTATATACATAAGTCTCCCTCCCTCCCATTGCAGCCAGAATTCTGCCCAGAACACGGGCAGGCGGGGAGCAGGCTTCTCAGACGAGAAGCCGAGAACCGAAAGTGACGCCAGAGAAGCCGACGTCACTTCTGCAAGATGGCGGCGCACACCGGAGACTCAGCGTAGCGCAGAAGCACCGAAGGGAGCCTGCAGCCTGCTGAGAAAGGGGGGAGAGGTAGGAAAAAAGAGCCCCGAGTGGTAAAAATAAGCAGGGCTAAAAGACAAAGACAAAAAAAATGTAGGCAAAATTAAGCGGAATACCGCAAATGCCGCAAGAAAAAAGAATAATAAAAAAATCTTCCCCTAAAACATCAAAAGGAGGGGGAACCGCCAGTCCACGGGGGGTAGTTGACACCATCTGTGCTGCTGGTAGGACGTAAGGGAACCAAGGATATATGAATATGCACATTAAAATCAATGGAGAAGGTCCTGCAAACACGGATCCGCAAAAAGCATATGACATCTGTGTGGCATAAATGTTTCATGCTTTTTTTTGGCGGATCCATTGTAACAATGCCTGTCCTTGTCCGCAAAATGGACAAGAATAGGACATCTTCTATTTTTTTGCAGAATGGACATGTGGACATATGGACACAGAATGCACACTGACTTATTTCCATTTTTTTGCAGCCCCACTAATATGAATAGTTCCACATACAATTGTGTTCAAAATTATTCATCCCCCACTGAAATTGAGTGTTTTGGCCAGTTTGACATTGATTTTGATCATTTCAGTCATCTTGTTTACAATTAAATCAAAGAGGCGCTTGTAAGTCAGACAAATATAACATAACATTTATAATGAAATAACCACAAATGTCTTTTCTGTGCTCACATCATTATCAGTTTTATTCAACCCCCAAGTGACATTTAATCTTAGTACTTAGTACAACATCCTTTTCCAGTTATAACAGCTTTTAAACGTGAAGCATAGCTTGACACAAGTGTCTTGCAATGATCTACAGGTATCTTCGCCAATTCTTCATGGGCAAAAGCCTCCAGTTCAGTCACATTCTTAGGCTTGCGCGCTGCAACTGCTTTCTTTAAGTCCCACCAGAGGTTCTCTTCTCAATCGGATTTAAAGAGGACCTTTCATCAGGCTAAAAAATGTGTACTATGTATGCTGACATGTAGAGCGGCGCCCAGGGATCTCCCTGCACTTACTATTATCCCTGGGCGCCGCTCCGTTCGCCCGGTATAGGCTCCAGTATCTTCTGGGACTTGGTTCTACTAGGAGGAGCCTAGTATCACTTAGTTATAGTAGGCGTATCCCAGGCTGTAGCTGGCCAATCGCAGCGCTCAGCTCACAGCCTGGGGAGAAAAACTCCCAGGATATGAGATGTGCGCTGCGATTGGCCAGCGCTACAGCCTGGGATACGCCTACTATAACCAAGTGATACTAGGCTCCTCCTAGTAGAACAAAGTCCCAGAAGATACTGGAGCCTATACCGGGCGAACGGAGCGGCGCCCAGGGATAATAGTAAGTGCAGGGAGATCCCTGGGCGCCGCTCTACATGTCAGCATACATAGTACACATTTTTTAGCCTGATGAAATGTCCTCTTTAAGTCTGGTGACTGCGATGGCCACTTCAAAATGTTCCAGCCTTTAATCTGCAACCATGCTCTAGTGGACTTGGAGGTATGCTTGGGATCATTGTCCTGTTAAAAGGTCCAACGTCTCCCAAGCCTCATGTTTGTGACGGACTGGATCACATTTTCATCCAATATCTCCTGGTACTGAAGAGAATTCATGGTACCTTGCACACGCTGAAGCTTCCCTGTACCTGTAGAAGAAAAACAGCCCCAAAGCATGATTGACCCCCCGCCATGCTTCACAGTAGGCAAGGTGTTCTTTTCTTCATAGGCCTTGTTCTTCCTCCTCCAAACATAGCGTTGATCCATGGGCCCAAAGAGTTCTAATTTTGTTTCATCAGTCCACAGAACACTATCCCAAAACTTTTGTGGTTTGTCCACATGACTTTTGGCATACTGCAGTCGACTCTTCTTATTCTTTGGAGACAGCAAGGGGTGCGCCTGGGAGTTCTGGCATGGAGGCCTTCATTACGCAGTGTGCGCCTTATTGTCTGAGCTGAAACTTCAGTACCCGCATCTGACAAATCTTTTTCAGTTCCTCAGCAGTCACACGGGACTTTTCTCCACTTTGCGCTTCAGGTAGTGCACAGCAGTCGAAGTCAGCATCTTCTTTCTGCCACGACCAGGTAGCTTTTCAACAGTGCCCTTTGCCTTGAATTTGCGAATGATGCTTCCTATGGTGTTTCTTGGTATGTTTAACATCTCTGCAATCTTCTTATAGCCATTGCCCTTCCTGTGAAGAGAAATCACCTCTTCTCTTGTCTTCCTGGACCATTCTCTTGACTTCACCATGTCTGTAAACACACCAGTAAATGTCTAGAAGGAGCTGAGTATCACAGTCATTTTAAATCTGCCTAATTGGTGCTTATTGTGCTTGATTGCTGCTCCTTGATCAATACCTGACCGAAAACACTTGAATGAACCTCTGTTCTTAAGAGTGGTAGTCTTTAAGGGGTTGAATAATTGTGTCAATGAAGAAATCACAAAAAAAAACATTTAATACTGTATTACAAAAACAATTGATGTCATTTTAGTTGCATTTAGTTCTTTAAAAAGTCCTTGTAAGATTTTCATTCTGAACACAATTACAAATGTACACTAAATTCCCTAAAACCCTTTACCCTGGGTTCAGACCTGAGCGTTCTAAAAACGCGCGTTTACGTGCGTTTTTGTCGCTGCGTATTTCAGCCGCGTTTTGCAAATAGGAACGCGCGTAAAACGCGCTGTTCTTGTGATTGACTACTGTGGTGTCAATCACAAAACGCGCGTCAAACGCCCCAAAAGAAGCTCAAGTACTTGTTTATGCGTTGGGCGTTTTACAGCGCGTTCAAACGCGCTGTAAAACGCTCAAGTGTGAACCACTCCCATAGGGATGCATTGGTTTTAATCTGTTGAGCGTTTTACAGCGCGTTTGAACGCGCTGTAAAACGCTCAGGTGTGAACCCAGGGTTACAGCATTGGGGGTTGAATAATTTTAAACACAACTGTATGGGCCACAAAAAAATGGAACGGACACGGACCCAAAATACATTAGTGGACATGAGTTCACTTAAGTTATTTGGTCAGTGATTTCCATCAGTGATTGTGAGCCAAAATCAGGTGCGGCTCTAAATACAGAACAGAAGCAGATCTTTCCCTTATATCATATCTCTATGGAATCCAATCTCTCCAATCCTGGTTTTGGCTCACAATCACTGATCAAAATAACTGACCAAATCATTGATTTATTTTAATGGATCCGCAAAAAAAACGGAAGGTACTCCGTATGCCTTACGTTTCTGTTTTTCCGTTCTGTTCAAAGATAGAACATGTCCTGTTATTGTCCGCATAACGGACAAGGATAGTACTGTTCTATCAGGGGCCAGCTGTTCCGTTCCGCAAAAACGGAATGAACACGGACATCATCCATATTTTTTGTGAATCAGTTTTTTGCAGACCGCAAAATACTGAAAAAGCCATACGATCGTGTGCCAGCAGGGCCCGTGCTGCGGACCACAATTTGCGGTCCGCAATGCACGGGCACTGGCCGTGGGGCCGCCGCATGTAGATCACTGACCCATTCACTTGAATGGATTCCACGATCCGCATCCGACTATCCGCACTGCAAAAAAGTAGTGCATGCACTACTTTGGAGGCACTCCATTCAAGTGACGGCCGTGTGCATGAGCCCTCATTCTGCTGCTTGCTCTTGGAAAAAGACAGCAATTTAGCTCCTCTCCATTGTCAATCATGTGACCTAACAAATTATAGGCTCTGATGTATCAAGACCGCTGTGTACTACATCTGGTGCCTGAACTGCCAGAAGAAGCATTTCATTTAGGGCTCATTCAGATGGCCGTATGCTGTCCGCAAAAATGCGGATCAGTTTTTTTGCGGACAGTTCAGCATGTCCACAAAAAAATGAATTGCATTGAGGCCACATCTTGATTTTCACTGACAAGTATAGGACATGTTTCATTTGTTTTGCTGAGCCGTGGAAGAAAAGGGCCCCATAGAAGTGAATGGGTCAGCATCTAATCTGCAAAAAAAAACGGATCCGTATTTTTACGGACAGCATATGGCCATCTGAATGAGCCCTTACGATGAGGCAGAGGCCATATCATAAGTTATATGCCTCCTCCTTCTAGCAGTCCATGCACCAGAGTGAAATTTCAGTTAATATTTCTGCCAGTTTTTAGGCATATGATGAATGTGCCGGGGCTGATGGTCTCGTCCACCCCCCACCCCCAACACGCTTCCCTTTTGGAAAACTGGCGTAAAATGCTAGTTGTGACTAAAAAAGAGTCAATCTGGCATTTAAAAAGTTGCAAAACTGAGGTTTCGGGACTGTTTAACTCTAAAAAATGTTTAAAGAGGACCTTTCACTAAGATATAGGTAGTGAAATACTTGCACTACATTCCTGGGCGGCCCCCGCTGACGTCCAAGCAACATTTTGTTTTTCAAAAAACCCCTGTTCGTGCGCTCTGGTCCTCGTTAGTTTTCACATGCGGGGATTTCTTCTATGAGGCGGGGACATGTCTTTTGCCTGGGGAGTGGTTTTCCTCTCCCTGGCTGTGAGCCGAGCGCTATGATTGGCTGAGCTCGCAGCCAGGGAGAGGAAAACCACTCCCCAGGCAAAAGACAAGTCCCCGCCTAGTACAAGAAATCACTGCATGTGAAACCTAACGGGGACCGGATTGCACGAATGGGGGGTCATTTTGAAAAACAAAATGTTGCCTGGACGTCAGCGGGGGCCGCCCAGGAAGGTAGTGTAAGTATTTCACTAAATCTTAGTGAAAGGTCCTCTTTAAAGGGGAATGTTACATTTCCCCTATGGTACGTTTTTCTATATGAATGCAGGTAAAACAAATTAGTTGCAACATTTTTAAACAGGGAATACAGATTTTATTATGAACTGTTGCAAATTGCTCTTTTAATGGCCACTACTCTAAATACAGCATTACATTTCAATACGACATTGGAAATAATACATTGAGTAAATGAGTCAATTGTTTCTGGAAAGGTCTCCATTCCTTTCTTCCCTAAATATTTATACAGGTCAAGTACTTGCTGATCGTCTCATTTATTATTATTTCTGAAATATGATAGGGTTTTTAGAAATATTAGATACTGGTGGTTTGTGCGGGTCATTTCAATTTACTGTATACTCCCGACTGTTCCCTTTGAAAACCTTACCAGACTTCCCATTATTGCCTTGTTTGAGGTTTCCGTGTTTGTGGGTGTTTGATCACAATCAATAATTAATGTCTGACTAGCTGCCAAGAAAGTTCTTCTCAACCTGTCCTCCTCATCCATGTGAATAGTCATTTGGCTCCACCATTTAAAAAGCAATTATCACATTATACGCCAGATATACCCATCAATAATTTATATACTGTTCAGTTAAAAACAAATACATTAATTGACCACATATATACTCTGGAGTAAACGGGGCCACTATCAAAATATACACTTAGTGAAATGTCGTGTTTTTTAAAATTTATAATTAAATACTTAGTTTTGGCAATGGTTTTAGAATAAGAATTTAGAACAAAATCTCATTTAGTATGCACGAGGGAAAGACAATTAACCATACACAGCATCATAAACTGGAAAGAAGCATATACCACAGTCTTATTACTGCAGGTGAACCCATGAAAGATGTTTCCCCAACGCCTAATGTCATCCCTGCCTCTAAGACGCTTTGGTATAGGGGTGGGTAAAGCCTTCTATAATTCTTATCTTGTGCTATAATTTGGTTCAGATACTTTTACTGCTTTTTAAAT
The DNA here is from genome assembly GCA_033119425.1 of Bufotes viridis. Lineage (NCBI taxonomy): Eukaryota > Metazoa > Chordata > Amphibia > Anura > Bufonidae > Bufotes > Bufotes viridis. The sequence goes on along the minus strand of CM065589.1, from coordinate 531,928,264 downwards.
GATCTTAGAGCAGGATGAAATCAGTTTGCCTTCCATATTGTAAAAGTGACAGATCTTATTGGTGCTGTGTTTTGGAGAACCGCTGGTTTCTAGGAAGCCTGACGGACTCCCCTCCCGCTAGTGTGAAAATAGCCTAAGACAATGCTAATTCTTTTCTTTATTTTTCAGCCACTTACGAAAGTTGTGAACTTCAGATTGCATAAAAAAATGTCTTTAAAGGGGTTGTACAGAATTAGAAAACCAGAAAAATAGCTCCACACCTGCACATGGGTTGTGTCTGGTGTATAAAGATCATTTCCATTGACGTGAACAGGGCTGAGCTGCCATAACACACCAAGCAGACAGGTGTGGCCTTGGGAGGGAGGGCCAAATTGGGCAGTTATCCAGGGTCTTCATCCCTAAGTGGTCAGTTTACAATAATGCCTCTACACTTTGAAATCTGCCTTATGCGTATTTCAATGCTGATCTAAAGACACAAAGAGGAGCTACACTAACCTTAGTTTCAGCCAATTAAAAAAACTTGTAGCCACTTTCTATAGGATGTGAGTAAACAAGCACCTAATTGGTTATTCTGAGGACTCAAACATTCAATTGTTCAATCACTTATACCATAGAATGTGGTTTATAAGGATTCTGCCATTTTTTCATATTAAGCCCTATTGAGGGGGCATTGAGAGGCAACTGTCCTTTTACTAACCACTCAAATGCTGCATTTGCTATTAACTGTGGCATCTGAGGGGTTAAATAAATGGGATCAGAGTTATTTCCAATCCTAGTCAATGCAAGCAGGTATCAACTCTATTAGACAGCCAGCACCCTCTATTTATGGAACAGGCTCAGCTAGCGAGTCCACTCCATAATCCCTTGACTTCATTATATCGTATGTTTGACGTATGTTGCCAGGGGGTTATATAATATAGGGGATCATTTATTAAGACCGCCATTTTAGATGCCGGTCTTAATAAGCCCTTTAGCTGGCAGTGGATCCGCTGAAGTTTAGAGGCCAGCGCCTCTACATAATTTCTGCGTATCCACCGCCGGTCTAAATGTAAGTCGGTCGTTCACCGGGTAATTGTATCTTTTGTGCAGCATAAAAGATCATTCTTTCCCAGTGGCAGATTGTGCTGTGTAAACATGATCTGCTGCCGGAAAACAACGAGACAGTATGGGGTAGAGCAACGGTATTGGGAGGAGCTGGAGGAGATCACCAGTGCTAGCGATCACCAGATTGTCGGGAAGGAACTGATCTGATAGATCGTCGTCCTGTTTAAAGGGACCATCAAGGGCGCTTTACACGGGCCAAGAATCACACAGATTATCGCTAATGAGTGTGCATAGTAACGCTCGTTAGTGATGATTGGGCGGTGTAAATGTACCACCGATTACCTGATGAATGAGCGAAATGCAGGTAATCCGATCGTTTTGACACATGGAAAAGTGACAGATTACCGGCAGCAGATTGTGCTGTGTAAATGCGTAACAAGTTCATATGGAGAAAAGCGATGGCATTAGCGATCGCCCCTCCCCATATCTCTGTTAGCGATCGGCAGATTGTTGGGAAGGACCGCTCTTTCCCGCTAATCTGCTGTAATATCTTCCTGCGTAAAGGGACCCTTATATTCTGGAGAACAAAAGGATCGGACAGTAGAAATCCAACAGTCCAGATTGCCAGTCGCGATGTATGGTCTGTTTACAACTTGGGTTCCCAGGTCCCGTACACAATCAAACATATTATCCTTGGGTTGTATGGGGATCTAAATATGGTTCAGTAAAACTATATAGGGTTAAAGTATTGTGGCCGGAATAGGGAGGCCACAGGTTCCTGGTCTCGGAGAACCAAGAAAAGGAAGAGAAATTAAGATATGTAAACACCAGAAATAATGATAAGGTCAAGCAATCACAGGTTAACATATGAGATGTAAAAGGCTTGCTCAGAAAGATAAGTTCCTCATATAGGAGTGGAGTGCAGTCAGAATTTACAGACAGCATTGAAAAAAGGGAAGTGAGCTGATAATGGTCAGTGTATGATGTCACCGTCTTAGAGGTGAGGCCCATTTACACGCCCGTTGATTGGCAGAACACTCTTTTGCTGTTGATCGAACCTGTTACATGGACATAAAAATCATTGGTTGTCGGCACCACATAACTTCTTAAAAACAGGAATGTGTTGCCAACAATAACGAAGCTCTATCTGCCCGAATAATTTCACTAATCGTTTGGTCACATAGAATACCAATCATTGCGGGCGCCAATTAATTTACTATTTTGTCAATTGGAACATTTTACTGGTAGTGTAAATGAGCCCTTATTTTAAATGTAATGAATAGGTCATCTATGCAAAAAGCACCTAGAGAAAATGACACAGCTTCACATCTCTATGTGTATAACCTGACAGGTGTGGCTGGCTGCATGTGGCCAAGCCACATCCACCTGCAGCAGCCAATGGCCACACAATTTTGCTGTAAAACTGTGGAGCCATTGGCTGCCACACGTCGGACTGGCTTGACCATCTAAGGCCAGCCAAGAAGCACCCTGTAAGTACATAATATTCTTGGAATTGGCTGTAACAGATGAGTAAGCTGGAAAACTGGAGAGGAGTTTAGATGGGTCATAGTCCTAGATGGTACTTGCACTGTACTCTTGCTGTGTAATGTATCAGGTGTGTATCCACTGTGCCACTGAAGGGATTTGCCTTGTGGCTTCTCCTGTCAAAGTGGTCCCTGTATTCTCCCTTTCACTCTCGTACAGGGATCTGCAGGGGCCATCAGGACAACATCTCTAGTGGTAGTCTCCTCTCAGTCAAGAAACACTGGTGTGTGGCACCAAAGGGACAGGCAGAGGTGTAGAGAGAGGGCAAGCTGAGGGCAGGACTGGTGGAATTTGTGCAATTTGGTAAACAGGCAATAGTTCAGGGAAGGTGGCACAGGGTCAGTATAATGAAACTGTTGCTCAGGCACCTTCCAATAGCAGAAGCTGCCAAATATTCCCCAAGGAACACCATCATAGGCTGGGAAAAGATTAGACTATGCGTGTTGACCTTTTAAGAGGCAGGGAGAGCATATACGTGCTCTATGGAAGCATACACCAGCCATAGCATGAGGAAGGAGGCAGGGAAGGTCGCAAGTAGCCTGCAGTGTGGAGCAGTAAAAAAAGATCAGTACTTTGGTGTTCGCGCCCACCAGGAAAAAGGAGATGCTGGTGGACGCAGACCACTGGCATTACATGCTGTGCTTTAAACAGATGTCCACTATAAGCACTTGCATACATGCAGGGGTCGCAATTACGACCCGGCCCGGCACTCCAGGAGGCCCGGCCGCCTGTGGACCCAGCCCAACACCCTAAAGTCTGTTACTCACCTGTAATGGAGCGATCTGGCAAGTACAGTGGCAATTTCGGGCCCCATCAGAGTGCTCCATTACGAGGGGGGAGCGCGCACTGAGCTCTCACTTACACACCCGGCCGGCAGTTCCTTTCCATAGTGAAGCAGGGAAACCTCTCTCATCCCTGCTTCACTGATTTTCACAGCTCAGGAGCTCCCCCTGCTGGCCCCACATTGCGCTTCTGGCTGTGGGAGGAGATCTGAAAACCCGGGAATCTGCCTTCGGCACAGCCAGCAGCGCGATGAGTGCGGAAGCCTGTCATCAGGGAAGAAGGTAAGTATGTGTTTTTTTTGTTTTCCTAATGCTACAGACTGGGGGCGGGGGGGGGTTGATGGGCATAAATACTTTGAAGGGGCACATAATCTGGCATAACCATTCTGAGGGGGCACATATTTGGGCATATCTACTTTGAGGGGGAACATAACTGGGCATAAATACTGTGAAGGGGCACATAATCTGGCATAACCACTCTGAGGGGCACAACCCGGCACATGTTTGGGCATATCTACTTTGAGGGGGGCATATAACTGGCCATAACTACTGTGAGGAGCACATAATCTGGCATAACTACTGTGAGGGGGCACATATCTGGGCATTATTACTTTGAGGGGACACAATCTGGCATTTCTACTGTGAGGGGGCCATATTTTGGTAATTACTACTGTGAGGGGGCACATATCTGGCATAACTACTGTGAGGGGGGCACATATCTGGCATAACTACTGTGAGGGTGGGGTACATATCTGGGCATATTACTGTGAGGGGACACATAATCTGGCATTACTACTTTGAGGGGACACAATCTGGCATTTCTACTGTAAGGGGGCACATATTCTGGTCATTACTACTGTGAGGGGCACATAATCTGACATAACTACTGTAAGGGGGGACATATCTGGGCATAACTACTGTGAGGGGGTTCATATTCTGGTCGTTACTACTGTGAGGGGCACATATTCTGGTCATTACTACTGTGAGGGGCACATATTCTGGTCATTACTACTGTGAGGGGCACATATTCTGGTCATTACTACTGTGAGGGGCACATATTCTGGTCATTACTACTGTGAGGGGACACAATCTGGTCATTACTACTGTGAGGGGCACAATCTAGTCATTACTACTGTGAGGGGCACATATTCTGGTCATTACTACTGTGAGGGGCACATATCTGGGCATAACTACTGTGACGGGGGCACATATCTGGGCATAACTACTGTGAGGGGGGCACATATCTGGGCACAACTACTGTGAGGGGGGCACATGTCAAGGCATAACTACTGTGACAGGAACAAAAGTGGGCATTAGTACTGTGTGGTAGCACTAGATTACCCTGCTATACATTGGCATGGCTCAGTCTTACAGGCCAGCACAGCGCCATCTGCTGGTGATTTCACAGTGGCAGTCGCCATCCCTTCCTTATGTGATTATTCTTTTTTTCTCACCACAGGGACCTTGTTTTGGATCCCTCGGACATCACGCCGGCGCCAGCGACACCCTGGATGAGGTAGGACCAGATTTTATCAGGACTGGGTGAGTGTAACCATTGGGTTTAGGGCTCTTTAACACAAGCGGATCCCGTGCGGCTAATCTGCTGCGTGAAAGAGATCCAAGCCCCATTCCGGACAGCAGAGACATGGAGCAGTAACATGATTGATAATGCCCGGTGCCTCTCTGTGACCTTTTTACTACAAAATCACCGTGAGATAAAGTTGTTACCGTGATTTTGTAGCAAAAAGATCACGGAGAGGCAAAGAGCATTATCAATCATGTTACTGCTCCGTGTCCCTGCTGTCCGGAATGGGGCTTGGATCTCTTTCACGCAGTGGATTAGCCGCACGGGATCCGCTCGTGTTAAAGAGCCCTAAGCCTATTGGTTACACTCACCCAGTCCTAATAAATCTGGTCCTACCTCATCCAGGGTGTCGCTGGTGTCGGCGTGATGTCCGCTGGATCCAGAACAAGGTCCCTGTGGTGAGAAAAAAAGAATAATCACAATAATGTTACTGCTCCGAGTCTCTGCTGTCCGGAATGGGGCTTGGCACTCATTCACGCAGTGGATTAGCCGCACGGAAAGAGCCCTTAGTAGCCCAAAGTTTAAAGTGTAACTGCCATATACATTTTTATTTTTTTTTTTGCTAAAGTGTAGGGCAAGTGATAGGTAACATTTTTGTAATATACTTTATTTAGTCAAAACGTTTAATTTTAGTAGTAAACTGGGGCTGAAATGGCCCTTAGCAGCGCTCTCAGAAATGGAGGGGGGAGGGGGACGACGGGTAGGGGGCCCCATGGATCAGTTTCCCACCGGGGCCCCATGGATTGTGTGTACGCCACTGACTATAAAATCATTCTCTTACTCATACTATTGGCATTGTATTTAAATACAGGGTACTTACCTTGGGATTATTGAGGGACACTTTTCGATCTACATAACTTCAAATAAATTAAATGAAGTGAAATCCAAATACCATCCCATATTTGACCTGGTTAAACTATAGTAAGAGAAGTGGTATGACATATTCAGTACAGTAAACAAAATATAATAATGTCTTTGGTGACTTGAAGAAAGCCGTGTGAATATCATATTTATAGCGATGGTAGACAACTGTCTGAGTGACACTCTCAAAGTCTGGCTATAGTCAGATAGTGAAACACGATAACTCCCCCAGGGCAGTCATTATTTGGGAGGTTAAAGGAAATTTATTGTCCCACATATATACAATAGCCAATTAGAGGGTCACAGATGGTGTTGGTATAGAGCACATTCACTATAGTAAATGATATACCTTGTATTGTCTTGTTAGGTGCATGCTCATTTTAGTTATATTGTATGTCGCCTTAACTGAGACAGTGTCAGGTCTGAACAAATATGATTCTGTGTATCTACGATTAGTTCATCTTTTATATAGAACCTACAGCAATGTACAAAGACTGTATGCACTCTCTCTGGGGTGCTGGAGCACACCCACTCACACTTGAGTATAAAGTACTATTACCATACAGTATATATTTGCCTTGGTCAAAAATGTAACCCATGGTCCCTGCATAATGTGGATGACATAATTTAAAGGAAGACTAAACCTACAAATGAACGCTAAGAATAAACAAGCCATACAGCTGCCCCCACTGTTTGTCACTCTGCAGAATTTTCTGTAGGACCCTAACAGAAACAATCTTTTAGAAATCCTGCACACAAGGGTTCATTGTCATGCTGATTTCTTCCATCTTCACAAGCTGAGGGGGCAAGGCTTTACAACCTTTTTATCTTTCTGCAGGAAGGGCACAGCAGGGCAGCTCCTGCTGCAGCCATGTGTCTCACAGGTTGTCATAGGGTAGTGAGTAAGAGGAGGTGGGACATGGCTGTGGATACATAAATATGGTTCTTTATATAATTCTCAGTTTTGATTGTGATATAAGACAAAATAGGACCAATAGGAAATGAAGGGTGGAAGTTCTGGGATATTTCTTATTGTTTTGTGCATTTTCTGTGTTTAGAGTTCCTTTAATGCTAATAGAAAAACTGTGCTTTGTAAGAGTTTTGACCTACTGACCCCTTTACTGTATATGCATTAGGAAAAAGAGAGAACAAGAAGTTTAAAGTGCACCAAAGTCTTGCTAAACTATAACTCCCACCCTGTCCTAGCCTGCTATAAGTTGTAGTTTTATACAGCTTGAGAGACACAGATTGGAGAACACTGGACTATGCACTGTTAAATTAATGAACATGGGCTTAGAAATTAAAGAGCTGTGTTTTCCCAGTGCTCTATTGCCCGAACACACATGTCTTGAAATAAAAGTGGTTATTAAGTGATATATTGCATATACACCAATCAGTCTTGTTATAAAAACTACCTGCCTAATACTGTGTAGGTCCCCTTATGCACCCAAACCTCTGTGGACGATACAAGATCTTTGAAGGTGTTCTGTGGTATCTGGTGTGAAGATGTTAGCAGCAGGTTAAGTTCAGTAAAGAGAGATGTGAGCAGTGGAGTGCCTAGTGGGGGGCGGGGAGTGCGGTGCCGGCTCTCAGGGGGGTGCCAGAAGCAATGAGCGCTTCCATCAATACAGATGGAAGCGCTCATTGCTGGAGCGCTGACGCCCACATACTGCGGCGGGGCACAGGAGCGCATAGTTCCCTGCCCCGCCGCCAATCACCGCCATAGGCTTCAGGCCTAGTAGGCCTGAGGCCTATGGGGTAGTGAAATCCCGGCGTAGGCGTGCGTGATGATGTCATCCATCGTGCACGCCTGTGTCGGGACGCAGCACAGTGAAGTGTGAGCGCCTGCCAATTACTAAATGGATTGTGGAGCCCCAGCTATGGGTCTACAGTAGAAAGCCAGATATCCACTCAAAGGAAGGAAAAACAGCAAGGGTGTCTCCATTGCAGAGATCACCAAAACCACCATATTAAGTGGCTATGTCAAGATCCGCTCTTTTACAAGCTTTAAGGATGTGACAGGAAGACCTAGCAGTTATCCATCCACAGACAGCTGTTTCGAGTGTTGCCTCATCAGTGTGAGTAGGATTCTGGCTAACGGGAGCGATGCTTTGGTGACTACTCAAACAAAGCAACAGCTGATCTTAGGAGACCAGCTACAAAAATACCGTGGAGCCTCACTTAAGAGTCTCAAACACAGCAATCAAAGTGCAAGGCTCCTGGGAAACATAAAATGCAAAAAGATGTGGAGCCCCAGTTATGGGTCTACAACACAGTGAAAGCCAGATATCCCTCAGAAGGAAAAGCAAGCAAGGGGTGTCTCCATTACAGAGATCACCAAAACCACCATATTAAGTGGCCCCTATGTCAAGATCCCGCTCTTTACAAGCTTTAAGGATGTGACAGGGAAGACCTAAGCAAGTTATCCATCCACAGACAGCTGTTTCGAGTGTTGCCCTCATCAGTGTGGAGTAGGATTCTGGCTAACCGGGAGCGATGCTTTGGTGACTTAATATGGTGGTTTTGGTGATCTCTGTAATGGAGACACCCCTTGCTTGTTTTTCCTTCCTTTGAGGGATATCTGGCTTTCACTGTGTTGTAGACCCATAACTGGGGCTCCACAATCTTTTGCATTTTATGTTTCCCAGGAGCCTTGCACTTTGGATTGCTGTGTTTGAGACTCTTAAGTGAGGCTCCACGGTATTTTTGTAGCTGGTCTCCTAAGATCAGCTATTGCTTTGTTTGAGTAGTCACCAAAGCATCGCTCCCGGTTAGCCAGAATCCTACTCCACACTGATGAGGGGCAACACCCCGAAACAGCTGTCTGTGGATGGATAACTTGCTTAGGTCTTCCCTGTCACATCCTTAAAGCTTGTAAAAGAGCGGGATCTTGACATAGGGGCCACTTAATATGGTGGTTTTGGTGATCTCTGTAATGGAGACACCCCTTTGCTTGTTTTTCCTTCCTTTGAGGGATATCTGGCTTTCACTGTGTTGTAGACCCATAACTGGGGCTCCACAATCTTTTGCATTTTATGTTTCCCAGGGAGCCTTGCACTTTGGATTGCTGTGTTTGAGACTCTTAAGTGAGGCTCCACGGTATTTTTGTAGCTGGTCTCCTAAGATCAGCTATTGCTTTGTTTGAGTAGTCACCAAAGCATCGCTCCCGGTTAGCCAGAATCCTACTCCACACTGATGAGGGGCAACACCTCGAAACAGCTGTCTGTGGATGGATAACTTGCTTAGGTCTTCCCTGTCACATCCTTAAAGCTTGTAAAAGAGCGGGATCTTGACATAGGGGCCACTTAATATGGTGGTTTTGGTGATCTCTGTAATGGAGACACCCCTTTGCTTGTTTTTCCTTCCTTTGAGGGATATCTGGCTTTCACTGTGTTGTAGACCCATAACTGGGGCTCCACAATCTTTTGCATTTTATGTTTCCCAGGGAGCCTTGCACTTTGGATTGCTGTGTTTGAGACTCTTAAGTGAGGCTCCACGGTATTTTTGTAGCTGGTCTCCTAAGATCAGCTATTGCTTTGTTTGAGTAGTCACCAAAGCATCGCTCCCGGTTAGCCAGAATCCTACTCCACACTGATGAGGGGCAACACCTCGAAACAGCTGTCTGTGGATGGATAACTTGCTTAGGTCTTCCCTGTCACATCCTTAAAGCTTGTAAAAGAGCGGGATCTTGACATAGGGGCCACTTAATATGGTGGTTTTGGTGATCTCTGTAATGGAGACACCCCTTTGCTTGTTTTTCCTTCCTTTGAGGGATATCTGGCTTTCACTGTGTTGTAGACCCATAACTGGGGCTCCACAATCTTTTGCATTTTATGTTTCCCAGGGAGCCTTGCACTTTGGATTGCTGTGTTTGAGACTCTTAAGTGAGGCTCCACGGTATTTTTGTAGCTGGTCTCCCTAAGATCAGCTATTGCTTTGTTTGAGTAGTCACCAAAGCATCGCTCCCGGTTAGCCAGAATCCTACTCCACACTGATGAGGGGCAACACCTCGAAACAGCTGTCTGTGGATGGATAACTTGCTTAGGTCTTCCCTGTCACATCCTTAAAGCTTGTAAAAGAGCGGGATCTTGACATAGGGGCCACTTAATATGGTGGTTTTGGTGATCTCTGTAATGGAGACACCCTTTGCTTGTTTTTCCTTCCTTTGAGGGATATCTGGCTTTCACTGTGTTGTAGACCCATAACTGGGGCTCCACAATCTTTTGCATTTTATGTTTCCCAGGGAGCCTTGCACTTTGGATTGCTGTGTTTGAGACTCTTAAGTGAGGCTCCACGGTATTTTTGTAGCTGGTCTCCCTAAGATCAGCTATTGCTTTGTTTGAGTAGTCACCAAAGCATCGCTCCCGGTTAGCCAGAATCCTACTCCACACTGATGAGGGGCAACACCCGAAACAGCTGTCTGTGGATGGATAACTTGCTTAGGTCTTCCCTGTCACATCCTTAAAGCTTGTAAAGAGCGGGATCTTGACATAGGGGCCACTTAATATGGTGGTTTTGGTGATCTCTGTAATGGAGACACCCCTTGCTTGTTTTTCCTTCCTTTGAGGGATATCTGGCTTTCACTGTGTTGTAGACCCATAACTGGGGCTCCACAATCTTTTGCATTTTATGTTTCCCAGGGAGCCTTGCACTTTGGATTGCTGTGTTTGAGACTCTTAAGTGAGGCTCCACGGTATTTTTGTAGCTGGTCTCCCTAAGATCAGCTATTGCTTTGTTTGAGTAGTCACCAAAGCATCGCTCCCGGTTAGCCAGAATCCTACTCCACACTGATGAGGGGCAACACCTCGAAACAGCTGTCTGTGGATGGATAACTTGCTTAGGTCTTCCCTGTCACATCCTTAAAGCTTGTAAAAGAGCGGGATCTTGACATAGGGGCCACTTAATATGGTGGTTTTGGTGATCTCTGTAATGGAGACACCCCTTTGCTTGTTTTTCCTTCCTTTGAGGGATATCTGGCTTTCACTGTGTTGTAGACCCATAACTGGGGCTCCACAATCTTTTGCATTTTATGTTTCCCAGGGAGCCTTGCACTTTGGATTGCTGTGTTTGAGACTCTTAAGTGAGGCTCCACGGTATTTTTGTAGCTGGTCTCCTAAGATCAGCTATTGCTTTGTTTGAGTAGTCACCAAAGCATCGCTCCCGGTTAGCCAGAATCCTACTCCACACTGATGAGGGGCAACACCCCGAAACAGCTGTCTGTGGATGGATAACTTGCTTAGGTCTTCCCTGTCACATCCTTAAAGCTTGTAAAAGAGCGGGATCTTGACATAGGGGCCACTTAATATGGTGGTTTTGGTGATCTCTGTAATGGAGACACCCCTTTGCTTGTTTTTCCTTCCTTTGAGGGATATCTGGCTTTCACTGTGTTGTAGACCCATAACTGGGGCTCCACAATCTTTTGCATTTTATGTTTCCCAGGGAGCCTTGCACTTTGGATTGCTGTGTTTGAGACTCTTAAGTGAGGCTCCACGGTATTTTTGTAGCTGGTCTCCCTAAGATCAGCTATTGCTTTGTTTGAGTAGTCACCAAAGCATCGCTCCCGGTTAGCCAGAATCCTACTCCACACTGATGAGGGGCAACACCCGAAACAGCTGTCTGTGGATGGATAACTTGCTTAGGTCTTCCCTGTCACATCCTTAAAGCTTGTAAAAGAGCGGGATCTTGACATAGGGGCCACTTAATATGGTGGTTTTGGTGATCTCTGTAATGGAGACACCCCTTTGCTTGTTTTTCCTTCCTTTGAGGGATATCTGGCTTTCACTGTGTTGTAGACCCATAACTGGGGCTCCACAATCTTTTTGCATTTTATGTTTCCCAGGGAGCCTTGCACTTTGGATTGCTGTGTTTGAGACTCTTAAGTGAGGCTCCACGGTATTTTTGTAGCTGGTCTCCCTAAGATCAGCTATTGCTTTGTTTGAGTAGTCACCAAAGCATCGCTCCCGGTTAGCCAGAATCCTACTCCACACTGATGAGGGCAACACCCCGAAACAGCTGTCTGTGGATGGATAACTTGCTTAGGTCTTCCCTGTAACATCCTTAAAGCTTGTAAAAGAGCGGGATCTTGACATAGGGGCCACTTAATATGGTGGTTTTGGTGATCTCTGTAATGGAGACACCCCTTTGCTTGTTTTTCCTTCCTTTGAGGGATATCTGGCTTTCACTGTGTTGTAGACCCATAACTGGGGCTCCACAATCTTTTGCATTTTATGTTTCCCAGGGAGCCTTGCACTTTGGATTGCTGTGTTTGAGACTCTTAAGTGAGGCTCCACGGTATTTTTGTAGCTGGTCTCCCTAAGATCAGCTATTGCTTTGTTTGAATTACTAAATGGAGGCAGTGTGGGGAAAACTACTGTCTGGGGGCTGTGTGAGGGAAACTACTGTGTGGGGGGCAGAGTGGGGGAAACTACTGTGTGGGGGCAGTGTGGGGGTAATTACTGTGTGGGGGCAGTGTGAGGGAAACTACTGTGTGGGGGGCAGTGTGGGGGAAAACTACTGTGTGGGGGCAGTGTGAGGGAAACTACTGTGTGGGGGGCAGTGTGAGGGAAACTACTGTGTGGGGGGCAGTGTGGTGGAAATTACTATATGGGGCAGCGTGGGGACTTTGCTATTGGGGAGGCACTGTAGGGGCAATTCTGTTATTTCTGGGGACACTATACAGGGATTATTGGCTGGAGCACAATATAGCGTGTTATTATTACTGGGGGCACTCTAGGGGACATTATAACTGCTGTGGACACTATAGGGACATTTGGGGTCATTTGTGAAACTGGTGTAAAGTAGAACTGGCTTAGTTGCCCATAGCAACCGATTAGATTCCACCTTTCATTTTTGACAGTTCATTTGGAAATCCAGTTCTTCTTTACACCAGTTTAATAAATGACCCCAATTATGTCTATTGGGCTCACTATTTTTTCAGCAGTATAGTACCTGGGACATTGGGGTGCACCACGGGCACAGTATTGGGGGTGGCAGCAGGATGACATTGTCGGGACACTAGGATGGGGAGGTTGTTAGAAAAACTGAGAAATCTAATGTGTCATGGCCGTCTAACAGAGGAGAAGAGGAAAGAGAAGGTCTACATAACAAGAGATGTCCCTGGATGTAAGAGGTATGTGGTCAAGTATTGGGGAAGGGGGTGCCAGAGAAAGGACCCGCCCTGGGTGCCAAACACCCTAGTCACGCCACTGGATGTGAGACCCCCATGGATCAGACTTGTTTTTGCAGAAAATTCCACAGATGCTCAATTACATTCATATCTAGAGAATTTTGAGGCCAATTTAACACCTTGAACTCTGATTATGGTTGTAAAACCACAATTCTTGCAGGGCTCATTGTGCAGGCAAAAGCATCCACTGCCAGTAGCAATGAAGGGGTGTACTTGGTCAACTATAATATGGTTTACATGTCAACATCCACATGAATGAAAAGATTTTTCGAAAATTAGTGCTTCATTAGCTGTTTTGTGGAAATAGACAGGCTTCTAACTTGCGTCAATGAGTTTTGAGTGCCCATGACCCTCATGCCAGTTCACCATTTGTACTTCCTTGGATACATTTTGAAATTTGTCCCATTGTGCCTACTTTTAACACATCATATGCAAAAACTGACTGTTCACTTGCCTCCTAATACCCTTCCTCTTGACGTGTGATTGGTATTCACTTCACATGTTAGTGATTTAAATCTTATGGCTGATAATCTAATTACACTTCCTCTACAGTCACACAATCCAAGCCTGGTTGGAATAATGTCTTCTTACTAAAGGTGCATTTACACAGGGGGAGGAGAAGTCGATTGTAAGGAAGGAAATGCTTCCTCCCGACCATAGCTGCTCGTTAAGTGGAGGTGAAGCTCTACATTTACATGCAATGATCACCTCCACAGTATGAGGACAAGTGATCGCTAATGCTATTGCGTGTCCACATACAAAATCATTGCTCCTAGGTGGCAGAGGCTGTTTAGACGACACAATCTGCTGCCCGGGAACGATGATTGAGGTGTCCGCACCTACGATCATTTCACCTGATGAATGAACGTTTCGCTCATTCATGTGTGATCTGCGGCACCGCTAGACGGGCAGATTATTGGAAACAAGCATTTGTAGGAACGTTTGTTGTCGATAATTGGCCCAAATATCTGGCCGTGCAAATACACCTTTACTCATCCACAAGATTTTCATCTCATGTAAATTTCTGAAAATCAATGCATATAAAAAGAAAAATGGATACAGGTAATTTGACTATAACTTCAATTAGCAGTATTTGTGGACATATCCTTGTCCATGAACATGGACTGCATCTTTGTATTTAAAGACACTTATGTAAAGACATATAGCACATGGAAGGACGGATTTTAACCCCTACAAAGAACAAACACTGTATGGACAAAGGTCATGTGGTACACCTCATAATCATTGAATGTAGGTGTTTCATTCAGTCCCATTGCCACAGGTGTATAAACTCCAGCAACTTGCTATGCAGTCTGCCTTTAGCAACATTTGTGAAATAATGGGCTTGCTGATATTTGAGCATGGTACTGGAATTGCATGTCACCATTGTAACAAGTCAGGTCAGTAGTAGCAGACCAAGTAAAGTTAAAGAGCAGTGTCACGAAGTGCTGAGGAGCATAGTGCATAAAAGTCACTCTGCTGACCTAATAACTGCAGGGTTCATAAGCTCTTCTGGCATTAACATCAGCACAAAAATTGTGCTGCGAAGAGAGCTTCATGGCATGGGTTTCCATGCCCGAGCTTCTGCATGCAAGAAACTTACATCTACAAGCACAATGCCAAGCTTCGGAAGCCCCCTTAATTCAAGAGAAGGGAAATCCTATTCCTTCAGCATACCAAGACATTTTGGACAACTATATGCTTCCAACTTTGGGGCCTTCCAACAGGAAGGCCACTTTCTGTTCCTACATGACTATGCCCCATCCTTCCCTGAAGAGTGGAAGCTGTTTTAGCTGCAAAGGGGGGACCAACTCTATATTAGTGTTTATGGGATGTAATAAAAGCTCCTGTAGGTGTAATGTGTAAGTGTCCCAATACTTTTGTCCATATAGTATATGTCGAACTCTCTGGGATGGAACTTATCATTTCCCCCACGCCAGTTTCCTGGCATAAAAAAGTGGCAAACCTCTTGTTTGCAACTTTTTAAATACCATTGCACCTAAATCTAGGCACAGAGACCTCACCACTTTCCCGGCAAGGCAGGGAGCAATAGAGAGATCCTCTATTCATAAAGAAACTCTCTAATGGTTTTGGCTCTGCAGCTGGTATTACTAATATGTTATCTCTAATCTATCGTCTAGAAAAAATGACTGCAGCTTGGATTGATTCCACCAAAGCCTAAATACAAAAGTCCACACAAGTCTATTCACTACCATCTTTTAACTCCAGAGTAATGACTTAGTCTATGTAAGTCTATGTAGACTAGTACTATGTAATTAAATATATAGTTAAATATATGTAAACCCTAGTTCTGTCCTCACCTAACTATTGGAGGAAGTATCATTTATGTCTCACAATTATATTATAATGTTTTCTTAATCATCTGTTTTGTTTACTACTCACTAAATATAAGGATTTATTTGTTGACCTTTTACAGATAGTCTCATTTTCTTACCATTCTGCCTACATTTCTGCAAGACCATAAAACTTTTATTTCATGTTTCTCCCATATTCCTTGACAGTACTCCTGTTGAAGGACCCTATGATATTTCAGCCATGTCAGAAGATTCTGGAACTAATGACAGATCAAAATGAAGACAACATTCCCCATTGGGATACTATGCAATGGACATGACGTTACACAATTTCCAAGGAAAAAAAAGTCTTCTTTAGCCAAAAAGTTGAGCTGTTGATTCCTCCGTGAAACTTGTGTAGTAGATAGATTGCTTGAAACCACAATAGATATTTTGTCTTCTAACCCATAGTAAAGGCTTCTTTATTTTCCACTTATAATACATTTCATAGGCATTTAAAACCTTTTTTTAAATTAAATACCATGTCAGTGATTTCAGAGGTGTTGTAGAATAAGACTTGTGGAAGTCCTGCTCATGAGAAAGCACGTGTCGAAAGAGAAGTCAAGTATTCGTTTTGTCCCTGGGACCTCATTCACATATAGTAGTAATGGTGGATTTATGAACTGCAGATCTATTACACCAAATCCAACTTTAAGTGTGGTACTGGATGTAATAACAGCAGATTTTGGAGTATTAGATGACACAACAGCTCACTAGGTAGACTATTCTGTGCTCTAAAAAATCTGCTGCATAGTCTGAACAGAAGTGTCACTTTTTCTTTAACCTTCATCGTCTACATCTCTCAGTAACGTATGGATTATGGGTGTGTCTGTTTAGCCAATGTGATCGATAATGCTGCAGTGAATGAACACATCCCATAATCCGCTAAACTAGTCCTATTCAATTTAACAAACTAAATTTAAGATATTAAAAAGTGGCTAACATGGCCAATCAGTTCTTTGTTGGGCCATCTGTATGATCATTCCTACAAACACCATAGACTGGATTAGTCATTCAATTTTACACACAGATCACCTTTTGCAGCCAATTTCAGGGCAATTCTCAAAGTTAATACTATTTGGATGTGCCCAATACCACCACAGATGGTAGGAGGACACATGATGATGGGACTGCTGTGACAATATGTGCCGGTATTTGGCACATAGACCTTTTGTAACATTTTTAATTTATTTTAACTATCGAATGACAATTGTAGTGCACCAAACTGCATACAATTCAATTTTCTGCTTTGGACTACAGCTGAAGCAACTCTACCATTATTTTTTCTCACATATTAACAGCCTATATATGGACATTCTGTCTTTAAAAAAAAAAAACGTGTGGACAGGTTTTTGGATATGACTTCATGTATTCAACTTTCTGTCTTGGTTCTGTAACTTCCTCCTTTGTTTGGACTTCTATCATGGCTAACAGCCTCACTTGATAGCTATGCAATGCTCTTCTGGAGACATCTTTATCTAGGTCTATCAAGAGAACCCTCAATGCACTTAGCCACTCATTTGCATATGCATTTAAAAAGGTTTTCAAGGATTTTTTTTACTGATGACCTATCCTCTAGATAGGTCATCAGTTTTTGATCGGTGGGGGTCCGACACCCGGGACCCCCGCCGTTCAGCTAGCACTGCTGCCTTCTTGCTGCTTACCAAGAACAGCGCCCTACATTGCATAGTGGTTGTGCTTGGTATTGCACTCAAGTTAATTGGGCTGAGCTGCTCCTGGGGTATATGTCCCCGATGAATGTGTTGTCACTTGGCCTACGATAAGCAGAGAGAAGGCAGTGGCACTCACAGGAGTGCCGCTGCCTTCTCAAATACCTGATCAGTGGGGGTCCAGGGTGTTGGATTCCCACCAATCAGTAAGAAAGTCTCAAAAAACCTGTACTTTTTATCCAGAATGAAGAAATGGATCACTGGCAGGCATTATTAATTTCAGCTGATCTAGCCCTACAGGGCATTAAGCTTGGTTTTATAGCGAGTTTGAAGACTCGCTTTAACAACCTCCCGACCGCCTAACGCAGGGATGTTCCTCCTGGATGCGCCGGTGCATCATCTCGCGAGAGGCGAGATTTCCAGTGAACGCATGCACGCGCGCGCTCGCGTTCACAGGTTCGCGTCGGGAGGAAGTTTAACTACAGCCTGCCAGCGCTGATCATGCGCTGGCAGGCTGTAGATCTTAAAACGCCATCTAAATCACATATCAGATGCTGTTTTGTAAACAGCGTCTGATATGCCTGCTGCCTGCTCCTTTGGTGGTCCCTTTTGCTTGGGACCACCAGAGGACACAGGCAGCTATGTAAGTGCACCAATCACCACACACCAACCCCCAACCCCCCCTGTCACTTATTAACCCCTTAATAACCCTTGATCACCCCATATTAACTCCCTGGTCACCCCCATGTCATTGATAACCCCCCTGTCAGGCTCCATTCAGACATCCATATGTGTTTCGCGGATCCGCAAAACATGGACGCCGGCAATGTGCTTTCCGCATTTTGCGGATCCGCACATTGCCAGAACTATATAGAAAATGCCTTTTCTTGTCCGCAATTGCGGATAAAAATAGGACATGCTCTATCTTTTGCGGAGCTGCGGCCTGATGTTTCAGGGCCGAAATCAGGGCCGAAACCCGGAAGTTCACGGCCGCAGCTCCGCAAATGCTGATACAGAGAGCACATAGTGTGCTCTCCGCATCACCGCTGGCCCAATTCACACTGAACGGGTCCGCATCTATTCCGCAGAATTCTCATTACCTGTATACTCAATATAAGGAGAATAGCAGAAACTCCTAATGCTGGCCATACATGTAATGATTGCAGGGACCCTCAAATGCCAGGGCAGTACAAACATCCCACATGTGACCCCATTTTGGAAAGAAGACACCCCAAGGTATTCCATGAGGTAAGTAAGGTAAGTTCATGTAAAATTTTATTTTTTGTCACAAGTTAGTGGAATATGAGACTTTGTAAGAAAAGAAAAAACCTCAATTTCACGGAATACCTTGGGGTGTCTTCTTTCCAAAATGGGGTCATATGTGGGGTATTTATACTGCCCTGGCATTTTAGGGGTCCTAAAGCGTGAGAAGTCTGGAATCCAAATGCATAAAAATACCCTCCTAAAAGGTACTCATTGGAATTTGGGCCCCTTTGTGCACCTAGGCTGAAAAAAAGCGTCAAACATGTGGTATCGCCGTACTCAGGAGAAGTAGGGCAATGTGTTTTGGGGTGTATTTTTACATATACCCATGCTAGGCGAGAGAAATATCTCTGTAAATTGACAACTTTGTATAAATTGTTTTAAAAAGTTGTCATTTACAGAGATATTTCTCACACATAGCATGGATATATGTAAAAATACACCCCAAAACACATTGCCCTACTTCTTCTGAGTACGGCGATACCACATGAGTGACACTTTTTTGCAGCCTAGGTGCGTAAAGGGGCATAAAGTCCAACGAGTACCTTTAGGCTTTACAAGGTTGCTCACAATTTAGCCCCGCCCAAAATGCCAGAACAGTAAACACACCCCACAAATGACCCCATTTCGGAAAGTAGACACCCCAAGGTATTCACTGAGGGGCATAGTGAGTCCGTGGGAGATTTTTATATTTTTTTTTGCCAGAAGTTAGCAGAAATGGAAACGTTATAATTTTTTTTTTTCCTGAGAAAGTGTCATTTTCCGCTAACTTGTGGAAAAAAATGAAATCATACATGAACTCACCATGCCCCTCCGCGAATACTTTGGGGTGTCTTCTTTTTAAAATGGTGTCATTTGGGGGGTATTTATACTATCCTGGCATTCTAGCACCTGAAGAAACATGACAGGCGCTCAGAAAGTCAGAGCTGCTTCAAAATGCCGAAATTCAATTTTTTGCACCATAGTTTGTAAACGCTATAACTTTTACCCAAACCAATAAATGTACACTTATTGCATTTTTTTTATCAAAGACATGTAGAACAATAAATTTTGAGAAAATTTATATAGAAATGTAGTTTTTAAAAGAAATATTACAACAGAAAGCGAAAAATATCATTTTTTTGCAAAAATTTCTGTCATTTTTTACTAATATCAAAAAAGGAAAAATGTCAGCAACAATGAAATACCACCAGATGAAAGCTCTATTAGTGAGAAGAAAAGGAGGTAAAATTCATTTGGGTGGTAAGTTGTATGACTGAGCAATAAACGGTGAAAGTAGTGTAGTGCAGAATTGTAAAAAGTGGTCTGGTCATTAAGGGTGTTTAAGCTAGGGGGGCTGAGGTGGTTAACATAAAAACATAATTCTGAGGATTCATAATTTTATAATTCTAAATTTAAATTGTGAATGCCTCATTACCCACAACTACTGAACAGAAATGAAGGGAAACACAGTTATGTTATTTATGGACTGTAAAAAGCACTACCACTATATGAACATTCTATGTAAGACCTACAGTGTAATCTACCAGCATACTTCATATTTAGCCACAACTGCAACCAAAATGCATTCACATCTTATCTTAGATGCTGCCAGACTTCCTTAAGAATGTGGCAAGACTGTAACCTGTAACAGACGGGGATCTTAAGGCAATATGTATGCTGTAAACAGTAGCTGATTAAATATTAGTTTCTCGAACTGGATGTGTGATCTGAAGTTTTGGTTATAATCTGTGGTGGTGCATCAATCAATTCTTATTGTACTTATTTCAACATTTTGTATAAAATATACAATGTCTCATACACTGAAACTTCTCCAAAAGACCACATTTTGGAGGACACTACCCTTATCGAGAACAACATTTTTTAATTTTCCTTAATTCTTTCTATATTAGCCATCTTCTTTAAAGAGACTCCCCTCTACTGTGCATTAAGAACAGTAAAATGTTTATATGATATACTATAGGGCTGTGATGGCTAACCTCCGGCACTCCAGCTGTGGTAAAACTACAACTCCCAAGAGGCAACCTTGCTTGGCTGTTCTCAGAACTCCATAGAAATGAATGGAGCATGCTGGAAGTTGTGGTTTCACCAATGCTGGAGTGCCGGAAGTTAGCCATCATTGCTATAGGGGCTGATTTTTTTCGACCCTTAGTACAGTAGTTGCTAAAAATTATAACTGCGCACAAGATATTCATTGCTTTCCAGGTATGCAGAATTACTTTCATATGAAAACTAAGCATGTTTTTAGTGTAAATAAAAGTATCATGGAAAAACCTGTAATTATAGGGAAATTAAGCAATACCCATTACTTATGTATACTTACTTTATAGTGCCCTAGCTTCATGCTAGGCTTCCATTATCAGTAAATAACAACTTAAAGGTGAAATATAGGTTAGCCTGACCTTTACAAAAAGGTTTCATAACACCGTGTTTCCTGAGCACTAGGTACTGGATATAGTTATGAGACACATGACCATTTTAATACTTTTAAAGGGTCTACTGCAGCTGTAGCAGGGCCGACTTATGTGCAATAGAGCCGTCGTGGGCTTACATAGATCTCATAGAGCACAGTTCAGGAGCAGCCATGCAACCAAGGAGGTTAATTATAAACTTTAAATGATAAAATTCTGGCTATATACAGGCCACACTAGGGGGAGCTAACGGCATATACATCTGAATTATCTGTCGGGCCTCCCGCGAGGCTATTGTCCCTTACTCATTCGATCTTATGAGTGCAGGACAATAGGGGCGGCCCATTGTGCACAACATCATTGTAATCTATGATGCTGTGTGCGCCCGTGGGCCCGATCAATGTCGCTCCAGGACATATGGCCCGCTCATGGAGGGCATACGGTCGTGTGCAAGGGCTCTAAGAAAGCAGTTACATAATAAAAAAAAGAAGAAAGTTCATCAAGTTCAACAGAGTATACTTTACAGATAATAAATTTCATGGTACAAAAACAATGTTTGGTATAGAGGAAATACGGTGCCAAATTTATGGGTACCCTCCTGGATTACCCAATATCCTGGTATATTAGTGAACATGGAGCACATGGTTCCCAGTTAGCCTATATCTTATGAGCTCTTGTTCCTGTGCTCTATAAGAAAATAATAAATCATGTATAGCACTGTGATCAGTTTAGCAATAGACTAAAGGCCATTTTACATGGGCCAATGATCAGCCGAACGATCCTCTGTACCTGACCATTGTAAATATCCCACCGATCAGCTGACAAACGAGCAAAGACTCATTTCTCATTGGTTGCCTCTTTTGTAGACATATGAATCATGTGGGATCGTTTACTATACTCAAATACACCTAAATTAGATATATTTCAGGCAGAGATGGCGGTGCAACAGTTAGTTGCTCCACTATCTGCGACTTCTCTGGCACTCACACTAAGTCTAAAATTGTGGGCATGGTGTGGCCAGGAAAGGGGACGGGCCGGCACGACCATCTCATTTACCATTTTCTATGCCTGTTTTAGGCGTAGAAAAATTTTCTAAATGTAAGACAGCTAGGAAGCTGTTTAACATTTAGAACTGGCGCTGGATGTGCCGAAGTTATGGAAAGGTCTGCGCCTCTTCATAACTTTGGCGGATCCACCGCCAGCATAGGGCCTTTGTTAAGACCGGTGTCTAAAATGCTGGTCTTAATAAATGTGCCCCATAGTTTGTCAGCAGTACCTTGCCTTGGGTAAACGGGGGCATGATGCATGCAGATGATCGTTTGTCCCATACAGTAGGATAATTGCTCCAGTGAGCCTCAATACTGTAGACATACTATATTTTTGAACAGCACTCGTTTAAAGGCACATTATCCGCCAGGGTCATTTAGCCTTAAGATCAGTACTGAGATATGCACAGTGAACGTAGAAATCCCTGAATATTTCTAACTTGTAAATCTGTTACCTTCTGTAAAATGGTTGCTCCCTATAAAAATTTATAATCTCATACTAACTCACCGCTGATTTCAAAGCAGATGAGTTTTTCAAAAGTATCAGATAATTTTCGGAAAGGTTATGAAATTTGTACTTTTGAAGTACAAAACATTTATTGCTATTTGTGCAGCCGTGGGGTTAAGCCCTTCAGGATCAGTCCGATTTCCAAATTTACATTTTCATCTTTTCCTCCCCACCTTCTAACAGCCATAACTTTTTCCTTTTTTTGCTCACATATCCATATGAGGGCTTATTTTTTGCACAATGTGTATTTTTAAAAGCACAATTCACCTAATGACAACCTAATTCTTTGAGTCAGGATGATTACTGCAACAATGTATACAGAATTATTTTATGTTTACAAAATATATTAAAGGTTTTACTATTTTTACAAGAATAAAAACTTTCAAAAAAAATCTAAATTTCTTTGCTTCACCATATGCTGGCACACCACTTTTTTATATTTATGCCTACGGAGCAATGTGAGGGCTTGGCTTGTTTTTTGTGGGTCAAGCTGTAGTTTTTGTTGGTACCATTTTAGGGTATATATAACTTTTTGATCACTTTTTATTACATTTTCTTTCAGTGGATGAGGTGATAAAAAAAAAAAGATTCAGTCATTTTGATTTAATCATCGATTTAAAATTGGGAAAGGGGAATTTTCGGTTCTTTTTTTTTTTTTTTCCACTAGGCGACTTGAACATACTATCACTGAATTTCTTATACCTGGGATGGCCAACCTGCAAAACTACAACTCCCAGCATGCCCAGACAGCCTACAGCTATCAGCCTACAGCTATCAGCCTACAGAAGGGCATGGTGGGAATTGGAATTTTACAACAGCTGGAGAGCCGCAGGTTGGCCAGCCCTGGCTTATACCATAGACTTCAATAGTATACTATTTCAGTCTACAGGCTTAATAGAAAGATTACTATGGTAGACCTAATAGTCTTAAGTCCACAGACTGCCATAGCAACTGATCACCAACTTACAATGTTGCCATGAGGATGCAATTGGAGCTAAAGCTCTCTTTGTCTAACAGCTCAGATGCCATGTTCACTATTGACTGCAGCATCTAAGTGGCTAAATGACCAGGATCTGAGTTATCACCTGCTGGCAGGTGTCTGTTATATTATACAGCCAGCACCCGCTGCGTATGGAGCAAGTTCAGCTTGTAAGCCTGCTCAATACACACCTCCCTCACTACTGACATAAAAGGGGTTAAAGAGTCACATCTCCTGACTCCTTACTCTCTCCTGTCTGTTCTGTTAAATATTTGTACTCCTCATGAAACAACAATGCTGTAGAATCTTTTCTTTGAGCTTCACACTTAGCCATTTCTATGCTATTCTTCCTGAAAATGTATTAACAAATTGAAAACTGGATTTTTCCATAGCCCTAGTCAATAAGATAAGTCAATAAGGATCCTTCACAGTGGTTTTCATCGGGCCACTGCTCACTAGGGCCAGTGCAGTGAGAAGAGGGTGCACCGTTTCTTCCCTTGGAGCAATCCCTGTAGTTGGGGTTCCCTTGATGTTGGTGGTTGTATGGGTGCCTGGCAGGACTTGTAGTAATGCAATGTGGTGTGATAGGAGTTAGAGAACCAGGCCAGAAGTAGAATAAATGTCTCTTTTTACTTGAGTGCAAAATAGGAGTTATAATACATCCAAACATAATCTGTACACAGTGCAAATCCTTTTCCCAGATAGCGAGGTATGGAGGCTGTAAAAGTGGCAAGTAATAGCACTCTTGGCACGCTCTCTTGCAAAGTCTCTCTCTAGACCAGGCATGTCCAAACTCCGGCCCTCCAGATGTTGCAAAACTACAACTCCCATCATTCCTGGACAACCTACAGCTATCAACCTACAGAAGAGCATGATGGGAGTTGTAGTTCTGCAACACCTGGAGGGCCAGAGTTTGGACATGCCTGCTCTAGACTCTTTTCCTTGCAACTGCAATCTGCAAATTGTGCAGTGTTCAGTTTGGAATAGAGGTTTTTACAGGCATGTCTGGCCAGGACATTGTTAAGTGTTATGGGTGTCTTAGATGTAGTCCCTCACAAGCAGCAATGTCTGTAATAGTTGAAGGCACAGGTTACCTTACTGACTCCTATGCTTTAGCCTTGCAGATTCTTTCTTTCTTTCAGGTTCCAAGGTCTTTCTTTATCTCTCTTGCTCTTTCTTTGGCAGAAGTAGTAACTCTCTCAGAGGACTGTTAGTCTCTGGATCCTGAGGCTTAAGGAGAGGGATCACATGCACTTGTTTCCTCTCTCCTTACTCACTAGACTAAAACTCTCCCTCTAGACAGGAAATTGGACCAACCTACTCCTGCTAAAAGGGGAGGAACAGGGTGGTCAACCCTGTCCCTGCCAACCATACCATGTCATACTGGGTGTGCATAACATAGCATAACAATGCATAAACTTAACAAACCATTTACAGATACTCCCAGTACTGGGGTACTGCACATACCAACTGAAAAGGGGAATGCTAACACATAATTGTAATTTACTCATACATTTCCCCAAAGAATAACAGAAGAGTAATGCAGAAATATAAGAAGATATCTTTCAGACTTTCAATTGTAAATTTTAATGGAAATACAAGTACTTAATGAAATAGGCATTTCCGGAAAGTTGCCTGTTCCACTTTAAAAACTATTATTATACGGCTCTTTGTATTGTGATGTATTGTCTTGTGACATTTCAAATATCAAATGCTGTTGACATAAATGTTAATTCCTAGAGTAATGCTGTTAGGCTTCTTTGAGTTGAGTTGCCCAATATGTTTGTTTTTGATGTTGATTTTGGGTTGTGAAATGAAAGACGCCTGCATTATAGAAAATGAACGAGATCAAAGTCTGGTGAAGGGGACCTGAGCTATTATTATAGCCATGATGAGGTCATCAAAACCCAAAGAGGAAGAGTGAATTGACCAAGACTAGCTCTGCTGATACATCAACATGTCTGTTTCTCATGCCTACTTCGTAACTTATATAAAGCCTTCTTCACTTTTACTGAACAACCCATAAACGAACGGGAAGAAATGTGGATATAAAGAGTATTCACAACATATTAATCACCTAGAAGTTTATTGAGCTTAGCATATGTCCAGAAATGTTAACCATTGGCAGTGAATTTCAATGATGTGAAACAATGTTTAAAAAACTATTGAATTACTTTGGTAGTTTTATTATCTAATCACATGTATCAATGAAAGAAAAAACTGTACAATACAAAAATCATCAGATGTCAATCTATAGTCAGTGTCCATTGCTGGTACAGGAACCTACAGTCCTTTATGGAAATATTCAAAGTTTTATGCTAAAAATCCCATAAAACATAAAGGTGTATTCTGGTTACTTAATGTTTCTTTAAAACCAACAAAGATGTGTTAAGTAAAGTGTCAAAGGCACAACCCAAATTCTTGCAGTTTTCCACTTGTCCCCTATACCATTTTGTGGTGCCACTCCTCTCCCCCTGTAATCCAGTTCCAACTGTAACTATCATGGCTCTGCCAGTTGCACCACATGACCTGGAAACTCCACTCCAGGCTGCCCATAGTCTTTCACAGCACAGCTCTGTGCCTGTATGCCTCCACGAGAGTCTTTGCTCTGGTTCTTAGGAGAACCTCGTGAGGCAAACATCTCCTGCATCCCTACATTGGTAAAGATGGTTAATGGATTTACATTGACGTCTTCTGCCGGTGAACAAACAACTTAGCAAAAAGAACAATAGCAAAAGCATGTCATGTCCCTCAGTTCTGTTCCCCACAGCAAAGCATCGGATCAGCACACTACTGGATTTCAGTTTACCTGTTCTCTTGAATACTATATTGCTGCCCATGTCTGACATTCTCAATGCAATAGCATGTCCCCTCTGTCAGAACTGCATGAAGGCAATTGTGCATCCATGTGCACACTCCTATCACATCTGAGGGACTCCTCCTGGCAGAGGAGGAAATAAACTGTGCATGCTCGTTCAACACAGTACAGCAGACTACAGATCATACCCATAGAAAAAAGAGGGTAAATAAAAAACTCGGTGGCCTACAGAGGTGGAACATTATACAATATGAAAGCAAAGATGAAATCCCGCACATAAAGCTTGCAAGAGCAAACCCGATATGCAGCAGCACACAGTTCTGTGCACACATGCAAACAAATGCAAACACTGGAGACATTGATACATCTGAATTGCATTACTGCTATACTTATATAAAAATTAGAAGCTCTTTGTCCACATTTTTTAACAAAATTTTGCGGGGTCTATCTACCAGCGACAAGGTGGCTTCCAACTGATGCGACCTACATTATCAGACTTGCCTCTACTGGGCCTAAGCCTTGGAAGGTCCAAATGGAGATAGACAAATGTACAAGGACATATAGCTTGCAAGAATACCAGCGTCCATGCACCTTGTTTGTCTGTATAAAGGTTTTTGAACTATCTTCCCATGAAGCCCAAGGCAGAGACACCTTTGAGGCGTGGCTTTCTCAGCAATGGTGCTTTCTGGGTCACTAGAACTCAGAGACACTAGACTTCAATCTCTCCCTTTTTCCAACACAGCAAGTTTTTAGGTGCAGGAGGCAGACAATCAACTGCAGGGGTCAGCACCCCAGACCTTTATTCATCATGCTACTGCAGCTGTCTCCATTGTGGCCTCATGCTCCAGCTCCATCCTGCTCTATGCTGACCCCACTTCCTGACTGTCAGCCACTTGTGCTCAGGCAGGGCACTTTACTACCAGGCACATTGCACTATGGCATACTCATCAGCTCTTCAACACTGCAGCTCTCACACTGGTTTTCTCTCTTTTTTAATAGCATTCAGAGTCTCACAAAGAGAGCTGCCTGTCACATCCCCTGCGGTTCCACTTCCTCCTTCCAGCTGCAGTCCTAAAGTAGGCCAACTTGCTAACACAGTATAACATATTACAGTATTATACAAAATCACTGCATTTAAAAGAAGCTTAAATGCTATGGACCTTTTGACATGGAAAAAGAATGCTACCAGTACTTTGAGTCTAAAAAAACTGGCACTCAGTTTTAGGCTACATGCACACGACGGACATGTGATGGCCGTCTGTTTTAAGACCAATGGTAGTCTATGGGGTTATACACATGGCAGTTTTTGTGACTGCCAATGAATAACGAACGTCAAAAAATAGAACATGTTCTATCTTGTCCGTTTCTCACTGACCGACTGCCCCCATACAACTGAATGGATCAGTTTTTAAAATCCGTTTCTCAGAAAAGCATCAGTGATAAAAAAAATGTCAGTTGAAAATGGACAGTTCATCCGTTTTTAACTGAGGTTTTTTTTTCACTGTGCATGTAGCCTTAGTCTGCACTGCAGCCTTTATTCCCAGTCCCCCTATGTCCCTCTCAGCAATACATGCTTGATAAAAGGTTTGTGTGTTCAGGATGCTGCTGCCTTCACTATTACTCATGTATCAGCACAGCATCATTCCTGGATTTATTTTTCCTTTTACAGCACTTGAGGAATCTCCTCTCACTTTATTAAAAGTCACTAATGCTTAGGACTGTGTGATTCCCATCACTATGCAGAGACTTAGGCCACTTTCACACTAGCGTTAATATTTTCCAGTATTGAGATCCGTCATAGGGTCTCAATACCGTAAAAAAACGCTTCCGTTTAGTCCCCATTCATTGTCAATGGGGACAAAATGTAACTGAACAGAACGGAATGCCCCAAAAATGCATTCCGTTTCGTTCTCATACCGGAGAGCAAACCTGGAATGCGGAGTAAGATGGATCCGTCATGACCCACAATGCAAGTTTTCTCTGACACAATAGAAAACAGATCCGTCCCCCATTGACTTTCAATGGAGTCCATGACAGATCCGTCTTGGCTATGTTAAAGATAATACAACCAGATCCGTTCATAACAGATGCAGAAGGTTGTATTATCAGTAATGGAAGCGTTTTGGCTGAACCCTGCTGGATCCAGCAAAAAAGCTAGTGTGAAAGTAGCCTTAACTGGGTGTTCTGCTTACTCTCTACACTTGTACACAGCCTATGTGATGCTCCTGCCTTGTATGTGCTTTCCTCCATATGTACAGGGAGAGAAGCTCACACAAGCCGTAGAATGGAGGCTCGTCTGGTGCAACCTTTCCCCCCCTTCCTGCTGCTATCATTAATACTTAGAAAAGAGAGGGGGAGAGCAGAGAGAGTGGCCAGAAACAGAAGAATTTCACCAGGATAGGAGCAGAATCAAAAGGCTAGCTACAGTGCCTTGCAAAAGTATTCTCCCCCCTTGACTTTTGTCAGAACATGCCTATAATTTTGACAATGTTTTTTTTTTTTTAATTGTGAAGCAAACAACAAATAGGACAAAATAACAGAAAAAGTCAATGTGTGTAACTATTCACCCCCCTAAAGTCAATACATTGTAGAGCCACCTTTTGCGGCAA
The DNA here is from genome assembly GCA_033119425.1 of Bufotes viridis. Classification (NCBI taxonomy): domain Eukaryota; kingdom Metazoa; phylum Chordata; class Amphibia; order Anura; family Bufonidae; genus Bufotes; species Bufotes viridis. The sequence continues at coordinate 531,899,603 of CM065589.1, read as the reverse complement.
TCACAGCTCCAAGTCGCTTTGGATAAGTCTCTATGAGCTTGAGAATTTTGCCCATTCCTCCTTGCAAAACTGCTCCAGCAACTTCAAGTTGGATGGTTTGCGCTTATGAACAGCAATCTTTAAGTCTGACCACAGATTTTCTATTGGATTGAGATGTGGGCTTTGACTAGGCCATTCTAACACATTTACATCTTTCCCCTTAAACCACTCATGTGTTGCTTTAGCAGTGTGTTTGGGGTCATTGTCCTGCTGGAAGAGTGGTACAGGTTTTTCTCAAGAATATTCCTGTATTTAGCTCCATCCATCTTTCCCTCAACTCTGACCAGTTCCCTAGTCCCGCTTGCTGAAAAACATCCCCACAGCATGATGCTGCCACCACCATGTTTCACTGTGGGTGATGTTCTTTAGGTGATGTGATATGTTGGATTTGCGCCAGACATATTCTTTGATCGCCGAAAAGTAAAATTTTAGTCTCATCAGACCAGAACACTTTCCTCCATACATTTTGGAAGTCTCCCACATGCCTTTATCGCAAATTCACAATGTGCCTTTTTGTTTTTAGCTGAAAGTAATCGCTTTCATTTGGCCACTCTGCCATAAAGCCCAACTCTATGGAGCTTACGGCTTTTTGTCGTCCTATGTACAGATACGCCAGTATTCTGTGGAACTCTGCGGCTCCTCCAGGGTTACCTTAGGCCTCTGTGCTGCCTCTCGGATTAATGCCTTCCTTGCCCTGTCCGTGAGTTTTCGTGGGTGGCCGTCTCTTGGCAGGTTTGCTGTTGTGCCATGTTCTTTCCATTTGGTTATGATAGATTGGATGGTGCTCCTGGGGATCATCAAAGATTTGGATATTTTTTTATAACCGAACCCTGACTTGTACTTCTCAACAACATTGTCCCTTACTTGTTTGGAGAGTTCCTTGGTCTTCATGGCATTGTTTGGTTAGTGATGCCTCTTGCTTAGGTGTTGCAGCCTCTGGGTAGTAGTGCGCCAGGTCCTGGTGGATAATTGGGACATTTTAAAATCAGATCCGGATATCGGTAAATTTATTCCCCCTAGACCAGTGATTACATATCGCCGTAATCAAAATCTGAAGGATCTACTCATACACAGTTTCTATCAGGGTTAGTCGCATGACACGTGGTTACGCAATTCACTATCAGGCACCTTTCCATGTGGGTCATGCAAATTTTGTGCCTATATCAATCGATCCAAAAACTTCACAGATAGTTCTGATCAAAAGTCCTTCTATATCCGCCCGTTTGTGAACTGTAAATCTATGGACGTGATATACCTGTTGTCCTGCGTGTGCGGAATAAAATATGTGGGTAAGACAACACGCGAATTGAGACGCCGCATAGGTGAGCATATCAGCGACATCAGAAAGGCGAAAGACACGCCAGTTGCTCGTCACGTCCTTGAACATCATGGCGGAAGGGTCTCATCTGTGAAGTTTCAAGGAATTGATCTGATCAAGATGAATTTGAGGGGTGGCAACTGGAATCCGTATTCTCCTACAAAAGGAGGCGAGATGGATTTTTGTCTTGAACACAATTAAGCCATTTGGTTTGAATGATGCTATTTCATTCATCCCATTCATCTAGTATGGCAGGTTCCTAATATATACATTATATACTGTTATATATGAAGATGATCCACCACAAATTCTATCACCCTTGCCCGCTTTTTATAGAGTGGGGGTACATATATGAGGACCATCTGTCAGTCTGTGCACTAATACTGATACATTGTGTGTACCATGACATGTTGGGTACATTGCAATGACTGATTTGACATCAGGTTTGGCCATGGCGACTATACACCACACGAGATATATGCAGTACTATAATGTATGAGCTAGTTCCCAATGTTTTTTATGGCCGGCCTGTTGTCTTATAGAACTGACATCTTTACAAGTACATAAGTGTGGCGACTGTTTGAGCTATATATGGAGCTGATATGAGGATTTTCATGTAATATCGCTAATGATACTCCATGTATATACTTATAGATGTTGCGCCCCAGTTATGCACACATATAGAGTTACATCTGGTTGCTAATCAAAGGTTTATGTAGAAACCATTTTGTAAACTGGGTCTCCTGTTCGTCTCTGACTTTACTATGCTGGGCTTTTGTTACTTTAGCCGCCGTGGAGTTCCCCCTGTTTAATATTGAGCGCTCTGCGCCTCCTCCTGTTGTCCAATGTGCTCACCTCCATGCCGCATACCTCTGCCTTCGGGTAATGGGATTGGCCGGCGGCTTGGTGGGCGGATGACGGGGGCGGGGTTATACCTATTTCCTTCAGCGTTCTGCGAGCCGCTTCGCGGCCATCACAGAGCTGAATACTGCATGTCAGCACGCTGCCCCTCTAAACTAGGAGGTGGTCGGCTCAGGCAGGACCTTAGATAATAATCCACGTGCCAGCTCCCACACTAGGGACCGGGGCACCAGGCAGGTCGTGTGTCTGTTGAATGCTGTAATAATTCCTCTAACACATAAGGAATTGCGGCAGGCTGTGCACACACAGAGGAGGCGCTAACCTCCCTTGTAGTGTAGTTCACGATTATAAGAATCTCCTTAATCTTTTATGGTGCGGTGGCTCCTGATGAAATACAGCACTCCCCTTGTATGCTGTATGGAAACGCGTCGAGCCTAGATATCTTATGTTTGGTGGGCTGAGGCATATGAACACAATAGTGTCTACAACAAATCAGCACACCTTCCTCAGTTCCCACTAGGCACCATTCTATTGGCATGACTAACGAAGCGCGCCTTAGTCATGCTTTCAGGATTGAATTAGACTATATTATATCGTGGGTATCCTGCCCATTTTTGTATTACTCTGTTATCTAATATCCATTACAATAGTCCTGTGGGTGATCATATTGTGTACACCCAGGACTAGATAACGAGGATATATGTTTCAGTGGTATATAGGGTAATTCCCCATTATTAAAAAAATCGACAAACCAATAAAGTTTATTATTTTATTTTAGCGTTCTTCCATTTGATATTTGATTGTTTCGTTTAGAACGCATACCCTAGCACCAGACAAATTGTGTTTATTGTTGCAGCCTCTAGGGCCTTTAAAAAAAAGGTGTGTATATGTAATGACAGATAATGTGACACTTAGACTTCACACAGGGCGACATCATTTCACTAATTATGTGACTTCTAAAGGTAATTGGTTTCACCAGAACTTTTTATGGGCTTCCTAACAAAGGGGGTGAATACATATACGCACATGCCAATTTCTTGTTTTCTATTTCTGAATAATAGTTTTATTTATATATTTTTCTCATTTCACTTTACTAACTTAGACTATTGTGTCCTGATCCATCACATAAAATTCAGATTAACAAAATATTGAACTTAAGGCTGCAATGTAACAAAATACGAAAAAAGTCAAGGGGGGTAAATACTTTTAAAGACACTGTAGTTAAGTTTAAGACTTAGACTCTACTGCAGGAAAATGGTAGGACATTTTTAATAAAGATTATTTCTAAAGTTGCTAATTTTGAATTTAGGAAGCAAACAAAACAATAAAGTAAGTCTATGCAAAAGTGTCTGTAGCCTTTAACATTTATGCATGAGAAAACCTTAAAATACAATATTTATATAGACCCCTAAAAGCAGTCATCATGTGATAAGACTGATCTGAAGTTTCTCCTGTCAGCTGACATATATTCACCAGCAAGGTAATTTTTATCTGATCACAGAGGAACTTGTGTGACCATTTCTAAATTGTCTTTGGCATATTCTTTTCATGTTACCAGACCCAGAATACGAGTGTGAAATCAATTTCTCTGCCTTTGTCTTTGAAAGCTAACAAAGATCTGCACTGTCGACTGAAGAAAGAATTCCCTGTAAAATGAACATTTCGAGAAGGTTTTATGTGGTGTCCTGGTTCAAATACGTTTGTTCTTGTTTCCTGATCTAAGATGGATTTATCTTCTTGAAGACAGCAGTGTGGATCTTTGACAAACATGTAACGGTAATTGCATGCTTGACCTTACAACAGCAAAGTCTGTCTGTTTCTTTGTGATTATACTTGTATATTTGTCTGTAACTTATAACATATTAGAGGACACTCTTATAACACGACCTTAAGTCATCTTCTTAACCACTGTTCAAGTGCTGGCTTCCTGTGACATGGCATTGATAGCTTGGTCACTCCCCAGCCTCTTGTATCTGTCACTTATTATTAAGTATTCTTGCTATAAAAATGCTTGAATTTTATTCTCAATTATTTTCTGCAAAAATCACAATTTTTAATGAATGTCTATAAGTAAATAAAGAAAAAAGGACACCCTACACAGGTATAGCAAAACAGAGAACATATAATAAATGGGTTGAAATGAATGGCAATGTCTATAGGCAGAACTGAAAAAAACTAAATGATGTTAATCATGAGTCAATATTCTACAAGAAAGACATGTACAATGGAAAAGGAATCAGAGACATGAATGGGGGTCCTGATGTCCACATGGCTTAATAGGCAATATAAACAGGGGTTGCCTTGATGAGATGAGGCCTGCAGCCTATCAGAGACCAGTGCAGGTGGCGCTATGACGTCATGGTGCTGCCTGAGCCGTACAGCGCGGGACACAGGCCTGCATCACATCACTGAACGCATGATGGTGGTAAGTATGTGAGTTTATTATTTAAATTTTTTTTTTGTATAGTATAGCAAGAAGGGGGTTGGGGACCCTATGGAGAAGGGGAGGGGAGGAGCATTATGGGGGTATCTACGGGGGCCATATATACTGGCACATTTTTGGGGGCTACTATGGAGAAGTGAGGGAGGAGCACTATGGGGGCATCTACTGGGGGCTGTATATACTGGCGGTATTTATTTTTTACTGCCACACAATGGAGATTTTTTTGTACTGGCGCACATTATAAGGGGGCATTTTTCTACTGTCACACATTATAAAGAGAATTATGGTGGGCTTTTTTACAACTGGGGGACTATGGGAGCATTATTACTTCTGGGACACAATTACTGTTGGGGCACTGTAGGAGCACTATTACTACTAAGTGCACTCTGGCACAGAATTATTATTATTGTTGAGATTTTGGGAAGCACATTCTTTGCACAGGGGCCCTCTGCTGTCTGATATAAATGCTTGTCGTTATGATTGGCGTTCTGCCGGTAGGCAACTCCTGATGTCAATCGCCTGAACGATTATCTACGGGTTTTAATGAGCCATAAATGCTCTAAGGGGTTGTGTCACTTTAGCAAACAGCATTTATTATGTAGAGAAAGGCACTTACTAATGCATTGTTATTATGCATATTGCTTCCTTTGCTGGCTGGATTAATTTTTCCATCACATTATACACTGCTTATTTCCATGGTTACGACCACCCTGCAATCCATCATTAGAGGTCATGCGTGCACACTATAGGAAAAAAAGCTGGACTATGTGCGCTCCCATGGTAATAGCCACTAAAGTGGTCGACACTTTTTCCTATAATGTGCAAGCACGACCACCACTAATGAATTGCAGGGTGGTCATAACATCTATAGTGTGCACAAGCAGCGTGTAATGTGTAAGGGTACTTTCACACTAGCGTTATTCTTTTCCGTCATTGAGTTCGTCCTCGGGGCTCAATAACGGAAAAAAACTCATCAGTTTTATCCTAATGCATTCTGAATGGAAAGCAATCCGTTCAGTTTGCATCAGTTTGTCTTCAGTTCAGTCCTTTCACGTTTTTTGGACGAGATAAAAACGCAGCATGTTGTATTTTTATCTCCATCCAAAAAAGCCTAAACACTTAACGGAATGACAGATCCGCCATTAATTTCCATTGAAATGTATTAAGGGAGGATCCGTCATTGAAAATTTACGCAGTAACGGATCCGTTCCTCCACTCTGCGCATGCTCAGACCTTTAAAAGTGGTAAAATAATAAATAACGGATCAGTTTTTACGGATCACAACGGAAAGACGGATCCGTTATTTCAATACAAATGTCAAACGGATCTGCAAATGGATCCGTTTGCAAATGAAATCCGTTTTCAAGCGTTTTAACGGAACCGTCGGACAGTTCCGTTGATGGAACTGCCTGACGGAATCCTTCAACACAAGTGTGAAAGTACCCTAATGTGATGGAAAAATGAATCCAGCCAGCAAAGGAAGCAATATGGACAATTACAATACATTCATAAGTGCCTTGTATTAACTTTCGCTACATAATAAATGCTATTTGCTGAAGTGGGACAACCTCTTTAAGGGTCCTTTCACACTTGCGTTCTGAGGATCCGGCAGGCACTTCCGTCCTGCCGGATCCGTCAGAACGCAAGTCACCTGAAGCATTAGAAGACTGATCAGGATCCTGATCAGTCTTCGAATTGCTTTCAGGTTACTATGGCAGCCAGGACGCTACTAGCGTCCTGGTTGCCATAGTAGGAGCGGGAGCGGGAGCGGCATGCACATTCCGTGCGGCTCCCGGGCGCTCTGAATGACGCCAGAGCGCCTCATGCGCATGGATCACGTGATCCATGCGATCACGTGATCCATGCACTGGGGCGCCCTGACGTCATCCTGGAGCGCCCCGAGCCGCACGGAATGTAAGTATGCCGCTCCCCGCTCCCTGCTACATTTTACCATGGTAACCAGGACTTTAGCGTCCTGGCTGCCATGGTAACCAGTCAGAAAAAGCTAAATGTCGGATCCGGCAATGCGCCAAACGACGCTTAGCTTAAGGTCGGATCCGGATTAATGCCTTTCAATGGGCATTAATTCCGATCCGCCTTGCGGCAAGTGTTCGGATTTTTGGACGGAACAAAAAGCGCAGCATGCTGCGGTATTTGCTGCGTCCAAAAAACGTTCCGGTCCTGAACTGAAGTCATCCTGATGCATCCTGAACGGATTTCTCTCCATTCAGAATGCATGGGGATGATCCTGATCAGGATTTTTCCGGCATAGAGACCCGACGACGGATCTCTATGCCGGAAAAGAAGAACGCAGGTGTGAAAGGGGCCTAAGCCAGGTTACAGACGGGAATGCGAGTGGGTACCTAAATAAAAATTATATATACTGAGTCATTGTCTTTTCACCTATACTGCAGTGTTTAACACAGATTCTCTTTAATCCCCAAACATCATATTGTTGAAAGACATGCTGACAAGGACTTCCAGGAATATCTGAGCAGAGGAGCAGATCAAGTACATGCCAGCATAATAACACAGCAGACACCCAAACAGAAGCACACACTAAGAAAATAACAAATCCAATTAGTGTGACCCTGGAAAAGATAAATGAAGTGAGTCGGAACTGAGCCCAAAACAACTTTTGGATAGAATCTAGGAAAGACGAGGTATTCCATGGATAATGGACTAGTAATTAGCCCATACACTCCTCCCATTTTCTACTAATTATCTTTTCTACTAATTATCTTTTCACTGTACTTTTACAAGGGTCTAATTTGTTTCCACCTTTTAACTAATTGCCCCTTTGCTGCTTTAAGCATCAGACATCCAAAGATGAAAAGAGTGATATCATAATCGATTGCTTCAGGCACGTTACCACACCAGAATAGTGAAAAGAGCAAAAGAAGATAGCAGACCAAAGAAATTCACTGATAATATAGATGTTAGGCCACTTGCTGTAACTGTGTGGGTCTCTTTAATGCTATTTGTAAGGGATCGCTCTCTCTCAATCACAGACTTCTCCTCTGACAACGGGGTTCAAGTCCAAAAGGTGCTTTATTTTGGCACTTTAGCACCATTACACACATAAACATCGAAAATAAACACCTGCCTGTCTGGGCTCTATCTAATACACGTGTTGTCTCTACCTCACCTATAGAGCGCCGTTCACACAAGGGATTAGATCCGGTTTACGGCCATATACGGTCCATACCAGCACCCTTGGGGTAGATGGTCCAGAAGTCCTCCCGACTCTGACCGTACGACGATCTTTCCGTAGGCGTCACTGGGCCCCCCAAACTTCAGGCTTTACAAAGCCTTGTGGCCCCTCAGCCCTCCTGGCTGAGACCACAAAGAGCCTCTCAGGCTCCCCTCTCTCTTAGGCTTCCTCAGCCTTTCTCTCTCCAAGTCATGCACAGAGGGTTGTTTTATCCCTCCTTGATTACAGCAGCAGGCATCACCTCCGGCAAAAGACAATACATGTAGTGGAAGGGTGTGGACTGGCAGATCCTACTACCAAACCGATCCCCCAGTTCACATGAAATCTAGCCCAGAACAACATCTAAACAAAACTGTCTTAGCAAACTACACTTTGCTGAAATCACTCAGGTATCTGGGTGGGATATACATGCCTCCCAGCACTTATACTGTACATATCACCACACTTTGTTTTCATTTTCAATGGGATGCAATACTATGATAGTTATGGAAAGAGCGGAGCACTGGCTGGTTGGCTGTTTATGTAACTCCACCTCTTCTGGCCATCTCATGTGCAAATAAATATTTCCCCATGGAAAGGGATTTCCCTGGTGACACCTTGTTGGAGGGGCTCCCCTAACTTTTTGACAAGCCTTGGAATATGACAAGCCGTGGAGAAGGTGAGATGGGAAAACTCCTTTAAATGTATCTGTAGAGCCTTATTGAATTGTCTCTAGCCCACCATAGCAGATGAAACTCACAATGCACACACACCTTCAATATATATAGAAAAAATTAGATTGGTGTGCATATGTTTTTTTATGACAATTTATGCCTGGGTTGACCTTTCTTTTTATAACTCAGACAACCCTTTAAGGACACACCACACAGCTGTAAGAACTGGTGTGTGCCTGCTTGAATTGCATAATAAACTGCAGGGCCTCAAGGGCCCTTTTGTAGTTGGGGACTATGATCATGTCAGGGTCTTTTTGACCCACAGGAGGACCCTCATTTCCTCTGGTGGGCCAGTCTGACCCTGTGTCTCTGCTTGAGAGAGAACATGGCCTAATTTTCTAAGCACAGGAAAGGTTTTCAGTGGAGATGTAAATGAGAAGTTGCAGTTAATTAGTCTCCATGACTAAAGCACTTCAACATGTTATGCCAAGGAGGACAGGCATATGCGGCAGGTTTCCCTGTGTGCTGTTTGCCTTACAATAGAGATCAGCATCTCCTTCCTGTTTGAGCTATAGCCTTTTAAACCCTCTGTATCACATTTAGATGTAGGTAATCTTCACCTGGCTGCTTGGATATCAACATTTTATGACCTAAATCCTGTTGACTCACATGGCCAATGTAAAGACACTCCTTAAAAGGGGTTCCGAACATCTTGTCAATGAAACTGTTAAGCCATAAAATAATGAAAAGTTAGTTTGTAAAATAAACTGTAATTTCTATTGTGCACCATTTTCTAGATCTAAGACTTGTATTACACCAACAGATTATCTGACAGATTTTCTGACCAATCATTGGTCAGATGGCCGTTTACACACACATATCTTTGGTTATACACACCAACTATTGGTCTGATTGGTCAGATAATCTGTTGATGTAATATAGGTCTAAAGGACCTTTAACACTGGCAAATTATCGAGATGAGTATTGGGAATGAACCTTCATTACCAATAATTGACCTGTATAACTGATCACCCAATGAGCAAGCAAACATCCATTCATCAGGTGGAAGCATCCATGATACAGACACCAAATTATTGTTTCTGGGAACCAGATTATTCTTTGTAAATAGGGATCTGCTGCCCAGAAACAATAAATTTGTATGGGGATGTTTGCTACATGTAAATGCAGCTCTCACCTCTGCTCATGATCAGGCAATTTTCAGGAATAAATGGTTTGTTCCCCATAACTGACTTATTTGTCAGAACACGCAAAGAGCAGGGATGAGTGAACCGATTCTAAACTAATCAGATTCGTCACAAATTTTACAAAAATTCTTCTTTTAAATAAATCCAAAGTTTTGGAGATTTGCCTCTAATAAGTTGCATAAAACGGGGCCCAACATTTTACATTTAGAATTCAGTATAGGAGTGAGGGAAACAGGGCAGGGCGGATGAAGACAGAGGATCACATGACCCTGGGTGGGGCCCGCTTGCCCACAATGCTTTGCAGTCAGCCTAAGAGCCAATGGGACAATCTTTGGGGGATTTTTATATTATTTTAAAAAGCATACCAAGTCCAGTGGTTTTTAAATAGGGTGTTTATTAACGGTATCAACAATGCGTTACCCATAACTATATACATTGTCTCACATTATTTATCACTAGACATTAAGCCCGTTACAAAAATGGGAGATAGAACAGTAGTGCATAAACATTAGTAGTAACAGTCTATGTTAAATAGCAAGGGAACTTGACCGTATTGTATGCCTGAGACTGCTGGCACTGTGACTGGTGGCTGTGGCTGAGACGGCTGGCAATGACTGGTGGTGCTGAGACTGCTTGCACTGTGACTGGTGGCTGTAGCTGGTGGCACTGAATGATGGCTGAGATGGTTTGCACTGACTGGTGGCTAAGACTGCTGGCACTGTGACTTGAGGCTGTGGCTGGTGGCACTGAATGATGGCTGCTGCCACTGACTGGTGGCTGAGACTGTTGGCTGTGGCTGAGACTACTGGCACTGACTGCTGGCTGTGGCTGGTGGCTGAGACTGGTGGCACTGACTGCTGGCTGGGGCTGAGACTGCTGGCTGTGGCTTGTGGCTGAGACTGATGGCACTGAGTGCTGGCTGTGGCTGAGATTGCTGGCACTGAATGGTGGTTGTGGCTGAGACTGCTGACTGTGACTGGTGGCTGAGACTGCTGACATTGACTGGTGGCTGAGACTGCTGGCACTGTGACTGGTCGCTGTGGCTGGTGGCACTGACTGATGGCTGAGACGGCTGTCACTGACTGCTGGCACTGACTGGTGGTGCTGAGACTGCTGGCAGCAACTGGTGGCTGAGACTGCTGGCAGCAGCTTCTGTCTGTGGCTGAGAGTGTTGGGACTATGTGGCTGTGTGATGCAGGGACAGCAATGGCGGTGGTCCAATGTGGAGAGCACACCATAACCTGCGAACGGTGTCGGTGATTGGTCGGCATGCAGGTGTGGGCGATGCGGGTGGCGTGTGGAGATGCCTAGTGATGATTGGTTGGCGCGCATTGAGCGCTGGTGTGGGCGGAACGGATGCGTGTGGGGTGGCGGTGATTGGGCGGCGCGCTGGTGTGGGCAGTGCAGGTGGCGTGTGGAGCGCCGTGTGTTAATTGGTAGGCTCGCCGCGCATGCTCAGTTCAATTATCGGCACACACGCATAGACACGCAGCCCTGAGCACGCACACAGGGCTTTTATTATTATGGATGGCTGTCTATGTGTTACAGAGCTTGAAAGGGGAGATACCGAGACAGAGGAGAGTAAGAGAGACATTTTTGACAAAAAAAAATTAAAAATCAAAGAAAGACCAGAGGGAAAAAATATCGGAGACGTCAAAGTGTTCACATCACGTTTTGGCCATCCTTTTAGCGTATACAAAAAATGTATACATTAACAGATGCCTCAGACTGATGCTATACAACGACATCTGTTCACCATAGTGTTCCATTGTAAATAAAAAACATATACATTAACACATACATTTTTTACCAGACATTGTTTTGCAGACCATGCTTTTGTATCCTTTTTATTTCCAACGTATATGTTAAACGGACGGCAAAAACGTGATGTGAACCCGCCCTTACACCAATTTTCTGGTCAATTAGAGCACTTTTGATTCAGATAAAATCTTTTTGTCACAAGTTAGTGGAATATGAGACTTTGTAAAAAAAAAAAAAATCCATTTCCGCTAACTTGTGACAAAAAATAAAAACTTCCATGAACTCACTATGCCCATCAGTGAATACTTTAGGGTGTCTACTTTCCGGAATGGGGTCACTTGTGTGGTATTTTTATTGTCCTGGCATTTTAGGGGCCCCTAAAGCGTGAGAAGTAGTTTGGAATCCAAATGCGTAAAATTGCCCTGTGAAATCCTAAAGGTACTCATTGGTTCTAGGGCCCCTTTGCGCATCTTGGCTGCAAAAAAGTGGCACACATGTGGTATCGCCGTACTCAGGAGAAGTAGGGCAATGTGTTTTGAGGTGTATTTTTACATATACCCATGCTGGGTGAGAGAAATATCTCTGTAAATTGACAACTTTGTATAAAAAATGGAAAAAGTTGGCGGAAAATGAAATTTTTTGAAAAAAAAAATCCATTTCCGCTAACTTGTGACAAAAAATAAAAACTTCCATGAACTCACTATGCCCCTCAGTGAATACCTTAGGGTGTCTACTTTCCAAAATGGGGTCATTTATGGGGTGTTTTTACTGTCTGGGCATTGTAGTACCTCAGGAAACAGGACAGGTTCTCAGAAAGTCAAAGTGCGGAAATTCACTTTTTTGCACCATAGTTTGTAAACGCTATAACTTTTACCCAAACCAATACATATACACTTATTGCATTTTTTTTTTTATCAAAGACATGTAGAACAATAAATTTAGAGAAAAATTTATAGAGAAAAGTAGTTTTATTTGGCAAATTTTCCAATAGAAAGTGAAAAATTTCATTTTTTAGCAAAAATGTTGTAAAAAAAAAAGTAAAATATCAAAAGAAGTAAAAATGGCAGCAGCAATGAAATACCACCAAATGAAAGCTCTATTAGTGAGAAGAAAAGGAGGTAAAATTCATTTGGGTGGTAAGTTGTATGACGGAGCAATAAACGGTGAAAGTAGTGTAGTGCAGAATTGTAATAAGTGGCCTGGTCATTAAGGGTGTTTAAGCTAGGGGGGCTGAGGGGGTTAAATACTGATTACCTATCCTCTTGATAGGGCATCAGTAACTCATCTGTAGGGGTCCGACACCCAGGTCCCCCTTCGATTAGCTGTTTGAGAAGGCAGCAACTCTCACAGTAGCGCCGCGGCCTTCTCGCAGTTTTCCCAAGGCTGAGTGATGACACGTTCTTCACTCACATAACCTACACACCGCTCAGCCCCATAGAAACACAGCCAGTAGACAATACACGGCCCTGTGTTTGAAAAGCACAGAGAAGGCTGCGATGCTCACAGGAGTTCTCAAACAACTGTCCTCAAACAGCTAATCGACAGGAATCCCAGGTGTCGGACCCCCAGTGATCAGGTACTGGTGTCCTATCCAGTATAAAAGTTTCAGAAAACCTTTTTAAAATGGCTGAATGGAATCTTTAGTATCTTCATGCTATAAACTTCCTGACATAGTGAAGTAAATAATAAATTAGATTTTCACAATATTGTGATAAATGACCTGATGGAAATTGATAAATCAATTCTTCGAGTACGACGTAAGGTTCACAGAATTTTAACATGTTATATAACCACAAGTGCTGCGTCTTTATGTAGTTTATTTAAGTATTACCAGACTGTTAACTTGTCATAATATGAATGAGACATTATTTCCTCTCTATTGTGGGGAACTTGAAGAAAAGAACAGATAAACAGACATGTCTTTAACACTTCTTAAGAAAACAAACACCTGGAGGTCATACGTGTTCACACAGGTTCAGACGGTTGTCTCAAGTCAGTTTACTCAAGGAGAACTTTCATCATAACTCATATACGTATGTACATATTTAGTTGTTCATGCCAGAAATAAAGAGAACGATACCAAGTATATGCGTGTTGTGTCCTTAAATCTTCAATTGATTTCTAAGAGAAGTCAGGCAGTCGTCATTATTTATGGTCTATGGCCATGCTTGGTTCTTCTGTATCTCCCATACAAATTAGGGGTTGTGGAGGCTAAAGATATTGATTACTTATCTTTAGATTCCTGTCCCCTAATTACCTGTAATTACACTACAAAGTAGATGGCATACATACAGGTAGACATTTAAGAGGACACAGCACTTGCTTAAAACGGCTGATAAGTAGGGTTGCTGGAAGTCTGACACCCCCACCTATCTGATATGGTAGGCCATCAATATCGCACTGTTTTCTAAATTTTAATCTCTGACATCATTTTGGTAATGTAATTTTATTTTTTTACGACGTTAGAAGGTTTAGAATTTTAGAAGCAAGTTTAAAAAATTTTAAGAAAATTTCCAAAATCATTTTTTTAAGGACCAGTTCAGTTCTGAAGTCATTTTGAGGAGCTCACGTAAGGCTACTTTCACACTAGTGTTTTTTGCGGATCGGTCATAGATCTGCAAAAACGCTTCCGTTACAATAATACAACCGCATGTATCCGTCATGAACGGATCCGGTGCTATTATGTCTTTTATAGCCATGACGGATCCGCCTTGAACACCGTTGAAAGTCAACGGTGGTCGGATCTGTTTTCTATTGTGCCAGATTGTGTCAGAAAAAACCGCAGGCAGCGTTTTGGTGTCATCCCCCAGAGCGGACTGAACAGAGGCAAACTGATGCATTCTGAGCGGATCCTTTTCGATTCAGAATGCATTAGGGCAAAACTTTTGAGAGCCCTGAACAGATCTCACAAACAGAAAGCCAAAACGCTAGTGTAAAAGTCATTCACTTGATGGGGTAGATCATGTGATTTTTTTTTGTAGATCCGGCTGTTAAGGATGCAACAATACCAAATATGTCAATTTTTTTTTACTTTTTACACAAGAAATAAATTATTTTTTAAAATGTTTTTATGTTGCCATTTTGTTAAAGCCATATTTTTTAGGGTACTTTCACACTAGCGTTTTGGATTCCGTTTGTGAGATCCGTTTCAGGGCTCTCACAAACGGTCCAAAACGGATCAGTTAAGCCCCAATGCATTCTGAATGGATAAGGATCCGTTCAGAATGCATCAGTTAGGCTCCGTTCCGCCCCTATTCCGTTTTGGAGGCGGACACCAAAACGCAGCATGCAGCATTTTGGTGTCCGTCTGAAGAGGCGGAGCCTAACGGATCCGTTTTTTTTTACAATGTAAGTCAATGGGGACGGATCCATTGTCAGTGACACAATATGGTGCATTTGAAAACGGATCCGTTCCCCATTGACTTTCAATGTAAGTCAAAACGGATCCGTTTTGGACTTTGTCATTTTTCTTTAAAGCTAATGCAAACGGATCCGTTCTGAACGGATACAAACGTTTGCATTAGAGGTGCGGATCCGTCTGTACAAATAAACAGACGGATCCGCACCAACGCAAGTGTGAAAGTACCCTTACATTTTTCTGGGGGACATTTGACTTCACTTGTTTTTTTTTTCACTATTGGTTTCTCCTATAACTGGGGCTCACATAGTAGCCCCAGTTACAGGGGAAATACACCCCCCAGAGAGACTGTACAGCATAATACTGCGCTGTACAGCCACAGGAGGTCTGTGGAAGACCCAGCAGCTCCTGCAGTCCCCTGGCCCCAGTGGTCACATGACCACCGGCTCGGGACAGGAAGTGGCACATCGCTTCCTGGCTGTATCCAAAGCTCTCTTTCAGTGCTGTGTATACAATGATCTAGAAGGCAGGGACACCCAGGAATGGTCCCAGCCTTCTCTCTGGGGTGACTGACAGAGGGCCCCTGGGACAGCAGCGGAACGATTAGCGTGCACTAGCGATCTCTGAAAAAACGTTTCGAAAACATCCAATCAGAGATTAACCCGACTGCTCAGGACGTTTATAGTCAATGGGTGTTTAGGACATGGTTAATAGTGAGTGACTACATATGTGAGGCATGAATTAGTAAGGGTCCAAACAGTTGGACCTGTTTAAAATATTTTTGTTAGGTAGTGAATAGAATACATTGATAAAAGTGGTGGCAAGAGGTCTGTGCAGAGCGAAGTTGGACATACACATTAAAGATGGCCGTACTCCCCATGCACAGAAATAATCTGAAGTCTAAAGTGACCTGCGGTGCAATTTCGCCATTAATTTTACCCTTTTAAATGCACAATTGCCAACAAATCTGCATGTGACACATGCAGATTTTGCTGCAGATTTGTTTGCCACAGAACCATGAGGAACCCACAGGGAAATTTTCGCCTCATGCGGCTGTATGCTTAGTCTGCTGGTGTTGCCATGACAAGCTCAGAGTAAGCAGTAAAGAGGTCTATCAGACTTTACCACTAATAGAACTTTATCAGAAATTTTTATAGTTTAGGTCTACAGAAGACACTAATTGCAGGAGTACTGCATATACATGGCAATGAGAGGGGCTTACACAGAAAAAAGCATCCAGATAGTGGACAATGGAAGAAATTCCTGAACCTGAGACATCCTGAACACTCCACGTAATAACATCTTCCTACATACAGCCCAATAAGTGAAAACTCTTGGGGTGAACAGAGAGCAAATGGAAACCACCTCAATATCGGTCTTCGCTATGAACGCCCCTTTACCCGCCTGCCGAACCAATATCACTGCACTGTCAAAAGAGATGTAAGACACAGCAGTCCTCCTCTGATATATAATTCACCTCCGCAAAATCCTCCTCGTCCGATGCTCTGTCCGAGTCAGACTCAATAGGGGATTGTGCTCTAGCACACTTCCATGTTCGCGCCCGTTCTGCCTGGCGTGATGAGGCTCTTTTATGTGAACTGTGCACGTGATCTTGGGTGGCAGGATGCGCACCAGTCAGGTTCTCCTGTGGAACAGGAGGTTCAGTATAGGTAGGCTGCAGTGTGGTATGAGTATTCTGCAGAGTTACTCTGGAAGGCTGAGCAGATAGCGCCTGAGTAATGCTCTGGGACAATATTGTGGACATAGAGCCCATGGCCGCCATGATGGCATCAGACACAGAGCGCTGAAGTGCCAGCTCCTGGGCATCCTCCCCAGTGGCCCTACGATCCTCAGGAGAGGAGGGGGGACTGTTGATGGCGGGAGCCTGGCCTGAGTGGGACATGGTGTGAAGTAGGTAACACTAGCAGGCACTATAGGGCAGGCAATAGAATGGTCTAGGTATGGGCAGGATAATAGTAGAGGAGCGCAAGATACGGGTACCCCCTCTGATGCGGTGAGACCGACAGGCTGTAGCAGCGTGCAGGGATGAAGGCGAGCAGGAAGCACTGTACCAGCCGAAATATCGTGAGAAAACGCGTCCTCAGTGGGGGAAAATGGCCGCCGAGATCTCACTATACAAGCGCGTCATCATCGAAAGAAGATGGCGACCAAAATCTCGCGAGATCTCGCGGCCGGCCGGGAACGCAGCCCGAAGCGCGCGCAAGGTAAGGCGCGACTAAAGGGGGCAGGCCCCGCCTCCTAACCTGCGGAAATCGGCGGGGAACGAGGGAGAAGCCGACCAAAGGGTAAAAGGGGAATAAGCACGAGAAGGGATGAAGGCGGACGCCGTAGTGGCAATGACACAGAGGGAAACACCAAATGGGAATAGCAAAGTGGGTATGAGCCCACGAGGGAGCGCTGCAGGGAAGGGTTAGTCTCCCTAGAGAAAGGCAGCGCGCCCAACCATAAACCTGTATACAATCACAGAGGAGAGCTAAATTGCAAGAGAAGAATATAGGTGTACTTAACTGGTGGCAGCAGCAAAGAAAGAGGAAGGTCCACAGGAGGAGCTGCCTATTATAGGGGCTGTAGGGGAGGGACCTTGGTTGCTATGGTTATTTCTTGTATGTAAATTTTTCCTTTGCTGCTATTTGTGGACAGTAGAGAAGGAGATAGCAATATGAGCCTCCGTGTCTTGCTGTAAATCTATGTATAAATATATCAGGGGTCAGTACAGAGATCTGTCCCATCATCTATTTATCCCCAGGACTGTCACTGTGAAGAGGGGACATCCTCTGCGTCTGGAGGAAAGAAAGTTTGTACACAAATATAGAAGAAGATTCTTTACGGTAAGAGCAGTGAGACTATGGAGCTCTCTGCCTTAGGAGGAGGTGGTGGTGAGTACAATAAAGGAATTCAAGAGGGTCCTGGATGTATTTCTGGAGTGTAATAATATTACAGGCTATAGCTACTAGAGAGGGGTCGTTGATCCAGGGAGTTATTCTGATTGCCTGATTGGAGTCTGGAAGGAATTTTTTCCCCTTAAGTGGGGAAAATTGGCTTCTGCCTCACAGGGCTTTTTTGCCTTCCTCTGGATCAACTTGTAGGAAACAGGCCGAACTGGATGGACAAATGTCTTTTTTCAGTCTTATATACTATGTTACTATGTTATTATGTATGAATCTAAATTTATTTATTTATTGGGCGCCTTCTTGGAAATCACCCCCAGAGGTAAGAGATGTGGCCAAGGATCCCACCATACATCCCAACTTTTAAATTGCCACCTCCGGATGGTCCCTTGCAGCTTTAACATCTGTCCAGATACCATGCCAAGAAATGACATGGAATGGCAACTCTTCCTCCCACTGCAAACAATAGGAGGTGGGCACCATGTGACCCCCACAGAACTTTTGGGCAGAATCCACGCAAAAATTCCATCAGCAGATTGCTCCAGTTAAATAGGCCCTAACAGTTCGAATTTTTGCTGGGACAATCCCAGGAACTGGACCATAAAAGGGATAGGGTTTATGCAAACTCTTTTCAAAAGTCGGAATTCCCCTTTATCTTGAGGCATTCCTTAGGACAGAAGTTGTCTAAACATATTATACTAAGGTATGCTGAACCAAATGATTTTGGCTGACCCAGCCAACCATCTAACATGTATTAGATGTGTGGTCACATTCGTTCAGCAGATGTTGGGGAAAAAAGTAGCAGATATGTTGAATTTCAATATGAATGATCCTTTGATCATAAGAAAGTTAAGTTGCTGACAGAGGTGTCTTTCAGCAGCTTATTACTTTCATTCCATCAGGAACACATGCACACTTGGTTAAACCAAGAGTCCAGTATATGAACTCCCAAACTGCCATACCTGAGAATGAAGCTCAGACCATTGCATATAATCTCACAAGCAGCAGAAAGAAGCTGTTAAATAGAGTCTGTCAGCAGGTTTTTGCATATCAGACCATTCATAGTGGCTGTTAGGGCTAAAACAGAATATTAAAACAGTACCTTTGCTGCATTCAGTGGAGAAAAGTAGTCTGTTCAAATATGCTAATGAGCTGTTAAGAGTCCTTAGTTGATTGACAGGGCCAGGCATTTGAATCCTACTTTTGCCTGGCCCTGTAAACTTGCACCCGTGCTCTGCACTACAATTATGGTGCATGCGCAGAACATTCTTTCTCTTCTGGAAAGGAAACAGAAGCATTACTATGCATTCGCCAAAATTGTTGCCCACAGCACAAGTGCAGGGCGAGGCAAGAGCAGCATTGAAATGTCTGGCCCTGTCAATCACCCTTACAGGGACCAAAATGGGCAATTATCAGCAAGCCACATTCCTAGTAAAAAAGAAAATAACTTGGTATGGTGGCTCTCTGATCCTGATATATGGAGAGAAGGTGTTCAAGCCACAAATTAGACAATATCAGGTAAGGCTACTTTCACACTAGCATTAATATTTTCCAGTATTGAGATCCGTCATAGGGTCTCAATACTGGAAAAAAACGCTTCCATTTTGTCCCCATTCATTGTCAATGGGGACCAGGGCCGACACGTCCTATAAGCGGACTAGGCAGCTGCGTAGAGCGCCCCTTGGGAAGGGGCGCCACCAGGAGCGCCGGCCCCCCTCATGCTGCAGCCGCCCGAGTGCTCTATAGTGAGCCTCTGGCGGCTGCAGCACTGCCCGGGCTGGCGCGTCCATGAGGGCGCAGCAAGAGGAGAGGGGCTGACAGGGGGGAAGCGCTCATCGCTCCCTCCTGTCATTCCCTCATTGTAGCGTGGCCGAGCCCTGTATGGTCCGCGGCTACAGGGAACATCTGTCTCCTGTACCTGGCCGCACTGACATGAAGTGCGCACACAGTGTACACTTCCTGTCAGTGGGCCTGGGTACAGGAAACAAAAGCGCCTGTACCCGCGGACCATACAGAGCTCGGCCATGCTACACTAGAGGTAAAGGGGGGGGGGGGTGAGAGAAAGAGAATGACAAGGGGGGAGAGAATGACAAGAGGGACAAAGAGAATGACAAGAGGGGGAGAGAATGACATGGGGGGGGGGAGAATGACAAGAGGGGGAGAGGATGACAAGAAGGGGAGAGAGAATGACAAGAGGGGGAAAGGGAATGACATGGGAAGGAACAGAATGACAAGAGGGGGAGAGAGAGAACTGGCATAAGTTAAAGGGGTTCTGCAGTTCTTTTAAATTGATGATCTATCCTCTGGATAGATCATCAGCATCTGATCGGCAGGGGTACGACACCCGGGACCCCTGCTGATCAGCTGTTTGAGAAGGCAGCGGTGCTGGCAGTAGCGCCTTGGCCTTCTTGCTTTTTACTTTAGGCGCAGTGACGTCACGACTAGTATCACTTGGCGGCCTTGGTGGGCTTAAGCTCTGTTTACTTAAATGAAGCTTAGCCCCGCCCAGGCCAGTGATATTAGTTGTGACGTCACTGTGCCTGCAGTAAACAGCTAGAAGGCCGAGGCGCTACTACCAGCGCCGCTGCCTCCTCAAACAGCTGATCGGCGGGGGTCCCAGGTGTCGGACCCCTGCCGATCAGATGTTGATGATCTATCCAGAGGATAGATCATCAGTTTAAATAAACTGCAGAACCCTTTAATATGGCAGATCATATGGGTGGGGCATTGTAATGTCACATAGGGGATGGGGGGGCGGCAAACTTTTCTTTTGCCTAGGGCGGCAAAAATCATTGTACCGGCCCTGATTGGGACAAAACATAATTGAACAGAACGGAATGCTCCAAAATGCATTCCGTTACATTCTCAAACCAGAGAGAGCCCATTTGCACAACCGCAAACTCCCCATTTGCACAAGGTTGGATACCAAGCTAGCCATGTCCCATTCCTTGTCCTCACTGACGTCATTGAAGGTCTCTTCTTCCACCCAGCCACGTACAACACCAAGGGTCTCCGAAAGGTGACCACAGGCCCCCTGGGACGCCTACTGTGGTTGGTCTTTCACCTCCTCAAAGCCACCTTCTCAAAGCTGCCTTCTCAAACAGCTGATCGGCGGGGGTCCCGGGTATCCTGAGGATAGATCATCAGTTATAACAAAGTGAAGAACCCCTTTAATTCAGCAGCAGCAGCACTCTCCCTGCTCTAACTGAAACTGCGGCTTCAGAATGAATCTAAGATGGATGCTGTCCTTGCTTTTTGATAGGAGGTGGGAGGGTCTGGTAGGGAGGTTATGCTGATTGGCTTGAATGTGTCTGCTGACTGTGAGGTACAGGGTCAAAGTTTGCTCAATCATGACGTATAGGGGGCAAACCGAACATCGCATCTGTCCACCCGCCGCGGCGAACGCGAACATGCGATGTTCGCCGGGAACTGGTCGCCGGCGAATAGTTCGGGACATCTCTAATGACAATATCATTGGTATTAGACGATGTGGAAAAGGAGGAAAAGCAGATGGCAGAAGAAGGGTCTTCCACCTGTAGGGAAGGAAAGCGGTTGGGTTTGGAGAAGTGGATTCGCAACTGGGGAGATGGGGGCTTTCTTCTTCTGTCACTCTTGGCAATGCTCCATGACCATTTTTCTCTCTTCTTTTATCTATTTATCCAACTGCTGGTCATTTGCTGTGCCACGAGGTACTCTTTATATGTAGTTTCAGGATGCAAAGGTTAGAGGTAAATATAACTTTAATTATTAGGTAAAATGCATATAGTTGTCAACTATTGGTACCATGTGGTTTCTTTATGTATTTCTCATACAAAAGGGGCACTTTCAGGAGATTGCAAGCCAAAACAGCCCCTGTTTGGCTAACTGATTATATGGCAGCTACAGCACTAGTTTTTTAAGCTCCTGTCCCTTATGGCAATAATCCAGCTGTCCTGTTTGATCCAGCCACCATGTTCAGCCCATCTGGTTTTAATGCTAACACATTTTTAAAGTGAAACACCATCTGCTTCATAATATATTTGTATAGTTTTCGATTTTACACTTGGAATATGGAAACCAATCTTTTTTTTAAAGGGATTCATTTCTACAGTTTAAAAAAATAATTTCTGTTCTATCAGTAGTTTTCTATTTGACAGAACAGAGCCATTTACAATTTTAATGTGTACATTTTTATATTTATTCTCAGTCCGTTTTTGAAAGTTCTTCATTGTTATCAGAGCATATAATACTGGGCCCATATTTGGTTTAGCATTTTAGTTTTTTCCTCCCAACGTTCCAATATCAAGTCTGGACATTGATCCTAAAAGCTATATTTTTATTCCAATGCTTTTAAAATATCCAAAAAATAGAAAACCATATACAACAACATACCTATCCTCAGAAATCCTATTACACCCTAATGAATCCTAATTCCTATTGCACCCCGACGCGTTTCCCTGATCTGGGTTCCTCAGGGCGTTAATATAGGAAAAAATTGTCAAAAGACCAAAAAATGGGGTGATTAAAAAGAAATGATAAAATAATAGGTGTGCACGTGAGGAGAACAGATCCACAGCCCTCACAGCATAACTACATATATGTAACCCGATGAATGACCCTGTATGATGGCAGGGCAATTCATGGGTGCCTGCTGCAGCTGACACATTCCTCGGCTGGTACACAATGGTGCAGCCAATGTTCCAATAACCATAACTTTTTAAATTTTAGATTCATATAGCCATGTGAGGGCTTATTTTCGGGGATAAATTCTACTATTTAAGGGCACCATTCAATTTACCATGTCTGTTATTGAAAAATGGGAAAAAAATTATTTGTGGGGATAAATAAAAAATAAATAAATACTATTCCGCCAAGGTTTTGGGGGTTTTTACATCATGGCATTCACTGTGTGCTAAAAACGATATAATGCCCTTGATCTGCGGCTAAATTTTCTTTGCACCATTTTCTGACAGCCAAAACTTTTTAATATTTTGGTCTACAGAGCTATATGATGGCTTGTTTTTAGCGGAACGAAATTTAGATTTTATGTTATTAAATTTTTTGGGGGGTAAGGTGACAAAAAAATGGCAAATCGTGTGTTTAATGTTTTCCATTACGCGGATCAGCCCGCAGGAAATTTTTATTATTTTTTAATTAAATATTTAATTTTTGGACCCTGTGATAGCCAATATGTTTTTTTTTTTTGTTTATATACTTTTATAAGTATAAATTGGGAAAGGGGGGTGATTTAAAGATTAGTTTTTTTTTACAGTGACAACTTTTAACCTCCTCAGGGGGCTAGGACATGGGATCTTTAGATCCCTTGTACTAGTCACCTTAATAAAGATCTATTAGGCTAAATCATTTTGACGTACTTCTTGCTGAGCTGTGCCTCATGCACAGCGCAGCAGGGTGGTTAACATAACAGCCATAGGAAGGTTCAAAAGCATCCAGGGTGCCATGGTAACTGATTTCACTGTGAGGGCTTCGATTAGAAGGCAGAAGGAGCCGCATCCTGCTGCCTTGCATCACAAATGCTGCAATCGGTATTGATTGTGGCATCTGTGGTGCTACATTAAGGGGTTAGGCGGGACCGCCATTCTTCGTCATTTCAGCTGGGTGTTGTATGATCCAACTGGCACCCGCCACGCAGCAGCACCATACATTCCTTCAGCCAGCGTGACGTATGGGTATACCTGATTTATAGTGATTAGTGACAATGATTCACTATGAGAACAAGTCATTGCAGCAGCGCTACCTCGTCCCCATACAGTGTAGGTGATTGCTGCATGTAAATGCTGCTCTCACTTCCTCTGATTAGCAGGCAGTTATTGTGAATGAATGGATCAGTAATTGGACCATGAGTTGTCTGACAAACACTTCCGTCATTCTGGGGTACAATGGTGGCTATTTACTGGAGTGTTTAGTCATAGCACAAAAGCAAAGGATAGATACATGAAGTGCACAGCGTAGGCGTGTACACTGAGAATCATCCTGGATTTCTTTAATCTCTTATGCCTTTCGTTTGTATAAATTAAAACCATCATAATTTAAGAAGTGCATAGAATAAATGTATGTTCACCTATAGTTAGTTCATTACTGCTACTTTTTTGGGGGGTAAAGTTCTGAAAAACACCTGAAACTTAATTACCATATCCTGCGTTGTTCTAAACTACCAATAATTATGTTGGCTAATTTCCATATGCAAATTAGCAGCTGGACACTAGACTAACAAAACCGAGAAAACCTTTCTTCTCAGTTTACAGACTGAACCCACACGGAGCTATCATTCATAACATCTGTGTTGACAATGTCCTTCCCAGCCAGGGGCTGCACATTTCAGGGGCCATTCAGTGCAGCAGGTTGACACTCAATGAATGTTTCCTACTCTTTACATGAGTTTTTCCGTTTGTTGATCACCATTGAAAACCTGCATTCTTCATTAACCCCTGCAGTACTCTTCTTGGACACTAGCCGTCTTACACCCATGTGAATAATCGATGGCACATTATTAAACCTTCAAGCACCTTTTATCCCGCCATAAATTTATCATGTAAAGCTTTGTAGCGCACAGTGCTTGATATTAGGTGTTAGGTAATGCTACATGGATTTTGAGTGTAACCAATCATACATATACAAGACCACTGAGATTTTTTCTGTGAGGATGTATTTAAGGCTGGTTTACACATCCCGATGTAACACCCAATTGTTGGCAAGGAACTGTTTCTTCCTGACAGTCGGCTGCTCGTTCAGTGAACGAGACCACACATTTACTTGCAGTGATCTCCTTCACAGTATGAGGATGAGGAATCGCCATTGCGATAGCTCATACCCATACAGTATCATTGTTTCTGGGCAGCAGATCGCTGTTTACATCACACGATCGATGGTGCCTGCACAAACGACAGGATAATCTGATGAACGAGCGTTTCACTAGTTCATCGGGTGATTGGCGGCACATTTAGACTGACAGATTGTCGGGAACGAGCATTCTTTATAATCTAAATCCACCTCTATGCTCCACTTCTGACCAGTCATAAGATGAGTCAAGTGACATCTCAAGTACAATGAAGAGTAACAAGGCATGTGCAGACAATTCTCCAACAGGAAGAGTCCCTGGTCCAGGCAGAGAAGATCTCCTTCAATGATAATAAATAGGGATGAGCGAATCGACTTCAGATGAAACATCCGAAGTCGATTCGCATAAAACTTGATTCCAATACTGTACGAAGAAGGAGCTCCGTACAGTATTAGAATGTATTGGCTTCCATGTGCCGAAGTTATTGCTTCGCGAAGTCTCATGAGACTTTGGGTAATAACTTCATAAATTAATTTGTACTGTAAAAAAACATTTCCCGAACTCGGGTTCGGTTCCAAGTGGTACCTCATCGGAGCCAATACATTCTAATACTGCTCCTGCTCTGTACAGTATTGGAGTGAAGTTTTATGCGAACCGACTTTGGATGTTTCATCCGAAGTCGATTCGCTCATCCCTAATAATGAATGATAGGTATGGAAACAGCTGGGTGTGCTTTAAGCTATTTTTTTTTTTTGTATCTTCGTGGTGTTTTGTATTTTTTGGTGCATTTTTTCCTGATGTTTTTACTTGTTTTTTTATCCAAAAAAAAGCCAGCTTCAGATGTTTACTAGAAGTCTATAGGACTTTTAAGCAGGGCCGGGCCGACACAGAGGCTGGGGAGGCTCCAGCCTCAGGGCGCTCCAGCGTCAGGGCGCAGGCCAGCTCCCCAGCCTCTGGGCGGCAGGCAGGCCACTGACCATGTCAGTGGCATTGCGAGGTGTGCGGGCCGCACCGGGTGACACCCGGACCCCCTGACCCAACAGCACTAGCATCCCCACTCACCCGCCGGCGCTGCACTGACTGTAGATGCTATTTCCTAGCCAGCTAAAGGACCTTCGATGATGTCATGCTCATGTGACCAGACTCCAGTTGGCGGAGCCAGTCTGGAGTCTGCAAGAAGCACAGTTGATTTCCTGGGTTTATGAGTGGAGCCAGTAGCAGGTGAGGTTTTCTCTTGGTGGGTGTATGTGGGTGTTAGTAAAACTCTGCAGGGGGCCTATAGAGATAGTCTGGAGTCTGCAAGAAGCATAAGCCTCTGGGGAAATCAACTGTAATTGGTTTGCTGTAATGCTCTGCAGGGGGTGGGGGTTGCTTTAATGCTCTGCAAGGGGGTGGTGGGGGTTGCTGTAATGCTCTGCAAGGGGGTGGGGTTGCTTTAATGATCTGCAAGGGGTTGCTGTATTGCTCTGCAAGGGGGATGCTGTATTGCTCTGCAAGGGGATGCTGTAATGCTCTGCAAGGTGGGGATGCTGTAATGCTCTGCAAGGGGGTTGGGGTTGCTCTAATGCTCTGCAAGGGGGTTGGGGGTTGCTCTAATGCTCTGCATGGGGGTTGGGGTTGCTCTAATGCTCTGCAAGGAGTTGGGGGTTGCTCTAATGCTCTGCAAGGGGGTTGGGGTTGCTGTAATGCTCTGCAAGGGGGGGTTGCTGTAATGCTCTGCAAGGGGGTTGCTGTAATTATATAGGGTATATGTGGGGCTATCTATGCAGTATATGGGGGTCTGCGCAGTATATGGGGGCTGTCTGCGTAGTATATTGAGGTCTGAGCAGTATATGGGGGCAATCTACGCAGTATATTGGGGGTCTTGCAGAGCAATACAGCAACCCCCACCCCCTTGCAGAGCATTACAACAACCCCACCCCCATTGCAGAGCATTAAAGCACCCCCGCAGAGCATTACAGCAAACCAATTACAGTTGATTTCCCTAGAGGCTTATGCTTCTTGCAGACTCCATACATGCCACTGGACCAAGTCGCTGCTGCTGGCGCGCCTGCCGGGCTGCCGGCCGCGCTGGAGGATGGAGGGAGTAGTGAGCACTTGGCACTGACTTATGTGCTCCCTCCCCGCTCCGCCTCCTGGCTCGGCTGCTCCGCTGCTCTGGTCTCTGCTCAGTCGCTTGCCTGACTGGCTGCGTACAGCGTTCACTTTGACCTGACGCGCTGTACTCAGTCAGGTCACAAGTGCGCAATTTGGAGACCAGGAGCAGCGCGGGCAGCAGCACAGCACTGCGTCACAACCCAGCCCAGGCCCCGGAAGGGATAGATCGTGAGATGAGTCTGCCCTGAAGTGAAGTAGGGGGGGGGGGGGGCGCACTTGGAAAGCTCAGCCTCTGTTGGTGGTGGACCTTGTCCCAGCCCTGCTTTTAAGCATATGACAAAAGTGTTTTTTAGTGGTGTTTGTATCCAATGAAATTGCTTTTTTGTTTTAAGGGTATTTTTTTTTTTATCACATCTTGCTCTGGGTATAGCATTTTTTCTTCATGGTCTATGCTTTTCTATCATAGGCATTGTTTGTTAATATGTGTCTGTTTTTAATTCACATTTCTTTATACTATTTTACAGAGGAAGTGACATCAGAAAGTGACATACTTAGTAAAACTAAGGGCATACTAGTGACAAAGTGACATACTTAGTAAAACTAATGGCAAAGAAGCACCATCAAATGCATGAGGTAAAACATACTAGCTATGAAAAAGCCATAAAAAAGCAACATAAACACAACTATAAATCGCAAAAAAACACCAACACAAAGCAGGCATTTTTGGATGCATTAACCCCTTCAGCCACTGTGATGTACTTGTACGTCATAGTCAATGTATGGAGTGGGCTGCTGCCCTGAGCCCGCTCCATACACAGCAGGTGCTGACTGTATAATACAGCAGGCTCCCGGTCGCAATGAACAGGATCAATGATGATACTGATACTGGTCATTTAACCCCTCAGATGCCGCATTTAAAAGTCATCACAGCATCTGTAAGGCAGACAGAGGGATTTGGCTCCCTTTACCTTTTGATTTGAGCCCCTGCAGTGAAACTGAAGGGCTCCGATCAGTTACCATGGCAGCCTGGGACCTGCTGAAGGTTCCTAGGCCTGTCATTGTAATCTGCCTGCTAAGCTATGCATGAGGCAGGTAGAGCAACAGAATCCCATTCACCATAATAGTTCTCTATTATGGTGAAGGGCACTAGGGATCAAAAGATCCTAGCTTCTAGCCCCCTAAGAAGGCTAAAAGTTATTGTTTAAAAAAACAAAAAAATATTAAAGTTCAAATCCCCCCCTTTCCCAATTTTACATATTAAAATATATAAACAATAAAAAATAAGCAAAACAGGTATCGCCACATCATAAAATGTCTGAACTATTAAAATGTAAAAATATTTTTCCAGCGTGGTGTACACCACAACAGAAAAGGCTCGATTTGCCATTTTTTGGTCACCTCTCTCCCCCCCCAAAAAATGTAACAACAATAATCAAAAAGTTTTATGTTCCCCAAAAATGGTACCAATAAAAATTAGTTTGTCGTGCAAAAAACAAGCCCACGAAACGCTCTGTAGATGGAAATTTAAAAAAGTTATCGCTGTCAGAAAATGGTGATGCAAAGAAAATTTTTATTTTTTCAAAGGTTTTTATTTTTAAGTAGAAAAAAATATATACAAATTTGGTATCGCCATAATCATATTGAGCCGCAGAAAAGGGATGTCATGTCATTTTTAGCGCACAGTGAACCTTGTAATATCAAAACCCAAAAAACCTTGTTGGAATTGTGGGGTTTTTCAATTTCACCCCACAAAGAATTCTCTTCCAGTTTTCCAATACAAGACATGGTAAACTAAATGGTGCCATTAAAAAATACAACTAAGGGTGGGGTCACACTAGCGTTAGGGATTCCGTTATGGCTTTCCGTTATAACATGGCTATAACGGAAAATAACGGAATGCCCAGACAGAATGCAAAACGGAAGCCTTTAAAAGGCATTCCGTTTGCTTTCCGTCCTAATAGAAGTCTATGGAATCCCTAACGCTAGTGTGAACCCACCTTAAGAGTGCTTTCAAATCACCGTTTAGCTTTCCGTTCTCCTGATCCATCAGAAAAAGAGAGAGAGAAAGAAAAAAAAAGGATCCAGTAAAAAAACGGATCCTGTTGCATCAGTTGTCATCCGTTTGAGCTATTTCCGTCTGAGATCCGTTTTTTAGAAGGGAAAAAACTGCATGCAGTACTTTTGTTTCCATCTAAAAAAACGGATCTCAGACAGAAATGGCTCAAATGGATGACAACTGATGCAACAGGATCTGTTTTTTTACTGGATCCTGTAAAAAAAAACTGACCCTATGCAGTCCTATGCATATAAGGCCTCTTGCACACAAACGTTTTTTTTCTTTTTGGTTACCTTCCGTTTTTTGCGTTCCATATATGGATCGTATACAGAACCATTCATGTCAATGAATCCGCAAAAACAGAAGTTACTCTGTATGCCTTTCGTTTCCATATTTCCATTTTTCCATTCCATTCAAAGATAGAACATGTCCTATTATTGTCCACATTACAAACAAGGATAGTACTGTTCTATCAGGGGCCAGCTGTTCCGCAAAAAACGGAATGCTCATGGACGTCATCCGTATTTTTTGCGGATCAGTTTTTTGCAAACTGCAAAATACTGAAAAAGCCATATGGTCGTGTGCATGAGGCCTAACTGATGCAACAGGATCCATTTTATTTTACAGGGTCCTGTTTTTTTCTTCTCTCTCTGGCTTATTGCACACGACCGTATGGTTTTGCGGTCCATTTTTTACGGATCCGTTGTTCCGTTTTTGTTTTCCGTTGTGCTTCTGTTGTGTTTCCGTTTCCGTTCCGTTTTTCCGTTCCGTTTTTTCCGTATGGCATATACAGTATACAGTAATTACATAGAAAAAATTGGGCTGGGCTTAAAATTTTCAATAGATGGTTCCGCAAAAATGGAACGGATACGGAAGACATATGGATGCATTTCCGTATGCGTTCCGTTTTTTTTGCGGACCCATTGACTTGAATGGAGCCACGGACCGTGATTTGCGGGCAATAATAGGACATGTTCTATCTTTGCACGGAACGGAAATATGGAAACGGAATGCATAAGGAAACACTTCCGTTTTTTTGCGGACCCATTGAAATAAATGGGTCCGTATACGGACCGTATACGGAACTCATAAAAACGGCCCGTACACCCGCAAAAAAAACGTTAGTGTGCAAGAGGCCTCTCTCTCTTCTTCCGACAGATTAGAAGAACGGAAAGCTAAACGGTGATGTGAATGCACCCTTATTTTGCAAAAAATAAGTCCTCATATGGCTATATAAATGGAAAATTTAAAAAGTTATGGCTATTGGAACATGGGGATGAAAATTGACCCGGTACTAAAGTTTTTTTTTTAAAAGTGCACTGAAAAACCTAGTGTGGAAGTACCTTTAAGGATTAATTCACATGGTGCAGTTATTTGTGCATGTGTATAAATACATGTGCATGTGTGTGTCTGCGTGAAAATAGATACAAAATATGTGTGTACATTTATACAGTATATATGTGTCGGTATGTACATAGATAAAATAAATTTGTGTGTGTTTACATAGATACAATATACAGTATGTGTGTACATAGATACAATATACAGTATGTGTGTACATAGATACAAGATACAGTGTGTGTGTACATAGATACAATATACAGTGTGTGTGTACATAGATACAATATACAGTGTGTGTGTACATAGATACAATATACAGTGTGTGTGTACATAGATACAATATACAGTGTGTGTGTACATAGATACAATATACAGTGTGTGTGTACATAGATACAATATACAGTATGTGTGTACATAGATACAAGATACAGTATATGTGTGTGCATAGATACAAGATACAGTATGTGCGTGTATATAGATACAATATACAGTATGTGTGTGTATATAGATACAATATACAGTATGTATGTTTACATAGATACAATATACAGTGTATGTGTGTACATAGATACAATATACAATATGTACGTGTACATAGATACAATATACAGTATGTGTGTGTATATAGATACAATTTACAGTATGTGCGTGTAAATAGATACAATATACCGTGTATGTGTGTACATAGATACAATATACAGTGTATGTGTGTACATAGATACAATATATAGTATGTGCGTGTACATAGATACAATATACAGTGTGTGTGTACATAGATACAATATACAGTATGTGTGTACATAGATACAATATACAGTGTGTGTGTACATAGATACAATATACAGTATGTATGTTTACATAGATACAATATACAGTGTATGTGTGTACATAGATACAATATACAATATGTACGTGTACATAGATACAATATACAGTGTGTGTGTACATAGATACAATATATAGTATGTGCGTGTACATAGATACAATATACAGTGTGTGTGTACATAGATACAATATACAGTATGTGTGTACATAGATACAATATATAGTATGTGCGTGTACATAGATACAATATACAGTGTGTGTGTACATAGATACAATATACAGTATGTGTGTACATAGATACAATATACAGTGTGTGTGTACATAGATACAATATACAGTATGTATGTTTACATAGATACAATATACAGTGTATGTGTGTACATAGATACAATATACAATATGTGTGTACATAGATACAATATACAGTGTGTGTGTACATAGATACAATATATAGTATGTGCGTGTACATAGATACAATATACAGTGTGTGTGTACATAGATACAATATACAGTATGTGTGTACATAGATACAATATACAGTGTGTGTGTACATAGATACAATATACAGTATGTATGTTTACATAGATACAATATACAGTGTATGTGTGTACATAGATACAATATACAATATGTACGTGTACATAGATACAATATACAGTATGTGTGTGTATATAGATACAATTTACAGTATGTGCGTGTACATAGATACAATATACAGTGTATGTGTGTACATAGATACAATATACAGTGTATGTGTGTTGTGGGGAGTCGCTCTGGTAGATAGCAGTGCGGGTGCAGTACAGAGGCAAAACAAGAAGTCCAGAAAGTGCAATAAACAGTGTTTTATTCACACTTTGCACAAAATAAACGATAAACAGTCTCTTGGTGTTAATTCACACTCAGCAAACACAAAAAAGCAAAACCAAAGAGTCCAAAACCAGGTTCAATCACCTGTGAGATGTTTAGGTGCGCGTTCGCAACTGGCGGTCGGCCCAGCCGCAGGATAATCCACCTTCAGGCTTCCAGGACGACTGCACGACTCCTTGCTGGTCTCATCCTTCCAGCCCAGAGAGCAACACAACACTAGCAGCAGCTCCAGGACAATCACAGCCCCACCTGCTGATGTGGCTGGCTTTAAAAAGCCCAGCAAAGTCCGGCCTGGACCGTGGGGAGTAGGCACCCACCCAACTCTTTGCCTACTCCCAGTAAGAGCCGGCCCGGATTGGCTTTGCAGCCAAACTAACTATCAATGTCAAGCAGCACTAGCTGCTGCTGACACATAAAACCCGGCTTCACCTCACCGAGGCCAGGAACCTCGGTGACACGTATCTTCCGTCCATGACGGCACCTTGCGCCTCTTACATACCTCCCCTTTGTTCAACCCCGACAGGGTGAACACACGCCAAACACTGTACTCGAGACAGTGCATCCGCATTTCCTTGTAAGCGGCCTGCCCTGTGTTCCACTGTGAACTTGAAGTTCTGCAGAGACAAGAACCATCTGGTGACCCGAGCATTCCTGTCTTTCGCCTGGCACATCCACTTTAGAGGGGAATGGTCGGTCACCAGACGGAACTTTCTCCCTAGCAGATAATAGCGGAGAGACTCTAGTGCCCACTTGATGGCCAGGCACTCTCTCTCCACTATACTGTACCTGGTTTCGGCTGGGGTGAGTTTGCGACTCAGGAAAACCACGGATGCTCCTCCCCATTGATTTCCTGAGAGAGTACAGCCCCGAGGCCCACTTCAGAGGCATCGGTCTGTACCACAAACTCTCTCTTGAAGTCGGGCGTCACCAAAACCGGGACCCACACAGGGCCGACTTCAGAGCAGAGAAAGCCTTATCCGCCTGCTCATTCCACTGGATCGACACTGACCTGCGTCCCTTTAAAAGGCTTGTCAATGGAGCAGCAATTGTAGCGAAGTTGGGAATAAACCTCATGTAGTATCCCACCATGCCCAGGAATGATTTTACTTGCCGCGTAGTGACAGGTCGGGGCCAATTCTTAATTGCCTCAATTTTGTTTACCTGAGGTTTGACCACCCCGCCCAATGACATACCCTAGGTATTTGGTCTCTTCTAACCCTATCACACACTTTTTGGGTTAGCAGTTAAGCCAGCTTTCCTAAGGGAGTCCACTACGGCCTGTACCTTCGGTAGGTGACTCTCCCAGTCGGTGCTATGGACAATGATATCATCCAGATACGCTGAGGCGCACCGCCGATGTGGACGAGCTACAATATCCATAAGCCTTTGAAACGTGGCGGGGCGCCATGTAGACCAAAGGGTAATACCTTGTACTGATACAACCCCTCCGGTGTGATAAAAGCAGTTTTTTCCTTGGCAGCTCTCCGCTAAGGGTACCTGCCAGTACTCTTTGGTGAGGTCCAAGACAGAAAATACCTGGCTTGGCCCAATTTTTCAATGAGCTCATCCACCTCGGCATGGGATATGCGCCAAACTTGGACACCTCATTCAGCTTATGGAAATCGTTACAGAACCTCAATGTCCCGGTCCGGCTTGGGTATTAAGACTATCGGACTGGCCCAATCACTTTTTGACTCCTCAATGACACCTAACTGGAGCATCAGCTGCACTTCCTTCACAATGGCTTGTCGCCGAGCCTCGGGTACCCGATACGGCTTTAACCGGACTTTGGCCTGAGGCTCAGTGATAATGTCATGCTGGATTAGGGATGTGCGCCCAGGAGGTCCGAGAACACATCCGTGTTCCGACTAATGAACTCCTTAACTTCCTGGACCTGTTTGGAGGATAGGCTATCTGAAATTTTTACGGTGGCTGCTGCTTCCCGGACTTCGAGGTGAGGGGCTGGTTCCTTCTCACCTAGAAGCCCTGGCCGGGGCTGTCATCGCTGGACGAGTTCCTATCCTTCCATGGCTTCAGCAAATTCACATGATACACCTGCCCGGCTTCCGCCGCCCTGGCTGGTGCACCTTGTAATTTACTTCCCCCACTTTCTCGAGCACTTCATAGGGCCCCTGCCACCTAGCTAGAAATTTACTGTCAAGGGTGGGTACCAGAACTAAAACTCGGTCTCCGGGATTAAAGTCTCGCACCCGAGCCTGACGATTATAGACTCTACTTTGGGCCTGTTGGGCTGCCTCCATATGCTCCCGGACCAGCGGTAACACCCTCTCCATAACGCTCCTGCATCTGGGTAACATATTCAATTACGCTTTTGTGGGGGACGGGCTGTTGTTCCCACGCTTCCTTAGCGATGTCCAACAGGCCCCGTGGGCGTCTGCCATAAAGCAGTTCGAAGGGTGAGAACCCAGTAGAGGCCTGGGGCACTTCTCGCACTGCAAACATGAGATAGGGCAGAAGCAGATCCCAGTCCTTCCCATCTCGGGACACCACCCTTTTAGCATATTTTTTAAAGTTTGGTTAAATCTTTCCACCAGGCCGTCCGCTTATGGATGGTAAACGGACGTCCGCAATTGCTTTATATGCAACAGTTTACACAATTCCTCATAATCTTAGACATAAAAGGGGTCCCTTGGTCCGTCAGAACCTCCTTAGGTAGGCCCACCCGGTAAACATCTCCATTAACTCCTTTGCAATGAGCCTAGCCGATGTGTGTCGAAGAGGCACCGCCTCTGGATATCGAGTAGCATAGTCCAGAATCACCAGGATATGTTGGTGACCCCTAGCAGACTTCGGTACGGGTCCGACCAGATCCATGGCAATACGCTCGAATGGGACCTCAATTATTGGGAGAGGGACCAGGGGACTTCTGTAATGCGGCTGGGGGCTATTTACCTGACAGGTCGGACAGGACTTACAGAACTCCTCTACTTCCTTAAACAAACCGGGCCAGTAAAATCGCTGTAGTACGCGGTCCTGCGCTTTCTGCCACCCCATGTGTCCCCAAGAACATGTTGGTGGGCAAGCTCCATAACAAGCTTGCGATATGCGGTGGGCACCACCAACTGTTCAACTGGCTCACCTCGGATTTGGTTCACCCGATACAACATATCCTGAAGAATAATAAATCGTGGAAACATTAATTCAGCCCCAGGTTTCTGGGGTTTACCGTCAATCATTACCACACTTTCCCAGGCCCTGGTTAGGGTTTGGTCCCGGTGTTGTGCGGTCCCAAAATTTTCCCCGGAGACATTGAGGTCTGCCAACTCAGGTCCCGGTGGCAAGTCCTCCGTGTCTCCCACCATTACACTCAGTGGGGTTGTCTCCCTCTACCGCTGGAGCAGTGGTCACCCCTACCGCTGGCCCTTCAGATTCGGGCTCCCAGGGTTCTGGCCTTCCAGTGGTATCAGGCCACTCTACTAGGGTTACCCCTGTCTCGGGCCCATCCGACACTTTTATAGCCGGCCACAGCGCCGGAAACCTGGGAAGTCCCTCCCAAGTATCAGTTCATGTGGGAGTGTGGTAGCGACAGCCACCTCGTGGGTCCACTTACCAGCAGCTGTGGACAAAGTCACTAATGCAGTGGGGTAGTCTTTAAGTCTCCGTGAATGCATAGGACCCCGACTTTACGGCCGGTATACTCCGCAGGCCGTACTAGGGCCGCTCTTACCAGGGAGACTAAACTCCCAGAGTCCAGCAGGGCCACCGCCAGAGAATCTCCCACCGCTACCTGACACAGGTGGTTATTGTCCTGCCCTCACGGGTGCCAGTTGCACACAGCTTCCGTGCATACAGGGAGTGGCGATACCCGTAGTTCACATCCATCGGCTCACCCTGATGCGGACAGTCGGCCCTGATGTGGCCTGGCTCCTGACACCTCCAGCATACCACAGGAGGCGGATCCGCAGGGGATACATTCCGTGCAGGTCTCTCTGTCGCCGGTCGTCGGAACTGGGGTGGAGGCCTCCGGGTTTGACTGGCCCCTTCCCAGCAAGACTCCCTGCAGGTTTCTGGTGGCCTCGTAACGCTCCACCAGGTCGACTCATCTCCAGGGCACTTACCGGAGACGCCTGGCCGACCCAGTGCTGGAGGGGATAAGGCAGGGCCCTCCAAAAGATGTCCGCCAACAGTCGATCCAGCATGGCAGTAGGACTTAGTAGATCAGGCTGCAGCCACTTTTGCAGCCTGTGCAGCAGATCGTAGTACTGCGGCCTAGCAGGTTCAGTTGTTTTAAAGTCCCACTGGTGGACTCTTTGAGCGCGGACCAGCACGCTCACCCCCAGTCTGGCTAGGATCTCTCCTTTCACTGTGTCATAATCGGCCGCTTGGTCGTCCGACAAGTCGAAAAACACCTGCTGGGGTCCGGAAGCCAGGAACGGAGCGACCACCTCAGCCCACTGGTCACGGGGCAGCTTCTCCTCACGGCCACTTTTTCGAAGACTGCCAGGTAGGTCTCGGCATCATCCTCGGGGTCATCTTGGGAATTGCTGCACGGACCGCTTCCGGGCATCATGGGCACGGTGAGAGGCTCCAGTCGCTTGCAAAGCCATTACATGTTGCAACAGCAGCTGGTTTGTCTCCTGCTGCTGCTTGTTGGCCTCCCGCTGCTGTAAATTGGCCTCCACGAGAGCCTTTACAACTGCTCTTCCATCTTGTCAAAGTTCACGTGTTGAAACTTTGCCGGCTTGACATATGACATTCACTTTGGAAAACTTCGGCGTTACGCC
Source organism: Bufotes viridis (assembly GCA_033119425.1). NCBI lineage: Eukaryota > Metazoa > Chordata > Amphibia > Anura > Bufonidae > Bufotes > Bufotes viridis. Next base: position 531,863,133 of record CM065589.1, on the reverse strand, counting down.
AGCCTCACTGCGCATGCCCGCATCCGACACCAAATGTGGGGAGTCGCTCTGGTAGATAGCAGTGCGGGTGCAGTACAGAGGCAAAACAAGAAGTCCAGAAAGTGCAATAAACAGTGTTTTATTCACACTTTGCACAAAATAAACGATAAACAGTCTCTTGGTGTTAATTCACACTCAGCAAACACAAAAAGCAAAACCAAAGAGTCCAAAACCAGGTTCAATCACCTGTGAGATGTTTAGGTGCGCTGTCGCACCTGGCGGTCGGCCCAGCCGCAGGATAATCCACCTTCAGGCTTCCAGGACGACTGCACGACTCCTTGCTGGTCTCATCCTTCCAGCCCAGAGAGCAACACAACACTAGCAGCAGCTCCAGGACAATCACAGCCCCACCTGCTGATGTGGCTGGCTTTAAAAAGCCCAGCAAAGTCCGACCTGGACCGTGGGGAGTAGGCACCCACCCAACTCTTTGCCTACTCCCAGTAAGAGCCGGCCCGGATTGGCTTTGCAGCCAAACTAACTATCAATGTCAAGCAGCACTAGCTGCTGCTGACACATAAAACCCGGCTCTCACCTCACCGAGGCCAGGAACCTCGGTGACACGTATCTTCCGTCCATGACGGCACCTTGCGCCCTCTTACAGTGTACATAGATACAATATACAGTGTATGTGTGTACATAGATACAATATACAGTGTGTGTGTACATAGATACAATATACAGTGTATGTGTGTACATAGATACAATATACAGTGTATGTGTACATAGATACAATATACAGTGTGTGTGTACAAAGATACAATATACAGTGTATGTGTGTACATAGATACAATATACAGTGTATGTGTGTACATAGATACAATATACAGTGTGTGTGTACAAAGATACAATATACAGTGTATGTGTGTACATAGATACAATATACAGTGTGTGTGTACATAGATACAATATACAGTATGTGCGTGTATATAGATACAATATATAGTGATGAGCGGCAGGTGCCATATTCGATTTCGACGAAATTCGCGAATATTCGAATGAATATTCGTTTCATATTCGTCGAAATCGAATATTCGTCATTTTTTCTAGTTATCGCGATTAACATGCGATTTAAATAATCGCATATTGCGATTTGTACTTAAGGCTACTTTCATATTGGTTTCATATCTAGAATTAGCGAGGATGACGAATATGACGAATGTATTCGTCTATTCCTCAAAACGAAGATAACGAAGTATTCTACATCTTCGTTTTAGCTACCTATTCGTCAACTTCGCTAATTCTAGCAATCAAATAGGAAGGTTGACTATAGAGAGTGAGACAGCTGTGTTAAATTCGCTATGCGATTTTTTTTTATTTTTTTAATAAATAGAATACTTATAATAATTTTATCAAGTAATATAATTATTGTATTAAAAAAAAAAATCGCATAGCTAATTTAACACAGCTGTCTGGTAAGTCAACCTTCCTATTTGATTGCTGCTAGAATTAGCGAATAGCGAAGTTGACGATGACGAGACGAATAGGTAGCTAAAACGAAGATGTAGAATACTTCGTTATCTTCGTTTTGAGGAATATGACGAATACATTCGTCATATTCGCCATTCGCTAATTCTACCAAGCCAACCATAACTTCTGTGCTCATGGAGCGTCCCCATCACCATGGGAACGTCTCCATATACTAAAATGTACTGTCGGATTTGAGGAATTACGTTGAAATCGCAATGCGATTAATTCAAGTTATATTAATCGCATTGCGATTTCAACTTAGAGCTGGGTTTATAATGGGTCAGCTTGCTAGAATTAACGAAGTTAACGAATATGGAATATAGCAGCAGTGCTAAGTTGAAATCGCAATACGATTAATTTAACTTAAAGTATTCGCATTGCGATTTCAACTTAGCACTGCTAGTGCATAGCTATATATTCCATATTCGTTAATTCTAGCCTATGTAAGATAGCAATGCTAAGTTGTAATCGCAATGCGATTAATTTAACTTGAATTAATCGCATCGCGATTTCAACGTAATTCCTCAAATCCGACAGTACATTTTAGTATATGGAGATTCTCCCATGGATGGGGACGCTCCACATGAGCACGGAAGTCGGCAGAAGCGGCAACGGGCACTGACTAGAGCAGCCAGGAAGCCAGGAATCCTCAGGACAGGTAAGAACTACTTTTGGGAAGTAGGAAAGAAAAAAATATAACTAAAAAAAAAAAAAAAAAAACGAATATTCGAAATAGCGAATTTATAGCGCTATATTCGAAATATTCGCGAATTAGCGAAGTGCCGATATTCGCTAAAAAAATTCGCTTTTCGAATATTCGCGCTCAACACTATACAGTATGTGTGTACATAGATACAATATACAGTACATACAATATATGTGTGTACCTCTTTACCCAATATTGTAATGAACAATGATCCGAGGTCTGATGTTCTCAAAGAAGCCCTAAATGACCAGACACAGAAGAAAGAGGCATTAAAAAAAATCTGGTTTCTCTAGGTAAAATGGTCCACTCTGTGTGTAAAAAAATTAACCATTCAATGGAAGTCACAGAAAACAGATGTTCCAGAAAGACGAAGAGGAATCCAGTTCACACTATTGTTCCTTCCAGTACTCTTCCTGTGATGTCTTTTCCTGGAGGATATATTTGCATGGAGAAGAGGACTGCTTAAACTCCTCCATAATATAAGCAAAATGCATCAGCCAAAGATGGCTAACAGTTTTCCTCTTCCTGTGCAGCTGTTGTTTGCCAGAGGGATGACATAAATTGATTCACTTTTTTATCAATGAATATAAGCCAGAGTAAAATTGCATAAGTGATAGAACAATGGGCAGGACCGGCTTGTTATGGTCTGTGAAGAAAAACATCCTGAAAATGCAGGTGGAAGCCTGGGACGTGCTGAGCGGAGACGTAATCAACTAATAGTAAGAAATCCCACATCACTGTATTCACGCTGTATTCCCATCATTGTAAAGAGCCGGACTCCAGGCAACACATCACCACTTATAATATGTCAGAACAAAGACAAATATGGTACTCCAAAATGTAAGGCATTTGGCCGGGCAGTGTAATTACACATTCCTCTCAGGGCCGGTGCAAGGATTTTTGCCGCCCTAGGCAAAAGAAAAGTTTGCCGCCCCCCCCCCCATGTGACATCACAATTCCCCACCCATATGATCTGCCAAATTAAAGGGGTTCTGCAGTTTATTTAAACTGATCGACAGGGGTCCGATACCTGGGACCCCCGCCAATTAGCTGTTTAAGAAGGCAGCGGCGCTGGCATTAGCGCCTCAGCCTTCTCGCAGTGACGTCATGATTAGTATCATTGGCCTGGGTGGGGCTAAGCTTCATTAAAGTGAACAGAGCTTAACCCCGCCAAGGCCAGTGATACTAGTCGTGACGTCACTGCGCCTGCAGTAAACAGCGAGAAGGCCGAGGCGCTACTGCCAGTGTCGGACCCCGCCGATCAGTTTAAATAAACTGCAGAACCCCTTTAACTAACGCCAGTTTTCTCTCCCCCATGTCATTCTCTTCCCCTCCCCCATGTAATTCTCTCTCCTTTTCTTGTCATTCTCCCCCCCATGTCATTCTCTCCCCCCCCCCATGTCATTATCTTCCCCCCCATGTAATTCACTCTCCTTTTCTTGTCATTCTCCCCCCATGTCATTCTCTTCCCCCCCCCCATGTCATTCTCTTCCCCCCCATGTAATTCTCTCTCCTTTTCTTGTCATTCTCTCCCCCCCCCCCCATGTCATTCTCTTCCCCCCCCATGTAATTCTCTTCCCTCTCTTGTCATTCTCTTTCCCCCCTTTTCATTCTCCCCCTCCCTTTGTCATCCTCTTTCTCAATCTCCCCCTTGTCATCCTCTTTCTCAATCACCCCCCATGTCATCCTCTTTCACAACCCCCTTGTCATCCTCTTTCTCAATCTCCCCCTTACTTCTGGTGTAGTGTGGCCGAGCGCTGTATGCTCCATGGGTACAGGAGCTTTAGTCTCCTGTACCCGGGCAGACTGATAGGAAGCACACACTGTGTGCACACCTCCTGTCAATCCGGCCGGGTACAGGAGACAGATGGTCCTGTACCGCGGACTATACAGGGCTCGGCCACGCTACAATGAGGAACTGACAGGAGGGAGCGCTGAGCGCTTCCCTCCTGTAAGTCCCTCTCTTCATGCTGCGCCCGGGCGGTGCGCCCTCATGGACGTGCCAGCCCGGGCAGTGCTGCAGCCGCCTGAGGCTCTCTATAGAGCGCTCGGGCGGCTGCAGCATGAAGGGGGCCGGCGCTCCTAGCAGCGCCCCTTCCCAAGGGGCGCTCTACGTGGCTTCCTAGTCAGCCTATAGGACGCGCCGGTCCTGATTCCTCTCCCACTCAAGTACGTACCACTGCTACAATCTAGAGAACACGCAGTTAAACCTTGGAGAAGAATTAGTGCTTGTATGAACTCTGGGATCTCTTCAAACAGCTGACCGGAAGGGGTGCTGGCGGTCAGACCACCACCGATCTGTTATTGATGACCTATGCTGATAATAGCAAAGATATGAAAGGGCAGCGGCAGCATTCCGCATAATCTTCATTTATTCAGATTTCATAGCATCCATAAAAAAGTACAAAGTTTCGGCTGTAAACAGCCTTTTTCAAGCACATATCCCTACAACCATACTCACAATCATATATTCCACCTAATACATCTCACAAACATAAAGAGTCCATATTATGGCGTTAATATAATGGAAACATCAGTCGAGAGTTATGATGACCTCACATGGAGAAAATATAAGAGCAAAAAAACACAACAATAAACGTAAATATAAAAATAAAAATAAAAAAATTGCAAAGGAAAAAATATAAGTTCAAAATATATAAGTTCAAGGAATCATACACTAAGAGATCATATCTATTAGGCCTCATGCACACGACCGTTGTTTGATTCCGTGTCTGTTGCTCCGTTTTTCGTGATTTTCTGCGGACCCATTAGTTTTTAATGGGTCCGTGGAAAACTCGGAAAATGCACCGTTTATCCTCCGCGTCCGTGGTCCGTGATTCCAGTCCGTCAAAAAAATATAACCTTTCCTATTCTTGTCCGTGAAAAACGGTTCACGGACCCATTCAAGTCAATGGGGTCACATGTATATAACATTAAACATACCCTTACCTGTTCCAGCACAGGAGTGATCTACTACGCGTTATGCCCATGTCAAAAAATCTACATTGGACTTACCACTCCAGATGGAGAGATATGCAGAGAATTTTACGAAAACACTGGTCCGTTTTATTAACTGACCCCATCTTAATGAAATTACTACCGTCTTATCCCTCTGTTACAGCAAGAAGAGCCAACACGTTACGTGACACACTTGTAAAGAGCTACCTGGAACCAACACAACCACAAAAAATTTCGAACATAAGTAAACAAATATCGGGCTTTAAACCTTGTGGTAGGTGCATAGCATGTCCCAATATGCAACAAGCGACCAACTTTACGGACATCTCGGGGTCACATGTATATAACATTAAACATACCCTTACCTGTTCCAGCACAGGAGTGATCTACTACGCGTTATGCCCATGTCAAAAAATCTACATTGGACTTACTACACGGGAACTCAAGGTTCGTGTCCGTGAACACGTGAGAGATATTTTGGCAGCAAAAGACAGCAAAAAAACTCAGGAACTCAAACCTGTGGCACAGCACTTTAGAGAATATCACAACAGTAATCCGCGGGGATTTAAGGTGAGAGCAATTGATTGTGTGAAGGTGGATTTAAGGGCAGGGAATATTTCAAAAAAACTCGCTCAACTGGAGAGCAGATGGATCTGGACCCTTGGGACAATGCGCCCGGAGGGTCTTAACGAAACTTTGGGTTTCTCAGCGTTCCTCTAGACCTGGTAACACCTGATTGGTTGCCTTGTCATCTGTTTTTAACTTTGTTTTTAAATAACTGGTTATATTAAAGGTATGTTTTCTTTTTCTGGCCCTAATAGGTTACGGTAGTAGCAAGATGGGATTCTTCTCGGGTTCTTGGGACCCCCGGGGATGACAGTCTGCACAGGACGAGCAAGAGATTTACATAAAATGGAACAACAAGAGAACACAAAAGGACAACAAATGATAGTACCAAAAAAAAAACTTTTGCACACGGTCACTTTAGCTGCTATCGCAGCCCTAACATGATTGATATAGAGTTCACTTATTTATTTTTTATATTTTTTCATTTTTGTATTTTTCATTTTTTCTTGTTTTATCTATTTTTCAATTTTTTCATTTTTATATTATAAAATATTTCTACCATCACGTTACTATTTATTTTACATTTATCATTGGGTATTCATCAATATTTTTAACATTGCACGTATAGTATATGTTATCTTATGTGAATTGTTTAGTGATGTGAGCATTTATATATAATTATTTATCACATTCTCTGTGCACGTCTTTCCTCACTGTCTCACTCACTCCTCCCCCACTTATTTCCCCATGCACTTTGATCCATATATTCGGTTACAATCTTACATCTTCCGATCATGTGATCCAGATCTATGACGTGGTGGTCACATGACCGGATCGTCTGTGTCGGACATGGATAGTAATCATCTCAAAAAATCTGACCATACTGCAGGGCATACGTTAGGGGCATACAAGTGGATGTCAGGCGGTTGTACATCTTTTTGATTCTATGTTCAATATAGAGCAGTCTGTGGTGTATTGATCTGGGCTGCTGACGTTAATGTCACATGACTATGAAGAGGCGTCTATCAGATTGACGTCCCGGGATATGTCTAATTATTGTTGCATTTCAGAATAATCATGATGTTATTACAGGCATTAGAACCTATATACCAAATATGAGAGATATACGTATTATTTTCATGCTCTATATGAGGACACCCTGAATATGATCATGTGCGCATTATAATGATGTCAGACTATGTGTTGTCTGAACATGTGCGCACTATGATGATGTTAGAACACGTGATCCCAGGTGCGTCCCCTATTTTCCAGACTTGCCTTTTTAACTCTCACAGCATACAGATGGCGTCACCCCCGGACGAAGGCTCGCCGAAACGCGCGTTGGGGTGGCGCCATCCTGGTCCTTTGGCTTTATTGTTACATCGGGTAAGATCTGCTGGGATTTAAATTACCGATTGTTTATTGACTGCATTTATGTTAATATTGGTGGATGTTAGAGTATAGAGTGAGTGATGTATATTGGTACCACGCTCTCTCTACATATCCATTTTACAATGGCTATCACTATTTACAGTTAACACTATGCTCAATACTATGTGTTATTCTGCAGATCTTTTCCCTTATGTCATCAGCCAATTTGTGGTCTGGGGTGGCGCTATAAACTTTGCACTCTCCTGCTGTACATTTTAATATTTATTTATTAATAAAGTATATTTACATATAATTTTCTTGCATTTGGCTCCGTTTTCTCTCTGATATTTTGTTGATCTTGCTATAGGAGTATATGCACAACATAATTGGGAATGTGGGTTGCTCTTACTAAATGCCCTGGTATTAACCATTTACTTTTGTTGGGCAGGAGACACCCCCTTGGTCATTTTTTGTACTGCGACAAACAGTAGAGATTGGACCCTATGGAGTTAATTATGTACTGCCGAAATATGAAAACCTAATCAATCCAACACCAATTCTACATTTAAGGTGACATGGTAATCCTATTGGAAGTCCAATCCAGACTTTCCATGTATCCCATTTTAAAAAATTGCGGGAAATTAAAGGTATTTAAAGGACCATCAAATAAGGGGGAACCATCCACTGAAGAAGAAGTATGCGTTACTTCGAATGGTCCCCTACTCTGATACACGGAAGGCCAGCTCCGGAGCAATTTGAAAAAATAAGGAAAAACAACACTATCCAGCAAGTGAAAACAACTAAAACAATCCACGGGTGTTTCAACGAAGCAGAGACAATTCAGCTGGACTCAATCCTCAGTCCGATTACAGCGATACAGACCGGAAGAGGCAATACAGCCATACCGCTACATGCGAGACGCTGGCGCTAGTAGGACTCAGAACGGAAAGAGGGAGGTTACGCTGTATCACATGGGACGCCGCGATTATCAGCGCCATACCAACTTACCTCAAGTGCATCGAGCCAGAAACATCGCTGCAAACCGTGAGTACAAAAAGACACAAAGGTGGAATAGAGACTCATATAAGACTGTTAGAAGTTGGAGCTATATTCATCAACATTTTTTTCCCCGATTAAACCAATTGAAGACACGTACGAGACAGTCCACTACACATATGGCAGTATCATTGCTGCATGTTGTCCCATCTTCATATGAATAGTACTACTGGTGAAACAATCGAGAGGGAACATTGGATTGGAATCAAGGGGTGTGGACTGACAAGCTATATATGAATCCATACCGGTCAAAATCGTAGCTATCTGATGTGTATATTCATTTTCATTTTAGCTAAAATACGGCACTGAGTGAGTGTGTGCTTGCTGGGACTATTAGATACGGGGTATAACCACCTATAGACAACCGGAGTGGTTACAATCAATACCCTGATATCTAATATAACCACCAACAATACAAACAAGCTAATCGACCTTAATACTAAGGTTTTTATTATTATGTTGTATGTAGAATTTTTAGATTGAATGTGAATTTTTATTCATTAATAAATAAGATTGATGGTGACAAGCAGGATCCAATTGAGTATTTATATACCATCTGACAGTGCTTAATGGCGTTGTTATAGCTATTTGATTAGTATGACAGCTGGATGCATGATCACACATGTCCCGATTATATAAATGCATTGCTTGCGATGTTGTTCCAGGTTGCGCTGCGGGTGTTGCCATAGTGTCTGGACGCCGATCCTCTGGTTCGCTGTAGAACGTGGGTGCAGATGACACGCAGTGTCCGGCCGTTTCTCAGAGTGGATTACCTGACGTTACAGCAGTAGGGACATGCGCAGAACAGTTTGGAAGACGCGGGACATGAATAATGCATCTCCTTTGCTGAAATGCTCTAGCTGGTCACAGGTGTAGTATGTATTAGCAATTATGTTAAACAGAGTCTTAAGATTTGCCCTACAAGAGAGGGTAATTGGTATTGTGGGCAGTGCCAAGCGGTTGGTGATTGGTTGGTGCGATATTAGGGAGGTGCAATATTTTATTATATATACGTATGTGGAAACACTTGGTATATGTGCTTGATAAAGGCTGTTCACAGCCGATACGTTGTACTTTTATATGGATGCTGTGAAGTCTGAATAAATGAAGATTATGGGGAATGCTGCCGCTGCCCTTTGATTTCTTCGGTATTTGCTGACCATTTGGATCTGTGGTTGTTTGGCAAGGCTGTTGCATCCCTGTGTAGTCTTGGAGGACCAGGAGTGCTGCTCTTATCTTTGAATGGATACTATGCTAATAGTAGGTCATCAACAGAGATGAGCGAATCGAAGTGGAATTCGATCCGAATTTCAGGAAAAATTCAATTCGCACCGAATCCGAATTTCCTCACACTTCGTGGTAACGAATCACATTTTTTCCTAAAATGACTGCTGCACATGTTAGGACATGGAGCAAGGAACTCTGGGGACGAGGGATCACCCATAATGCCATGCATGCAACCAATCAGCAGCCAGCCAGCCCTGTAATGTCACAGCCCTATAAATAGCCTCAGCCATCTTGGATTCAGCCATTTTCAAGTGTGCTTAGTGCAAGGAGAGACATCAGCAGGTGCTAGAGACAGTGGTAGAAAAGACTTTAAAACTTTTATTCTGCTGTACAGAAGTTCAGGGTAAGGATAGAGAGGAATCATTCCACAGTACTGAAACAGAACAGGATTCAGTAGGGGAGTTTACAGCCTGGGTAAAAGGAAAAATCCTATTACACCTTGCTGCACTGACTGCGGATCCAAATTGCCATTATACAGCTCTGTAATTCCAGCAAACTGTTCTTGTTATTGGGGTGCAAGTGCTGTTTTATACAGCCATTAACAGGGTTTATTACAGGGAAATATTTCTATGTCTTTTTAATCCTTGTGTGGTGCAGTTATATGTTCTAAAGCATTTTTTGGCTTGTACTAGTTGTGTGGTGAAGTGAGAAAATTACAGCCCTTTTTGGTGTGTATTAGTGGAACAAAAATATATATTATTTGCTGTTTAGCGGTGCAGTTATATGTTCTAAAGCCCTTTTTGGAGTGTATCAGTGGCAAAAAAATATATATTATTTGCCGTTCAGCAGTGCAGTTATATGTTCTAAAACCTTTTGTGGCGTGTATAAGTGGAAAAAATAGGGCCTATTTGCCATTCAGCGGTGCAGTCATATGTCCTAAAGCCCTTTTTTACGAGTATTTGTCACGGTACTGATGTGGGAGGGAACACCACACCAACAACAGGAGGGAAGGGAAAGGGAACTAGGCCTCAAAGCTAGGGAAACGGACACCACCTAATGAAACCTTAATCCTAGCCAGAACTCCTAGCCGTATGAACAGACCGTGAGGGTAGGAATGTTAATACACAGGAACCAATGACTCTGGAAACCGTGAATTGCCCTCGAATAGTGTCAGGGCTTGAGATGACCTGTTTCTTCTAATATAAAAGAACCAGTGTCTCCCTGAGGCCTAGTAACCAAAGACAGAGGGAAAACAACAAAATATAAAAGGGAAGTAACACTTAACTTCTGACGTAAATGGACGAGCAGAAACTCAGAAAGGGGACCAAACACCAGCACCTCAAATAACAAACTGAAGCTATCAACCGCATAGCATGATGGGTTAAACCAGACTAAATAGAGGAGTTGGAATGACCTCTAAGCTACACATGAGACAAGAGGTGTGGTCATTACCAGCAACAACATTGAAACAAGTGAAACCAATAAGGCTGTCAGATCACATCACATGCAGCCAGTCTCTTAGATCTTCTGAGACCTGTCACATTAGAGAGGGTGACAGTATTAGTTGCAAAAAATATATATTATTTGCCGTGCAGCGGTGCAGTTATATGTTCTAAAGCCTTTTGTGGAGTGTATAAGTGGAAAAAGTAAGGGACTTTTTGACGTTCAGCGGTGCAGTTATATGTTCTAAAGCCCTTTTTGGCATGCATTAGTGGCAAAAAAATATATATTATTTGCTGTTCAGCAGTGCAGTTATATGTTCTAAAGCTTTTTGTGGAGTGTATAAGTGGAAAAAAGTAAGGGACTATTTGCCGTTGAGCGGTGCAGTTATATGTTCTAAAGCCGTTTTTGGCGTATATTAGTGGCAAAAAAATGTATATTATTTGCCGTTCATCGGTGCAGTTATATGTTCTAAAGCCCTTTTTGGCATGTTTTAGTGGCACAAAAAAAAAGTATTTGCCGTTGTGTGGTGAAGTGATAAAATTACAGCCCTTTTTGGCGTGTATTAGTTGCAAAAAACATATATATTTGCCGTTGAGCGGTGCAGTTATATGTTCTAAAGCCCTTTTTGGCATGTATTAGTGGCAAAAAAAGTATATATTTGCCATTCAGCGGTGCAGTTATATGTTCTAAAACCCTTTTTGGCGTGTATTAGTGGCACAAAAAAAACTATTTGGCGTTGTGTGGTGAAGTGAGAAAATTATAGCTCTTTTTGGCATGTATTAATGGAAAAAATATATATTTGCTATTCAGCCGTGCAGTTATATGTTCTAAAGCCCTTTTTAGCGTGTATTAGTGGCAAACAAATATATATTTGCCATTCAGCTGTGCAGATATATGTTCTAAAGCCCTTTTTGGCATGTATTAGTAGCAAAAAATATATATATATATTGGCCGTTCAGTGGTGCAGTTATATGTTCTAAAGCCTTTTGTGGAGTGTATCAGTGGAAAATAGTAAGAGACTATTTGCTATTCAGCCATGCAGGTATATGTTCTAAAGCCCTATTTGGCGTGTATTAGTGGCAAAAAATATATATATTTGCCGTTTGGCGGTACTGTTATATGTTCTAAAGCCCTTTTTGGCGTGTATTAGTGGCAAAAAACATATATATTTGCCATTCAGTGGTGCAGTTATATGTTCTAAAGCCCTGTTTGGAGGGTATTAGTGGCACAAAAAAACTATTTGCCGTAGTGTGGTGAAGGGAGAAAATTACAGCTCTTTTTGGCATGTATTAATGGAAAAAATATATATTTGCCATTCAGTGGTGCAGATATATGTTCTAAAGCCCTATTTGGCGTGTATTAGTGGCAAAAAAATATATATTTGCCATTTAGCGGTGCAGTTATATGTTCTAAAGCCCTTTTTGGCATGTATTAGTAGCAAAAAAGATATATATTTGCCGTTCAGCGGTGCAGTTATATGTTCTAAAGCCTTTTGTGGCGTGTATAAGTGGAAAAAAGTAAGGGACTATTTGCTGTTCAGCGGTGCAGTTGTATGTTCTAAAGCCCTTTTTGGCGTGTATTAGTGGCAAAAAAATGTATATTATTTGCTGTTCAGCAGTGCAGTTATATGTTCTAAAGCCCTTTTTGGTGAGTCTTAGTGGCACAAAAAAAAAAGTATTTGCCGTTGTGTGGTGAAGTGAGAAAATTACAGCCTTTTTTGGCATGTATTAGTTGCAAAAAACATATATATTTGCCGTTTAGAGGTGCAGTTATAGGTTCTAAAGCCCTGTTTGGAGTGTATTAGTGGCACAAAAAAAACTATATGCTGTAGTGTGGTGAAGTGAGAAAATTACAGCTTTTTTTGGCATGTATTAATGGAAAAAATATATATTTGCCATTCAGTGGTGCAGATATATGTTCTAAAGCCCTATTTGGCATATTTTAGTGGCAAAAAATATATATATTTGCCATTTAGCAGTGCAGTTATATATTCTAAAGCCCTTTTTGGCATGTATTAGTAGCAAAAAAAGATATATATTTGCCGTTCAGCGGTGCAGTTATATGTTCTAATCTAAAGCTTTTTGTGGCGTGTATAAGTGGAAAAAAATATATATTATTTGCCGTTCAGCGGTGCAGTTATGCGTTCTAAAGACCTTTTTAGCGTGTATTAGTGGAAAAAATATATATATTATTTGCCGTTCAGCGGTACAGTTATATGTTCTAAAGCCCTTTTTGGCATGTATTAGTGACAAATAAAAACATATTATTTGCCTCTCAGCGGTGCAGTTATATGTTCTAAAGCCTTTTGAGGCATGTATAAGTGGAAAAAAATATATATTATTTGCCGTTCAGCAGTGCAGTTATGCGTTCTAAAGACCTTTTTGGCCTGTATTAGTGGAAAAAAATATTTATATTTGTCGTTCAGAGGTGCAGTTATATGTTCTAAAGCCCTTTTTGGCATGTATTAGTGGCAAAGAAATGTATATTATTTGCCATTCAGTGGTGCAGTTATATGTTCTAAAGACCTTTTTGGCGTGTATTAGTGGCAAAAAATGTATATTATTTGCCATTCAGTGGTGCAGTTATATGTTCTAAAGCCCTTTTGAGTGAGTTTTAGTGGCACAAAAAAAAAGTATTTGCCATTGTGTGGTGAATTTAGAAAATGACAGCCCTTTTTGGCATGTATTAGTTGCAAAAAACATATATATTTGCCGTTCAGAGGTGCAGTTATATGTTCTAAAGACCTGTTTGGCATGTATTAGTGGCAAAAAACATATATATTATTTGCCGTTCAGCGGTACAGTTATATGTTCTAAAGCCCTCTTTGGCATGTATTAGTGACAAATAAATACATATTATTTGCCTCTCAGCGGTGCAGTTATATGTTCTAAAGACCTGTTTGGCGTGTATTAGTGGAAAAAAATATATATAATATTATCAGTTCAGCGATTCAGTTATTTTTTCTAAAGCCCTTTTTGGCGTATATTAGTGGCTCAAAAAATAAGTATTTGCCGTTGTGTGGTGATATGCAGTGGATATGGAGGATATGGAGGCAGGGAGTCCCTCCGAGTCACTTGCACAATGCAAGTGCACAATGCACAATGCACAAATGGCCCAATGCATGCTCACTTGCTTGCTTAGTGACAGCCGAATTGTCACTATTCGGCAGAGGGATGACTTTTGGCTCTTCACCTTGTTGGACCCTCGTTACCGGTCCAAAATGGGGGCCTTTTTTACACCCCCTGAGAGGGAGGACAAACTGAACTACTATAGAGACATCCTATGTAGTCAGTTGGCCGCTGCCTAACTGCGCCATCTTCCATCCTCTCACAGGTCTGACCGGGGGGGCCCTCTGCGCTCACGTTCCTCTGCTATGGCTGCTGTGGCAGGTTGGGGGGAGGAGCAGTTCCAGCTCCATCAGCAGCAAATTGAGTCGCTGATGAGCAGCTTTCTTTACCTGCCTAGTAAAGAAACTACTCACCAGCAGTGGCAGCAGCTAGACTTGGAGCAGGACCTGAACCAGCAGGTGGGTGGCATACTTGGACAGCACCCTGCCACCCCACATTGAAGATCTAATGGACTTTTGGGCAGCCAAACTGGATTTGCGGCAGCAACTGGCGGAGTTTGTCCTGGAAAAGCTGTACTGCCCGGCCAGAAGTGTGGCATTAGGGCGGGTGTTTAGTGCGGCGGGGGCCAGACTTACCCCAAGAAGAACTCGCCTGTCTACCCAAAATGTGGAGAGACTGACCTTTGTCAAGATGAATCAGGCGTGGATCAGCCAGGATTTCCACCAAGGCCTCTTTATTGCTTACAATGGGTTTACACTAGTTCCTTCTGCTCACACCATACTTTTTCATAGCAGCTATCCATAGTAATGGAACTAGTTCTTATTTAGGCTGGTTTCACACTAGCATTAGTGAGACTTGACAGGGAACAGCCTGCCCAGTCTCTCTGGATCCGGCATTGCCAGAAACTACATGCCAAAAACTGCAGAGGTTTTAATCTGGCCAATTCTCTGCATATGTAACATAGTAACATAGTATATAAGACCGAAAAAAGACATTTGTCCATCCTGTTCGGCCTGTTTCCTACAAGTTGATTCAGAGGAAGGCAAAAACCCTGTGAGGCAGAAGCCAATTTTCCCCACTTAAGGGGAAAAAAATTCCTTCCCGACTCCAATCAGGCAATCAGAATAACTCCCTGGATCAACGACCCCTCTCTAGTCGCTGTAGCCTGTAATATTATTACACTCCAGAAATAAATCCAGTCCCCTCTTGAATTTCTTTACTGTACTCACCATCACCACCTCCTCAGGCAGAGAGTTCCATAGTCTCACTGCTCTTACAGTGAAGACCCCTCTGTACTGACCCCTGATATATTTATACATAGTTATTAGATCTCCCCTCAGTTGTCTTTTTTCTAAAGTGAATAACCCTAATTTTGATAACCTTTCAGGGTACTGTAGATCCTTCATTCCAGTTATTACTTTAGTTGCCCTCCTCTGAACCCTCTCCAGCTCTGCTATGTCTGCCTTGTTCACAGGAGCCCAGAACTGTACACTGTACTCCATGTGTGGTCTGACTAGTGATTTGTAAAGTGGTAGGACTATGTTCTCATCACGGGCATCTATGCCCCTTTTGATGCAACCCATTATCTTATTGGCCTTGGCAGTAGCTGCCTGACACTGGTTCTTGCAGCTTAATTTGCTGTTTATTAAAATTCCTAGATCCTTTTCCATGTCAGTGTTACTGAGTGTTTTACCATTTAATATGTACGGGTGACTTGCATTATTCCTTCCCATGTGCATAACTTTACATTTGTCAATGTTAAACCTCATCTGCCATTTTTCTGCCCAAGCCTCCAATCTATCCAGATCCCTCTGTAGCAGAAAACTGCCCTCTTCAGTGTTAATTACTTTACACAGTTTAGTGTCATCTGCAAAAATAGATATTTTACTGTGCAGGCCTTCTACAAGATCATTAATAAATATATTGAAGAGAATAGGGCCCAATACTGACCCCTGAGGTACCCCACTAGTTACAGTTGCCCAATCTGAGTATCTACTGTTAATAACCACCCTCTGTTTTCTGTCACTCAGCCAGTTACTTACCCACATACAGACATTTTCTCCCAGTCCGAGCATCCTCATTTTATATACTAACCTTTTATGAGGTACAGTGTCAAATGCTTTGGAGAAGTCCAGATAAATGACATCCATTGATTCGCCGCTGTCAAGTCTAGAACTTACCTCCTCATAGAAGCTGATTAAATTAGACCGATCCCTCATGAAGCCATGCTGATATGGCGTTATTTGCTTATTTTCATTGAGATACTCCAAAATAGCATCTCTTAGAAACCCTTCAAACAGTTTACCAACAATAGATGTTAAACTTACCAGCCTGTAATTTCCAGGCTCTTTTTTTGGACCCTTTTTGAATATTGGCACCACATTTGCTATGCGCCAATCCTGTGGAACATTCCCTGTCAGTATAGAGTCCGTAAATATCAGAAATAAAGGTCTGGCTATGACATCCCTTAATTCTCTTAGGATACGGGGGTGTATGCCATCCGGTCCTGGCGATTTGTCTATTTTAATCTTTTTAAGTCGCTGTTGTACTTCTTCCTGGGTCAGACAGGACACTTTTAATGGGGAATTTACTTTTACATTCTGCATTTTATCTGACAGTTTATTTTCCTCAGTGAATATAGTGGAGAAAAAAATATTTAATAGTTTTACTTTATCCTCGTCGCTCTCTGCAACACCCCCTCATTGCTATGTAGAGGGCCAGATCGTCGCCAGTCCCCGTTATAGTTAATAGGCCCTGACAGCAATCATATAGTTTCTGGCAATGCTGGATCCAGAGAGCCGGATCCAGGGATCTCCCTAACGCTAGTGTGAAACTAACCTTACTCAAGCCACCTCGGCACCTTCAAACAGCTGATTGGCAGGGTATTGAGAGTTGGGCTAGGCAAACTAGCATTTTAGTTTGCACACAATGGTTTTTGTCAGGCAGAATCCCATCCAGGAAATCTCCGGATCTTAGCCGGACCCCATTATAGTCAATGGGGCCGGCAAGCAGTGTGGTGAAATCTGGAAATGTTGGATCAAAAGAGCTCCGTTAGGCTGTTCTCTGCAGAAACAGCCTGCCAGAATTTATAACGTAAGCGTCAAAGAAGCCTTAGGATAGGCTATCAGTTTTAAAAACCTGGAAAACCCCTAAAACCGGGTTTGATGTAGTCAGGTGACTTTAAATAAAACTATGACCAGTGTACCCAGAATAAAATATGTCATGAATTTACTTAAGATTGCATCTTTACTGAAAATTGGGTCATTTTATTCTCCCTTAAAGTACCAATGGCATTCTGTGGCAATGCAGCATAGAGGTAGTATTTCACAAAATAGACTGCTAGAAAATATATGATGATGCGCCATATAGTGTGACACTGACACAAAAATGTTGACAAAATTCATTTTGTGATGCTGTTTTGTCATCTACACATATTTTTGTTTTTACCGAAGGCAATGTGGAGAAAAATGTACTGAGAATAATTGGCACCTCATACTTTTTGGCTGTGTGATTCAGAAGTACCATCATGGTGGAGAGGTCTTCAGGATGCTTGGTGCTCATATATAATTTCTTCAGAAAATATAACCATTTTTATGAGTGCAGTTTCTCCTTAATTCAGCCCTGTGTTTAGTTCGTAGAATCATATGTTAATATGTGGTTTATGTTCCCAGTCATGTCACTGTGTCATGGGAAACGGTTTTCTGTCTGTCTGCTGAGTCTATTGACTTCATTTTTTCTATCTTCCTGAAAAACCTTGGCCTCAGAACATGTGTATCTTTCACAACACACCTCAGGCTCACATTCTTACCGAATCCATCTATCATTTGGTAATGTTCTGACTGTTCCTGTTCATAACTGACAAAACTGCAAAAAATTAACTGAACATCACCCAGAAAAACAATTAATTCTCATACATTGGATGTTTTGCTGCAGAGATAGAATTGAAATGGTTAGTCAGGTGTAGGGCTCAGGAACATGCCTTTATTATGTCTCCATATTGTAGACAGCCTGGATAGAAGATCATGAACCTTCTATGGTATTTCTTTAAGCCGCCACTTTACTGTAATTCGGACCCATATTGAAATTTTTTCTCCCAGATTACACACCATAAAACATTGTGAGGGTCATTGACCATAGACTGGCGTTTTACTTCTGTCTTTGATATCACTGTTGCACTGCTAGAGGATGTACTTAATTTATGAGTACGGGTATTAAATAGGCACCTCCTCCGACAGTCCGTGCACCTTGATTGAAAGCTAAACTCATAGCCAGAGTAGATTTTAGTGGTCATTTATGCCAGTAAACTGTGAGGAGCCAATGGTCCCACCCACACTGCACTCCAACACCACTCCTGTACGTCACTCTTTTTTGTGCCTAAATTTAGGTGCAATTACATTTAAAAAGTCACAACCCGTTGGTTCTGTACTTTATTATGCCAGTTTATGGTGTAGGAGGCCATAGTAAATGACCCCTGCTATGTTCCATTGTACTCCATATGTATTCTCATTTAAAAGCAATTCAATATCTCAATACATATGACATGTACATGTAACCATAACCTGTAGAGTAACACACAATGCCATAGGTCTCAGTGTACTGCTCTACAAGATCCATGCACATTCTGTGACTCATGCAATGTGTCGGAAACTTTAGACAGCCTCTTTCAGACTGCAGGTGTCCTATTGCTGCAGTGGCGGACTGGGAACTTAAAGTGGCCCTGGGAAAAAACTAAAAGTGGCCCAATGTTGTAGGCAGGTCCAAATCGGCAGAAGGCAGGGCCAACATAAGATTGTTGGGGTCAGCAATACCATAAACCATCTCAGCAGAGCAAAATATCACAATGCAGCACAATATGCTGCCCCAGCAGAACCAAATACCACAATGCATTACAAAAAAAATGTCCTAGCAGTACAAAATATCTCACAAGAATCTGCCCTTCTGTGGTGGGCAGTGCAAGCTGCCACATTCCTATCCATGCTTTAGACCAGGCATCCTCAAACTGCGGCCCTCCAGATGTTGTAGAACTACAACTCCCAGCATGCCCAGACAACCTACAGCTATCAGGCTACAGCAGGGCATAGTGGGAATTGTAGTTTTACAACATCTAGAGGGCCGCAGTTTGAGGATGCCTGCTTTAGACCATTACTTCTGCAGCTGGCCCACCGGGAAGTTAGGTTCAAGGGCCAATCAACCCCCTGCATTGTTGTGTTCAGCACATCAGTTGTGATATCAGGGAATCCTGCTGTGTAGTTGCATATTAATAGGTATTCAATGAATTCCCTGAGCTCATGAGCCCAGAGGTTTGACAAGCATTGTAAAATCGCCTTTAGGCTTCCATCAGTTATTTCCATCATTGATTGCGAGCTGCCACATTCCATCGAGGTGCGGGTTAAAGACAGAGAACAGGTGCAGATCTCTCCATTAAAACTTATGTCTCTGGAGGCTCCACTTGTGCTTCAGGCTCACAATCACTGACCTAAACACTGAAGTGTGAACTAGGCCTTACACGTGCCAATTGTTGGCCAAACAAATGCTTGTTCCCAATCACTGTTCTGTCTACAAGTGGCCATACACAGTCAATAGCTGTTAGCTGAAGGATCATCCAGTTGACAAGTATCTCTAACGAATCCCTCCTGTTTCCCACATACACATTCTGTTAGGCCAAACGTGTATGTGTTGTCAATGGGAAGAAAGGACAGAGCCACTGCCAAACACTTTTGGTGGTGGCTTATCTTCTGAAAGAACAACCTCAAATTCAGTTCACCCAGTTTTTCTCTCCAACAACATCATCTGTCGAGGAATAGTCGGGAGGTCCCGATACTCATTATGTTGCCAGATGAACCCACTGTTCTATCCCTGTTCAACCCATAATACACAAATATGTATGGAAGACTTCAAAGGTCCTGTGATCAGCTGAGAAATGCAAAAAAGCTTGTTTCTCAGATGACCACATATTTTATGTAGCTGTAAAATAATTAAAAAAATGTAAACAAGGGATGTGCTGCCAACAATAATGTAAATGAACTGCCACATGATCATCCATTATGAACAATCATTTGTGCAATTGTACCCCAGAAATTTCCCAGGGTAAAAGCTATTTTTTTCATCTAGGGCCCATCCACCTGCTAAATAGTTGTTCAGCACTTGTCATCTGCCCATTTAAAAGGATCTTTTATTAAGGGGGTCTGAAAGGTCACTTTACTTCTCCATCAAGGATTGCTTTGGCTGGATTTTAAACTTTCACAATTGTTGGTATTCACATAGCAGTACTGGGCCATTTCAGAATGAGGAGAGGATGACTAAAGTGTTCTTCATTAGAAAGCCCAGAAATTGCCTGCCCCCCGTGATCACTACTGCTACTACTGTTTGACATATCTTTAGCTCCAAAACACTCCAAAAACATTTACATGCAATGTATGGATGATATTAGCAGTTCATTGTGTCAACTGTGGTCCTAGAACTCCTTTAACCTTTAAGTCCATGAATAAAAAAGAAGCAATACACAGCAGGGGTAATTGTCCTAAGCCGCATTACCTACTTCTGTAACATACTTTTACAGCCACAAATTACCTGAGCATTTTAGCTAGAGACTAGCAATTAATTGCAGGAAACCAGGACAGCAAAATATTCATGGAAAACATTAAAGAACAGCAGGAAACGGGATGGAAACTTAACCAGTCTAACATGTGATCAGCACCCTGCCAGGCTCTCCCCTGCAATATCAGAAGGGATTTACATACTGTCAGTGACTCTGAATGGAGGTTGTGTAAACCCCACTGACATGGCACAAAGGTGGAGGCTCTTCAAAGAAATGCAAGGTGAAGGCAAGCAATGGCAGTGAAGAGTGGCCCAACATGGTCATTCTCTGTTGTCTTTTGTTATACATTTGTTCAATCTACTTAAGATCAATTTAATATTGTTGGTTTAGAGCAATCCCTGTATTTAACTCAAGTGACCCTTATGAGATGAAATAAGCCTTCTTTATTCTATAGATCTTGTTTTTGCTCATCTACAGTTGGTCATAGTGAGAATATATATGTGATACCTTATTATAACTGTTAAAGGAAGGATAAGATTAACAAGAAAGAATGGATGACTAAAGCTGATTTAAAGCTTTGCATGAAGGTGGAGTCACTGAAATGACAAGGTAAAGGTGGATAAGCAAACAATTGTAGGGTTACACTTCATCCATCAAAGACTGAGAAATCTTCCACAATACATCAGGAAGACTTGGATCAGGTTTTAATTATCATACCATAAATTACTCAGTTGTAGTAGGAAGAATTTATGAGATTGATAATTGACAGTTTTGAAAAAATATCCAGATTGGTCTAAAACATCAAGATTTGTCTGTTAACCTCCCTGACTCTATAACCTCAAGAAGAAGAAAAAATTGTGGTTGGTCACTACAACACATGTAACTGTATTAAAAAACACGTAACTACATAAAGCAAATACAAAGGTGTGACACCTCCACAGGTTCTATATCCTGCACCTACTCCACACATACAGAATACAGAACTTATTAAGAGTACATTCACACAACCGTAAGTGTTTTGCAGTCTGCAAATTGTGGATCTGAAAACACGGGTCCCGGCTGTGTGCGTTCGGCATTTTGCAGATCCGCAAAACACGCCCAGCCGTATGATAGAATTGCCAATTCTTGTCCGCAATTGCGAACAATAATAGGGCATGCGTTATCTTTTTTGTGGGGCCACGGAACGGAACTACGGATGTGGACAGCACACTCTGTGCTATCCGAATCTTTTGCGGCCCCATTGAAATTAATGGGGTTGCACCCATTCTGCAATAGACCCAGAAATGCGGTTGTGTGAATGGACCCTAAGTTAAAGGTGTTGTATATTTTCTTTCTTTTATTCACCTTTATAATAAACATTTTACTGAAAACCCCAAAAACCTGCTGTAATTATTGCAAGAACCTACAAATTGTTAAAGTTCCATGCAGCACCTCCACAGGTAAAATTAAGCATTGCATAGTTCCCATTAAAATGAAAAGGCTGTCAGTATAATAAGCAGATGTGCTTGGTCATCCAGAGCGAAACATGTTGTTTGTAACGGGTCTGGCTAATTGATAGGGTTCTGGGTTCTTACCCGTAGACCTTTCTCTATTAACTTATAATTCCTTAGTAGGGTATTTTAAAATAGGTTTTCAAAACCAGACATTCCCTTTAAAAAAAACAATGCAGCCAGTAGAAGGGAAGCTGTCAGCTACACAGTGCCACTTGTATACTAGCATAGTTTTTTTTGGGGGGTGCTTGTATTCACTTCAGTGATAAGACAGAAAGCTGACTGGAAATAATGAACATGCAGTTTTCACAATAAAAATGTAAAACTATGGTCTCAAAAGTATATGGCTTGAAGTAAGAGTTTTGCTGGTGGGAAATTAGACCTAAATAAACAAAAAATAAATATCCCATCTTGTTTCTAGTATTAAGTTTTTATAATTTTTTTTGACTGTTTGATGTTCGAGCCCATCTCATTTTTCATTTTCTACACCTGGTTTAGGAGTAGAAATTGATCTAAATCTACACTAGCAAGGAAGCTGGCGTTAAATTAGGCCAGCAGTGGATGCTCCTAAGTTATCTTTAGGCAAGCGCAAGTGGTATTAGGACTGGCATCTAAATTGCCAGTCTTTTTAAATGACCCCACAACCTGCAGGGTAATTCACAACAATGGGGCGGATTTACTAATCTTGTCTAGTATTTAGCCAGTAGTCTAAACTTTTCATAGTGGTTCACGTTGTAAGATACATTTTTTTATGTTGATAGATATGTTGGGCACTTTTACCTAATTTTACACCAAATCCACCCTGATTTATGAACAGGGGACAATTTGCCGATTGCCTTTGTTTGAAGCCAAATTTATTAGAGTGGTGCATAGCAATAGTTGAATTTAGCACACGCAAACTATAACATTCTGACTTATTTCCGCCTACCACAGATAAGGCAGGTGAGGAATGGAGATCAGTTGAGACAATTTTTTGAGACAATCCCTGTGATAAATTAGGCCAAAATCCAACATACTCCACAGAAACGCCCACAAATGGCTGGATTTTTTAAGTTAACTCAGCAGGAGATATAAATCACTGAATAAAAGTGCACCACAATGATAAGCAACTGACAACACTGGCTAATCCCTCAAGCTGATGTTAAAAGCTGAGACTTTCGCCAATATCTTCCAGTCAGGAACATATCAGAGCCCCTTCATGCACCACGTCAAGATCTCTCAGCATGGCATGGGGTCCTACCACTAGACTACCTATGGTGTGTGAACAGGGTCTGAGAGGTGCTGAGATCCAGCTCACAGCCAGTCTCCCACATACCTGCATTGTAGGACCACTAATGCAATGGGAGGTAAAAGAGGCTGCAAGCCCCACCTATAACAGACCATATACCACAGGCTCCCAGGTGCAGCAGAATGTTACCAGCCATACGCAATGGCACATTCAATACATATAAAAAAAAATCACTGAAATAAACGTGGCCTAAATGGGTGGAGATGCTCAAACCCCAAACACTGTTGCGTGTCTCTACCTAGGAGAGCAGCTTCTACGCATGTGGTTCCTCAGCTAGCGTCCATCTCCAGCAAAAATTGCATACAAAGGAAGATGCCGGCACGAACCACATGCACCACAAAAACATCCTACACAAAATGAAACAATGTGCGGATGAAAATATATAAATCACTGAAAAAAAGTGCACCACAATGATAAGCACCTGACAACACTGGCTAATCCCTCAAGCTGATGTTAAAAGCTGAGACTTTCGCCAATATCTTCCAGTCATCAGGAACATATCAGAGCCCTTTCATGCACCAGTTTTTTTTTATGTTGATAGATATGTTAGGCACCAGGTTTTATTTATTTTGTATTTTTTTTTACTTAGAGGGAGCAAAAAATAATTGTGGCCAGTTGCAGACTACTGATAAATTTGTCTTACAAGTAAAACGAAAAGTCACAATTTAACCCAAAATAAAGACAAGCCCAGTTTGATAAATCAGGCCATAGTGTTTGCCTAAATTTAGTGGCAATGTTTTGGTAACATTTTGGTACACGTGAATACATTTAAAGAGAACCTGTCACCTACAGAAACCACCCCAAGCCGCCGGCAGCACCTGACAGTATCCAGCAGAGTGTTTCTAATGATCCGTGTGTTTCATAAGTCACATGCAGTAAAAGCTCAGAAAATGATCTTATATCCCCCCGGTGCGCTCCTCATGTCAGGCTGGAGGTAAAGGGGGCAGCAGCCTCCTTGCTTCAAGCCGTGGTAACCCTGCCCCCTTCCCCGTCCCTTCGCTGGGACTGACAGCGCTTCTGCCCTACAGCTGGCTGTCAGTCACAGGATCAGGATCACAGGAAAAACACACATATCATTAAAAAATCGCTGAATACTGTTAGGTGCTGCCGGCGGCTTGGGGTGGTTTCTGGAGGTGACAGGTTCCCTTTAAGCCATGTCCTTCCCAATAAGCTGCACTCCCTCCTGTGTAAGTCCCACCCAAAGTGAGGCTCAAAAAGCAGCTAGAACACAACACATAATGAATGTGGTACAAAACATGGTGCATCAGTTTTTCAGCTCAAAGCAGAACCATGACACATGTAGCTAAATCTTCCCCAATACGCGTTTATTCTGAGAGATTTGTTTCCTGTTTGCAGGCCCCAATACGGCCACGGCCGGGTAACGGCCGTGTGCATGAGGCCTCAGGGATAGACTGTTCCTTGATCACCTCATCTAAGGAAATGAGACACAAAAACACTAGATCCTGCAAACTTTCCTTTTTCCTTTTAAGAACTTCTGACCTTCTATTCAAAAACATCTGTTCCAGGTTACTCTTTGTTTCTATTCATGTTCTTTAGTGTATATTACTATGTATTTACAGATGGATTGGTTATTTAGAATTGAACACTTATTATTGAGGTTTATAAGGCTACAAAAATGTCCACTGTGTTGCACAATTATATTCATTAAATCTGTGCAGATATTAATAAACCCACAGTCTGCAAGCGGTTAGCATGCATATGGTCATTATTGGTCATTCTTTGAGATTTTAGAAGAATAGAGAAATATACAGTAAATATTGGGTTGTATAGTAACCTATGATTAATGGCCTTGGTTTTCAGTGTAATAGATGTCACCTCTGCCGATCAGCTGTTTGTAGGGGTCACGGTCTTCAATTTTTACCTGCACGCTGTCTCCATTTTATATATAATGTTACAACCATTGTATTGTCACAATGCCTTTACAAAAATGAAACATTACAAAAAGATTTGATTAACACCATACCAGAATTGTGCATACAGCACCTATTCAGTCCTATGTGTCTCCATGCAAACAGACTACAATCAAACTATGTGCAGTCTGATCCTGCAGTTATGTGATGTTCTAAACTTCTATCCCATTTGAACTGGACTGGAGCCAACCACTTACCAGTATGGTCTATTACTTACTGGTTGATTCACAAATAATGTATTCAACAAATACCTCCTGTTTTGCAATGATTATAAAGTTTATGATGCAATTCAGAGTGCATGATCTCATGTTCTGTATTGACAGGAGGGCCCTTGAATTATAAGAGGTTTTGCAGTTGTACCTGACCTTGATGGTTGAGGGTAGAGATGTTACTGGAAGCTGCTGAGCCCCAATGCCAAATATGCAACATGTCTCCCACCATGTTACTTATTAAATAGCCTCCTCTATGGAAGAAAGGGCTTTGAACCCATTAAGGTACCAAGGGCCAAGTGCAATTTTTATCTCTTCACCCCTAATACCCTATACTACAACCATCTGTCACTAAAATTATCAGCCACACCATAAAGGGGGAGTGCAGAGGTGTTTGATTTGACAATTTTCATAAACATATATAGACAGTACAGAGATCTTGCTGATGACTTTTTTATATCTTGGCCTGTAACCACGACAAGAGGGCATTCTCTACATTTAGAGGAGTTTTCCTCATCAGCACCGATGGGAAATCTTTACTGTAAGAGCAGTTACACGACAGAACTCTGCCAGAGGAGATTGTGATGGTTGATTCGTTGTACAAATTTAAGAAGGATCTGGATGCCTTTCTTAAATGTAAAAATATCGCAAGCTATGGGTACTAGATTACCAGAGATGAGAAGTTGATCCAGGGACTTATCCTTTTTGGGTATTTGACATCTGCCTCATAGGTATTTTTTTTTTTTTGCCTTACTCTGGATTGACATAGGATTATAGATTGGGTTTGATGGACATGTGTCTTGATCCAACTTTATCAACTATGTATGTAACTATGTAGTAACTAGACAGAGATGCCATATTAGAATATGAATACTTCACCTTGTATAATATATAATATAGACAAATATTTGATTCATCAGTGGCATGGTTTACAACTGGTCAGGGATACAAATGTTGGAAAGTGTGCATTCTCTGATAACTAACTATGAGTATGTAGTTCTCTTAGAATATGCATTATACCAGTGGACATGGGCGTAGGAAGCCCCAAAAATCTGGGGGGGACAGCACGTATGGGGCCCCTGTGTCCCTGCCCACCCTCAAGCCACACCCACATCTCTCCACCCCACCCCAACACCCCCAAGTGCCAAAAATCTCTCTCCCCCTATGGACCAGTGGGTCCAGTTTAAAAAAAAAAAAAACACACACACACACAAAACAAGACACTTATACTTACCTCCATCCGTCACAGCGATGCAGGCCTCCTCCGGCCTGTGTCCCGCGCTGTACGGCTCACAGACGGCGCGATGACATCATCGCGCCGCCTGTACCAACATCTGATAGGCTGCAGGCCTAGTCCTGGCAGCCTATTAGAGGAGCAGGGAAGGGAGATGCCTCTCCCTCTCCTGCTCCGCAGCACAGCCATCTGTATCGCTGTCCTGGAGACGGCGATACAGATGACTATGGAGATGAACGCTTGCACAATGGAAGCATTCATCTCCCTGTACCCCGCCACCGCCACACACATTGCACTGCCGCTGGGGGGGACTTTTGCATACCCGTCCCCCCCCCGCATTATTTCCTGGGGATCCGACCCCCCCGTCCCCCCCGCTTCTTACGCCCGTGCCAGTGGATCTCAACCTTTTCACTCCAAGTACCCCCTAGTGACACAAAGATGTTTGAAACGAGTACCCCCAAGGAATCGAACTGTGATTAATATTAAGAAAAAAGGCTATTCTCACTCTGTTGTCATAGGCTCTGTTCTAAGCCTCTGTCAGCAGTTCCTTCAGATTTGAAACAAAGAATAATGCAGCTTGCAGAACTAATCTTCCTGTCAAAATAACAGACACCACATTAGGATCCATGAGGGATAACTTACTATTTAAATTACATTCTGTACTACCAAACATACAGGAGAACACATCACTTCATACCTCATCTCCTCCATTCAGACTAGTCCACCATGATGAAGTCTTTGAGCCATGTCTCAGTTTGTCATACAGACATATAAGGTACCTACTTTTCCATCATCCTTCCTCTTTCTGAATACCTCATCCTGCCACCCCCAATTGCTGTGCCCCCCAATACTATACTGATGAAACAGATAGTCCCCCTGAACATACTAGTACCACACAGATATTGCCTCTTTCAATACTTAAGCGCACTTAGCAAATTATGCTCCTGACAGTAATAATGCCGTAAACATAGTGTCCTCGAAAAATATTTGTGCTAAGCTGATATTGTGCCAGGGTGCTCCCATAGTAATAGTGCTCCCAAAAGTCCCAACTATAGTAATAATTCTCTCCCAGAGTACCATTAATAATAATAGTGCTCCTACAGTGGGTCCAACAGTAATAATGTTCCCCATTGTGATCCAGAAGTAATAATGCCCTCATACTGCCAATAATAGTAATAATGTCTGGTTTTGGATTACACATACTGTCCAAAATAATCCCATATGAAAGTACCTAACCTTGAAATATCCAACAAACTCCTCTGGCAAATCTAAAATTTTTTCAACAGTATGATGCTACAGTGGTAAATGAGTGAACTTTCTAAAGGTGTTTTTACACAATGCATTTTTTGGAAAGACATCACTGCAGGTTTTGATGCAGGTTTTTAAGCCAAAGGAATGGGAAATATAAATGAAGGATTTAGGGCTCATTTACATGGGCAGAACATTTTTACACGCGCTCATTCCCGATAACGGGCCTGTGATAACTCACAGTGTGAATAGGAGTCTTAGACCTGGAAAGAAAGGGTATACCTAGACTAAAATGGCATTAAACATCAGAAATAGAACCCTTTCTGTGTGTAAACTATCCACTGTGTGTGAATCTGTCTTAGGTTGGGTCTACAAAAACATAGTTCCCTCGCGGAAAAATTCATTCAGACGTCCGTAGTGTTTTGCGGACATCGCCGGCACTTTAATAGATCATTCCTCTTCTTGTCCGCAGCTGCTGGCAAGAATAGGACATGCTCTATTTTTTTCTGGAGCAGCGGACCAGAAATGCGGATGCGGACAGCACACTGTGTGCTGTCCGCATCCTTTCCATCCCCATTGAAAATGAATGGGTCCGGATCCGTTCTGCAACGTTGCGGAACGGATCTGGACTCATTCTACGGACGTCTGAATAGACCCTAAGGCTGAGTTCACACTTCAGTTATTTGGTCAGTTATTTCCATCAGTGATTGAAACAATATAGCAATAACAAATGACAAGACAGATGCACACTGCGGTCTTACTAAGCCCTCAAACTGATGTTAAAATTGAGAAATAAGTCAACATGTCCTGCTATGGAGGACATGTCTAAGCCCGGGCACCACGCCAAGGTTTCTCAAGTAGCTCGGGACCTAACACTCACCTACCTGTGCCGTATGGGCAATACCAGGGGCTAGTGGGCAAGATTACAGGTAATGTATAGGCCGACTGACAGCAAACTCCTCAGTTACCTCCAGCATGTAACCATGCCTGCAATGGGAGGAGGGAGAAGGCTGCGAGCCCCACCCAAGACTGGCTGATATGGCCCAGGCCTCACAGGTGCACCTAAATGTAGCCTGTGGATGGAAAACAGGCTACATTTACATGGGAGTTTATACACCTCCAAAAAATTCTATATACTAAACAACTAAAGGTGGCATGAAGCAGGATGTGCTCAACCCAAAAATGCAGTTGTGCATATATATACAGGGGAGCAGATCCTGCACTTGCGGCCCGTTGCTAATGGCGATCCCCAGCAAAAATACATACGGTGGAGGATGCCCGCAGCGGACCACAAGTACCACAATAGACATCCTACACAAGATGGCAATTGTGTGGATGTGATAAATAATTTAACAATATAGCAATAACAAATGACAAGACAGGTGCACACTGCGGTCTTACTAAACCCTCAAACTGATGTTAAAATTGAGAGATTAGTCAACATGTCCTGCTATGGAGGACATGTCTAAGCCCGAGCACCACGCCAAGGTTTCTCAAGTAGCTCGGGACCTAACACTCACCTACCTGTTTAGTACATCAGTGATTGAAAGACAAAACCAGGTTTGGTTCAAAAACACAGAACAAGTGCAAATCTTTCCATTATACTTTATCTCTGTGTAGGCTTCACCAGGGCCGGACTGGCCTACCGGGATACCGGGAAAATTCCCGGTAGGCCGGTAGCCCTGAGTGCCGCACGGCCGGCCGGCGGCCGCAGGCACACTGGGCTCCAGTGGCGACGGAGATGAGTGCTTGCATTGCGCTCATCTCCGTGCGGAGCAGCAGCAGAGGAGGGAGAGGCGTGACCTCTCCCTGTTCCTCTGATAGGCTGCCAGCACTAGGCTGACATCTATCAGGCGCCAGCGCGTGAGCATCGCGCTACAGCTCGAGACACAGGCCGGAAGAGGCCTGCATCGCATCGCTGGAGGTAAGTATAAGTGTTCTTTTTTTTTTTTTCTTGGGGCTACTGGCAGCACTAAAGGGGCTACTGGCAGCACTAAAGGGGCTACTGGCAGCACTAAAGGGGCTACTGGCAGCACTAAAGGGGACTACTGGCAGATAAAGGGGCTACTGGCAGCACTAAAGGGGCTACTGGCAGATAAAGGGGCTACTGGCAGATAAAAGGGGCTACTGGCAGATAAAGGGGCTACTGGCAGATAAAAGGGCTACTGGCAGATAAAGGGGCTACTGCCACTTAAAGGGAGCTACTGGCACATAAAGGGCGCTACTGGCACATAAAGGGGCTACTGGCACTAAAGGGGCTACTGGCACTAAAGGGCTACTGGCACATAAAGGGGCTACTGGCACATAAAGGGGCTACTGGCACATAAAGGGGCTACTGACACATAAAGGGGCTACTGGCACATAAAGGGGCTACTGGCACATAAAGGGGCTACTGGCACATAAAGGGGCTACTGGCACATAAAGGGGCTACTGGCACATAAAGGGGCTACTGGCACATAAAGGGACGGCTACTGGCACATAAAGGGACGGCTACTGGCACATAAAGGGACGGCTACTGGCACATAAAGGGACGGCTACTGGCACATAAAGGGGCTACTGGCACATAAAGGGGCTACTGGCACTAAAGGGACGGCTACTGGCACATAAAGGGACGGCTACTGGCACATAAAGGGGCTACTGGCACATAAAGGGGCTACTGGCACATAAAGGGGCTACTGGCACTAAAGGGACGGCTACTGGCACATAAAGGGGCGGCTACTGGCACATAAAGGGGCGGCTACTGGCACATAAAGGGACGGCTACTGGTACTAAAGGGGGCTACTGGCACATAAAGGGGCTACTGGCACTAAAGGGACGGCTACTGGCACACTGTTATGGGGGCACTGTGGATGTCACTGTTATGGGGGGATCTGTGGATGACACTGTTATGGCGGAATCTATGGATGACACTGTTATGGGGAATCTGTGGATGACACTGTTATGGGGAATCTGTGGATGTCACTGTTATGGGGCGCTGTGGATGTCACTGTTATGGGGCGCTGTGGATGTCACTGTTATGGGGATCTGTGGATGACATACTGTTATGGAGGTACTTTCACACCTGCGGCATGGCTATCCGACCTATCCGGGCTGTTCACCCTCCTGATCCGCCATGCCGCAAGTACCCGTGCACTGCCGTGCTGCTGCTCTGTCCCCATTGACTATAATAGGGGCAGGTGACGGAGCTATGGCGCAGCACGGCAGAGATCGCCGGACTAAAAAGTACTGCATGTCCGACTTTTTAGTCCGGCGATCTCTGCCATGCTGCACCATAGCTCTGCCCCTGCCCCTATTATAGTCAATGGGGACAGAGCAGCAGCACGGCAGTGCACGGGTACTTGCGGCATGGCGGATCAGGAGGGTGAACAGCCCGGATAGGTCGGATAGCCATGACGCAGGTGTAAAGTACCCCCATAACAGTATGTCATCCACAGATTCCCCATAACAGTGTCATCCATAGATTCCGCCATAACAGTGTCATCCACAGATCCCCCATAAGTGTGTCATCCACAGATCCCCCATAAGTGTGTCATCCACAGATCCCCATAACAGTGTGTCATCCCCAGATCCCCCATAACAGTGTCATCCACAGATCCCCATAACAGTGTGTCATCCACAGATCCCCCATAACAGTGTGTCATCCACAGATCCCACAACAGTGTGTCATCCACAGATCCCCCATAACAGTGTGTCATCCACAGATCCCCCATAACAGTGTGTCATCCACAGATCCCCCATAACAGTGTGTCATCCACAGATCCCCCATAACAGTGTGTCATCCACAGATCCCCATAACAGTGTGTCATCCACAGATCCCCCATAACAGTGTGTCATCCACAGATCCCCCATAACAGTGTGTCATCCACAGATCCCCATAGCAGTGTGCCTGCCCTGCGCACTGAGGACAGATTGAAAAGAGGGGAAGATCCGTGGAAGCAAGCAGAGGACAGCACAGCAGAAGATGGAATAGGTTCTTTTGTAAGTAAATTATTTTATTATAAATGTATCCCTGCATACCGCAATACTCTCGTATTTTGAATATATATACACATACATACACACGCTCGCGGCGTGTGTGTTTGGGGCTGGTATGCAACTTTTTCCGGGGCTGGTATGCAACTTTTTCCAGGGCTGGTTTTTATCCCCAGTCCGGCCCTGGGCTTCACTGCCAGTTTTGGTTCACAATCGCTGATGGAAATAACTTATCAAATAACTGAAGTGAGAACTCAGCCCAAGAATGGTTTCCAAATTGAAAAGATAAAGGAAAGTTTTATCATTTTCTTTTCCCACACTACAGTTGAGAAAACCTATTTGCAGCCTAAAGACCCCAGAATCCACTGCTGTATCTTGTAATAAGACATCTATAGTACAAATGGCAGCAACGGGAGCAAAGACTGTGGCCATAGTGCTAATGAGAGTCATAGCCACCATTCAACTTCAAAGCCTTAGAAATAGTGCCACCTATCGATAATTGGAATGTGAAATCCTAAGCAGGAACCATAATAACTGTGTAACAGGATCTGTTCATATAAATAGGGACTCCTGTGACCAAACTGGTTGACCTGGACGGTCCGGTACTGTAATTACCTGTTTCACATTGTCTATGTGAGCTTTAGTGAACTTGACAAATGGACACTGGTACAGTGATGGGAGAGAAAGAACTGAGCAGGTGTCCTGGCAAAGACAAAAGACTCGCAAAGCTGTCACATTCTGTCTAGAATCATTTCCGCAGAATACACAAAACAACTCAGCTTCCTGCGACAACTACAGTAAATCTGTTCTGTATAGGTGCTGTAAAGAGTAGTGAACTGCATAAATAACAATTGCCTATTGTAATGCATCGGCAAAGAAAAGCTATAGCATGACCAACCCATATCCACAATTTATTTCACTGACCAATGTGCATTAGGCTATGTTCACATCCGTGTTGGAGGCTCAGTTCGGGACCTTCGTCACACAATTAGTTAAAAATAGCAGAGAAAAAAGTCCTGCATGCAGGACTTATTTATCCGCTTAAAAAAGTGTTCTCCACAACGGAAATGAACGGATCCCATTATAGTCAATGGGGTCTGTTCAGCTCTGTTCATGTCAGTAATGTGCCGAATCCGACATTTCCACTGTCTCTGTTGTTGATAATGGAAATAACTAACGCTGATGTGAAAGAGCCCTTTTTGACTAGATGCTGATGAACCTTTCATATCTGAATAAAAAATATCACATCAAGTGAGTGTAACTTCCCCATTATGACTGTACATACATATATATATATATATATATATATATATATATATTATATATATATATATAGTTATAGAATACATTGACATTGAGATACTTAAAACATGCAATACATAAATAATGCTATAAATAACAGATATAAGCAGCAGAGACACATCACACACAGCTCATATATAATACAACAGTCATTCTTAGCTCATATGAGCCTAGTCCTTTTTAACCAGAAAATCAATTGTACTGCTGCGTCATAGTGACCAACATGCGCTTCGTCAAAGTTCTGAGAACAACTGTAGAAATCAGTTCCAGGAATTTTCTGATTATACATGTTCTCAATATTTGTTTTGACAAAACTGGTAATTCATTGTGTATAATACTTTTCTGATTGCAGTAGATATGTAACTATAAGGCCCATGATGGGTTTTTCCGCATCCAATCTGCATTTTTTGCAGATTGGATGTGGACCCATTCATTTCAATGGGGCTGCAAAAAAATGCGGCATCATATTTTCGCATGTCCGTCCCGCAAAAACATAAAACATGTCCTATTCTTGTCCATTTTGCAGACAAGAATAGACATTTTGGCAATGGGACCTATGAAAATTGTAGAATGCACACAGCCAGTATCCCTTTTTTGCGGATCTGCAGTTTGCAGAGCGCAAAATACACACAGTTGTGTGCATGAGGTCTAAAGGTCAAAGGTGCTCTTACACTAGTCTAAAAATGTGCCATGTGAGCGCCTTTAGCCTGGGGTAGTGTATCAGTATGCAACTTTTGGCTTTTTTGAGGTGTTTTATTGGTTTGAAGCCATATTTTGTGGCAAATGTGCAAAATATTGCATGCCATTTGTTCAGTTTGTGGAGCAAACTACCTACATGTAAACTGCCAGGCATGGCTAAAACCACCCTAACAATGGCACAAATATGCCATAAATGTGGTGTAAATGTCTATAGTACTGATAAAGCAGGCAAAATCACTCCACTTTTCTGTCCATTGCAATTGATTCAACTAATAAATGTTGCAACTTTTAAAATTATCCCAAAATCCTCACCACATAGGGGGTGGTATAGCATACTAACCGCATACCAATCTAGGGATTGCCTGGCTTTTTGGTACATTTAGCACAACCTTGCACAAAGACTTCATCACCCTAACACCATATTGACCTGTGCCATTTGGAGTAAGACGCAGGCCTTTTAATAAATGTTCCTATTTTGCGCATGTGCTGGCATAAATTTTTTGTGCAAAATTGCAGGTGCACAAAATTTGTGATTTTTGTATGCCAGTATGTAGCATACCATCTTTAGTAAATATTTAGTAAATATGCCCCATGTGGCATGTAATGGGGCATAACTTTTTTTTTTCATAGATTTGTGCAGAATCCATGAGATTCTCAGTGTCTTTATATAAAATTAGAGAACACAGAGGCAAAGTATGGAAACATTGACAATACTACTCATTGGTCTACCTCTACCGTATTAAAGAACATAAATTAACTTGGCTGCATATATCTATTTAGTGCTGCCCTCATGTGGCAAAAATAAGGAATTACATAGTCAGCAGTGATAACAGTCAGTGGAAGACAGGTTTTAATTTACTAATTCCATTTTTCCACAACCAGATTATTGATACAATGCACTCAATATGCAGTTTTAATCAATGTAGTGCAGACATATGACTTCAGAGTTCAATCTTGGTTTCATCAGATGAGTCCTGTTTCTCAGAGGCTTTAGATGCACTTTTGCAAACTCCAGGCAGGCTTTCATGTTTCTTTTAGGGCTCTTTCAGATAGCTGTATGCTGTCCGCAAAAATGCGGATCCGTTTTTTTGTGGATATTTCACTATGTCCACAAAAAACAGATAGAATTCCATATTTTTGCAAACCCGTAGACTTCAATGGGGCCATGTCCTCATTTTTACTGACAAGTAAACTAAAGGACATGTTTCATTTGTTTTGCGGAGCTGTGCAATGGAAGAAAAGGGTCCCATAGAAGTGAATGGGTCAGCATCTAATCCGCAAAAAATGGATCCGCAGCATGTGGCCGTCTGAATGAGCCCTTACTGAGGAGAGACTTTTTTTAGGCCACTCTGCCATAAAGCCCAGATTGGGGGAGTGCTGCAGTGATGGTTTATCTTCTGGAAGTTTCTCCCATGTGCACACAGAATCCTTGGAGCTGAGCCAGAGCAACCATTGGGTTCTTGGCCATCTTTCTTACTGACTTCTTTTTGCCCTTAGTTCGGTGGGGCGGCCAAATCTAGGAACAGCCCTGGTGCTCTTGAGAACTTTCAGTGCAGCAGAAATTTTTGTACCCTTCTCCAGATCAGTGTCTCCACACAATCCTGTCTTTGATCTCTACAGACAATTCTTTGCTCCTCATGGCTTGGTTTTTGCCCTGATATGCATTATTAGATTGAGACCTTAAAAACACAGGGGTTTGTCTTTCCAAATCAACTAAATTTAGCAGAGGTGGACTCCAATCAAGCTGTAGAAACATCTCAATGATGATGATCAGGAGAAATGGGAGGCCCGCAGAGCTACATTTCAAGTGTCATAGCAAAGAGTCTGAATGCTTGCAAAAATTTTAATAAATTAACAAAACTTTAGGACCGCAACATAATAGAAGGAGAAAAAGTGAAAAGGTCTGAAGACTTTCTAAATGCATTGTATGGGACAGTGATGGCTAACCTCCGACACCCCAGCTGTGATGCCATTTTGCTGCCTGCCTTGACCTCAGACTTGTTTCATGGATATGCAATCTAGTGCCAAGGTTTGGAGTAGCCCCAACACTATGAGTCTCCCGGACACCACAAGGTGTCACCATGTGATGCTGCTCTCCGGAAGGGATGGTAAGGCGTGGTGGATCCCTAAGCGAAATAAGGCCAGAAAGTCGGGGTCTGCAGTTGATCAGTGCACTTTTTTACTGGAGGAACTCAAGTACAAAACAATACAGTCGATGCACTAAATTGGCTTCTTCTGTCTCCTCCTGGGCAGAAGAACGTTTCTTCCTGAGGAAAGGCTGGTATCCTGGCCAAATGCTGGTGGCCCAGGATCTGTGGCTCAATCATCCGGCTGGCTCCCTGGTCAACTGACTGGTAACCTGGGTCCAGGGCAGTTTCTAGGGAATTTTGACAACACCACCACCACCACCACTAATCATGCCTAACGTGACTTACGGGCGACGTCTCCACAGATTTCAATTTCTTCACTTTCCATTTCTTCTCAGTTTGTTTTCTCATGCACAGACGTCTTCAGTCAGGGGTGCGCAGCCTCCTCTACCACAAAAAAAAAAGACACCACTATTAATAAATGGCACAGAGTCAAGGAGGTCTGTTACTGATTTTGCATTAGGGACCAGGGAATTCAGCTTATTCCTTTGACTTGTTGTTTCTGTCCGACCACCCCGGCCCTCTATAACAAATAACTCCCCTTTAACACCCTGTAGTGTGCCCCCCAATATTATACTGCAGAAACAGATACACCGCCTGATAATACTAGTACCACACAAAGACCCCATATAAAATACCCTCCCCCCCTTTATGTGCCAGAAGTGCCTCTCCATGCTCCCCCCCCCTTTATTTGCCAGAAGTGCCTCTCCATGCCTCCCCCCCTTCATGTGCCTGTAACAAGTATAAAAATGAAAAAAACACTTTTACTTACCTCCAGCAATGTGATGCAGGCCTCTTCTGTGTCCCGCGCTGTAAGGCTCAGGCGGCGCGATGACGCCTGAACCAGCCTCTGATAGGCTGCTGGAACTAGGCCCGCAGCCTATCAGAGGAACAGGGAAGGGAGACGCCTCCCTCCCCTGCCGCAGCACAGTACAGCCATTTGTATCTCTGCCCTGAGGACGGCGATACAGATGACTATGGAGATGAATGCTTCCACAGTGGAAGCACTCATCTCCCTGTGCTCTGCCACTGCCACATCCGGCACCCCTCATATCAACATCTTCTGCTGGTCACTCATTCAGTCGGGCAGAGTCTCTCCTACAAAGCACTGGTCCCTATTTGCAGAGGAATAGGGGCTCTGACTGCACTCCTTATATACAATTTCTAGCTGAATTAGAACCTTCTGGTGTGAGGAGTGGAGTGGAGAATCCCTACATAAACAGAAACAATACTTGTAACAGAGCTTCAATACAAGTCTATAGAAATGAATAAGCAGTTTTTGCAGGCGTTAACAAGTCTTCAGACATAAACAATAAACAACAAAGCTAAACCAGACACTCAGAAGGTCAGTGTGTCTGTTTTTTCCCTCCAAAGCATTGCATAGGTAGAAAGTCATACAGTCTTTAACACCTTAAGGACACAGCCCTATTTCACCTTAAGGACCAGGCCAATTTTTCAAAATCTGACCAGTGTCACTTTATGTGGTAATAACTTTAAAACGCTTTTTCTTATCCAGGCCATTCTAAGATCGTTTTTTCGTCACATATTGTACTTCATGACAGTGGTAAAATGTAGTCAAAAAATTTCATTTTTATATATAAAAAAATACCAAATTTACCAAAAAATTTGCAATTTTCCAAGTTTCAATTTCTCTACTTCTATAGTACCTAGTAATACCACCAAAAAAGTTATTGATTTACATTCCCCATATGGCTACTTCATGTATCGATCATTTTGGAAATGCCATTTCATTTTTTGGGGACGTTACAAGGCTTAGAAGTTTAGAAGCAAATCTTGAAATTTTTCAGAAATTTTCAAAAACCCACTTTTTAGGGACCAGTTCAGGTCTGAAGTCACTTTGTGAGGCTTACATAATAGAAACCACCCAAAAATGACCCCAATCTAGAAACCACACCCCTCAAGGTATTCAAAACTGATTTTACAAACGTAATTAACCCTTTAGGTTTTCCACAAGAGTTAACAGCAAATGGAGATAAAATTTCAGAATTTCGTTTTTTCCAGTAACAAAGCAAACAACAAAGCCAAACAAAACTTTATATTTATTCCCCCGATTCTGTAGTTTGCACGAACACCCCATATTTGGTCGTAAACTGCTGTATGGCCAAACGGCAGGAAAGGAACGCCATATGGTTTTTGGAAGGCAGATTTTGCTGGACTGGTTTTTTGACACCATTTCCTATTTTAAGCCCCCTGATGCACCCATAGAGTAGAAGCTCCATAAAAATGACTCTATCTAAGAAACTACACCCCTGAAGGTATTCAAAACCAGTTTTACAAACTTTGTTAACCCTTTAGGTGTTCCACAAGAGTTATTGAAAAATGGAGATGAAATTTCAGAATTTCTATTTTTTGTTACCTTGTCTCAAAAAAAGTGTAATATAGAGCAACCAAAAATCATATTTACCCTAAAATAGTACCAACAAAATTGACACCTTATACCGTAGTTTCCAAAATGAGGTCACTTTTTTGGAGTTTCTACTGTAGGGGTGCATCAGGGGGGCTTTAAATGGGACATAGTGTCAAAAAACCAGTCCAGCAAAATCTGCCTTCCAAAAACCATATGGCGTTCCCTTCCTTCTGTGCCCTGCCGTTTGGCCATACAGCAGTTTATGACCACATATGGGGTGTTTGTGCAAACAAGAGAATCAGGGCAATAAATATTGAGTTTTTTTTTGGCTGTTAACCCTTGCTTTGTTACTGGAAAAATTGATTAAAATGGAAAATTTGCAAAAAAATAGCTGTTTTGGGACCGCTTGTATTTTTTGTTATTTACATCATTGAACTGATAGGTTAGATTGTGTGCTATTTCTATAGAGCAGGTTGTTACGGACGCGACAATACCAAATATGTCTACTTTTTTGGGTTTTTTGTTTCAGTTTTACATAATAAAGCATTTTTGAAAAAAAATATTTTTTTGTGTCGCCACATTCTGAAAGCCATAGTTTTTTTAGTTTTTTTTGGGCGACTGTTATATGTAGGGGATCATTTTTAGCGGGATGAGATGGCGGTTTGATTGGCACTATCTTGGGGTGCATATGACATTTTGGTCGCTTTTTTTCACTTTTTTACATTTTTTTTTTACCCAGACCCACTTGGTTCTTGTAGATCCAGTGGATCTGGTGTCTGTATAATACAGTACAGTACACTATATAGTGCACTGTGCTGTATTTTTTACTTTACCTTTAGCAAGTCTATTTAGACTTTTAGTATCATGGAGAGCAGGACGCTTCTGAAAGCGTCCTGCTTCCATGGCAACCATCACCCGCTGCCATAAGAGAGCAGCGGGTGATGGAAGGTGAGGGAGGGGAGTTCCCTCCCTCTGCGATCCCATCCTGTCGGGGGGGGTGCAAAGGCACAGTAGCCCCCCGATGGGAGAGGGAGGGAGCTCCCTCCCTGTTAACCCTTCCATACCGCGGTCCGTACAGACCGCGGTATGGAAGGGGTTAAACGGCTGGCATCTGATCAAGCACAGATGCCAGCCGTTTCTATCAGAGTGTCAGCAATGTGCTGACACTTTGATAGATCCACTAGACACCAGAGAATATTACAGAGGAGGCGGGCGGGGGATCGCAATCGCCCGCATCCTGCACTGCCTTCTGCCAGAGGATAGGACATCAGAAAAAAAACTCTCGGAAAACCTCTTTAAACATATAAATGCAGTTCAACAATATGAAGCAGTATAAGTGAAAACACAAGTTAACCCTTCAAAGTGCAATAAAGGAGGGAGTTGATGGCTTTGCATAGCAGCAATAAGGGAAAATGTCCACAAATGTCCATAGCATAAAGTAACCTTGCTCCAGGGCACTACACACATACTCTGCCTACTCTGATCTCTACCTGTTTCCTCACTATGAGTATTGCCTGATCCCTCTGAGCTTCACACAGATATCTCTGACCTCCCTGGGTCATTTGCCAACCACACTGGGGCTGTTCCAAGAGGTAGTGGCCTGGTGGATTCCCTGCAGCAAATACCAGATCCCTGTATAGGAGTTAAAGGGTGAAAACTAGGGGACTGCCAGGATGACACCCTTAGGTCTAGCCAAAAGTAAAACCGGTTGGTGGCACTGGGGTTTTACCCACTGCCCGTGGCACTCAGTATTCATGTCATCAGTAATATATTTATTTGGAGCAAAGTAAAAAACTCATTTGTAAAATTTCTAATGTGTTTCAGGGTCACAGCCACAGGCTCTTGGCTATACAATACGAGAAATGTATGAGTAATGACAACGCCCCTGTTGCTCCTAGAGGCTAATTTGCATATATTAAAACTTCATTTTTCTCAGCAATGTGGACACATATGAACAAGGGACCAACACAAATGTCTTCAGCTGCCAAGCGCACATGTAAAAGGTCAGCCAGTTTCATAGGCACAAATCTGCTGACAGATGCCCTTTAATGCCTATTCTAAGGATAGATGATCAATATAATAATCTCAGATGACCCCTTTAAAGGTATCATCATAAGTTACAATATATATATATATAGAGAGAGAGAGAGAGAGAGAAGAGGGTAGTTTTGTCAAAAAAGGCCCTGTCATTTCTTCCATCATGCCCTTTCCATGACTTGTCAATGCCCCACTCCTGTGCTTGCTAACAGTGTTATTTCTCACACCCATCACATAGAAAAGAGAATGCAATCAACTAGGGCCAAGTGCCCTCAGTAGCCAAGGGTCCTACTGGACTTGTGGGCTGCCTCTATGGTATATTCCACTGACTTCACTTTTTCAATGCTCTGTAATTGGTTGAATAACTCATTGGTGACTGGTTAGAAGCCTCTTGGTTCTTCCATTGGTATAAACATTTCTTCTCTGCACATAACAAAACCACTTAAGTAAAGAGGCCGTAAGTAAGGAAGCACTTCCAAAACATGTATAAATCTGCAGTTTTGCTGTATATGTTTTTAAGGGATTTATAATATGGAATAAAGAAGATTCTCTACCATACTGGTTTTTAGTAACGTTTGTGTAAAGGTTCTAGCTTATTACTCTCTTGGACTCCAACCATTTCACCAGAAAAAAAATATATCTAGCTTGGTCATTTCATATAACTTGAATTTTCTATTTCATCTATTTTACAGATTGGGAATCCATGCAGAGGCAACTGCTGCACAACAATTACATGATTTTACTATTTCATGACGAAAAGTGACAAGTATTGCTTAACCCTTTCTTTTACTGTCCACCAATAGCATCAAAGAATACAAACAGTAAGAAAATAATACCATAGTGATAGACCACTCCCATAACAAGTCCCAGTATAATAGTCAGCACCTCCCCATAAAATTCCTCTTTCTTTGGAGATGCGACACCGAACTAGCAAAAAGGAACCAAAGAACAGTCCAGAACACTGTAGAACCAACCATCTCGAAATCCAACCGGAAAATTATCAGGAAACATCAGTAAACTGCGACTAAACTATCAACTGGTGACGAAGCGTCCACAACGAGGTATCCTTTGAAGCGGCACCCAAAGTCCTGGGAGGAAGCGAAGTCTCTATACAACACGAACAGCGCAGCATCAACCTGTAAAGATATAAAAACAGGAGCCCAAACGTTAAAGCGGTACTTAAACCAATTGCTCCTGCCAAGACAAAATGTATTTAAAGTTGAAACAACACAGTGCCCATAATGTCAAACTAAGACACACTAGGGAAACATAGCATTAACAATTCAGATGCACATAATGGGCCATATTGTGCAGAGTTTTATACAATACTTTACAACCTGAGATAGAAAACAACGGAGGGAGGGGGGTGGGACAATACTCGCCTCCATGTCTTTCATAAAATCATGACTTTTCGTCATGAAATAGCAAAATCATGTAATTTTATGTCAAGACACGGAGGATAACAGAATAGAAAACATGTGGCGGAGGCCGAAAGTAGAATTCTCTGAAGGTGGATACGCTAGACCAGTCCGCCATCCTCATGAGGTCTTCGAGACGTGCTCCCGAAGCCACCATGGATGTGGCTGCTGCCCCTTGAGTGGAGTAAGCGGTGAATATGGATATATCCACGCCAGCCAGTGACATCACCCACTTCACCCAACGAACCAAGATAGTGCTGGACACCGGGGTGAAGGGTTGACGAATTGAGAGAAAAAGCTGAGGGGACAAGACTGAATGATGGGCCTTCGTATGGAGTTCATATTCCGTCAAACAGGTCACTAGACATAGCGCCGGGAAGTTGGAAAACTCGCATACGAGACCGAACGGATATTTGTCTTGGTGCGTCTAAAGATGTTAAAAGTCACTCAGTCCGGAGTGAAAGACCTCGCATCGTAATCCAGGGCCCAAATATCCGAGACCCGTTTGCAAGAAATGAGGCAGAACAGGGAAGCGAATTAAGAGGCCAGGAAGTAAACAGTGACAAGATGCAGGAAGCATCCCACGTAGCTGAGAATCGAGGCCTGTGGGGACGTGATAGGCATGAACACCAAGGGGTGTTGGCCTGCTGGACAGCCGTCGATACCCTGGTGAGCCGAAGAGATGGCTAACCTAAACAGGTTAATCATGTGGTATGCCCGACCAGCCTCGAACAACGAAGTGAGGAACTGGAGTATAGCTGTCACAGGTGCCGAAACAGCATCCAAGTCCCGAGCCAGGCACCATCCAGACCAAGCTCTCCAGGCTGCTCCATATGATCGTCTAGTGCCGGGAGCCCATGCGTCAGCCAAGAGGCTTCGAGTTG
The DNA here is from genome assembly GCA_033119425.1 of Bufotes viridis. Classification (NCBI taxonomy): domain Eukaryota; kingdom Metazoa; phylum Chordata; class Amphibia; order Anura; family Bufonidae; genus Bufotes; species Bufotes viridis. The sequence continues at coordinate 531,820,466 of CM065589.1, read as the reverse complement.
CGTCCGAAACTCCTTGGATTTCCCAGGGGTCCTCGAGATCCTCCATGTGAGTAGCAGCAACGACCCATTCAGTAGGAGAGGGTGTCATTGGCCCAATAGACCCAGCAGGAGATCCTGGTAGGCTGGCAGAAGTCTGGGTACATCTATCACCAGTTACAGGATCTGTAGGAACCATGATTGGACAGAACCCAGGCATATGATGTGATGTCTAACCAGGCTTGTAAAAAATGACGGAGTCTGCCCTCTACACATATATTGGAAAAAACTTGAGGTATCTGTAATTATACCGTAAGGCCGTCTGGAACCGGGGTTCTCTCTGAAGCTTCTGGAGCGCCATGGTCTTTCACGAGAGGGGAAGAAGGGGGATTGGTGTCTCGCCTCCTGGTAGAGCATTTTTTGGTCGTAGGAGCCTTGTCCCAATCCGTGGGCATGGTAATTAGACCGGCCGGACAGGCGGCCCCTGACCCTGATGGCCCTCGTAAAGACCCGTCCCTGAAATACCCTCTTCATAGAGGATTGAGCCTTGTCCAAAGCTGTAAAAGCACCTACAAAGCACCCCAGATCCTTTATAAAGGATTCCCCAAACAATAGGCCCTGGGTGTCTTTGCCCGCCTCAGTGAGGGTGAGGTTAGCCAGTTTGGGCTTGTTTTTAAAGAGTATGGCTTTCCGCTGTTCTATAGACAGGGAGGTGTTCACATTGCAAGCTATGCAGATCGCCCTCTGTACCCAGCCACGGAGTTCCTCTGGGTCGACCTGTCTGTTTTCGGCTCTGGCTAGGTCAGCCAGGTCAAAGAATTTGGCCAAAGGGCCAAAAATGTCCAGAAGTTTGTCCTAGCATGACTTCAGCGCGGAATCCAGACCCTTGCGGGGATTCCATCACATCTTGGAAAGAAATTGGGTCATTTTGGGATCCACAATGGGGGTCTCACAGACTTTACTGGGAACCAGGGGTCTAGGACATTCTGCCCTGAGTTTATTGCGTGCCACCTTGCTTAGGGGGCGCCGTACCCAGATCCTTGCCACATGGTCCGCTAGGAGCCATTGGGTGATGGAGAGCATACAGGTCGAACATAGGTTCTCCAGAGTCCATGAGGGCGGAACCCTCAGTAGCAGGGGAGTCACTGTGGGAGCCACTCATTACCAAACCTCATAGGGTAGGGGCAAAAGGGTCAGTGTCCTGCCTGCCATTCTCATCATTGGAGCCACATACGGTCTCTGCATCAGCATCCTCACCAGAGTCTCACATTTGAGTCCGAGTCACTCTCTTGTTGTGCTCTAGCACATATTCACTGCCATGCACGTTCTGCTTTTCATGGAAATGCTCTCTTGCGTCACATATGCACGTTGTCATGGGTGGAAAAAGTCACACCAGTCGTATTGTTTCTGGAGGCAGTAGGGCTTAATTGCCTGGGTTGGGCCGTAGCTTTTCTTGGGATATCCCTTGTAGGGCTTAACTCAGAATGCGGCAAATGGGCGTGCTAATAAGGCTTGCGAGATAGTCTGGGAACGGGCGGAGGACATGGATCCCATGGGTGCCATAATGGCATTCGAATCGGAGCACTGTAGTGCCAGGGATTGGGCATCATCAGGTACCGACCTAGGGTCACCTGCAGATGAGGGGAGCTTGAGTTGGCTGGGGGGGTTATCGAAAACATGGGGTAAATCCATTTCCCCAGGGAACAAGAGGGGTGGCAGGCACTTTGGATTAGGGCATAATAAAATCGCTGGGAAATTTTTCCCTGCTGCAGGGATTGGAACGGTAAACTAGCGAGAGGGATATGACTGACTAGCAGGAGTTAATCACCCCAGTCTAGCTACCTTTTAAAGGGTAGAGATATGGAGATCACCAGGGCCCAGACCGGTAGATAGGAAGAGGACACGAGGCATAGCCAGAGACTGAAGACAGCATGTCACGAAAATAGCTGCCGGAATCTCACGATATTCGCGGCACTTTCTGAAATTTAGAATATTGAAAATAACCCGACGGACATAAAGGAGGAAAATTCGAACGCGAAAAAGGGCGAACAAGTCTGTAAGTCAGAGGGACTGACGAAAGAGAAGGTTACGTGAAGAAGAGCCGCAATAGGTGCAAAGGGCGCCAAGGAGAAGGAGCAAAGGAGAACAGCCAGCCTGAGAGGAAAAGGCAAATGGAGGAAAGATAAGGTAGAGATAAAAATACAAAAGGAGGTCTGGGACCCTGGATCCAAGGAATGACCTATGCAAATAAAATCCACAATAGGAAAAAGAATAGAAACAATAAACAATAAATGTATGAAAAAAATAAATTAGACATGTACTTATCTGTTTGGTAGCAGCAAAGAAAGAGAAATTGTATGGGGTGGTGCTGACTATTATACTGGGACTTGATATGGGAGTGGTCTATAACTATAATTTTATATAAGTCTTTCACATCCAGAGACATTGATAGAAAAGGATGAACAGCACACCAGCATTGATAAAGACGCCATTAAATGAGCCTGAACATGGATGGCCAAAATAAATCTACATTCTTTCGAATCCCAATAAGTGTTGAGTGAAGGAAAACTGTGATTCTAAACGAATCCTAATTTTCTTGCGCTTCGTGGTAGCAAATCAGTTTTCCTAAAATGGCTGCTGTACGTGTTAGAAAGTGAAAGTATGTGGAGAGGAGACAAGCAGGGGAACGCAAGGCTACCCATAATGCCATGTTGCCAGCCAATCCGCAGATAGCCATCCCATGTGATGTCACAACCCTATAATACCCTCATCCTGCGTGGACTCCACCATTGTCCTTAAAGCTTTGAGATGTGACAAGTGCTCATGTGCTAGGGAAAGTGTTGCCGAAAATTATTAATAGAAGAATATTGGAGAGGGAGAGTGCAGGGAGAGTGCAAGGAGACTACAGGGAGAGTGCGAGGAGAGTGCAGGGAGACTTATTCTGCGTCAGTTTTATTTATTTATTCCTACATTTACTTATTCCTATGTCAGCCGTAAACTAAGATATGTACAGTGATACCTCGGTTCACGAACGCTTCTGTTCACGAACAACTCGGTTCACGAACAGAAAAGTTCGTAAAAATATGCTCCGGTTCACGAACTCCGCCTCGGTTCACGAACGCAAGCCGCGGCCATTTTAATGCTAATTTCAGGCTGTCACATGGTCGGGACTTCCTGTAGGAAGACCGTGGAGAGAAGAAGCAAGAATAAGAGACACAGAAAGAAGTACTCTGCAAGCATTATAAGTGATTATACTGTATTTTATCACATACAGTACATACTGTACACAGAAAGAAGTACTCTGCAAGCATTATACAGTACAGTAAGTGATTATACTGTATTTTATCACAGTTAGCAGTGATGCCATAAAATCCATTATGCAAAAATGGAATGAGTGCCATGATTTCTTTGAAAAGCACCACCCCAACATTACTGTCACAAACAGAGTGTTAAATCTCATGAATGATAATGTGGTCTCTCATTTCCGGAGGGTTATGCAGCGCAGAAAGAGACAAGTGACATTGGACAGATTTTTCAGACAAACTGAGCCTGCAGCTAGGAGACAAAGGAGAGGAAACCCCTGAAGAAGATCTCCTGATGTCCTTATGGAGGGACTCTCCCCAAACAATAACTGCCTCCCACCTTACTGTCCTCTCTTAATAAATAACTACAGTATACTGTACTTTACTAATGTGTATTGTCATTTGTTTCATATTTTTGGGCTTCAAAAACCCCCCAAAAAAAGTCAGCACGGATTAACCGGATTTACATTGAACCCTATGGGAAAATGTGCCTCGGTTCACGACCAATTCGGTTCGCGACCAGAGTCAGTTCACGAATTAAGTTCGTGAACCGAGGTATCACTGTAATTCAATACCAATAACATGGGAGCCTATTATTCTACTGCCAGCGTGCCAACCAATATCATCCAGTCTGCACCCCTTAGGAGGGCAAGGTTAGGATGACCTTTTTCATCTTTTGCTGCCTTTACTTTTCCAAATCATCCTTCATCAAGTCTCCAAGTCCTAGAAATGTCAGCATGATGCAGAAAGAGTGTAGGACCTGTATGTTCCTGATGACATAACCTTGGTATTAGATGATGTTGAAAAGCAGGAAAGGCAGATGGCAGAAGAAGGGCTTCCACCTGTAGGGCAGGAGAACGCTGGGGTTGGAGAAGTGGGTATGCCAGAGCTGATTAACCCCTTAAGGACCGGGGGTTTTGGGATTTTTGCGTTTTTGTTTTGCGCTCCCTGCCTTCCAAAAGCCATAACATTTTTATATTTCCGCTCACATAGCCATATGACGGCTTATTTTTTGCGGGACAAGTTGTACTTTTTAACGCTACCATTTATTTTTGCATGTGATGTAGTGGGAAACGGGAAAAAAATTCCAAATGGGGTGAAATTGCAAAAAAAAAGCAATTTCACCACAGTTTTACGGGTTTTTAAATTACAACGTTCGATTTGCGATAAAACTGACTGGTTAATTTTATTCTTCAGGTCAGTACGAATCCGGCAATACCTAATATGTATAGTTTTCTTGCGTTTTGATAGTGAAAAAAAATTAAAAGTGGGAATTTTTTTATTTTATTTTTATGTCGCCATGTTTTGACCCCTATAACTTTTTTGTAATTATGCGTACGGAGCAGTGTAGGGGCTCATTTTTGCGGGAAATCTGAACTTTAATTGATACCATTATGGGGTGCGTATGATGTTTTGATCACTTTTTATTCATTTATTTTTAGGAAATGAAGCGTCCAAAAATGGCGAATTAGCCATTTGGGCGCTTTCTTTCCGTTTTTATGTTTACCGTATGGTGAATATTTTTAATACTATTATAGTATGGGCATTTTCGCACATTGCGACACCCATTATGTGTAATTTTTTATTTTTGTATTTATTTTATTTTCATTTTGGGGAAAGGGGGTGATTTGAATTTTTATATTTTTTTATTTAATTTTTATTTTTTAAACTTTTTTTTTTTTTTTTACCACTTTCTTATAGTTCCCATAGGGAACTATAAGATGCAATCATCAGATTGCTATTCTCATATATTCAATGCAATAGCATTGGAATATATGAGAAAATGCATATTTCCTATGGAGCCTATTACAGTCATAGGCTCCATAGGAATACTATGTAGTACCCTAGGTTTCATTCACAGAAACCTAGGGTACTAAATGCATGCTCCGGCTCCCCTTGTGGCCATCAGGAGCCGAGCAAACCAGTGAAACTTTCGGTTTTGCGCGATCAGATGCCGTGGTCAGGATTGACCACGGCATCTGAGGGTTAAATGTCCGCGATCGGCATCGCTGCCGGTCGCGGACATGAGCTGCGAGTGTCAGCTTGATGAATCAAGCTTTTACCCGCAGCTCGAGGCGCCCGCTCCGTGCGGGAGCGGGCGCCATCTTTAAAGTGTGGACGAAGGGCGTACATGTACGCCCTTCGTCCTTAAGGGGTTAATATTCTGTGTTTACTGTCAAATAACCTGCAGGAGTTTGCAGGCCAGAACAGCAATAATATGCATATTGTCCCTCCAACCTAACCAGCCAAACCCCATACCAGCAACATCCTCTGCTTAAAGGTGCTGGACGGCCATTAACAATGAAGAAGGACTATACAGTGCAGTCTTCATTATTACATGAAAGGCAACTATGGGTTAATTGGCCGTGCGGTTCTTTTCCGCTCTGTGTGGTCGTACCCTAAGTCAGATTGGGCTTGGTATACCTGATTTATGGTGATTCATGACAAATGAATTCTGATCTAATCAAATTTCTCGGCAAACTTCAGCGAATTTGCCGAATCAAATTTTTCAAAACTTCACTCATCTTTAATCACAATGATGATGAGATGCCGATTATTGTTTTCTATGAAGATTGAACCTTCGCATCTGGATCCCAGTGATTGGCACTTATTACATGTTGCAGCAGATGGTGCTGCAATATTCCAGTTGCAACAGTTGAACAGCCGCATCATGATCAGCATACCCCTTGAGGTGGTTGTGCGGGCACTTGTGCTCATGCCATAAGCAGGCCGATGGCTTTTTTTCTGATTGCTGGTGTACTCTGCCAGAGGATATTGCAATGGTGAACTCACTAAAAGAGTTCAAGAGGGGCCTGGATGCATTTCAAGAGTGTGATAGTAATTATGGAGAATGGCTGTTGATCCAGGAAGTTATTCGGATTGCCAGATTTGGAGTCGGAAACTTTGTAGGTTAATATGCTGAACTGGATTGCCGTATGTCTTTTTTCAGGCCCTTGGGATTACAAAGTAAGAAAAGTAAAGAAATAAGAAATAATTTCAAGTCAATAAACAAAAACACCAAAAAGGAATTAAATACAAGTAAAATATAGAATCTAAATATAATAATAAACTGTGGCAAAATTGCTTTTTTCCCTGAATAAATATTAAATGCTAATGTATGTGTTTAAAAATGGCAAACCCTACAGTACAACTCACCCCTCAAGTCCTCATACAACTATAAACAAAGCATTTTTAAAAAGCTCTGACCTCTGGATTGCAAAGAAGGAAAATCAAATAAATTATTCATTTCCTCGCGGGCGTTAAAGACTTGATTTGACAATCTACCCAATTATTCATTTCCTCACAGGGTTAAAGACTTAATTTGACAATCTACCCATACTTATCTATTTATTTCTGCAAATTCCTTATAATAAAAAGTTTATCCAACAAACTTCCTATCATTGTATGATTGTCAACTGTTAGACATTTAAACACTAGATGGCGCTCTTTGAACACTCAATCACATACAAAAACATTCAGTAGTACGGAAAGCCTCACACTTCCAGAAACAGACTATTGTATTGTGTTGGGCTTGGTTCACATCTGCATTGAAGTACTTAGTCAAAAAATTCATGATGCCGGACACCATGACAGAAACCTGACAAACCACTTTAAAACTTGTAACCAAACTCGGGTTTGGTTGCAAGGTAGCAGTCGGAACTTTAAGCTGAGTTCGGTTCCAAGTTTGAAATAAGTTTTCAATTTTAAAAATCAACTACCGAACTTATTCAACGAAGTCACGTACAACTTCGCGAATAAGCAACTTCGGCTCGTCGGAGCCCATACATTTTAATACTGTATGGAGACGAATCTCCGTACAGTATAAATCCGAAGTTTTACTAACATATAATATTCTTCATCTCTTTGAAGTGATCAGCCTCAAAAGTTCTTTATTCCTTATTCATTTTGTGTATATAGTATTCTGTTTATAAGAATAAGTTATTCTTTATGCTAAAAATTAGACAGTTAAAAATGCTATTTAAAATAAACATTTTTTAGAAGCTTAGAATACAGAGGCATCTTGCTAATGCATCTTACCATTTTGCTAATGCCACCTTTTGGAAGCATCCCCCTATAAGTCCAGCTTTTCAACAGCCAAGTCGAAAACAACTCAGCAGGGGTTTACCAGGAAGAAGCAGCTGCTTTGGGGCCTGAACTCAGAAGGGGCCCACCCAGGAGGAGGACTAAAAGATTTTATTGTCAGGGTCCCCTCAACAGTATTATACAATTACATTACATATAGTGACACTCTAGGAAACAAACGGAGCTGCTGCGAAAGCCATCTTGACTAGCCACTGAAGTGGTGGTTGCACAGGAGGAGGGGGTTGCAAAGAAGTTTCTGGGGCGGGGGGGCATTAAAAAAATTGTGGGTAGGTTCGTACAAAAATTTGCTGTGGGGCCCAGTCAGTTCTAGCTAGTGAGGGCCTCTTACACAGTATAATGACCCCAGTGCCTCCTCCATACAGTATAACCCCCAGTGTGGGGGACACTGGGGGTCATTATTCTGAAGGGGGGGGGGGCGATTTAGGGTCATTATTCTGAATGGAGGGCCACTGTGGGGTCATTAACCTGTGTGGAGGGCCACGGGGGGGGGGGGTCATTATACTGTGTGGGGGGCCACTGGGGATTTTTATACTGTGTGGGGGGTCACTGTGGATTTTTATACTGTATGGGGGCCACTGGGGGTCATTATACGGTGTGGGAGCCACAGGGGTACATGTAAAATGTAAAAAAAATGCCACAAGGGGGCCCACTGAGATTTATCACCCAAGGGCCCACATGAACCTGGAGCCAGCCCTGCTCTGTGTTGTGTCATTCCTTTATTATTTCTACTAGATGTTATGAATGAATTGCTAGCAGTCTGCAGTAAGGGTACAGAGGGGTGGTAACCAGTTTGGTGGGGGGGTGTTCCTGCATCGACACACTCTATCCAGTCAGTGCTGCCATTTTCAGATTATGCAGGCACACACCCCCATCTGGTTACCACCCCTCTGTACCTTTACTGCAGACTGTTAGCAATTAATTCATAACTTCTAGTACAAATAATAAAGGAATGGCACAACACAGAGCCATAAGAATAGATGCTCCAGAAATATTATTACATGGGGAATGCATGAAGCTATTAAAACAGGCGTGTCAGGAGAGGTGAAAGGTCCTCTTTAATGGTATCATCTTGGCGTACATATGATTTTTTTAATCACTTTTTATTCCTTTTTTGGGGGGTGTACATTTTTTGGGGGGGTTACAGTGTACATTGCACAGGAAAAATATTTTTACATTTGAATAGTTCAGACATTTTGAGGGGCAGCGATACCTGATATTATTTATTTTTATTATTTATTTTTGTTTGTAAAATTGGAAAAGGGGTGATTTGAATATTTATTCTGCTGACCGCTTGTCCCATAGACAGCAATAGATTACTTGATTACTGCCCCTCTAAATGATACCTGGTACACACAGAAAATTATTATAGTTTAATATCTCTACCTTTCCTTTGTCTTCTACAGTTATACTCCCATGGCCAGGGCTAGTATTATCACATTTATTTATTTTTGACATTTCTATATAAAGGTTTTAGGGATTTCTTTTAATGTTGTTAGCAATTTGTTATTCTGTGGCTAATGTAGCCAGCCTTCAATGTTTTAGATGTTTTTGTCTTATTATGTTCAGTACATCCTTTTTTAGCCACATTTCCTTTTATTCCTTGACATTTTTTTAAACGTACTACAGGATTCAGATAATATATCTTTAAAAACTCCCCATTTATCTTAAGTGTCCCTATTTTCCAAGTCCCAGTCTATAAGACTGAGCTGTTCCATTAATCGACTAAATTTATCTTTTCTAAAGTTCCAGGTTCTTGTAGCTCCTTCTTGTAGGACCTTATTGAATATTATATTGAAGCATACCTAATCATGGTCACTGTTGCCTTAGCCCATGTTCACATCTGCCCTGTGAACTCCGGCAGTCTGTTCCGGCGGGAGGACCCCAAGACTAATGACATCTCCAAGAGCTAATTGGAGTGAGGTGTCAGACAACTGGAGTCCAATCAATGAGATGAGATTGGAGGCGTTGGTTGCAGCTGCCCTGCCCTATAAAAAACACACACCAGTTCTGGGTTTGCTTTTCCCAAGAAGCATTGCCTGATGTGAATGATGCCTCGCACAAAAGTGCTCTCAGAAGACTAACGATTAAGATATATACTGGAGAGTGAATCTGGATCGCACATCCTCAACACTATGCTTTTGATATAATGACTGTCTCAGCATAATTATCTGGCATATCCGTCCAATTTGTAATACATTGTATGCTGTGCATAAGAGGCATTAGTATACAGTTTGATCAAAGAGCATAGGCCCACTAACCGCGACAAGGTTGCCTCTACAAGTGGGAAACTACTCTAACCTATAAATGGCGCAGCCATGCGCGGCGACCACCGGCGCCCCAGCACCACACCAGCAGCAGACAGCGGGACCCAACTGTGCAGCAAAGCCTCCTTGGCTCCGGGACCCACCGCCCCACCAGCACAGCACTGAGGCAGCAATGGCAGACACGCAGTACTGCACCATGTGAACGAGTGCAAAGAGCTCACCCAGTCACGACCCTCAGGAAATGCATCTGAGAGATAGTAGGAGTTTATAAACCCCTTGCAGCTAAGGCTAATTAAAAACACCTAGTCCAAATGGGGAGGAGTGCTGATACCGGAGGAGGAAAAAGAAAATAAGTAATTACAATATATACTGGAGAGTGAATCTGGATCGCACATCCTCAACACTATGCTTTTAAGAATTGTTGACTTGCATAAAGCTGGAAAGGTTTATAAAAGTATGTCCAAAAGCCTTGCTGTTCATCAGTCCATGGTAAGACAAATTGTCTATAAATGAAGAAAGTTTAGCTCTGCTGCTACTCTTCCTAGGAGTGGCCGTCCTGTAAAGATGACTGCAAGAGCACAGCGCAGACTGCTGAATGAGGTGAAGAAGAACCCTAGAGTGTCAGCTAAAGACTTACAAAAGTCTCTGGCATATGCTAACATCCCTGTTAGCAAATCTACAATACATAAAACACTAAACAAGAATGGATTTCATGGGAGGATACCAAAGAGGAAGCAACTGCTGTCCAAAAAAAACATTGCGGCACGTTTACAGTTTGCACAAGAGCACCTGGATATTCCACAGCAGTACTGGCAAAATATTCTGTGGACAGATGAAACCAAAATTGAGTTGTTTGGAAGAAACACACAAAACTATGTGAGGAGAAAAAGAAGCACAGCACACCAACATCAAAACCTCATCCCAACTGTGAAGTATGGTGGTGGGGGCATCATGGTTTGGGGCTGCTTTGCTGCGTCAGGACCTGGATGGATTGCTATCATCGAAGGAAAAAGGAATTCGCAAGTTTATCAAGACATTTTGCAGGAGAACTTAAGGCCATCTGTCCACCAGCTGAAGCTCAACAGAAGATGGGTGTTGCAACAGGACAACGACCCAAAGCATAGAAGTAAATCAACAACAGAATGGCTTAAACAGAAGAAAATACGCCTTCTGGAGTGGCCCAGTCAGAGTTCTGACCTCAACCCGATTGAGATGCTATGGCATGACCTCTATTGCTGAACTGAAACAGTTCTGTAAAGAGGAATGGTCAAGAATTACTCCTGACCGTTGTGCACGTCTGATCTGCAACTACAGGAAACGTTATTGCTGCCAAAGGAGGTTCAATCTGCACCTGTTCTGTGTCTTTGACTCGCACCTGGTATTGGCTCACAATACCTGATGGAGATAACTGACCAAATAACAAGACCAAGGTGTGAACAAGACCTTACAGTGAAAAGGCTAAAGAGAGATGATGTGGCATTCTACAATCAGCTGCTGTGGTTGCAACCGCTGTCTGTGCCTACAAGGTTCTGTCAGACTGTTAGTCCAATATTTCAGGATTTGTGGCCCCACTTTTAATTTTGCCCAGGGCAACACTTGGTCTAAAACTGGCCCTGCCACCAGCATCTGTCTGAATCTGCTGCTGTCCTCTTCCCATCCTCCCTCTCTGTATGTATAGAGGGTGACACCGTTCCCCTCTAGTGGTGGCTGTGGATATGACTTTTTAATACTGTACATCATGCAAGTACATACAGTAAAGGCAGTATCCTTATTAAAGCATAACGATTTAACCCTTTCTTTTGCGCTTTACAGTGTACTGAGACTCTGGAGCAGGATGCTGTAGTGTAGTTGCACCTGTACTGTTAATTGTTGTACCATACTGTTATTCAGTAGAGAACTGAACATGTCTAAATACATGTATATTAAGCAAACACAATCACAATGTAAAAAAAATGCATATGTACATCTGTCAATATACAAATATATCTCACATACAAATAATAAAGCTGCGCTCGTGTGAAACAGCCCTAACACTAACAGAACTGCCTCTCCTGGACTTGACTAAGCCTATAATATTCAGGGCAGTGTAGGAACCAGCTACATTTATACTCTGCTCAGAAGCCCCAGATGGGTGTTGCTCAGTCTAAAAGAGGCGCTACCCTCAATATATATTACAAGAAAATTTAGACTAGCACATTCATAGCTGGTTCCTACACTGCCCTGAATATTGTAGGCTTAGGTAAGTCCAAGAGAGGCGGTTCTGTTAGTGTTAGGGCTCGTTCACACAAACGTTTTTTGCGTTCCGTATACGGGCAGTTTTTTGCATTCAGTATATTGCATGTCCGTATATGGAACCATTCATTTCAATGGGACCGCAAAAAACAAAACAAATGTATTCAGGATATGCATTCCATTTCCGTATTTCTGTTTTTCGATTCCGCTACATTTTGAGTCATGTCCTATTATTGCCCGCAAATCACGTTCCGTGGCTCCTTTCAAGTCAATGGGGCTTCATGTCTTCCGTATCCGTTTCGTTTTTGCGGAAGCATCTATTGAAAATGTTATGCCCAGCCCAATTTTTCAATGTACTTACTGTCAAAACATTATTATATGCTTCCGTTTCCGTTTGTGATCTGCAAAAAACGGATCACAAATGGAAACAATACGGAAACGGAATGTAAGCGGAACGGAAATGGAAACACTATTAATACCAAAAACGTAAAAACGGATCTGTTAAAAAAGGACCACAAAACCATATGGTCGTGTGAACGAGCCCTTAGAGACCCATCTGCAGAAGCCACCTTGACGCCTGGTAGATGGACCCGAGACATGTTTGATCAAAAATGTGCGCAAAGAGCTTCTATTTTTTTCATTTATAGTAGGTATAATACCATTTTATAAGATTATAGCTGGGCACACTCAAAGGATCAGGTCCATATAGAAAGGTAAATTTAATAATAAACAAATAAAATCGCAAATAAAATCAATATGAGTAAAATTAGCAATACTACACAAGAATTTGTAAACATCAAGTGCTCTTATCCTTAAATGAATGACAAAAAATTCCGGCAATAAATGGCTGATGAACAAGTGTTATCCCATTAAGGTATGCGTAAATGATTCCAAATAGTTACAGTCTGGTGCTGATAGTGCGCTAATCGTATGGATCCTGTGAAAGTTAGGGTTGCAAATTGATAAAATAGTGCTATACCGGTATATCAGTTGCTACCATAAATATGCAGCGTTAAAGTCTATATGAGACGTACAGTCATAGAGACCTTACTTTAGATCCGCATACTGGAAGATCTGTGAGTGGAAACTGTTACATAGAGATCCCCTTTGTTTGGATATGTCCTGAGCAGCGTCCGCTCTGTTTAGTATGTGGCGGTGTCCCGTCACTGCTATTAGATAAAGTTCAAAGTTATAATACAGGGTAGATCTTACCCGAGCATAGGGTGATGAACTTCCTTTGTTGCGTTGTTCTCCCCTCGGTATCGGGGTCTTCTCTGTAGTGGCAGGTCTCGGTCGGCGGCGTCTCGTCGGAGTACCACGTGTATCTCCTTTCTTACCAGCACGCCTTAATTAAGAAAGGAGATACACGTGGTACTCCGACGAGACGCCGCCGACCGGAGACCTGCCACTACAGAGAGAGACCCCCGATACCGAGGGGAGAACAACGCAACAAAGGAAGTTCATCACCCTATGCTCGGGTAAGATCTACCCTGTATTATAACTTTTGAACTTTATCTAATAGTAGTGACGGGACGCCGCCACATACTAAACAGAGCGGGACGCTGCTCAGGACATATCCAAACAAAGGGGGATCTCTATGTAACAGTTTCCACTCACAGATCTTCCAGTATGCGGATCTAAAGTAAGGTCTCTATGACTGTACGTCTATACAAGACCCCCAGCGCTGCATATTTATGGTAGCAACTGATATACCGGTATAGCACTATTTTATCAATTTGCAACCCTAACTTTCACAGGATCCATACGATTAGCGCACTATCAGCACCAGACTGTAACTATTTGGAATCATTTACGCATACCTTAATGGGATAACACTTGTTCATCAGCCATTTATTGCCGGAATTTTTTGTCATTCATTTAAGGATAAGAGCACTTGATGTTTAAAAATTCTTGTGTAGTATTGCTAATTTTACTCATATTGATTTTATTTGCGATTTTATTTGTTTATTATTAAATTTACCTTTCTATATGGACCTGATCCTTTGAGTGTGCCCAGCTATAATCTTATACTTTCAATATTGGTTTACAGGGTGTGGTTTACCAGCTTGGTGCACCTCATCTGATCCCACCTATCCTAGTGCGACTTGTTGTTTCTCCTCATAATACCATTTTAATTTAGAATAATCCCTATTTCACAGTTTTATTGATTGTATGTGAGATTTTGTGCTGCCATACCTTTTCTTGTTTGCTTTCTGTACGCTCGCTTTATGGATGTGCACCTGCGACTACGAATGTGCTTTGTCTATATTTTTTTGTAGTATATATTGAGGGTAGCACCTCTTTTAGATTAAGTACTCTCCACCCATCTGCCAGGGGCTTCTGAGCAGAGTATAAATGTAGCTGGTTCCTACACTGCCCTGAATATGGAAGGCTTAATCAAGCTCAGGAGAGGCAGTTCTGTTAGTGTTAGGGACCCATCTACAGAAGCCACCTTGACGCCTGGTAGATGGGCCAGACACACGTTTGATCAAAAATGTGCACAATATACAAAAATGCATTCTCCTTGCTTACTCAAGGGAGCACCATAAATCCTGCAGCTTTCTGCCCACTAATCAGCATGGCTCCCTCTCTACTGGATCAGGGAGAATGCATGCAGGACTTTTTTGTTCTATATTTTTTATGAAATTTGCAATGGAAGCCCCGAACAAAGCCTCCGAGGTAGATGTGAACGTAGCCTTAGTTCTTCCTGAAATTCCTACATGAAATTTCTATGGAGTGACAGCATGCATGTTTCTACAAGACATCTGTTCCAGAGCTGCAGTCGTCCTCTATGGCATCACATAAAGCTGACCATGCATTAGTAATTGACAGCCATCTTTTGATCGACCACTATTCTAGATTGCAAATGTTCAAAAATATGTTTGCAAGAAAAGGTTATGCATACAAAAATCCCTCTGCTCTTTGGAGATAATGGTAAAGAATTTTTCCTAGAAAGCGATGTATTTTTATTATTAACATGCATATCCCCTTGAAGTTCTATGTCACTAAGCTAATAAGTTTGTCCTTCCTAAGCATGTAGATCCGGTCCAATAGCTTTGAAGGAAGGAAGTTATACAACTGAAAACAAGCTACTTGAAACTTGGCGTGTGTGTACAAATGCATTATGTTAAATGTCAAGAATGCCTTCTTCCTTTAGAGTAGAGTAGAAGTCAAACCTCAGTCACAACCAACTGAAACACATTATAACAAACAATTGCTACAGACATTTCTGGACATCAGGGAGAGACACCACTGGAGGCTATTTAACCCCAATTGATCTTGTTCTATTTATCTTTAAAGGGCATCTGTCAGTAGATTTGTACCTATGACACTAACTGACCTGTTACATGTGCACTTGGCAGCTGAAGGCATCTGTGTTGGTCCCATGTTCATATGTGCTCGCATTGCTGAGAATAATGAATTTTTAATATATGCAAATGAGCCTGTAAGAGCAACAGGGGCGTTGACGTTACTCCTAGAGGCTCTGCTCTCTAAATCTGCCATGCCCTCTCCATATTGATTGACAGCGCACATGCAACAGGTCAGACAGTTTCATAGGTACAAATCTGCTGACAGATACATGGTAACATGATCAGGTTTTCTGATGCAGTTTAGAAGCCACAACCAGGAATGAATACTCTCTCTCCTTTTATGATCCACTCCTAATTTCGGCATCTAAAACTGCATAAGGAGACCTGACAGCAGTGCCGTACCCCAAAGAATGTCTGTCACAGTATGTTTAAAAGCATTACTTTGGAATTCCATACAATTCACTCTTTTTTCCTAATACATAAGGAAATTGATTAAAGCACACCTAAAAGAAAGGGCACACCAAAAAATGTCGATGGTGTCCTCCATTAACCCCATCCTATTCTCTCCTAAATAGCTGTTTCTCTACCATTTAAGACAGAATTACTCTTTTAACCAGTCTACAACAAATGTAGGGACAAAATTGCAAGGAAAAGAATGAAGATGTGCAAGCTGAATGTTTATAACTCTCCTAGCAGTACGGTATATACCTGGACCTTGGTCCTAAGATGATGCCAATAAGTGAAATGCTCTATTTTTCTGATCTTCACCTATAGCAACTCATATTCTTCAAAGATTTATAACATGATAGACATTAATGGGATCCAAGGAAATTAAATTCAATAAATACTCTGTCCTTCTAAAAGAGACCAGAGAGGAAACACCTGGGACACAACACCATACAGCTAAGATACAGTGATCCCTCAAGATACAATGGGCTCAGGATACAATATTTTCAACATACAATGGTCTTTTCTGACCCATCGTCAGTTGAAACTAGACTCAACATACAATGCCTCAGACTCAGATCCAACCACTTCTCTGATATAATAGCTGCATTAGTTGATAGTTATCAGCTATTCCTGACTGTTATATGTAAGGACTTGTTTTATCTGTTTTAGTTATCTGCTTATTTTTCTTAAATCTTAATTTTCTCTTACCATCGATAACTTTTGGGGCTTTGGAACCGATTACTCAAGTTACAATGGTTTCAACATACAATGGTCGTCTTGGAACCAATTAATATTGCAACTTGAGGGACCACTGTATAAGCAAGAGCATTCTGGGAATGAAGCCTCTAAGAGAGAATAAAGGCTTTTGGCTCCAAATGTGCTCACAGCTGATTACAGCAAATACCACTGATTTGGGTCTATTAAGGATCAGCAATTGATCCTATTTTTCCTTTAAAAAGAAATTGTGATCTTTCACAATCACCAATGAAACTCTCTGCTTTCAGATATTACAATTCAGTTGAAAACTGTGCCACAAAATAGATACTTTTCTTGCCTTTATTTCCCAAATTTATAAGGAAGTTGGTTAATACACAGCTAAAAAATCAATGGCCCCTTCTGTTAACCCCTTATAGCCATCCTATCCTCTCCATCTCCGATATTATGTTTTCTTTGCCATTTAAGACAGAATTACTCTTTAACCAGTATCCAACTAATATAGAAAAACAATGACAAGGCAAAGAATGAAGCTGCTCAAGCAGAATAAGAATAAGCAGAATTTTGTAACACTCTTATTAGTATATGACAAAAGAGTTTCAATGCACTTAGGGCACTTTCACACTTGCGTTTTTGTTTTCCGGCATAGAGTTCCGTCGTCGTGGCCCTATGCCGGAAAGAAACGCTTCAGTTACAGATAATACAACCACATGCATCCGTTTGAACGGATTCGCTTGTATTAACTTGAACTTTTTTTTAACATTGACAAGACGGATCCGTCATGAACTACATTGAAAGTCAATAGAGGACGGATCCGTTTTCTATTGCGGCAGAACGTTTTGCTCCGCATCCCAGGACGGAAAGAAAACCGCAGCATGCTGCGGTATTTTCTCCGTCCAAAAGACGTTCCTATACTGAACGGAAGACATCCTGATGCATCCTGAATGGCTTTCTCTCCATTCAGAATGCATGGGGATAATCCTGATCAGTATTCTTCTGGCATAGAGCCCTGACGATGGAACTCTATGCCGGAAAACAAAAATGCAAGTGTGAAAGTACCCTTACCTAGTCCTTGGTACTAAGATATTGCCAATAATTCAGAAGTGATGTCCTCCATCATTCTGTTTTTTACTAGTGATGAGCGAAGTATTGTAGTATTCAATGCAAGGAAAGAATTTTTTTTTTTTTTCAAAGGTTTTTATTTACAAAGTAGTAAAAAAAAAAGTATAGATCTTGAAGAACCAAGTGGGACCTGGTAAAAAAAAAAAGTAAAAAACATAGGTGGTACAAGGCTTAGACGTTTAGAAGCAAATCTTGAAATTTTTCAAAAACCACTTTTTAAGGACCAGTTCAGGTCTGAAGTCACTTTGTGAGGCTTACATAATAGAAACCACCCAAAAATGACCCCATTCTAGAAACTACACCCCTCAAGGTATTCAAAACTGATTTTACAAACTTTGTTAACCCTTTAGGTGTTCCATAAGAATGAATGGAAAATAGAGATAAAATTTCAAAATTTCACTTTTTTGGCAGATTTTCCATTTTAATAATTTTTTTCCAGTTACAAAGCAAGGGTTAACAGACAAACAAAACTCAATATTTATTGCCCTGATTCTGTTGTTTACAGAAACACCCCATATGTGATTGTAAACTGCAGTATGGGCACACGGCAGGGCGCAGAAGGAAAGTAATGCCATACAGTTTTTGGAAGGCAGATTTTGCTGGACTGGTTTTTTGACACCATGGACCATTTGAAGCCCCCCTGATGCACCCCTAGAGTAGAAACTCCAAAAAAGTGACCCCATTTTAGAAACTATGGGATAGGGTGGCAAGTTTTTTTGGTACTATTTTAGGGTACATATGATTTTTGGTTGCTCTATATTACACTTTTTGTGAGGCAAGGTAACAAGAAATAGTTGTTTTGGCACCGTTTTTATTTTTTGTTATTTACAACATTTATCTGAGAGGTTATATCGTGTGGTATTTTTATAGAGCAGGTTATTAAGGACGCGGCGATACATAATATGTATACTTTTTTCATTTATGTAAGTTTTACACTATGATTTCATTTTTTAAACAAAAAAAATCATGTTTTAGTGTCTCCATAGTCTGAGAGCAATAGTATTTTCAGTTCTTGGGCGATTATCTTCAGTAGGGTATGATTTTTGTGGGATGAGATGATGGTTTGATTGGCACTATTTTATGGTGCGTATGACTTTTTGATCGCTTGGTATTACACTTTTTGTGATGTAAGGTGACAAAAAATTTCTTTTTTTACACCGTTTTTATTTATATTTTTTTACGCTGTTCACTTGAGGGGTTAGGTCATGTGATATTTTTATAGAGCAGGTTATTACGGACGCGGCAATACTTAATATGTATAGTTTTTTTATTTATGTAAGTTTTACACAATAATATAATTTTTGAAACAAAAAAATCATGTTTTAGTGTCTACATATTCTGAGAGCCATATTTTTTTCAGTTTTTGGGCGATTATCTTAGCTAGGGTCTCATTGTTTGCGGGATGAGATGAAGGTTTGATTGGCACTATTTTGGGGTGTTTATGGCTTTTTGATCGCTTGGTATTACACTTTATGTGATGTAAGGTGACAAAAAATGGCTTTTTTTACACCGTTTTATTTTTTTACGGTATTTACTTGAAGGGTTAGGTCATGTGATATTTTTATAGAGCAGGTTTTTACGGAAGAAGCGATACCTAATATGTATACTTCTTTTATTTATTTTACTTTAACACAATAACAGCATTTTAGAAAAAAAAAATAATGTTTTAGTGTGTCCATAGTCTGAGAGACATATTTTTTTATTTTTTTGGGCCATTGTCCTATGTAGGGGCTCATTTTTTGCGGGATGAGATGGCGGTTTGATTGCTACTATGTTGAGAGGATACGCCTTTTTGATAGCTTGGTTTTACACTTTTTGTGATGTAAGGTGACAAAAAAAATAAATTTTTATACCATTTTTATTTTAGTTTTTTACGGTATTTACTTGAGGGGTTAGATCATGTGATATTTTTATAGAGCAGGTTTTTACGGACGCGGCGATACATGATATGTGTAGTGTTTTTTATTTTATTTTAATTCAGTGATATGTTTTTTTTATTTTTACTTTTTATTTTTTACTTTTTAACTTTTGTTTTTGACCTAGACTCACTTGGTTCTTATAGATCCAGTGGATCTAATGTCTATCTAATACAGTACAGTACACCATATAGCGTACAGTACTGTATTTTTTTTACTTTAAATAGTCTAATCAGACTTTTGCCTTTAGCAGAAGTCTGATTAGACTTACAGTGCCATGGCAAGCAGGATGCCTCTTAAAGCATTCTGCTGCCATGGTAACCATCACCCGCTGCCAGAACAGAGCAGCGGGTGATGGGGAGGGAGTGGGGCTCCCTCCCTGTTAACCCCTTCCATACAGCGGTTCGTACGTATCTCAGCATGGAAGGGGTTAAAACTGCTGACATCTGCAGCACAGATGTCAGCAGTTTTTAGCAGAGTGTCAGCAATGTGCTGACACTCTGTTAAAACCACTGGACCACCAGGTAAACATTACAGAGGAGGTTTCGTCTGCCACACAGCCCACCTCCCGCACCGCCTGCGCCACCAGCAACCACTCCCCCTGCACCCCTGCAGCCACAATATGATTGGGGGCTGCAGGGAGGGTTAAAATCTAACATTTGGGGAGCATTTAGTCTCTGATCAGAGATCGCAGAAAGCGCAGCAAACCGCAGGTCTGAATTGACCTGCGGTTTGCTGCGATCGCTGATACGGGAGGTGGGTCACATGACCCCTCTCTGGCATTGTGACAGGATGCCCGCTGAATAATTTCAACAGGCATCCTGTCCCCATTAACCCCTGCAGTGCCGCATTCTGGTGCATCATGTGTCCTTAAGGATTCGGGAAACATGCCGTACCGGTACATCATGTGTCCTTAAGGGGTTAAAAGACCACTAAACACAGATTCCAAAAAAGAAAAAAAGAAAGAATCAACCACAGCCATGCCATTAGTAGGCATGGCTGTGATGGCTTCTTAGGGCAAGAAGTAAAACGCTAGCTGATTGGCTGCTGTGCAGCCCTTCAGAAAGCGGGAAGAAATCGCCAAACAACGGACCTGAACCCAAACTTTTTTGAAAATGTTCGGGTCCGTGTCCCGAACACCGAAAAATTCGGTACGAACCCGAACTATACAGTTCGGGTTCGCTCAACTCTAACCATCATAAAAAATTGCCCCCAAAGGTATTCATAGCCTTTAAGTATTATCTTGCCCAAAAATAAAAGAATGACTGAGCTCCTCTTGGATTCTTATGTGCATCACATCTTGGGACAAGACTGTTGCTGTTTCACAAGTACAATAACAAATGACAAAACAGGTGCACACTGTGGTCTTACTAAACCCTCAATATGATGTTAAAATTGAGAGATTAGTCAACATGTCCTGCAGTGAAGGACATGTCTTAAGCCCGAGCACCACGCCAAGGTTTCTCAAGTAGCTCAGGACCTAACACTCACCTACCTGTGCCATATGGGCAATACCAGGAGCCAGTGGGCAAAATTACAGCAATGTATTAGGCCGACTCGCAGCAGACTCCTCAGTTACCTCCAGCATGTAACCATGCCTGCAATGGGAGGAGGGAGAAGGCTGTGAGCCCCACCCAAGACTGGCTGATATGGCCCAGGCCTCACAGGTGCACCTAAATATAGCCTGTGGGTGGAAAACAGGCTACATTTACATGGGAGTTTATACACCTCTAAACAATTAGATATACACAAACCAACTGAAAGGTGGCATGAAGCAGGATGTGCTCAACCCAAAAATGCAGTTGTGCATATATATATACAGGGAAGACGATCCTGCACTTGTGGCCCGTTGCTAATGCCGATCCCCAGCAAAAATGCATACGGTTGAGGATGCCCGCAGCGGACCACAAGTACCACAAGTACCTTATTATTTTAGACCCCTTCCTGTAAAAATAAATAAATTATAAATATGTATATATGTATATATATACGGTATATATATATATATATATATATATATATATACAGTGTTGTGAGAAGGCCTTCAACACAACCTTCCATACATATACAGCCTTCTGATGGTGTGGCCCAAGTGCATATGTGTTACTTTTTTGATCCAACCCCCCAGCTCCAGTGCTAAAGGCATATTTGGATGGACATTATATTCAGCGCTACCACACATGCAGGAGAATACAACATATATCATTATATCCAGTGACATTGTGACATCTCTCTTCTGCCCCAACAGTGTTATCCGTCTGCTCCTCACAATGCTATGTCCCTTGTTTTCCTCAGTGCTCTGAAATACTATACTTATAAAATAACAGTGCCATACTGATGGTCCCCAAAGTGCTTCCAAAAGTGGACAAAAGAGTAAGCACAAGGTTCAATCTACTGTGTAGATACTGTGCCTGGGTACAAAAGCTCAGGTCCCATTCAAGTGCTGGAAACTAGATGGTTAATGGAGCCTTTCATCCACTATATAGTATCCAGTGCCATTGACTGCCTGAAACAGCTGATCATTGGGGATGATCCCCATCGATTTGATATTGATGACCTATCCTGAGGATAGATCATTACTATCTATATACCATAAGACTCCTACAATACAAATCATTGATCAAGTTATGTAAGATATGTGGTGTCCTGGAGCAAGTGTACTTTGGAATATGAACATTTGCCCATATTGCTACTATGCAAAGCCACCAGCTCTGAACTTTATTGTACTTTTAAGGGTTAACTTGTACTTTGATTTATGCTGTTATGTGCACTTACTGTTTCATATTGTTGTATTGCATTTATATATTTATTGCAATATATCCTGTTCATTTGCACTGTTATTACACTATAGCTGCACTGAACTGTGGAAAGGGTTCATTTACAGCCAACTAAGAGAAGTTATGATTTTTCTACCTATATGCAATGTTTTGGAGGGAAAAACAGACACACTGACTGACCTTCTGACTGTCTGGTTTAGCTCTGTTATTTATATCTGAAGGCGTGTCTAGAAAAACTGCTTATTTATTCCCATAGATTTGAATTGAAACTCTATAAATCTACGATATACAGAAATAGCAACATTGTTTCTGTTTAGGCTTTTTTCACATCTGCGTTTTCCTTTCCGGTATTGAGATCCATCATAGGATCTCAAAACCGGAGGAAAATGCTTCAGTTTTGTCCCCATTCATTGTCAATGGGGACAAAACTGAACTGAAGGGAACAGAGTGCACCGGAATGCATTCAATTCCATTCGGTTGCGTTCCCACGCCGGTCACAAAACTGCTGCAAGCAGCTTTTTGTGTGCGTCATGGGATACTGATCAAGCCGGATCCGACATGAAACACAATGTAAGTCAATGGTGCCGGATCTGTTTTCTTAGACACGAACGTCTTCGTCAATTTAGAGATTATACAACCAGATCGGTTCAGAACAGATGCAGCTGGTTGTATTATCATAATGGAAGCATTTTTGCTGATCCCTGCCAGATTCAGGAAAAACGCTGATGTGAAAGTAGCCTTAGGCTGTGCTTTTTCACTCCACAACTCTCAATGGAAGGTTCTAGTTCAGGAGAACTATAAGGAGAGCAGTTAGAGTCCTTAGTTGTCTGCAGATAGGGATCAGTGTTTAGTAGAAGAGACTCTGCTGGTCTACAGATAGTGACCAGTGATTAGTAGGAGAGACTGCCAAACTGCATGAGTGACCAGAAGACGCTGAGATGGGGATGCTGAGCCACAGACTCAAGATTATCAGCCTGTTGACCATAGAGCCAGCCGGACGACTGAACCACAGATTCCGGACCACCAGCCTTTGGCCAGGGTGCCAGCCTTCTGAGAGAGAGAGGGACAGCTTACTCAGGCCTTTCCTCAGCACGGCACCTTCTTCTGCCCAGGAGGAGACTGGAGAAGCCAGCTCAGTACCTTGCCTATATTGTTTTGCACTTGAGCTCTTCGAGTAAAGAACTGGTTATCTGCAGACTCTGACTCTTTGGACTTATTTCCCATTGGGGTGCACCACATCTTACCATCCCTTCCAGAGAGCAGCAGCACGTTGTGACACCTCGACAGTGTTCAGCGGACCCAGTTTGGTGTTGGGGCCACCCCAAATCGGGCCACGGCACATAATGTATATGTATTCGATATTTCAGGTCAAAAGATGAACACATAGAAATTTTAAAATTTACAATCCAATAATATAGGCAGCAAAAACGGGATCCATTAGCATTCAGAATGGCTGAAATTCATGAAGATACATGATAGATAGATATAGATATAGATCTGATGAATGTGGAATAGCTAAACTCTGCTACATTTATATATGCAACATAAACTAAACACTGGATTTCTTAGTATAAATGACTATGAATTTCTTTCATGCACTTTTTGACTGGATGGACTTCACTTGCAGCATCAAGTGGTTGTACTGTCAGTAACCCACAGGTAAGACAACATTTTTCCTTTTTTTACTTATGGAACATAGAAATGTTAGCTATCTAATCCATTAACCTCTCCCCTTGCTCTCACTGATAACATGGTCAGTTCTCTGGGATCTGCTGATTTAGGATAATATCCATGAAATTGGGATTTCACAGGCCATGTAGACCCCATCTTCACACTTTGATGAGTAAACATTACATGAAGTGGCTTAATGCCATTCTTGTTTTTCTATAGAAATACGAACCTTTGAGTAACAGAAGTAGACACCAGTAACACCTTTTGAGCCCTGACGGAATATTTGCCTTGTGACAGTCTCTACTTTGATTTTAAGGTCATAACTTTTTGTTTTCTCAGAGACACTCACTTAGTAGAAAGTCACATCACCTTGTCTCATCTTCTAAAATGGTTAAGGGGTTTGTTAAATTAAATCTATATTTTTGGATTTTGATGGTCTAGAAGCAGATATCCAGTGTGAAACATCACTAAGCTCAGATATACTGAATTGTGACACTAATTATATTATATTATTATTTTCAATATTAGTTAAAAATCTTGAGTATATCATGATGATATTTTTCAGGAGACAGTTATCGGAAACAATATATATTTCCTACTAAATGTAGACTGACAAAGTTGAAATTGGTCTTTAGGTCTGACTTTTATCGTATGGAGAGCTTAAGGGCTCTTTCACACGATCGGATGCCGTGCTGATAATCTGCTGCGTGAAAGAGTGCCAAGCCCTTTTCCGGACAGCAGGACATGGAGCATTAATATGATTGATAATGCTCCGTGCCTCTCTGTGACCTTTTTACTACAAAATCACTGTGACCACTTTATCTCTCTGTGATTTTGTAGTAAAAAGATCACAGAGAGGCACCGAGCATTATCAATCATGTTAATGTTCCGTGTCTCTGCTGTCCGCAACAGGGCTTGGCTGTCTTTCACGCCACGGATTACCCGCACAGTATCTGCTCTTGTGAAAGAGCCCTAAAGGTGTTGGCTACCTTTTTTTTTTTCCCAGGCATCCTTTTATCACCAGACCTGCAAAGGGAAGCATAGTTACCTGCTCCCTGCGCTGGGTCCCAGGTCCTTCACTCCCCAGCCACGGTTGCCTCGCTTGGGTCCCCACTTTTCAACATCCATTTTGACGCCCCTGCAACCAATAATAGGCTGTAGTGGTGATCTTCGGGGGGAAGATTAATTGACATGATACAAGGAGGGTAGATCACTGCTGTGGCCTGTCATTGGCTTCCCTGTCCAGGAGAGGGGGTCTGCCAAAAAAACAAAAAAAAACAAAAGGAGGCCAACCCCTTTAAATGGAAACTGACACATTGAAAATGCATTGCAAACTGCACGCTGCATCATGTTATAGCGTTAACAGCGTGATACCAAGATGTGATACAAAATCGGTAGGCATAGTCAGGGGAGCACAGGTCATGGCAAGTGGAATTTGGACAGCATGGTAAAGGTGTAAAGACAGGATGGGCAGCAGACAAAGGACAAGCTGAATCAGAATCCAGGAATGCAATATTGGACCAAAATGGACCAATTGCACAGGGACAAGACAGTGGAAGAAAGACCATAAAGAAGCCTGTGTCAGCTGGACATTGGCTTATGGAATTGGACCTTTACGCTCCCTGGCTCTTTAAGAGTCAGGTGTTAGCAAGGGATTTTCAGGGAACCTGATGGGGCAGCAGATCCTGGTGGCCCCGGGCAGGGGCATTAAGGAAACCAGGCATGCAGAGAATGGCAGAGGAGAGCAGAACAGTGGTCCTGAGGAGGGTGGTACATAACAGTCAGCTGGGAGATTTCTGAACCCGGACCCACAGATTTCCACTGCATCACCTCCATCTACAAACAAAAACTCTTTAAGGATACATTCACACGTGATGGAATTTTCCACCAGAAAATACCCAAATACAAGATTTCCCCTATGTTATTCTATAGAACTGAAAATTGTCTATCCCTGCACTGTGTTCTGCTGGGGAATTTACATTTTGCAGTGTAAATAATGTTGCATTGCATATTTCCTATATGAGAATCCCTCCATTTAATTCAATGGGAAACTGATTCTGCAGTCGATTTTTCCACAGCGTTTTCCACATTAGTGGATTTTCTGGCAGAAAATTCCTACACGTGTGACTGCATCCGAATGCTTTTCTTGCCTCTTTGTGACCCATAACACGTTTTAAAATGGTTTGCAATTCCTAAAATACATAAACATGTATAAAATATGGAACTCTACTTTACATCTCTAAATATTAGGTGTAGAAATGTCTTGTCCCCATTAAGATATCCTTAATTACCTTCTATATAAACAAATTATTTTTTAAGACCTTTAGAAGACAAGCAAAGTAAATAATATCCAAAGCCTTCTTTTGCAAAGTGTTTGTTTGCCCTGGAGAGGTATTTATTCTTTCATAAAATTGCTACTTCACCCAAGGGATCACTAAAAGGGGTAGCAAGAGATCCTGGTTAATGAGCCAAGTCTATTACTTAGAGGTGAGCAGTCCTGGTAGTAATTGCTGTGGTGGTAGCCAGTAAAACATGTTTGAAGATGACCCCAATTAACACAGAAGTTCTTATTCATTTCTATTGCTCTATCTCCTACCCAATAGAGAAGAACTTTACAACCAACGTCAGTAGGTGTTTTGTTTATACATAAGTAGGACAGTACCGGAAACCATGAAGTTTTATGTCCTTTTGGTGGTGTTTATTTTAGCATTGGCTACATGTTTTTTGCTGACCTTTTTCAATGAGGCTCTCAAAGTCAATTACTGGTCTGTGGTACAACTTGGTGGCGCTCAGAGAAGCATACAAGTAATATTACAAGTCTATTCATGACAGCACTCATCTGCCTTTGAAAACAGTTGTGGTTGATGCAACCTTCTGATTATAGCATCTTTTCTTTATGGGCACTTTATTTTGCTCCTCATGGTATTGCCTTAACACATGATACTTGCAAATAAAAAAATAAGGAATCACCTACCAAAAGGAGTTTAATACAGAAGGGGATGCGAATTTGCTATGCCACTGAACAGATCTGACTTGGGACTTCTCCTAATGCCCCTGTTTTGCAACCTTTAACCGCTATACAAGAATTTGGACTTTGCTGCATAGGAACCACCTGGCCACTACCTCTTGTAGTAGTCATTGTTCAGTGGCTGCTGACCCACGGAGTTCAAGAGACATTATTATTGAGCACCAAAAGACCAGGCAAGACCATGGTCTGAAAGCAAGCCAAGGTAAGGCTAGGCAACATTTGAGCAATCCAGGCAGCATATGAGCAATTCAAAGGTCAGGCAGGGTGGCACAGAGTCAGGGTTCATTCAAACGGATGTATGCTGTCCACAAAAATTCGGATCTGTTTTTTTGCGGATTAGATGCTGTCACATTCACTTCTATGGGGCCTTTTCTTCCACTGCACGGCTCAGCAAAACAAATGAAACATGTCCTATACTTGTCAGTGAAAACCAGGACATGGCCACATTGAAGTCTATGGATCAGCAAAAAAACGGAATGTAATCCGTTTTTTTCCGGACATGCTGAACTGTCCACAAAAAAACGGATCCGCATTTATGCGGGCAGCAAACAGCTGTCTGAATGAGCCCTCAGTGTGGGGAACGGGCAGAAGTCAGGTCAGGGACACCAAGGGTCAATTCCAGTAAACAGGCAGGGGTCAGTACACAAGCAAACAGATAGCAGAAGAGTGCACTTTTTCGGGAATCCGTGAGCCAGACCTATGGATCAGACACCCTATGCCAGGCTGCTACAGGCTGGGAGTAGCTGAGGGAGCCTTCATGCTGTCCCTTTAAGAAGTTGAGAGAGGCATGTGTGCACTCCCTAAGGAGAGAAGGCTGCGGGTATAGAATACAGGCTTTTCAGCCTATCAGACCCCATCTGAGGATAGGCCATCAATATTTAAGTACCCTAAGAAAACCTCTTTAATAAACTACCCAGTTTATTGTTATATACACACTGGGTGGCTGAGACGACTTCTAGACACAGAGGTAGGCCAGCCAGTATCCTCTTACCCTAGGAGCTACCATCATCAATCATCTTGCTGCTGCCACCTGCTGTGTGAGCATGTCTTCCAGGCTCACATAGCTAAGAGCGCTCTGGTCCAAGGCAAGAGAAAGTCAGCAGGATACTGACAGGGTTTCCAGGACAGAACAGTTTCAGATACAGGCTAAGCGGCAGGCTACTACTGGAAAAAATAAATTGGCAGCATTTTAGGAATTTGCAAGTACGGATCAGGTAGTATTTTCATGTAGCTGTGCAATAGGTCACCAGTATGAATTTAACTGGTAGGTAGTAGGCACTCAGCCCTACACCTATGGGGTAGATCGACTACAGTAGTCATCATTTGTCCCTATACAGAGGAGAAAATTGCAGAATGTAAATGCAGATGTCACCTCTGCTCACGATCAGGCAATTATCGGGAATGTCTGGTTCACTCGCAGTGACTGCTTGGTCATTGGCTTGTGTAAAAGGGACTTAAGAATCGGCAGCTAAAACAGCAAACATAATTGACATGCTGCGGATTTCTTAAGCCTCATGCCACAAAGTGTACGTGAGATTTGTGTAATCTCATACACTTTATTGATACGGAGCTATGCTGTGGTTTTTCCGCATGGGAATCTGTGCAGAAAAACCGTACATATTCCGCAGGTGACCTAATGTATATAGTAAAGCCACACAATCCACAAGGAGATCAGATTTAAATGTGATCCCAAATCCCAAACAGTAGTGTGCGATTGCTTTTATAATCTATGAGCAATAAGAGCAATTACCACACTTGGGTAGGTTCACATCTGCGGTGGAGGTTTCAGCAGAAGCCTCTGTCACAGATTGCAGCAAAAAAAGGACGCAATACTGCTGCATGCTACAGTATATTGTCTGGCAGCAGGGGCGTAACTACCGGGGAAGCAGGGGAAGCGGCTGCTTCGGGGCCCGGGCTGACAAGGGGCCCGGCGCCCGGCAGCACGTGTCCACTCTCCTCTGCTTCCCTGCCCCCGGTAATCAGCTGTTTGGGCGCTGAGACTGTGCGCTGCGCCTGCGCTCCGTAATAGACTGTCCCGACTCGTCACTGTGCCAGAGGGGGCCCCCCGCCCCCGCCCCCGCCCCCGCCCCCTTTCAGTACAGTTTGGCCGGGCCCCCCCCTTTCACAGTTCCCCCTCCCCTCCCCTCCCCTCTCCTCCCCTCTCACAGTTTGGCCCGGGCTGTCACAGGAGGCGGTGCTGTTGAACGGCCTGCTGCAGAGGCTGGCGGCGCGATGACGCCATTGCGCAGGCGGCGCGATGACGTCATTGCGCCGCCGAGCTGCACAAGCCGTCAGAACAGCGGACGTGGTGGACGTGGACCGTTCGGTGTAAGAGCTGCACAGTGTCAGTCACAGTGAGTGTTTGTCTGTGAATCTGTGACCCCACATAATTTTTTGGTTGGCACCGGGGAAATTGATTCATAATTTGGCACCGGGGGAAATTGGATTCATAATTTGGCACCGGGGTGGGGAGGGGGGAAATTGGATTCATAATTTGGCACCGGGGAAATTGGATTCATAATTTGGCACCGGGGAGGGGGAAATTGATTCATAATTTGGCACCGGGGGGGGGGAAATTGATTCATAATTTGGCACCGAGGAAATTGGATTCATAATTTGGCACCGGGGAGGGGAAATTGGATTCATAATTTGGCACCGGGGAGGGGGGAAATGGATTCATAATTTGGCACCGGGAAGTGGATTCATAATTTGGCACCGGGGAATTGGATTCATAATTTGGCAACCGGGGAGGGGGAAATTGATTCATAATTTGGCACCGGGGGAGGGGGGAAATTGGATTCATAATTTGGCACCGGGGGAGGGGGGAAATTGGATTCATAATTTGGCACCGGGGAAATTGGATTCATAATTTGGCACCGGGGCCCCATAACAAAATTTGCTGTGGGGCCCAGTCATTTCTAGCTACGCCCCTGTCTGGCAGAATGCCGGTATTTATGCTGGAAACATGGTGGACCTCATTTTAGTGAATGGGATCCATCAGGTGCCAGTGATGTCCGGCATGTGCTGGATCCAGCAGTTCCGATACCATGTTCCGGTGCTGGAACAGATTACCAAAATTTAAATGCAGATATAAACCTAGCCTTATAGTTACTTTATAGTAGCTCATTAATAAACTGAGTGTGAATAGTATCTGGAAATTTTACCCAATAATCTCAGATTTCAACCTTTTCCAATGTAGGGTAAGATCTGCTGCAAAACCGCATCAAATCCTCACCAAAATCCACAATAAGAGATTGCTGGTTTTGGTGCAGATGTGTTACAGAAAATACAGAAATGTGTGTGGATCTTATGTGTGATCACCTGCACTCGTGTTCAGGTGGCTTTAGGATACATAGTTTGTGAGAGATACTAATGGTTGAAGGGAATTCATTCTGAGGGATAATATAGAAGGCCGTGTTAACAGAAATAAGTTAAATTAGGGAACCTTAAAGGGGTTGTCTCACTTCAGTAAATGGCATTTATTGTGTACACAAAGTTAATACAAGGCACTTACTAATGTATTGTGATTGTCCATATTGTCTCCCTTGCTGGCTGGATGCATTTTTCCATCGCATTATACCCGGTTATGACCACCCTGTAATCTATTAGTAGTGGCAATGCTTGCACACTATAGGAAAAAATGCTGGACTCTCAAGCATGACCACCGCTGATGGATTGCAGGGTGGTCATAACCATGGAAACCAGCAGTGTATAATGTGATGGAAAAATGTATCCAGCCAGCAAAATGGGCAATATGGACAATTACAATACATTAGAAAGTGCCTTGTGTTAACTTTGTCCACACAATTAATGGCATTCACTGAAGTGAGACAACCCCTTTAAGGTGCAGGCACCTAAATCGTCGATTGCTGGCTGCAGATCACGCTATCTAAACAGCACTCTGCTGCTGGCAAACACAAAGTCTGTATGAGGATGACTATGGAATTACTAATCGCTCCTCCCCATACGGTGGAGGAGATCGCTGTATGTAAATACAGCAGTCTCCTTCACTGACGAGCAGGCACTTGCCAGAAAGGAACTCTTCCTTCCCGACAATCGCCTGCAGAAGTGACCTTTAGTTGCAATGCGGTTTGTAACGGATCTCCTGGCACCCCGACTGGGTACCTCCGTTGATGGATACTCCTAGTGCTTCCCGAGGGCTCCAAGCGCTCTACTTGACACCATAAGCACTGCCCCAGTGGGTGAACCTCTCTTCCTTCAGAGAGCGAAGCAGGAACAGGCTCTCAGGCTCTTAAAGGGAATCTGTGACCTCTGATTACACAATTTCAGCTTTTAAACCAATCATGCAGAACACAGTACTTTGAATCGGCTCGAGATGTACTGGAGACTGAGGGCAGGAGCTTCATCATTGACACTGGGCATTCGCTTCCTCCCAGGATGACTGAGGGGAGAGCGAGCATCTGACGTCACTGGCTCAGCGCATGCCCAGTGACAATGATGAAGCTCCTGCCCTCAGTCTCCAGTACAATCGCGCTGGCGCAGCCCTCAGTGGGTACTGCGCCTGCACGAGAGCTCGCTTGGCCGTCAGGGAGGGGGAGGAGACGCTGTGAGCGGTTAGGTCCGCACTGCAGGGGGGCGTTCCTGGGCCCCGAAGGTGGAAGAAAACGCCCCTCTGGGCACCTTCAGGCTTCAATTGCATAAAGATAAAAAGCATTTTTTAGAAAAACTACTGCACGAATGACATAATAGAAAAGACAAGCCGATTCAAGGTACTGTGTTATGCATGACTGGTTTAAAAGCTGAAATTGTGTAATCAGAGGTGACAGATTCCCTTTAAAAGAGCTAGTGATTTTACGCTGAGGAGTATAGTGATTACAGCAATCCCCAGAGTGTAGTTCTCTAATCCCCCAAACATTAGCCCAGAATTCATGAAGGGTAGAACATGACCTCCTTTAATGGGGCTACATGTCAGCCTTTTATGCAGGTCTTCCAGTAAGGGACACTCCCCTGGGGACCATGTGGAAGACTGAGACAGATTTTATATTAGCCAATCACATGCATTTACAGTATGAAAACACTCGCAGCAAATGTACACAACCCCCCCCCCTTTGCCTGTAATACAATTAACAAACAGAATGGGCTCTGCCTGAGATACAATTAACAAACACAAAGGTCCTGCCCCTGATACAATTAACCAACACAATGGGCTAACTTAATCACTCGCAGGCAGAAAACACACATTTTTCCTAAAACACAGAAAACACCTCGAAACCCCACATATCCCTGGATAGCTCTGATCTGGGCAAACAACATACCAAAAAATCATCCAGATCCGAGCAGGGGTTCCCGAATTCTATGGAAGTCACATTTGACCGATCGCAAGCATGGCTTTCCTGCCCAGAACAGTTCCACAGATTTAGGCTGTGCCGCCGGTCTACCTTCTCCTTCAAGAATGTACAAATTGCATAAACGGATCCGTTTAGTTGAAAGCGTCTTGTTCCGTAGTTTGTCGACACACATAGTAAAAAGACACGAACAAGCCTTTTTACTGAGAGGAAACAAAGTTTTAGTATATGGGCAATAATGCTGAGGCAAAAGGCTGGCAAACACGCCCATCCTAAACCCAGTGGCGAGGTTATTTTCCCAACACCGTTTAACTGCCCTACTGTCCAATTCAGTCAGCTGGATACTCATAAAGTTGATGACAGGTTTCCTTTAGGCTACTTTCACAAGAGTGTCCAGTCTGCAAAACACACTATGTATGAAGGTTGCATTTCCTGGACCAAACACTGTTTCTCTGCCCAGAACTCACAGCACTATAGATCATGATGCTGTGAGTCCAGGCTAGAGGAAAGATGTTCGTTCTGGGAAATACAGCCATCACACAGAATGTGTTTTTAAGACAGAACACTCTTGTGTCAATCCAACCTATCTTACTGTTGTGGGCAGCACATTCCAGAAGACTGCTATAGCACAAGAAAAATCCTGGAGAGTAAGAGTGTAAGGTTGGATTCTGGAGGATGTTTTTACAGATAAACCATAAAAGTTATCATCATTTTATATTGTTAAGGCTAGTGCTGGGTGAAGCAAAGAATTTGAAGCGGAATTTGGTCCGAAGTTTGAGAAATCTTCGATTAGCAACAAATCCTTATTTCCTCGCGCTTCGTGGTAACAAATCAGTAACAAATGGCAGCTGCACGTGTTACTAAGTGAAAGTAAGAAGTCCAAGAACGCGAGATCACCCATAACGGCTTGCAGTCAGCCAATTCGCAGATAGCCATCCCCTGTGATGTCACAGCCCTATAAAACACTCATCCCATACGGTCTCCGCCATTTTACTGTGAGCTGAGCAGAAGAAGAGACATGTCAAGCGCTTATATGCTAGGAACAGTATTGCTGAAAATGATTAATTGAAAAATATTGGAGAGGGAGAGTGCAGGAAGACTTATTCTGCATCAGTTTAATTTATTTATTCCTACATTTACTTATTTCTACATAAGCCATAAACTAAGATATATAATTAAATACTAATAAGATGTAAGCCTTTATTATTCTAGTGCCAGCATGCCAACCAATACCATCCAGTCTGCACCCCATAGGGGAGCCCAGGTCTTAATAATGACCATTCCCATCTTTTGCTGGCTTTACTTCTTCCAAATCATCTTTCAAAGTCTCCATATCCTAGAAAAGTCAGCAAGATGCAGAGAGAGGAGGAGCTGGATATTCCTGATGACATAATCTCATCTATATTAGATGATGTGGAAAAGGAGAAAAAGCAGATGGCAGAAGATGGGCTCCCATCTGTAGGGCAGGAGAGCACTGGGGTTAGAGAAGTGGGTATGTCAAAGCTGATTAGTATTCTGTGTTTACTGTCAAATAACCTGCAAAGCATTGCAGGCTAGAACAGAAATAATATGCATATTGTGCCCCCACCTAACCAGCCAAACCACATACCAGCAACTTCCCCTGCTTGAAGGTGTATTAAAGGTGCAGCTCAGTAATTAACAATGATGATCGACTATACAGTGCGATCTTCATTATTACACGAAAGGCAGCTGCAAGCTAATTGGCCATGCGGTTCTTCAGCAACCCACCCACAGCACGGCCGCTCCGTGGTGTTATACCCTAAGGCAGAGTGGCCTGGGTATACCTGATTTATAGTGATTTGTGATATATTAATTCTGAATGAATCGGATTTCTTGCCTAACTTTGAAGTTGCCGAATTGAATTTTTATAAACTTTGCTCATCTCTAGTTGAAGCCAAAACCATTTTTAGATATATTG
This sequence comes from Bufotes viridis, assembly GCA_033119425.1. Lineage (NCBI taxonomy): Eukaryota > Metazoa > Chordata > Amphibia > Anura > Bufonidae > Bufotes > Bufotes viridis. The sequence continues at coordinate 531,786,354 of CM065589.1, read as the reverse complement.
TCTGAGACTGTAGTCCTTGTGCTTCCTCATCTGCCAAATCTTTGAACAGGAACAGAAAAAAAAAGGAAAACGTTTCTAAACTATTTTCCATGTAATTTCAAGAGTTTTCCTTTGACTTGAACTAAACATTATCTAATTCACCATACTGTTGATCTAATAATGGTTCAAAACAATTATCAATCAGTGTTTCCAAGATTTTTTCGAGTCAATGAGGCATGACTAAATATGTGACCTATGCATCTGATGCACCTAATTACAATGGAAATCTGAGCCTAAAGGCCAAGGAAGTAACCTTTGCAGTAAGTAGCATTAAGTATGTCTTATAGGCTTTGGCTTCTTGGGGTCATCTTTGTAGAAACAAATGCAATGATGGATGTCTATAATGTCTCACTTACTATTTGAAGACCAATGTATCCATTCATTTTTGTTCAATATACTTCATAATGTTGTTCAGTAGTTGCCCAGTTTATAGTCAATTCTAGCTTGCATCATTCTCAAAGTGCAGCATTTCTAAGTGCACTAGAGATATTCAAGAGATACTCAGGAGGTAATCTGGAGGTGAGTACAATCTATTAAGGTTTGTTTAACATATTTTCTTGCATTAAAATGGCAGACCTGATTCAGTGCAGGAATTGTTGTGCTTTCATTTCATGTTTCACTCTTCGCAGGTTTGGATGCTGTCTGATCTGCAGACAGTTCTCCATAATGCAGAAGGAAATAGCATTTTTGAAATCTGAGATTTGTAAAGTAACTGTTAGACAAACTCAGGCTTGGCATGTTGCAATGCCACTGCCACAAAGGCCCCCAGAAATGGAAGATGGGTTACTGTAGGTTCTGGTAGACTTAGAGCTGTTAATAGAAGACATGTCCCACAGTCTGTGGCTCTCTGTAATTCATTTGCAGCACTTTCAGAATGCAAGAGCAACATGGAGGATGGCTTAGGCACAGTAGGTGAGGAACAATCATCTCCTATGCCTAAGGTATGCAAGACTACTGACAAAAACAAAAAGGATATAGTGAGTACTAATAGTAAGCAGCTATTGGTGGGTGATTCTATCATAAGAGGTGTGAAGTTTGAAGAAAAGGGTTTTGTGAGATGTCTCCCTGGTGCTACTGCCAGCAGGGACAGACGACGTATCCTTAACATTATTAAGCAAGCAAAAATGGAAAAGGAGGTGGATGTTATTGTCCATATTGGGACAAATGATCTGGCTTGCAATGAAGTTTCAAAGGTGAAGGAAGATTTTCACACACTTGGTAATGATATACGGGAGATTGCATTGACTGTCTCATTCTCTGCAGTTCTGCCTGTGCATAACCGTCAGCATGACAAGCAGTTGCGTATTAAGGAATTCAATGTATGGCTTGGTGAATGGTGTTTGAACCAGGGATTTGGCTTTGTGTCTCATGTTGGCTCTAGCTGGAATGGAAAAGAACTGTACAAGAAAGATGGTTTGCATCTTTCTCTCAAGGGAACGAATGTCCTCAGTGAACAGTTCAAAGTTTTTGCTAAGGAACATTTAAACTAGGAAAGGGGGCACAAAAGAGACAATCCATCAGTTCGGCTGCCCCCGAAAAACAATGCCAGAAGATGCCAGGAGCTGATAGGATAAGAAATGACAAGCTGAGAGTCTTGTCTACAAATGCTCGCAGTTTAGGGAATAAGATCAACGAACTTGAGTCTGTAATGGCATCTGAGAATATAGATTTAGTGGCTGTTACTGAGACATGGTTCAATGAGAGTAATGACTGGGATATAACAATACCTGGGTTCTCTCTATATAGGAAAGACAGAGAAGGCAAGAAAGGGGGTGGAGTGGCCCTATATGTGAAAGATAGCATAAAATCTAATCTAATACAAGCCAGCGAAACCAATTTAGAGTCAGTTTGGGTTACGTTGCAGCTTGGTAATCATAAGGTAACTCGTGTAGGTGTCATATACAGACCACCAAGCCAAGTCAAAGAATTGGATGATCTACTAGTTGAGGAAATGGCTAAAATGACATTGAAAGGGGAAGTTGTCATTATGGGAGACTTTAATCTTCCTGATATAAACTGGAAAACCAAAATAGCTAGTTCTGCCAGGAGTACAGACATTCTAAATTCCCTACTGGGATTATCTCTACAGCAAGTAGTTGAGGAGCCAACCCGGAAGGAGGCCATTTTAGATTTGGTGTTCACAAATGGCAATTTGGTATCTGATATCACTGTAGGGGAAAGCTTAGGATCCAGTGATCACCAGTCAGTGAGGTTTACTATAAGTACAGTGACTGAGTCACTCCACACAAAAACAAAAGTTTTAGATTTTCGGAAAACAGACTTTTCTAAAATGAGATCAGTGGTATACGAGTCCCTATCAGACTGGAACAATTTCAATGGAGTCCAAGAGAAATGGGACTACTTAAAATTGGCACTACTGAAGGCAACAGAAAAGTGCATTAGGCTTGTCAGTAAAGGCAAAAAGGAAGAGACCACTGTGGTACTCAGCAGAAGTGGCCAAAATCATTAAAAACAAAAAGATGGCATTTAGCAAGTATAAAAACACCCAAAACGAGGATGACCGGGAAATCTATAAGATGAGGCAGAGAGAGGCCAAGCAAGTTATAAGAGCTTCTAAAGCTCAGGCAGAAGAGAAATTAGCTCAGTCAGTGAAAAAAGGTGATAAGACATTCTTCAGATACATAAATGAAAAAAGGAAATTAAAAAAGGAATTACCAAATTAAAAACAAAAGAAGGAAGGTATATGGAAGAGGATAAAGAACTAGCTGACTGCCTCAATGAATACTTCTGTTCAGTTTTTACAAAGGAAAATGAAGGAGAAGGACCTCAGTTAGGGAGGAAGACTAATGAATCCTTTGATGCATGTGTCTTTACAGAGGAAGAGGTTCTAAGTCAGCTGTCCAAAATTAATACAAATAAATCACAGGGGCCTGATGGGATACACCCAAAGCTATTAAAAGAGCTTAGAGGTGTACTAGCAAAACCATTAACAGATTTATTTAACCAATCACTGGTAACAGGTGTCGTCCCAGAAGATTGGAAATTAGCAAACGTTGTGCCAATTCACAAGAAAGGTAGTAGAGAGGAATCGGGCAACTATAGGCCAGTAAGCCTGACATCAATAGTGGGGAAATTAATGGAAACCATACTCAAGGAGAGGATTGTGGAACATCTAAAAACCCATGGGTTGATTGATAAAAACAGCATGGGTTTACTTCAGGGAGATCATGTCAAACTAATCTTATTGACTTTTTTGATTGGGTGACTAAAATAATAGATGGCGGAGGTGCAGTAGACATCGCTTATCTGGACTTTAGTAAGGCATTTGATACTGTCCCACATAGAAGGCTTATCAATAAACTGCAGTCTTTGAGCTTGAGCTCACATATTGTTGAATGGATTAGGCAGTGGCTGAAGGACAGAAAACAGAGGGTTGTAGTCAATGGAGTATATTCAGACCATGGTATTGTTACCAGTGGGGTACCTCAGGGATCTGTTCTGGGACCCATATTGTTTAATATCTTTATCAGCGAAATTGCAGAAGGCCTCAATGGTAAGGTGTGTCTTTTTGCTGATGACACAAAGATTTGTAACAGGGTTGATGTTCCTGGAGGGATACACCAAATGGAAAAGGATTTAGGAAAACTAGAGGAATGGTCAAAAATCTGGCAACTAAAATTTAATGTCGATAAGTGCAAGATAATGCACCTAGGGCGTAAAAACCCAAGAGCACAATATAAATTCAGTGATACAGTACTAACCTCAGTATCTGAGGAAAGGGATTTAGGGGTCATTATATCAGACGACCTAAAGGTGGGCAGACAATATCATAGAGCAGCAGGAAATGCCAGCAGAATGCTTGGGTGTATAGGGAGAGGCATTAACAGTAGAAAGAGGGAGGTGCTCGTGCCGCTCTACAGAGCACTAGGGAGACCTCATCGGGAGTATTGTGTGCAGTACTGGAGACCATATCTGCAGAAGGATATTGAAACTTTGGAGAGAGTTCAGAGAAGAGCTACTAAACTAGTACATGGATTGCAGGACAAAACTTACCAGGAAAGGTTAAAGGACCTTAACATGTATAGCTTGGAAGTAAGAAGAGACAGAGGGGATATGATAGAAACTTTTAAATACATAAAGGGAATCATCACGGTAAAAGAGGAGAGAATATTTAAAAGAAGAAAAACTGCTACAAGAGGACATAGTTTTAAATTAGAGGGGCAAAGGTTTAAAAGTAATATCAGGAAGAATTACTTTACTGAGAGAGTAGTGGACGCATGGAATAGCCTTCCTGCAGAAGTGGTAGCTGCAAATACAGTGAAGGAGTTTAAGCATGCATGGGATAGGCATAAGGCCATCCTTCATATAAGATAGGGCCTGGGGCTATTCATAGTATTCAGTATATTGGGCAGACGGCCATCCTTCATATAAGATAGGGCCTGGGGCTATTCATAGTATTCAGCATATTGGGCAGACTAGATGGGCCAAATGGTTCTTATCTGCCGACACATTCTATGTTTCTATGTTTCTATTCTGTAATACATGTAAAAATGTATCTTATGTCTTACTATGACTGCTAAGAGAAAGCATCAATGTTTAGTTGTGCTAACACATGATCAAACTAGATAAGACTGGTTTCAGTTGCTGGTAAGTCCGTATTGGCCATTCTAGTCGTTCGAACTGAGCATATATATTATGAGAGGAACGAACCATCTTTTTGGGAACATTCTTTCCAAGAAAATTTTGACCATAGCTGACTTTTTAGATGATGGTTGGCTAAAATGATGGTTCATTGTTAGATTTCACCCAACGAATTATCATTTTAGTTTAAATCATTCATTTTGACCAACTTAAAGGGGTTGTCTGAGTGTATAATACTGATGACCGATCCTCACACTAATGTGATTGGTGTGGGTCTGACTCCCGGCACTCCCGCTGAGCAGCTGTTTGAAGAGACTGCGACCTTCCTGTAAGCCTTCTTTGGTCACATGTCCTAGGTGCAGCTCAATCCCATTAAAGTGAATGGGGTTGAGCTGCAATACCAAGCCCACCCGCAATCTAATGGACAGCATTATGCTTCCTAAGCTGCTAGGGGGCAGTCTCTTTAAACAGCTGATTGGCTTCAGGGGGTCAGATCCCTACCGATGACATACTCATGACCTATCCTGAGGATACAGTAGGTCATTAGTATTAAACATTCAGACAACCCCTTTAGGACTAATGTGTACAACTTTTTAACATTTTAACATTTATTGTTAACCATACAACATTACAGAAGAAAAAAAAAAGGATGTGTACATCATTTTACAAATAAATCCCTGACTCGCAGGGCAGAAAAGACCCAAAGAACATAAGTATACCAGGCATGAATCATAAAAGTAGTTCCACAGTTAGTGCATCTCTTAACCAGCTGAGCGTTTATTAGGGACAATAGCATTATAGGGTAAATGTCAAAGAGGCCGACTGACCAAGGGAGCCATCTCTTAAGTAAAGAAGTTCGGTGCTTAGCAGAATGAGCTCATATTGCACATGTAAGTTCACCCTAGAAGAAAGTTTCCCTATTACAGGCGGATCCACAGATTTCCATTTTTGAGTTATACAGAGTCTCACAGCAGTAAGAACATGGGCTACCATCCATCTAAGCTGTTAAGGGAGATCATATATGCCCAGATTCAATAAAGCCATAGTGGGGTCTAAGAGATTAACTGAAAAGTGTTAGCTTAGAAAGAGACGATCTTAAAACAGGACCACTAAGTATGCATAAGTGTGTCAATCCCAGAACATCGTTTCCAGCTCAAATTAGAATAACCGGGGATGCAAAGAGCCAAACTGTCCAGTGTCAGGTACCATCTCAGATTAACATTTTTAATCTGCTCAATGTGATTGACACAGAGCGAGGTACAGGTAGACCATTTGAGAGATTGTTTCCACTGTGCTAAACTAAAGGTGGCCTGAAGATCCCGCTCCCACTTAATCATAAAGGCAACTTGTCAACCTTTTATGGCTGGTTCATATCTTGAGATATAGAAGATTGACTTTAATGGTCCTCTCATTGGTATAAAAAGGTTTATATAGAAGCAGAGCAGAAGAGCCCAAGAAATGTCAGATCTGTAGTTACTGATAGAAAAATGAGTGTGGCAGAGTGAATGAGGTCCTTAGTCGTTCAAAAGGCAATAACAAGCCATGATCATAGAGTTGATGTAATGTAACTAAACCCCTATTGACCCAACCTGTTGGTGTATGATGCTCCAAACATCTAACTGACAGAACTCGGAAAGGTATAGAGAACCTATTAGACAAACAGAGGAAACCCTTCCAAATATTAAAGGCATGAGAAACAGTGGATAAGGGACTCAAAGCTCCCATAGGGCAAAGATACATGGCTTCCAATAATAGTCTGAGGGAACCCCCCCCCCCCCCAACCATAATGCCTTCAATCTGTACCCATTTATGTGTAGAGGAGGAAGCTATCCATTCTCTTGGGGAATTAATTATGACAGCTTTATAATACAGAAATATATTAGGCACACCCATTCCACCCTCAATAAGTGAGTAGTATTACAACTTCTGTGAGGGCCCTAGGGTGTGTATCCGCCAAATAAACAGTAGCAGAAAGTTTTGTAAAAAGTTTTGTAAATCTACAAGTTTTCGAGGCTTGAGAGAACTACATAAGTATAATTTTCGATGCTAAGGAGTCAATCAGGAAACAGAGTAACAGGTGTTGAGCAGAGTCTAAATCTAATAAAATGGGGTGCATTAGAGACTTGGAGGCATTAGGCTTACAACAGGAAACTTGAAGGAAATGAGTAAGGACTTCCATAAGGGCAGGAAAGGACCTATCCAAGTGACAATCATCCCTATAAAGACCAATGGTATGAGTAGTATTGTCCACCCTAATCCCACTGATATTTTGATTAGACCTTATGCCTTTTGCTAGAGGCTTCATCACCAAAGCAAAGATGACAGGCGATAAAGGACAACACTGCTTGTCCCATTGCTGATATTAAAGGGAGAAGACAAAAAACCTGAAGACAAAACTCTAGCAGATGGATTTGAGTACAACGCCATGACGGCCTGCAAAATAAAACCTGTAAACCCAAATTTAAGAAGCACAGTCTCCTGGTACCCCTAGTGCATCCTGTCAAAAGCTTTTTCAGCATCTAGAGAAAGAAATGCACCAGGAGTCCTGGAGAGCTGCATAACTTACAGAAGATCTATTATCCTCCTCGTATCATCCCTAGTCTGCCAACCTTCCACAAATCCCACCTGGTCCGAGTCCTCTAAATCTGGCACAACACATTGGTGAAGCGAGGCTAGCAGGTTGGCATATAGTTTAAGGTCACAGTTCAGTAAGGCTATGGGCCTAAAATTTTCAGGTTTACTGGGTGGCTTCCCTGGTTTGGATAAGGTGGTAATTGTAGCCTACAAATGACCAAGAGCAATACTATCAGGCTCTTGCCAAAACTTAAATAGTCACAATAGATACACAGTGAGGTGGGTAGAAAACAGCTTACAATAATCACTAGAAAGGCTATCTGGACCGGGGGCTTTATGTGCAGGAGTAGAATTAATCAGTTGCACAATTTCCTGGATAGTAAAAGGGCATTCAGAGTGGCCAAGTGGTCATTAGAAAGCAAAGGAAGATCAACCATAGCCAGAAAGGAATCTATACATTTTCTCGTAGGTTGAACTGTGATAGCATCACAGTTTGTAAGTTGTACAATCTCGAGTAATATGAAGCAAACGCCTCAGCAATAGCCCTAGGATTTTTAATTTGACCACCAGAGCATGCAATCTTAGATTTAACCAGGGCCATAGCTATAGGGGATGCAGAGGTAGCAGTCGCTACCGGGCCCAGGAGCCTGAGGGAGCCCAAAGACCCTTGTGCCGCATAAGAAGACTCTGGTATTATAGAAAGTGCATGCTGTTCAAGTTACACCTCTGGTTGGAGGGAAGGGGTTAGGTCAAGAATTTGGCATGGGGGTGCCGTTTCAATTTTTGCCTCAAGCAGCATGAAGGTTATGTGCTTCCCTGACCCTGGCCTCAAAGCACTGAGGGACAAAAGTTTACATGCTATGCCAGGATTAGCTGAGCGGAGCAGGCTCCTGCCTGTGCCTGCTTCGCTAAGCTAAAAGTCCTGCATGTAAGCTTCTAGCTTAGCAAAACAGGCACAGGCAGGAGCCCACTCCACTCAGCTAATCCTGTCATAGCACATGGTTACAGAGTACCAATGTGCTATGCCATTGCCAGCATTTAGTAAACCTCTGGTGGCACAGGCAGGAATAGCAATATGTGCTCCTGACTGTACTCTATTCTCAGCGGCCCCAGTGATAAAGTGCACAGTCTGTACTCAGAAGTCAGCGATGTGGAGAATAGTGAATTTAAAGCACGCAGGAACTAAGGACTTTAGGGGGGGAATATCTTTAGTAAAAATTCTAAATTATTAATTTAAGTATATTAGAAAAAGTATTTTTGGGGCTTTTTTTGATTAAAAGTTTATTTACTCTTTAACTTTATATTTGGCACTGCCATGTGATATTGGACACTTATGCTCATTTCTTATGTATTCACATGTATATTTTATGAATCTTTATTTTGCTATCTTGCCAATAATACTTTTGAATCATAACAGGTGATTAATCGGTTTTCAACTATTCCTTGGTCATCTCTTACTAAACGCAGATACCTTATTCACAGCATTGTCATATCATATTCCCGTACCCTTTTTGTAGAGTTGTAAGTGCTCACTAGATAGTAGTGTCAGGATAAATCATTGGGAGATTGTGCAAGTGAGACAAAAGAAAAAACTAACACAATAGACAAGAAGGTGCTAAAACTCAAAAATAGATTGGGAGGATCTGATTTTTAATTAGACTTCCGTGTGAACCAAATACCAAGAATGTCTACTTTAGCTTAACGTCCCAAGTGACCAATGACTTCCTATTTTTCTGTGTGGAGACCAGCCTTTCATAGAATGACTGAATAGGAAGATTAATGAGATCTGGATGTTTATATATTGTTGCATAGTTACATACAGTAGGTTGAAGAAAGACACATGTCCAGCAAATTCAGCCTCTCTCAGACCCAGACATTTAATCTAGTGCAGGGGTCTCAAACTTGGCTGGATATATGGGCCGCACATAGAAAAAATGTCAAGTTGCTCTGTACATTTCAAATGCAATACACGTGTGCCACACTCACTGCCTCTGAGGTTCACCTAAGCCAGCCACACCCAGAATGATGCCAATAGCTCCCCTAGTGGTGAGAACAGTGGGACAAGAGAGAGTCACTACTTTTTGGGGGAATTCTAATCAGTTTTCAAAAATAAATGTCACATGTCTGGACAACCCCATCCTAATGCAGACCCCAGAAGAGACCCTAGAATTAATACAAACCCCCAGACCAGATCCTTAAATTTATACAAACCCCCAAATTCATACAGACCCCAAAACAGTGCCAAATTCATACAGACCACCCCAGATCAGCCCCCAAATTCATACAGACCTCAGATCAGCCCCCACATTTATACAGACACCAGATCAGATACAGACCTTTAATCAGCACCCAAATTTATACAAACCCCATATCAGACCAATATGTAGATGGAACCCAGATCAGACCCCAAATTTATACAGACCCCAAATTATGCCCCAAATCAGTCCCCAAATATATACAGACCCTAGATTACACGCAAAATCAGCTTCCAATTCCATATAGAATCCCTGAATCAAACCCTAGATTTATACAGACCTCAAATTCATATAGATCCCAGATCAGACCCAAAATTTATACAGACCCCAGATCAGATGTCATATTACACCTTAAATGAGCCCCCAATTCATACAGACCTCATATCATATGAAAAATTTATACAGACCACAAATCAGACTGCTGCTATCCCTATAATCCAACCCCTCCATCACCTAAATGGTAACCTCAGAGCAGAGAAAAAAATGCTCTCCTCTCCTCCTGCTCAACTGCCACCACTCTCTGACTGTCCTGGTCATGACTATGCACACTATGTACTAAACGCGTTCAGGACATAGAGCAGTGCCAGAGCCAGGTGGAGAGGACCAGAGAGTAATGCCAGCAAGGTGCCATACTAACCGCTCCTTGGAACTCCTGTCTTGTATTAATGAGCACATCCACAATCTAGTTAATAGTGTCCCCCCCCCCCCCCTCCCCTTGAGGTATTGCGGGCTGCAGAAATCTGCCTCTGAGGTCGCATGCAGTTCGTATGTTTCAGACCCCTGATCTAGAGGAAGGCAAAACTAAACAGCCTGTGTCAAGCTAATAAGGGTGGAATGGGAACTTAAAGAGGCCCTGGGAGGAAAAAAAAATACATAAGAGTGGCTCCCATGTCATCAGTTATTGTGAGTCAAAACAATGTGTGGTTCAAAAGCACAGAATAGATGAAAATCTTTACGTCCGATCTCTGAGTAGGCTTCGTTACTGGTTTTGGCTCACAATAACTGATGAAAATAACTGACCAAATAACTCAAGTGTGAACTCAGCCTAAGCTGGGGCAACACAATCAGGTAGGACCAACACAAGTAGGTGGGGTCAGCAATACCATAGTGCTGCACAAAATACCATTCCAGCAGAACCAAGTACCACAGTACAGCACAAAATACCACCCAGAAGCTGTCCTTCTGTGGTGGCCCTCAATAGGTTCCATGTTCTGTCCTCCTCCAGTTGTCTCTAAATAAGATATGGAACTGAGGGCTTAGGATGTGAGATGTGGGCCACAGCACCAAGCCAGCCCTACCTTCAGTATGCTGCCTGAACTTCCTTCAGTGGTATAGATAGGCTTTCCTGCACCTGTGGAAAGGATTCAGCATCGCACCCCCTGTACACGTGTCACTCAAATTCACAAAAAAACGGAGAAAAGTTTAGCAGCTTAGCAATTTTTTTTTACACTAAGCCACTCCTCTAACTCTGCCCAATGCATAACTATAATCACCCAATCCCAATAATAAAATCTATCATAGGGTACACGGCAGTACCAATACACCTTGCAATAAATGAAAGAACCAACCGGTCCTACCTCATCCAGAGTGTCGCTGGCATGTCAGCGTGATGTCCGCTGTATCCGGAACAAGGTCCCTGTGGTGATAGAACAAAAATAATAATCACAAAAGGAAGGGATGGTAACTGCCCTGGTGAAATCCCCTGCCAGGGACACTGTGTTGGTCCTGTAGGATAGACCCATCCCAATGTATAACAGGGCAATCTAGGCCATTTCCTCTTAGTGCTATCACACAGTACTAATGCCCACATTGTGTCCCCTCGCAGTACTAATGCCCACATTGTGCCCCCTCACAGTAGTTATGTCCTCCCTGTGCCCCCCTTGGTCTCTAGTGCCCACTCCAGCTCCATGAAAAAAAACACAAATACTTACCTGCTTCCCTATGATCGGCACATCCATACAGCCATTCCCAGCAGCACGACCAACGCATTCACACATATATCGCGCTACTGTCTGTGCTGGCTTGATTCCCAGGCTTTCACAGCTCCTCGCACACAGTCAGCAGTGCGCTGTGCAGCCTGTAGGGGAGCGATGGAGATCAGCTGAGTGGTGAAGCAGGGAGCAGAAGGCTTCACTATGTAAAGGAACTGCCTGGTTGATGCTCCCACCAGTCTTTGCGCCTGGGGCACGTGCTCCTACCTCGCGACGCCGTTGACTAATAATGACCAGGCTTGTGTCCCTATGCCACTAACTAATATGTGGCCGTTGCCTATAAATGTGAACAGCAGGACAGGGAGTCATGGGCGCCCCTGCCCTGCTACAGTATTATAAGGTCAGCAATACACTTAAATTCAGGAGGGTGACCTGTGACCACTGGCCAGGTACATAAGTAACTGATACTGCTTCCAGCAGCAGAGAAGAGGGCTGAGATGGCCTTCTGGTCATCAGCCCACCAGGAAATTTCCCTGTGGGGTCTATGTGGGGCCAGTCGACCCCTGATTCTATACCTCACTTGTTATAATTCTTGACACCACTAGACATGAAATGAATAGGGTTGAGCGAACTTGTGTTTTAAGTTTTGCGTCCAAAGTTCAGGTTCGGGTTATCGAAGAATCCCGTTATGGATTCCACTACCACGGACCATAACGGAATTTGCAATCCATAATGGGATTCTTCGATAACCCGAACTTTGGACGCAGAACTTAAAACACAAGTTTGCTCAACCCTAGAAATGAGAAATTAAATGATTTACTTTTTTGGATTCTGTTGTTGTTTTTGCCCTTGCAGCCTTCTGCACCATGGCATTCTAAATTTTACATGTGCCAAGGAACAGATCACTTATCGGGAAGAAATATTCATATGGTGACCTGGGTAGCTTTGGAGCAGCAGGGGATCAGTGGAGATGATTGTATCTTTTTTTTTACGGTTTTAAGCCAGTTTGATTTTGCTGCAAACTACCTTTGAGGAGCTAGGATACCCCTTTAATGGAAGCCTTTTAAACCAACCCACATGGTTAGCAGCAAGTCTTGCCCCACAGATGTGTTTCACCTTGTTACTAAACCTGTGCAGTCTGCTTGATTTCATTTGGCAGACAGCAATCCATTTCCTCTTCCTTCCAGGCCATACCAGAGCATTCTTCTCCGTTTCCTCTAGAGCCGCCTACCTTACATACTTTCTTATTTACTCACCTCCATATTCATGTTTTGTCACAAATATTTGTTTGAAGTCCTGGTGAATGAATTAACTTTTCGGAACTAAGCAAAGGACATCAAGGATGTTTTCTATTTTTAGCTTGCCGGTAACATTGCTGCTTATTATATTGGAGACATTCAGTACAACATGGGGGAAATGCTAGGAAAATAACCTATGGGCTCATGCACATGACCATTGTTTTTGCCCGCATCTGATCTGCATTTTTTGCCGGTTGGATGAAGGTCCATTCACTTCCGTTCCACAGCACTCGAAAATAAAATAGAACATGTCCTATTCTTGTCCATATTACTATACTACACATTTTATAGAGGCTGGATGTTCCTTTCTGCCAAATGCACATGGCCAATATGCGTGTTTTGTGGATTCACAATTTGCGGACCGCAAAAACAGCGACGGTTGTGTGCATGAGCCCTTAGACCACTTTCAAAAGTCTATAATGTGGTTAGTTTTAGTGAACTGATCCCATGGTGATTAAGTTGGCCTCAACAGAATTATGGGGGGTGCAGGTATTGCAGGCATAATATAGAAACAAACTCAAGTATGTACCCATGATACGGTCATCTGAAAGGGGATATAGATTTCAAAGTACTGTGAGATTTTCAAGTTGTCTTACATGAGTCAGCCAGACAGGAGAAAAAAAGGCATCTAAAGGTTTCTTTACACCACCCGATATTGGTAGGAACGATCATTAGCGATACTCGTCCCAAGGTGCTGCCGATTACCCAGCAAAAAAACTCGTTAATCCGGTAACAGATTGTTGGTGCTGTCACCTAAATTATCATTTGCGGACAGCGGATCATGCTGTCTAAACAGCACTCTATTCTGTATTGGATCGAGTGATGGCATTAGCAATCGTTCATCCCCATACTGTGAAGGGGATCGCTGCATGTAAATGAAGTGGCCACCTTCACTGACGAGCAAGAGATTGTCAGGAAGGAATGCTTTTTTCCCAACAATTGCTCCCTATCCACTTTGACTGACAGAACCAGGCAGTGAAAACCCCACATCTGTCCCTGTCAATCAAAGTGCAGAGGGAGTGGAAGTTGCAGAGAGAGTAGAGCCTCTAGGTCTTAGAGGCTCATTTGCATATATTAAAATATAATGTTTCTCAGCAATGCGGACACATATGAACATGGGACCAACACAGATGCCTTCAGCTGCCAAGAGCACATGCAACAGGTCAGCCAGTTTCAAGTAGGCTACAGTTGTCCCTGCTGACTTCAGAAATGCAACATTATAGCTAAGCAGAAAGAGGATGAGATTGTGGGTTGGATGGCTCACTCCTCCTCTCAGTCACAGCAGGATGACATAGGTGACTTCGTAGTCCGACACTGTGCCGTGGAGACAGGGGTCACAGCGTTCCTCCTTCTCCTCTTTGCAGCCCCAAAGAAGACTTTCAGTGGAGTCCTCTCAGTCTTTACTACCCCTAACTAGTGGGGCGCCTTTCTTAATGTAAGAAAACCCCACCACGCCCTATAGCAGATAGTCAAGAGAGTCTTCCTGTTGATGACTTGTCTGAAAGCTGTCACCATTTGGGCTGCCCTGGGAAGGAGGTTGGGGAAGGGGCTGGGGACCCCATGCATACCTGTGTTTGATAGTGATGGTTAGAGATGAACAAAGTTATAAAAATTTGATTTCACAAAGTAATTTGATTCGTGATGAACTACTTTGTCACAAAGCGCATTTCTTTGTATGTAGCGGGTGCAATGACAGGAAATGGTGATCGCACCCCCCTTAATTAAACCCCTCAGATGCCATGTTCATCACTGATCGAGACATCTGACTCTACCATTTAGGCCTTTCAGTGGTTAATTAGAGTAAAAAAAAAATCATCATGCTGGCTGGGCACCGTGACATTATCACTGATGACATCAACACCCCCAGCCAAGAAGCCGGCGTAGTGACATCATACATCACCCTGTACATGATTTTGTTCAGTATCTTCAATCAAGATGGTCACAACAGCCTCTTCACATGCAAAGGGATGAGGTATGTTTTTTTTTTTTTTTTTGACCCTCATCTCAGGGAAAATTGATTCAATGTCATGAAGCGCAAGGAAATTTGGCTTCGCAGTGAATCGAATTTTCCCTGAAATTCGGATCAAAATCATTTAGTCTAACTTCCATTTGCTCAACACTAGTGGTGGTAACAGTGGCACCCATAGCCACGGCATTAGAGGTGGGGGCAGCGACAGTGGCAGTCAGGAAAAACACAGAGCAGAGGACCCAGGGGCCCACCATGATATCCTACAGTCTGATAAAAGCAGCAGGGAGGGTGAGGACTCCGATGGCAATTGTGTGCTGGACAGGACCTGGGAGCCGGATTGGGGTGCTGAGGAGGCAACATCAGCAGCAAAGCAGTAAAAAGCAGATGCCACGTACCTCCCAAAAAACAGCCAGGGCCACATCTTCTTTGGGATTTTGTGATGCCCCTGATACTGTGGGTGAGTTGGGCCCAAAACGTGCCAGAGCTAAGCCCAGCTTGGCCTCCTGTAGCTCTGTGCAAACAATTCTCATATGGGCTTTTTCTTCACGAGGTGGACACACAAAACCACAGCTGTGCACAAGATCTTACAGCTATCAGCCTAAAGCAGGACAGCTGGAGAGCCGCAGTTTGCCCATCCTTGCACTAGACCACCTCAGCAAGGAGCATGTGTTGTTTCCAGGTCGGGCACTGGCAGCTCATGTCATTCATGCTGCAGTTATGGACCCAAATTGACCAAGTTTTCCTCCGCCAGTGTCCAAAACATCACTTTTGTCAAAATGAACCAAGCCTGGATTGGGGAGGATTTTCATACTCTTTCAACTGAGGCGGATGAATAGATCTAGCCTTGCTGGCGGTGCTCCATCTTGGCACTACTGCCTCTGCCAACCATCATCTGTCCATCACGGTCTGTACAGCTGGTCATGCTTCTAATATGACTTGCCTACCATCACATTCTGTACGGCTGATGCTGCCATCTCCATCATACCACCGACGGCATCATGCCACTGCTGCGACATCTAAGGCGTGGCAAAGCTTGTAAGGCTCTATCCTGTAGACACATCATCGATAACTTTGCCTTTGAGGGCAGTGTTCAGCTCATTCTCCTGGACCCTGTCACGTAGAGGTGATGTTTCTTAGGGAAGTTTTTTTTTCTAGCAGGGCTTAAACCAGGCTTAGATCTGTGATGTTCAAGCTGGGAGGGGAAGGAGAGGCAGAGACCTGATGCTACAGACACTACCAGTGACTTTTGTGATGGGATGTAAACACAGGGTCCAGGTCACAGATCACAATTACGCTGGAGGAGCCAAAATACACTCAGAACTTCATCATCTGACATATATAGTAAGGTTGAATACTGGTATTATTTATATTTTTGTGTTACTGGAAAACCCCTTAAAATGTAATTTTTTTTTAACCTGAGTGGAAAATGATTGAAGCCAATGTTAAAGGGGCTGGCGACTTTCTGACTACTTGTGACCACTGTGTATGTAAAATGAACAGGGGTGCACCTCTAATGAGGCGAGGTGAGGCGATTGCCCCAGGCAGCACCAAGTAGGGACAAGAGGGAGGCAGCAGAAAGACCATGGGCAATGAGCGCTTCCATTGTGCAAACGCTCATCTCTACATATTCAACTGCATCGCTGTATTCAGGACAGCAATACACAGTTATTTTCAGGGGGATTATCTGTTTCTGCAGTATAGTTTTGGAGAGCACCACATCTCAGTATTGGGGGTGCATGATGGGATGTTGAGAAGGTGGAGAGGAGGATGGAAAAGTAGGAAACTAAGATTTCTGTTTGTCAAACTCTGAAAGAGACAAGAGATGGCTGAAAGAAATCACCATGGTGGTCTGATCTGAATGGAGAAGATAAAGAAAGAGAAAAGAGAATGTCTACATCAGCGGACACATCGCTGGATGTAAGAGGTATGTGACGTTGTATTATCCTGTATGTTTTGTAGCTCTGTATGTCATGTTTTCCAAGTATGTCTTCAACAGTAGGGCTGGAGAGAAGGGGTTAGGTTAGGAAATTGGCATTGGAGAGGGGGAAGGACGTTTCAGTTTTTGCCTCAGGCAGCAGAAAGGCTAGATGCACCCCTGAAAATCACTATATGACATCTACTAATATAGCCTTTGTTGATATCCTGTACTACTTGCTATATTTCATAAGCCATGCCCGCTTATAAGGTAAATCTTCTGAGCGGTCTGCATAGAGATCCTTTTCATAAGATGGCTGCTGATGGAGGGTCATGTGACCAGGAAAATGACCTCCATGTGATGTCTCCTCCTTTCTAACACACTGCGTCAGCACTAAACTCCCACCAGTACAAGAGCAGATGGCGGGTGCTGTGTATTTGAACAGAGGAGACATAACATGGAGGTTGCCTGGTCAAACAACTCAGTTTCTCGGCATCATTAACTAGGCGATTCTCGGCCTGTGTAAAGGGCCCTTAAGATGATAGCTAAATAATCTTAAGTTAAATAAGATTACACTGGAAAGCATTTTTAATTTTTTTGTGTGGCTTTGTGGCTCCAAGTTCACATTAGGTTAAGGAAATAATTGAGTTGCCAACCCTGATAAACAAGAGAAATTACATTTCTGCATTAAAACATACAGAAATTCCAAGTTGTGACATGAGAATATTTCCTGAAATTCAGACGTAGAATTTAGCAGAGATGACATATTGCTCCAGAGACTTAAATATTTTATTAAATTCACCCAAATTAACAATAACACATATAAAATGTTTCAGCATTAGAATGATCAGCTTTATTTAAATTATCTAACCATTGACAAAGTAGCTTATCTGAATGGAATACTGATGTGGCGTCTACTGTGAAATGATAAAATACATTCAGGGCATTTGTGACCAGCTTTCATTTCATAAAGCTTGAAGGTTATCTCCACCTAGAAGCACCATTTTACAGTTCTACAAGCCAAATAACTATATAAATACATTGTATTATTTTATCTTGTGCATATCCTGAGTTATAGCATGTATCATAGTCAACAATTTACAAAGCTGCAGGCTTCAAAAGGAATCTGTCACCAGCGACCGCCTATCCAGCTGTTTGAATAGACACATAGCGAGGTTCTGTTCCCAGTTATGATACTTTTTCCTAATATGCAAATTAGGCCTGTGGTGCAATGAGGGTGTCACCATTGTTATTGTTGCTCTCAAATTCCACTCCTTTTTTTAGCCAACCGCTCCCTGGCTGCTTTGCCACGGCCTGGCCTTGTCAAAGCAGCCAGAAATAGGCTGGCCACAGAAAGTAGTTGAGCTTGGTTGCAACAAGAGCAATGATGAAGCCCTCATTGCACCAAAAGCCTAATTTGTATATTAGGAGAAAGTGTCATAACTCGGGAACAGAGCCTTAGACAAAAAAAAAATAAAGAAAAACAGCGTTTTAATCTATACAAACAGCTGGATAGAGAGGTCATTGGTGGGAGATTCCCTTTAAAGCTGAAATCTCCCAGCATTCCTCCCTGGCTCAATGTCTGCATAGAGCTTGTAGTAATAATTTGCAATCTGACAAGTGTAATCTTTACTGTACCATTGTATAGCAATGTGAGAAATCTTTCAATCCTCCTGCACTAAAGGTGCTAAACTAAGCTAAAGGCGTGCTTGACAACAAGCTTGTCGACTGTTTCCAGTACCAACCTGGAGAACTGGACGGTAACTCAGGATCAGTCAACGATAAGTAATGCAATGTGTTTACTTACTTATTTTAATGTTAATATAGACTATATTTATATATAAACAGTTAATTGATGTTCTGAGGCGGATTAATCCTTTAGAGCATTCACAAACATAAAATATATTCTAACATCCACAAATAAAATTATCTATTATTTTGAGATTCCTACTATTTTTGTTCTTTCATAAAATCGTAATTTTGATCACATATATATCTGCCAATATAACTAGCAACTGTTTTTTATGCTTGTATTTTATGTCTGTAACTGTTCAGGAAATCACATAGAGTAAAACAAAAGAGAGAATGCTATTAAAAAACGTTAACTTTTTAATACTACTAAAAAGATTTTCCATTTCTCATGGTATATACATATAAAACATATTTATAAATATAATATATTACATATCTTATAAATAAGTCAAACACTGATATTTTGTTGATTTGAAATCACAGAATAAAGTCACAGAATATAAACTATACTCAATAGGCTAAAGATATGAAGTTTAGTGCAGATAAGGACACTTTATCTCTCAGCTTTGATGAGGACCACAACATTTTGCAAGAGACCAGGGAACTTGCAAATCCCCTTTCCATCCAACAAATCTTATAGAACCAATAAAGTAAAAGTAATGGTCAGTTTTACTGGTGATGATAGTGACAAATACATATGTGGATTATTGCAGAGATATCTGATATTATAGTGTGAGTTTTAGGGATCAGACATAAGAGACATTATGTCCAGCAACCTCACTGAAAAATACTGTGGACAACTTAAAGCAGTAACCATTTACAGTCAATGGTTGTCAGGAACAAAGCAGAATATCCTGCAATTGTCTTCATATGATCTCCTCCCGTATTTAGGACATACATGTAAATACATACCTATAGAGCAGACACGTCACCCAGGCTAGCTTCATAAAACTGTAAAGAGCACATTTTGTAATCCTATAAAGTTTAGTAAGATATGAATGAGCTGCTATCTGCAGGAACTTCCTTCCATTCCCATCACGGGCACCTCCAAAAAGGTTCTTCATTAGCCTATCATTTGCAGATGCCTGATGACCAGGAATACAGTTAAATTTACTGTACCATTTCCTCTGCTGATCAATGTGAAACATACAGAGAAACATGTACCCAGTGTATAAGAGCTGACTCCTGTTCTTGGACCTTCAAAGGAAGGTCTGAAAGATCATCTTGCTGATCACTAGATGGGACATTCATTTGTCCATAGTCAAGTACTTAAAAAATAAGTAGAACAGTGCACAATACTAATACTATATATAATTATATATACATCCCCACTTTGTGTGTGAGGCAGCTTACTTCCATAATGTGGCCAACAGACCAGGCTGTAGGTCTACCTCAGTCATTTCATTGTTGGAACAAAGAAAAGCACAATGACGGCCCTTCCAGTTTTCAGGCAACCCCACTGTCAGACACTCGGTGTCCAGATAAGAAACATTTTCTCCCGAAAGTCCACACGCTGTTTATTCAACAGTCCATCTCATACATAAAAAATAGAAACATTTCTAATATATCCAGGCATCTTCCTGGTTTGCAGAATGATGATGTTGTCTAGAAATAGTCTTCTACAGAACAGAATTCCAGAGATTCTTCTGTACTAGTGCATCGTGGCAAATAAAAGAAGTTCTGAGTTCCTAAACTTCTGTGGTCAACTGGATGACAGCTTGGTGTGAATTTTTTTCCACATGGCATATCTCAGGTGAACTCTCCTTTTTGAGAAGCTGAGTTTTTTCATTGGTATCACTAATAATTTCAGTTTCATCTGAGTGGTAACCAGACTGGTAATCACAGGTTTGGTTGGAAGATCCTGATGTGACTGAATCTTTGCTTTTACTGGATTTTAAACAGCTGAAATGAGAACAGAAGATACACTGGTAAAATAACTACAACGAAGCGCAGAATAATGAACAATGAGTCAACAGTCATCGAGAGACATCTTTGTTTTAGTAAAAGTCACTTTTATTCAAAAAGTAGTTTCACTGTTAAATCTGCCACCAGATTTGTTCCTTGCTGCATCTCCTGCCAGCATTTTAAAAGTGATGGTGATAGACATGGCTTGCAGATCAAGTGTTAATTGTTGCCAATTAAACCAGACAACACTAGGAGCCTATCCATCAAATCTCCAATGCAGAAGAGGTGTCTAGCCTCATGAGGTTTTTTAATAGACCAGCCAATGTCATCACATTGTGTAACCTTTTGGTGGAAGTCACTCTTGAGATACATAACACTTGCAAATACCTGTACCCTATGTAAGATAAGAGCATCACAAGAACTTAAATAAAGAGCCAGCCATGTGCAATGAAGTGAGGTGGACCAAGGCTTTTTCTCCGCATTGCACTAGCGCATAATCTAGAGATATTGTGCAAAGGAGATTAAGCACATGTGCATTACCCACATGTAGTTACGGCAGATACGTCTTCCCTTTACTATTCACCATAATGGCACTGCCTGGATGATTAGCAGCAGGTCATTTATATGTAGTATGTGAATATTTAGAACTTTGCATTTTATAAAATGTGATACATGCAATGTGATACAATTCATGCAAAACATGATGCTAAAGCTAAGCAGATATCACAAAGGTATATGGTATTTCAGCGATAGCCTGCAAAGTACAGGCTGGGCAGCACAGTGGCTCAGTGGTAAACTGGTGCCTTGTAGCACTGTGGTCCTAGGTTTAAACCTGACCAAGGACAACATCTGCATGGAGTTTCTATGCTCTCCCCATGTTTGCGTGGGTTTCTCCTGGATACTCTGGTTTCCTCAAACATACCAAAGACTTATTGATAGGGAACTTAGACAGGGAGCGCCGTTGAGGACAACTTGATGGTAATGTCTGTAAAGCGCTGCGGAATACAGCAGCGTAAAAAAATTTTGGTATGATATTTTTCATATCCGAACAAAGATGTGAATTTGGAAATCGCTTACCTAAATAACAGCGCTTCAGTTTGTGTATTCTCCAGTGTTTTCAGCTCTTCTGATGCAAGAATCATCCCGCTATCTGTTTGGTTGTCCTACGATATGAACAAGAGTTTTAATACTTTTCTACTAATAAGCAAAGAATTGCAGAAAAAGAGAGACATTTTTCTCCTACCTCCATGGGCAGGTTCACTGTGACCTCTATAGGAATATCCTCAAATGTCTTGACACTAACAGGCCGGCTATTTCTCCTCGTGTTTTGGACATGCCTGAAGACAAAGAATGCAAGTTAAGGAAACTGAAGACATTTTACATAACTCACATTGTCAGATTAATCTTTTTGCATTTTTTTGTTTAGCCAATATGTGAAAATGTGTGTTTATAAATTCTTGATGACTTGATCATGGGAAATATATCTTACATCTTTCATCTTAGTTTGTAAACACTGAAAGGCTAAACTACCTTTCATTGAATTTAATGAAGATGATCAAGTCATAAACAGATGTGGCTAATCTCACAGCACATCATAATTGGTCACTTTATACCATGTTACCTTCCTTCTTACTTAAACGTTACTATTTCCTACTTAAACATGTCCATGCTTTACATACTGTGAAGCAGAAACTCTGTCAGTTCCTTACATTTTATGGTAAGACTTAAAGGGGTTTTCAGGGATTCTAATATTGATGACCTCAGGATAGGTCATCAATATCAGACTGGACACCCGGGACCTCCGCCAATTAGCTGGTTAAAGACAAGACCATACTCCGTGCAAGCACAGCCCTTCATTCATTGTTTACTTGCTCGCAATCAACATTACAGTGGTTAGCAGATGTAATTACAAGTTGTCCCATGTGAGCACAGCCTTCCCTTTATTGTTTACCCGCTCAGCGTCGACATTGCAGCGGTGAGCAGGATTAATAAGAAGCCATCCCATTCACTTCTGTGGGACAGCTCTGTAGTATAGACTTGAATAGGAACAAGCCATCCCATAGAAGAGATGGCTTGTAATTACACTGCTCACCACTGCGATGTCGAAGGCGAGCAGGTAAACAATGAAGGGAGGGCTGCGCTCGCACAGAGCGCATCCTTCTCTTCAACCAGCTGATCGTCTGGGGTTCTCTCTTGACTCGAAAGATATGGATCAGCCAGTTGGGGGCCACATGTATGCTTGCCCAAACATGCATGTCTATGGAGGAGTCGAATATATATGGCCAGCTTTATGCTTCGCCTTTGTTCACATCATGTTTTACCTGTGGTTTGGCAAAAGACACACACATCAAACCTAATAGTTCCAATATATGCAACTGTATGCCATACATTGGCATACACTGCTGATAGACAACCATTCTAAAACAAATCTATAATATGCATTATACATGTTCTTTTGGCAGGATGCCTCTGCATTAAAAATCTAAGTTGACTATACTTTTTAATACCGTAAAAAATGTATGGCAACATATACCAGTCACATATATGCCAAAAGTTACTCCTTAGGCTCACAGTGTATATGCTTGCTGTAAACATTGGGATATTTGGTGCTGCACAAATCAAATTTACATATAAAATATATAACATGGACATATATAACATTGCCTGGATGCTTTTTTCTGAAAGTACCATATTCGAATCCTAACTAGCAATACCATGGGGTCGTTACTCATTTACATTTGAGATTGTTTTTATGTCACTTTGAAGTCTGGTTTTGCATTGTGTGGTTGGACTTGTATTTGCAAATGCATTGTGTTATATGACTTAGTGGTAAAAAAAAATACCCCAGAGGGCTGCCTGGTGTAGCAGAAATGTTGCAAAAAAATAAATAAAGATATAGCAATTGGCATGTCATGTAACATTTTTAGACCAAAAACCTAATATACACGATTTGATAAATGACCTTCTATATGTGTAACTAATTGCCCATCCAAATCCACCATGTTTCAGCGAAAATTTACATGATAATCAAGCTGTCATCTCAAATTTACTATGAAAAGGCACTGTGCAGAGATACGTGCGGTGGTTGTAGATCATAATGCCTATAAATAGGTCAGTACCGTATTCCAGCTGCGTTATCATAATGGAATTTTGCATCACATATTTCCTCTCCTTCCATACAGGAAACAGGTGAGGTCGGCACAGAAAGTTCAGAATCTTCTTCAACATTCAGAGTCACAGTAAGTGGAATGTAATCTTTTCCATCCTAGAAAAAGGAGCAAATAAACTTTTATCAATGCTTTGTTTTTCATGACATCCTTAGTCTTATACTATTTTATCCAGATTTTACTAACCATTTGGACATTAGCTTGTAGGACATTTCCTAGATGTTCCACTAGTTCAGAAAATGTGGGTCTTTGCAGGGGATCTCCATGCCAGCAATCAAGCATTGTATCGTATCTGATATAGCAAACTCATGTCATTAAACAGGGACACACAGTATAATTGTTGAATAATTCTGTTCAATAGCATACTTTCCAGATGCTATGCTGGTAACTTACATTTCCACTGTTGCATAATCTGGAGCCCTCATTCTCGTTCCATCTTTTAACCGCCTGCAAAAGTCTTCATCAATCTGGACTCCAGGATATGGAGACCCTCCTGTAATACACAATTCCATCAAAAGAGTAAGAGATGTGACCTAATCAATTTAAACAAATATCAGCCACCATGCAGCCGATCAATCTTTTGTTTGAATCAACTGATGATGACCAGTTATGCCATATGCACATATTTTCAGACCATTAGCCAACATAATTTACTAACTTTTTGGAAGAAATTGGCCAGTCATTGGTATCCATCTGATCCACTCTAATGTCTACATCTTAAAGATGCCAATACACGTTCAATATCCGTTGGCTGAACAGTTGTTCGGCCTACAGCTATCTCCCCTAACTCCATCCCGGATTCCTTATACACATACACATTTGGCTTGGCCAACATGTATGTGTATTCTATGGTAAAAGCAGAGAAAGCCACAGTCACAGATTTCTGGATGAAGCTTATCTCCCAGGAGAACAAAAGGATCAAGGAAAAATATTCATTTTGCCCAATCCTCGTCTTCTCCAACATCATCTGTCGGGGGAGAGTTGGAAGCTCCCCACACAAATTAGTTCTCAAAGGTTTCAACTAACAAAACACTAATGTGTATGGCTTTAGAAGGGATTTCCTACCATAAGTACCTCATGTCTTAACTTCCAGGAACAGTGCCATGTTATAAAGATGTGTCCTATGAAATACTAAAGCTTAAATGCTGTACATTGGTTCGGTGTCCCGGGAAATGATTGAACATTTTGGCAACTAATCCACACGAATAAGGAAGTGTATAAAAGTGACTCACCTAATGAGAAGATTTCCCAGAGCAGGATTCCAAATGACCACACATCACTCTGTGTCGTGTATACTCTATCAAAGATAGTCTCTGGTGCCATCCATTTAAGAGGAAGCCGAGCCTTGAGGAGGAAAAGATATGGATAATTGTTAAAGTCTGAAAATTAACAAAATACAATTAACTCATGATGAACCTGGGACTTTCTTTTCCTTACATCTCCTTTCCGGACATAATCTGGGTCTTTATACACATCACGCGCCAAACCAAAGTCACAGATCTTCACCACATTGTTGTCAGCCAGAAGGATATTACGAGCTGCCAGGTCCCGGTGGATGCACTGGAGATAAATAAGAATTGCTTTAGATTCTCTGCCATTTTGCACCTGTCCAGTTCTATTTTATAGATCAATAGTCTTCCAGTTAGATGTAAATCAAGCATACCTTCCGTGAAGACATGTATTCCATGCCTCGTGCTACCTGGAAGCTGTAGGAGATGAGGTCTTCCATAGAAAGCTGACTCTTACACATGTCTTCAACTATACATTGAAATAATTAATCTTGTTAGATATGTATTCAATATAGACTTGCTACAAATGCAACTTCAAAACCAAACTTTTAATGGTTATCATTATTGTTATGGGACTAAAACCACCCACACCAATGTCCTACCTTCTTCTTCTTCAACGTCACTAAGAGACTTCTCTTCTGCAAATCCAGAACTTGCTGAACTCTGACTACTAGCAATGCTGTCTAATCTTTTCTTCAAATCCCTTGGAGTTTCAATGTAATGATGCTTAGCCTGTCTGTACCGCACGGATTTGGTCTGCAAAGAAAATATTATATAGATGAATAAGTATTTAGAATTAGGTTATGTCAATGAACATATTAAAGGCTATGGATACCTTTGGGGCATTTTTTATTGCATTGTACTCATTTTAAGCTAAAAATATTTTTTTCAATTGGCCTTTATTAAAAATTTTAGAACCTTTCTTTGTACAGTGTTGAGTAAGGAATTTAGCTGACAGCTCATGTAAAGTCCTTATCTCTGAATTCTTGACAGCTCATAAACACTCTATCTAGCTCAATACTTACCATACTGATAAGAATATGGCTTAAAGACGTGTTTATGAGCTGTTAGGAATTCAGAGCTAACAGCTACACATAACCCTCAGATGACGGCTCAGTGTAAAAGTTAAAGTAAGATGCTCTGTAGCTAGGCTAAAACTTAACCATTTAGAAAAAAAACTGCAGATTTTTTTTTTATAAAAGCCAAATGAAAAAAATGATATGTAGCCTAAAATGAGTAAAACGCAATAATAAAATAAATTGCCCCCCAAGGTGTTCAGACTCCTTTAATTACACATAATAATTATACACACTAATCTGTAATAGAATGCTATATATACAAAGACATGTGGTCAGCTATCTATATTATCAAGAATACAACCTAACACACAGACGGCTACTTCTATCATCTGTATGGTTTACATAAACAGGTTTCACTTATTATAATAGTTTGTGCCATAATTTTCTGCAAGAAGTGTCTTATCATTATCATTGGATCTGCCGTCATGTTTTTTAAACTCACAATCCTATTTTCCTAGTTTACAGGAAGGGTGTGGATCAGAACATCACAATGGAATACTGTATGATGGACATAAGATTTGGCAGCATTTTCCAGGAAGAACAGATGCCGAGCGAGGAGGTCTCAGTGCGACCCAAAAACTGTGCAAGATATTGCATTTTATATATATAAAAAAAAGAAGACTGCAAGCATGGGGACAGTATATTTACAAAGGTGTTTCCTATCTCCAGTGGCCTTGGGATCACAGTGACATTTGATTAAGTTTACAAATTTACAGACACACAATTGAATATATAAAGTTATAATAAAACAGTGAAGCAAGCAGTGAAGAGCTCGGACAGAGATATAGGGGGAGATTTATCAAAACCAGTGTTTTACATGCTGATCTTAATCTCTCCCCTGCTTGCATCAGAGGTGTCACAATTATTAAGAGACACTTAATATTTCCTCTTAAACGTGCGCCTAAGTGGAGATCTACATCAGCAAGGAATCTCATGTAGATTTCTGCTATAACCCATGCCAGATCTTGACTCAGATTATTAGAAGCCGTAACAAGCTGCCTATGCCAGCCCCACCCCACTTGCTACTTTGAGTGTTGCCTAAAAGACTCAAAAAGTAAAAAAAAAAAAAAAAAAAAAGCTATAGCATGCGCTACGCTTTGCACCTTTTTGCCACAAGTTTTCTGGCGCAGATGGGACAATAAACTTCCACCATAATGGGAAGGATTTTGAGGTAACACATTTGCTTCTTATAAAATGCACATTTCTAGATAGTACATAGTGCCTGGAGTAAAACTGCAATCGCTGCATCCAATGTGCCATGCAGTGATTGAGTAAGATGGACACATTCACTGCATGTCTACCATACACCAAGATGCCGGAAAGAGAGGAGCATTGGTGTGTTGACTGTGATTTGTAACATTGTCTGTATATCTGACTGCTGTGACCGCTACATATTGCGTAAAGCCATTCCTTTCTTACGTATCAGCACAGACAGGGGAGACAGGAAGGATGTACAGAGGCACTTAGTGTATAACAAGGCAGCACAATGTGTGGAAGGCTCTCAAGAATGTAAACAGGACTTGTAATTAGCAGATCTGATCACACTATGATACAACGGCGGGGCCACATACTTACACATACCTTGTACAGAACAAAGTCATTCCTTTTACTTCTTAAATACGCTGATAGATTTCCAAATCTGCAGAATTCAACAATCACCATCAAGGGTCCTAGAACAAAGAC
Organism: Bufotes viridis; assembly: GCA_033119425.1. Taxonomy (NCBI): domain Eukaryota; kingdom Metazoa; phylum Chordata; class Amphibia; order Anura; family Bufonidae; genus Bufotes; species Bufotes viridis. The sequence goes on along the minus strand of CM065589.1, from coordinate 531,758,896 downwards.
ACTGAAAGATTATATCTACATCAAATAAAAATTCTCATTAACTACATTTCTTTTGAATCCTACATAGAATACAAGACTGTGGGGAGTCAGATAAAATGGTGACAAAAAAACTCTGAACCCATAATAATCCAAAACAAATTAAAATAACACATTTGTTTACTAGACGAGACCAAAATTAGGGTTTCTAGGATTCCAAAAATGTAGCTAGTTATGTCTTCATAAGAAGCCTGAGTCTATAAAAATGTAATCAACAAGATTTCTCATGTCTCGCAGGAGCCATAAACCCAATGTCTAGCGTAAGAAAGAGGATTACTCACCTCCTGGCTTGGTGCAGGCTCCAAGCAAGTTCACGACATTCAAGTGATGACCGATATGACTAAGAATTTTTAGCTCTGACATTAACGCCCTGTATTCACTGTCAGTTGCCCCCTCTGTGATAAAAAGAGAACAGATCAAAACAGAATTTAATAAAATGTAGATGTCTATTATTTCTATTGACTTACTTACTGTATCTGCTTACCCTTCAACATTTTCACCGCAACTGTTTTGCAGGTAGAGGTTGTATCAATACCAAAGGATTCCGCTTCTACAACTTGTCCAAAAGCTCCTCGACCAAGAGGTTTCCCTGTGTAGGCAAAGATAGAAAACATACTTGGTTTAATATTTTGAGCATCCTAACAGCAAATGTTTAAAGATAAACGTTTAGTGTATTGTCGATAAGTTTTATTTAGTGGATGTGAACTTTATAAAGACAGGAGGTACCTAGTTTAAGCCGTTCCCTTGGAAACTCCCATTTCATTGCGTCATAGAGGAGCCTTTCACATTGCTCATCAAAGGGAACTTCACTAGGATCCATAATGATTGACAGGTAGCCAGCCTTGAGTTCCCCTTCATTGGGCTGGAAAAAAATGATGATGTTTATAGTCAACTCTTCATGACATTTTCATAAAAGGCATACCATTGTTTTCCGATGTAGGACCAGAGTGCCACCAGTGCCCTACAGCTCAGATCGTTGGTCTGAAAGACTGTTCACACGGATCATAATTAATTTCTTTGCCCATAACAAGCAAAGAATGCCCTGGAATGTTTTCCTTTACGGGCAATTGCAATTAAAATCAAATTAATACATACTTAGTAAACCATGCAAGAGTTTTATAGTATTGAAAAGGAAAATGTGTCTGTTGACATTAGTATAATGGGAAGAAAGTGAAACAAAAGGTCCCCCGTCAGTTTTCATTTGTCATACAGGGCAAATACAAATGGGACAGTAGAGAAACTTGATTCATTACCCTCTTTACGGTCCGAAGGATGATTACAAGAAGCAACCAAAAGAACAGGGCAATCACGCCGGTGCCAACCAGAATAATGAGTTCCAGATTTGTTTTCTCTTCTGAGTCTGGAAGAAAACAATTGGACATTTGACAGTTCATGTCAGCTCACTGTTTTAGGGTAGCTGTAAAGTCATCAAACACAGTCCATTAATCCCGTGCAAGTAGGATTACTGAGAAAAATTAGGCCTGCTGCTTTGTTGGTTCAGTAGGACATTTATTCTGTAGGTGAAAAAAAATCTACTGCTGTTTTAAGCTTCAGTGAGGAAGGTTACCGGGGCCCCAGGGAGACAAAACACAGTTCCAAGGTCATTGTATAACACCCAAAATCAACAATCAATTTTCCACAGTGATGCTTTGCACTGTTTGAAGTAATTATCCAATACATAAAGAGAAGACATCTCTATAACTATACAGTATATGTGAAAGGTGCTAGACCCACTTTTATTTCCTTAACTGCAGTTATAAAAATAAAAACTAAACGTAGGTCCACCACCTTTCACGTTATCCGTAGTGCTGCCTCTTCTTCGTTCTTTTTATTGGACCTAGAGCTGAGGGTCCGGAAGGATTTGCACTGGTCACATAACAGGGCTACTATGCTTTATCTTTCTATATACAGTATATGTGGAGATATTATGAGGTATGAAACCACCTAGGAAAGATAGAACCCATCTATCATTGCTTTTACTTAGACCCCTCAAAAAAAACTAGCATATGTTCCTTAAAAAATAATAAATAAATAAATAACAAAGGGGATAGGATCAGCACTGGTATTGCAGCGACCGGGTCCGCAGGGGCAACACATGGGCCGATGGGGGTAGTAGTTAAAGGACAGCACCAGTTCCTTCGGGGCACTCTCTGTTTGTCCAGGGAATCCCAACAGATGGTGTTTGAGGTGCCCTGAGTGGAATGGGTTTTTGTTAAGGTGCCTTGGCGGCAGGATCCCTGGTGTTCATGAGTCCAGACCTTGTGTGAAATTCAATAGCAGTTTTACTTGAATAAATGTTTCTCCAACAGTTTACAGACTTTGTCTTGGTTCCAGCAGGCTTTAGCATGCAAACACTCTGGCAGGCAAACAATCTCAACTCTGCTACATCGGTTACTCTCTGGCTCTGCTGTGCTGACAGGCTCAAATGGAATCTTTGCTTTCTGCTTTAGGCTGCAACTTCTCTCTCTGTAGTCTGACTCTAGATTAATCCAGGGAACTTTTCCTTCTGGCTGATGAGGCTCCAAGCTGTGGCCTCCACATCCAGCAGAGCTGAAGGTGCTCTAGCTGGCATGGAAGGAAACACGTCCAGCAGGGACGTGGACCTGATTCCTCCCTTTGCAGGGGGGTACTCTTAAATAACTCTAACTAACTAGTCTCCCCCTCTCTTTAGAGAGAGGGTTTAGAATGAAAAAAAGGGTTCCATCCACTGTAAAAGTAGCACTGCCATGTTTGCTGCCACATCTGGTGAACCAGGAACATTACAATTGAACATAACAATTTCAAGAAATAGATATGCACATTGTGATGGACCTGCAATAAATACAGAAGTTGACATTATATTAGACCATAGGAGAAAGTAGCGGGGTGCGGGAGTGGTAATGGAACTCCGGGTCATTACAGTATGACAGCAACGGAGAATTGATGGAGGTGAGGAAAGAATCTTTGCCACTTTTACCAAGTTTTGGCTCAGTTTTTTTTAATTCCTCCTGGAAAAAACATTTCAAGGGCTTTCCCATCAAAGTAATAAAATAGCGACATCATATGGACCCCAATGGATCCTAAGAAGTAAGGGCTTTAACACTGAGCCTGCTCTGCAGCTTCCCTTGCACAGTGTTGTATGTGGTAGCGCTCCAGCCCTTGCATTCTCACGACTATGGCAGTCCCAGAAACTCTCATTGAAAGTGAAGGCACATACTACTCTTTTCTGTAAGGGTAAAACCCAACAATTAAGTATTGATTTAAGTGATAAATGCATAGTAGGAAATGGCCTCAATAACCACCAGGCTCTGTCCATCATGACTTAGGATGATGACTGCAGTTTTTTTCCTCAATTGGTGTTCATGGAAGAATATGATAATTATACCAGCTATTTGTTAGAAACAGTAATGTATAGAATACCGGTATATGTTGTAACTGTTATTCATTATTTTTCATTAAACATAGTTACCATTCACTGTAAAGTACATTTCCGCCTCTGTACAACCCAAATTGTTGCAAGCTCGGCAGGTATAGAATCCTTCATCTTGCTTCCTCACACGCTGTATGGTCAACGTTCTGTTCTGATCTTTTAAAATAATGCCTGTATGAACACAATGAAGTGTAAATGAACTGGTGTATGACATCCTCACAAACAAGAATCTATTTTAATAACTGCGTGGCGCATCCTAAAACACATTGGTATTTAATGGGATTACAATGAAATTGAACTCAGCTTATATGCATACTGTATATTTGTGCACTGGGGACAGGGACTGATCGGAGTGAATACAGATGTAGTAGAGTTAATACACCTGCTTTACTAGATGTGTTAACTAAACTAGTTGTGTTACGCCGACACCTTCAATTGCTTTTCAATGGCTTTTGTTACTGGATATCACAATGAATTAAGAGTTTGAGTGTTAACTCTATTATATCTGTACATCTAGCTACAGAGTAAAATAGAATGTATATAAAAGGAATTAAATGTAAAATGGCAAAAATATAATTTATACCTTAAAAACAGAAGGAAAGATCATTACCTGAATCTCCCACCAGAGCATCGGAATTTTTAAACCAAAGAATTTGTGGATCCGGCAGAGCAGAGGCCGAGCAGCGCACCTCCAAAGTCTCACTGACATTGGTTGTCTGGTTCTTGAGTTCAGGGTGAATAACTGGCCGCTTTTGAGCTGTTTGTTAGACAAATTCACTTTATTTTTAAAAATTCATATACATGCCTAAAAGTGGAGTGCATTTTCATGTATGTAGCGGAATATGAGAATATGTGTGTGCATATATATATATATATATATATATATATATATTTATTTATTTATATGGTGCTGCTCACAAAAGGTATACTACTCCTTATGTATACTAGTGCTCTCTTTCGTATTAAGTTATGCACTTTTATGTCAACAGGTCATGATCAGAACAGGTCTGAAATTAGGCAAGATACCATTCAATAAGCAAAGATATTACTGGTGAGAAATTGAAGGACAATACTAGAAAGTGACATAACATATCATTACACAGTGATTTTTATACACATAACTAGCCAACCCTTTAAGCATGTATGGGGTATTAATCTAACTCCCCCAATTCTATTCCTTGGATCCGATACACCACAACTATTAATAGATGCATTCTTTTTAAAGGGGTTGTCTCAGTTCAGCAAATGGCATTTATCATGTAGAGAAAGTTAATACAAGGCACTTACTAATGTATTGTGATTGTCCATATTGCCTCCTTTGCTGGCTTAATTAACTTTTCCATCATGTTCACTGCTTGTTTTCAGGGGAACCGACCACCCTGCAATCCAACAGCAGTGGTCGTGCTTGCACACTACAGGAAAAAGCACCAGCCAGCCTGGTGGCCAGGACCACAAAAGTACACATAGGCAAATGCTTTTTCCTATAGTGTGCAAGCACGGCCACAGCTGCCCGATTACAGGGTGGTATAATGAACAGTGTATAATGTGTTGGAAAAATGAATCAAGTCAGCAAAGGAGGCAACATGGACAATCACAATACATTACTATATGTCTTGTATTAACTCTCTACATGATAAATACCATTTGCTGAAAAGAGACAGCCCCTTAAATAACTGTGGCACATCTGTGCAAGTCCATGCGCCTGCAAGGGAGCCGGTGTAGCTTTCCGGCATAATCAATGCTAATTTCCTGGTGTAGATTACAATACATGTGCCAGACCAGCTATGGCCTCCCCACACTTTTTGATGCCAGGTTTCTAGCCCACGGTAGTTGACAAATGCCCCCCGTGTGTATTTTGTTACTCAATCAAGCCTAAATGTGGTTGTACTTCTAATAGGACTGCATAAATGCTTCCCCTGTTCCAAATTACCATTTGTGTTATATTATTAGGAAACCATCATACCAGGTAGAAAACTGAAGCAGACCATTTGGACAATGCTATAAAATCTCTAGTCTTATGCTATAATTGTAATATTTTGCATACCATGAACAGTTAATTCAGTGGAGAAACATCGCTTCCGAAGGGTTTTCTTCTCCTGAGCTATGCACTCATAGTGCCCTTGGTCATCCAGGGAGATGTTACGCAGTGTCAGCTCCAAAGTCAAGTATTCTCCACTGATATCCTTAGTAACGTGATTCATTTTAATGAGGTTGATCACATCTCCACAAGTGTGCATTGACCAGCTTCTTGCTCCTGGGGACTTTCTCTTGAACCACATTACGTTTCCATAGGTTAACTTATCAGCAATACATTTCAAAGTCACATTGACTCGCTCAGTGACCCTGTCTCTAGGGTGTATGCTGACATCAAGGCCACCTAAAACACAGTGTAAAGTATTATTCTTTTCATTTCTCTTATTTTGTTGACTTCAATCAATACACCATACAATCAAGTACCATAAAATATAAGAGTCGCTCACCACTCTTGAGCAGACAGTGCTATCCATTCCACAACCAGATTTGTGGAACTAACCAGGTGTCACATATTGGTTGATGAATGAAAACACCTATATTTTAATGACCACTATGAGAAAGTTCTCATTCCTGCACCATTCTTCCCTAAAAGCAATGCTCCATGTCTGATAGAGCAGATTTTTTAAAAACAGCTCCATATGAAATTGAAGAAAATAGAGGTACAGTGGCACCCAACAGAAGTCTAAGGGCATGGCTTCATACAACTCCAAGGTTGCATGGAGCTGTAATACGCTTCTATGTACGAATGTTGTGCAAACTATTTGGATTTGTAGCAAAGGTTAGTGTTTTCATTATATAGGGCCACGTGAATCTTGGAAACAGCTAACGGATGAGTGGTGATAGATAAACAGCAGAATTTTGAAAACAGTTATGGCTAAATAACTAAGTCACAGACAATGTAACTTACGGAAATAAGCAAAATATTTTAATTCCATATATCAACAAAATAGAAAGCTATCACGGAAATTTTTTAATTTAACTTACGTGTTACATGGAAAGGAATGATGTGTTCATCACTTCCAGCCTGGTTAGTGGCCGTGCACTTGAAGATGGCAGATACATTAGCTGCTGATATAAGCAGCTTACTCACAGTCTAAAGCAAAGAAAATAATATTTACCATGTGTTATTACCTAGATAAGTGTAAGGCACCATGCATATGACTGCACTATGACTCTGTTGTAAGTAGCAGGACACTCATTGAGGTGCATGTACTGCATATACTGTAAGTGTATACCTCTGTATAAAATTGGAGGCATGCAGAGGTGCAATAGAGACCCTGTTCCATGGCATAGTATGTTGTATTAGAGAAGATATTTTTCCCTCTAAAGCATTACTTGCAACCAATGGAGCTTGCACAGCAGCAGATGGTACAAGGCAATGTAGGACTCTGTGTGCCATGTACATAAGACCTTAATAAGAAGAAACAATGTCACCTATAACATAGTTTCATTTTTATCCTTGAATTTTATTCAAATGAAATTAGAAAATGTTCAACATTTTTTGCAATTAAAAATGTATGTACACCAACAGTATACAATCTCAGTGGTTAGCAATGGAGCCTTGCAGCTGTGGACTTGGTTCTACTCCAACCAAGGACAACATCTGCATGGAGTTTGTATGTTCTTCACGAGTTTGTGTGGGTTTCCTCCAGGTACACTGGTTTCCTCCACACTCCAAAGACATACTGATAGGGAATTTAGATTGTGAGCCCCATTGGGACAGGAAGCAATGCTAAGGCCTGTAAAGCGCTGTGGAATATGTCAGCGCTATATAAGTGAGCATAATAAATAATAATGTGAAACATCACAACACATCTCCTTCCTTTTTATTTGACTTGATACTCTACTTATACTCTACCTTTAGTTTTCCTTCGATAATGTCATTACGAATATCTTGTGCCTCAATTACATTCCCTCCATAATGGTCATTAATATCCCTCCAATTTGGACAACTGTAGGGATTTTTCCCTGCATTATAATGTCTAAAAGGAAGGAAACATACCTAGATGTTAATAAAATATATGACATGTTCAATAAATAAAATGACCCTTAAACAATGTGTTATTTTTAAGTTCAACAGAGACTGAGAAGATATAAGATCGGTAAATAAATACAATCATCCGGGTGAAAAGGTGAATTCCCTAGATTGCTACCAAAATTAGTTCTAATACTGAGGTGGGAGGAAGCAAGGGAGGAGGAGGGGGTTACAAGAAAAAAAAAAAAGGTTCATTCATAATTTCTTATTTCTACGTTTATATGGATGTGAGGAAGCAGCATAGCTACAAAACCATGGCATCAACTTCATGTTATTCTATGAGACGATAGGAAGCACTATGGCTCCAGAGGAAGAGCTTAAAGGAAGTCATCTGGACAACAACAACAGGAAAGCGGAATACTCTAGTCTCTGCTGCAGGAAGCTGAAGCCTGTGCAGAGGTCTGATAAGGGAAACCATGTGGTCTCAGAACAGGATCCTTCTCTGTCACACCGTACATCAATCAGCACACTTCCTCTTAGATGGCCTTTCACACAGATAATCTTAAGAACCATATAGCCTGAGCATCATTTTGCCTGAGAACTACTGTATAGAAGAAGACATGATAAGGGATTTGTCCAGAAAGGTCTGCAGACACATTTAAGAGGCACTACAAAGACATCTGAGCTTGTACTAAGGAGGCATTATGGTTTTAGACAGTCTGATAAGTGGAAGAACCAGGTAGCAAAAAGATGTCTCTTGTACCAATATGCTGAGTTATCTTCTAGTCACTATCCATTCAACTCCCATGACTTTAATGCTAGAGGTGGAAGTAGACGCAACCAACGTCCATAATCAGTTTCTTTGTTATCATAAGTATCATGGGATGGTTTACAGTAGTTAGATGTTCCACAAAGGTTTTCCAACTAAGAGAGGCCATAGGCCTAACTAACTGGGACAAAGTCCTCAAAAAAAATATACAGCCACAAAATGGTATATTTTTAAAACCATTCTAAAATCTAATTGTGAGAGTTACATACCTTATGGGGTTAAAAGGTTAAGGAACAAGAAAAAACCAATGTGGATAAATAAAATTCTAAATAATGCAATAAATGACAAAAAGAAAGCATTTAAATCACTAAAACAGGAGGGGAGCGATGAATCATTGAAAAGTATAAGGAAAAAAATTGAATATGTAAAAGACAAATAAAAGCAGCCAAACTAGAGACAGAAAGATTAATTGCCAAAGAGAGTAAAACTAACCCTAAAATGTTCTTCAATTATATAAATGGTAAAAAGTATAAATCTAAGGGTGTCGGTCTTTTACAGAGTAATGAGGGGGGAGTTGAAGAGAGCGATGAGGGGAAAGCAAAGCTATTAAATATTTTTTTCTTCACTGGAAAAAATAAACTATCAGATGAAATGCAGAATGTAACAGCAAATTCCCCATTAAAAGTGCCCTGTCTGACCCAGGAAGAAGTACAGCGGTGTCTTAAAAAGATTTAAACAGACAAATCACCAGGACCAGATGGCATACACCTCCGTATCCTAAGAAAATTAGGTAATGTCATAGCCAGACCCTTACTTCTGATATTTAAGGACTCTATAATGACAGGGAGTGTTCCATAGGATTGGCGCATAGCAAATGTGGTGCCAATATTCAAAAAGGGTCCAAAAATTGAGCCCGGAAACTATAGGCGGGTAAGTTTAACATCTGTCATGGGTAAACTGTTTGAAGGTTTTCTAAGAGATGCTATCTTGGCGTATCTCAATGAAAAAAAGCAAATTACATATCAGCATGGCTTCATGAGGAATCGGTCATGTCAAACTAATTTGATCAGTTTCTATGAGGAGGTAAGTTCTAGACTTGACTGCGGTGAATGAATGGATGTCGTATATCTGGACTTCTCCAAAGCATTTGACACTGTACCGCATAAAAGGTTACTATATAAAATGAGAATGCTTGGACTGGGAGAAAATGTCTGTAAGTGGGTAAGTAACTGGCTCAGTGATAGAAAACAGAGGGTGGTTATTAATGGTAGATACTCAGATTGACTCACTGTCACTAGTGTGGTACCACAGGGGTCAGTATTGGGCCCTATTCTCTTCAATATATTCATTAATGATCTTGTAGAAGGCTTGCACAGTAAAATATCAATTTTTGCAGATGACATTAAACTTTGTAAAGTAATTAACACGGAAGAGGACAGTATACTGCTGCAGATGGATCTGGATAGATTGGAGGCTTGGGCAGAGAAGTGGCAGATGAGGTTTAACACTGACAAATGTAAGGTTATGCACTTGGGAAGGAATAATGCAAGTCACCCGTACATACTAAATGGTAACACTGACATGGAAAAGGACCTAGGAATTTTAGTGAACCGCAAACCAAGCTGTAGAAACCAGTGTCAAGCAACTGCTGCCAAGGCCAATAACATAATGGGTTGCATTAAAAAGGGCATAAATGCCCGTGATGAGAACATAGTCCTGCCACTTTATGAATCACTAGTCAGACCACACATAGAGTACTGTGTACAGTTCTGGGCTCCTGTAAACAAGGCAGACATAGCAGAGCTGGAGAGGGTTCAGAGGAGGGCAACTAAAATAATAACTGGAATTGGTGGACTACAGGACCATGAAAGATTATCAAAATTAGGGTTATTCACTTTAGAAAAAATACGACTGAGGGGAGATCTAATATCTATGTATAAATATATCAGGGGTCAGTACAGAGATCTCTCCCATCATCTATTTATCCCCAGGACTGTGACTGTGACGAGGGGCCATCCTCTGCGTCTGGAGGAAAGAAGGTTTCTACACAAACATAGAAGAGGATTCTTTACGGTAAGAGCAGTGAAACTATGGAACTCTCAGCCTGAGGAGGTGGTGATGGTGAATTCACTAAAAGAGTTCAAGAGGGGCCTGGATGTATTTGTGGGGTGTAATAATATTACAGGTTATAGCTACTAGAGAGGGGTCGTTGATCCAGGGAGTTATTCTGATTGCCTGATTGGAGTCCGGAAGGAATTTTTTCCCTAAAGTGGGGAAAATTGGCTTCTACGTCACAGTTTTTTTTTGCCTTCCTTTGGATCACCTTGCAGGATAACAGGCCGAACTGGATGGACAGATGTCTTTTTTCAGCGTTATAAACTGTGTTACTATGTTATATTAGACGGGGCAATAATCCGGTAGATTATCAGAAATGAACGTTCCTCCGAACACTCGTTCCCAACAACCTGTCCGTCTAAAGGTTCACATAATGAACAAACAGAACGCTCATTCATATGGTGAAACTGTCGTTAAAGTGCATACACGTAAATTAGCATTTCTGGGCAGCAAATCATGCGGTCTAAACAGCACTCTACTGCCCAGAAACAGTGCAGCTGTATGAAGATGAGCAATGGCAATAGCTTGTCCTCATACTGTGGAAGTGATCGCTGCATGCAAATGCAGCGATCTCCTCCACTGAACAAGCAGCCGAATGTCAGGAAGGAATGCTGCTCCTTGGCCTGTCTAAACCAAACTTTAGTGGTAACTTTGAATTTCTGAACATGTCATGTAAACTTCTTGAACTAGGTGGGGATGGGTGATTTCAAGACACCTTTGATACAATAAAAAGGGTTGTGCAGTGCAAATATATTGATGACCTATCCTTAGCACTTGACTGGGACGAGCAGCTGTAATTACACTAAGCTGCCTCTAAAAAGGAGACGACGTGCAGGTAATTTTGAAACGGAAGCAGCAGTTGCATAAGCGCCGCTACTCCTTTAAACAACTGATCGGTTGGGGGACCCCCACCGATTTGATATTGATGGCCTGTCCTGAGGATAGGTCTTCGATGTCTTTGCACTGCACAACCCCTGTAATCTTCAGGAAAACAATAAAGATGTATATGGAAAGTCCAACTTTTCACCACAATTTTAGATGTAAGGTAAGGACAACACTATCATCACCAATTTTAAAAATTTAGTAAATTTGAAAAAAAAAAAGGTGCTTTCTTCCAGAAACAATGCCGCACACTACCTCTGGACAGCTTAAACTGCCTTTTATAATCCTGGACAACCCCTTTAACAAATCTTTTAGGATTTCATGAAAAAGCTGGTTTACATGGAAACAATTACAGCAGCCACAATGTAGAGAAACAATGGTAGGCTTTATAGAGTCAGGTTCTGATTACCATACAATCCTATTTTAAGTAAATGAGGTTACTGTAGTATTTCTACTCACAATGCACATGAAAAAAAGAATATGTTCCAACCAGTGCAATGTGGTAACAATAATACTCCACTGAACCCCAGCCTTTAGTATTAGCTATTGTTAATGTAAAATCAAAAGGACTCACTGGGAAAAGTACTTGCATTCTTCTTCCAGCTGCCATGACCACCGAATGCTCACAGGGTTTGGTATTCCATATGCTGTACATGTGAGAGAGGACGATTTGCCATACTTGTATGATTCCAGGGTGGAAGACACAGCCTTCTCGCCTATATGCGGTGGTACTGCAGAATAATATATGCACATCTTCTGTCATCTCCGTTATATGACTAATAACATGAACGCAATACAATACACTGAAACTCACCATGTAGAAAGACTTGAAAAGTGTGACTCTCATAATCTCTCGTTTTTGGATTAATTAGAGTAACAGTATAATTCCCAATGTCGTCTTCATCACAGTGATTGATTGACAGGAAGAATGGGAATCTGTGACGTATGGGAACTCCATTTTTCATCCTTAAAACAAGGTAAAGTCACAATTACACCTTTAAAACTCTTATAAAGGAAAGTACCAAGAACGATCCTTCTATACTGGATGTACCATTTCACTTCAGGAGTGGGATATGCTGTAAATTTCACCGGTATCTTGATGTGGTCTCCAATCTTGCACACAATCACTTTTTCCAATTCTTCATCAATTAATATAAATGGCTTCTCTGCAAGAAGAAATTGTATGCAAATGTTCAATTTTCAGTTCAATACTAATACATTTATAATGCAAAGCTGAGTTCAATATTTATTTGCATTGCCTGTGTAGCACCAACATATATTTTGCACCACTGTACAGAATGTCATCATTCACCACCAGGGGACTCACAATCTATTTTCCCTATCTCAGACACATATACTAAGACCAATTTAATAGGAAGCATTTAAAACTATTAGTATTAGGTGAAAGAACCCAAGTACCTGCAAACAAAACCCCATGAAACCATTAGGAGAGTATACAGAATAACATAAATTATCTGGCCAGTTATTCATTTCCTTAAAGATCTACACATTAGACTGACACCTAATATAAGGCTCTACTTCTGTCATTTTCCTATTTATACATCAAATTTGGACCATTGCGGCTTTGGGTGGAGAACCTGACTCAATGCACATCTTTACTTACTATGTACGATGACCTTCGTGGTGTTCGTCTTATTCATGCCTCCAGTGTCTGCTGTGCAGCTGTAATCCCCTTCATCTTCCAAAGTTGCCTCTTCTATTATGAGCAATCCTGTGTACTCCGGAGAACTTTGTACAGTCGGTTTGGATAATTTTTGTATTGCTCTTTTATCCTAACATCGTAAAAAAATATTAATTCTAACACTAACATAAAAGCTAAATCCTTGCATTCATGGTACAGAAAGAACAGATGTCTCGTTGAATGTTACATCTGTTGGCAATGTTTTCACTGTTCATGCATGTGATTGTGACAATAACTAACTGCATAGTATGCACAGGGTATCTCAATATTGATAGACACTGTTCCCTATTTTATCTACTTATGAGCTACCTCTTTGCCAGAATCTCTGCACTCACTGAAAATCTGTGCACTCACTAAAAAACTATGCAGCACAAAAGTCATCAGGGCTCTCAGTCTTACTGAGGGTCATCTTACAAACAACAGAGCAGCTGAAAGTGAATGTGTTTCAGGATGGTGAAGCCTGTTAGTACATGATGTTCTTGTGCTGGACCAAATATTTTATAGTAGTTTTCACTCTGGCCCCATAGCTTAATAATATAACACCACTTTCTGTTCTGTTGGGGTCACTTCTCAGCAGTCATCTCATTATTATCACAGGCAGGATTACAATAAGCAGCATGCCTACCCTGAAAGCAGACCAAGAGACTGCTATGGGGCCCAGTGGTGGGACCAGCACACTAAAATTCTTCTGCTCTTCCTGACACAAATCAACTGGATTTTACTGCAGATACCACTATGAGTGCTCAGTGCAAATAGATTTGTACAGCTCCACCTAGTGGTGGCTGCAGGAATCCAGTTTTAGTACATAATGTATCAGAGTAAGGCTGCATTCACACGACCGTATGTATTTGCGGATTTGCAAAAAACGGATCCGCATGTCTGCAAAATACTGAAGAGTGTCTTCCGTATGTCATCCGCAAAAAACGGTCCGCAAAAAACGGATAAGGAAAAAAAAAAGGGGAGAGAATAAAATATTATAATAAAAATACGGAAACGGATCCGCAAATTGCGGATGACATACGGAAATCATTCCGTATATCATCCGCTATTTGCGGATCCATTCACTTCTATGGGGCTGCGGAACGATTTCTGCGGACAATGATAGGACATGCTTCATATTTTTGCGGAGTATAAATGCGGAACCACGGATGCGGACAACATACTGAATGTTGTCCGCATATTTTATTTACCCATAGGAATGAATGGGTCCGCATTTATTCCGCAAAATGCGGATCGGATGCGGATCGGACGCGGAAAAAAAAGAATACGGTCGTGTGAATGTAGCCTAAACAGGATATGTAGAGCTGTATGAGAGAGATTTAGCAATGTATTTATCCCAGTTGTGCAAATACTTTGAGAAATATGCTAATCAGGATAAATGCCATATTAATAAAGCACCTGTTCTTCTTTTCCGAAGACTAAAGTCGGGTAGCGGGGATGCAGAGCATGACTTTTTTAACAGTCCATTTAAACACATAATGAAAAACATGAATTACCTCCATTGAAGGGTAGTCCCATCGAAATTGGACTCTGACATTGTATGGTGTGTGCGCACTGCAAGATACTTCTAGCCTCTCTCCAACAGCCACCTGGATCTGAGGGTGCGGGTGCATTGATAGACTGAAGATTTTAAATTCTACAAGTATGGAGAAAAAACACAATATTTATCATTTAAAATTAAGAATAATCCTGTAAGTTTTTAACCTTGAAAGGTAGGTTCGCATCTACAGCACAAACTCCAATAGTCTGTTCCACCACAGGAACAGCCACAGCCTACTGGAGTTTACCATATTCGGCATAGCCAGATACCCATTGACTATAATGGGTTCTGACGGGGATCTCGCAGCTTCCCGGCATAACTTCCACTGCATGCAGCAGAATTTGTCTGTTCAAAATTAGGCATTTATGCCAAAAAGCAGCCAGATCCCAAGATAGTCAATGTGGCATCCAGTTATTGTGGATACAGTAAACCCCAGTAGTCTGTTCCTCCGGAGACTACCAGGATTTATGCCAGAAATGTGAACATAGCCTAACAATACTATGTTGATGATAATATGGTATTGTAAATCACAAGTATTTTAGAATAAATTTATCATCACTGAATAAGTAATATCTGACTCTTACCTATAACTACAATAATGTAGTCGGAGGATCTGTATGTTTGACCATTCAGTACTGTTTCACAGAAGACCATATCGTAAACCCTCAGCAGCTTACTGAAGACGATGATGCCCTTTTTGTAGTCCCATTGTATACTGTGCCCATTGGGTGTAAATGTGTTTTCTGTATATTTCTACAGGAAGATATATAGATTCATAATCAACCCCTATTACCAAAAACTAAAATCATTCAATTTATGATGACAGAATATCATGGATGAGAATCAGAGGCTTGAGATGGCCATGGACCCATAGATCATTCAACCAAAGTTATCAATGATGAGTTATGGATATGTTCACACCTGCAGATGCCTGGGGAGAATTCTACCTGACACGCATATCTAGGCCAATTTATATGTGGATAAAGTCAGTTGTCGATTTTTCTGTTCAGTTGAAATGGGTGAAATCTGGGACAGGTAGGGAATGCTGTAGATATGAAGATCCAGAGCATATTCGAAAATCAGCATTTTTTTTTTTCAGCCATAAAGTTTAAATGAGGTCTTAGAAATACATCATTGAAAGAAGAAATGAAAGAATATGTTACAAAACTCTGAGTATCCCTTACTGTTCGCAGGGTTACGTTGAGATCCTCTCTGGAAGTAAAGCATGGAACTATCACAGTCTCATTTCCTGCAGTAGCACCACCATGGATGTACACAGCAATGGGTTTGTCACTTGGAAATGACGCAAATGGAGAGCTCTGATCTAAAGATGAAAGGAATGTTTAAAAAAACATGCATCGTACTAACCATAGAGCAATGATATAACATACAGCTGGCCATAGGGTTTAATGTAAATGATGGAGATTTTTTTTATTCAGCGTTTAAAATCAAGAAAATTACTTAATAGTCAATCAAGTCATTTTAAAATTAGATTTACAGGATGAAAACAGTTTTTGAGACATTTATTTCACCAAATGTCACCACTTTGAGGGGCATAGAGAAGAGGTAACAAGACCAAAGTAGATCCAGCGGGTAAAATCAAGAAAGTCTTTATTTCTTCTGATTAAAATGTAGAAGACAATATCCCTCCTGTGAAAAATCTGACGCATTTCGACCAATATAGGTCTTAATCATCAAGCTCGAGACTTTCTTGATTTTACTTGATGGATCTACTCTGGTCTTGTTGCATGTACGAAGAATGGAAAGACAACCAAGATCCGTGCTGAGCAGGTCAGATGACCTTTTTACCTGAGAGCTAGACATCTGCTACTATACAAGGCATAGAGAAGAGGCCAACATTCCCCCACCAATCTCCACCTTCTCTTTTGATCATGGACAGAAAGGTTGGCATTTGTCTGCCATCACTTTCCATCTCCTGCCAGAGAGAAGGGAGGCGCTGTTGTTTCCATTCCATCTTAGCTAACACTGTGCTGGCTGTGAAGACTGGGAGGGCATGGTACATGATAACATGCCGCAATAATCCCAACTGACTGTACATGAAATATAGATAAAATAGACTTAGGTTTAAGGTCCCTTTATTGTCTTCATACAATATAAGTGACATGCAACCACTTACCAAAAATGGACACGTGAACACTGGAGGCTGCGTGGCTTCCTTCATACGAGCACTTGTATATTCCAGTGTCATTTGCTGTAAACTGAGACACAACCAGTATCTGACAATAGATACTTTCATTGCACATGCTGAGTGACACACGGTTATCATCAGGACCAGGCCATGACCAAACCACTGCCTGCTCCCCCCTAAAAAATAAAGAACATGCATTTACATATGCACATAATTTTGCAAAAAGTATAACAATACGAAATGTAATTCTGGAATATGTCACACCTAACACAACATATAAATATATAGAAAACCAATTCTCAAAAAGTTTGATTTGCAAATCTCATAGACTCATATCTTATTCACAACTCATACCCATTTTAATGTAGTGCTGCCTGAGGGCCCGGTTAATTACGAGCAGCCGGCCTTGTCCCTTGTGCATATAGATTTTTCAAGATTTTCTGAAATGTTTAATAACATCATATACTGTAGATGGTGGGATATTCAAAGTCGTCGCAATTTTATGTTGAGGAAGTTGTTCCACGATTTTTTTGTGCAGTTTCTGAAATCTTTGCTTCTGAGAGACTCTGCCTCTCTAACATACTCTCTTTTTTATACCCAGTCATGTGACTTAGTAGTAAATTGCTTTTTTAGCTGTTTTTATTAGTAGCACCTACTTTTCCAGCCTTTTGTTACCTCTGCCCCAATTTTTTTGAGATGCGTGTTTCCATCCAGTTTTTTTAGTCAATTTTTTTATGAAATGGATTAAACATCTCAACTCCTGATATGTGGTCTATGTTCTATTGTGAATAAAATATGGATCTATATGAGATTTGCAAATCATTGCATTCTATTTTTATTACAATAATTTCCATATTACACAGCGTCCATACTTTTTTGGAATTGCGGCGGTTTATACAAATTTATACAGTATACGATATATATATATATATATATATACACACACAGTACACATACAATATTATATATATATATATATATATATATATATATACATACATACCGTATACTGTATATATATAAAAACTGGTATATGTAACTGGGGAACTATGATTCATATCAATATCTTTTTTCTGAGTCACTTCAGCTTCCCCAGGAAATTCCACAAGTTCACAGTGAAAGCTGGAGCAACAAATCTAGTAAATTTATGTTATCTAAGATCACTCTTTCCAGCAAATGTCTACTTAAACAGTGGGTTTTATTAAAAGGGTATTCCGTTCTGAAGCAATTATCACATATCCACTGGATAGCTGTCAGACTCCCACTGATGAAACATTTCAATCATCAATTATCCAGTGGATAGGTGATAAACTGTTTCAGATCAGAATAACCTTTTAAGGTGTGTGAATATGTTAAAAGGAATCCCTGGATTGGCATCCTGTCAATAAGCTCTGGAGGACTACAGATGTCGATTGAAGATACCTATTGATGCCTGCAGTTTCCCTGTCAATAGTGACTGCAGCAAATATCAAGGGACAGGGGACATGTAACATATTCATCTTTATCCAGTACACAGTTATGTCTCAGCACCCCCTGGTTAATGCTCAGCTGGTGTAGATGGGTAGCCCACTACTTTCCTTTCTCAGGCCAAAAAAAACCTTCTTTTAGCATTTAGCTTTGAGTCTGGGATACACAAACACACACATTGATATAAATATATATATATATATATATATATATATATATATATCAAGATAACACATAGAGATGAGCAAAGTTCTCTAAAATTCAATTCGGCTGCTTCGCTGAATTTTACAAAAAGTAAGTAATTTGTGATGAAACGTATTTCTTTGTAAATAGCAGGTACAAAGACAGGGAACGGCGATTGTGCCGCCCTCGTCATTGAATCCCTCAGATGCCATGTTCATCGTTTATCGCAGCTTCAGAGATCCATATTAAAGCATTTTAGTGTTTGCAAATTACAACAAAAATGAAATCATACTTACCTCATCCATTTGATCGCAAAGAGGCCGCCGCAGCCATCTTGCTTGAAGATCCAGTGCGATATCTCACGTGGCACGTGATGACATCATCATGTTGGCTGGCGTGATGATGTCATACGTCACCCCGCTAGAGATTCCATGGAGGATCTTCAAGCAAGATAGCCGCGGCGGCCTCTTTGTGCTCAAATGGATAAGGTTAGTATTATTTTTTTATTTTTATTTTTACCGCCAAAATCGATTCATTAACATGGAGCACAAGGAAACTGGACTTGGAGCAGGGTAATAATAGCAACAGTGGACAAATTGTAAAGTCAGTGCAGTAATGTAGCGATATTAGGCTCACCGCCACCCAGATCGCAGTATAACTGTCCTCCGTAAGAAGCAGAGTTTGACCGGCTTTCAGGCGGGCTTATTGGGAGGACAGTTGAACTGCGATCTGGGTGACACATAGTATATATAATGTTCCACATATTACAAAGTACACGAAAAACATATTAAACTATTATTTTCATAGGCAGAATATTGTCATACTATACCTGCAAGTAATATTTAGTGTATGGTTTAATGGTATGGAGAGACTGCCATTCTTAGTGCTTAAGGTGGGGGTATCTGGAAAAACAATAAAAAAACAATATAATGTAATTTAAAATGATAGCATTATAAAAGAGCCCTAACTATATTCTCTCTCTCTCTCTCTCTCTCTCTCTCTCTCTATATATATATATATATTTATATATGTATATATATATCAACTTTATATGATTTATTTGGGACTCATAACAGGAAGATGATGCAGATGGTCCAGAGGTAAAATGCTAGCAAATCAATTCATGACCTTGGGTGGAGTTCCTGTTTTTCTGCCAGGCCAGCTTCAAGGTCTTTAGAAAAGGATATGGGACATTGAAGAGAGGGAACCCTCGTCTGATGATCTCACTCCTTCTGGATCAGTGCTGGGATACTATAATAAATCATCTGTCCGCTGTCTGGAAACTTGTAGTTCCAGGCACTAATTAATCTGTTGTTAATGAGATAGCACATGCTGTTGTCCGGCCCCATGCATTGTTCCCCTGTGCCCTTCCTCTGTGCCATCATAAAAAGTCACTGGCGGACAGCTTGTACTTTTAAAAGTGCATTTACCCATAAAGTTGCGTAATACCCCAGTAATGAGGCGGTGATAAGAGCACAATGCATGAGACATCGTTAATCATCACTAATCAAAAAATACAAAAATATTCCTAAACAGTACAAATAAAGAGCAGTGGTAAAAGTCCTAGTAATATATATATATAATTTATTTTGTTTATTATGCATACTTGAGCTCTGCCCCTTTTCTTGCTTCTCTTTTATTAAATCGTTACACGGTTCATCCCTGTATCACATATGGCAGAATGCACTGTAGCTGAACAGAATTCTCTTAATCAGTGGATTTCAACCTATGGTTCTTCAGTGGTTGTGGAACTACAACACCCAGCATTCAAAATCAACAACTATGTTTATGGATTATTGAGTGTATCTATTTTAGGCCTCATGCACAGGAACGTATTTTGTTTCCGTGTTCGTTCCGTTTTTTTTGCGGATAGGATGCAGACCCATTTATATCAATGGGTCCGCAAAAAAATGCGGACAGCACACTGTGTGCTATCCGCATCCATCCCGCATAATATAATATAAAATATAGCATGTCCTATTCTTGTCTATTTTAGGCATTGGTACAATGGATCCGCAAAAAAAAAAAAACGGATGGCATACGGATGTCATCCATTTTTTTTTGCGGACCGCAAAACACATAGGGTCATGTCCATGTAGCCTAACATGGCAACAAAAACATTTCAAAATCTGTTGGATTGGGTAAAACATGCATAAATTATTTTAAATATTCAAAGGTTTTGGAAGCACAATGGTAAATATCTAACGCAAGTGGTACATGGTATGATAGATTCCCTACAAACAGAGGCATTTTTATGTATTTTTATGTACGTGGCACCATATTTATGGGACAAACCATAAATCTGCTGTACATCCTTTATCGTATACATCTATAATTCTAATTTATTACATGCAAATATACAAAGGAAAAATACAGTAGCCCAGTGTGGTTAGGACAAATATAGTTTTCCTAATACTACACATCATCCACCTGATACTTTCTAGTAAAGTTGACCATAGCTTCCAATATAAGCCCTTCTAATAACTGTATCCTCTGTGGCACAAAAGAACAAAAAAAGCCATTATATAGGATCAGCTGAAATCCAGGAGAGTGTATAGGACGTTCATGGATCATGGATTATAGTTGTGACATGTATTTGCCATGCTGAGGCACCATGAATACGCTGGACAGAAATAGTCTGCTCTTTCATAGTACATGTTTTAGGATACTTGGTTAGTTTTGGGTCACATATTGTACTTTCTATACAGGTCCCTGCTATCACCAGTGTGACAATACAAAAGAATTAATAAAAAAAAAAATCAAAGTAGACAGAGTAACAGAGTAGCAAAGTAATACATCCCAGAGCATCTGAAAGTCATTGCAGAGATGTGATTAGATTACCTGAAGCTGAAAGGTCCCCCACCATGCAGCAGTTCAGAAGGACAATCAGCATCACTTTACTCCTCATTTTGTTCTTTGGGTCAATTACTCTCCCAAGTGAGAAGTTTGGAAGGAATCAAAGATGATCTGCTGCCAGACACATGGGCAGTGCTCATGTACAAAGTCCCACAAAGGCTGAAAGGATGTGTATAGTCCGATGGTGCCCTCAGCTTGGATGCTCAAACAGTGAGAAGATCATGCACCATCCATAGAGGAGTCCACTCCACTGACAGCAGCACAGGCAGGACTGTGCCTCTACTCCAAGCCAGGCCCCTCTAGTGACCACACCCCCTTTCATTCATTAGACTGACAGGGAAACCCCACCCATAAATCACTTCTCTCTTCACATTTTTTTGCTGTTTATTTGAAGTTTTATAAAAGATTGGTATATGCAACAATATACACATATACAAATCTATTATAGATGCTATCAATCTGTCTTTGTAGAAAGTTGTATTTTTTTTTCCAGAGATTTCATTAAAATAACCTTTAATTAGCAAAAAAGAAATTAAGCATTAGAGACTTTGTTACTCTTTAATTTGACACCTATAAAGTAGCCTACTCTCAAAAGAGTTGTCACACAGCTTTTCCAGGCACCTGAACTGCAGATCTGACAGATTATGCAGTGCAATATTTCTGACCATACATCCGTGTCTGTGCTTAAGGGCGCATGCACATGACCGTATGTATGTTGCGGTGCGCAAAAAAATGGATCCGCAAAAAATACGGATGACATCCGTCTGCATTCAGTATTTTGCAGAATGGAACAGCTGGCCCCTAATAGAACAGTCCTATCCTTGTCCGAAATGTGGACAATAATAGGACAAGTTCTGTTTTTTTGTGGAATGGACATACGGAAACAGAATGCACACAGAGTAACTTCCGTTTTTTTTGCGGACCCATTGAAATTAATGGTTCCACACACAGTCCTAAAAAAAAATAGAATGGACACGGAAGGAAAATATATTTGTGTGCATGAGCCCTAAATTCGTGAAAAGATGGTCAGTGATGCCTCCGTGAAGATGTCCGTGATGGATCCATGTTGGATCCGTGTGTCCGTTTTTTGCTGTCCGTGTATAATCCTTGTTTCACTGACACTGCAAAGCTGAAAATAATTTTCAAAGCATACCTTCCTAATAATCCGTGAAACACGGATGGCATCCATGTTTTTCACGGATCCATAGACTATAATGGGCGTGATAAGGGATGAGCGAATTTCATATTTTGAAATTGCCGTTCAGCGGTGCAGTTATATGTTCTAAAGCCCTTATTGGTGTGTATTAGTAGCAAAAAATATATATATATTATTTGCTGTTCAGCGATGCAGTTATATGTTCTAAAGCCTTTTGTGGCGTGTATAAATGGAAAAAATAAGGGCCTATTTGCCGTTCAGCGGTGCAGTTACAGTTATATGTTCTAAAGCCCTTTTTTGTGTGTGTTAGTGGCAAAAAAAAAAGTATTTGCCGTTGTGGGGTGAAGTGAAAAAATTACAGCCCTTTTTGGCGTGTATTAGTGGCAAAAAAATATATATTTGCTGTTCTGCGGTGCAGTTATATGTTCTAAAGCCCTTTTTGGCGTGTATTAGTGGCAAAAAAATATATATTATTTGCTGTTCACCGGTGCAATTATATGTTCTAAAGCCTTTTGTGGCGTGTATAAGTGAAAAAAAAAATAAGAGCCTATTTGCCGTTCAGCAGTGCAGTTATATGTTTTAAAGCCCTTTTTGGCGTGTATTAGTGGAAAAAAAGGGCCTATTAGCTGTTGTGTGGTGAAGTGAGAAAATTACAGACTTTTTTGGGGTGTTTTAATTCCTTTTTATTTATTTATTTGATCTAACAGTATGTCAGACAGAGACGTGCCAGGCCCTGCACAGGGGAGTGTCAGAGGCCTAAATGTTTCTGGCGCAGGCACAGGCCGCAGCAGAGTAAGGGGGCGTGGCAGCAGGAGTCACAGCGAAAGGCCTGAGCTCCCGGTGTCATCTAGCGGTCGTGTCTTGATCACCAACCCAGCGGTACTTGAATGGTTGACTCGGTCATCCACTTCAACCCAAGTGACATAAGACACCCCCAGCGAAGAGTCGGTGGGTTCGTCAGACACAACCCTTAGTTGGCATGGCCAGGGAGCAGACCCTGTGCCCTCACCTGTTCTCAACCTGCCTCTGTCCTTTTTTGTTCCTTCAGCCAGAGAAGTATTGTATGCTGTGGGCTCTGCTCCACTATACAGAGAGGATGAGCTAGTAGAGGACAGTCAGCAGCTACTGGCCAGCCAATATGTGGAGGAGACATCCGACGCTTCCTCCGGTAGGCGGACAAGTAGTGATGAGGAAAGGGGCATGGGAGCTGGTGTTGCGAGTGGTCAGGCTCCTGACCCAGAGACCGTTAAGGAGGACATCAGTGACTTGCAGACAGTACTTGATGATGATGATGTAGCTGATCACACTTGGGAGCCGGGTGAATTACGGGCTTCATCATCATCGGGAGAAGAGGGTGGCAGCTTGCCCATAAGGCAGCGGCAGAGCCAGCAAGTCGCTAGCGTGGCCAGGAGTCAGCAGGGTGGCAGCAGTGGGAAGTCGGGGGCCAAACGTGCCCAGGGTAGACCACCCGCTTCGCAGGAGCCTACCCGCCCGGAAAGTAGTGGTACAGGGGTTCACGGAAGCAGCGGCGGTAGCAGTCAGTCAGTGCGGAGTGTTGGGGGTAAAATCACCTACTCTGCGGTGTGGCAGTTTTTGCTAAGCCGCCATAGGAGGTGAACATGGCCATTTGTAGAATCTGTGGGCAGAAGGTGAAGTGTGGCCAGGGTGCCAATGTTGGCACCACGGCCCTGCGTCAACATATGCAGCATCACTATAAAGTGGCCTGGGAGAACCGTGGCTCCGATGTGGTGGTCCAGCCTGCCGCAGAAACTGCTGCATCGCCCAGTGGCACGCACCCGGTTTCAGGCAGTCAAGGCTCCACCACCTCAGCCAAAGGGAGCTGTCTGTCCTTCCCATCATCTGCTGGTCTTGATGCTCCTGCTTCTCCTCCTCGTCAGTCATTCCGTCAGCAATCGATCACCAAGAGACAACAGTATGCCTGCACTTATCCAACGGCGCAGAAGCTGAATGTGCTCCTGGCCAAGTTGCTAGTGCTGCAGTCCCTTCCTTTACAAGTGGTGGACTTTGCACCTTTTAGAGAACTGATGGCTTGTGCCAAGCCGAGGTGGAGAGTCCCAAGCTGTCATTTCTTTGCCAAAAGGGCAGTACCAGCCCTGCACACGTATGTAGAACAGAAGGTGGGCCAGTCCTTGAGACTGTTGGTGTCTGCCCAGGTGCAAGGCAGCGTCGACGTGTGGAGCTGTAACTACGGTCAGAAACAATACATGTCCTTTACGGAACACTGGATGAGTGTGGTTCCTGCAAAGCCACACCAGCAATTTGGCCAGGAGACACCGCTTCCACCTCCACGTTCTCACGCCGTTGGTCATGGGACAATATCCGCCTCTGCCTCCTCATCCTCCACCGTGTCCTCAGCCTCCACTGCAGGGACAATTCACAGTGCCCCTCCAGCATACCACATGTGCAGGGCACGGTGGTGTCATGCTGTTCTGCACCTCGTTTGCCTGGGTGAACTGAGTCACACAGGGGAGGAACTGCTCTATGTCCTTCATCAAGAAATTGAATCCTGGCTTTCTCTGCGACAACTCAAAATTGGAACCATGGTGACCGACAACGGGAAGAACATGGTGTTGGCACTGCGTCAAGGAGGGCTGAGCCGTGCGCACTGCATGGCACACATGTTCAATCTGGTTGTCAAGCGGTTTCTGAAGTCTTCCACCCATCTGCAAGACATCCTAAACTTTGCATGCACTTCAGCCACTCGTACACTGCAAAGCAATGCATAAATGTTTATTAATAAATTTACAAAATTGCTCCTTACTAAAGTGTCTGTATGTTTTCCACCTGTATATTAGACCATAACTTCATTATTTTGTGCAACTTCTACCTTAAAATATCTATAATCTGATGATTTGTGTGCTAGTATTTAAATGTATATTGAAGCTAAAGAAAAAAAACTGTCTCCAAATGCTGTAAAAAAATAAAGGAACTTATACTCACCTAACCAATCTCCAGCTACTGTAGTTGTGATCGGAGTCAGTAATTATGATTTGGGCAGAGTTAGAGGCGTGGCCAAATATGAAAAAAGTTGCCGCAATGAATTCTAGCATATATTGTCCCTCTTTGCGATTTTTCAAAGTTG
The DNA here is from genome assembly GCA_033119425.1 of Bufotes viridis. Taxonomy (NCBI): domain Eukaryota; kingdom Metazoa; phylum Chordata; class Amphibia; order Anura; family Bufonidae; genus Bufotes; species Bufotes viridis. The sequence goes on along the minus strand of CM065589.1, from coordinate 531,733,520 downwards.
GGAGGTATGATGAGAGTATACGGCACTACAGGTGCTAGTTCATAAATAAGATGTGTGTGACTATGTAAAATAATGCATTCTGTGTATATACTGGTCCACAGTACCTCTGCACTCATAAAGCATTGTATAGTATTCCTACATTTGCATAACCACATAATTTAAACATCATAAAAACAGATCTTCAATTTCAAAAGTCTAAAAAAAACTGAAAAAAAGTGATACATTTGACCCAAGAGTGTTCCAGGGAAAACATACTCAGTATGGGTGTGTGGGGTGATGGAGGGTTTTAGAATATATTAAGAGTAAGCAAATGCAAGGATGGAAGTTTACTGAAAATAAATATATGCCATATTTTCAATTTTGTATTCTAGACTGAAGATGCTACAGACAAGAAAAAGTTACTTTGTAAGTCTTACTAATGTATATATGTAGAATAATGGACTGGGCTACCTTGAGTATTGAACTGGGGTATCTATGAATCATTACCTTGTCAGAACCTTGACTCACTAAAGCTGATGTGCTTTATGTGCAAGGAAATACGGTAGTTACTGGCTGTATTTGCATTCAGTAGCTGCCTAAATATTTAAAGCAGAATATTCAGGCAGACTGTAATGATGCATGTCACCAGTAGGAGGCCTACAGATCCTTATATTTGCACTTCTCCACACATTGAGTCTCATCCGTGTGCTGTCCGTGTTCTCTACAGAAAGCGCACTGATTCATTGAAATCTATATTTGTACTCAGATATCCATTTTTTCGGTTGCCTTGTTTTTCAGACAATATATGCCCTTTCTATTCAATGGGTTGGTGAAATCTGTGGACATCACACAGATGCAATCCATGTGTAGTCAGCTTTTCTTCAATTTCTTAAATATTTTTTATTTATTTTTTGCATCTGTGGCACTTCTTACAGATGCAAAAAGTGGATCAACGAAACCCTAAGACCTAAACCCTGAAGAAACCCTAAGACCTGTCCTGAATGAGGACCTTTGTAGATGCCAAACAGTCCTAAGCTTTCCACACATATGCAATCTCTCCCATCTTCCCCCCGCTTCAACATACACATACATATTCAGCTTGGCCGAATCTATCTGTGTATGCTATGGGTAGAGCCACTAGACAGTTCTGGCAGCACCTGATCTCCCCGGAGAATAAAAGGATTGGGCGAAAATATTCATTTCGCCCAGTTCTTGTCTCCCACGACATCATCTTTCAGGGGAGAGTCTGAGGCCAACTTAAAGGGGTTCTGCAGTTTTTTAAACTGATGATCTATCCTCTGGATAGATCATCAACATCTGATCGGTGGGAGTCCGACACCCGGGACCCCCGCCGATCAGCTGTTTGAGAAGGCAGCGGCGCTCCAGAAATAATTTTATATCAAAATTGTGGAGAAGTTTTAGCACAAAACAGCTAATCTTAGGCCATGCCACCTTTCCATTAGTGTTACACCCCTTTCTCAGTAAACCACACTCTTCAGCCGGGCTTGACACAAGTACATTCAGCTTAGTAAATGTGGACCAGGGTCTTCCCTACTTTTATTTTTGCCCTATGCAGCTTCTGTGTGTTTTCCATTATGCATACTGCTTGGCTGGAAAGGCAGAATACTACAGAGGGTAATTATCTTCTTCCTTCCCTGTTAGCATTTGGTCAGAGTGTCTATACTCTACTTAGCACACACTTTTGGTGGCCAGCCCTGAAAGTGTCATAATTTACCACCTTTTCAGCTATAGAAGTAAGAACACAATACGGTTGTGTCTGTGGAAAAGAACCAGTGATGACAATCCAAAGGCAACTGTTGAGTGCACATCGTTGTTTAGTCCTCTTCATATTATCATTGCCTCTTTGCTAAAATTAGAAATTAGATAAAGAGCGATATTAACGCATAAGCATGTTAGAAATGGCGGCTATAATGAACTTTTAGTATGATATTGGCCAATAATATTATGAAACAACCAGAAGGTGGTCACCAATGTCAAGTTTACACTGAAAATAACTAATGGTTGAAGGGAGGGAATATTCATAATTGGGATGGATATTTTTTGGTGGTTGACTGACCTGGTTCATGTGGATAGGAGTATCGGCCTACAAAAATACTTGGGTATTGTTATCTAGCCTTATCTGTAAAGCAACAAGCAGAGACAGGAATGGTTATAAAGTCAATAAATAAGATTGCAATTTCCTTGGAGAGCTTTGCTGAAGTTCATCCTACAAGTAAGGTCTATATATACATACACACACACGTGTCCGTATTTCGGTCCACAAACCACGGATCCGCAAAATCCACATTTTCCCCACTCCTATCAGTAGAAATTACTATTCTTGTCCACAATACAGACATGTTCTATCATTTGCGGAACGGACATAGAGATGTGGAGAGTCCATGGATGACATCCGTGTGCTGTCCGTTTTTTTTTGAGGATCCAAAGTGGTTATCCCAAGACACATATCATGCAGTTAACAGAGAATTTTAAATGAAGTGTTCCAGCAATATACATGCAACAAGGGGTAGTGCCGCCTGCTGTTTATCCTTCTGTCCCACCTGTTGCATTTAGTGGTGGACTAACACTTTTTTATATTGATATAGGTTATTTCAGATGCTGTGCTGGTGGACAGGGGGCGCACCTTTCTTAGGGGCCCACCGGGGCATTCCCCTGTTACCCTGTGGGACAGTCCGAGTCTGGTAATAACCCCTGTCCTGTGCAATGACTGAAATATCAACGACTAATGGAGGAGATGAATAAGTGACCTCTGAGTGGACATGTAACAGAGTACAACTTTCTGTGAACAATATTCTGTGATTAAGTTTCAGGGTACATCCACATGGTCAGGTTTCCTGATGCAGTTCTGGAAGAGATAAGGTATAAAAGACAGATATAACTTCTCTTTTTTGACTTAACTCCTGATTTTGGTTTCCAAAACTGCATCAGGAAACCTGACCGTGTGGCCATACCCTTAAAATAATTTTTCATTGATTTCACTTCTGGTTTGCATAAACTTTGGCAGAATGTCTCCTTCATCTGCTAATAAGGCTTTGTGCATATCTATGTCAAAAGCTCATTTAGCGTGCTTTCACATGTAGCTTTTGTGACAACTCGGGGTCATTTAGCTCTTCCAGATCACCATACACGGTTGGCACACATCAAGAAGCCACTCCAACACTGTAGATTCGGGTGAAAACTGGCGACAACCAGCTTTATTGTCATAACAGAAATGACAAAAATAAACATCAGCCATTTGGCCACTGACTACACAGTATATCTTTTTCCTCTCTAGCGGGATCTGGGTCTACCACCCAGCTCTCCAAAACATGTCACCAGTGCTTACCCCACACACAGGGTTAGAGGGTCCTGATTAAGAAGCTCAGCCCAGATTTATTCCGGCTCCTCAGCTGGCTGTTAAAGGGAACCTGTCACCTCCGAAACACATTCCAAGCTGGCAGCAGTACCTGACAGTAGGCAGTATCGTGATTCTAACGATCATTGTCTTCCTGAAGCCACATAAAGGAAAAGCTGTAAAAACGTTGCTTAATCCCCGGCTGGCGCGCTTCTCAAGTCAGGTTGGAAGTCAAGGGGGCAGCGGCCTCCTTGCTTCAAGCCGCGGTAACCACGCCCCCTTCCCTGTGACTGACAGCCGGCAGTTCGGCAAAGCCAGCTGTCGTGCACAAGAGCTGTCAGTCACGGCAAAAAGGCGGGGAAGGGGGTGTGGTTACCGAGGCTTGAAGCAAGGAGGCCGCTTGACTTCAAACCTGACTTGGGAAGCGCGCTGGGGATTAAACAACGTTTTTACAGCTTTTCCTTCATGTGGCTTCAGGAAGACAATGATCGTTAGAATCACGATACTGCCTACTGTCAGGTACTGCTGCCAGCTTGGAATGTGTTTCGGAGGTGATGCAAAAATGATTTATAATCAGTATTAGTGTTGATCACGAATTTTCGAATTGCAAATTTTAATCGTGAATATCGGCACTTCGAGAATTCGCGAATATTTAGAATATTGTGAAATATATTCGCAATCGCAAATATTAGTTTTTTTTTTAAATACCAGTTTATGCGAATTTTATGCGAATTTTTTATATGCAAATTTTCGCAATCAAGAAAATAATGTCATTATTTTCTTGATTGCGAAAATCCGCATATAAAAATTCACATAAAATTAGCATAAAAAATCGCATAAACTGGTATTTAAAAGATACCCTTTAAATACCAGTTTCTGCGAATTTTTATGCGAATTTTATGCACATTTTTATGCGAATTTTATGCACATTTTTATATGCGAATTTTTGCAATCAAGAAAATAAGGACTGGGGATTACGAATTCGAGAATTTTCGAATATATGGCGAATATTCGCCCAAATATTCGGGAAATATCACGAATTCGAATATTGCCCCTGCCGCTCATCACTAATCAGTATAGACAATGGTAACCATTATAGCGGCAGGCAGAAGCAGAATTTATACTGTACAGCTCTTCCCCTGAGATAGCAGTGCCATGGCTTGCCCTTCTGTCACCCCGCTCACTACCCACTGCTGTGTCAGTACTTGGAAATAGCAATTGGCGATGTGAACCCCTTAGATCAGAGGTGCACAACCTGCGGCCTGGGGGGTGACACGCGGCCCTCAATACCATTCTGTGCGGCCCCCAACTATCTAGTAACCAGAAAAGGTTGAGCACCCCTCCCTTAGATGCTACAGTCAATAGTGACGATACCATCTACGGGGTTTGGCAGTTGTACTGTCACTCCTATCAACCCCCCCCCAAACCCAACTATGGGTTATCGATGTATGGTGATGGCAATCCAAGGCCTAACAATGTCTGTGGGTCTGCCATCTACAGAAGCCTTTTGTTAGGTCCTGTCAGAGGTAAGATCTAATAGGCTTTCTGTCAGTGTAATATAGACATGTATAAAACCTGTATATTACAATACAGACGTATTCCACACTGCCGATCAGTCGATGTTCCTTTATGTTCCTTAATGGGACTAAAATAAAAATTATAAAAAGAAAAGTTTGAAAGTAATAAAAAGAAAATTAAAGAAAATTTTAAAAAATCTATTTTTCTCATTAAAATGCTTTTATTGTATCAAAAATAAAGAGAAGATAAAACTGGCTAACTGGCAAATGTGCTTTTCTCTCATTCATTCATTCGGAAACTTACCTGATGAAGGAGCATCTGAGCTCTGAAAGCCTGCAATTATCATTTTTCTGGTTAGCAAATAAATGTATCACTGCTATAATAACACAAAAGTATTTAACATCTCATAGATTTTTCTGGCTAACATAGTGCCATGCTGTTTTTGCTATACATTATTTCTAACCTATAGAAATCCCAAAAGCTTATAGAGATTGTCTGTTTTTTTTATATTTACCTAATGTCATCAATATCAGATTGTTGGGGGGGGGGGGCAACTCCCGACACCCCCGCCATAATTGGTTGAAGAGATCACAGCGCTGGTACGAGCACTGCCTTCTCTTCACTGTTTACCTGATCGCCGTCGCAACCGCAGCGCGGTGTGCAGTGTAATTACAACTCCTCTGTCCCAAATCACTTCAATGGGACGGCTCCGTCCTATTCACTTGAACAGGAAGGGGCCGTACCAATGAAATGAATGGGATGGCTGAGCTGTAATCAAACCTGCTTACTGCTGCGGTTGCGAGCAGGTAAACAGTGAGGAGAAGGCAGCCCTCGTATGAGTGCTGCAGTCTCTTCAAACAGCTGATTGGTTGGGGTGCCGGGAGTCGGCAACCCTGACTATCAGATATTGATGACCTATCCTGTGTGGAAAGACAGTGTCAAGTTAAATAATCTGAATTGCTGGCTGGAATGTCTTTAAGTTCACACATCCCTTGAAAACAAAGGAATGAGCTATCTGGGATGGGATGGGACAGCGGGCAGTAATAACGAGTCTCCATGGTGTGTTTATTGGCAGACATTTATGTTTATGGTTATGGGCTTTGGAATTCTTTACTATATGTGTGAATATAAAAATGCTCCGCGACACATTTAGAGTAGGAAATCGTTTGATATAAGTTTGTTTATGTAAGGCCTTCACCTTCCTTGTCCATGTAGAAAAGTGACAGGACGGATGGATGTTTCCATTCCCAGATGTTCATGTTTCCTGCCTTATACCTTTCCACCGGAGATGTTTGCCCGGGGGATATAACAATTAAGCATTCTCCTTAGCTGCCCTTCTCTCGGGGGCGGTATATGGTTGTTGTATATAATTTTATAGAAAAATATCTGTACATATGTACATATTAATAAAAATATTAATAATACATTTCAAATAGACACATTCTGTTCAGGAAATATGGGTGACCACAAATAGGTAGAATAGGGGAACATGCACTATATAACAAGGTAGATTTGCCATTCAGAAGCAGTGTTAAACTGGGGTGCCTAGGGCCCACCTGAAAAAATCATTTTGGGTGCCCACTATACAGCTACAGTACCCTAAAATAAAAAAAGAACATGTAGAAAACTTAATGTGATCGAACTGAGACTGACAAGGTATAAACTGCTAGTGGTACTTGGTCAATGATTACACAACCAAGGTGGTGCACCCGTTATTTTGGGTTCTGCAGCAGAACATATGTTGAGTACAGGGTCACATTAATACTGGGTGGCATTCCCTTAGATACAGGCTGTCAATCTGTCATGGTCATGGTCATACAGATGCCTGATATCCTCTTGTGGTATGTCACCCCAAGCTATTTCAACTTGAACCCGTAGTTCAGCCAAGGTGATTTTTGGCTGCTGTTCTTGGGAGATCTGTTGCCCCGTTCAGTCCCAGACAATCTCGATGGAGCTGCTGGATACCCTGAAGAGTGTGATATGTAGTGAGGGCGACGTGTGGGTGGGCATCATCTTCTTAGAACATCATGTCTCCTAACTGCAGTAGGTCAAAAAGGCAGTAGGACTGGTTCCACTATGTCATGGACGTACCAAAGGCTGGTCAATGCTCCCCCAAGGAATACCAGATGGGAACAGCATGGTACCTAATGGCACCCATACCATGACACCTGGAGTTGGTCCGGTATGTCTCAACACTATGAATAATGGCAGTAGGTGCTCTTCAGCCCTCCTGTGAACCCTGATGCAGCCATCAATAATTAGTACCAAGACAGAACCTGCTTTCATCACTAAACACTATTGTTTGCCATTTGCCATACCACATTAAGAATTAATAAAGTTTATGGTATCAATTATAATTTATTTACATATCAAAAGAAAAATTAAATAAAAGATACATAATAACAGAAATAATTGCAGACTTGCTACACCTTGCTACACACATCTAAAGTAAGGGTCACAATAGGTACATCATCATAATAATAATAAAACTTTTGTAACTATAGTCAACAGTTGACTATAAACTTACTCTCGGAGTGATGAAAGCACCACTGATGGTGTGGTATTCCCTCTGCTTGTTGTAAAGCTGGTGATGGGTCAGTGAAAGACACTTGTGTGCTGATAAGATTAAAACATCTCCACTTGCTTAAGCCTGTCTTCCTGTGTATTGAGGAGTAGCATCCCAAGTAAGTGGAGGGTAGAGTTTAGTATTTATGTTTTGATACCAGGCCTCTGTATCTGTAATACAATAGGACAAGGCTTCCTAAAGGGAACCTGTCACTAGGAAAATGCAGTACAATCTGCAGGCAGCATGTTATAGAGCAGGAGGAGCTGAGGAGATTGATATATAGTTTTCTGGGAGATGATTCAGCTTAACCTGCAATTTAGGCTACATGCACACAACAGTTGTTTTTCTCAGCTTCCGTTTCAGTTTTTTTTGCGGATAGGACAGGAACCCATTCATTTCAATGGGTCAGCAAAAAAATGCTGTCAGTTCATCCGTTTGTATTCCGCGTCTGTTGTCCGTGTTTCCCTTCAGCAAAAAAAGTAGTGCATGTCCTACTTTTTTTCTCATTTGCAGACGAGGATAGGCATTTATTACAAGGAATCTGTGAAAATAAAGGAATCCTCCAAACAAAACTGATGGACCACCAGTTTTTTTGCGGATCCCGATTTGTGGACAGCAAAAATCAACTGTCGTGTGCATGTAGCCTTATTCATTAAAATCTCTACTTTTTCTGAGATCAGTTGTCATATGGGTGGATTTATCAGTGATTGACAGCTATTTATGAGGACACACACAGGGAAGGCAGTCAATCACTGACAATACCGTCCACCTGGCTGAGATGAGAAAGAACAGAGATTTTAGTTTTCCCACAAAAGTATATATCCATCTGCTCAGCTCCTCCTGCTCTATGACATAGCTCTTGCAGATTGCACTGCATTTCCGCAACAGGTTTAATCTTCTTCTACTGGAACCAGGGGCGTGTCTAATTAGGCAATGTGAGGCGGTGACCTCAGGTGACGCTGTGCCAGGTCAGCAGGGGGTAGCAATTTAGCCTTCAGCCCTGCATTTCTGCACTGCCATGCAGACATCTTTTTGACTATGTATTTGGGGATTATTGTACATTGTGGTTTTACTGTGGGTTTTTGCCACAATTCGTGGCAAAAACCTCAACAAAACCGAAATGTACAGTGACCCTTAGGCAGTGGCGTAGCTATAGGGGCCGCAGCAGTCGCAATTGCGACAGGGCCCCTAAGTCAGGGGGGCCCACAGGGCCCCCTCCAGGAGAGACAGTCTAAAGCCCTATAACTTTAGTTTACCTTGCACACCGCCGCCTCCTGACAAGTTATTTGAGGTCTTGAGGACCTTTTTCACTCAGCCAATCCGTGGCTGCAGCTGTGTCACATGTCAGGCCAGCGATTTCCTGCTGAGCCAATTACTGGCCTGATACATGACATAACTGTAGCCACTGATTGGTTGAGTGTGAAAGGTCCTCAAGACCTCAAACAACTTGTCGGGAGGCCAGAGAGAAGATACCAGGAGTCAACCAGTGCCACACAGAGGAGAAGAGGAGCTGCTACCGACTGGACAACAACCAGGTGAGCAGAATGTTTTTACATAATATTAATAGAGGGGAGAACTGTGACATGGAGAGGGGAGAACTGTGACATGGAGGGGGGAGAAACGTGACATGAAGGGGGGAGAAATGTGACATGAAGGGGGGAGAAATGTGACATGGAGGGGGAAATGTGACATGGAGGGGGAGAAATGTGACATGGAGGGGGAGAAATGTGACATGGAGGGGGAGAAATGTGACATGGAGGGGGAGAAATGTGACATGGAGGGGGAGAAATGTGACATGGAGGGGGAGAAATGTGACATGGAGGGGGAAGAAATGTGACATGGAGGGGGAGAAATGTGACATGAGGGGGAGAAATGTGACATGGAGGGGGAGAAATGTGGGGAGAAATGTGACATGGAGGGGGAGAAATGTGACATGGAGGGGGGAGAAATGTGTCATGGAGAGGGGAGAAATGTGTCATGGAGAGGGGAGAAATGTGTCATGGAGGGGGAGAAATGTCACATGGAGGGGGAGAAATGTCACATGGAGGGGGAGAATGTCACATGGTGGGGGAAATGTGACATTTCTCCCCTCCATGTCACATTTCCCACCATGTGACATTTCTCCCCGCCCCTATGTCACATTTCGCCCTCCATGTCACATGACCCTCCATGTCACATTTCTCTGCCTCCCCTCCATGTCACTGGACACCATTCGGCTAAGTTCACATCAGTGTTTGGCCTTTGGTTCTCCTGCTCCGTTATAGGAGCAGGAGAACGATAGACGCATTCGGCACATAACTGAGCCGAACAGAGCCTAAGGATCCCATAGACTGTAATGGCGTCCGTTAGGTGTCCGCTCTGAAGATGATTTTGGAGCGGAGTCAAAAGTCCTGCATGCACAGCTTTTGTCTCCGCTCCAAAATCATCTTCGGAGCAGACACCTAACGGACGCCATTATAGTCTATGGGATCCTTAGGCTCTGTTCGGCTCAGTTATGTGCCGAATGCGTACTTTCCTTTCTCCTGCTCCTATAACAGAGCAGGAGAATGGAACGGCTGAACGGGGGGGGGGGGGGCCCAAATTGAACTCTTGCACCAGGGCCCATGAGCCTATAGCTACGCCCCTGCCCTTAGGCATAAATCAACATACCCGAGTGTGAAGGACCTTTGGAATACAGTAAGGGCCAGCTCACACAGAGTTTTAAGTGCTGATTTTGGAATGTTTCTGCCTCAAAATCTGCCCTAAAAAACGCCTCAAAACAGCCTCCCATTCATTTCAATGTAAGACAGCACTTGATTTTTATTTAACATTTAAAAAAGAAGTGTGGAAAAAAGAAGCAGCGTGCCCTATCTTGGGGCAGTATCAGCACTAAACCTCCCATTGAAATGAACGGGAAGCAGAAAAAAACAGCTCAACGTAAGTCCATCTGTTTTTTGTCCATTTTCCACGTTGTTTTTTTGCGCAGATCTGCTTCAAGACTTCAAGCTGAAAATTCAGCTTTGTATTGAACCCATTGTTTAAAAAAAATGTCAAGTGAGCCGGCCTATATTCTTTTCGGATACTGATAATAATTTTAATCTAGAATCTTTACAAACTCAGTTATCTTCCTCATAAGCCACTGTTTGTGTAAACATTTGCAAAAGATTTCAGCACCAATTCTGAGTTATTGTACATATTGTATCCTCCGTCAATCACAATAGTAATTAGAAGCTTCAACAGAATAAGTACTGTATGGTCAGAGCCATGGAGGAAACAGAGCACATTATGTTCCTGTTAGATGGGCAACCTCAGCAACTTTTTGGAAGAGATAAAAGAGATCATTTCAAGGAAATATCCCATCTGTGGACCCGGCTATATAATGTCACCGCTCATCATCCTGTGCTGTGTGGAGCACTTTGACCAAATTTCTTTTGTACATTGTGTTCTAACTACACTGAGGTGCAAGGTCACAAAGAGCTTATGTTTTTCAGTACCTACTAATGATGACGCTTATTGTGTATGTCTAATTCAGCACTATAGACCCAAACTGCTTTTTCATCTAGATCTCTTGAGTTGCTCAGATCTAGTTTAATCCCCATTTCAGTTTTATAGGAAAAAGATCTGTAAATTGCATCTTTTTGGGGAAAAACAAAACATATTCTTCTTTTGAAGCCTAAAGACAACGGTACCATGGCGGAAAAAGTCTCTAAACACTTGTAGAATGACTTATCAGTTAAAGAGGACCTTTCACTCTCCTGACATGCCTGTTGTAATAGCTTCATGCATTCCCCATGTAATAACAATTCTGGAGCATCTATACTTATGGCTCTTATGTTGTGTCATTCCTTTATTATTTCTACTAGAAGTTATGAATGAATTGCTAGTAGTCTGCAGTAAGGGTACAGAGGGGTTGTAACCAGCTGGGGGTGTGTACCTGCACAGTCTGACTCTATCCAATCAGTGCTTCCATTTTCAGACAGGGTAAACCCCCCCAACTTGTTACCACCCCTTTGTACCCTTACTGCAGACTGCTAGCATTCATAACTTCTAGTAAAAATAATAAATTAATAGCAGGACATACAGACGTAGGAATAGATGCTCCAGAATTGTTATTACATGGCGAATGCATGAAGCTATTAAAACAGACATGTCAGGAGAGGTGACAGGTCATCTTTAAGTTTCCTTATGAAATGTGTGCATTTTTTTGGGCCAAACGTCTCTGACCTGAATGTTTTTCAAGCATTTTCCCCTGTAGAGATCTCTATGACGAAGCACTCGAAAAAAAAAAAAGCTGTGCCTAGTATACGGTGTGTTTTGGGAAAAAAAGGCAACAATTTTTGTACGGTTGCAACCACATTTTACACCTAAGTATGGTAAAGCAACGTCTTAGGTTTACTCTTCCTCACGCCTGTTTCATGATATGGTTTGGCATGCAAGTGATTCCTTAAAGTATCTGCACTCTGTTTTTGTCTGAGCATCCAAAGCTGCCTTACAATAGGTCTTTCCAAGATCCAGTGGATTGAGCTGAGATAGTAATTACAATTTAGATACCATATAATTATTATCTCTATGATATACTATGTCACTATGTTAAAACTGGCGCAATTACCTCAACAATTTATATCTTTCTGATGTAGTGATTAACTGTATTAATGATCTTGACCAGAGGTGGCTTAATCCAGGTAATCGTGTGCTAGGTGTCATTAGTCTGAGGGCTTACTCTTTCACTCATTTTAACAGTGTCTCTTTATTGCTCAAATTCAGCAGGATATTCTCAAGTTTCTTGAAACAAAAGACCATCTAGTTCACTTGAGTCCGTCCCATTCTCACAATTATGTAGAGCTCTGGGGATCTCATTGGAAAAACTATTGTCCTCTATTTGTGCTGATGGTTGTTTAAAACAAACTTCAGATAATTGTTTAAAGGGAGATTGTCACCAGGAAATTCACTGTTAAACCAGGTACAGAGCCTTTCACTTAGCAATCCATTGCTTCATTCTGGAGAAAAAATTATTTTAATCCATATGCTGTGTCCTTCTGCTTCCTCTCCTAGCTACTCCTTCTCCCTGATTGACATGGCCAGATTCCTGCATGGTCATCTCTCCTGGCCCTGTTAATCAAAAAGGAGAGGGAGGGTCTGGCAGAGGAAGGAGGAGGAGCGAGGGAGCACACAGTGGCTTGGGATTTAGCAGGATATTCCAAAATGAAGTAAAAGATAAGGGAAGGCTATTAATTTCAGATGAGCTAGCCCTACAAGGCTTGTGCCTGGTTTAACAGTGAATTACCTGGGGACGGACTGCTTTTAATTCACGTCCTTGACAATTTAGGAAGATATCCTGAAAGGCTATAAACTGCTGACTTAGACTCTACTTGTATTTATATCTTACACCAGCTCTTGAGTTAAAGGACTTATACTGCCCAAGTATGTGCTATGTACTCATTGGAGACCAGTGGTCTTCTCATCTATAGGATGTAAGATTGTGATGGGATTTACCCACCTGGCCACTTCCTTGGCATATGACGCTGTTAGCTTGGGTCAGTAGACCAATGGTCTAGCCTTGACTTGAGGCCATAATATGGACACAGATTATGCTAATGTGAAATCGACTCTGCATGTATTGATTGAGGAGCCAGAACTAGAAAAGTTTATAACTAAATCTGTGCTACAAAGTGACTAATAACAGGAATGGGAGTCACACAGCACATTTCCGATGTTCTTATGAAGTTAATTTAGAAGGAAGTCATCAGTGACATTCTACGTAGAATATTGTTAATAACCCAGTGTAAGATGAGCATGGATTTCAAATTTAATATCTATGGCCAAAGTACAAAAAGGAGTCAAGTGTCACGGACGGTGGCAGGAGATCAGTGAGATTGGTAACACGTGGTTTGATCTGACAGGTTTTCCTTGTGGATCGATAGGCGTCTGTGTTGTTTCTGGTAATGGCTACACCCCTTGCCTCAGGTGTTGCTAATGTGGTCATTTAACCTTCCTTATTTATTGTTGTTTCTTCCACAATGCTGTGCGGTTTCCAGCTTCAGTTTCAGTTGTGGATCGCTGGTGTGTGGATCTCGGCGGAGTTCCTGGTGCTTTCACTGCTCCTTTGAAGTTAAAGGGAACCTGTCACCAGGATTTTGTGTATAGAGCTGGGGACATGGGCTGCTGGATGGCCGCTAGCACATCCGCAATACCCAGTCCCCATAGCTCTATGTGCTTTTATTGCGTCAAAAAAAGGATTTTAGAGATATGCAAATGAACCTGATATGACTCCTGCTGGCACCGCCCCGCATCCTCCGAATCTCCTCCTTGCTGGCCGACGTCACAGAGCTGGAGCTCCGAAATCTCGCGATGCGCGAGCTAGCGCATGCGTATTTCGTTCCCTGTGCTGATACCAGCACAGGGAAGGAACATGATGCCGACACTGCTCATGCGCTAGCTCGCGCATCGCGAGATTTCGGCGCTCCAGCTCTGCGATGTCGGCTAGCAAGGAGGAGATTCGGAGGATGCGGGGCGGTGCTGCACTCAGAAAATTTGACTCATCTCCGGACATAGGAGTCATATCAGGTTCATTTGCATATCTCTAAAATCCTTTTTTTGATGCAATAAAAGCACAAAGGTTCCCTTTAAGTCTTTCCTTTCCCTTTTTGTATTTTGTTTGGGTTCTGTGTGTTGCATTGTTTGTATCAGGCCTGAAGGAGACTCCTGTTCATCCTTCCTTTTGGAGGAACAGGTAGTCTCATGCCTGTCATTAATATCATGGTCCCATAGGGCTAGATAGGACTCTAGGTATTCCTGTGTATGAACACACCTACCTCAGGGGTCTGTACATACTGGTAGTCCAGTCAGGATTTTGGTTAGGGTTTTACTAGGAGGTGTTCATCTTCCTTCCCTAGTTCTCAGGCCTGATTCCCTGTTCCCCCTTCCCTCTTATGCTCGGTGTGGGAGTGACATCAAGGCAGCAATTAAAATATGTGACCTTGAAGAAAACTATTAAAAATATTAATAACTTTTTCATAAAAAAAACAAAATTCAACAGATTACTGGCTATGAGGCTGAGTATCATACAAATCCAGTTGCTATTTGTCTTTTTTTTTCTAACTACAGCTTTTTATTTTTTAAATCTACAAAATGACACAAAAATTATTGGAATGTGTTCCTTATTTTATATTGATCGTTTTGCTATATAATATATGTAGTTTTATATGATCAGGGTGACTATGACAATGTTTTTGGTTGGAGTGGGCGTTTTTTTTTTTCATCCTTTTTACTTATTTGCATTTTTTATTGTATTGTTTTACTTTCAATGTATGTCCCCCAAGAGGTCAATAAAACACCTCTGGGGTAACTGGCACTTTTTCCCCCCCTATTTAACATCCAGAGCAGCCCCAGTTACAGTGAAAAACGGGCACAATATTAGAGCTGATCACGGTCTGCAAAGATGTGACCTGTTAGATTGCAGGAGCAGGAGTTTTACAGCGCTAGGATCAAAGACCGGCTGGCACGTGTATATACGTGTTAACTGCACGGGGCATAGGCAGTTAGGTCGTATATACACAAATGGCAGTTGTGAAGGGGTTAAAACCCCATTATGCTTGTTGACTAAGCAGACAATTATCAGGAACAAAACATTTATTCCCAATAACTTCCCGCTCTTCATCGGAATGTGAGAGTTGTGTTTACATACACCTTCATGGGTATGAGCAATTTTTACTGCAATCACTCATCCCCATAGTAAGTCATTGTTTCAGGGCAGCAGATCGCTGTTTGCATCAGTGTTTGACAACCTCTCTGATGTACTGGTGACAACATCAAGGCTACAGTTCATTAAAAATGGCCAGGTTATTTTATAGAAAAAAATACTTTTTAACACTTCCCAAGACACCGATGGATCCTCTTATTTCCAGACTGCATCTTAAAAATTGGAGTGAGCAGTGCATTTCGACCTGCATGATGATGTTGTCCCATCATTCGCATCATTATAGATAGGATATAATAATATATAATATGAATATTGTTTTGACAATATTGGGGAATAAACATATATTTTGCACTATATGAAAAGGTTCTTTTTTGCCCCCTGTAAATGACTCCCCAAACAAGCACAGTATAGTCAGTGGTAACACTGCAGTGCATGCGCAGGCATAGTATACTGCTACAAACAGGAAGTGCAGGCGCAGAACAGTTACTTCACACACAGCGCTATTCAGAGACCAGAGGAAGAGAGAAAAAAAGCTGGAGTATTAGGCTACTTTCACATCTGTGCTTTGTATTCCAGTTTTTAGATCAGGCAGAGCATCTCAAAACCGGACCAAAACAGTTCGGTTTGATTTCACACATCAGGATGCATCCTTTCCGTTCTGACACGGTTGTATGAAATCGAAACTGAACAAAGCGGATCCGTCACTAAAAACGATGTAAGTCAATGGGAGACGGATCCATTTTTTTTTAGCATCCGAAAAAAAAGAATACGGCACCACTGGCTTACATTGTTTTTAGTGCCAGATCCGGTGTGTGTGCCAGATCCGGTGTGTTCCGTTTCACAAATTGGACCCCACTGCAGCAGTTTTGTGTCTGGTCGCAAAATGGAACAAACCGGAACAGAATGCATCCTGATCTGTTTTGTCCCCATTGACAATGAATAGGGACAAAACGGAAACGCTTTGCTCCGGTTTTGACATCCTCTATCGCAGATGTGAAAGTAGCCTTAGAAAAGTTTGGTTAGATATATAGGGTTATGTAAAAGTTCACACATGGCAGATTTGGTTGCAGAAAATTTCTGAAAATGACTTGGGCTTGCAGAAATCCATGTGCTTCCTGCCAAATCAACCCCATTCAGTTGAATGGACTAAATCTGCTGAACGTTATTGTACCTGATCTCTCCTGACTCTATCCATACACATATATGCTCAGCTTGGCCAAGAGTCTATGTGTTTTTAGTGGGGTAATAGGAGAAAACCGCTGCCAGACACCACATTAAAGGGGTTCTCCGGGAATTAAGAAAATACTTAAATATTTCTTTCCTATAAATATATTCCCAAATCCCTTTCATTAGAATGTCTTGTTTTGTCTAGGGAGCAATCATTGGGAGAAATAAAATGGCCGCCGTCCTATAAGTCTACACAAAACCTGTCCTAATCACAAGTTACTTCACAACACTGAGCTAAACAGCTGCCTCATCCTCCTCTCTGCTCTACTTGTCAGGGATTATGATCCGGAATACAGTTGATAAGATCTTGGACATTTTATTTCCCTTTATGATTGCTGCCCCAGACAAAACAAGCCATTATAACACGGATGTCGAACAAGCGGCCCTCCAGCTGTTGTAAAACTACAACTCCCACAATGCCCTGCTGTAGACTGATAGCTGTAGGCTGTCCATGCATGCTGGGAGTTGTAGTTTTGCAACATCTGGAGGGCCGCAGGTTGGGCATCCGTGCATTATAACTAATTAAAGGTATTTGGGAATATATTTATAATAAAGTAATATTTAAGTACTTTCATTTTCTTAATTTTCATAGTACCCCTTTAACAGACTTGACCTTCCTTCTTCAACTTTGTCTCACCTATTCCATTCTTCTTGTTATTGTTCTTTATGCATTTCCACTTTAGTAAGGCTTAAAAATCTTGAATTTGAAAAATAACAGCATGTTAGCATGTGATGGCATATAAATAAATACAGACTCATTGACATTCATCATAACCGGTAAAATGGAAGTGAAAGAATCACTCAAAGCAACCAATCAGATAATTTCTTTAGCTTTCTAAATGGCTTCTAAATGTGAGTGCAGGAATCCGATTGGCTATATGATTTTTCAATACTGGGAAAAATTTACTAAGTTAAATGAACCTGAATTCTGGATCAATTTGCATAAATAATGGTGTACATTCTGTGTGACACATTTATTAAGAGCTTTTAGATACTTTTTGCACCTCAACGGGATATAGTTTAAGATGTGACAAAGTACTTCAAAATTTCACCAAACTTTTGGCATAAAATATTGGCACAAATAAACAAACCAATAGATGATGTAAAGTTAGACAAAAGAGTCTATTCTTGACCAAATTTATCACCCATCATAAGCCACTGTGATAAATTTGATTCACAGGTCAATGAATCGTTGGCAGCTGGGTAAAGCTCATTCTCTCTGTAATGGGGATGAATGATTACTACTACTACTACTACTACGATCATTCCACACAGATTAATTTGCTGATCAATGCTGATTTTAGGTCCTGGATGAAAGATGTGATCCCCCATCAAGTGAGCAGTTGCTCGCTAGTCAGGTAATTGGCAAACAAAAAATTGCAACAGCACTCTGCAACCAGAGCTCTGCCCAAGATTGGAGCTATAAGAGGACATCAGTGATATCGCATGCAAACAGTGGAGACATTAGTTTACATTTTGATCAAAAGGTAGTAAGCCCACTCACCCCGTCACGGTTGTCTCCTAGAGTGGGTACTAACGCTAAATCTGACCTGTTATGGGCCATGACAGCCACATAAAATCCTCCCAACGCTAAATCCTACCTGCTATGGGCCACGACAGCCACATAAAATCCAGGGAGTGTGTTTCAGTCGTGCACACCTGACTAGTTTTTCTGCCCTAGATGCTGGTTTTCAATCAGAGTGAGTATAAAGCTGAATGTGTGCTCACATTGCCTGCTAGTAGCCATCTGGCTCCAGGAAGAGTGCACAGTGGGCTCGGCATGCATGTTGGTACCTGCATCCCTGGATCTAATGGAGGCTGTTACAGCACCAGAAGGGGTTAATAAGTACGGTCTATCCCAGCATGCATGCTGGGCACACACTCCCTGGATTTTATGTGGCTGTTGTGGCCCATAGCAGGTAGGATTTAGCGTTGGGAGGATTTTATGTGGCTGTCATGGCCCATAACAGGTCAGATTTAGCGTTAGTACCCACTCTAGGAGACAACCGTGACGGGGTGAGTGGGCTTACTACCTTTTGATCAAAATGTAAACTAATGTCTCCACTGTTTGCATGGGATATCACTGATGTCCTCTTATAGCTCCCATCTTGGGCAGAGCTCTGGTTGCAGAGTGCTGTTGCAATTTTTTGTTTGTATGTATAATTGCCATAGCTACGTGCACCTGCATACAGGTAGTGCTGACTGACCCCCCTTGTGTTTCTGCCAGGTAATTGGCAACACATTTACACAGAGCAATTATTGGGAACAATTGTTCACATTAATGTTTGAGCAGACCTTATTGCAGGGGTGACATGGTGTCATGGCTCCCATTAATTGCATATGCAAGTAGTTATAGTCTGATATTTCTTACCTGGTAACAGGTACCTTTGATGCAGTCTGAAGTTCAAGGAAGGTTCTATCTTCATCTTAATTGGAGGAAGGGTCAACTATCAGCACATGAGTACCTATAAAAGAATTGTCGGTTACTGCTCAGTTGGTGAGCGGCAGAGAAGAAACCCGGACCTGAAAAAGAAGACTGCAGCATGGAAGACTTACTGAAGCAACTCATCTTGAAGGCAGAATCATCTGGAGGTGAAGAGTGGCTTTGTCGATGCCTAATGGACGATCCTGGCAGCACTGTTATGCATGCGGATTGGCAATCAGCTGATACGGTCTGCCTCTTGTCTTAGGAGCGCAGAGGCGTCGGCGCGTCCTGACATCTCACCATGGCGACTCCAAGAAGACAAACCGCCCCCACCAGTCTCAGCCAAAGGAGCTAGAAAATAAATTACTCTCCTCCCCAACCCACGGCAAAACACAGGAATATAAACTTCGCTGCGCCACACGGCTCGAGAGGCTGTGACAAGGAGCAAAGAACTCACTAACGGTCTTCAACAGCAACCGTCAAGACACCAGCCAAGACATCAACGGACAAGCATGTCAGCGCTCCTGCCGATGCAAGAGTTGGTGAGACTTCTCATACCCAAATCCTAATTAGTGACTGCAACAGGCAGGGCACTAGTTAAGATAATATTCCCAATTCTTTGGATACTGATACTTTTTATATGGGAAAGGTTCAGTTATTTAAAGAATCTGTCTGTCGTTGGCAAACAAATTTTAGATACAAATATGAATGTAGTTTCTGTACCGTAATCATTCAGCAACAAAATGGTTTCCCCAATAATAAAGAATCAAATAGAACAAGTGACACCTATAATACCGCCAAAACTCTTACATTATTTAAGAATGTACCCAGACAGACTGATGGCCCAGCTTCTAACTGAAGGCTTTACTGTTGGATTTTATGTCCCCACATTGAAGGTTCTGGTTGTTCTTTTGTTGAAAATGCAAAATCTGTGAATATTAATATAAAGGATGTCCAAGAAAAAATCCTAAAGACGGATGACATGATTGACAAAAATACCACCACCGTACATTATGCCTTATTTGATTTAGCATTATCTCTACTACAGAAAGCTGGAAAAAATGCTTTAATGGCTAAGACAGGTATAAAGTCCGCCTTTAGGTTGTTACCAATTAACCCTGATGCATAATTTGCTAGGTTTCCAATTTGAGGGGAAATAGTATTACGATAGGGCCCTTCCTATGGGATTTTCACTTTCTTGCTATTACTTTGAGGCTTTTTCTACCTTCTTACATTAGATAGTAGAAAGTCACTATAACTCTGGGTACATAATTCATTACCTAGACAACTTTATAGGCAAGGAAGGATCCAACGATTGTATTAACTTATTGAATACTTTCAAAAATATATCAGAATATTTTAATATTGCTTTAGCCGTAGAAAAGACAGTGTACCCAACTAAATGCCTAAAATTCCTTGAAATTTTCATTGATTTTGAAAACATGGAATTCAAAATTCCAGAAGAGAAGATAAATTCCACAAAAACTCAGTTGTTATTATACAAAAAATCTACCTTGAAACGTTTACAATCTGTTTTGGGTTCCCTAAATTTCATTTCCAGGGTAATACCTATGGGTAGAATATTTTCAAAAAGATTGCATGCTGCTACTGTGGGGAAAAAACATCCCCATGATCACATCCGCATGACCAATCAATTAAAAGAAGATATACTTATTTGGTTGATATTTCTGGAAAAATTTAACGGTAGAACCATTTGGCAAGAGAAATTTATAGACTCCGACTCACTTAAATTATTTACTGATGCAGCAGCATCAGTAGGTTACAGCGCAAGTTTTAAGAAACAGTGGTCTGCTGAAAAATGGCTTAGTGAATGGCGGGATAAACCATTCGTGAAGAATATTAATTTTTTTGAACTTTTTCCAGTTTTAGTTTTACTCATTATTTGGCAGGACTACTTTAAAAATAGGAGAATCTTATTGTTTTCCGATAACAAGGGAGCAGTCTTTGCCATAAATTTTTTATCTGCTCAATCTGATGCAGTTATCGGTTTATTGAGACAAATTGTTTTAACATGTTTACAGAATAATATTTGGTTAAAAGCTAAATATATAGAAGGGAGACATAATTTAATAGCTGATTCTTTGTCCCGGCAGAATATGGCAATATTAAGAGAACTTGTCCCAGATGCAGACAGAGAAGGAATACCAAGCCCGTTAAATCTTTGGGACTTGATTTCAATTTCATAAGTAGTCTACTAAAGAATTCATTAGCTTCTACTACACGGGCTGCTTATTCAGCTGCATGGCATAATTGGCGGCTATTTTGCACAGCCAATAATTACGAGGAAACCGATAATAATTCACTACACTTTTTGAATTTTACTCAAAAATTATTAAAGGAAGGAAAAAAGGGGGATAATATTCAAAAAATTATTTATGGTATTTCTTTTTTCCAGAGGGCCCTTAACTTTCTTGCGAAACAGATAATAAAAGGATCAAAAAGAATAAAACAGGATAATGTTAGAACTAAACCATTATCTTTAGACAATCTAAAAAAAATTATAACATACTTGCCTTCCATTTGTTCTACCTCCTATGAATCTTCTTTATTCAAAGCAGCCTTTTTACTCGCTGTTTTCGGAGCATTCCGTATCAGCGAAATAGCAGCTGTAAATAGAGCATCAGAGGCTCTGTTATTGTTGAATGACATAATCCTACACAAAAATAGGATTAGTATATTCATAAAAGGTGAAGGAGTTTGGTGCAACCTCAATAAGTTTAATTCCACTAATTTATGCCTAGTTTTAGTGATGAAAGTTTGGTTAAAGGCAATATACAAGATCCTTTATTCTTGCATTTGGACAACACTCCCTTGACCACATTCAAATTTAATTGTCTATTATCAAAATGTAAGGAATAATTTAATCTGAAGTACGACAAAATTTTGTCACATTCGTTCCGTATAGGGGCGGCTGCTTACGCTTATAAACTGGGACTGAAAGAGCACGTAATTAAAAGAATAGGCAGATGGAAATCCAATACCAAAAAGCACTCACTTATTATTAAAGGAACTGAAAGACACACTATTCAAAGTTCAAATTCTGTTAGCGCATTCAAAATTGGCGTTTTCGGAGATTATCCCGAAATGGGAATGGAAATCGACACAGTTATCATTTACGGAGAAAATAAGAATTTGTGTTAATAAGAATGTGGAGACATTCATGGCTATCTTCAACGTTGGCCTACAAAACTTAGTGGAAAAAGGCTGCGGTGTAATTTAGCCATCTAGCTACGCTATATGGCGGTGGGGTAATAGTCACTCTCTGAGTGGACTAGTTGAATTATTTATTATTTTGAGGATGTTTAATTGATAGTTATTTAAATGAAATTATTATTAAATATTGAGGTAACATACCTAACACCGTGGTCAAATGTATCCATACAAATTTATCCATACAATAAAGATAAATTATAAATAATGAGTGTTGGATTTTATTTTAAATAAGATTGATTGAATTGGAGTAATGGAGTTTATGACACCATGTCCCTGATAATTGTCCAATCCTTTGCCTGTGTAAAAGGGACATTGTCATTTCTTCCAGACAAGTGAAGAGTTATTGTCCTTAAATAAAAACTACAAAAACTATAAAGTCTTGTTTCTATGATGTTTAGGGTCACAGATCTAGTAAAAATATTATTGTTCAGCAGCCTCCAAAGCAGATGTTTGGTATTGTTAGTTTATTATATTTTGTTATCTGTAGTCACAGCTTTTAGCTTCTTGTGACTTATTATCTTTTGAAGCCAGAAGGAGTTACTCAGGAAATGAGCACAGGCCGCCAATTTGATTTTGTACATGGAAATTTTCTTATAATAGATTAGAGACTGTTCTTTTCCCTTCTCGAGGGCACTTTGTTTGGCAACAGCATGAGTTTCTAGCAGAAAGATAATGGGCCCTTAGTTTTGTTTGAGCTTGGTGGTAACTCCTGTCCTGTCTACCAGCAGGCAGTACTTCACTGATTGATTAGTCTATAACTTCCTTAATAAGACCCCAATCATCAGTTCTTCATACACTCCAAAAAAATTTCATGGACGCATCCCTTCATTAGTATGTGCTTATCTCACCAAGGGAGGCCCATCCCATAGACAGCAAAGTATTTGAAGTTAATCATATGTGTGCTGGTAGCAGAAGACTAACTTATATCAAAATGTCAATAGGACACTATATACATTGCATTGCTTCCACATGTATAGCTATGCATTGATCTAAGGGTATGGCCACACGGCCAGGTTTCCTGATGCAGTTTTAAACATATAAAAGCAGTTTATGGTAAACTGTTAGGAGGTCACAGTGCTCACCCGAGCTCCACAAACACGATCTGATTGATAGGAGTGCCACGAGTTTAAAAGGGCTGTCTCACTTCAGCAAATGGCATTTATCATGTACTAGAATGCACTTACTAATGTATTGTGATTGTCCATATTGTCTCCTTTCCTGGATTTATTCATTTTCCATCACATTATACACTGCTTGGTTATACACGGCCTCTATGGTGACCGGGATGGTGGGAGCACATATAGTCCATCACTTTTTCCTATAGTGTGCAAGCACAGCCACTACTGCTGGATTGCACGGTGGTCGTAACTAGAGATGAGCGAAGTTTTGGAAAGTTCGATTCAGCTCCTTTGACGAATTTTACAAAAACACTTGCTTCGTTGACTTCATCACGAAGCACATTTTTTTGTAAGTAGCGGGTGCAATGAGTCCCCATCATTGTACCCCTCAGATGCCGCGTTTATACATGATTGCAGCATCTGAGAGTAATAATACAGGATAAAATTAACATAATTTTTTTTTAAATCATACTTACTGCCCCCATTTGCTTGCGACGGGCCAGAAGATCTTGCGTAAAATCTCGCGCGGCCTGATATAACATCATCACAATACATTAGTAAGTGGCTTGTATTAACTTTCTCTACATGATAAATACCATTTGCTGATGTGGGACAACCCCTTTGATGTTTGCATCTGGATTACCCAGTTTTGGTGCAAATAATTGTATATACACAAGGAAGATGTTGAGGCTCACCCAGCCTAAATCATGCAGTGGTGCTACAAAAACTGATTGACCCGCCTGATCAACATGAAATAAAAATAATCAGAAGGTTATATAGTTCGAGCACTCACATACGGGCATAAGGAACGAATGTCATAGACATAGATAAAACATTTAATAAATGCCAAAATAATACAATGCACTATAAAAGCTCTTGCAGGATTAATAAATAGTAACAAAAAACTCCAGTTGGGAAGGGAACTAAATCCTAAAAGCTGGCGCTTGTAGGTAAATCTCTAGGAAAATGATAAAATGTCCTGGAAACAGTGAAGTCTAATGGAACTTTAAACAAGCGAATACATATAAAACACCATGGATGTACACATATTAGTTCTGAAGCAGCCTACCAGACAAAGGGACCCACAGCAGTAATTAAATCTAAACAGAGTTCGGCAGGTTTGATGCTGCAATGTAACCCACACGCCGAGGCATCCCACGGCTATGTAAGACCGATACCACTTGTTACCTGTCCCGAGGTCTTCAGGTGAAAGTCCCGTCCTCACAGTAGATGGAATGTCCTGTATCCAGTGCATCTTCACCTACGTTAGCCGTTTTTGTCTCACTTTACAATACCTATTTTGGCACATTTGCTGTACATTATTGAATTCAATGGCCATCTGATTAGGCCACTCACCCTTGTTCAGTGAGAGGCAAAAAGTGTCTAAAACACATAATAAATGTGGAGCAAGGGATGTACGCTAGGACTTTGCCACAAAGGCCAGAATGCAGGCACATTTAACTTACTATATGTCCCCAAATGTATCCCTGGAGACCATGCTCTCTTCTCTTGTCACTTTTTTAAAATTGAGTTTAGGGCCACAAACCCAGGTATCATGGTTTGAGATCAAGCATAACGCTAAAATAATATGGATTTGATTTTATTTACTATGAAATATTATTGAATTACGTATTTAAGAAGCTACTCAAGAGACACAAGTAGTACATTCACATGTTTTGCTATAATTAATGTTTTTCCACTTTCTCCTTTCGCCTCATTAAGATATCAGTAGAACATGTAAAGCCGGGTGTTTTGATCTCCAGCACAACATTATTATGTCTGCCACATCATCATCTCCACTCCTCAGTGTTATCCATTCTCTGGCAGTGCTATCAGTGAGAAGGAGAAAGGAGCTGATACCAAGCAATTGTTTTCACAGTCATACTACTACTCCCACAACGTATGCAAAGCATGATAGCAGCTCAGGAAGCCGGAGGCCCTTGAACTCATGCATCATAGTAAGTTAGATGGATACGTGGGAAGCAAGCCAATGCCATAACTCACTCCAATGTGCTGTGAAACACACACATGATACATAGTGGCCCTCAAATATACACCAACACAGACAAAATGTAATCACTGATATCATTTCCTAACCAACACAGTCAAATGAAAGTTGGAATCCTGTACTTCATCTGTTTTTATACATGATACCCTATGCATCTATATATATGCCCATACACTGGAGGTCTCTCTGTTCAGGAATCCCAGGATGCAGTTTTTTGAGCCAAACATAGAAGAAGTGGATACAAAAGAAATAAAGGTTTCAGTTCAGCTTTATGTTTTCTTTCTTTCTAAAACTGCAAGAAAAACTAAGGCTGGATTCACACACAGCGTGTCATTAGCTTTTTTCACTATATTCTAGTGTGGCCAGATGTTACTTTAACATGTGTCAGTCATTTCAGGTGACTTTTCAGAAGAAGCTGCCATGTGTGTGTACATGAGAAATAACACTATATCTGGCCGTTACATGACTTGCATTCTTTATTGTTAGCAATTAGAAATGAGTAAATTATTGTGAGTGAATTCGCCGAATTTTACAAAACAATTCACTTTGTGGCGAATTACTGCCACGAAGCGCATTTTTAGTAAGTAGCGGGTGCAATGACAGGTAGCTGCGATAGCGCCGCCCTCCATCATTGTACCCCTCAGATGCCGAACATTCCTATATTATCGCGGCAACTGAGTGTAAAAACTGTGGAAAATTGACAATAAAAAAAAAAAGAAATCAAACTTACCGCCTCAATTTGCTCGCAAAGGCCGGCCGCCGCCATCTTGTTTGAAGATGTGGCGCGAAATCTCGCACGGCGTGAGATGAAGTCATCACACCGGCCGGCGTCTGAGATCTTCAATCAAGATGGCGGTAAATGGAGGAGGTAAGTATGACATTTTTTTTTTTACACTATTTCAGGTTAAATTGATTCACTAACACGAAGCACGAGGAAATTCGGCTTCAAGGCAAATTGAATTTATCCTGAAATTTGGATCGAATTCCACTTCGTGGGATTCTGTTCACTCATCTCTATTAGCAATGTTTCCCTCTGCAGGTTCTATCTCTAATTTTCTGTGTTCACTGAGCTAGTGAGTGTAAACTAGTAGCTATGATCTCTCCAATACACAGCACACACAGAAGAGGAGAAATGCTACCCATCTTTAGGTCTTACATACACTCAGAAGCAGAAGCAGCAGCACTGAGGACATTATGCAGCAGTAATGAGCAGTGTTGTTGTGAATCTAGCACTGAAGTGAGATAGAAAATGTACTAGATTTTAGCAGTGAGTTGAGAATGATCAGTGCAGAAGGCAGGAGGAGCAGTGAAGAAGTCTGATAAGTGGAGAAAGAAGCATTTTTATGTAATACAATACACTAGAAAATTTCTCATATTTGCTAGTAATATTAGTTTATGAAAAAAGATGAAAGTACAGATACTCTTTAAAGTCTATAGTAATATATGATAGTCTACATATACAGTGTTTTAGGTTTTCCAGCTTTTTTGTAGTCAGTTTTGTTTATTGGTGCATGTACATAATATCATAAAATAAAATTGGCACCACAACACTCGTAAAAAACATAACTAAACATACCTAATACACATGGCGTTGTATGTGAAGAAGCCCTTACTAGTATCTCTTTTTCTGCCAGTCCAGGGTTTGTACACATCTGTTTTTGAGGCTGCATTTGAGATTCAGCTAAAACAAACAGGCCAAAATTCTGTCTGATAAAATGCTGAGCCCTACTACAGAAACTTCATATTCTTCATTATTGTCAATGGGGTTGTTGGGTGCCGTTGCTGTCCGTCATCTGACAGGTCAAGAACTTTCAGCATTTTTGGTGTTCTGCTTCTATGATGGAACAGAAAAATGGAAATCATTAGTGGAGGTGTTGCAGCAATGTGAACGAGCGGAATTCGCATTTCTATAGTTTTGCTCAGTATAGATCATATTGGGAAATGTAGTACATTTTAAGACTGGACAAAACTTTGTTTTTATGCACTTTGAGGTACAGTTTTTAAGCCAAGGACCGGAAGTGGATCCAGCAGGAAGCAGAAATACAAGTCCCTTTCCTTATATTTCCCACGTTTTTGTGGCTTTGGCTCAAAAAACAGCATCCAGTGTGTGGTTCCAGCCTATACTACTGTTCTATTATTGTGTGCAAAAAGTGAAGGAGAGTGCAACGTTAATGCGCGGAATGCTCTCTATTAATTTCTATGGGTGTTACGAAAATAGGTGAGTGCGCTCACTTGGCTATTTTCAGAAGAGCCAAAGAAACTAATGGAGAGCGCATCATGCAAGCGCCACCACCACTCTATTAACTAGGACTGCTGCTCTATTTATTTCTATGGGACTATTTTTGGCAGTCCCCTAGAAATGAATGAAGCATAGCTGCTCATGTGCGGCTGCTCTCTGATCACTTTGGAAGTCCCGTTCTGGAGATCGGTGTGGGTCTATGTGACACTGGTGGCATATCCTAGCAACATGCCACCAATGTCTAAGATGAGACAACCTCTGCAACAATTGTATACAGTCTACGCAATGCTCTGTGAGCTGAACAGCATGGACTCTGAGACACACTGAAACAATACTGTATACTGTATTGTTTCAGTATATTGCACTCAATAGGAGAGGATGGGGGCGCAATGGCCGCCACAGAGAGTAATGTGCCACAAATTATTCTCTGCGGCGGCCATTGCACCCCCATCCTCCTCTATTGAGTGCATCTTTTTCAAAACTTCGTCCCAATAGCGGCACAGTGCCTGATGAAGGCTGAAATATGTCCGAAAACGTTCGCACGTTAAGCCACACTTCACGTATACTCAAATAAAAACTACTATCAAAGAATTCCTTGGCTGTGATTTGTAATATTTATGGTACAAGTCATGTCAGGTACAGTAAGAAAACAACTGGGACTCTGTCACACAAAGTATATGGTAGGAAAAAGTGTTGGGGGAGCTATTATGGTGGAAAAAATTGTGCATTCTGTGATATGTGGTGCTACGTTGCATATAGATGTACTTTGCTTTACATATATCAAAGCAGTGCGGCATTATTTCCTGTTAACCATATTATATAGCAGAAAGAAATAGAAGTCTGTTTGTAAAGGGGTGAATCTAGATAAGGATGCTACCATGAAGGTAATTATATTGTTACTAAGAAAACAACATGAAAGGTAACATAAATACTACACTAATAAAACAACAAAACAAAATGAATGAAATGAGTGCACGCTTATACAAAAAGTCATTAGAAGCAGATTTATGACCACCTTAAGACCACATCATGTTATAGGATTTGTGTACTTCCTGTCTTTTTTGCAAATGGAAAAAGTATTACTAAACAAGCAGGATTTTACAAATTATACATTAAAGGGGTTTTCTGAGACTTTTGTACTAATGACCTATCCTCAAGATTGGTCATCACTAGGGATGAGCGAGTCGACTTCAGATGAAACATCCGAAGTCGATTCGCATAAAACACTCATTCTAATACTGTACAGAGCAGGAGCTCCGTACAGTATTAGAATGTACTGTATTGGCTCCGATAAGCCGAAGTTATTGCTTTGCAAAGTCTCGTGAGACTTCGCGCAACTACTTCATAAATTAATTTGTACAGTAAAAAAACATTTGCCGACCTAAGGTTCGGTTCCAAGGTACCACTGGGGCAGATTTACTAATAGTGTAGCACTTTATATTGTCTAAGAATATAAATCACACTCTAAACATTAGACAAGTTTAATATTTGCCTCCTTTATAAATTTGTATCTTAAATCCAGCAGCAGCTTTTCACAAAAGTCACACAGAGTCATGCCCCTCTTTGCAAAGTCCCCCCCCCCCCTTGTCAGATGAGAAGTAAAATGATTAGAAACATGTATAAAACAGTTAATAAATGTGATGGAAAACTGGTGCATTTTCAGTAGTAAAGGTGCCCCATTGGTTTAAACAGCAGCCATGCAATTTTCACAGTGCATATTCCAGCGTTATTCACAATGCTGCACAATATCCTTGCTTATATTCCTATGAATATTACATTACATATTCACTTTGCGTAGCTGGTGATGTCAACTATCAAAATATTTATTCTAATAAAGTAAATTTATTTTAGAAGATAATATACAGTATTTTGCTACAAATGACGTTATTCGTATTGTTACGTTATTGTGAATCATAGGCTCTATTCACACTAGGCTTATGCCATGCAGCATAGTCATTCACACTAGTCTAATGCCATGCAGTTGATAGATATTAAACTGAGTGCCCTTCCATCATGCTCCTTGACAGCCACAGTTTGGGTCTTGAGAATCCTAATTAATTCTTATTTGTTCTTCAACACTTGATGTTAAAACAAACAGAAAAACTTCTTCTCCACTGTCATCAGCTACAAGCAAAGTCTTCCTGGTGAGATGTACTAAGTATGCCACCCTGACAGAGGAAGAGGAAGTTCTGTTCCTGTGTGTTCTTGATGTAGAGGCTTGTCACCAGGTCATCCCAAGTGTGGATGATGTCAAGAAACTGTACCCTATAAAGAACTTAAGGCATCATTAAAACGTATGTTTGGAAAATCCTGTAGGTGCAACAAATGACAGAG
Source organism: Bufotes viridis (assembly GCA_033119425.1). Taxonomy (NCBI): domain Eukaryota; kingdom Metazoa; phylum Chordata; class Amphibia; order Anura; family Bufonidae; genus Bufotes; species Bufotes viridis. The sequence goes on along the minus strand of CM065589.1, from coordinate 531,703,839 downwards.
AACATGACAAAAACGTCATCATTCTGCTTCATTAATCAAATTAACTTGGTCGCCACAGCAATTAGTAACCTGAAGTAGTTATCAATCAAGAACACTATCTGAGATGTCACACAATGGTGGATGGAGATAATGATACAGCTTTTGGTGTTTGATTAACAAGGAACAAATGTTCCTTTAAGACACCAGACGATTCTTATCCTTGATACAAGTTGTATGTATATCTTTTGGTTTATGCACCAGAACACTAACTAATACATACAGTATGTAATCTAATTCATACTGTTAAAGGTTTTGTGCTAATTTAACAAGTTTGATGGAAGTTCATTTTGTGCAGTCTTGTTATGGAGCCATATTTGCTACATATAAGTCATTGGAGCTTGAGATGCTGAACTAAGGATGGGTCTTTCAGCTCCCTTTGTCAATTGTGGCAAATGTACCTTCTAATATTTGCACATATCCACTTTGCTCTTGAACTTTAAAATGTTTGGATCCTTTCTGACAATGGGCCCCTAGGCACTATTTGACATCTCTAGGAGTACCTTCAGGCAGTTGGAAATTGCTCCCAAGGATGTATCCGACTTGTGGAAGTCCACCATTTTTTTTTAATGTCTTTGCAGATTTTTTTTGATTTTCTCATGATGTCAAGCAAAGTAGCAAATAAGCTTTGATGGTAGGCCTTAGGGTCCGACCACACAGTGTGGTCGTGGGGCGGTAGGGATGCAGCCCTGCTGTATTTGAGTACCATGCGCCCAATTAGTCTGCAGCTTCCTGTTGTTTTACTGATGAAGAACACACTGTATAGTCGGTCTGCATTGTATTTTTTTTAGCAAATCAAGCATATTTTTTATTTTTTATTGAAATAAAGTTTTTCATATACAAAAAATACACAGTTTAGACTCATTTAGACTCATTTTTACAGTAATATCCATATAAGGAGTAGGTTACATAAGTCTTACAGTGCATATACAAAATACAAAAACAACCCCCCCCATACAATGATAATTCTGCAGAGAGACGACTATGTCATATGTTGTCCAAAAATGGACAGAGACACTCATAGTGCATTGTTCCATGACAAGCACGTTGTAAGAGTAAGCTTTATTCTAGGGTGTAAAAGAAATACGCAAACAGGCATGTCAATTGCATCAGGCCAAGGTCCATGGAAGAGCACCAAGGAATAAGGTAACTTTCCCCAACATGGACATCTGTCCCCTCAGCGCCGCAGATGCCAATACAGGGACCTTAAACCATCCCTGCCATATTTCCATAAATTTAGCAGAGCACCTCCTTTTCAGGTAGATCCCTCTTTTAAATCTTAGTACACTGTTCAGATGATGCACGAACTCCTGCCTGGTAGGCGGGTTTCTCCGTGTACAATGTTTGGCTATTAACTTTGGCCTGGAAAAGCAATCTTTGAATAATAGACAGGGATAGTTTATCATCTATACCCAGAGAATTTAAGAGACCCAATATACAGACCCTGGAGTCCCTTGATATTTGTATCTGGGTTATTTTAGAAATTATCCCCAGTACTCCCCCCCCCCCCAGTATGCCCCCAGTTTAGGGCACTCCCAGAACATATGTACAGTAGCAAGGAAGCATCTGTCCCCTCACACGAGTTAGTCCGCAGACCTATGTTCTATAGAAATGCAGGGGTTTTATACACTCTATGTATAACTGGCAGGAAGGATTGGCCATAGGCCCATATATCTTACAGGGAAATATACCGGTGGGCCGATGCCCAAGGGGCGCTTGGGCCCTCATCACGGTCGGCAATTTTTGGGGGATGTATTTTGTGCTGCTGGTAGTATTTTGTGATGGACTGTGGTATTTGTTGTGGTAGTATAATGTGCCACAATATGGTGTTGCTGGCCTTGCCTTCCATCAATTTGGACCTGACTACAAAATAGGGCCACGTTTAGTATTTTTTCCAGGACCACATTAAGTTCCCAGTGCGCCCCTGATATCTAGGATAATCTTTGAGCCTCACTATGCGTAAGGCTAGGGGTTAAGGATAGGACAGTGTCCCATTGTTCCTGGGATATGCCACCAACATCCCGTTCCCACTTATCTTTTACTGGCAATGGGCTCGATGAGTTACATTTAGTAAATAGATGTCTATAGATCAAGGAGATAAGACCCTTGGCGCTACCACCACACAGCAGTTGTTGCAGTACAGGAAGGGATGTTGTCACCTGCAAATCCTTAAACTGCGCATTATATGTGTGTCTCAATTGAAGATATTGGTAAAATACAGTTTTAGGAAGACCAAACTTTACCTGGAGCTGTGTGAACCATTTCACACCCTCTCCTGTATGTATTTGATGGAGAAAAAGAATGCCCCTTTCTTCCCAAGGGGAAAAGCCTTCTAGTCTAAACATTTCTGATAATTGTGGCCATGTAATCCCTCAAGGATGATCGTTTCTTTAAACCTAGACCAAATTTTCGTTATTAGAGAAATGGTGGGGTAGCTCCCAGAGTAAAAGTCATGGTCTTCCCAGCTTTGCCATAGTGATGGGTGCCTTTTGCTTCATAATAAAAGAGGCGATCCTGGCCAAGGGTCCCAACTTTGTATGCTGTCTCCACCCCTTAAGGTGTTGTAATTGTGCCGCAATGAAATAAAGCCAACGGTTTGGAAGAGAAACGCCTCCCTCCTCCTTGCCCCTTTAAAGGGTTTCCAGACAGATTCTGGGTTGTTGTTTTTTCCACACCAAAGAGCGGAAAATACCCTGAATCTTGTAGAATATCCGCTGGGGAATCCATACGGGGTAGTTGTATAATACATAAAGCAGTTGAGGCATGAGTATCATTTTAAAGGGAGTCTTTCACCTAATCTGAGCCTTTTAGACTGCTCAGATCAAGTTATAGACTCCTGTGCCCTTATTCCAATGGTACCTTTATTTGTGCAGTCCCTCCAAGATGTTCCAAAAAAGACTTTTAAAACATATGCTCATTAGGTCCGGAAGGTGCCCAGGGGAGGCGTTACTGCTGATGTGCCCAGAAATCCACACCTCTTTCACCCCTCTGGCCCGCCCTCCATTCCTATTATTACCTCCTCCTCTCCCTCACAAATCTCGTGCCTGCTGGAGTTACTTCTGCCCGCGCCACTGGATTTCAAACTACGGACCTGCGCATGCGCAGAGGACTGCAGTGAAGCCAAAGAAGGGGCGGGTCAGCGCAGCATCGCCTTTCCGCCAGCAGGCGCAAGATTTGTGAGGGAGAGGAGGAGGTAATAATAGGAATGGAGGGCGGGCCAGATGGGTGAAAGAGGTGTGGATTTCTGGGCACATCAGCAGTAACGCCGCCCCTGGGCACCTTCCGGACCTAGTTAGCATAAGTTTTAAAAGTCTTTTTTGGAACATCTCGTCGAGGGACTGCACAAATAAAGGTACCATTGGAATTAGGGCACAGGAGTCTATAACCTGATCTGAGCAGTCCAAAAAGCCCCGATTAGGTGAAAGACTCCGTCTAATTAAGTTACAACAGCCGACAACTGAGAGAAGTAATTTACACCAGGCATTGACTTTTCCTATAAAGTTAACAATTGGGGGATCAATGCTAGTTTTAATTAGTCAATATTGGTGTGATCACAACGCCCCGATAGAGTATTTAAAGCTGCGGGTTATCTGCAGTTGGAGTTGGGTCAAATCTATCTGAGATGGAAGGGGATGGCTTGGAAGGGTAAAGCCTGAAGTATTGCCCATTTTTCATTCTCAGGCATCATTTAACATTCAGAAATTTTGCCCGCTGTCTTTGCACTTGAGAAATCGGGAAAATCGGGAAAGATGGAGACTTTGTGGCCATTGATGAGCAGATCTGTATTATCTCTTGCTTTGCGTAGGATAGTGTCCCTATCTTAAAAGTGCAAGATTCTGAGCAAAGTTGGTCTGGGGGCGGAAGGCGTTGATGCTGTTCAAAGAACCGAACAGCAGTAACCCCCTCCGCCTTCTCTGGAACTCCCACTATGCGGAGGTTGTTGCGATGAGACCTGTTCTCCAAGTCCTCCGTTTTGGTAATGAGAAGAGTGATATTATGGATGACTTTGGCCAGGTCGCGTTTCACCCGAGGAACTTGATCCTCCAGCAGGCCCACTCTTTCCTTCACTCCAGCAACCCTCTCATTGATTTTTCAGATGTCTTGTCTAATAAAGGATAAGGATCCATAAAGGATTTAAGGGTCATTAGGGCAGAGCTGCATTGTTGTTTCGCCAGAAATATGTCCCTGGAAGTGGGCTCTGGTTCATGGGTCATCCCCATAAGGGGAGGTATAGACTACGTGGCAATCCCATCTTGGATCCCCCTTCACCTGCACCCACCCTTGCCATGTTGGATCCTCCCTCTCGGGTGTCATCTTGTAGAGCCCTGTCAGTAGAGGAGCTCACCTCCTGCTTCTCCATCCTCCTCAGCTCAGCGTCTGAGCCCCCAGGGCTTTCCTCTGCAGGGGGACTCGTGCAAACTGCTCCAGGTGCACCACCACTTCTGCCTCTTTGGACGAGTCAGTGCCATGTTGTTTCGCCGGTATCTGTCATGGGCAGTCCCGGCCCTCCTTCTCCCTCTTAGTAGTGCGGATTATACTGACTTGTGTGTCCAAGGAGACTGCCTGTACTGCTCCTCCGTTTCCTAGCTGCCCAAGAGTCTCACGCCGCAGGATGGCTCAGGATACAGACAAGTGGCGCTCAGGAGCTCAGGCAGCCACGTCCTTTCACACTGACGGCCAGGCCACGCCCGGTCTGCATTGTTAATGGCCGTGCAGTATTGATGGTGGCATCAACAATGCAGGCCGACTATACAGTGGGGTTTTCATTAGTTACATAAGAGCCAGCTGTGGCAATCAGCCGTGTGGTACTCAATTGCAGCAGAGCTGCTTTCTGTATGCCCCACGATAGTGCAGTGTGGTTGTTCCCTTAAAATAGGGGCACAAGAACACGGCCAATTAACTCAAATAATGTAAATTAGCAATCAGACGCTTCTAAAGCCATTAAAGCTATATAAAGACACAGTCAATTTGCTGTATGTAAACTTCTGAGCACTGGGAAGCACTGGGGATGTGATGAAAGAAATAAAGGCTAAAATAAATCATTGAAAGAACACAAAAGCCTCATCTAATATTATATAAGGGCATGTATACATGCAATATAAAGCCTACAAGATTGTTCCCCAAAACAGGGACCAAAAAAAAAACAGGAACATTCTTTCCTTTTTTGGTCTTTTTGGGGCATGTATAACATTCTTTTCAGGGGTAGTGAGGTTTGGGGGCCTGTGTTTCCATATAGCATTTAAGGTTACTGTCACCTATTTCTGACATTGTTATCCCCTATCTACTGTTTTGATTATATTTTTGTCTTGATTTGATGTAATAAAACCTAATATTTTTTTATACCTGTCGTACGGGCATGGAATAAATAATTGTCTCTAGTAGTATTTTGAGAGAAGAGAGAGAATGTGTACTAAGATTAAATGTTGGGTTCTTATTGTGAAAAACTCAGTTTTAGTGAATCAGGCTAAGGGCTCATGCACTCGAACGTATTTTCTTTCTGTTTCCATTCCGTTTTTTTGTGGATCATATGCGGAACCATTCACTTCAATGGGTCCGCAAAAACAACGGAAATGACTCTGTGTGCATTCCATTTCCGTATGTCCGCTTGGCCGTTCCGCAAAAAAGTAGTGCATGTCCTATTATTGTCCGCAAAACACAGTCCTTGGCTCTATTGAAGTCAGTGGGTCTGAAAAAAAAATACAGAATGCATACGGAATACATACGTATGTCATCCTTATTTTGCGGATCCATGCCCACTTTGCCCATGAGTTTACTGTTTACAAACATTACAGTATTGATTAAAAATTTTCTTTTTCCGTTTGCAATCCGCAAAAACGGATCACATACAGAAACCATGCGGATATGATTTGTGGCATAATGTAACGGATCCATAAACAAAACAGAAAAAAAAAACTCAGATACGGAACAACGGATCCATGAAAAACGGACCGCAAAATTACAACGGTCGTGTGCATGAGCCCTAAGGTGTATGTACAAAAAAACATAAATCCATCTAGTTCAGCCTACAGAATGTGCAACCTGTGCATCTGCACACTGGCTCTGTAGGTAAAGGTACAAACAATATTCACATGTAAGGGGTCTATTTTCTGGATATCTATGATGTGTACTATGGCTTCCACTTGGTCATCAGATTAACGGTTGTAAATAAGAAAACCTATATACTGTTCCTGCACAGAGGTCCCCTGATGTCGCTGTCTGTCCCTAAATAAGTTACTGTGACAAGTTTCAGTCTGATAAGTACTATATTTTTCACCCCTAAGACGCACCTTTTCCCCCCCAAAATGTGAGGAAAATGCCCGTGCGTCTTATGGGGTGAATACTAATGAGCGCATCCATTATGGAATCGCCCATTAGTACCGGAGGATCGGGAACTGATGAATGAAGTGCTCCCCGAAGTAAGCTCTGTACTCACTGCTTCCTGGTCCTCTGCCGTCAGCTATGCTGTGACTGCGCACAGCACGAGGATGTCAACAATCTGTGACCTCACGCTGTGCATGTAGAGGGAGCAGTAGAGGTACGTGTATTTTTATTTGCTCTGAGCAAAGTGGTCTGTACTGAGATCATTCACATTCGGGGGTCTGATCTGAGGTCTGAATGGGACTGTTAACTGAAGTCTGGGGGGTCATTCACATTGGGGCTCTGAGCTGGGGTCTGATTGGGGCTCTGATCCGAGGTCTAATGAAAAAAAAAAATTTCTTCTCCTTTAAAACCTAGGTGTGTCTTATGGGCAGGAGCATCTGATAGGATAAAAAATATGGTAGCTGCAACTTTGCAACTTGTTGCAGGTAAGTAAGCTACTGTGACATTACCTGTGGGTTTAAGGGCCCTTTCACACTAGCGTTTTCAGGATCTGGCATAGAGTTCCGTCGTCGGGGCTCTATGCTGGAAGAATACTGATCAGGATTATCCCCATACATTCTGAATGGAGAGCAATCCGTTCAGGATGCATCAGCATGTCTTCAGTTCAGTTACTGAACGTTTTTTGGACAGAGAAAATACTGCATGCTGCGGTATTTTTTCCGTCCTGGGATGCGGAGTAAAACGGATCCGTCATGACCCCCAATGCAAGTCAATGGGGACAGATCAGTTTTCTCTGGCACAATCTGCCACAGTAGAAAATGGATCCGTCCTCCATTGACTTTCAATGGAGTTCTTGAGGGATCTGTCTTGACAATGTTAAAAAATAGTTAAAGTTAATAAAAGCGAATCCGTTCAAAGGGATGCATACGGTTGTATTATCTGTAACTGAAGCGTTTCTTTCCGGCATAGAGCCCCGATGACGGAACACTATGACGGATCCTGAAAATGCTAGTGTGAAAGGACCCTAAGTCAAACTTCTGTGACATCAAAGTTGTGTTTCCATTAAGAAAAGCATTTGTGACATCACCAGCGGGTTTCAGTCTGTTTAGGTGCTGTGGGTTTCCATCAGGTATGCTACAATGAGTTTTTTGTGACATTACAAATAGGGTTTAATCAGTTTCTGTGGCATCTTAAGCTGGTTAAAGTGATGTAAACCCCTTTGACATCACAAGTTGGTTTCAGAAAGGTAATGTGTTGTGACCTCACACACGTGTTTCCACCAGGAAAGCTGATGATGTCACAAGTTGGCGACAGATAACCTATTATGCCATCACTAGGTGTTTCAGACAGGTAAGATGCTATGATATCACATGTATCCTACTGTCTCATTTAGGCCAGTGTCACATATGTGTTATGGTATCCATCAGGCTGTTCCAGCAGAAGAGCATCCGAGCAGATTTCATTGTATCTGGCATATCCGGTTATGGTTGGTGCACTGCCAGACCCATTCACTATAATGGGACCCAGTGGTGATCCGGAGGGTTTCCGGCATGAGTGACAGATTCTGCTGGACAAAAGCTAGTGCAAGCACTGGTATTTTCCTGGACGAATCCCAGCATGTATGTCGGAAACCAGACGGATCTCCACTTGGTCCCATAATAGTCTATGAAAGTTCTGGCGGACCTCTGGCCCTGTCTGGCTATGCAGGATACAATGAAATCCAGCAGGCTGTTCCTCTGCCAGACCAGTCTGCCGGATACCCAAGCTTCCCAAGTTCTTGCCCAGCGACCCTAAGAAACAGGGATATTTCTATTTATTAATTTGAGCATAAGTTAGGGCTAGTTGGTGACTATGACACTGTCACAATGAACAGGACCTACTTTCGTATACAGTTTATTTTAAATAATAGACATGTGTTTAATTAGAAAATTCAAAAAAACTTGCTAAAGATAAGAGCACTAAGACCTTCCTAAACGAGACGTGACAAGGTTTACAAACATATCAAACTTTAATGAGTTGGAAATTTGGGAGGTAAAAAAGAGACATGAGGAAAACCCTTTTCCATACGCCCTATTAATTCATATTCACATCATACAAGGGGGTCCTGCTGCACTGGACCTGCTTGCCAGCTAAAGTAAAGAACTGCTCGGAGAGTGTAGCTCTTGCTTTGGCACACATGACCTGATCCTATGAGTTAGGCAGGGTTTATGTCATGTTTTTGTTGGAGAAAAAAGGATACAAAAGCGTAGTACATCACTCTTTTCTATCCTGCAGAGTCTGGTAAAAAAAAAAAGTATACATTAACATATACGTTTTTCTTTGGTGAGCGGATGCCACTATATGGCATCAGTCTGAGACATCTGTTAACGTATACGTTTTTTGAATTACGTTAAACGGATAGCATATGAACCCCCCTTTAGCAGCTGCGGCATCTCCACAAATGGCAGCTGATTAAAGCAATTAGGGATGAGCGAATCGACTTGGGATGAAACATCCGAAGTCGATTTGCATAAAAACTTCTTCTCAAAAAATGTACGGAGCAGGTATCTTGGAACCGAACGCGAGTTCGGCAAATGGTTTTTACAGTACAAATTAATTTATTAAGTTATTGCGCGAAGTCTCGCGAGACTTTGCGAACCAATAACTTCGACTCATCGGAGCAAATACATTCTAATACTGTACGGAGCTCCTGCTCTGTACAGTATTGGAACAAAGTTTAATGCAAATCAACTTCAGATGTTTCATCCGAAGTCGATTCGCTCATCCCTAAAAGCAATACCTAAAAACGAAGAGAGGATTCTTACTCCAGAAGTGCACTATTTTACTTTTAGGAACACTACTTTGCATTTACTGTGACTGTATATGAGCCAAGGCAAACACGAGTCAATTTTGGGTGGTATCAGAGTCAATAAAAATGTACCGATAAAATAAAAATACTCCATGGTGTTGGGAACATTGGAAAGCCTGATGTTACCATGCTTTTGCAGAAAATTTGTTGCTACTAATTTATAGTACATGAACCAGTTATGAAATAGTCAGAGCTAGAGTGAGAGTGAGGAAAAACAGAGGTTTTAGGGAATTTTGACTTACAGACTCCACAGCCCTAGAGCCTAGACCCAAATGATTGAATCATATTATAGATAACCCCCAACCCTATTATACCGCTTTGTATCATCATCAGAAAGACATACCTACCAACCCAGCCATCTTCTATATAACTTTATAATAGAATAGCATTAGCTAGAAGTGAGCCTTGCAGTGCTGGACATGTCCTATGTCCTAAGCACTAAACATCCACTCCCCGGTGAGTTGGTATAGAAGGGCGCCGATAAAGTTTCCTAAGGCAACTACGGTCATGGCCTTTTTTTTTCAATTCTGACAGTGAGTGAATGACATTTGCTCCGGGGGTTTGTACTTTGCTAAAGATCCACTTTCACAAATATTACCTTTCACATTTATTGCTACAAAACCTCCTTAATTACCTCATTACTCTTCCTAATAAATCATTATTTGTTCATTACAAGTAGTCAACAAAGTTTCAAATTACTGGATGTGTGTCAGACACTGACTCATGGCTTATATACTGTCAAAACACCGAATTATCACTATGTATAGGATACCATGCCTTAAGTAATAAAATGGTGTTACAGACTTTATCATAAACTTTAGACTATAGTCACACTGCCATTTGGGGCTCCATAGACAATTATGTTACATTTGATATTTGGTATCAGCGTTGCCACGCCATTGCCAGGGGAGCACATCCTGGCGTGGCTAGGAGTGAGGTCATGGCGCAGTCACATTGTCCCTGGGCCAATAGGAGGTGGCGCTGGTTGCCTGCACGTGTTGACGTCACTTCCGGGATGCCTGACCAATCAGGACTGGCACCAGCACCTGGGGCCTAAGAGGCAATAGAAATCAGGGAGGAAAATAATAAACGTAGTGACAGACAGGCAGAGTGGGTACAAGTGTGTCAAGCTACGGGCCCCTTATAAAACATGGATCCCTATAAAACTGGGCCCCTAATGTCTAGCAGCCAGTTATTTGGAGCAGACCTTGGAACCAATAACGACCATATATACTAGTAAACTGTATTAACCCTTTCATGACTGGGCCCAAAAAGGCCTGAAGGTCTAGGAAACTTTTTGTGATTTTGCACATGTGGTGGTTCAGTAACCCTAGCTTTTTTATTTGTTTGACTACCAAAATAATTTTAAATTTTTTTTTTCACTTGATACTTACGACATTTTGTTAGAATTTTTTTTTTAGAGATTTTTTTTCTTTTTTTTAGGTTTAATTTGGAGGAAAATCGCTAATTATTATTAAAAAGTATTTTTTTTTTTATTATAGCTTTTTATTTCTTAAATATTAAGACTGACACAATTTTTTTTTTTTATTTGTATTTTTTATAATTATATATTTTTTTTACTTATATTTTTATTTATTTTTGGCACATAATATGTCCCTAGAAGGTCATTAAGAGACCTCTGGAGGACACTGACTTTTTTTTTTTTTCACCATTTCTACGGGAGCCCCAGTTAACAGGGGAAAACAGCCCTTCTGTGGGGGCATTACAAACAGGCAGAGCTGATTAGGTCTCCTTAAACCCTGCAGCTCTTCTTCTGCCCCAGACAATTGACCGCCAGGTCTAACAAAGGAAGCGGGTAATAAACTGCTCCTGTCTTCTCTTCAGGGTCCCTGACAGCCAGGACCCAACCTGCTCCTGCTAGATTGCAGGCGCAGGAGCTTTAATCCCAGCTGATCAGCGCTGGGATACAAGCACTGCCTGAACATTTATATACATGGTATCTGCACGGGAAAGGGTTAATGATAAGTCCTAACTGTGCAATAAAAAATATTTAACATGAACATGCATATGTCCTCAACACACAGAGGGTGGGCCCTCAGGATAATTTTTTCTGGTGAGCCCAAGGCAATTTAGTCCAACGCTGGAAGGATTGTGCAAGTATGTAGACAGTGGTGTGGGTTGAATTTAAGGCTTCACTGATCCCTACCATGACAGCATCACTATTCTCACTATCGAAACTACAGATAACATAATGGAACCCAACAAATAGGGTCAGAATTGCAGTTTTTCCAATTCCACCCCATAAGGAATTTTTGCAGCTTCCCACTATATCGTATGCAATATAAAATGTCGCCATTAGAAAGTACAACAAACAATGTGCGACATTCAATAAATTTGAAATGCCAACGCAGACTCATGCCATACTGTCTTCAATCATTACACTCTTGATAAATTCCCACCACTAAATTTGTTTCTGCTCGTGATATCTGAATAGGGCTTCAGAGTACGGTTCGTGCATAAGCTGTGTGCGCAGGAACATTGCTGTTTTATAGAGTTGTAGGCACTCTGTACATCACTGCTTCTAGAGGATACTACCTGAAAGGGGTTGTGTCACTTCAGCAAATTGCATGCATCATGTAGAGAAAGTTAATACAAGGCCGTTACTGTACTAATGTATTGTGATTGTCCATATTGTCTCCTTTGTTGGACTGATTCTTTTTTCCATCACATTACAGGGAGTGCAGAATTATTAGGCAAATGAGTATTTTGACCACATCATCCTCTTTATGCATGTTGTCTTACTCCAAGCTGTATAGGCTCGAAAGCCTACTACCAATTAAGCATATTAGGTGATGTGCATCTCTGTAATGAGAAGGGGTGTGGTCTAATGACATCAACACCCTATATCAGGAGTGCATAATTATTAGGCAACTTCCTTTCCTTTGGCAAAATGGGTCAAAAGAAGGACTTGACAGGCTCAGAAAAGTCAAAAATAGTGAGATATCTTGCTGAGGTAAGCAGCACTCTTAAAATTGCAAAGCTTCTGAAGCGTGATCATCGAACAATCAAGCGTTTCATTCAAAATAGTCAACAGGGTCGCAAGAAGCGTGTGGAAAAACCAAGGCGCAAAATAACTGCCCATGAACTGAGAAAAGTCAAGCGTGCAGCTGCCAAGATGCCACTTGCCACCAGTTTGGCCATATTTCAGAGCTGCAACATCACTGGAGTGCCCAAAAGCACAAGGTGTGCAATACTCAGAGACATGGCCAAGGTAAGAAAGGCTGAAAGACGACCACCACTGAACAAGACGCACAAGCTTTAACGTCAAGACTGGGGCAAGAAATATCTCAAGACTGATTTTTCTAAGGTTTTATGGACTGATGAAATGAGAGTGAGTCTTGATGGGCCAGATGGATGGGCCCGTGGCTGGATTGGTAAAGGGCAGAGAGCTCCAGTCCGACTCAGACGCCAGCAAGGTGGAGGTGGAGTACTGGTTTAGGCTGGTATCATCAAAGATGAGCTTGTGGGGCCTTTTCGGGTTGAGGATGGAGTCAAGCTCAACTCCCAGTCCTACTGCCAGTTTCTGGAAGACACCTTCTTCAAGCAGTGGTACAGGAAGAAGTCTGCATCCTTCAAGAAAAACATGATTTTCATGCAGGACAATGCTCCATCACACGCGTCCAAGTACTCCACAGCGTGGCTGGCAAGAAAGGGTATAACAGAAGAAAATCTAATGACATGGCCTCCTTGTTCACCTGATCTGAACCCCATTGAGAACCTGTGGTCCATCATCAAATGTGAGATTTACAAGGAGGGAAAACAGTACACCTCTCTGAACAGTGTCTGGGAGGCTGTGGTTGCTGCTGCACGCAATGTTGATGGTGAACAGATCAAAACACTGACAGAATCCATGGATGGCAGGCTTTTGAGTGTCCTTGCAAAGAAAGGTGGCTATATTGGTCACTGATTTGTTTTTGTTTTGTTTTTGAATGTCAGAAATGTATATTTGTGAATGTTGAGATGTTATATTGGTTTCACTGGTAAAAATAAATAATTGAAATGGGTATATATTTGTTTTTTGTTAAGTTGCCTAATAATTATGCACAGTAATAGTCACCTGCACACACAGATATCCCCCTAAAATAGCTAAAACTAAAAACAAACTAAAAACTACTTCCAAAAATATTCAGCTTTGATATTAATGAGTTTTTTGGGTTCATTGAGAACATGGTTGTTGTTCAATAATAAAATTAATCCTCAAAAATACAACTTGCCTAATAATTCTGCAGTCCCTGTATACATGGCTCTTATCCCGGGGTTACGGCCACTGCTGCAGGGAAAATACGAGGTGGCCATGATGGGAGCTGCAGTGCATGTGTGCCTATGCAGCCAACAGGAGGCCAGCACTTTTTCCTATAGTGTGCAAGCACGACCACCGCTGCTGGATTGTAGGGTGGTCCTAACTGCTGGACATGAGCAGTGTATAATGTGATGGAAAAATGAATCCAGCCAGCAAAGGAGGCGATATGGACAATCACAGTACATTAGTAAGTGCCTTGTATTAAATACATGCTAAATGCTATTTGCTGAAGTGAGACAAACCTTTAAATAAATCAAGTGATGAAACGTCATGATACAGTATGTGCTCAGGGGCATAGCTCATGGACCCTGCTGCGAGAGTTCATTTTGGGCTCCCCTTCCCGCAGTGCTTCGCGGACAGGGACAGGGAACCACATAGCCTTCTGAGGTAAAAATTGAAAAAGCACCACCCCCCATGCCAAATTTTTGACCTAACCCCTTCCCTCCAGCCAGAGGTGTAACTTGACCAGCATGCACTTTCCCTAATGCCGGTGTCTTCTTATGCGGCACAAGGTTCCTTGGGCCCCTCAGGCTCCTGGGCCCGGTAGCGACTGCCACCTCTGCATACCATAATAGCTACACCCGTATGTGTTTTAATATCCAATTGGAGGTACATATTGGTACAGTATAGGCAGATAACAATCTGTGAGCCCCATTTTGACAGAACTGTACTCGATAATACAAGCTTATACTCCTTTAGTGACAACTTTGGAAAAACAGGTACTGTACCTGTTACAGACAGACGTTGGGGGTTTTAGAACGTACAATGTCCGAACAAAACATACAGTATGGGTCTTTTTTCTGCTTTTGGATGGATATTGGTTGTCTTCTTAAATCTTAGATTATTTTTATGTAACTTCCAAAGCTTAATCTAAGCTAATTTCTCAGGTATTTTTTTCACATTTGGATGATTTGAAAAACAGCTGGAAACAAGATTATATGTATAAGATAGAAGGTTTCTCCTATGTAAGCTGCCAAGTGGCCAAGTAGAAAATGATACATCCACCACTGCCACTCAACCTGCAGTCTGCCAGACAACCTTATACTATGGACATGCTTCTGGGTTGTATCAGCTATTAAATAGCAATCAATCTTCATGGACCATTTATATCAGAGATAACCTGTAACTACTGGCCGTGTTGGTACACATCTAATAAAAACATACCAGGAGCATAAGTCATCCATGGGGGTTGTTCCTGTAAATGGGACGACTATTGTGCACTTTAGTCAGCTAGAACAGGTGATATATGTAATAGATGTCGGGGAGAATGTGTCTTCTGGGTCTTATCACTTACTGACCATAGCATGAGTAAAACCTGCTGCTGTCCTCTGTTTCTCCTTTTACTGCTACCACATTGTTAATCAAGAGCAGTGACTTACCTCCAACAGAGGCAGACCATACAGCTGCTACAGGGCCCATAGGGAAAAGGGGCCACCAGGGGCCACTCCCTAATTATACTCATTACTGTACAGCTCCAGTATCCCTATCATCAGTGGAGAAAGCTAAAGGACCTGTACATCTAGTAAAGGAAATGCACAAAGAATGGTGTAGTTCCCATGTTAGATAGGAGCATCTGCCAGGACCTGAGATGACATCATTACAGGTCCTGTACATCTAGTAAAAAAACTGCACAGAGCATCATCACAGGTACTTCAACCCCCAACAGCATGGAGAAGAACTAGAGTATGAGCTCTCCACTGAGACTAGAATGGAGTGGTAAGAGGAGGTCCTCCTCCTTTCTCTTCATTTACACACCATTCCCCATTTTTACTATACAGCATAATAGATGCAGTGGACACAGGTATATAGTATACCCAGGAGTGTACTGATATATGAGGTGCAAGGTACAATATATTCAGTGTGTACTGATATATAGTATCTGATAGTGTACTCATATGTGAGGTACAAGCTGTAATTTATACCTCATAGCTCACATATCAGTAAACTGCTGTATAAACTGGCCAGGAACGGGTAGAGGGAGGGCCTATGAATGGGGCATGGGGGCCCAATTTAGATTCTTGCTATGAGGACCAGTGATTTCTTTGTACGTGCCTGACCAAGAGAGCACATGTTAATAATAACAGTTGGGCACCCATTGCAAAGAAAGCCAAATCTGAACTTTGGATTTACATATCACAATTAGAGATGAGCAAATTTCTCAAAAATTTGATTCGGTCGGTTTGCCGAATTTTCCGAAAAGATTAGATTCGATCCAAATTAATCGCGTTAAAAAACAGCTATTTCCTGGCTGCAGAGAGCCTGTATAGTGGTGTAGAACACTGTACCTTGCAGCAACACGCATAGTGACACACCCATGACAGGCGTCGCTCTTACCCTGGGTTCACACCTGAGCGTTTTACAGCGCGTTCAAACGCGCTGTAAAACGCTCAACAGATTAAAACCAATGCATCCCTATGGGAGTGGTTCACACTTGAGTGTTTTACAGCGCGTTTGAACGCGCTGTAAAACGCCCAACGCATAAACAAGTACTTGAGCTTCTTTTGGGGCGTTTGACGCGCGTTTTGTGATTGACACCACAGTAGTCAATCACAAGAACGCGCGTTTTACGCGCGTTTCCTATTTGCAAAAACGCGCTGAAATACGCGCGACAAAAACGCGCGTAAAACGCGCGTTTTTAGAACGCTTAGGTCTGAACCCAGGGTTAGAATCACTGCACACTTCACTTCTTTAGACAGTTACAGGGAGAAAACTGACCAAATAACTCAAGTGTGAACTCAGCCTTACAGGTCGATGTTAGCATCAGGTATAAAGAACCATGCAGAAGCCCAAGATCCTACAATAGAGTGAAAGAGCACACTCCTTTTACACCGTCGTCAGCTGATTCCACATAGATGTCTACAGAACCTGTTCTATTAAACGCTTATACAAGTAGAGCCTCACCGACAGAGAGGGTGTCAGCAGTAAGTTTGTGTTGACATCACTGATTATTTTGCCCTTCCTCTGATCCGTCAGAACAATAACCCCCCAAAAAACGGTTCCTGTCTGTTGAGCATCCGCCTTTACTCGGTCAGCATTTGGTTAGTAATCCATCAGTATTGCTAAAGCCACAAAAAGAAACAGGAGTGGATCCAAAACAGAGATGACACATGAATGGAATATTTGCATGTCTTCTGTGTTTTTTTTACCCACTCCTGCTTTTGGGTACCAAATCATAAGCCAGTTTTGATGGGACCATACAGGCCTTACAGCTGCTACACAGACAGAATCTGTTGTGTGTCTCAT
Organism: Bufotes viridis; assembly: GCA_033119425.1. Lineage (NCBI taxonomy): Eukaryota > Metazoa > Chordata > Amphibia > Anura > Bufonidae > Bufotes > Bufotes viridis. Next base: position 531,687,070 of record CM065589.1, on the reverse strand, counting down.
TTTTCCTTCCTTCTGACAGATCAGAAGAAGGGTCAAATAAATGATGATGTCAACCAGGTCAAAAAGGCAAAATAGTTGCCCAGTCATGAAGTGGGGAGGGTGGGAACAGCATGAGAAGTCCACAGAGTGGCCCAATGACATAGTGTGGAGGTGGCAGCAGCATCAGGAGACCACAGAGTGGCAAGTTGACATAGTGTGGAGGTAGCAACCTCATCAGGAGACCACAGAGTGGCCCGGTGACAGAGTGGGGGGGTGGGTGGCACTAACAGTACCCGCTGATAATAGTGGGTGTAAGAAGGAGCACTTGGCATCAGATGTGTGGCGTCAGGCGGGTGGCAGCATCAGAATAGTAGCTGAGGCAGGTAGCGATAAGAAACCGGTCTCTATTGTCAAGGTTTGGGTGAGGCAGCATGGATGATCTAATCTGATGCATCAGGCATTGGTGGGTGGAAATCCTGGCTGATCCACGTCTGATTCATCTTGAGAAAGGTCAATCTCTCCACATTTTGGGTGAACAGGCGAGTTCTCTCTGGGGTAACTATGGCCCCCGCCGCATTAAACACACGCTTTGATGCTACACTACTGGCCAAGCAGGACAGCTTTTCCAGGTTAAACTCGGCCAGCTGCGGCCACTAATCCAGTTTGGCTGCCCAGTAGTCCAGCGGATCTTTAATGATGGCTGGCAGGGTGCACTCCAAGTATGCCACCACCTGCTGGTTCAGGTTCTTCTCTATGTCTAGCTGCTGGTGAGTAATTTCTTAACTATGCGTGTGAAGAAAGCTGCTCATCAGCGACTTTAGACTTAGGCTGTTGCTGATGGAGCTGGTTCTGCTCTTGCCACCCTACCCCTCCCTAGCAGCCATGGCAGAGTAACGTGAGCGCAGAGGGCCCCCCAGGTCACACCTGCGAGAGGATGGACGATGGCGCAGATAGGCAGCGGCCAACTGACTACATAGGATGTCTCTATAGTAGTTTAGTTCATTTACCCAGGGGGCCGTAAGGGCATATATTTTCCTCGACCATAGTTACAGCTCCACACGTCTGCGCTGCCGTGCACTTTGGCAGACACCGATAGGCTCAAGGACTGCCCTCCTTCTGTTCTACATATGTGTGCATGGCGGGTACTGCCTTTTTGGCAAAGAGATGACGGCTTGGGACTTTCCACCTCGGTTCGGCACAAGCCATCAGTTCTCTGAAAGGTGCAGAGTCCCCCACTTGGAAAGGGAGAGACTGCAGTATCAGCAACTTGGACAGAATCACATTCAGTTTCTGCGCCGTTGGATGTGTGCACCCATAGTGTTGTCTCTTGGCAATCGCTTCGGTGATCGATTGCTCACGGAATAACTGACTAGGAAGAGGGGAATCAGGAGCATCAGGACCAGCAGATGATGGCAGACAGCTCCCTTTGGCTGAGGTGGTGGAGCCATGACTGCCTGAAATCGGGTGCGTGCCACTGGGTGATGCAGCAGGCTCGACCACCAGATCGGAGCCACGGTTCTCCCAGGCCACTTTATGGTGACGCTGCATATGTTGACGCAGGGCCGTGGTGCCAACATTGGGAACCTGGCCATGCAGATTCGACAAATGGCCATGTTCACCGCCCCCGGCAGCTGAACAAAAAACTGCCACACCGCTGAGTAGGTGATTTTACCCCCAACACTCCCCAACTGACTGCTACCGCCACTTACTCCGTGAACCCCTGCACCACTACTTTCCGGAACGGTAGGCTCCTGCGAAGGAGGTGGTCTACCCTGGGCACGTTTGGCTCCCGACCTCCCACTGCTGCCACTCTGCTGACTCCTGGCCATGCTACCGACTTCTTGGCTCCGCTGTTGCCTCACGCGCAAGCTGCTACCCTCTTCTCCCGATGATGATGAAGCCCCTTCTTTACCCGGCTCCCAATTGCGATCGGCTACATCATTGTCGAGTACTGTCTGCACGTCATTGATGTCCTCCTCCGGTCTCTGAGCCAGGAGCCTGATCGCTCGCAACACCAGCTCCCACGCCACTCTAGTCATCACTACTTGCCCACCTACCCAAGGAAGTGGCGGATGTCTCCTCTGGATCTTGGCTGGGCAGTAGCCGGACCCGTCAATCTGCATGCAAACGGAAAGCATTTTAAATGCAATGCAAGAACGGATTTGTCTCTCTGCTTGTCATGTGGAGAGGCGGATCTGTTATATATTTTTTTGACATTTCTACTGGTCTGCGCATGCGCATACCGGCATTGCGGTATTTTGAATGCCGAATCCGTCACTAATACATTCCTATGGGAAAAAATGCCGGCATTATGGCAAGTGTTCCGGAATTTTGGACGGAGATAAAACCGCAGCATTCTGCTGTAGTATCTCTGTCCTGAATGGCAAAAAGACTGAACTCATGACATCCTAAACGGACTTCTCTCTATTCAATATGCATGGGGATAAAACTAATCAGTTATTTTCCGGTATAGAGCCCCTATGATGAAACTCTGTGACGGAAAAGAAAAACGCAAGTGTGAAAGTACCCTTACATGCTGAAGGTTCTCTGTTCTCCTCTAGTGTCTTTTGGAGGTTAAAGGACCTGCGATCATGTGATATGATGACATCCAAGGTCCTTTAGCCTACCATCACTGTTTCTCAAAGGTCCTTCATACTCTGGTATGTACACCTGTGACAGATATGGGCCCCCAATGTGACTGTATCTGGAGTGGGCCTGGCCTGGCCTGAATTGTACTAAAAGAGACACTGTTTCCGGGCTCCTTCTCAACTCAGGCCTGAAGCAGCCACTTCCCCTGTAGTTATGCCACTGGTCTCAATATGGGATTCGTAAAGGAATTAATAGGACACCATGAGGACAAAAACGTGCCCAGTCCAGTATAACTCATTTGAAAGTGTTCATGTGATAAGATTGTGCGCTCATACCTGTTATAGTGGATCACAGTCTGGTCAGTATATTCCCTGTCATAGCATTATGTGTATATGTCCTGTCCCTCTCTGTATACTAACGAAGCCTCTACAATACAGTGCATAGCTTTCTTGGAGCTCATATTAGATGAAGAATCCACAGCACTCTTCCATTCAAAAAATCTTCTTATTTTATTCAATAGACAGTATACATTGCAACGTTTCGACGTATAGTCTTTATCAAGCAGTGAGAAAATTAGAACATAGGATACCTAAAATAGAAGCCTAATTTGTGGGTATAATTAGGAACATCCCCTTTTGTGGGAGTGTACACATATCATCATAAGGTGCTAATGCAGTGGATAAATAGCAGTGCAACAAAGACAGTATAGTAAGTAGTCAAGTGATGCATGCAGACATCCCAACCTGCGAAAACTCATTTCAGGGAGGTGCACTTCTCATTTCAGGGAGGTTTTCTTTTTTTTTTCTCATGAACTTTTTATTACATTTTTCAAACATATGCAGAACATAACATATAACAAGATTACTGTGCTGATGCAGTATAAATACAAGTATAGCATGAACAAAACATATATGGGAACATAGTGAAACATTATATAATGTATAATGACGAAAGAGAACTTTCTACTATGCCTGGGTGACGGCGCAATGAGGGGAATCAAGGCTTCTGACAGTGGCATGTGATGCCGTGCAGCCGCAGTGGCGGTAGTTCGAGTAAGGCTGGCGCACGCGCAATAGCTGCATGTGGGCTAAAGCTCCGACTGGCAAGTCATAAGACGTGACGTCACCAGTCGGAGTTCTCGAGGAGTCAGAGGACCGGCCGAGAAGGGGACACTGCTACAGGTTGCCGGAAAGGTTTACTGTGAGTAAACCTTTCCAGGATATATTGTTTCACATGCGGGCGTCAGGGAGCCGCTATCTAATAGCGGGAGACTCCCTGAATGTCCGGGAGACTTGAAATCCCTGTGCATGTGACTTACAAATAGAGCGGCTCCACGTGAGTCCATAGTGTCCTCTGCATAGGCATGAAATGTCCAGCGTTCTCAGAATGTGACTGCGCATGCGCGTGCATGAAGTAAAGGAGCGCGCACGGCGTCCAATAGGAAAATAACACGTCATAGAGAGATCATGAAGAATAGAAAAATAAGTGATACCTCCAATCAAGAATATCTGGTCATCATGACATGAGTTGTAACTAGGCATACAACAAACATATGGGAAACCCACCAAATTAGAAGAATATTTTAATAGGCAATGTTGTTGTTAAGCCTTTGATGACATGTTGTGGGTCTCAGAAAATTTAATTAAGATAATTCTACATGGCACTATTACTGTATGGAGTGTTGTCATAGTAACCCAGCATCGATTGTATGGGCTGCAGGGGAGGTGATCATGAACAAGAGTCAAACGCTTTTTCATTATCCAATGATGCCAGAACCCTAATACCCCTATTGTCATGTTGAACCTGGAGATTAGTATACAAGCATCTCAGTTTATGTCAGTAGTTTTCCCTGGCAGAAAGCCCGATTTCTCCACCCCCACTACAGAGAGGATCACCTCCCTCAGGTTTAGAAGCGAAATAGCTCTGTATGAGCTACATTGGTCCGGGGGGGTTTCCAGGTTTGTGTATCACCACAATGGTAGCCTCTGAAAAGAAAGGAGGTAAACGACCGTGTTTAAAAGCATAGTCAAAAAGCTTCCGAAGCTTGGCACTATGTTCTTTAGGGTGAAATTTATACCATTCAGCCGAAGAGCCACCCGGACCAGGAGCCTTTCTTACTGCTAGGGATTTGATAGCTAGTGCAATCTCCGCCTCCGTGATCCCCGCCGCCAAGGACTCCCCATCTTCTCGTGTGAGTGTGGGAAGTGGACTACTGGCAAAAAATTGGTTATATTTGCTGCAGTGCATGTATTTTTAGAAGCATATAGATTGAAATAGTATGAAGCAAATTGGTGACACACATCCCAGGGCTCAACCACCAGTTCACCCTGGTCGGACATGATGCTTGCAATTACCGTTTGGGGGGTTTCGGAGCGAGTCAGGTATGCCAGAGCTCTACCATTTTTATCCCCATCAGAAAAGACTGTTTATCTCTGGGCTAGAAGCCTTTTCTGAGTATAGTCAGTGAGGTGTAGACAGAATAACCGCTGTGCTTCCAGCCAGTCTCCCTGTTTCTCGCTACTTCGATCTTTCAAAAATTCTTGCTCCTTATTAGAGACTGCTACCTCTAATTTAGTCTGCGTTATACATAATTCTTTCCTATGTGATGCTATCGCATGAATTAATGCTCCCCTCATCACAGATTTAAAGGCATCCCATTCTACCAGAGGGTCTGAGGACCCTTCATTCTCCGTCCAGTATTGTTCCATAGTCTCATAGCAACTGGGAGGATATCTAGCCATATCAGATTTAGGCTCCACCATCTAGTGGGAGGGTTCAATGGCTGCGATAGAATCAGGAGGAGGAGGGCATGATCTGAAATACCTCTAGGCAAATAGTCACTGGTTCTAATGTTGGTCCATAGCTCTCTGCTAACAAAAGCCAAGTCTATACGGGACATAGAGCCCATGGAGTCTGAGCAGCATGAGAATTGTGTAGCGTTAGGATGGAGGTAGCGCCATATCTCTATGAGCCCATGTGGTTCCCCCCAATGTGTGAGAGATCTATTGTGTGTAGCTTGTGGATGTAACCTATCTCTAAGTGGATCCAAAGTTGCATTATATTCACCCATAATGATAAAAGGAGTTGCTGAAAACATTGCGACTTTGCTCATAATGGAATCAAGGAGTTCTCTGTAGAATAGGGGTGGTATATATAGACCTATAATCAGGTATTGTAAACCTCTCATACTGGCATATAATAGGACATATTTTCCAGAGTCATCTATTTGGACTTATATTAACTGGAAAGGAAGGTTTTTGGCAATTAAAATAGAAACTTCCCTGGCATGGTTGGAGTATACCGCATGATAAATGGTTCCCACCCATGGGCGTTTCAGAGCCAATACTTTCTGACCTCTTAGATGTGTTTCCTGCAATATAACTATATCAGGGTTGTAACCCTTCAAGTAATTCAAAACCAATGAGCGTTTGACCTTGTCATTAAGACCCCTGACATTCCAGGATATCAACTTAACTGACGCCATGCAACCACCAGAAGAATACCGCTGCGTCTTTTGTTCCCATGAAGGAGCAACTATTCATACACACACACTCCGGCACAACCAAACAGAAACCCAGAACCCCCACCCCTCCAATCTGTCCTAACATTGTTGAGCCTAGCCCCAGACCCTAAACCAAAGAAATGTAATTGGGTAAACTGCTAACCTTACCAAACTAGATGCATATTCACATCATACGCACCATCCAGACACAAGGTTATGGATATAATAACAGAGAAAAATATACAGCCTATATATACAAACTGTCCCCCTTAGTGGACCAGAGCAAAAAGCAAAAATACAAGAAAAACCTTCAATATCAACTCATATAGGTATAAAGCATCAGCGGCGAGGTCTCCCATCTGGATGCCAGTCAAGCCAGTCCGCTGTTACTTCCTGGGTTTTCAAAGAAGCGGACTGTTTCTCTATCTTGTTTCTCCCGGAGCTGAGCTCAGACATTGTTGAACTGCCTCCTTGTCTTTTGTACCTCCGATGTGAAATCCAGGTAGAAAGATAGCCGAACATTCTCATAGGTGATGTTTCAATAGGTTGTAGAACGTCCCTGATTAGTTGCTCCGCAAAGATCTCTGGGGTAGCCCCAGTTGTCTAGTGTCAGTTTCACCCGCTCGGGTCATATCTTCCACATAACTTAATCTACGTTCTAATTCGGTGGTTCTTTCAAGTATTTTATGAAAATCGTGTCGTAGGCAACTAAGGTCAGACTGCCGTTTTTGCAGTGAGAGTTGCCTGACATGCAGCTATTGCCTTCATAATTTGGGAGGCTTCTGTTGAGGGTTCCAAAGTATGGGGCTCTCCAGCTCCCTGCTCTGTTTGACTCATGGTATCCATATAAATTTTAGCAGTGGGGGAGCAACAGATGTCGTGGTTTTGAAACCCATATAAAGGCCCACACCTGTTGCCGCTATGGAGTACAAGTAGAAGCAGCACTTGTGGTGTATCAATCAATCTGTATAGGATAGTCCCAGAAAATTGCCAGCTGAAGGCATACAGTCTAGCCACAGAAGATAATGCAAGAGATGGCGCCTGCAATGTGGTTTCACCTCTGCCCTCGTTCTCCCCTTCCCAATGCCGGCCTCCCCGATTACCAAAAGGAGTCCTGGAGGCACCGCTCTCCAGATGTCCCCGCCCGGTACCTGTATGGGCTCCTCACTGCCCGTTTCAGTATTTTAGAAGCAGCACTACTCTCTCCAAAATTCTCCTTCTCCGTTAGGGCTACGATCTCCACAGTATAGCAGCTTTCTCCCGTACTCTCCTGTGCCCTGGGGGTCTAGGCGTTTTAGGGGAAAAGGATCTGGCCGGGTATGTACAAAGACTGCGGGGTTTTACAGGAGTTTTCAAACATTTCAGAGGAGCTCTTCACTCGTGCCTCCTCACGCCATGCTAGCTAGGCCACGCCCCCGCCTCGAGCCACTCTATTTGTAAGTCACATGCATCACTTGACTACTTACTATACTGTCTTTGTTGCACTGTTATTTATCTAATATTGCATTAGCACCTTATGATGATATGTGTACACGCCAACAAAAGGGGATGTTCCTAATTATACCCACAAATTAGACTTCTATTTAAGGTATCCTATGTTCTAATTTTCTCACTGCTTGATAAAGACTATACGTCGAAATGTCGCAATGTATACTGTCTATTGAATAAAATAAGAAGATTTTTTGAATGGAAAAGTGCTGTGGATTCTTCATCTAATCTGATACTATTTGGGACCTTTAAACCTGGATCCTCATCTGCGTGCACCTTTTTGGACCTTTTCCCAGCTGTCCAGTGGAGCTTTTTTACCCAATAGGTGGGTTTGGAGTGCTACTTATCTTTTGTTACAATTATTTGGAGCTCATGTCATCTCTTCTAAACAGAAAAGACGAAATATCTGAGAAAATGCTAACAAAAATCCTTCCTTTACATCTAATACAAAATAGTAGCAAACAACTCCTTATTTACTCCAAGCTGCCCATATATCTCCATATTTATTTAGTCAACCAGATATATTTTTCCTAATTTCCTAAATATCTCCAGAATTAGCACGTGTCTCTTAAATAATTTCATATTCATTCATAACCACCCAGATATCTCCATATTTACTCACAGTCTCCTAAAGATCTCCATATTTATACAAAACCACCCAAATATCTCCACATCTATTCAGGGTATGTTCACATGGCTTAAATCTGCTACTTATTCAGCAGCACAAAACAGATGTTTTTCGCCACTGAATCCACATGCAAAACTCCATGAGCATTCTCCCCAATCTCCCCATTACTTCAATGTGAACAATCGTTAAGTGTATAGGGTAAAGGTGAGTTTAGTAGTGTACCTACCTCGGCGCTCTGTGGGAGACGCAGCACCTTAGATGGCAGGCTGCATTTCTATCCCACACAGTAAGAAGGTATGCCCGGGTGGCTGCCCTAGTCTCCTTGTCAGCTCTTCGACGGTTATGCTGGCCGTAAACACAAACGAGAAAGAAGAAACAGAACCACTTCTATGGCGCACTCCCCAGGAAGGACTTTTTAAATTCTTTAGCAGGCAACATGTTTAAAAGGTAAAAAAAGCCTTCTTCATCAGGCAATTATTACAGAATAAAAAGACATTGACATATTTAAAGTAACACGGCTTTGATGCTGTTTTTTTTTATGGGAGAAGAAAACCTGTCATCCAGTATTTTTTCTCCCATCAAAAATAACTGATCTCTGATGGAAGTGATACAAACTGATTATAACTAATGCTCAAAAAAAGACAGATCAGTTATTTTTAGTGTAAACTGATGCTAACTGAGCATGGCTAATGCTCAAAATAACGGATGCATTTTTTTCTTTGTTTTTCAATTCTTCTGACGGATCAGAAGAACGGAAAGCTAAACCATGATGTGAACCCTTCCTTGGTATCTTAAAGAAATCTACATCCTTTGCCAGGTGTTGGAGTGCCTTTTTTAGAGGTTCGGCAGCATGTAGGGATAACACAGGAAACAGAAATGATTAATAGCTGTATAGGAAATTCTATCTTTAGAGCATACAGGAGCTATATCTTCAGTCCTGCTGTATATGTGTTTTGCAAACCATGGTTAAAGGGGTTTTCCTGGTGTTTGATATTGATGGCATCTACTCAGATAGGTCATCAGTATCTGAATGGTGAGGGACCGACACCCAACACCCCCACTGATCAGCTGTTTGAGGAGGCTGTGGTGCACCAGTGAGCACCACAGCCTCCAAAGCACAGCACTGTCCATTGGATAGAGGCTGTACTTGGTATTGGAGCTCATGCCCATTCACTTGAATGTGACTCAGGTCATGTAACCAATAAAGATGACATCACAGGCCTAGAAAGAGGCCGCAGCACTCACCGGAGCCCAACAGCCTATTTAGAGGATTTGGTTTGGGGGTCTGTATTTATTTAGGGGGTCTGTTCTTGGGCCAGCATTTGTTAAGAGAGGATCTTGTCCGGGGACTGTAAGGTGTGAAGATGCCTTAAAGGGCATCTGACAGCAGATTTGTACCTATGGAACTGGCTGACCTGTTACATGTGCACTTGGCACCTGAAGGCATCTGTTTTGATCCTATGTTCATATGTGCACACATTGCTGAGAAAAATGAGGTTTTATTATATGCAAAATAGGTTGTAAGGCATCTTCACACCTTACAGTCCCCAGACAAGATCCTCTTTAAACAAACACTGGCCCAAGAACAGACCCCCTAAATAAACAAAGACCACCAACTTCATGATTAAATTAAGACACCGAAATACTTGGCTCAGGGCAGAACCCCTAAATATATTGAGACCTCAGACACCAGACCCCATACATTTGTCGTGAAGCTCCTCCTTGGCCTCTTTGCTGCTCTCTTCTGTTGATTAAAAACCTTCAGAGGTCATGTGGTCTTTAAACAGGTCCTGCAGAAAGTAGCACAAAGTTTTGTTGTAAGTTGTGCCACCATTTGTGGAAAAAAAAGATTGAAAGAAAAACTGCAATTTGCATAAACTAACCAGTTTCGGGCTGCCATGGAGCCTCAGGTCTTGGGCGCTGCCCAAACCACTCGTAGTATAATCTACCATTGACTAAATGGCAGTATTAATGCACACAATGGGGGAGATTTATCTTGGCTCAATAAAGTAGCAACATTTTTAAACGCTACTTGCTAAAAGATTTATTGCAAGGGTCTTTTTTGCTCCGGCTTTACCACTTTCTGAAAATCTAAAAACTACCAAAGAAAAGAGGCGCTCATAGGGTGAATAAATAAAAGTGCATAGTCCCGCAACAACGGTTAAAGCTTAGAATGCGGGAGCAAAGAAAAACCACAGGAACGAAACGGGTGGACTACTTGAATCTCACTTTGGGGTGGTAGCTGAGAGGTGCAAATCCACAACCAATGACTCTTACAGCCTATAATTACATTGGTCGTGGATTTGCGCCTGCCAGCTATCACCCCAAAGTGAGACTCAAGCAGTTCACCCGTTCCCTTCCTGTTACTTTTTGCATATGGACTGTGGCGGGAATGGTTGGGACCAGTGGGTCCACTACATTTATCTATATTTGCTCCTGTTTTCAGTTGCAAATGAAGATAGAAATCTATGGTAGCTCCAAGCTGCTGTAGATTTCCTTCTGGTGCATCGACAGCCTAAATATGTACCTGCGCCTCGTCATAAATTAGTCGCATCTCCCAGAGCACTGCAAACATTCTGACTGAATATAATGCCCTATGGTGATGTGGACCTCGTCCTACAATGCTTATCCCTAGTTACATGTACTGTTGTGTCTGAGGCATAAGTGCTGCTGATCCACCGTCCTCATCACCTCATCACTGGGGACTAATAAGTGCAGTGCTCCTGGATGGCCAGCGATATTTCCTGCCGGAGAGCTGATCTTTCAGAAACACGTTCAGTCCTCATCTTGTTATGACATTTCAGTTAAGTAATAATGACGTCTTTGGTCTTTTTCTGTCAACGTCAACAGCCTCATGGGAAACACTTACTCTGTATAACTCAATTCTGAGAAGGAAACCTGACCTCAAAGAAATCACACTCTGAAAAAAGTGCCCTGCTCCTTTCAAATAAACCCATAAAAGAAAAAGATAAATATAATTTAATATTAAAGAGACTAAATATGTACAGTGGTGCTTGAAAGTTTGTGAACCCTTCAGAATTTTCTGAATTTCTGCATGAATTTGACCTAAAACTACATTAGATTTTCCTTAAAGTAAAGAAAACCAAAGTTCTAAAAGAAAAAAGGGTCCGCTGATGCCATCACCACTGCTCCATTTCTAGAAATGATAAGATTAATGCCCATGTAGGGGCCTCCCTGCTTACTTAAAGCAGTTATCCCATGACTAAAGTAAAAAAAAAAAATCAGACATCATATAGTACATGACAATCTCTTTCTAACAAAGCTAGGACCAGGCCTGTACCTCGTATGGATCCAGAGATCTCCCCATTCATTGATCTGCTAGATTAATATCAATCTGGCAACCCAAGGGGAGTGTCTTTTCTGCTGCAGATAAGGGGCGTATCTCAGCTCTCCCTATCACAGCTCAGGAGGCAGGTGAAGGAAAATACTGAGCATGTGCGGCCTTCTCGGTAAGCAGGACAAAGAAATAAGAAAGAAAACAAATAGAAGGTGGCACTACAGAGACATTTTATTGAATAGCTCAATATGTGAAAACTCCTTTAAGGCAGACCACGATTGAGGGAACTCTCGACATACAATGCCATGCTCACTGGCAATCTGCAGCTTGTGTGTTTGGAAGATCCAGCATGGACATCTTACTTGTAAAACCCCTGCGTTACTGCAGTGCATGCCCTGATTGGCTGTCTAGTAGCGCCTCTCTGCAGTACAGTGCAGAAGTACATGTCATATGCCGTTATATACATCTACCAGGATTAGATGTTCCTTTGGACACCAGATAAGGGTGTCAGTATAATATTTTTGTGTTGCACCGTACAGAACCATGAAGACGCTCCTGTCCTCTACATAGAAAGTGATTTACAGCTTCCAGCTGCTCTTCCTTACATGTATGCACCAGGAACTTCTTTGTCTGTATTAGTTATTGGCTTAGATTTCTATGTTCCTTTTGCATAATTTCGGGTTGACATTTGGGGCTTCAGAATCAATTACTAGATCTCCATAGAGTCCTGGACGTAAGTTACAATATTTTCAACTAAAAGTAAAAACAAGAGAGAGTAGTATGGCAATACCACGTGTCCTACCTCCTCTAAGGGTGTTGTCTATGTGAACCCCTCGATCTTCACAGTACCCCTGATTGTGGGCATAGACTTTTCCGAGGGGAACACCAGGTCGCTACCTCTTGAGGAGGATTGGGACACAAGGCAGCTGGTCTGGGCTGACCAGGAGGTACCTGAGCAAGGTACCAGAGGTGCAGGTCTGAAGGATGAGGCAGAGGCATAGTCAGACAGGCAAAAGGTCAGGGCAGGCAGCACAGGTACAGGTCAGGCAATCCGGGTCAGCAACAGGAGAGTCAAGGCAAGCAGGCAGGGATCAAACAGGTAGCAGAGTCCAGGAATACATGTATGAGTCAGAAACACAGGAACACAAGCGGATATCAGGAACCTTAACAGGACACAAGAACCTTGACACTGACGCATCTGGGAGGGGGGCTGAGCCACTTATATATGTGCAGGAGGGCGAGGATTGGTCAGCGAGGTCACATGACCTTACCCATAAAGGAAGTGACACGCGCCGGCCCTTAAGGAAATGCTGCAGGAAACAAGCAGAGGTGGCCAGGGCTGAAAGGAAATACTGGCAGCAGATCACCGCTAAACACGGCACCCGGGACTGCGGCGGTAAGCAAGGGAACAGCAGTGCACAGCAGCCGGAGTTACAACACCTACCGAGAAATGTACAAAAATCCTTTATTGAATAACAAGAAACAAACCTTGTACCAAAAACATAAAATCATGCTAAACACACAGAAGGGCTGCTATGTAAGGCATCCATCCATACACCATCGCCTTGGTCAGAAATAAATAGCACTACGTTACAGTAACAGACAATAGAGAAAGTGAGAGTACCAAACAAGTAACACACAATAAGCAAATAATAGTGATGATACTACGATACAAAACCTCTGTAGCCCGAACAAGGGGATGGGTAAGAAACCCGACGCGTTTTCTGTGTTTGGTACATGGTTTCTTGTTATTCAATAAAGGATTATTGTACATTACTCGGTAGGTGTGCTCACATATTTTTATTCATATATTTAGTTGGTTGTGTAGCACTCTTTTTGTTTTCTTATTTTTGGTTGTGCACCGACCATATTGCTTTATCAATATTTTCAACTAACAATGGTCATCCTGGAACCAAGTAATATTGTAACTTTATATAACTGCAGCATATAAAGCAAAGAAATTCCTGATGGTGATATGATAACTGACCAAAAATTATAATTGTAACTTGGAAATGTGAGAAAAAGTGTTTTACTTTACAACAAACTAAAACCCACATTCTCTCAATCACTCTCTTTCTCACTTTCCTTTGTGTGAACCTACCCTAATGGTATATCCACAATGTAAGCTGTAAAGGCATGGGAGGTATGAGTCCCACCATAGGGACCCTTGCATATTGTACGAACTGGCTCCTGTAACCTATTCTTGCCAATTCTTTGTTGTCTCTTTCATCATTGCAGGGTCAGACTGGGATCCCTTGGCACATCAGAAGAAATTATTCTCAAAATGATTCTCAGCGCCCAACCCCATATTATCACTAAAGTCTAATATGTATTTATTCAAAGAAGTAGAGCCAAGTGACAAGTGGCTCCAAAATCAGCTCCAGTTTTTTTTTTCTCATGGGGCCCACTATGTTATCAGAGCTTGGGTCCACCAGGGGATCATCTGGCACACAAGTGGGCCAGTCCGGCGCTGCCCATTACATTCAATGGGAAGGTGGCACGTATCATATATTCATGCATTTAATTGATAAATGTAAAATGGGAATAACCCTTTAAGTTCAAGTCTATAGCGTCTTTTCATTTGAGTAGCTTTGTCAGATTGCTATGTGATACATCAGACATATACAGTAGTATCGTTGTCATCATTCACTCAAAGACCTAACTAAATGCTGTAGACTTCAGTCTTCCTTCGTCTCCGAATTCCTTGTGGCATTTCAAGAGCCACATTGCTTATTATGGCAGAATGCTCATAGCCACAACAGCACATCATTAAGAAACCACAGAGCGCAATTTAAGGGTCAGTTTTCATTTGCTGCACTGAAACTTTAGACTTTTCATGTGTATTAAGAAGTTATTTGCCTGGTCATCTCGTGCGAGTCTTAAAGAAGTTGTAGTTGCAAATCCCCAAAGAGGGATAAAGAGAAAACATGAAAGTGGTAACTGTTCAATGAAATAGGACCTTGTGCCACCGGGGAACAGGAAAATACAAAGTTCATGGCCCCACAACATCATTCTCAATGTAGATCTCCAACAATTGACACTGGGTCACTGCTAAAACATTTCTGAGAAGCCAGTTTTTTAAAATGTAGATGTAATGTCTGTCACTCAGTGGGACTCTTGACAGCACTGATGGGACTTCAGGAATATAAGACAAGTATTGATTGGTAAGCATTTCACAAAATGTTAATTATATTAAGTCAAAACATTTCTTTTTGCAGTTTACTGCTAATAAAAATGATGTTTAAGGGTATAGATTCATTTGGTGTATACAGTTGTGTTCAAAATTATTCAACCCCCACTGAAATGGAGTGTTTTGGCCAGTTTGACATTGATTTTGATCATTTCAGTCATCTTGTTTACAATTAAATCAAAGAGGCCCTTGTAAGTCAGACAAATATAACATAACATTTATAATGAAATAACCACAAATGTCTTTTCTGTGCTCACATCATTATCAGTTTTATTCAACCCCCAAGTGACATTCAATCTTAGTACTTAGTACAACATCCTTTTCCAGTTATAACAGCTTTTAAACGTGAAGCATAGCTTGACACAAGTGTCTTGCAGCGATCTACGGATATCTTCGCCCATTCTTCATGGGCAAAAGCCTCCAGTTCAGTCACATTCTTAGGCTTGCGCACTGCAACTGCTTTCTTTAAGTCCCACCAGAGGTTCTCAATCGGATTTAAGTCTGGTTAGGGTCCTTTCACACTTGCGTTCTGAGTATCCGGCAGGCACTTCCGTCCCGCCGGATCCGTCAGAACGCAAGTCGCCTGAAGCATTAGAAGACTGATCAGGATCCTGATCAGTCTTCGAATTGCTTTCAGGTTACTATGGCAGCCAGGACGCTATTAAAGTCCTGGTTGCCATAGTAGTAGTGGGGAGCGGTATACTTACAGTCCGTGCAGCTCCCGGGGCGCTCCTGAATGACGTCAGAGTGCCCCATGCCCATGGATCACATGATCCATGCGATCACGTGATCCATGCGTGTGGGGCGCCCTGACGTCACTCTAGAGCGCCCCGGGAGCCGCACGGATGGTAAGTATACTGCTCCCCCGCTCCCCACTACACTTTACCATGGCAACCAGGACTTTAGCGTCCTGGCTGCCATGGTAACAATTGAGAAAAAGCTAAACGTCGGATCCGGTGATTGCGCTGAAACAACGTTTAGCTTAAGGCCGGATCCGGATTAATGCCTTTCAATGGGCATTAATTCCGGATCCGGCTTTGCGGCAAGTGTTCCGGATTTTCGGACGGAACAAAAAGCGCAGCATGCTGCGGTATTTGCTGCGTCAAAAAAAACGTTCCGGTCCTGAACTGAAGACATCCTGATGCATCCTGAACGGATTTCTCTCCATTCAGAATGCATGGGGATGATGCTGATCAGGATTTTTCCGGCAAAGAGACCCGACGATGGATCTCTATGCCGGAAAACAAAAACGCCAGTGTGAAAGGGCCCTAAATGCGATGGCCACTTCAAAATGTTCCAGCCTTTAATCTGCAACCATGCTCTAGTGGACTTGGAGGTATGCTTGGGATCATTGTCCTGTTGAAAGGTCCAACGTCTCCCAAGCCTCAGGTTTGTGACGGACTGCATCACATTTTCATCCAATATCTCCTGGTACTGAAGAGAATTCATGGTACCTTGCACACGCTGAAGCTTCCCTGTACCTGTAGAAGCAAAACAGCCCCAAAGCATGATTGACCCCCGCCATGCTTCACAGTAGGCAAGGTGTTCTTTTCTTCATAGGCCTTGTTCTTCCTCCTCCAAACATAGCGTTGATCCATGGGCCCAAAGAGTTCTAATTTTGTTTCATCAGTCCACAGAACACTATCCAAAAACTTTTGTGGTTTGTCCACATGACTTTTACGCAGTGTGCGCCTTATTGTCTGAGCTGAAACTTCAGTACCCGCATCTGACAAATCTTTTTTCAGTTCCTCAGCAGTCACACGGGGACTTTTCTCCACTTTGTGCTTCAGGTAGCGCACAGCATTCAAAGTCAGCATCTTCTTTCTGCCACGACCAGGTAGCGCTTCAACAGTGCCCTTTGCCTTGAATTTGCGAATGATGCTTCCTATGGTGTCTCTTGGTATGTTTAACATCTTTGCAATCTTCTTATAGCCATTGCCCTTCCTGTGAAGAGAAATCACCTCTTCTCTTGTCTTCCTGGACCATTCTCTTGACTTCACCATGTTTGTAAACACACCAGTAAATGTCTAGAAGGAGCTGAGTATCACAGTCATTTTACATCTGCCTAATTGGGGCTTATTATGCCTGATTGCTGCTCCTTGACATCCACAGGGGTTTTCAATATCTGATCGAAAACACTTGAATGAACCTCTGTTCTTAAGAGTGGTAGTCTTTAAGGGGTTGAATAATTGTGTCAATGAAGAAATCACAAAAAAACATTTAATACTGTATTACAAAAACAATTGATGTCATTTTAGTTGCATTTGGTTCTTTAAAAAGTCCTTGTAAGATTTCATTCTGAACACAATTACAAATGTACACTAAATTCCCTAAAACCCTTTACAGCATTGGGGGTTGAATAATTTTGAACACAACTGTACATGCTAAACATATTCATAGAGCCCCATTGATCCAATGGAGTCCTTTTGGCAACAGTTGGTATGTTATATTTCATTATATCGCAAAAAATGAGCCCCTACATGAGACAATCGCCCAAAAGGAAAACAAAATATGGCTTTCAAACTATGTAGACACTAAAACATTTTTTTCCCTAAAATGCTGTTATTGTGTTAAAGTAAAATAAAAATAAAAAGTATACATATTAGGTATCACTGCGTCCGTAAGAACCTGCTCTATAAAAATATCACATGACCTAACCCCTCAGATGAACACCATAAAAAATAAAAAATAAAAACTGTGCCAAAAAAGCCATTTTTTTGGCAAATTTTCCATTTGAATTCATTTTTCCAGTAACAAACCAAGGGTTAACAGCCAAACAAAACTCAATATTTGTTACCCTGATTCTGCGGTTTACAGAGACACCCCACATGTGGTCGTAAACTGCTGTATTGCCAAACGGCAGGGCGCAGAATGAAGGGAACGCCATATGGTTTTTGGAAGGCAGATTTTGCTAGACTCGTTTTTTGACACCATGTCCCATTTAAAGCCCCCCTGATGTACTCCAAGAGTAGAAACTCAAAAAAAGTTACTCAATCTAAGAAACTACACCCCTCAAGGTATTTAAAACTGATTTTAAAAACTTTGTTAACCCTTTAGGTGTTCCAAAGACTTATTGTCAAATGGAGATGAAATTTCTGAATTTCTATTTTTTGTTACCTTGCTTCAAAAAAAGTGTAATATAGAGCAACCAAAAATTATATTTACCCTAAAATAGTACCAAACAAAACTGCCACCTTATCCTGTAGTTTCCAAAATGGGGTCACTTTTTTGGAGTTTCTACTGTAAGGGTGCATCAGGGGGGCTTCAAATTGGACATGATGTAAATAAACCAGTCCAGCAAAATCTGACTTCCAAAAACCATACGGCGTTCCCTTACTTCTATGCCCTGCCGTTTGGCCATACAGTAGTTTACGACCACATATGGGGTGTTTCTGCAAACTACAGAATCAGGGCAATAAATATTGATTTTTTTTGGCTGTTAACCCTTGCTTTGCTACTGGAAAAATTGATTAAAATGGAAAATTTTATAAATAAAATCGAAATTCTGAAGAAACCTAAAGGGTTAACGACGTTTGTAAAATCAGTTTTGAATACCTTGAGGGGTGTAGTTTCTAGAATGGGGTAATTTTTGGGTGGTTTCTATTATGTAAGCTGAACAAAGTGACTTCAGACCTGAACTGGTCCCTAAAAAGTGGATTTTTAAAAATTTCTGAAAAATTTCAAGATTTGCTTCTAAACTTCTAAGCCTTGTAACGTCCACAAAAAATAAAATGGCATTCCCAAAGTGATCCAAACATGGAGTAGACATATGGGTAATGTAAAGTAATAACTATTTTCGGAGGTATTACTATGTATTATAGAAGTAGAGAAATTGAAACTTGGAAATTTGCTAAATTTTTCCAAATTTTAGGTAAATTTGGTATTTTTTTATAAATAAAAATGAACTTTTTTGACTTAATTTTACCACTGTCATGAAGTACAATATGTGACAAAAAAAACTGTCTCAGAATGGCCTGGATAAGTAAAAGCGTTTTAAAGTTATCACCACATAAAGTGACACATGGTCAGATTTGCAAAAAATGGCCTGGTCCTTAAGGTGAAATATGGCCATGTCCTTAAGAGGTTAAGCACCAATTCAGTTATAAAGTTTTACAGAGTTTAGAAACACTTGGTTGTGAAAATGAAACATTTCATTTCTTCCAATAAAATGTTGCTTTTGCCCCAAATTTTTTATTTTTAGAAAAGCACCCCATAATTTGTTACCCATTTTCTCCTGAATATGGCAACACCCCATATTTGTTTATAAACTGTTGTAGAGGCACATTGCAGGACTCTGTGTTGGCTTTTGCGGCGAAGATTGTGAAGGATTGGTTTGTGGGCACCATGCTGGTATTTAACAGTGCCAGGGGTACCAGTACAGCTACATGTTTTTCCCCATGCGAGGACTTATTTTTTGTGGGATGAGTTGCCATCATCATTAGTTCTATTTTGGGGCACATAAAATGTTTTGATCACTTTTTATTTTGCTTTGTGGGAAGCATGATATAGAATATTTCTGCCATTGCATTTTGGATTTAGTTATTGCAGCGTACACAGTGTGGGAAAAATGACACAGTATGTTTATTCTGCTGGTCAGTATGATTACAGAGATACCAAGTTTATATTTATTTCGGTTTACCACTTTTACACAAAGCATTTTTGTAAAAAAAAAATTACGTTTTTGCATTGCCATTTTCTGAAAGGCATATATTTTTTAATTTTTTGTAACTTGCCTACAATTTTTTGGAGCTTGCCTATAAAATTTAGCTAGCGGGCTGGATCTCATAGGCTTCAGTAGGAGGCAAACCATCGAGCTGTTGTTCCAGCCATCGGGTCCCCATCACTGCAGGGCTGGGACCCAATGGAGTCAAAAGGGAGCCCCCTCCCTCTGCAAACACCGTAATACCCCGGCCAGAGTTGACAGCGATATATAAGGGGTTAATGTGCCGGCATCGGTCGTATAGAGTAGGGGCTCGGCTGTCAGGAACACTTATCGAGCAGGCCTAGCACCTGTACCCGCCTGATAAGGACGGCAAGTCACGGCCCGCTGAGCCGCACATACAGTGCTGATCGAGAAGGGGTTAAAGCTATATTTGATAATAACACTCTGTGGGGCACATTTACAAAAGTTGTACACCAATTTTATGGTGTACAAACGTTGCAATTTTTTTAACAAACGGCATTTTGCACAAAAAATGAAACTTTTTATTCTTCACTGCCTCTCTCGTCATTTTTTTTAAGTGAGTGGGGCTTAGCAGAAGGGGGCAGGGTGAGCAGAGAACACATGCATAGAGCTGGTGTAAACTTCAGTTTCTGGTGCATGGACTGCACAAGATGCAATCAATGTATTCAGGCATGGATCTATTAATAAATTTGCCACATCTTACTGTGATGGACTTTTTACTAAAATTGGCACATGAAACGCCACTCGTAAATGTGCTCCTGTATGTGATAATGAGCCAGAGCTTAAAAGCCTTACGATGTAAATGTCCTGATTCACCACATAACTGTTTCTTATAATTATACAGTAGTAAAATAGAAATCCCAATAACAGAATAGCTGGCTTCTAATAGGTATGCTAGGAAGGCTTACAAACTTTTGGAATGGGAACATGGTCTCTAATTACCCTCCCTCTATGATTAAGACTTAGCATAGCTCCTTCATATAACAAGTATGATAGGGCGGAAGACAGGAAATATACAGACCACCAAAGGCAAGGAACTACTCAAGAGTTATAAAAAAAAAAATATGTCAAAACACAGTGGAAATTTTTGATGAAATCCACATAACGCAGTAAATTTTCTGTATAATTGGAGACATTTGTGATACATGAGCCAGTGTTTATATTACATCTTAAGCAATAATCCCCAGAAAGGTCAGTAGAAAATAGCTATAGCCTCCAGCAGTGGTACAGAGTGAAACATCTGCATGCAAGACATCTACAGTAAAATATATTCTGTGCATAGGTTTAATTTTGAGTTAGTAAAACATGTGGGTACTGCTTGAGTGTTAAGATAACAAGTCCTTTTTGCATGTGTGCATTTATAAAATTTATATATACCGTATTTTTTGCTTTATAAGACGCACCTAGGTTTTTTAAGGAGAAATAAGAAAAAAAAAAATTAACCAAAAGGTGTGCTTTTGGTGGGTTTTGAACTAATGGTGGTCTGTGGATGAC
Organism: Bufotes viridis; assembly: GCA_033119425.1. Lineage (NCBI taxonomy): Eukaryota > Metazoa > Chordata > Amphibia > Anura > Bufonidae > Bufotes > Bufotes viridis. The sequence goes on along the minus strand of CM065589.1, from coordinate 531,666,218 downwards.
ACTATTATGGGGGATCTGTGGATGGCACTGTTATGGGCGATCTGTGGATGACGCACTGTTATGGGGGAACTGTGGATGACACTGTTAGGGGGAATCTGTGAATGACTCACTGTTATGGGGGAATCTGTGGATGACGCACTGTTATGGGGGCATCTGTGGATGACGCACTGTTATGAGGGGATCTGTGGATGACACTGTTATAGGGACCTGTGGCTGACACACTGTTATGGAGGATCTGTGGATGACATTGTTATGGGGATCTGTGGATGATACTGTTATGGGGATATCTATAGATGACACTGTTATGGGGGATCTGTGGATGACACTGTTATGGGGGGAATCTGTGGATGACACATATATAGCATCTTATGCTACATATGTGTCATCCACAGATCCCCCCATAAGTGTCCCTGTGTAAATTGTGACCCCAATACACTGGGCCTGCACACAGAAATCTTCATATGTAAAGTGTAGTTTTGTAATCCTAATTAAAGTAGCGCAATCCTCTGCAGTAGTACTTACTATCAAACTACTGTAGCAGGAAGGCCGGCCGGCAGCGTAACGTCACTCGCTCTGTCACACGCCTGCTCCTCCCACTTTATTAATGAAGCAGGCGGAGCAGGCGCGTGACGGAGCGAGTGACGTTACGCTGCCGTCCAGGCCTGTCTACTACGGTAGTTTTATAGTAAGTACTACTGCAGAGCATTGCACTACTTTAATTAGTATTACATGACTACACTTTACATATGAAGATTGCTGTGCGGGGCCCAGTGTAATAGAGTCAGGGCCGGCTCCAGGATCATGTGGGCCCTCGAGTGATAAATCACAGTGGGCCCTCTTTAGGCATTTTTTTACATGTCCCCCACTGGTTCCCACACGGTATAGTATCCCCCAGTGGCCCCATACACAGTATAATGACCACTAGTGGCCCTTCACACAGTATAATGACCCCCAGTGGTCCCACACACTGTATAATGACCCCATACTGGCCCTCGATTCAGAATAATAACCCCCCATCACCCCCCCCCCCGATTCAGAATAATGACCCCCAGTGGTCCCCACACTGGGGGTTATACTGTATGGAGGGGGCACTGGGGGTCATTATACTGTATAGTGGTCCCTGGGGTATATTTACTTATATTGAATGGGGGCTCTGGGGGTCATTATACTGTGTACAGTGCCCCCCACACAGTATAATGACCCCACAATGGCCCTCCATTCAGAATAATGACCCCCAGTCGCCCCCATTAAGAATAATGACCCCCAGTCGCCCCCACACTGGGGGTTATACTGTATGGAGGGGACACTGGGGGTCATTATATTGAATGCGGGCTCTGGGGCTCATTATACTGAATGGAGGGTCAATGGGGATCATTATACTAAATCCCCATCACAGTGTAATGACCCTCCAGTGGCCCCCTCACATACCTATCGTTGCTGGAGCAGGGTATCAGGGGGCAATACGGGGTGAGGGGCACAGTACAGGGTGGGGGGCACAGTCACATGACCCTGTGACGTTAGAAGGTCCTTATGGTGCATGTGGTTTAGACACCACCATAATGAGAGGCAGAGGAGTGACACAGGGGCCAGGGGCCATGGATGGACAGGAGGGGTGAAGACAGCAAATAGGTGGAAGGGGCTGAGGGGGATTCATATAAGAAGTAGTGGCAGGAGGTCTGTGCAGGGCAGCAATAGAAGACAGGAGCTCTGGATACATGAGGGAGGAAAGGAGACAGCAGGAGCTCCTGAGATAGGACAGGATATGGGGGGAAGGTGTCATGGAGGCAAACTGCTTAATGAAGCAGTAAAAGCATGAATCTGCTGGTCTACTACAACATCCACCAGCACCTGGAAGAGTTCTCTGTCCCACAGACAAAAGGCAGTCACAGTGCAGACTCACTGCTCACTGACATACTGTGTTCATGCTTCTACTCCAGCCCTGCGATCTTCGCTCCTCAGGCAGTACGTGTAGAGGGGGCATGAGTCTCTGCAGCAGCCTCATTTGACTATCAGAGGGCCCTCCAGAAGGGGTACTGCGTAAGTGAAATGACAGCAGCTCCAGCAATGAGTTCTTCAATCTATCAGTGTCAGCAAAGTAAAAATGGCAGCATTCGCTTTATAAGACGCACTGCCATTTTCCCCCCACTTTTGGTGTCTTAAATGTGTCTTATAAAGCGAATAAATACGGTACCTATTGCTTTGACATGAAATTATTTCCAGGCCACTAAATTTAAATTGGCAATTTACATAAGTGGATCTTGACAGTTAATGACCAGATACTTTTTCGCAATTTAGAAGGCATGGTGGTTTAGCATTTCTAATTTTTTTTATTAATGGGACTACCAAAATAATTTTAGCTAATTTTTTTTATGTGACATCCAGAGCTTTTTATTAATATGTTTTTTTAGATTAAATTATTAAAATAAGTTCCCTATTTTGTGTTGGTCGTTTTGTATATCATTTGTGTAGTGAATGGGGTGAAAAAGGTGACGGTTTGGTTGGTGTGGGCATTTCATTTTTTTCTTTCATTTGTATTTTATTTTATTTATATTTTTTTTCAATTTATTTTTGGCACACAATATGTCCCCCCAGGGGGTCATTGAAAGACCTCTGGGAGATGTGTGATTCTGCCTGTACATCACTCAATGTCTCTCCACAGTGGAATCTGTACACTGCTTTCGTGTCAGGAGTGCAAGAGTGTACAGATTCCAAAGTGCTATTGTCGCAAGCTCTTGAGGAGCTAGGGCGGACGATTGAAGTGGTAGTGGCTCTATTTGCAACAGTCTATCACAGTGGCTCTCCTTACACCGTCGCTTCCTAGGGCTAGGGCCCGGGCAGTGAAAGGAGGGCACACCCTTTCTTCCCTTGGGATACACCCTGATGTTGGGTCTCCTGTCTGATGGTAGTTGAGGTGACCTTGGTGTTGTGGTATTTGGTGTGGGTGCAAGATCTAATAGCTTTGATCAGCAAATACCTTTCTGTCTGGCTCCATGCTTGGCCATGCAGATTTCCAGACCTTTTTGTCTCGTTCTTGCTTTCTTTCTAGAGTACTATAGAAATTAGATCTTTTTCTCAGTAGATAATCTTCAGAGAAGGTGGTTCTCTGCAACTCTAGTCTAATCATGTGAGGATAGGAGCAAATGGAGTTACTTCTTCACTCTGCCAACTCCAGACTTAAACTCTTTACACTTAGCTAGGGTTGGACCCAGGCAGTGGCAGATTGGCCATAGACCTTACAGGGAAATTTCCTGGTGGGCTGATGCCCAGGGGGGCCTCCCAATCCCTCCTCTCTGCCGCTCTCAAGGTACATAATGAGCTCTGAGGGATAATTAAAGCTGTGAGAATCAGGTAATCATGTACATGGCCAGCTATCGCATATGCCCTTCTGAATCCAACTGCTGTGGCCCGCATCTAACCTCCTAAGTCGGCACTATATTCTAATCAGAGACAACTGGAGGAGGACGGAAAATGGCAAATATTGATAACCACCATATAGGTGCAGATTTTGGATTTTGGGCAATATATTGTGCTACACTGTGGTATACGGTTCTAATGGGACAGTATTTTGCGCTATGCTATTGCTATTACTTGTGTTACCCCACCTTCTGTCAATTTGTATCTGCCTATAACATGGGCCACTTTTAATTCCCAGTCTGCCCCTGGATCCAGGATCCACACCCAAACTTCCTGGATGTGGATGTGTCAGAGTTGGTTAACTCCCTCACTTCCATCCATAACCATACTGGGTATACATGATATTAAATCACAAACACTACCAATAAATAACATGACAAACATTAGAGGAAAAAAACTATTTTCAAGTATAAAGCTCTGGGGTACTGCACTATAGACACGTGAAGTTCAGGTGCCTATTAGGTCACTAGAACAGTAAAATTAGTAAAGTATATTACAAAATTACAAAATGAATCATGGCCCCTTTAGAATAGTTTTAATAAAGTTGTTCGGAAAGTTCGGTACTCTTTTAGCGGTCATGCACACGACTGTAGTTTTTGTCTGCATCCGATCTACGGTTTTGGCAAGAACTGCTCATACTCCATAGTTCTCTTCTCTTGCTAAGAGAGAGAGGTCCTGAGCAGTAGACCCTTCCCCTCCCTCTGTAAAATCCATATGTCCTAATAGGACATTTAGACAGTAGTTGTGTTGATGAGATAGCCCCTTTAATATAAGTAACGCGGATAATTCAGTATAAAGTGAAAGTGTACGTTCATCCTTACGAGCTATAAACACTTTTAGCGTCATTTTACTGAAATGTATTTTTTTTAATTAAAAACATTTTAGCATTAGGGTATTATTAAGAATTTTGCACCGTTCGGCCTGTGCGGCTTCTCGGCCCCAGCAAACAAAAATGAGCCCCCATACATTTCCTTAGATCTAAGGATAAAAATATATGAGGGTCAGAATATGGAGATGCCAAACAAAAATGCGTTTTTAAAAGTTTTAATTTTTTTAAGTATTAACACACAAGAAAAAACTACCGTATATCTAAATGAAGGGACCAGGTCAGTTCAAATTTATAAAATTATCGCACCAAAGTGTGCCAATAGAAACTGCAATTTGTCCCACAGGCTATGTGAACAGTAATATAAAAAAGTTACAGCTCTGGGAAACCAGTGATTAAAAAACTGAAAATGCAAAAATGGAAAAACCCAGGATCTAAAAAGGGTTAATGTATATACAGAAAAAAAAAAGGAATAAAATTATGAGGAATATTTGACCAGTAATCCTCTTGGGTATGAAGAATTGAACAGGCTCTAGAAGAGGAAATTACTGAGATAGCAATTAAGGGAGAGGTGCATGTTGTATGAGATCTTTACAAGCCATATGTTCATTGGAATGCAGCTAGGTCATCCTTGGATGGAGATGTCCTGATTTATTTGGCGGTGCATTAACTCCAAGAGAGTGAGAACAAATGCTAATGGAACGACTATATTGTATATAATACTTGTGGAGCTGGAGGTCTGCTGGTCCCCAGTGCAGTACCCCAGTACAACAGAGGGTATCTGCAATTGGTTTGTACTGTTTGTAATGTTAATGTAATGCACCATGAACTCGGTATGTTCTAGTATGAGCTAGGTGTGGCCAGAACTAACAATAGTGGCCCAGCCCTCTCTGTACCTTAGAGAGAGGGCTGGCCCCTCCTCCTGGTTTCAGAAGATTCCAGTAAGTGTAGTTGGGAGAAGGGTGGAGGTAGATGGCAGACATGATGTTCTTCTCTCCACCAGACACTAGCTTCAAGCCCTGGAGATTTCTACATCACGAAGAGCTCCAGGAGATGAAAGACAGAAAGTCTGAGTCATCAAGGTTACCCAGCTTGATGCGTTCCAGACCCTGCCGCTGCAAAGGGACAACATGTTAAGACACCCTATGCACCCCCAGACTAGTAGACACTATATCCACAGTTGCCAGATTGTAATTGTATTAACTTGGACATGAACATCAAGGGCACCCCTTTGCTACCATCGATTAGGGAGCTTACAACTACAGAGAGTGCCCGAGTGACCACAGGGTGCCCCTTCTTGACTGGACCGACCCCAGGAAGTAATGGCCTGAGGTAGTACACCTGTCACGGATGCGGTGTGGGAGGAAAACTCTGCACCTAGCACAGGAGGGAAAGGGACAGGAACTAGGCCTGGAAACTAGGGTAAAGGAGAAGGTCCCCTCCTAGAACAACCCTAATCGAAGTCCTGACTAACTATCATTGAGAACTGACCTTGACGGTAGGAAAGTTCATACACAGGAACCTATAGCCCTAACACATCCTGTAGGGCCCTTGAGACAACCTATTCCTCCACCAGAAGGATGAACAGGAGTCTCCTTCAGGCCTAGATACAAAATACAGGGAAAAACAACAAACAAAATACAAGGGAAGATGACACTTAACTTCATGTGGAGCAAAGGCAGAGCCAGGAGCTCAACATAGATCTAACAACCAGCTAGCTCAGAGTCCAGAAACTGAAGCTATAAACCACAGCCCCAGAAGGAGTAAGCAGTAATAAATAGGGAAGCTAAATGACCAAACCAACAACGATTAGAAGAGTAAGCCTGCACCTCCACATATGGTGTCTCGTGCAAGGACCCGGTCCAGTCCGTACAAATCCAGAAAAGTAGTAAGAGATGTCCAGCACTGAGATGAGTAAAAATCTTCAGTCTTTATTTGATAAATGTAAAAGAATGCAGTTTCCTCACATAGATGGTGGTAATGCTACCAACGCATTTCGATCTATACGATCATGGTATGGGGTAAATGCAAGCATCATACTCCTGTATACCGGAGGTGTGGTCATTACCAAAACAACACAGACACAAATTATCCACAAGGAACCAGTCAGATTAACCCATGTGTTGCTCCCCTTCCAGAAGTGACCTCTGGGCACCCACGACCAACCTTACCTGGGTGATACTTGTTAAAGGCTTTCACCATACGACTGGCATTCACGTCGGATGGCGGTACGCACATCCTCTCTTCTGGTCCATAACCCTTCCAGTGGACAAGATACTGAAGAGATCCATGGAGAACTCGAGAGTCGATTATCTTGGCAATCTGAAATTCCAAACTACCGTCCACCATGACAGGAGCGGGTGGCAAGGAAGATGGCTCCAAAGGTTCAACATATCTGTTCAACAAAGATTTGTGAAACACATTATGAATTTTCAAGGCGTGAGGAAGTTCAAGATGAAAAGCTTAATTGTACGAGATATAAGGTCAGCAGTGGATCTGTTTCCAGGGTGTCCCGTAAGAACCACCGTACAATGATGTTCCTCAAACACCTTGTGACGCAATTCCGGTAGCACAAATAGTTTCCCAGAGGGACACCAATCATGTGCGTCTCCCTGAGCCTCTAACACCTTCACCTCAAGGTCAGGGTAAAGAACGGATATCACCACCCCTTTAGACAGTATGGGACTCGGATTTTTTAAATCACCACCTCCAGAAAAACTACGTGACAAGGCATCAGCCTTGATGTTCTTAACCCCAGGACGAGAGGTGACAGTGAAATTGAATCTGGTGAAAAACAATGACAATCTGGCTTGTCTCGGGTTCAGTCGTTCAGCTGACTACAGGTAAGCCAAGTTTTTGTGATCAGTGAACACCGTGATCGGATGAATCGCCCCTTCCAACCAATGATGCCACTCCTCAAAAGCCAACTTAATGGCTAGTAACTCTCTGTTACCCACCTCATAATTTCTCTCAGCAGAAGAGAGTTTTTTAGAGAAAAAGGCACATGGTCGCCATTTACTAGGTGACGGACCTTGTGATAAAATTGCTCCTACCCCCACCTCTGACGCGTCCACTTCCACAATGAAAGGTTGTGATACATCCATCTGCACCAATATAGAGGCAGAAGAGAAGCATTCCTTAATCGCAGAAAAGGCTTGCAATGCCAAATCAGACCACACTGAAACATCCGTCCTTTTCTTAGTCATGTCAATTAAGGGTTTTACTATTGTCGAATAATTCTGAATACATTTTCGGTAATAGTTGGTGAACCCTAAAAACTGGTCGATCCCAGTCCAATACAGCAGAAACTTTCTCTGGATCCATTCGAAAACCTGAAGATGACAGCAGGTAACTAGAGATGAGCGAACTTTAAAAAAAAGTTCGGCGTTCGGGTTGTGGTAATCGCCGCATCCCGTTACGGATTCCACTACCGCGGACTATCACGGCATATGGAATCCATAAGGGGCAGCTTCCACCAACCCGAACTGTTGAACAGCCGAAGGACCTGGGGTGACGTCACCGTCATGTGATCAGTGCAGGGGCGTGGCTCCAGCACTGGATTTGATCCCGTGCTGAGCCCGCCCCAGCACTGATCACATGATGAGCTGACGTCTACTCCGGCTGTTCGACTAGTCCGAGTTCGTGGAAGCTCGCCCTATGGATTCCCTATGCCCGATAGTCTGCGGTAGTGAGATCCATATCGAGATCGCGGCGATTCCTAACTAACGCCGATCGTTAAACTTTTTTAAAGTTAAACCATCTACAGGTAACCCAAAAACTACACCTCGTGTACAGCCAAAACTGATTTTTCTAATTTTGCGTACAATTTATTGTCCCTTAGGATCTGTAACACCTGTCTCACATGATCCTGATGTGTTTCCACGTCTGGAGAATAAATTAGAATGTCATCTAAATACACGACTATAAACCTTCCCACCAGGTGATGAAAAATGTCATTCATAAAGTGTTGGAACACCGCAGGAGCATTGGTCATGCCGAAAGGCTCTCAAAGTGCCCCTTCAGGAGTATTAAAAGTTGTCTTCCATTCATCCCCTTCCTTGATCCTAACCAGATTATATGCCCCCTTAGATCCAAATTGGAGTACACTTTGGTGCCAATAATCTGGTTAAACAAATCGGGAATCAAAGGAAGAGGGTAAGGATCATGGACAGTAATCTGATTAAGTTCACGGAAATCCAGATATGGCCGAAGACCTCCGTCTTTTTTTTTTAACAAAAAAGAACCCTGCTGCCACTGGAGACTTGGAAGGTCTTATATGTCCTTTGGCCAAACTCTTGGTAATATACTCTCTCATGACCTGTCTTTCAGGTTCAGAAAGATTATACAACCTAGATTTAGGTCAACCTAGTTTTAGGCAACTTAGCTCCAGGAATAAGATTGATAGGACAATTATATTCCCGATGTGGAGGTAAATCCTGGCACCACTCTCAGAAAACATGTCGGCAAACTCAGATATAAAAGAGGGTAAATTCTTGGTACTTACAACAGAAAAAGATGAATTAAGACAATTGTCAATGCAATAATCACCGCAATCCAGAATCTGCCTAGCTTGCCAATCGATAGTTGGATAGTGCTAAGCCACGGTAAAACCAGAACCACTTGAGAAAATTCTTGAGGAAAGTCACCCACTCTTAATCTGATATCATGCACCTCTTGAGACAAACACTTCTGAGCAAGAGGTGTAGAATCAATAGCGAATACAGGAATGTTTTTTTCTAATACACTTGGTGACAACCCGTGCATACGGACAAACTGAGCACCTCAAACACCTCAATCACCACAGTCTTGGACTCTAGCACCACCTCGTCAGTCAGGAGAAATTGGGTACTACCCGTAAAAGACAAATGCACATTTTTTGACTCTCCTCTCACTCAAATGAGAATTAAATGTATTTTTTCTCTCCTTTTGCCATTGCATGTCTGGACATACATTGATAAAATGTCCCCTTTTTCCGCAGAAAAAACACACTCCCTTCCTATTACCAATGGATCCAGAGGTAGGTCCCCCTAACTGCATGGGTTCGTCTACCGACCCAAACCCAGGAGTAGCTTCACCCAAAGTGTCAGAGGAAGACGATACATTATGTAATAGAATCTCCTGAGAGAGTGGGCCCTTCGATCTCTCTCTCCGGTGTCTATCAATACGTACAGCAAGAGACATAGCGGCTTCCAAAGACTCAGGATTCTCATGAACTGCCAAAGCATCCTTCAGCCTCTCAGATAATCCCTGACAGAACTGACTACGGAGAGCCGGATTATTCCACTCAGTATCCGTAGCCCACCTCCTAAACTCAGAGCAATAGATCTCCGCAGAACGCTCTCCCTGATGCAGGCCGTGTAACTTGGTCTCGGCCAGGGAGATCCGATCCGGGTCATCATAGATGAGACCTAAAGCTCTGAAAAATTCATCCACCGATTGGAGGGACTGAGATCCAGTCGGCAGAGAAAAAGCCCAAGACTGGGCGTCCCCTTTAAGCAACGAAATAATCACACCCACTCTCTGACTCTCATCCCCAGATGAGTGTGGACGTAGCTTAAAATACAATTTCCATGCTTCCCTGAACCGAATGAAATTATCACTTCCCCCCGAGAATCTATCCGGCAGGGCAACTTTAGGTTCAGGACAGGCCTGGTAACCACCAATAGGATCAACTGCCTGTGGTCTCTGAATCTGTGAGACAGTCATGCGGAGGTCAGCTACCTCCAGAGACAGCCCTGCAGCTATCCGGCCAGTGCAGCGATAGCATCCATGGCTGAACTGATACAGACAAACAAAAATGCCGGTTATTTGGCGCTTAATAATGTCACAGATGTGGTGTGGGTGGGAAACTCCACACCGAGCACAGGAGGGAGGGGGACAGGAACTAGGCCTGGAAACTAGGGTAAAGGAGAGGGTCACATCCTAGAACAACCCTAATCCAAGTTCTGACTATCAGTGAGAACTGATGTCAATGATAGGAAAGTTCATACACAGGAACCTAGAGCCCTAACACACCCTGTAGGGCCCTGGTATAGTGAAAGGACTTGAGACAACCTATTCCTCCACCAGAAGGATAAACAGGAGTCTACCTCAGGACTACATACAAAATACAGGGAAATACAACAAACAAAGTACAAATAGGGAAGACGACACTTAACTTCACGTAGAGCAAAGGCAGCGCCAGGACCTGAACCGAGATCCAACAACGAGCTAGCGCAGAGTACAGAAACTGAAGCTATAAACCACACCCCCAGAATGGGGTAATCAGTAATAAATAGGGGAAGTTAAATGACCAAACCAACAACACGTGCAAGAGGCGTGGTCATTACCAAAACAAAACAGACACAAATGATTCATAAGGAACCAGTCAGATTAACCTGGCACCTGTCACGGGAGTGTCCGTGACAACACCATGACATATCACCATCAATGCCACTACCACTCCCATCCTCTGTTCCGGCTCCCCCAGCAGCTCACTGGGTATGTTAGTTAAGAATGAGTACATCTTAGGTTATGATTGTGGAAAACAAGACATTAATTAGACTTCAGTAGACTTAAAGGGGTTGTTCCATCTCAGACAGGGACCCACACCTGCAATGAGAATGGAGCTGGGAAACGAACGGAGGGCGCACTGCTCATGCACAGCCGCCCTCCATTCATTTCTATGGGGCCGCCGAAAATAGCAGAGCGCTGGCTCGGCTATTTCCGTCTGTCCCACAGAAATGAATGGGAGCATGGGCTGCGCATGCACGGTGCGCTCTTATTCACTTCGATGGGAGCAGCGCTTGGTGGTGGACAGACCCTGGGAAATCCGGGGTCCTCCAGCCACAGTGCTCCCCGCTTCGTTCTCATGCAGTGGATCCCGCACCTATCAGACCAGGGCCGGGCCGACACAGAGGCTGGGGAGGCTCCAGCCTCAGGGCGCTCCAGCCTCAGGGCGCAGGCAGGGGCCGGCGAGAGGGAGAGGGACTGACAGGGGGGAACCGCTCAGCGCTCCCTCCTGTCATTCCCTGAGCCGGGCCCTGTCAGAGCGCTCCTCTCACCTTCATTATGCTGCTTCAGGCCCCCAGCATCAGGCCCCGCTGCCTCTGGCTCTAACTAGAAACAGAGTAAGCAGGTGGGCGGAGCCTAACGGACCTCCGTTAGGCTCCGCCCACCTGCTAATGTGAGCAGCGCTGGGGCCTGATCCTGGAAGCCTGGAGAAGTGACCATAATGGAGGTGAGAGGAGCGCTCTGATGAGGCCCGGCATTAAGTACAGTGAAAATGCCGGGCCCCCTTTCATTAAGTCTGTGACAACATGGGGGGCAGAAAGAGCATGACAACATGGGGGGGTAAAAGAGCATGAAAAGATGGGGGAGAATGACGGGGCAGAAAAAGCATGACAAGAGGGGGCATGACAAATTACTATGTGGGGCACTGCTGTGTGGTTGAGGGGGTGTGGGGGACATTACTGTGTGGGGGGCAGTGTGGCTGACATTACTGTGTGGGGGGCAGTGTGGCTGACATTACTGTGTGGGGGGCAGTGTGGCGGACATTACTGTGTGGGGGGGCAGTGTGGCGGACATTACTGTGTGGGGGCAGTGTGGCGGACATTACTGTGTGGGGGCAGTGTGGCGGACATTACTGTGTGGGGGCAGTGTGGCGGACATTACTGTGTGGGGGCAGTGTGGCGGACATTACTGTGTGGGGGGCAGTGTGGCGGACATTACTGTGCGGGGGGCAGTGTGGCGGACATTACTGTGCGGGGGCAGTGTGGCGGACATTACTGTGCTGGGGGCAGTGTGGCGGACATTACTGTGCGGGGGGCAGTGTGGCGGACATTACTGTGCGGGGGGCAGTGTGGCGGACATTACTGTGTGGGGACACTACAGTGTGGGGTGGCATTATACAAAAGCTCTGCAGATGCAACTCCCATGTATTGGGTCACCACAATTTGGGTGGTCAATCACTAAATGAACCCTGTTATGGGGAGAATCTGTGGATGACACATATTTGTCCCACAGACACCCTCCCCCAAAACAGGGTTAATTTACTGAATGACCACCAATAAAAGAGGTGGGGTCACATATGCTATTTCATAATGACAGCAGGGCCCGTGCAGTGACTGTATTCTACTACACCCTCCCACTCCCCCCGCTCACTGGATATAATCTTATTAACTATATAACTGTAGTAAATCACTACAGTTATATAGTTAAGATTATATACAGTGTGTGTGGGGAGGGGGTGTAGTAGAATACAGTCACTGCACGGGCCGCTGGCGCTGTCATCAAAAAGCAGATACAACCCCACAGCCTCACCCCTTGTATTGGGGGTCATTCCTACATGGACCCTGTTATGGGGAGGGGGGATCTGTGGATGACACAAATGTGTCATCCACAGATTCCCCAATAACAGTATCATTCATCACAGATCCCCCATAGCAGTGTCATTCACAAGTTGGAGGGGGGGGGGGGCGCACTTGGGCAGCTCAGCCTCTGTTGGTGGTGGACCTTGTCCCAGCCCTGTATCAGACAATGGGGGCATATCCTAGCGATATGCCCCCATTGTCTTAGATGGGAATACCGATTTAAGTATGTAGATGTGCCCATACACATTAGAGGAAAATCAGATAAACCCATTTGTGCCAACAGAATTTCTCAGTTAACATGTTCATTAGCTACAGCTACAGTCACACACTAACTGCACTTCCTCTCCAGCAGCCTCTTGAATCATCACCTGGCTGCAAAAGGGGCATCTGGTGGTCAAAACAAAGCATGAATATACATTTGTTCAAATAACATTTTGCATAAAACACACCATACAAAGCCAAGATCATGTGAATTCAAGTATTTGATCTCTAAGTATTTAATTGCAAGAATACTCTCTTGGACAGTATGTCTACCAGACAGGTATTGGAATATAGGTAGCTTTACCTAGGAAAATCAACCAGGAGACTTGGTGATCTGTATAACTTTCATCTTACAAATTTGGTAAATTAATTCACGAACAAATTAATTATAATTTTTTTTTTGTATTTTTCATTTTCTATCTAAATACTTAATTTTGTATCATGATACATGCTTGCAAATCTCAGTGGAAACAAACTGTAAACCAGGCACATTAGAATGGATCCTCTGTATACACTACGGATATAAAGGAGAGATGTGTTGGAACACTAAAACTTAGCAATCTTTATTGGTATGCTCTAAAATAGTGGAGGGCGAATTAGGCCTAAGCAAGGCAAAGATGCATCCCTGGTCTACAGAGGATCGGGAGCATATAGATCATGCAGCCAAAAAGATGCACCAGAAAGCAAAATTAAATGACAGTCCTATTAGCAAGAATGCAACAAGTGGCCAATGGATAGCAGTATTGCAGCAATGAACCAGCCACCCCAACCAGGGGTAACACGCTGTGAACTGTCTGCCTGCAATATCTCATGTGTAAGCCATCAATGAGTAATAGGATCGTCGTTATGATCTGAACATATAAACATCCATCTGCTCAGTCCAAACAGCCGCAGATGCAGACAGTTAAATAGGAGATGATAGCTAAGCAGGATTGGAATTGGACTACCACTGGGCACAAACCTGGCGTCCCTCCTAACGAGGGATCTTACAGCCTGGCTGATAGTGCCGCATGGGGGTCCTATGTTCAGGTCTAATTCCAGCTGTAACGGCTTAACACCATCAGCACCTATCAACTTCGGTGCCGGCAGCAATGAGCCATAGAAGTGTCAGGTGAAGCAGGAGGCTCAACGCGTTTCTACAAAGTTCATCAGGAACCTATCCTGCGCATTAAAGGTCGGCATCCCACACTTATTTGAATTGTTGCTGGAGCGGTTGTTCCACGTGTGTGGAGACAGCCTGCCGGCGCTGATATGGCCGTATGGCCGCGGCCATCAGCGCTACAATAAATGCCTGAAGGGCCACCCTCCAATGATGACGTTCTATCCGCTCGTCCAATGGGGAAGCCGGGGCGGGTCAGCTGAGCCGGCCCCCATACACAGGACCAACTCAGCAGATGAACCTTGTCAGTAACATAGCACTATATGGCAGGTATGATCAAAGGAATTAGCAGGTAGTAAAGATTTAAGGTAACAAACGAAAACAATATCAATTGCGCTACAGACAAAGCGCATAGCACTAATGCAAGAACGAGTATAGCCGAACTGCCGCCATGATTGGTACTGAAGTCCCACTCATGGCCGCAGCATAGAAATTGAACAAATATGTGCCCACCAGCATTGGTATGACCCCTGCCCATAATTAAGGGGCATAATAGCATCCCAAATAATTATCGGTGAACAGATGGGTCAGGCTGGCTATCAGTACACCTAGTAAAGACTGTTATACATAATCGTGAACAGATTAACATAGGGTGCGCTGATGTCAGTGCGCATAAGAATGCAAGGGATATGATATCAGTGACCAAATGTCACAGTCACTGATATACCTCATAATGCATTTATATGTGGGGCCTAGCTCCTATAATTATACTGCTAGCATATAACAAAATAAATTAAATTGAAGGCCACTACATCAGTTCATCATTCTGACGCTAAAGGAGCATTCCTGAAAAGAAGGGCACTGGAGGGATTATGCTTTTATCGCATCAGAGGGTGAAGATCATAATCACACCTCCTCCATTACTTTGGATACATAAGACATATCTACTAATTGTCAATAAAGCTGACATAGGAGATGTAATCATTGAGACCTTCCAGTTTTAGAGTTTTCAATTTGAAGGTCCATTGTGCTTCTTTTGCAAAATCAGCTGGTCCAAGTTTCCACCCCTTGGTGACCCATGAACCAGCTCGATCCCTTGGAACCTGATCGCAGCAATATTACCACCATGACAGCTATTAACATGTCGTGCGATCAGAGTATCTGCCAGGTTCCGAATATCGTTAAGATGCTCGCCAATGCGGCGGCGTAACTCCCTTGTCGTTTTGCCGACATATTGCATCCCACAGTCGCATGTCATGAGGTATACCACACCAGTGGTCTTACAATTGATAAAGGAACGTATGGTATATCTCCCATTGGTGACCGAACTGATAAAGGTCGAGCCTGTGAGGATAGAGTCGCATGCAATACATCTGCCACATCGATACGTGCCCTTGAGGTTTTTTTAGCCAGGTATGTCTTTTTGTTCGTTGAAAAAGGCTATGACACAGCCTATCCTTCAGATTGCGCCCCTTCTATACGTCACACTCGGCACCGGACTAACCAAATGGCCCACATCGGGGTCCATCATAAGGATCTCCCAATGTCTTGCCAAAATGTCCCGTATTTGATTGTTAGCTGCGTCAAAAGAGGCAATCAATCTAATCTGTCCATCCTCCTTTTCCAGTTGTCGGGGATTAAGCAGGGTCTCTCTGATGCTAGCCGAGGCATGCTGATATGCCTCAGATAACACCTTAGCCGGGTAACCCCTTTTCTGAAATCTATCAGACAGTTCTCTTGATTTGACCTTGAAGTCCTGCAAGGAGGAACAATTACGCCTGATCCTCAGAAACTGCCCCTTTGGAATGCCCCTTTTCAGGGGGTACGGATGGCAACTAGACCAATGTAGAAGGGCATTAGTGGCAGTTTCTTTTCGATATAGGCTAGTCTGAATGTATCCATCCTCATTCTTACAGATCACCAGATCCAAAAATGTGATCTGCTTAGGATGAATCTCAAATGTAAAAAGAGACCATATGAGTTCACATTTAGGTTGTCGACAAATTGCTTAAATTCATCTGACGTGCCCTCCCAGAGGATCAGCACGTCATCAATGTAACGTAACCAAAGGCCAATATTGTGTGCCCACTTATTCATCTCCTCTCCGAATACCGTCTCCCTCTCCCACCAGCCCAGGTACAGATTGGCATATGTAGGCGCGCATGGACTCCCCATGGCCACGCCCTGAGCTGGTGGTAAAGACGGCCGTCAAAGAGGAAGACGTTATGTCGGAGGATGAAATCAACCAGGGCAACTACAAAATTATTATGTGGCCCCAAAGCTTTGTCCCTCTCCCTCAGGAAGTGTTGGATGGCCCTGCAACCCCTATATGGGGGATGGAGCTGTACAGCGCCTCAACATCAAGGCTTGCTAGAAGTGTATTCTCACCTACATGGAGGCCATCCAATTTATTTACCACTTCCATAGAATCTCGAGTGTAAGAGGGCAGGGACAGCACGAATGGACGCAAAATCACATCTACATAAGTGCTGATCCTCTGGGTGAGGCTGTCATTCCCAGACACGATGGGCCTCCCTTTAAGGGGATTACAACCCTTATGCACTTTCGGGAGGCTATAAAAACATGCTAGTCTAGGATGTCTGGGAAGCAGGGTGTCGTATTCATTCTTACTGATGAGATTCAGTTCCAGGCCATACTCAAGTATCTCTTTTAGTTCATTGATGAACTGTGATGTAGGATTGGATGACAGTTTATTATAGCATTCGCAATTATCCAGTATGTCACGACACATACAAACATATTGGTCATGGTCCAGTATGACAATGTTGCCCCCCTTATCAGCCTGTTTAATGACAATGGAACCATCTGACTCGAGGGATAGTAACCCAGATAACTCATCTTTACTGAGGTTAGGGACACCCAACTTGTGACCCTTAACCTCCGATAAATCTTTGCTAACCACTCGAAGAAAGACATCCATTGGTGTAATATCATTAATAGGAGGATTTAATCGCGAGCGGTTCCTCATGGTGGTGAAGGGTCCTTCTCCAGGGGGTCTTTCAGATTCCTCTAGAAGCCCTGCTAGGTCCCTCACACATTCAAGATCTCCAGGACTGATATTAAGTTCTTCACATTGCCGTCTATTCCGTAAGGAGAAAAATTTTCTCCATTTGAGCTTCCTCACGAATAGATGTAAGTCCTTAATCCAAGAAAAGAGATCAAATGAATGTGTGGGGACAAACGATAACCCTTTTTGGAGGACACTAATTTCTCCCTCTGTAAGGATTCTCTTGGAGAGGTTGATAACCTGGAGCTCATCTTGATTGGGGGGACAACTGGTCTTATTTGGAAAACACATATCCGTTATTTGCCCTTCCCTCGGGTAAGGTAGGATGGAAGGGGGGGGCCCTGGCCTAAAAAACTTTCTCTAAGGGGACCTCTACCCCTCCGGGATCTACCTCTATCGTTCCCCCTAGTGGATCTGGTTGAACGGGACCCCCCTCTGGCGCTAGTGCCCGCCTCTGTCTCTACCTCCCCTTCAGAGGAGGACGGTTCCGTCTCAGCCTCTAAAGCTCTCACAACGGGGGTGTTGTATTCAAATATCCTTCCCTCCCTAAAGTCTGCAATATCTCTGCGGTATTGAGCGTGTTTTCGCTCCTTCAGTTGGGCCGTGTATTTCTGTACCGCTTGTTCTAAATTCTGTTCTTTTTTCTGATACTCAGCATGAGTAGAGAATTTTTTTGCTGATTCAATGAGCTCTTGGAGTTCTCTAGTATTTTTATCAAATACAATTTTCTCCTCCTCTAGCAGCAAAGTCATCAGCCTTAGGGAGGACTCGATTGAGGTGGTTTCCCACCTCTTTAAAAATTCATTGGACCGTAACTGAACCCCAGGGAAGAGTGGGATTCTGAGGCCTCTGGGGACAATCTTATTTCTTAGATAAGTCTCCAGAGTCTGAATCTCCCACCATCCCCTGACGTTATCCTTGTAAACCTTAGTGAGGTTCTTGAATGTGCCGTTGATACTGGCTGTGTGTTCACTATGTGGGAGGTCACCTTCGGAGAAAACCAAGGTAGCCTCACTGTTCCATTTGTCCCTATTAATACCACCTGCCAAAAAAGGGGCAGTTTCTGAGGATCAGGCGTAATTGTTCCTCCTTGGAGGATTTCAGGGTTAAATCAAGAGAACTGTCTGATAGATTTCAGAAAAGGGGTTACCCGGCTAAGGTGTTATCTGAGGCATATCAGCATGCCTCAGCTAGCATCAGAGAGACCCTGCTTAATCCCCGACAACAGGAAAAGGAGGAGGGACAGATTAGATTGATTGCCTCTTTTGACGGAGCTAACAATCAAATACGGGACATTTTGGCAAAACATTGGGAGATCCTTATGATGGACCCCGATGTGGGCCATTTGGTTAGTCCGGTGCCGAGTGTGACGTATAGAAGGGGGCGTAATCTGAAGGATAGGCTGTGTCATAGCCTTTTCCAACGAACTAAAAGACATACCTGGCTACAAAACCCCCTCAAGGGAACGTATCGATGTGGCAGATGTATTGCATGTGACTCGATCCTCACAGGTTCGACCTTTATCAGTTCGGTCACTAATGGAAGATATACCATACGTTCCTTTATCAATTGTAAGACCACCGGTGTGGTATACCTCATGATATGTGACTGTGGGATGCAATACGTCGGTAAAACGACAAGGGAATTACGCCGCCGCATTGGCGAGCATCTCAACGATATTCGGAACCTGGCAGATACTCCGATCGCACGACATGTCAACAGCTGTCATGGTGGTGATATTGCTGTGATCAGGTTCCAAGGGATCGAGCTGGTTCATGGGTCACCAAGGGGTGGAAACTGGGTGGAAACTTGGACCAGCTGATTTTGCAAAAAGAAGCACAATGGACCTTCAAATTGAAAACTCTAAAACCGAACGGTCTCAATGATTATATCTCCTATGTCAGCTTTATTGACAATTAGTAGATATTTCTGATATATCCAAAGTAATGGAGGAGGTGTGATTATGATCTTCACCCTTTGATGCTAAAAAAGCATATCCTTCCAGTGTCCTTCTTTTCAGGAATGCTCCTTCAGCGTTAGTAGGATGATTTGACTTAATGGCTTTCAATTTATATTTATTTTTGTTATATGTTAACATTATAATGATAGGAGCCAGGCCCCGCATACTAATGCCTTATGAGGTATATCAGTGACTGTGAATTTGGTCACTGAGATAATATCCCTTGCATTTTTATGCGCAGACATCAGTACGCCCTATGTTATTCTGTTCACCATTACATGTAACAATCCTTATTAGGTGCACCAATAGCCAGCCGATCCATCTGTGCACCAATAATTAGTGTTCTGCTGGTGCCACGAGTGGGACTTCAGCACCAATCATGGCAACAGTTTGGCTAGACTCGTTTTTTGATTAATGACATGCGCTTTACATGTGGCGCTATTGAGATTGTTTTCGTTTGTTCCATTATATCTTTACTACCTGCTAATTCCTTTGATCATACCTGCCAAATAGTGCCATGTTACTGACAAGCTTCATCCGCAGAGTCGTCCAGTGTATGGGGGCCGGCCCAGCTGACCCGCCCCCCGGCTTCCCCATTGGACGAGCGGATAGAACGTCATTATTGGAGGGCGGCCCTTCAGGCATTTATTGTAGCGCTGATGGCCGCGGCCGTACGGCCATATCAGCGCCGGCAGGCTGTCTCCACACACGTGGAACAACCGCTCCAGCAACTATTCAAACAAGTGTGGGATGCCGACCTTTAATGCGCAGGATAGGTTCCTGATGAACTTTGTTGAAACGCGTTGAGCCTCCTGCTTCCCCTTGACACTTTAATGGCTTATGCTGCCGGCACCGAAGTTGATAGGTGCTGATGGTGCTAAGCCGTTATAGCTGGAATTAGATCTGAACATAGGACCCCCATGCGGCACTATCAGCCAGGCTGTAAGATCCCTCGTTAGGAGGGACGCCAGGTTTGTGCCCAGTGGTAGTCCAATTCCAATCCTGCTTAGCCTCATCTCCAATTTACCTGTCGGCAATTGCGGCTGTTTGGACTGAGCAGATGGATGTGTATATGTTCATATCATAACGACGATCCTATTACTCATTGATGGCTTACACATGAGATATTGCAGGCAGACAGTTCACAGCGTGTTACCCCTGGTTGGGGTGGCTGGTTCATTGCTGCAATACTGCTATCCATTGGCCACTTGTTGCATTCTTGCTAATAGGACTGTCATTTAATTTTGCTTTCTGGTGCATCTTTTTGGCTGCATGATCTATATGCTCCCGATCCTCTGCAGACCAGGGATGCATCTTTGCCTTGCTTAGGCCTAATTCGCCCTCCACTATTTTAGAGCATACCAATAAAGATTGCTAAGTTTTAGTGTTCCAACACATCTCTCCTTTATATCCGTGAATTTTCATTAATGAGAGGTGAAACCATTATATATTATCCGTGATATTTCTCTGTATACACTAGGATCGCTTATTTCATGTTCATAAAGAAAGCAATGCTTTTCCAAAAACTATATACACAGGAGTGTTTTTGAGCTCTCACTACTATTGAAGTTCATTAGAAATATGATATTCCAAAAGTCCCTGCCCTTGGCTCTCCAAATAGTATCAGTGACTCCACTTAATCACTTAACCCAATGAGATAAAATCCCAATAGACCACACAAATCTGCCATGGATAAAGTACTGGCAGAAGTCAATCGGGAATTAGCTCTCAATCCATCTCCTTCTATATTTTCAAAGTGTAGACTGACTGGTGATAAAGTCTCCTCTCTAGGACCGCAATGTAACAGCACTTTCTTTGATCACAGCTACGAAGTTCTAATTTTGATGAATGTTCTTTGTATCTATTAATGGGTGCTTAGAGAATCACCACTGTTTACGATCATGGATAGACTGTGTTATTGCAGGCTGTAGTTCCCATCATGGCGTTAGCTGAAGTGGACAGTTGATATAAAGTGTAGACACCTATGTTCTTAGTGGTCCAGACATGGGACCATATCTAATCTTTCTTGAAGTTTATTTTCAGATAGTAACCATACTGTTTACATTGTCACATCGGAAAAAGTTCTAAGGAGAGTTATTAGCACTGGTGCTAATGCTTTTAAGAAAACTGTGCAAGCAAAGTCATCCCCAAGTGTTCCCCAACCATTGGCTTGGAAGCCACATATGGCACTAGGAGCTTTAACCCAAGATACTATTGTACTCTAGTGACATCAAGGATGTCATATAACTACTAGAACTTGGTGCCAGGGCAAAAGCTATATTATATTCAGCACTAGTGTAAGAAACATAACCAGATCATATATTTAATAGATGGTTCCTATTTTTACAGTCAGTGTAGACCAACACCAACTCGTATTTGAAAGTGGCTTGTGACCTGCAAAAGGTTGGAGATCTCTGCCACCTAAAGAAGTCTCATTCTTGGTCAACAAAACACCACCACTTGGTATACACAAAAAACTATTACAGGAACCCATGGTCAATCAAGACGGATTTTTTTTTACCCATCAGAAAGGCTGTGTAGAAATGAAAGGGAACAAGGCAGAATTTAGGCATCATCCTGAAAAGGCATGTATGAGGTTAGACAGACATGTTGGCCTTCTTCCAGAAACATCACAACCCTTGTTTATAGGCTTGCAGCTCAGTGCCATGTATCTGAATATAACACTGTGTTAATGTGCCCACAAAATGTAATTATCCCAATGGATCAGTGGCCAATTTCCTCTGTGACATGGAAATGATGGCTTCCAGAGGTTTACCCACAAGTACCCACTATCGTATCCCCTCTTACATTATTCACTTGGGGTGTCAGCCATTTACTTTAACAAGTCTTTGCATATCTTAAAAGGTGTAATGCATTACATGTAAATCACAAACTTGAAAAGTCACACATTGCTTAGCTGCACACTGAAGAAACCATGTATGTTGCAGTGGTAACTGCACATAATGTATAATTAGTCAAATAATTAGCTGAATATATAAGGGTACTTTCACACTAGCGTTATTCTTTTCCGGTATTGAGTGCTGTCCTAGGGGCTCAATACCGGAAAAAAACTGATCAGTTTAATCCTAATGCATTCTGAATGGAGAGCATTCCGTTCAGGATGCATCAGTTCAGTCCCTCTTATGTTTTTTGGTCGGAGAAAATACGGCAGCATGGTGTGGTATTTTCTCCGTCCAAATTCCGGAACACTTGCCGGAATGCCGGATCCGGCATTAATTTCTATCGAAATGTATTGGTGCCAGATCCGGCATTAAAATTACCGCATTGACGGATCTGGTCTTCTGGTCTGCGCATGCGCAGACCTTTAAAAATGTGAAAGAGGTAAATATTGGATCCGTTTTTATGGATGACAACCAGAGAGACGGATCCGGTATTGCAAAGCGTTTGTGAGACGGATCCGTATCCGGATTCGTCTACAAATGGTATCCGTTTGCATACAGATTGCCAGGCAGTTCCGGCGATGGAACTGCCTTTCGAAATCCAGCAACGCAAGTGTGAAAGTACCCTAAAAGGGGTTAGCCACTTCTTAAAGGGAACCAGTCACACTGAACATGGTGTTTCAGCTGAAAGCGGTATATAATGGAGCAGGAGGTGCTGAGCAGATAGATGTATAGTTTTATTAACTTAAAGTCCTGCTTGAAGTCCAGGAGGCGGTCCTATCAGTGATTGACAGCCTTCCCTCTATGATGGTGTATACAGAGATAGCTGTCAATCACTGATAGGACCGCCTCCTTGACATCAAAGACCAGAATGAGCAGGAATTTAAATTATTTAAATACAGGTTTTACTAAAAGAATTTCCCATAAAACTATACATCTATCTGCTCGCTCTTCCTGCTCTATAACACACCATCTGTAGATTACATTGCACTTTCATGGTGACAGGTTCCCTTTAATATTATTTCCTAAATGCTCCTAAACTAAAGGTTGTACCACCATCAATTTCTTTTACCTCAGAGGCTTGTTAGAAGATCCTTGGTTTCCCATCCATGCGCTAGCTAGGGCAGAGCTGCTGCCCCCTCAAACATGGCAACCAAGATGGTGGCGATCAAGTTCAGTGGCTGTGTCCTCTTCTACCCCAGCTGCATCTTCTTCTGTGCAGGTGCTGGACAGGTTCATAAGCAAAGGTCAGCAAAGAAAGAGGTAATATGAGTAAATCATGTGACGTAACTTTTTGGTTTCCATGGATGGGACAACCGAGGCTCTGCACGATTAACCTAGTCCATAGACGAGCATTTGGGGGCCTTCTAACCATCTGCTGAGGTGAGAGAAATGGTTCTTTTTCAGTTGATAATGACACATCACACGCTTTAGGAGCATTTAGGAAATATTTTTAAGAACTGGATACCCCTTTTAATGTATGTGGAGAACAAATTAGTTTTAACTTGGAAGCATCTTAAGAGAACTTCATATGAATTTTAAAGATGATGGAAAATTGAATTGAAAAACCCAAAATATTCCTTGACAATTGGCCATTGACATTCATGTCAGAGGTCAATCTGTTAATGCATTGTTTGGGTTTATTTAAGACCAGGCAGATGACAGAGAATACTTCCTTCCAGGGCTGGTGCTTCAGAGAGGTTGTTCCATTGGAAAGATCTTCCTGTTTGTTGTATGTTGCAGCTGCCTGATGGATAAGGTACAGATTTATTTAGAAGTAGCCCTGTTACATTATAGAAAAGTGCATTACAATAACATACACTATTTTCTTTCCTCCTTGGGTTGCACAGGGCACACACTGAAGGACGGTAACCATCTTACTCACCCATCAGAGTGAAGTTGCTTTTTTTGTGTCTTCCGGTTGCCAAACTGGGACCAAGACTGTTGCTGATAACAGCAACATAGCAATCTGAGGATGGCATATTCTTAGCAATTACGTTTTCTAATTGCAGTTATATTTCCTTGCTTGAAAGGCCGTTTATTTTTGAAACACCGGTGTCTAAAAATACCAAGAGAAATTGGTAAAGAGTTGTATGGATTAGAAAGTAGATATGGGATAAAAACCTTGGAATAAAAACAGAATTTGGCTTGTCTGCTTTAGAGCTTGTAATATGGGTTTATTGAAGGGATTCTTTTCTTTGGACCCCAGCAATCTGCTGTTATCCGTCGTAAAACTTATTTTTTGCCAACTCAAGTAGGCCTCTGCTCTCTATCACAATGATACATTAGAAGTGATACTGCTCACTGTATGTATAGCAGATGCCAAAGATGCCACTGTAAAGATTAGTGATTCAGAATCAGGTTTGTATATGACATGACTGGGATTTTTCCCATTTTCTTGACTGGTATCTGAAATTCATTATTTTCATTTTTTAAGTGTTAAACCAACATAATATTCAAAAGAGGGAAAAGACAAGACCTAATATTTACTGCAAAGTGCAGAATTTAGCTCCTTTCTTATTTGTCCCATAACTTTCTTCTCAGAAAAAACAAGCAGCCTCAGAAAAAAGGAAACTTCCTGAGAGTAATCAAAGAAGAAAAGAAGCCAGTTGTCATAAATCTCCAAGAAATTAGTCAGATCAGCCAAGAAGGAAATTCCCCAGTGGCGTACCTCCAATAGAGGCAAACCACACAGCTGCTACGGGGCCTGTGGGAGAATGGTCTCCAGCTGTGGAAGAAAGGCATCCCTCTATATTACTGTTAGCAGCAGGCAGGCACAGTTTTTGGGGAGAGGTATGGCAGACTATATAATAAGCAGCAGGTAAAGTCCATGGGGGAAAGGATAGCACACTATATAAAAGGCAGCAGCAGCAGGCACAGTTCATCGGGTAAGGCTAGGTGCACACTTGAGATCAGATTTCGGTATTGTGTTCCAACACAGGAGCAGGATACTTGAAAGGCTGATTCTGGCATATGCCAAACACCGCCAGAATCCACCCATATCCCATTCACAATAATGGGATCCATCAGGATCCGGGAAGTATGGGCATTATGCCTGCATTTTGCTGGATCAAATACCACTGAATGCAGCATTCTTTTGACCTTTATTTTTGCTAGAATCTGCAATGGAGGCTCATGCCTGAACTTCTGCAGCAGATGTGCATGTAGACTGAGTGCTATTGGTAGCTCATAAGACTGCACTCACAATGCAATTAATGGTTGGGCTGATAGGATTGCAGACACTGTTCATGAGGGGCATGACAAGACAGCAGTAGTTCATGATGATGGGTGAGGGGAAGTTGGTGGTTTCTTAGAAGATTCTTTCTATGTATGCCCCTGCCCATCATAGCCTATTTTGTAATTAAAAGCCCAGTAAACTCCATATAGATGTGTTAATGGGAACTGCTCTATGTCCCAGGACATCCTTTGTTCAGTTATGTGGGGTTTACAAGATATCAATGACTTTAAAATTGTAAATTTAAAAAGTTATTCATCCCCCGGAGGCCTTTTGGGCAGATCCCCCAACATGGCCAGACTTGCGGAGGGAATCATACTTACCTGATCACCGCTGCGGGCTCCATCGCTCCTCCCACCAACACTGTAGATCTCCAGTCAACATTTGGCTTGACATGAATCACAAGGCCAATGCAACCAATGACTGACCATAGCGGTGACATGTCCCCCATGCTCTAGGGACTGAGTGACAACATGCATGGGAAACATGTCATCACCGCGGCCACTCATCTGGAAGACTGGAATTCTGCAGCAGCAGTGTAGGAGCAAAGGAGCTGAAACTCAGCTGTGGGGATCAGGTAAGTATAATTCCCTCTGCAGGTCTGGCCCAAAAAGCCCCCCAAGGATGAACAACCTCTTTAAGAGGAACTGTGACCTCTCCTGATATGTCTGTATTAGCTATTACTTTCATTCCTTTGTGGTCCCTCTGTTATTTCTGCTAGAATTTTCTGAATAAATTGCCAACTGGATCTTTCCATTTCTTTTTTCAGAATTGTCTTTTCACATGGAATAAAATTATTTCTTAAAATAGACATGTTAGAAGTGGTGACAGGTCCTTTTTAAAGTACCACTGTCATGTGTTCATGTGATCTAGCCATGCCCCCCTATTCATTTGTCTCCCCATATCTGAGTCCCCTATGAAATTGCCCCCAATCAAACCAACATGACATATGCACCTTTGAAGACTTGTTATTCACAGTGAAGTGCGGCATTTTGAGGGTGTTCAATGACTGCTTGTCCGTGATACATCCAGTAAACTCGAATCCAGCATTTGGCAACTTTAGACCAACTATCTCCAACAAGATAAAAGTACCATCAAGACTATGATCATGCCAAGTGCTGCATGAGGACAGCGTGAGGAGAAGTGTACCTCTGGTGAAGAACCTCAACTTAGCTCTAATGCCTATAACTAGTTGAAGTTTCTTCATATAAATCATATTGTAAATCCCTCGTCAATCAAAACACCTCTTGGGAAAACCTTTTTCCCACGAATATTGGCAAAACTCCAACAGCCCGAGCCTTTCCACCAAGAATATGAAAAGATTGCAGACCAATACCACTTGCCTGCCCCATGTCTAGTTATATCTCTTCTGTCATCTGTTCCAATTTCCCCTGATTCTTTGAAAAGTTTCCCTGTGACTAAAACTTCTTCCATTTGCACTCGACATCCTCCTGCCTCTGATGTCTCAATTCTTTTGTGATGACCACCCTCCCTCCTTGTTTAGTCTTCCCGTAAACTGTGATTTATGTAACACAACACGTGCAGGGGGTCATGTATGAAAGCAACAGGAGCTACTGAATAAGATGTAAGACATATCTGTGGAAAGGTCTCAAGGTAAAGTAGAATAAGTTTTAAATGTAATGTAAAGTGACGCTCCACCTTAAAACCTCTACCAGTTTAAAAGTAGTAGTGTACCCTCGCCCTCCCAACTCCCTACATAGGGCAAGTGGAGGAAACCAGTTCTGCTCCCATTCTAGAACAGGTTGCTTGCAATCATTTTGAAACATTCCCGGAAAACCCCATTAAGTGAATTGCTTTAAATTGTCTTAATGACTTTTTATGGCGGTCAGCGGAGAGCGGGGGGCTCGGCTCACACCGTGCTCCTGCTCTAACAGCCTGGACCAGCATAAATGCCGATCTGGGCTGTTAAACCCTTTACATGTCGCAGGCTCCCATCGGCAAATGCGATCACAGGGTGCCGATGTGTGAAAAGGCTGGCTCGGTCCGGTATAGGCCCCAAGCCAGCCTTGAGTAGTTTCCAGCAGGCTGTGCTTCTCTGGAGCAGCCTGCTGGTTAATGTCAGTAAAGCACTGACATTAAAATGCAATGCACTATCAAAATGCTGTCTGTTATAGTCCCCTGTGGGACTATTAAGTGGTAAAAAAGTAAAAAAAAAACATATTTATTAAATTTTAAAAAATCCAGTAAAAGAAACAACATTTTTTTTCATTGAAAATATTCTTTTCAATGCAAAAATTGAAAAAAAAAAATCTCCCCCATATGTTTGGTATCGCCGCGTCTGTATTGATCCACACTACATAAATATCATGTGCATTATCCTCTATAGTGAAAGCTGGGAAAAAAATGACAGAATTGCTAATTTATTCAAAAAGCGTAATTTAGTCCAAAATGATACCAATGAAAACTACAAGTCGTCCCACAAAAATCAAGCCCAAACACATCTCCATAGAAATAAAAATAAAAAAGGTATGGGTCTTGGGAAGCAGCGATGCAAAACTTAGCAGGTGTTTTTGTTACTAGAAAATACTTTTCCTGCTTAAGATAGTGTGGTAAACATTGCTTGTCTCACATACATCTCAGCAGTGCCAGTCTATTCTTATTATCCAGTGTTTCTCAGAGCTCCACCAATATCTTTTTTTCATTGTTTTGTAGACTTTACTATTTTTGTCCCTTGGTGTCTATTTTTGACTCTGGAGCTTTCCGACGCAGAAGCCCATCAAATGGCTTCTTTTGAAGCCTCCCAAAATAATTGCTTCCACTGTAAACTCCTTGTCACTTGTTCAGATAAACCCCTACAGAGCTTTTAGCTATCAGCAAGGCCTCCACCATTGTGATTGATTATATTTTGTCTCATACTTTTTTTTTTATAAATTGTGTAATTAGTAGTAGAATGCCTCTGCAGAGAAAAAAAAAAGTTCAACTTAAAATAATTATCTGAATATTAAAGATTATTAGGAAGAGGACAAACCATTGGCCCCGAGTTCCAAAAAAGCTAAATTGGACATTTCTGTATTTACAGCCATCTTTCCTAGCTCCAAAAAATTCGGCACTGATTTCCGATAAATATCACCTCCATCAGCAGAATGGTTGTTGCTCAAGCTGGGTTGACAGTTTCCGTAATCCCAAAGACCTGCATGGCCATAATTCCATTTTTTCTTCACCTGTCTACAGATGCCGGATGTCTCACCTGCTGTATGTGGGTGAGGGGATCAAAGATGGGACTCCACCTATCAGATAATTTTGCTATATTTAGAGATGGGAAACCCCTTTAAAAATAAACCAAGAAATGTGTACTATTTTCATGATGACATGATCTATGGACATTTACTGGTTCTGTATAGATGATGGGTAGACACTCAATAATGGAGTGATACACCTGCTGGTGAGATCGGTGGACAAGTTAACGCATTTGGGGCGCTCTGGACTTGTCCTCAATAGATGAAGTCAGGGGAGAAAAGGAGTTCAATTTTTTCACCCGCCGCCAGAGGTGTGTAGCAGCGGCTTTCTTCTCTCTCCCTATTGAGACATGCTTGGCCGACCCAAGAATGTATGAAAAGATAGCTGCCGGCTCAACGAGTGGTTGACATATAGTGAAGGTATATGGGCACCATTACTTGAGTTGGCCCAATTTACCCCATTTTGACACTGGAAGACCATAGTATAGAATGCTCTATTTGCTTTATACTTTGTTAAAAGTATCTGACATATCTGTTTTACTAAATATTTATATTCCTCATAAACTAAAAATTCTAGAGAATATTTACTTATAAATCTCCTTTGCGTCGTTCCTCTAGAACAGGCATCCGCAAACTGCGGTCCTCCAGCTGTTGCAAAACTACAACTTCTAGCATGCCCGAACAGCCTACAGGTATCAGCCTACAGCAGGGCATTGTGGGAGTTGTAGTTTTACAACAGCTGGAGGGCCGCAGTTTGAGGATGCCTGCTTTAGAAATTTACTTACAAATTGACAACTGTGTGTTTCCACTCGCTTTGACAAAGGGGAGTGTCCCTACACAGTCTGCACTGGCAGTCTGTGCAGAGACACATAACTGTTAACATCCGATTGTCATCTTATTTATACATTTCTTATAGGAATAACAGAGGAACAGTATTTTGCAGAGTTATAAGAAAAGATGCTCCAGCATTACTATTTCATGAGGTATACAAGTATTTACTAAAAACAGACATGTCAGCAGAGAAGATGGGTCTTCTTTAAATAAACCTTTTTACCTGGTGATGGGTAGCATGTCCCATAGGATTTTGGTAGATTCCATTCCCAGCATCCAGCAGAATAAAGGAAAACATCCACATGGCTATATAACAAAATATTCACTGGCTATATAACAAAATATTCATAAGTAAATCCACAGATGTGGAAATATCCCTTTATAGGCAGCACGGTGGTGCTGTGGTTAGTGCTGGTATTTTGCAGCACTGGGGTCCTAGGTTTGAATCTGACCAAGGACAACATCTGCATGGAGTTTGTATGTTCTCCCCGTGTTTGTGTGGGTTTCCCCCGGCTACTCTGGTTTCCTCCCACACTCCAAATACTCATAGGGAACAGTGGGAACAGTGGGGACCGTGTGATGCTAATGTCTGTAAAGTGCTGCGGAATATATCAGTGCTATATAGGTGAGTAAAATAATAATAATGATCCCTGGTAAACACAAAACAACAACTGTGACATTGTCTTCTGCTGTGCGATGCTTCAGCTCTGCTATTCTCTCCATGGTTAGGCAGTCATCATGCAAGAAACAAGTAGGAATGTCACGCCCTGTCAACATTGTTTTGCTGGTTCTACAAACCATTTGCTGAAAACAGTGTCATTTGGAGAGGTGCCCATCAGCAGACCTGTGGCCAAGAAGTTTCCATCAGCCTCCGAAATCATTAGAGATAAGGCTCTGGGTAAACAATCAGTGTCACACTCCACCTAAGTGCATCCAGCACATTGTTTACTGTCGGTGGAGCCCTAAACTTACACTACTACAAAATGCATCTAACATGAATATAGGGGATACTTTATTTTGGTGCAAAAGTCAGATTCTTCTCTATTATGTCACATTTGCTAGATATACACACTTAAAGGGCATCTGTCAGCAGATCTGTCCCTATGACACTGGCTGACCTGTTACATGTGCACTTGGCAGCTGAAGACATTTGTGTTGGTCCCATGTTCATATGTGTCCACATTGCTGAGAAAAAGGAATAGGGCATTGCTATTACGCCTTAAGGCTCTGCTCTCCCTGCAACTGCCCCGTACTCTGCACTTTCATTGACTTTAGGAGAAGTCAGGGCCAAGCTTGATCACGTTTACACTGCCTGGCCCTGTCAATCAAAGTGGAGAGGGAGCGGCAGTTACAGAGAGAGCAGAGCCTCTAGGTGTAACGGCAACGCCCCCACTGCTCCTAGAGGCTCATTTGTATATATTAAAACTTCATTTTTCTCAGTAATGCGGGCACATATGAACATGGGACCAACACAGATGCCTTCAGCTGCCAAGTGCACATGTAACAGGTCAGCCAGAGTCATAGGCACCAATCTGCTGACAGATGTCCCTTAATACAAGTTAGTTATCATTTTGTTTAACTTAATATTAAAAAAATGCTGACAGTGAAACCAACAGTATAAAACTTATTTGCCCCTCTGTAAAGACAGAGTTTATAAAATTCATGTTCTCTGATATTTTGATATTGATGGTCCTTGCCTCAGGATAGGTCATCAACATCTGATCGGTGGGGCTCCAACTCTCTGCACCCCCACTGATAAGCTGTTTGAAGAGGCTGTGGAGCTATGGTGAGTGCCGCGGCCTCTTCCTAGGTCAGTGACATCATCTTCATTAGTCATGTGGCCTAGGTGCAGCTCAGTCCCATTTCAGTGAATGAGCCTAAGCTGAAATACCTTACCCAGCCGCCTATCCAATGTATGGCACTATGCTTGGTAAGCGTCGAGGAGGTGGCAGTGTTCACTGGAGTGCCGCAATCTATTCAAAACCTAATCATCAGGGGGTCGGATTCCCCCCGATCAGATATTGAAGATAGGATAGGCCTGTGATGGCTAACCTGTGGCACTCCAGCTGTGGTAAAACTACAACTCCCAAGATGCACACTTGCTTGGCTGTTTTCAGAACTCCACAAAAATGAATGAAGCATACTGGGAGTTGTAGTTTCACCACAGCTGGAGTACCGGAGGTTAGCCATCACTGGGATAGGCTATCAATATCAAAATGTCGGACAACTTTTTTAAGTTGAATGCAATATATTTTCATTCACTGAAAGACGCACTCATAAGTAGTTCTTTTGGGCTTTCGGTATGATAGTGGTCCATCATCTGCAGTATCTCAGTGACCTTGATAGTATGGTAATGGTAAGAGTCTCATGATGAAAGTGTTATCTCAGTAAATCACTTACACAGTTTTTGTTTTTTGTTTTTTTGGGGGGGGGGGGAGTCTAGATTAGGGTGCAAAGAATTAATTTTCTCATAATCAGTAAACTTAACATCAAACACTGGATCTTTAAACCTTTGCTGAAGCCACAAATGTGCAGCAGTGTTTCTCAGAGCGCTCTGCACTTTCGTGTTCTATTGGCTTTGCACAGCTTTTCTAGCATGTGGGGGATGGATCCATAAAAAGCATATGGGATCCGTACTCTGTATGCTAGAAAAGCCAAGCAGAGCTGACAAAACCCAAAAGTGCAGAGTGCTCTGACATGCACTGCTGCAACTTGATGGTTTCAGAAACGAGTGGGCCTAGAAAAAAAAAGACAGTGCAAGAATCTGTGGAGAGACGGCTACAGCTAGGTAATATGAGGAATATGAAAAGTCCTATTTAAAATTAACTATTTTTTTCTTAAATATGTACCTAAAAATGTCAAAAAATAAGGAAAAATCTGCAGAAATAATTATAAAAAAACCATTACATTTAAAAACCCTTAGAGCAATTGTAAAGCCAGGTTGTTTGATTACATGGAATCTGTCAGCAGTTTTGACTATGCAAAACTGCTGTCAGCACTCGGTAGGGGCTGGGGAGAAAAGAACAAACATAATACCTTTTGTGGAGTTTTAATACCTGGAGTAGTGTAACTATGAATGTGTATTCTGCTTGCTTTTGCTCCTGCAAGTGCCCCGGAGGAGGAGCTTTACTGTGAAGTACTCTCTGCTGAGATGCTTCACAGCCCCTCCCCTCTGAGTAACAGCTGTACTGGTCCCCTGATTGGATACTACAGCTGTCACTCAGAGCAGAATCCGGCAGAATACATGTTCATATTTACACTACTCCTGGTATTAAAAACTCCAAAAAAGGTATGCTTGTATTGCTCTCCAGAGCCCCTACCTAGTGCTGTCAGCAGTTTGGCATGGTCAAAACTGTTGACAGACTCCCTTTAATTTGAGCAGTATTATAACTGTTGGTCATTTGTTTAATGCAAGCTCTTTGTTGCCATGTGGTATATGTCTTAGCATGGCTCCTAACGTGCTACTTCTGCACTTCTAAAACTCCCATTCACGTGAATGGGATGAGCTACAGCCAATAGTAGGTTGTCTGTAAACTGCTGCAACAACTTTATTATTCTCATAGGCGCATCCCCAAAGGTCAGAGCCCCCACCAATCAAAATGTTATAGTCCCAGGGGAACCTCCTTCCCCTAACGTAAAATATTGATATCTTTGGCATTACTGCTGTCCAGAATACAAGTTTTGTATGCAGGACCTGCACACGTAGAACTTAATAAATCTGCAGCCAGTTTTCCTTGGTGTTTGGTTGCGTTTGCTTTGGAATGACCTAACTATACAGAGTTGGAAGAGGTCCAGGCCTTTGTAGCTACAACCCAGTCAGCCTCCTGTCATCAAACTCTTGAGATTTATATGCCCTTCTCCTCACCTTTGACTTCGGTGGACTTTGGCCACTGTACTTAAAAAGTGAATCTGTGTATGTAAAGGTACGAAAGTTTGTAAAGGCTCCGCTTGGGGCAGCATACGGTAATATTCTGTCCTTGTATAAACCCTATAAAAAACATCATGCACCTGCTGGGTAAATTGCAATTATATTATATTGTTATAAATATAAACCGGAACAGACAAGATTTATAGAGAAGTAGTGAGAAAAACTATTGCTGGAATCAGTATTATGTAACCTTACGAGGACTGCTCTGTATGGCCATGTATCTGGTGCAAAATCATGAGTCATTGGCTGCCATGGGAGGATGCGGTTAGGGCATGTGCATCCGGCCATGCCAAAGAGGCACTAGCTTCTCCAGTCCATCTCTGGACATCATGCTGAGGATTTGTCTTATTTATTCCTAAGGGAATCCTTCACATGTCTACATTTACCACA
Organism: Bufotes viridis; assembly: GCA_033119425.1. Taxonomy (NCBI): domain Eukaryota; kingdom Metazoa; phylum Chordata; class Amphibia; order Anura; family Bufonidae; genus Bufotes; species Bufotes viridis. The sequence goes on along the minus strand of CM065589.1, from coordinate 531,632,798 downwards.
TTAAGAATTTTTGCCCTGCTTGATGATGTAAAATTACTGTCACTCTATCAGGAAATTTTATCCTCAAAACAGCTGTGCTATGTACAGTAGGTCATGGCGGACAACTGTAAGTATGCCTGGGACTATGGTCATAAAAGTTGCATGACCAAGAAATACGACTTTTAATCTCCCCTACTCCATTATAACACGTGCAATGGAGGCAGTCCCTTCATGTCAGTGCCCTTGACTCTCTGCACTCTCCCCTTTGAGTGATGGTTGAAGCATCCACTCAGGAGACTGCTAGAGCTGTCACTCAGAGCAGAGAGTGGAGGGCACTGAACGTGACAGGATTGCCTAACGAACCTTGAACATCAGCTTGGCAGTACCATTCCAATCCATATATCTAAAGGCAGTCATCAGATCCCGTATTTCCGCGTACGGTCTATTGTCATTAGCTTTCTCATTTGGCCAATAACATAATGTTTGTCCAGTGAAGTGGTATCTAATTATTTAGCAAAAAGACTTAGAAGGGCTACCAAAAGAATAACATGTATAATCTTAGGAAAAGCAATCCTTCCTGACTTATCCCCTTCAGGAGATCTATATTGGTGGAATACTAGGGTTTGGGGCGTATATGGCAACCATGTCTTCCAGATGCCTTGTATGTATGCAATAAGATCATGCCATAAGTCTATTGAATGCAAGCACGTCCATATCCCATGCCATAAGTCAGCGAAAGGTAAATTACATTTAGGACAGGGCACTATTCAGGGAAGTGTGGTGACGGAGGGATATTAAACCCATAAAATGAGTAAACTTAAAATAGGTTTCCCTCCATCTTTCATTGATCACGTTTTTACGTATTTTGTACCATCCGTTCAGTATTAGCTCGGTGATCTCGGGGTCATTATTTTCAGAAAGTGGTTTTGCATCCCATAGAGATAGTTATCCTTTGTGTATCTGCGCCAATCATGTCATCTAGAGGATGTCTACGTACTTTAGAAGAAATGTTGAGGGCTCTCGAAGTGCAGAACCCATGGAGTTGAAGAATATAAAGGAAAGAGACATCTTCTAAGAGAAATTTAGATTTAATCTCTGGAGTTAGGCCTCTTTCACACTTGCGTTCTGAGGATCCGGCAGGCACTTCCGTCCTGCCGGATCCGTCAGAACGCAAGTCGCCTGAAAGCATTAGAAGACTGATCAGGATCCTGATCAGTCTTCGAAATGCTTTGAGGTTACTATGGCAGCCAGGACGCTATTAAAGTCCTGGTTGCCATAGTAGTAGTGGGGAGCGGGGGACCAGTATACTTACAGTCCGTGCGGCTCCCGGGGCGCTCCAGAATGACGTCAGAGCACTCCATGCGATCACGTGATCCATGCGCGTGGGGCGCCCTGACGTCACTCTGGAGCGCCCAGGGAGCCGCACGGACGGTAAGTATACTTCTCCCCTGCCTCCCCACTACACTTTACCATGGCAACCAGGACTTTAGCGTCCTGGCTGCCATGGTAACCAGTCAGAAAAAGCTAAATGTCGGATCCGGCGTTCAGCTTAAGGCCGGATCCGGATTAATGCGTTTCAATGGGCATTAATTCCGGATCCGGCCTTGCGGCAAGTGTTCAGGATTTTTGGCCGGAGCAAAAAGCGCAGCATGCTGTGGTATTTTCTCCGGCCAAAAAATGTTCCGGTCCTGAACTAAAGACATCCTTATGCATCCTGAACGGATTTCTCTCCATTTAGAATGCATGGGGATGATCCTGATCAGGATTTTTTCGGCATAGAGCCCCGACGACGGATCTCTATGCCGGAAAACAAAAACGCAAGTGTGAAAGAGCCCTTAGCCATCTCCACAAGTTTCTGTCCATAAGATCCCTGGACTGTTGCAATCCACATTCCTACCATCTATTGATCACTCTGTGCAGCCAGTCCTGCTGTCCCTCAGGGTGGCTGAGGTCCATGGCAGTGGAATCCATAACAGAATTCTTAGATAACCCGAACCTTGTACGCCAAACTTGAAAACACAAGTTCGCTCATCCCTATCCAGAACCTGTTCTAGTCTTTGCCATTTTATAATATCGAATGCCTTTCCGGCGTCTAAAGATACTAGTACTGGGGTTTCGCCCATGATAGAGTGGGTTTTGACTCTATCTAAGACTGCAAGGACTTTGCACAAGTTTGTTACTGCGGCTCTGCCCCTTATGAAACCCACTTGTGATTTGCCTATGAGGTCTAAAATTTGGCATAAAATTTGCCAAATGGTCCGCAAGCATTTAGACAGTAGTTTGATCTCCTGGTTAATCAAGGAGATGGGTCGATAAGATCCCGGTTCGAGCACATCTTTCCCATGTTTTGGTAATACTTTGAACTTAATGAATTTGTATGTAATATTATATTAAAAACCTGAGCTAGTACTGGTGATGTTTGTTCAACCAGCACTTTGTAATACTCTCCGTAAACCCATCGGGGCCTGGTGCTTACGGCATGTTGCACCTCCTCTACGGTAACATCTGCATTTAGGACATCTAGTTGATTCTGGGTTGGAGCCGGAAGGGACAAAGACGTTAAAACTTCTATAAATTGTAACATTGACGAAAAGTTGCCAATATTTTATGAGGGGCAGTTTGAATAACCCCCTCCGGATGTCTGATTGAAAGTATGTGTGAATGTGGGGATCTACCGTTTGCCAGTCGGGCTAGTAATTTCCCTGCCTTGTTACCAAATTGGAATAGATCTGATTCAAACTGTGATCTATAAAATCTGTCCATCCTATCCATCCACAGCTCATTAGACGCTATCTGCCAGGCGTGTTTATTTTCCGCCATTGGGGAGGAGAGGGATTTAGTGTAAGGCTACTTTCACACTTGGGTCAGAGTGATCCGGCAATCTGGATGTAAACTGAAAGCATTTGGAGACGGATCCAAATGCGGATATGTCTCACAATTGCATTGCAAGAACGGATACGCTTGTCATGTGGATAGACGGATCCGTCTTGTATATTTTTTTTCAGTTTTAACGGTCTGCGCATGTGCAGACCGGAAGGACGGATCCGTCCTTCAGGTTTTTCTTAATGCCAGATCTGGCACTAATACATTTCAATGTAAATCAATGCCGGATCTGGCATTTCGGCAACTGGTCCGGCATTTTGGACGGAGATAATACCCCAGCATGCTGCAGTATTATCTCCGTCCAAAACGCTGTTCAGTGATTGAACTGAAGACATCCTGCTGCATCCTGACCGGATTTCTCTCCATTCAGAATGCATTAGGATATAACTGATCAGTTCTTTTCCGGTATTGAGCCCCTTTGACGGAACTCAATGCCGGAAAAGAAAAACGCTAGTGTGAAAGTACCCTAAGCTGTTCTCAGGGTCTTACTGAACTTGAGGTAGTTTTCTGCCACTTGCTTTTTTAAAGTATAAGTATATGATAAAATTATAATATCTCCCACACTGGACAAGGAAAAATAAAAGGACAGATGGTATATCTGCCAAAATGCTGCCCCCCCCCCCCTCACCAATTGAGGTGAAGGAAAAGTGCGTTTAAGGAGAAAATCTCACTGTACTTCACCCTTTATTTTGTGGCATCCAAAGTGATTTTCACTTCCATTCCTCTCCCTCATCAGTTACCATTAGAGTTCCTGGAAACAGGATGTATACAATCAGACATAGAAATTACGTAGGATAAACGGTAAAAGATTAGCGACTTCCTGCTTTCTGCTATAAACATCACCATCATAGCTTACGTGGTGTCAGTTTTCAAACTGATGTGTTAGTGGAGTTGTCGGAGATAATTAAAAATCCAGGGTGTAAAAGGACCTTGAAGGGGTTGTCCAAGATAATGAAAAATCTCGGACAATGGTGTCAAATAAAAATGATTCTGTACTTATAAACCTTTTCTCTAGTACTGATGTATGTGCCTCTGGTTGAGTCCTCCTGCCGCTGCTTGCTTAATGACTGCACTGGCGATGCTCAGGTTTACGGCAAACAAAGGCAGGAGGATCAGCGGAGCAGAGAGTGGTTGCAGAGAAAGGGTTAAGTATAGCATGTTTTATAATTTTACACCATTCAGGGCTTGTACAGGATTTTTCATTCTCTCGGACAATCCCTTTAAGGTCCTTTTACACCAAAAATGCACCACCTTTTCTGAACCAGTTCCAGGGGCTTCAATAAAGTGTATACAGTATATGGACAGCTGTGTACAATTACATGCCCCGATTTTTACCTGTCAGTATAATGGGTCCCTTCGTCCTCACCTGGAACTCAAGAAAGGAAGAGATCATGCATGTGGTCCTCTGCTACTTCTCCACCACATCTATTACTTTTTGGAGTGCCACACAGGGGTAAGGAGACCCCCCCCCCCAATGACCACATAGTGTTCCATTAGTACTTACACAAACTACATGCCACTCTTTCACATGTGCGTATCCATCAGAGACTGGCAAGGGCCACATATGGGTCCTGGGATAAAAATAATCGCTTGTCGGCAGCACACCTCCTAAAGTTTACAGGAAAGTGTACGATTGTTCATCCCCATACACTTTGCATGCACAATGATCTCTTTCTTTTAAACAGGTGCTGGTCGACACTCGACATGCTGTATGGTTGCTTGGTGCTCATTACAGGAAATCTGCCAGTGTAAAAGAATCTGTGTACTGTACTGTACTGTAGAGATACAAAAGGTGAGTCCTTCCAACAACAGGGCTGAATCACTTAAAATGTGAGAGATTACACTGCCATCTAGTGGCCATGTGACAAAAAAAATAGAAACAGCCAAACTGGTTCTCAAAAGTTGTACATTTTCCTCACCGAAATCTGCAGCAAAAAAAGGCCTAACAAAACTGTCTATTGATTTAAATGGGGATCCAAAAGTGATCTGAAAAAGTGATCTTCTTTGCAGATAAAAAATATGGGCACGGCTATTCTTGCCACTGAGACCTGCTGTCAGGGATCTCAAGTCTCCCGGACGTTTAGGGAGTCTCCCGCTATTAGATAGCGGCTCCCTGACGCCCACATGAGAAACAATATATCCCGGAAAGCAGGGCTCGAGTCCACGCCTGTCCCTTTCAGGGCAAAAAGACCAGGAAGCAGTGAAGGCTTTGTAATCACTGCTTGCTGGTCCTCGGCTGTCGGCTCTGCAGCCTGCGCACAGGAGTGAGTCGCTCTGTGACCTCACGCTGTGCGCAGCCTTCACAGCACAGCCGACAGCAGCAGAAGAGGAGCGGCGTCCAGGAGCAGGATAGGGTAAGTGTTTTTTTTAATATATTTTATGGACTGGTGAGAGGCACTAACTGGGTACTGGTGAGAGGCACTGTGGGCTAATGGAGAGGCACTGGGGGCTAATGGAGAGGCACTGGGGACTAATGGAGAGACACTGGGGACTAATGGAGAGGCACTGGGGGCTAATGAGAGGCGCTGGGGGCTAATGGAGAGACACTGGGGGCTAATGAGAGGCGCTGGAGGCTAATGGAGAGGCATTGGGGGTAATGGAGAGGCACTGCAGGCTGATGGAGAGGCGCTGGTGGGTTGATGGAGAGGCGCTGGGGGCTGATGGAGAGACGCTGGGGGGCTGATGGAGAGGCCCTGGGGGCTGATGAGAGGCCCTGGGGGCTGATGAGAGGCCCTGGGGGGCTGATGAGAGCCACTGGGGGGCTGATGAGAGGCACTGGTGGGCTGATGGAGAGGCGCTGGGGGGCTGATGGAGAGGCGCTGGGGGGCTGATGGAGAGGGCCCTGGGGGCTGATGTGAGGCCCTGGGGGGCTGATGAGAGGCACTGGGGGCTGATGAGTGGCACTGGGGGGCTGATGAGAGGCACTGGGGGGCTGATGAATGTAATAAAAAGTTGGTAAAAAAAAAAAGAAAACCTCCCTGAAATGAGTTTTTGCAGGTTGGGATGTCTGTGCTGTTCACATTTATTGGCCACTATATTAGTCAGTGGTACAGGGACACAGGCCTGGTCATTACTAGAGGAAGTCCAGGCAGCATGCTGAAGGTAGGGCTGGCTTGGTGCTGTGGCCCAGCTTCTAAGCCCTCCTCCATATCTTAATTACAGACAACTGGAGAAGGAAAGAACATGGAAGCTATTGAGGGACACTAGAGGGGCAGCTTCTGGGGAGGTATTTTGTGCTGCACCGTGATATTGCTGACCCCACCTGTGTTGGCCCCATCTACTTGTGTTGGTCTTACCTGCGTGTGTTGGCCGAGCCTACCTGTGTTGCCCTGCCGGGTCAAGTTGGATCCACTTACAACATGGGGGCCATTTCTATGTTATTTTCCAGGGCCATTTTGTTCCTATTCCTATTGACTTTAATGTGTGTATTCATACATCCGTGGTTTTCAAAGGACTACAGGTCCATGGTGACACCATGTGAACATGCTCTATTTTTGCCCTTGATTACGGATCCCTCATGCACATTACAGTCTATAGGTCCATGAAAACCATGGATGCAACATTGATGCCATCCATGTTTCGTCTGTCTGGTTTTCCCAGATTGTTGCCAGGAGATGCTCTGCCAATTAATTTTGATCCTAGCGGTGTCCATCAAATACACATGACACACGGAGGGCAAAAAACGGACACGCGGACCAAACGCGGATGCTTCATGGATGAATTACTGACCATCCTGTCACGGATGTCAAGGACGTGTGAAAGAGAAGTCAAAGCCAGGAGTTGAACCTACAGAGGAAAAGTATCACTGAAAGACTTACACGTCTTCTGTGTTTTGGAACCAAAAAGTGGCCTAAGGACTCATTTGTACTTGAGTTTGAAAATACAGAATCACTATTTTTTTTAACAATTTGTTCCATTTTTTTTCCTGTATTTATATCCATTTTTGTTCTGTACTGTTTTCAGTTGTCTGCATTTCAACTGTAATTGTTCAGTCGTTTGCTAAAGGAGTCACGATTTTTCGCTGCTTTTGTTATGTTGCATAAAAGGATTGTCCCACAAATAATATTTTATGGTTTTCAAACCAGCACCTGGATCTGAATACTTTTGTAATTGTATGCAATTAAAAATGTATTATAGCGACTGAGTTATTTCATTTATCTGTTTAGCGCCACCTGCTGTTTTTTCTCTTTTCTTCATCCTGCTCACTGAGATGTAAGCACATGCTCAGTTCTATCCTTCAATTCCTAGCAGCTGCAGCACACAGGACACGTCCTCTGAGAAAGTATACGCCCCTGAGCTGCCAGCTTGAAAACCATCTAGTAGAACAACTAGAGCAATATATGGGGAGATCTCTGGATCCATGTGAGTTACAGGGCTGGTTCTAGCTTTGTTAGAAAAAGGTTGTCATGTGTGATTTTTATTTTTTACCTTAATCATGGGATAACTCCATGAATAATAATTAAAAAAAAACGGAACAAATACCGTAAGTGCATGAGAAACTACGGAAACCCCTTGACTTGTATGGGCCAAAACAGCACCCATACAGACCTGCTAGGCATGCTACGTATTGAAAAAACCTTGTGCATAAAAGAGAAAGACATGCATAAAACACTGAAATGTGAATAAAAGCATTGAAATGTATTATTGACATGTTCTAAATAAATAAATACAGATCTGTAATGCACAAGTATGAATGAGCCCTAACCTAATAGTCCAGACAATAAATACAACCTCTCTATCGGTCACCAGCAAGATACCAGCTGCACTAGACCAATGATTTCTTTACACAGTGACACGCGGTATTCCACATATCCTGGGGCTATTTGGCTTCCATATTTAAATGCTTATTACGAATGAGCGAATCGACTTCGGATGAAACATCCAAAGTCGATTCGCATAAAACTTGGTTCTCATACTGTACGGAGCAGGAGCTCCATACAGTATTAGAATGTATTGGCTCCGATGAGCCGAAGTTATTGCTTTGCTAAGTCTCGCGAGACTACATACATTAACTCCATAAATTCATTTGTACGGTAAAAAAAAATTTATGAAGTTATTACCCGAAGTCTCGCGAGACTTAGCAAAGTAATAACTTTGGCTCATCGGAGCCAATACAATACAACTAAACAGTATTAGAACAAAGTTTTATGCGAATCAACTTTGGATGTTTCATCCGAAGTCGATTCGCTCATCACTAATGCTAATCATAACACCGCTATACACCCTAAGACCAACGTACGGCCACACGGTCAGGTTTCCCGATGCAGTTTTGGAAGCCAAAATCAAGAGTGGATTATACAAAAAAAGGGAAAGTACAAAGGACAGATGCAACTTCTCTTTTTTTTCTTTACTCCTGGTTTTGACTCACAAAAGTGCATCAAGAAGCCTGACAGTGTTGCCGTCCCCTAATGGTCGAGTCCAAGGATGTTGGAGGAGCTATGCCAAATAACAGGTTCTCAACAAAAGAATAAGACGTAAACCACTTTGAAAAATAAAGGGGTACATTTTTAAGACCAGCAATTTAGACACCGGATTAATAAAGCCCCTGCTCTGGAGGTGGATCTGTCGGAGCTATGAAGAGCCTCTCCAAATCTTCGGCAGATCCTCTGCCTCTTCTAAATGTAGGCCAGCTTTCTAGCTGTCTTTCATTTAGACCCTTCCTTTGGCAAAGCACCTTTGTGTTGCAATCTGCGCCAAAAATACACCTAATTTAGGTGTATTTTTGTTTAATAAATGACCCCCTAAGTGGAGACTCATCTTTAAGCAGTGCACAGCTCCACTGCAGATGTGTCCAAGGTGGAAGTGGAAGAATCGTCCATTATACCAAGTGAGGATGCCGCTTATCTGAAAAAGGAGAACTAGAATTTGAATTGGTTTTAATAAAGTTTCCCCAATAATAAATGCTATTCAATAATCACTGGGGACAAGACATTCCTCTACCAGAAGATAATCTGCTTTTTATCCAAATACTTCAAGTAGCATACAGGAGACTACATATCCACGCACATCATATATCCTCTACATCAAAGACACTTGTCACAAGCACGTGCCTGCAGTCGATTATGCCGTACTATCTTCTGTAAACTAAGCTGTAGCCAGGCTTTCATTGCCCATGGTAAAGATTCAGTTCACTGCCCTGTCCCGACTCTGGTCGAGGCAAAGTATGGTATAGATTTCATTCTAGGTGAACAGACTGACAGAAGATGTGCCTAACTTATGATGAGGCGGGGGCCTTCTCATAAATTAAGTGCATCCTCCTTCAGAGTAGGTAGATATTAAGACTGGCATCGAAAATGGCAGCCTTGGTAAATGACCCCCACTGTCTTTATTTCTGCCTAAAGCGGTTTTCCAAGTGTTTAATACTGAAGATGGGTAGACAGTATCTGAATGGTGCGGGTCCGACACCCGGGACCCAAGCCAATCAGCTGTTTGAAGAGGCTGTGGAGCTCTGGTGAGCATTGAGGCCTCTTCCTAGGTCAGTGACGTCACGGTAATTGGTGACATGGCTTAGACTCAGCTCAGTCCCATTCAAGTGAATGGGCCTGAGCTTCAAAACCAAGCACAGCCGCTATCCAATGGATGGCGCTGTGCTTAGTAAGCCGTGAGGACGCTGTGACGCTCACTGGAGTTGTGCATAGGCCATGTGACCGATGACTGTGACATCACCGGCCTAGGAAGAGGCCGCTTCGCCCAGTGGAGTGCTGCGGCCTTTTCAAACAGCCAATCGGCAGGGGTCCTAGAGGTGGGCCCCCACCAGATACTGGGACCCCTATTGATCATGAAACATAGGATCCTTGAGTCCTGCGTTAACTGATTGGGGTTGTTATTGACCACTGCTTTGATCACATCTATTGGACTAATTGAGACAGATGAGTGCTGCACTCAGCAGTCCCACAGAGGCGAATGGTGGTCACATATGCACATCATTGCTCTATCCACACAGGGCACTCCTGTTCTTGTGATCAGTAGGCATCCTAGAGGTCACACCCCCCGCAATCATATATTTATTACCTAGTAACCCTTTAAAGTAGTTCTCTCACTAAAAACAGCTACTCTTAAAATGCATCTTCAGCAAATAGTTCATGTTGGCCCTTATAACAGGCATTCAGATAAACGGCTGCCCATGTAACACAAGGAGGGCTCAAGTCCTCCAGAACAAGAGCCACATACAGAGCGGTTCTATGTTACGCTTCTTAGAGGGGAAGTCATAGGATGTCCCTTAATAGGACATATCGACAGGGTCTGTCTTCATTAAACAACCCCTTTATGAGACTACATACACCTCGGTAGATAAATCTAGTTGGGAGGGAGAAGAAATGCTTTATCTTCCCACTCGAGATCAGAAGCATGGACTCGGTGGTTACAGTGACAGGTGTCTTGAGACTCGGTGGTTACAGTGACAGGTGTCTTGAGACTTCAGGAGCAGAAGATTCAGTTCTGATAGTGTTCCACAAAGAGATGAATGATGGCACAACAGATGAAAGTCTCTGTGACACTGGCAGAGTGACACCCATCAGTCACTACACCTACAGACCGCAAAAAAAGGAGTATAAAGTAACCATTGAATAGCCATGCCGATCCGATCAGCAAACAGATCTCTGACTAATCCTTCCTCATACGACCAAGGTGGATGAAAGGCTACAAATGGAGTCACAAGTCACACGTTTCATGACAGGCATCGGTGTCTTAGTGAGATGGCTGCGTCTATCGTGGAGTGAAATCATAACTTTTTCTCGCTATTTTTCATTTAATGGTATGACTATAAAATCTAGATCGACACAATATTAACCCTCACCTGACGAGGCGATTTTCAGTTTTTGCTTTTCGCTCCAAGTCTTCCGAGATTTTTCTGTTCAGGCAACTGTATGAGGGCTTGTTTTTGCGGGACAATTTGTACTTTCTAATGTCACCATTTAATATTGCATAGGATGTAGTGGGAAAAAAATTCCAAATGAGGTAGAATTGGGAAAAAATAGTAATTCTGGCAGATTTTTTTTTACGGTGTTCACTATGCAATAAAACTAAGTGACTTGTGCTCTTCATTCTCCAGGTCAGTAAGAATAGCACATATGTATAGTTTTTCTTGCGTTTTGATACTGAAATATATAATGTTTTTTTTTTGTTGCCATTTTCTGACTGCTATAACTTTTTTGTAATTATGTGTACGAAGCTGTGTGAGGGCTAATTGTTTGAGAGACGACCTGTACTTTTCATTGATGACATTCTGGGGTGTGTACAACTTTTTGATCACTTTTTATTAAATTTTTGTGGGAGCAAAAGCAGAAATTGCCATATTTTTAGCTTTATAAGACACACTTTGTTCCCCCAAAAGTGGGGAGAAAATGGCCCTGCGTCTTAGTAAGCGAATACGCCATTATGGAAGCGCTCACTAGTATAAATTAAGACTAAAGTGCCGCAAGCGCTTGTGGTACTCACCCTCTCCGATCTTCCTTCCTGGGGGCGGCGCTTCACTGTCCTGACCGCGTACAGCTTCAAGAAGTAGTGCGCGCACTATGACCCGACGCTGCACCCAGCCAGGTGACAGAGCAGTGCAGGCCAGGAAGACAGGGGAGCGCGACTTCTGCCGGAGGTGGACAGGTAAGAGGAAGTTTTTATTTTAATCTGAACTAAGGACTGATGGGGGTCTAACATTAAAAGCTGATTTGAGGTCTGATGGGGGTCTGACAATGTGGACTGATCTGAGGTCTGATGTGATGTCCTGATATTTATGGGGGTCTGATGAAAAATATTGTTTTCCTATTTTCCTCCTCTTAAACCTGGGGTGTGTCTTATGATCGGGTGAATGTTATAAAGCGAAAAAGCAAGTGACAGGGACTCCATAGAAACTACTATGCAGCAGCCTCCTGTCATTCTGAATGACAGGCGCTGCCACATATACGCTCCAGCTCCTCCGGTCGATACAGAAGGCACCTGGTTGCTATGGCGCCATCTTTAAAGACCCGACATGTGATGTACTATTACGTCACATGTCGGGACGGAGTTAAAAAAATTATATGAGTTTAAGGGTAGAGATGGCCCGAACTATTCGCCGGAGAACAGTTCCCGGCGAACATAGCTTGTTCGCGTTCGCCTCTACCGGGCGAACATATGCGATGTTCGGTCCGCCCCCTATACATCATCATTGAGCAAACTTTGACCCTGTACCTCACAGTCAGCAGACACATTCCAGCCAATCAGCAGCATACCCTCCCTCCCAGACCCTCCCACCTCCTGCACAGCATCCATTTTAGATTCATTCTGAAGCTGCAGTCTTAGTGAGAGGAAGGAGAGTGTAGTTGCTGCTGATTTAATTGGGAAATTGATAGCTAGGCTAGTGAATTCAGTGTCCACTCCAGTCCTGAAAGACTCATCTGATCTCTGCTGTAAGGACAGCGTCCTGACAGCACCCCAAAAGCCCTTTTTAGGGCTGCAACATTAGTCTGCTTTTTTTCCTTTATATACATATTGCAGTTGCCTGGCCCGCCTGTGTGTGAGGAGCTGCAGGCCCACAGACTGTAGTGTGCCCACTGCCAGTGCCCACCCCTGTCATTCCGTGTGGTACAGGACTTTGCATCAAAAAAAGGCATTTAATTTTTACACTTTAATCTAAGGTTAGTTGCCTGTCAGTGTGTGTCAGGCTGACTTCCACTGACTGTAGTGTGCCCACTGCCAGTGCCTACCACTCATACCGGCTGGCAGAGGACTTTGCATCAAAAAAGGCATTTCATTTTACACTTTAGTGTAATTTCAGCTGCTTGCCTGCTGCTAGTGTGTGTCAGGCCGACTTCCACTGACTGTAGTGTGCCCACTGCCAGTGCCCACCCCTGTCATCCCGTGTGGCACAGGACTTTGCATCAAAAAAGTCATTTAATTTTTACACTTTAATCTAAGTTTAGTTGCCTGCCAGTGTGTGTCAGGCTGACTTCCAGTGACTGTAGTGTGCCCACTGCCAGTGCCCACCCCTGTCATCCCATGTGGCACAGGACTTTGCATCAAAAAAGGCATTTAATTTTTACACTTTAATCTAAGTTTAGTTGCCTGCCAGTGTGTGTCAGGCTGACTTCCAGTGACTGTAGTGTGCCCACTGCCAGTGCCCACCCCTGTCATCCCATGTGGCACAGGACTTTGCATCAAAAAAGGCATTTAATTTTTACACTTTAATCTAAGGTTAGTTGCCTGCCAGTGTGTGTCAGGCTGACTTCCAGTGACTGTAGTGTGCCCACTGCCAGTGCCTACCACTCATACCGGCTGGCACAGGACTTTGCATAAAAAAGGCATTTAATTTTTACACATTGGTCTAATTTCAGTTGCTTGCCTGCTGCCAGTGTGTGTCAGGCCCACTTCCACAGACTGTAGTGTGCCCACTGCCAGTGCCAACCACTGATACCGGGTGGCACAGTAGCTTGCCGATAAATAAGGCACTTCATTTTTACACATTAGTCTAATTTCAGTTGCTTGCCTCCTGCCAGTGTGTGTCAGGCCCACCTCCACAGACTGTAGTGTGCCCACTGCAAGTGCCAACCACTGATACCGGGTGGCACAGTAGCTTGCCGATAAATAAGGCATTTCATTTTTACACATTAGTCTAATTTCAGTTGCTTGCCTCCTGCCAGTGTGTGTCAGGCCCACTTCCACAGACTGTAGTGTGCCCACTGCCAGTGCCAACCACTGATACCGGGTGGCACAGTAGCTTGACGATAAATAAGGCATTTCATTTTTACACATTAGTCTAATTTCAGTTGCTTGCCTGCTGCCAGTGTGTGTCAGGCCCACTTCCACAGACTGTAGTGTGCCCACTGCCAGTGCCCACCACTGATACAGGGTGGCACAGTACCACTTATCGAAAAAAATGACAGGCAGAGGCAGGCCACCCCGCAGGGGCCGTCGTGGTCGTGGTGCTGTGATTTCCACTGTCCCTGGAATAATGCCTAGTGTTCAGAGGCCATGTACCCTGAACCCGAAAAATTCTGAGGACGTAGTTGACTGGCTTAGACAGGACACCCAATCTTCAACAGCTTCCGCTAAGAACCTTGGCGCACCATCTTCCTCCAGCTCAGCTTTGGTCACCTGCTCTCAAGTTACCACGCACCCGCCCGCCGCTGATAGGAATAGTACTAGTTAAGACACCACTCATATAGGGTGTCACAGCACATTGCTCTGTGCACGCGCAGTGCCCCAATTTGGGAGTATGAGGACCGACCAAGCTGCTTTTTCCATCTCCCGGTTCCTGAAATCAATTCAGTTTGGTGTATGAGAGTTTGGTCTGTCACTGTGAAGGCAGTCGAAGGTACCCGGCCTAAATTTTTTTCACAAAAGGCAATCCCTGATATGGGATGTAACAGGGATTAAACTGATGAGAATAGTACTACAGAAAATACCACTCATATCGAGTGTGACAGTAAATTGCACGGCGCAGACGCAGTCACCGTGGATTAAAACAGAGTGGAGGGAGCCAGCGTTTTTTAACCATCTCCCCGTTCGAAAAATCTATTCAATAAATGGCCCCCAGATTGGGGACGTTAGAGGGATTAAACTGATGAGAATAGTACTACAGAAAATACCACTCATATCGGGTGTGACAGTAAATTGCATGGCGCAGAAGCAGTGACCGTGGATTAAAACAGAGTGGAGGGAGCCAGCGTTTTTTTAACCATCTCCCCGTTCGAAAAATCAATTCAATTGACCTTTCGGGGACCCTTGGTGTTGTACGTGGCTGGGTGGAGGAAGAAACCTTCAATGACATCACCGGGACGTGGCTAGCTTGGTATCCAACCTTGTGCAAATGGGGAGTTTGCAGTTGTGCAAATGGACTGTTTGCGGTGCATTAAAAGGGGAGTTTGGTCTGTCAATGTCTGAGAATCGGGCGTAACCCTTACACTACCTGATCGATACAACATCATACCTGATCGTATACACACACTGGATGTTTTAAAGCCTGTTATTCCAAACAATTTAGGAATGTTACGTGATTTATGCCCTTTATGGATTAAAACCCGACTCTGCGTCCACTACGTAATTTTCCATGGGAGTTTTGCCATGGATCCCCCTCCGGCATGCCACAGTCCAGGTGTTGGTCCCCTTGAAACAACTTTTCCATCACTATTGTGGCCAGAAAGAGTCCCTTTGGTTTTTAAAATTCGCCTGTCTATTGAAGTCTATGGCGGTTCACCCGGTTCGCCTGTTCGCGAACATTTGCGGAAGTTCGCGTTCGCTGTTCGCGAACTGAAAATTTTATGTTCGCGACATCACTATTTAAGGGCTCATGCACATGACCATTCATTTCAATGGGGCCACAAGGTGTGCCGTCTGCATCTGCATGTCCATTTGCGGCGCCGCAAATAAGATAGAACATGTCCTATTCTTGTCTGTTCTGCAGGAATTAAAAAAAATATATCGGCATGAACTCGGATGGTATCCATATCTTGCGGATCCGCAATTTGTGAACTGCAAAAAGGATACGGTTGTGTGCATGAGCCCTTATCATTAGGTTTCCTACCTTTGTTTTCTGTGGTTGAAGACCCTTGTTTGTTCAAAGCGGCTCCCATCAGAAGTGAAAAGAAGTCTGTTTAAGAGTAACTAAACTTTTGTAAAAAAATTTAATATGATGTCCCTAATAAAACTTTTTCTAATATAAGTTATTAATCAATTTTGTATTTTTCTGAGTGTTTTTCCTCCCTAGGGCACGCCATTCACTGTGCACTCAAAACTCGGTTATCCATACACCGCTGACAGCTCAGCCGTGTACGGAGTACAGAGTGTGGAATTTATCAATGGGGTCGCAGCAGCAGTGAGTATGGGCAGGAGCGCATATTGCTGCTCCTGCCTGTGCCCCCCCCCCCCCCATGTACTATGCCAGGATAAGCTGAGCAGAGAGGCTCCTGCCTGCTCAGCTAAGCTAAGAGAACTGCATGTCACCTCTTAGCTTGGCAGAGCTGTCAGCTGTGTACAGAGAACTGAGTTTTAAGCTCACAGTAAAGGGTGGGCTTTGGGTAGGGAAAAGACTAAGGCCTCATTCAAACGACCGTATGGCTTTTTCAGTATAAAAAATATGGATGACGTCCGCGTGCATTCCGTTTTTTGCGGAATGGAACAGCTGGCCCCTGATAGAACAGTCCCATCCTTGTCCGTTATGCGGACAATAATAGGACCTGTTCTATCTTTGAACAGAATGGAAACGGAAGGCATACGTAGTACCTTCCATTTTTTTTGTGGACCTATTGAAATGAATGGTTCCATATACGAAATGAAAAAAACGGAACGTAAACAGAAAAAAAAAAACTTTGTGTGCATGAGGCCTAAGAAAAATACAAAATTAATTAATAAAGTTATATTAGGGCATTAGGGCCATCATATTAAAATTTGTTACAAAGGTTTAGTTACTCTTTAAAAACAAATAAACAGTCAGTTTTTCATGGCCCTTTAGCATCAGTGTGCGCATCCATTTTCTGTCCAGCTATCCATTTTTAATGGCCGTTAAAAACTGATTAATTGGCTTTTTTTTTTATAACCCTACCTCCTGCAGTGCCCTCGGTATATTTTATGACCCCCATTGTAAATAATGCCCCGATATTACCCCAAGTATCTATAAATGCCCCCACTGTAGTGCCCTATTTATAAAAAAAAAATTGCCCCACCGGCCCCATATTTATTTTACACAACTATATAGCGCTGACATATTCCGCAGCGCTTTACAGACATTAGCATCAAGCTTTCCCCAATGGGGCTCACGATCTAAGTTCCCTATCAGTATGTCTTTGGAGTGTGGGAGGAAACAGGAGAACCTGGGGGAAACCGACACAAACACGGGAGAACATACAAACTCCATGGAGGCTTCTACTGAAACCTTTGCCACAGATATGACCCTAGCCCTAGCTTTATAAATCTCCCTGTAACTGATTCCACAGCATCAATAACTGTGGTGTGAAGATACCTGCATGTCTATTAGGGTTCATGCCCACAACTGTTGCCTGCGGTCTGCAAAACACCTGTACCGTCCGTGTGCATTCAGTATTTTGCGGAACGGAACAGCTGGCCCCTAATAGAACAATCCTATCCTTGTCTGTAATGCGGACAATAATAGGACATGTTTTATTTTTTTGCAGACCAGCCATGGATTGCACAAGGAGTAATTTCAGTTTTTTTGCAGCCCCATTGGAGTGAATGGTTCCACATACAGGCCGCAAAAAGAAAACGGAACAGATACGGAAAAAATATATGAAAAGAAGGAATAAAGTTCATAAAGTTTATTAAATAAAAAATTGAACATTTTTCCGATAAAAAGTGGTTTACTTTTGTAAAAGTGGAAAAGAAAAGTCCTTACATCTAAGGCATCGCACAGTGTCCGCCACAACCCCTTTTAATAAAGAGAACATGTTATTTACAGCGCCCCATAAACAATGTAAAGGATGATGAAAATGAAAAATGCAAAAGATAATGTAATTGTTCCTATTAACCCCCCCCCCAAAAAAAAAAATATAATCAGTAAGTCCCATCTACCCTAAAATGGTACTAATGAAACCACATCTTGTGCAACAAAAAACAAGCTGCAAGTGACTACATCGGCGGGAAAATGAATAAGTTCTGACTCTGCAATAACATAAAAACAGTTTTTGAATGAGATGTGCTGCTACTGTGCAAATATAGTAAAAAAAAAAAATAATAATAATAAAACTACACATTTGTTATTAACATCATTGTACTGACCCATACAATAAGAGTAACGCAGCAGATATGCTGCACAGAGAATGTTGTAAATTTAAAGTACAAAAACCCCGTAGTGGAATAGATTTTTTTTTTTTACCACACACCAAAAAAATATTTTGATTTAAAGGGTTAAATGAATTTGCGCCAATGATCTCACACTGCTAACATACAGGTGATGCCCCACATCGTATGCAGTTGAGTTCAGCCTGGCCCAAACAGGTTCTGGGCATGAGAACTGGCATTAAAGTGGACAAACTGATACTTTTCACTGATTTCAATAAGTATCTAGTGTTTTTAAATGAATTTGGGCCACTGATTTCACACTGCCAGCCCACAGAGGGTGATGCCCTACATCTTTTTACATTTGAGTCCTAGCCCGAACAGGTTCTTGGCACAAAAACTGGTATCAAAGTGGACAAACAGACACATTTCACTGATTTGAATAAGTAACTGGTGCATTTAAGGGGTTACATTCATTCAGGCCACTGATCCCACACTGCCAACATACAGAGGGTGATGCCCTACATCATATGCAGTTGAGATCAGCCACAAGAACTGGCATCAATGTTGTCAGATGGACACTTTCCACCGATTTGAATAAGGGTCTATTCAGACGTCTGTGTTTTGCGGTCCGTAAAAACGAGATTTTTGTGGACTCACCTGTAAAATCTCTTTCTCGCTTAGTTCATTGGGGGACACAGGACCGTGGGTATAGCTGCTGCTGCCACTAGGAGGGGACACTAGGCTGAAAAGTGTTAGCTCCTCCTCTGCCGGCTATACCCCTTTAGCCTGGAGAGAGCATGTCAGTTTTTGCACAAGCAGTAGGAGAAAAAACATACATGAAGCAAACCATAACACAACTAGTGCCAGTAGGACCAAACCAGAACTGAGGACCCTACAGGCAAAGCAACCGCCAGCACTTGCTGCAAAAATAGAAAATCATGGGTGGGAGTTGTGTCCCCCCAATGAACTAAACGAGAAAGAGATTTTACAGGTGAGTTTACAAAAATCTCGTTTTGTCACTCATATCATTGGGGGACACAGGACCATGGGACATTCAAAAGCAGTTCATGGGGAGGAAAGAACCACATGCCCATGGAAAACCTCCTTACGGGAGCTTAAGATACTGCTGGCTGCAAGACCTTGCAGCCCAGAGCAGTGTCCGCCGATGCAAGAGAATGCACCTGGTAAAACTTGGTGAACATGTGCAAGGAGGACCAAGTTGCTGCTGTACACAACTGTGAAGCTGATACATGGTGGAGACGAGCCCAAAAAGCGCCAACCGCCCTGGTCAAGTGGGCCGTAATTCCGAGGGGCGGTGCCTTGCCCCGGGAGTGGCATGCCTCAGTAACTGCCAAACGAATCCACCTGGCATTCGTCACCTTGGAGGCTGCCAAGCCCTTCCGAGGACCTTCAGGAATAACGAACAAAGAGTCTGTATGGTGGAACGAGCTAGAAACGGACCACATCAAGCTGATGGAGAGTTCGTTCCCTAGGATGTGAGGGAGAGGGGCAAAACGAAGGAAGAATGATGTCTTCGTTGACATGGAAGGCAGAGACTACCTTTGGCTGAAACGAAGGTACCAGTCGGAGCACTGCCTTATCTTTGTCTACAAGAAAGCGCTGCTAATTCTGAAACGCGCTTGATGGATGTGATAGCCACTAGGAAGGAAACTTTCAAGGAAAAAACACGGAGAGAAACTGCGTGTAGAGCCTCGAATGGAGCAGATTGGAGTGAACCCAAGACAAGGTTCAAGTCCCAAGAGGGGAGAGGGGGGCGATAAGGAGGGACAGTGAGAGCCACTCCTTGCAGAAAGGTCTTAACCGGGGCCTCCCTCACTAGAGAACGCTAGAAATTTTTTTTACACCTGTCCCTTCAAGGAACCAAGAGCAAGACCCAAATCCAGACCCGATTTCAGAAAGGAAAGGATGGTGGGAAGAAAGAAGCGTAGCGGAGGGAGGTTATGTTCCTTACAGAAATGAAGGAAAGACCTCCAAGTCCTGTAATAAATTTTGGACGCAGGTTTCCTGGCCTTAATCATGGTGTGGATGACCTTGTCAGGGAAACCTTGCTGCTTCAGAATTGCGGTTTGAACTGCCACGCCATCAATCGTAGCGACTCTAAATGCTGGTGGAAGACAGGTCCCTAGAGAGAAGATTGATCCTGAGCGGCAGGGGCCACGGAGTGACTCCTAGAAGAAGTATGATATCGGTGTACCACGTGCGATGGGGCCAGTCCCGGGCGATGAGGAATCGTCTGGATGCCCTCCATCCTGATTCTTTGTAGGACTCGGGGTAGGAGAGGAAGGGGCGGGAACACATACAATGGAGAGAACCCGTCCCATGGCGCTACCATACCGTCTACAGCGCATGCCCTGGGATCTCTTGTTCGAGAAAGGAAGGCGGGGAGTTTGTGGTTGAGCCTGGACGCCATCAAGTCTACGTCCGGTTGACCCCAGTGTAGACAGAGCACTTCGAAAAACTCCAGGTGCAGAGACTACTCTCCCAGGTCCACGGTTGTCCGACTGAGGAAATCCGCTGTCCAATTCTCCACTCCCGGGATATAGACTGCCAAAAGAGCTGGCACATGCGTCTCCGCCCACTGCAGGATTTTTGCCGATTCCTACATCACCGCTTGACTGCTGGTTCTCCCTTGGTGATTGATATAAGCCACTGCCATGGCGTTGTCTGACTGGATCTTGATTGGTCAGCCCTTCAGGAGAGGGGTCCAATACAGAAGGGATAGGCGAATGGTCTGGAGCTCTAGGATGTTGATGGGCAGTTTGGACTCTGACAGACCATACGCCTTGGACTGTCTGGGGCGGGAAGACTCCACCCCAACCCTGAAGACTGGCATCGGTGGGGATGACTGTCCATGACACCAGAAGAAAACATTTCCCCGACTCTAAGGTTAGGGCCGAGACCCACCACCTGAGTGCCAAGCGCACTCCTGGGGACAGGACGACGTGACGGTCCAAGGATTCCGATGACTTGTCCCAAGACAACAAAATTGCGCGAACGGAACCGCCTAGAAGGAGGCGACCATCGCACCCAAGACCTGCATGCAACGGCAAATTGATGGGTACCTGCGCCGGGGGAGAAAACTGACCGACCGCCGGAGGGCTAGTTGCTTGTCCAGAGGGAGGCAAACTCGTGTCGAGGATCATGCCCAGAAAAGTGATCCGTCTGGAGGGACGTAGGGACGACTTCTGGAAGTTCACTAGCCAGCCAAATTGTGCCAGGGTATCCAGAGTGATACGCAGACTGTCCTTGTTCTGACCGAAGGTGGCTGCTTTGACCAGAATATCATCCAGATATGGAACCAGGGTAATGCCCCTGGTACAAAGAAGGGCCAGGACGAGAGTGAACACTTTCATGAAGACTCGCGGTGCCATAGCCAAGCCAAAGAGAAGGGCAACGAACTGGTAGTGATGGGGGCCCTACTACGAACTGAAGGAAAAGCTGATGCATTGGGGCAATGTGGACATGTAAGTATGTGTCCTGAATGTCCATGGAAGAGAGGAACTCGCCTCGGTCCAGTGAAACAATTAGCGAAGGGACTCCATTCTGAAGTGCTGAATCCAGAGGAACCGGTTCAACAAATTGAGGTCCAGAACCGGGTGGACAGATCCTTCTTTCTTGGGGACCACCAACAGGTTTGAATAAAAACCTGTGAACTGTGATTGTATGTATTATTTTGTGGCATAATAATAAAAAGAAATTATAAACAAAAACCTGTGAACTGTTCCACCAGGGGAATCAAGGAGATCACTACTCGAGCAAAGAGAGACTGAATGGCCTGAAAAAAGGAGACGGCTCGACCAGAATCTCTGGGGGGTTGGGACAAAGAACCGTTACGGAGGAGGGGAGGCAAACTTGATCTTCTAACCCGAGGTAACAATTTCGAGCGCCCATGCCTCTGAGATGTTTCCTGTAAAAAGAGGAGGCCAAGAGGGTGGGGGGGGGGGGCGCCTTCATGCAGAGGACTGCTTGCTGGTCGAGGAACAGGCGGGCTGTGCTCGCGGATGCCAGGCTGGTTGAGGCCTAAATGGTTTCTTCCGCTGGTCTTGTGTGGCTGATCTGGGAGGTGCTCCTGCTGCCGGATGTGTACCAGAGAGGCGGAGAAAAGAATGGGCCTGTGCATTTGAAGACCTAATGCAAAAGGTGTGCTTGGATCTGCCCAGAGGGAGGTGGGTACTTTTGCCGCTCGTAGCCTCAGAGATAATTTTCGTCCAGCCGGGCCCTGTGAGATTTGTACGGCCAAGGACTGGAGCTCATTCTGAGACGGCCTTGGCCACCCAGGCGGATGCAAAAATGGGATGAAGTGGGACATCACCCTCTGTATGTTGGCAATGTGAGATCAGTGGCTCAAATTCACTTAAAGGAGTTATCCAAGCCCTATCCCGTCGCGTGGATCAAAACATCCGGTTGGCTGATCCACCCCCCCGAGTGTTTTGATCAACACGAAGGGCGGATGCAGTGGCGGCCATCATAAGCGACGTGGGTTCCTGGGAGCGGGGTAAGTATGATCAGTATGAGGGACCTGGGCATTGGGGGGTCATTATAGGGGTTGGTTGACCCCTTTAAAAACACCACTTATTTAAATTTAGCAAAAAATATCTACCTGCCCACTTTGATGCCACAACTTGGGCCAAGAACTTGCTCAGGCCAGGCTGATCTTAACTGTATATGATGCGAGGCTGTTAGCAGTGTGAGATCAGTGGTCTGAATTAATTTAACCCTTTAAAAACACCAGTTACTTAATCAAATCAGTAAGGCCAAGTTCACACTTCAGTTATTTCGATGTGTAGCCTACTCAGAGATAAAGTATAATTAAAAGATCTGCTCTTTTTCTGTGCTGCTGACCTGAACCTGGTTTTGGCTCACAATAACTGATGGAAATAACTGATCAAAAAACTGAAGTTGAACTCTGCCCTAAAAGTGCCTATCTATCCACTCTGCTGCCAGCTCTTGTGCCAAAAACCTGCTTAGGCCAGTCTGTACTCTACTGATTATGATGTGAGACATTTACCTCTATATGTTTGCAGTGTGAGAACACTGTCCCGAATTCATTTAACCCCTTAAAAAAAACATTACTTATTCAAATCATATGTACAGTGCCATGGAATGAATAGCACTTTAATAATAAATCACTAAAACGTGTCCAATTTGCCCACTTAATGCCAGTTCTTGTATCCAGAACCTGTTCGGGCCGGGCTAAACTCAATTGGATATGATGCAGGACTTTACAATCTGTATGTTTGCTGTTTGATATCCGTATCCTGAACTGATTTAACCCTTTAACCTCTTGGGGACACATGACGTACCGATCACTGCTGCCCCCCCCCGTATTGGCATCGCTGCAAACCGCAGGTAAATTCAGACCTGCGGTTTGCAGCTCTTTCTGCTAACTGCTTGAATTAGCATTTTTTAACCCCTCCCTGCAGCCCGCAATCATATTGTGCCGGCAGGCGGTGCAGGGGGGAGGTTGCTGGGGGGTTAACAGGAAGGGAGCTGTATGGAAAGGGGTTAACATCGGGGGCTGCTGTGCCCTTGCAGCTCCCGATTATTGAAGGGATCACAGAGGGAGGGGGCCCCCCTCCCCCCCCCCCCATCACCCGCTGCTCTGTTCTGGCAGCGGGTGATGGTCACAATGGCAACAGGACGCCTTCAGAGGCGTCCTGCTTGCCATGGTAAGTCTGATCTGGCTTATGATAAAGGCAGAGGTCTGATCATACTTTGTAAAGTAAAAAATACAGTACAGTACACTATATAGTGTACTGTACTGTATTATACAGACATCAGACCCTCTGGATCTTCAAGAACCAAGTGGGTCTGGGTCAAAAAAAAGTAAAAATAAAAAAACACATTTATCACTGAATAAAAATTTAATAAACTACACATATTATGTATCGCCGCGTCCGTAAAAACCTGCTCTATAAAAATATCACATGAACTAACCCCTTAGATGAACACCATAAAATAAAAAGGTTAAAAAAGCCATTTTTTGTCACCTTACATCACAAAACGTGTAATACTAAGCGATCAAAAAGGCGTATGCCTCCCAAAATAGTACCAATCAAACCGCTTTCTCATCCCGCAAAAAATAAGCCCCCCTACACAATTGCCCAAAAAAAATGGCTCTCAGACTATGGAGACACTAAAACATGATTTTTTTTTCTAAAATGCTGTTATTGTGTTAAAACTAAAATAAATAAAAAAATTATACATATTAGGTATTGCCACGTCCGTAAAAACCTGCTCTATAAAAATTTCACATGATCTAACCCCTCAGATAAAAACAGTGTAAAAAAAAAATTTTTGTCACCTCAAATCACAAAAAGTGTAATAGCAAGCGATCAAAAAGTTATATGCCTCCCAAAATAGTGCTAATCAAACTGTCATCTCATCCCGCAAAAAATTATACCCTACATAGGACAATCGCCCAAAAAAAATATGGCTCTCAGACTATGGAGACATTAAAACATGATTTTTTTTGGTTTCAAAAACTATATTATTGTGTAAAACTTAAATAAATAACTAAAAAGTATACATATTATGCATTGCTGCGTCCGTAACAACCTGCTCTGTAAAAATAACACATGACCTAACCCCTCAGATGAACACAGCAAAAAAATTATATAAATACGGTGTCAAAAGCCATTTTTGTCACCTTACATCACAAAAAGTGTAATAGCAAGCGACTAAAATGTCATATGCACCCCAAGTTAGTTCCACAGACATCTCATCCCGCAAAAAGTGAGCCCCTACATAAGACAGTTGCCCAAAAATAAAATATGGCTTTCAGAATGTGGAGACAAAAAAATCATTTTTTTCTAAAATGTTTTATTATGTAAAACTGAAACAAAAAAACCCAAAAAGTAGTCATATTTAGTATTTTCGCGTCCGTAACTACCTGCTCTACAGAAATAGAACACGATCTAACCTGTCAGATCATCACTGTAAATAACAAAAAATAAAAACGGTGCGAAAACAGCTTTTTTTTGCAAATTTTCCATTTTAATCCATTTTTCCAGTAACAAAGCAAGGGTTAACAGCCAAACAAAACTCAATATTTATTGCCCTGATTCTGTAGTTTGCAGGAACGCCCCATATGTGGTTGGAAACTGCTGTATGGCCAAACGGCAGGCCACAGAAGGAAGGGAACGCCATATGGTTTTTGGAAGGCAGATTTTGCTGGACTGGATTTTTGACACCATGTCCCATTTGAAGCCCCCCTGACGCACGCCTACAGTAGAAACTCTAAAAAAGTGACTCCATCTATGAAACTACACCCTTCAAGGTATTCAAAACTGACTTTACAAACTTTGTTAACCCTTTAGGTGTTCCACAACAGTTATTGGCAAATGAAGATGAAATTTCAGAATTTCAATTTTTTTGTTACCTTGCCTCAAAAAAAGTGTAATATAAGGCAACCAAAAATCATATTTACCCTAAAAATAGTACCAACAAAACTGCCACCTTATCCCGTAGTTTCCAAAATGGGATCGCTTTTTTGGAGTTTCTACTCTAGGGGTGCATCAGGGGGGCTTCAAATGGGACATGGTGTCTGCAAACCAGTCCAGCAAAATCCGCCTTGCAAAAACCACACAGCGCTCCTTTCCTTCTGTGCCCTGCCGTTTGGCTATACAGCTGTTTACGGCCACGTATGGGGTGTTTCTGCAAACTACAGAATCAGGGCAATAAATATTGGGTTTGTTTGGCTGTTAACTCTTGCTTAGTTACTGGAAAAAACGGATTAATATGGAAAATTTGCCAAAAAATCTAAATTCTGAAATTTTAGCTCCATTTGCCAATAACTCTTGTGAAACACCTAAAGGGTTAATGACATTTGTAAAATCAGTTTTGAGTACCTTGAGGGGTGTAGTTTCCAAAATGGGGTCACTTTTACGAAGTTTCTACTCTGGGAGGGGGGGGGGGGAGGGTTCATCAGGGGGGCTTCAAATGGGACATGGTGTAGATAAATCAGTCCAGCAAAACCTGCCTTCCAAAAACCACACGGCGCTACTTTTCTTCTATGCCCTGCCGCGTGGCCATGTAGTAGTTTACGACCACATATGGGGTGTTTCTGCAAACTACAGAATCAGGGAATTAAATATTGGGTTTTATTTGGCTGTTAACCCTTGCTTAGTTACTGGAAAAAATGGATTAATTTAGCAAAAAATTGCAATTCTGAAATTTCATCTCCATTTGCCAATAACTCTTGTGAAACACCTAAAGGGTTAATAACGTTTGTAAAATCAGTTTTGAATACCTTGAGGGGTGTAGTTTCTAGAATTTGGTCATTTTGGGTGGTTTCTATTATGTAAGCCTCACATAGTGACTTCAGACTTGAACTGGTCCCTAAAAAGTGGGTTTTTGAAAATGTCAAAAAATTTTCAAGATTTGCTTCTAAACTTCTAAGTCTTGTAACGTCCCCAACAAATAAAATGGCATTCCCAAAATGATCCAAACATGAAGTAGACATATGGGGAATGTAAACTTTTTTTGGGCTGTATTACTATGTATTATAGAAGTAGAGAAATTGAAACTTGGAAAATTGCAAATTTTTCAACATTTTTGGTAAATTTGGTATTTTTTTATAAATAAAAATACTTTTTTTTATTCCATTTTACCAGTCATGAAGTACAATATGTGACGAAAAAAACAATCTCAGACTGGCCTGGATAAGTAAAAGCGTTTAAAAGTTATCACCACATAAGGTGACACTGGTCAGATTTGCAAAAAATGGCCTGGTCCTTAAAGCGAACCTGTCACCTGCTTTTTACCTCTTAAGCTGTTAACTGTACCTTATAGATCATTGTAACCTTGTTTCCAAACAGGTGTTCTTCGTTTTTCTGGGGTTTATATTCCTGAAAAAATCACTTTATAATCTCCTGCTCTGCTGCGTCTGAAGTCACCAGACAAGTCAAGGAGGCAGACCCTCCTTGACTGCTGGATGCGAATCCCCCGCCTCTCATCCCTATGATTGACACTAGCTCTTCTGCCCTGGACCGCGCTGGTCTCGGCGGCGCATGCGCCGTCTGCCTTCATAGCAGCGCGATCCCGAGACTCGCGCTGAGTGATCTGCATTTCACCAGCGGCCCGGCTAGAGAGGAGAGAAGTGCGCAAGCGCGATCTAGCAAGGGGATCGCGCTTCACTCAGCGCGAGGCTCGGGATCGCGCTGCTATGAAGGCAGACGGCACATGCGCCGCTGAGACCAGCGCGGTCCCGGGCAGAAGAGCTAGTGTCAATCATAGGGATGAGAGGCGGGGGATTCGCATCCAGCAGTCAAGGAGGGTCTGCCTCCTTGACTTGTCTGGTGACTTCAGACGCAGCAGAGCAGGAGATTATAAAGTGATTTTTTCAGGAATATAAACCCCAGAAAAACGAAGAACACCTGTTTGGAAACAAGGTTACAATGATCTATAAGGTACAGTTAACAGCTTAAGAGGTAAAAAGGAGGTGACAGGTTCGCTTTAAGGTGAAATAGGGCTGAGTCCTTAAGGGGTTAAGGTGAAAAATGGCAGGGTTCTTAAGGGGTCAAATCAGTGAAACGTTTCCATCTGCCCACTGTGAAGCCAGTTCCCATGCCCAGAACCTGTTTGGGCCAGGCTGCACACAGTGAGATCACTGGCCCAAATTCATTTAACCCCTTCAATAATTTCTTTGCGCCCACCATTTCCATTTTAATGCCGCTTTCATCTGATGTCTGCTCACTGCAGCCTTTTTTTTTATTAATTACTGGCGATAAGGTCTTACAATTCATAAACAAAACCGAAAAACACAAATAATGTGAATATGAAACTGCAGAACTTCAGCCTCGTGTCACTGACGCCCCCTGCAGGCGGCACTGCGTACACACGTACATAGACGCCACTAGGCAGAAGTTGGGGGAGGGGACGCGGGCGGATGTGTGGACACCCCCGCCATGTTGCTGCTGCCCGGGACCGGACTCAGTGTGGTGGCCGGGTTCTGGCTGCTCCTGGATGTGGTCTTCCTGTCGGCGCTGTTCCTACACCTCCTCGGGGACTGCAGCAGCCGGCGCTCCGGCCTGTGCAGCGTCTTCCAGGATCTCATCCGCTATGGAAAGACCAAGCTGGGCAGACGTTCTGCCTGGCTGCGCTGCTTCGACCTGCCCAAGAGGTAAACCCCCGCAGCACACGTGGTGTGCCTGGAACGACCAATCAGCTGGTGGCTTCCATCTGTAATGTGATTGGTCGCTGTAGTCGTCCACCTATCCTGTGGGCTCATTGTCCACGGGCGGGTCACGTGATGCTACAGTATCCGCGCACGATGGGGGAGGGGAATCATTCAGTATCTGTAGTGTGTGGATAGCTGCTCCTGGGATTTAAAGGGATGGGGTTCCAAGCAGACCTGTGAAGACACACATACTTACCTGCTCCTGGGATTTAAAGGGATGGGGTTCCAAGCAGACCTGTGAAGACACACATACTTACCTGCTCCCTGGATGTAAATTTCTATTTGACGCCCCTCCAGCCAATCGGTGGCCACAGTGGTGACCTGCTCCCCTTGCGTTACATGACCATTTGTCATGGCTTAAAAGCAGCAGGTCCACTGGCTGGAGGGGCGTCAAAATGACGTTTACATCCTGGGAGCAGGTAAGTATGCGTCTCTTCACAGGTCTGCTCAGCCGCACAACCCCATTTGGCTACTTCCACATCTGCGTTTTTGATGGATCCATCAGGGGATCAGCAGAAACGCACCTGGTCAATAACATAACCGTCTCCATCCGTTCAGAGCGGATCCGGTTGTATTATCTCCAAAATGATCAAGACTGATCCGGCACTAAAACCACTGTAAGTCAATGGGGGCCGGATCCGTTTTCTTTCGTGTCCAAGAAAACAGATCCGTCTCCATTGACTTACATTGTGTTTCATGCCGGATCCGTCTTGGTCCGCATCCCGTGACGCAGTCAAAAAAGCTGCTTGCAGCGGTTTTGTGTCCAGCATTATGCACGCCATTCCAGTTCATTCAGTTTTGAAAATAAATGGGGAGAAAACCGAAACGTTTTGCTGTACGGTTTTTAGATCCTGTGGCGGATCTCGAAACCATACAGCAAAACACTTGTGAAAGTAGCCAAAGTACGCTTTACGTTTCATCACAGAGAGTGATGGGGGACAAGACGGGACCTAAGCCCAAAACCCGGAATGAAGCTGGCAGGGATAAAGTATAAGGCCTTATTCACACGTCCGTAGTTTTTTGCGGATCCGCAAAACACCTTGCCACCAGCCCTATAGAGATGCCTATACTTGTCTGCAATTGCGGGCAAGAATAGGACATGCTCTATATTTTTACGGAGCCGCCGTCTGGAAGATCGGCGGTGCGCTTCATAAATCCATAAACACAGTGTGTGCTCTCCGCATCCATCAAATTTGCGGAACAGGTGCGGACGTAGATTGCAGACGTGTGAATTAGGCCTAAGGCCTGTGCTGTGGGCCGCAAATGCACGGGCACCGACTATAGGGCCACCGCACGTGGATGTGGATCCATTCACTTGAATGGGGTCCACAATCCGCATCTGAGGGTCCGCACCGCAAAAAAAAAGTAGTGCATGTACTACTTCTTTGCGGAGCGGAAGCATGGACAGAAACCCCACGGAAGCACTCCGTAGTGCTTCCATGGGGTTCCATGTCTCCGTTCCGCACCAACCTTCTAGATTGCAGACCCATTTAAGTGAATGGGTCCGCATCCATGATGCCAGGTGCACACGGCCGGTGCCCGTGTATTGCGGACCCGCTGTTTGCAAGCCGCGATACGGCAACGGCCGTGTGCATGAGGCCTTATGGAGAGATTTGGGCCTTGTCTGTGTTATGACTCGGATCACAATCACTGCTGAAAATTCCTGACCATGTGAAAGTGGCTTCAGGACTTATCCACAAAAGGTCCCACTTCAGGAAGTGTCAATGTTTTGTGGCTGATGCATATCCTGAATTGATGTAACACACTGTCAGGGAGATTTATCAAAACTGGTGTAAAGTAGAAGCGGCTTTGTTGTCCATAGCAACCAATCAGATTGATCCTTTCACTTTCTAAAGGAGCTCTGAAAACTAAAAGGTGGAATCTGATTGGTTGCTATGGGCAACTAAGCCAGATCTACTTTACACCAGTTTGATAAACCTCCCTCCATATGTCTAGGCCCTCCTGTAACCTTGACACAAAGTGGTCCTTTAAAGGGGTACTCCAATGTCATCATAAACTGTCTTATTCTCCCCTTGCTCATCCCCTGCCATTCTTACGGTGCCCAGGACCCTGTGCCATCCACTTACTGCTGACATCCTGGCTGGAAATGAATGGACTGTCAGGTCATCGCTGCGCCAGTGATCAGCTCAGCGGTATTCCCGCCCATTTCCTGCGGTCAGTAGCAAGTTGAACACTGAGGGAACGCCCGCACCATCGAACCGACAGCAGTAGGGAATCAATGAGGTGAGTATGAGCTTGTTTATTTTTTTTTTTAACCATTTGATGGCCATGGGACATCGTTTTTTGTACTGGCATACCCCTGTAAATTTATACGCTATCCCAAGTCATAGATTTGTATCATTGCAAACTATTCCCATAGTGAATAACTGAAGTTGCTTTTGTCTATGAATTGCTTTACAGGTGGTTTTGGCATTTCTATCTCTTGTCTGTCATCTGGAATGGAGCATTGCTGGGACTTCTAGTGCGGTCATTGCTGCTAGGAGTCCGCTTACCACAATGGATTCAGCTGTTACTTAACTTTTTCCATAAGGAGTCCGAACAAAAGATATCAGGTGAGAGCACGGGAGTAAATGTCTCCTTCATAAACCCATCGGAATCGGGCATCGCAAGCATAAAGACAGAGCCATTAATAAGGAGAATTAGCTGTGTCCAATCTGCAGGAGGCTGGAGAACCAGCGCTTCTCCGCACAAAAGTGAAGAACATTGCAGAAATCTGAAACGCGTTCACCTGCTGTAAAGCCGGTTTCATAAGGGATGTGTGGTCAAAGAGGCACCACGCAGTGAAAAAAATGTACACGGGGTTGCAACACCAAAACGTCAGAGATGGGACATGCTGCAATACACCAGGGACTCTGGCTTTTTTTTTTTTCTTAAAAAGAATACGATTTTACTTAAAGGGGTTGTCTACCCCCGGAGCTGACATACTATGCGGTCCTAACCTGTGCCTGTTAACAGGGGTTGTCTCACCGCATGAGAAATGCCATTTGCTAAAGTGGGACAACCCCTGTAACATGAATACCACTTGCCTTTCCGCAGTCTTGCCGCTGCTCCATTCCTGGTTGCTTCAGAACCATAAACCGACTTGGTCCCGTGATCGATGAGGCTTGTGATTGGCCACGATGGTCACTGGACAAAACTGCTTGTTGGTCCTGCAAGGACCGGAAGCTGGTGGTAGGACCACAGTCAGGTAAGTGGTGTCTTTTACGTTAAGGGCACAGATTGGGACCAGGGGTCAACCCCTTTAATAATTATTAAAGTTATTCAAAGGTAGGGATTTCTTTTGATGCCCCCAAAAACCCTAACTGAAATAAATAGACAGAGTCCTCGTGTGGAACCCAGCCTTAAAAGTGGTCATGTGAATATGGCTGCTGGTGCTTGTAGGACCCGTATGGCCACTAACACATGTAGTGGAATTGCTGCTGAAAATTTCCACAAGAATATGCAGGGAAATCTGCAACAGCAAATTCACACAAAATCATGTAGGTAGGATGTTTACATAGAGAACTTCCTGTTTTCATCAACTTCCTGATGGGTTTTCTAACCAGTCCCAGCATGCTTTGCTCTGTAAAGTTTCTCAGGGCTTGCTCACTGTTCCCTTTGCAGGAGTCACACCCCCTACACCTCCCCTCTTCATGATAGCTAGGTGGTGCAAGCCTGTGAAACATTGCAGAGCAAAGCATGCAGGGTGTGGTTAGAAAACCCAGCAGGAAGCTGATGAAAACAGGAAGTTCTGCATGTAAACATCCTGCCAGAATGCAGTGGTGCTGAGAATAGGGGAAGGAAATAAATACTGTGTGTTCTATGTATTGTAGATGGAGCACTTTCAACTCTTCTGGCTTTGTCGTTGCTATGGATACACAGTCTCAGACGGCTGCTTGAGTGTCTCTATGTGAGCATCTACTCTGGTGGAGTCATCCATCTTGCTCAGTATTGTCTTGGCATTGGCTACTACCTACTGCTTGGGATAACTGTACTTGATCATACACAACTGGATTTCAAAAAGGGTGAGTGTGAAAATCTGATAAACACTTCTCTACCTCTGGTGTAACTTTCGTATTCTTAGAATGGAATTACACAGGTTGGGATGAAGTATTAGGTCTGGGGGAGGTGGCAGGACAGAGTGATATGAGAGGTGGGTTCAGGTGCCTTCATCTTTCACTTCTACGGGAGTTGTCCTGTATGTAACTTCTGTAATTGCCATAGAAGTGAATGAAGAGAGTCGCACACATTCGTGGCCACCTCGGCATCCATTTTTTGAGGTTCTCATTGTCCACATAGATGCTGATCTCAGATGTGCAACTTGCATTTATCAGACATTTATGGCATGTCCTGGGTGTATGCCATAAATGTCCTAGGTGGTTATGCTCCTTTAAGGGCTCTTTCACACGAGCGGATGCCGTACAGGTAATCCTCTGCGTGAAAGAGAGCCATGTCGCGTTCAGGACAGCAGACACTGAGCATTAACATGATTGCTAATGCTCTGTGCCTCTCTGTGATCTTTTTACTACAAAATCACAGTGAAACAAAGTTGTCACCGTGATTTTGTAGTAAAAAGGTCACAGAGAGGCAAAGAGCATTATCAATCATGTTAATACTCCGTGTCTCTGCTGTCGGGAACGGGGCTTGGCACTCTTTCACGCAGCGGATTACCCGCGCGGGATCTGCTCGTGTGAAAGAGCCCTAACTCTTTGCAGATCTAAAACTGCACCACATCTTTTCTGTCCACAAAGAACATCACATGTCCAGACGTTGCTTTAGGGCTGTTTCAGAGGAGCGTGTGTAGTCTGTAAATCATGCTCCACGTGTGAATGTGACCCTCTGTTCTGGACACTGCTTGTCTTGCAGGTGTGTAGGGCATTACAATGATTTATAATGCTGTGTGCCTCTGCATGACCTAATTGCTACAGAATCATAGTGACAGCTTTATGTCAGTATGATCCTGTAGAAGAAAGGTCATGCAGAGGCGCAAAGCATTATAAATCAGTATAAGGCTACATGCACACGACCGCGCTGTGTTTTGCGGTCCACAAATTGCGGATCCTCAAAACATGGATGCCGCCCATATGCGTTCTGCAACTTGCAGAACGGAACGAGCCACCCGTAATAGAAATGCCTATTCTTGTCCGCAAAACTGACAAAAATGGGACTTATTCAATTTTTTTTTTTTGCGGGGCAACGGAACGGAGAAACTGATGTGGACAGCACACGGAGCGTTGTCCGCATCCTTTACAGTCGTGTGAATGAGGCCCAATGCAGTGTGCTCACACCAATGTCCAGAACAAAGGATCAGGCTCACACACGTTTGAAAGAGCCCTTAAAGTGCATCATTAAACTGCCCCATGTCATCTATTAGGCTATTGGCATAATCCCGGTTTCATAATGTTGCAAATTACAAAAAAAGAGAAATTTCAAGCATATACCTTTTATAGTATGTACATGCAAACATCATACAGCTCTGGGCTCCTGACTGTACATGTTGAGGGCCCATGTAATACCGTTGGCTTGTCTTCTTTTTCAGTGACTGTTACAGAACTCCTGCTGCAGATGCACTGGTACCACATCGTCGGGGGTCTGCTTTACATCTGGGCGTCATTGCACCAGAATAGGTGTCATGTGATTCTCGCTAATCTCAGGAGGGATAAATCTGGTAAGTAAATTACTGGATGCATTCCGTGGAAGGCTCCCCCACGAGTGTCCTCTACTTGGTAGTAGAACAGCACAGCTTACTTTCTAGTTTGCTGCGAGAACAGTCAGTACTACAATGCCCCCAGCAAACGGCCATTGGGGATGAAAATCCGAAAATGAGCAGGAAACTGTGCAGCAGTGAAAATGTATTTCTTACCCACCGCAGTTATATTTCAGGGTACACTGCTATTAAAGGGCTTTCCAGTTCTTTAAAACAGATGGATCGAGGACTCTGACACATTCTTAATATTGGTGAGGGCCCCAGTGGTTGGATCTTCAACAGGATGGAGGATGAGTTCTTGTGGGGCGAGGGCCCCTTTAAAAAAAATGCTTGTCTAGGAGGCACCATGCCTATTAATCATTTTGGTAGATCTCGGGAGTAGAGTTGAGCGAACTTGTGTTTTAAGTTCGGCGTCCAAAGTTCGGGTTATCGAAGCATCCCGTTATGGATTCCGCTACCACGGACCATAACGGCATTTGGAATCCATAAGGGGATTCTTCAATGAACCCGAACCTTGGACAACACGAAGGACCTGGGGTGACGTCACTGTCATGTCATCAGTGCAGGGGGCGCGGCTCAGCACTGGATTGGATAAGAGGTGATCCAGTGCTGAGCCACGCCCCCTGCACTGATCACATGACGGTGACGTCACCCCAGGTCCTTCACCCCGTGTTCCAAATGCCGTTATGGTCCGTGGTAGTGGAATCCATAACGGGATGCTTCGATAACCCGAACTCTGGACGCCGAACTTAAAATAGAAGTTCGCTCAACTCTATTCGGGAGGTCTGTGGGCCAGAAAATAAAATCTACGTCAGCGAGCAGCCAGCGTAGATTTTTGGTGTAATGTACACTAGCTTTCTGTTGTTAAATTGGTGCCGCCCGCACACTTTTTAGAAACGTCGGACATTTTTGCACAAAAAGGGACTTATGCCAAAAAAAAACTGGTGTAGAGCATTCATAAACTTCCACTATTGCCTTGTAGTTTGGCTATCGGGAGGAGATGTACCTATTATAGATCTGATGCAACTGCTAGAGCGGCTTATTTCTTCTCTGTTGCAGGTAAAATTGTCACCATGAACCACGTGATGCCATCTGGAGACTGGTTTGAGAGCGTGTCCTGCCCGCACTATTTTGCCGAGTTCTTGATTTACATTTCTATCGCATTCCTCTTTGGACTGACGCATTGGACATGGTGGCTGCTGGTCTTATTTGTTTTATTTAACCAGTCGTTGGCTGCTATTTTATGCCATGAATTTTACCATCAGAAATTTGATTCATACCCTGCTCACAGAAAAGCATTGATACCGTTTGTGTTCTAAGGACCACTGGATATGGCATGCATATGTACATATCACCTCTCCTGACATGTCTGCTGTAGTAACTGCTTGTGTTCCACGTGAAATTACAATCCTGGAGCATCTTTTCTTTTTCTTAGGAATTTATAAATACATGATTGCCTACTGGGTGTCACCATTTGGGGCGGTGTGACTGTGTAGGGACACTCCCCCAAGTGGTAACACCCAGTTTTCAGTTTGTTCATACATTTCTAGGAGGAGTAACAGAGAAATGGCGCAACGCAAAGTTACGAGAGAGGATGATTCAGAATTGCTATTTTATGGGAGATTCTAATATTTAGTAAAGAGCTTTATCACAGGGCGATCAGGTAGGATAGTAAAAGGTTTTTTGCTGAAACGTCACCTGCTATATATGTGTATGTAAATCATTGACTGTAAAGCCTGCCTTTTTTATTACTTTTGTACTGCAGTTCTCTAAATGTCACCAATAAAAGTGCAGTGATGCATGACTCTCAAAACAAAACCAAAAATGACTAAAGTACATTGTCTGACAGCTGGAAGCAAATTTAGATGACAAAAGGTACAATATTTTAATGTTCTTATAGCACAAAATACCCATTTCCTCATATTTTTCTTTCATATATCCCCTCTCGGTGCTGCTGCTAAATTGTGGTCCTTCCCCCTCTGGCAGCTAACAGTATAGTTCCTTTTAACTTCCCCTGCAGAAGGAGTCTTCTCTAGAGATGAGTGAATCAATTTGTAAGAATCGATTCATCAAGCAGAGCTCTGCACTTGCAACGGAGTGTCCCCAAAGCTGAGAACGGTCCCCCCCCGCCACTTGATCAGCAGGGACAGACATCTCTGCGATGTTGCTCCGACTGTTCATGCTCTGCTACCCTCTGCTTTACCAGCAAAGAAGAGCCTCTGCGCTTGCACGCTACTTGTAACAGTGGCGTAGCCGCAAGATTGTCAGAGGCAGACGAGATTTCTGGCCCTGTCAGTCAAGTGGCAGGAAGAGCGTCCTCAGCTTCGGGGGACACCATGTCCCAGTTGCAGATGAGACAAATCGATATGCTCATCTCTAGTCTTCTCAGCTATACTGCCATGCTACTGACAAGTAGGGTAGAAGGTGCTTTCTGATAGCCGCTTTGTAGTGAACAGAAGATCACCAAGCAGAGAATTAAGGCTAGGGCTACATGGCAACACTGGTCGTGGCCAGGATGGTCAAGTAGCGGTGATCCCATAGAAAGTGTTGGAATTTTTAATTATTTTTTTTTGCGACTTGCACTGCCATCCCATTCATTTCTCTGGGATCACTGCTACTCTGCGATCCTGGCCGTGTAGCTGTGGCCTAACTGTTGGGAGAGTAAGTGAGCATGTTTGTCCAGCAGCACTTAGCTCAGCTGCTTTACACTTTTAACAGGTGGCGCAATACCATCTATGTCAATGTCATATCCTCAGCAAATGGTGTAGCTTTTGTTGCAGAAATGATCACTGTAATGCTGTGGGTTTCCCACATTGCAAAGGGTGTAATCAGCGACATAAATTGACGTATAGCCATACCCTAATATTCATTGCGATGACCCCTTTACCTTTTCCTCTCGTACTTCTGTCCGCTTGAGAGTTGTAAACACTAAGAAAAGGTTTTAATGTTTCTATAGACGCAATTCCTGTAAAAGCTTGATACATACGTTTTCTGAAACTTTTATTTCGATGGCCTCAGGATAGGCCATAAATATCTGATGAGGATCCAACAGCCCGCACTTCCGCTGATCAGCTTTTCTGCTCTAGCTTCTGTGCCAGAACTACATAGTGCCGTCCATTGTGTAGTGGATAGAGCTGGATTGCTTCTATTCACCTGAATGGAGCAATACCACACGCCCATTAACAATGCAGGCCAGTATACAGTGCAGTCTTCATTAGTTAAATAATAGGTAGCTGCGTCCTAATTGGCCACAAGGTACTCAACAGCAGCACGGCTGCTCCCCGAACACCCCATGACCGCGCCATGTTGTCATATTCTAAGGCAGGGATGACAAACCTGAGGCTCTCCAGCTGTTGTAAAATTACAACTCCCACCATGCCCTGCTATAGGCTGATACCTGTAGGCAGTGTGGGCATGCTGGGGGTTATAGTTTTGCCCCAGTTGGAGAGCCTCAGGTTGGCCACCCCTGTTCTAAGGTGATGGGCCAGGATGAAAATGAGAGGGATATCCTCTTTATGCAAGTGTTGGCCCTTCTAACAAATAGGGTGGCATCTTCAGAAGGGCTGAGCAGGTAACGGGAATCCCTGATAAGCTGCTAGTGTCTTAGCTCTAGAGACACACATCTGTGCCGTGAGACAGTCTTCAACAGCTTGCCGCTGCTTGTACAACATGGAGAGCAAGAGGGTGGTGAAGGCCATTGATGATCCATAGAATCTTTCTCTGGCAGCACTGGATAAAACCTTCTAAACCTATGTACCACCAGATGTGCACAGGCAGAGAACATGTCTCCGTGTGCCCAGACATACAGTAGGGCACAGACAATTTTTTGCCATTGTTGCTCACTGTGTTGATCAGTTGCAAGGGGCAGAAAAAAGCTAGTAGACCTCTCCCTGCGTGGTACGTGACATCAGCTTGTCTTGCGTGGTTTCACAATCCATAGCTTCTCTCCCCAGGCATAAAATCTGTAGCACGGCATTGTCTCCGTTTACATGAATAGGGCTCTTGTGTGGAGAAGAAGAGAAGCTAACCTATCCAGAGGGTTCTGGCAGCCCTGCCTGTGGTTGTGGCAGAGTCCACCAGACTAGACTGATACAGACGTATACTGTCTCTGGTTTGTTGACTTATCCAGGGGCCAGAGCTGACACGCATCTGATGGAGAAATCCAGTGACTGCAGCTCCATATTAAGAATGAGATGTCATACAAGCGTATACTATACCAGCAGACAACTGGAGGCATATGGGTTTTTGTTGTACAGAAATTCCTGCCTAACTGCACCTCCAGCCCCAATGAAAAATCAAGGTGAAGGGCCAGCCCTTGGGGCCTGGAAAACAAGAACGACAAGTCTTCACAGGACTTACCTGAGGTTGATTGTTCCAGTTCTAGCCGGTCCAGGTGGTCTTCTGCCCAGCAACGGTCACTATATGGTCAGCAATCCATTGGTACAGTGGTCATCTGTGTTTGGATGGCCCAGGAGTCCTAAAAGTTTAAAAAGAGGGGTCTATATTAGCCAAGTGTGAAGAAGACCGGGACCAGCGCCCCACCCTTCTTTCTTTGTGGGGATTTTGTCGCCTAGCTAATGCTGGGTGGACTTTTGGTCGATATTTATCGGTGGACTTTATAATATTAAATTGATGAATTCATGGTTATTTATTGGTGGTTTTATTTTGGGTAACCCCGAATAAAGCAACCGGACCTGTTTATATCCATAGTCTGAGTCTTTTATTCAAGGAGTATGTGACTTGTGTCACCATGACCTGTTGCTCTTGTGCTGGTATATGACAGAAGGAGCCATTTTTGTTCACTTATGTGTCTCTCATGCCCTGTTGTGATCAGGGCTGTGGAGTCGGTAGATAAATTGTCCGACTCCGACTCCGACTCCTCAGATTTTGAAACCTCCGACTCCGACTCCGACTCCTCGACTCCTCTGTATTTAATATGCAAATACGAAGCTGTTCCACCAAGTTCTTCTAATCTCCTCTAGCACAGAGAGGTAGTTGAGCAGAAGCTGCTGCCTTCTCCTTTGTGTGCTGATCTTCTGCTGAAGATAGAGCAGTGGGAGGATCCAGGAAGGGGCAGGGGAAGGGGCATTTATTTTAAAACATGATTTTCCTAGTAGAATCCCATAGTCATGTTTAAAATTTAAGCTAACAATCTGAGTTTACATGTTTTATAGCCTTAGCTGAATGATAGCAGTTTTTCAAATGGTTTACAGCTTCAGTCTTGAACTATTGACTATCCATTCCCTTCACTTATACAAGTGTCTCCAGTCCTTAATCAGTTATCAGTGAGAGGCTAGGATAACCATGGGGTCCCTGTAACAGCAGACCACAGGACAATGGAAAGTGTAAGTATTGCCGCTCCTTAAAGGGACACTGACAGGCTGATTTTCCAGCTAAATATATATATATACATACTGGTATTCATCAGAGAATTAGGAATAAAACTATACTAATGTTACCCCCAGTTAAGCTGTACTGGTGTTTAAAAAACATTTTAATCTGTATGCAAATTCACTATCTTTGTGCCCAATGGGGCAGCGTCTCCTGCGGCTTTGTGCCCAGCCGCGCCCGAAGTACAGCTTCCCAGCGCTGTTCCCCTCGTTATTATTCACTGCACTGGCCTTTTTTTTCAGGCTAGCCGAACGCTGAATTCCTGCGCAGGCGCATGTGTAGAGTGCTGGCAGCAGCCTCGTCTGGCTATGCTGAGGCTGTGCCAGCTTTCTCTCTTCCTCCTCGCTACCTAGTCCTGTCTAGTGCTACCAGTACTCTACATGTGCGCCTGCCCCCTTGGGCACAAAGGTAGAGAATTTGCATATTGATTAAAACGTTTTTAAACACAAGTAAACCTCAACTGGGGGTAACAGTCGTCTAGTTGTATTCCTAATCCTCTGATGAATACCAGCAGATATATCAGCCTGTCAGTGTCCCTTTAACTCAGTGTTCCTCAATTCCAGTCCTCAGGGCCCACCTGCCGGTCATGTTTTCAGGATTTCCTTAGTATTTAGCAGGTGATATAATTAGTGTCAGTGCATCAGGACTCACCTCAGGTACTCATTCTGTGGGATATTCTCAAATCATGACCTGTAGGTGGGCCCTGAGGACTGGAGTTGAGAAACACTGCTTTAACTGCATAGTAAAGCATATGAAAACCTTTTTCACTGTCACTTAACGTCTTTGTTTAGCGGTAACGTGACGCACTGCATGCATTGGCCTTTATTCTTACAGTAGAGAAGTAATTAATTATAACTTTATCTGAATTGGGACATTTAAACTTGCTTTTTTTTATTCCAATTTTTTTAAATTCTATTTTAATCTAGTAGGAGTCGGAGTCGGTCCATTTTTTGCCGACTCCGACTCCAGGTACCCAAAATTGCCTCCGACTCCGACTCCTCGACTCCGACTCCACAGCCCTGGTACTTGTGATGATAGCCCAAGTAAAATGGTATGGCCAGGATATGGTCGTTTGATGAAATAAGAAGTAATGTCACCTATACTTCCTGAGAACCGGTAGCACATTGAGGGGAGTGGACATTTCTCACATCATTCAACATCCACTGGCTCTTTCCCATACAGGAATTTAAAAAAAAACACATTTCCCAGGTAGATCCAACACCACAGCAAGGGTGCCTGCAGATATGTGTGCCGAAAATCTGGATGAAATCCGCGCCAAAACGCACATACACTATTCAGGCCGAGTTCACATTTCTCTCAGTGGTTGGGAGCCCAAACCAGTTTTGGGTCAAAAACACAGAACAGGAGCAGATGTTTCCATTATACCTCATCTCTGGGTAGACTTCACTACTGGTTTTGGCTCATGATCACTGACCCTGGGTTCACACCTGAGCGTTTCTGAGACGCGCGTTTTATACGCATTTTTGTCGCGCGTATTACAGCGCGTTTTTGCAAATAGGAAACGCGCGTCATACGCGCGTTTGTGACTCTGGAGACCAATTGAAAAAGGCATATCTACACTTTAACGCGTGTTAAACGCGCGTTTTATGCGCGTTCCCATTGAAGTCTATGGGTGCAAACGCGCGACAAAACGCCCCAAAGAAGCTCAAGAACTTCTTTGAGCGTAGGGCGTCTTACAGCGCAGAAACATACACAGCTGTGTGAACATACTCTAAGAATATATATTGTGTAGTATATTTTTTGTATACAGTTGAATTATAAAGTAGATGCTTCTGCATCCTAGCTGCTCAAATGGACATTTTTTGACATGTCTTTGGCTACTTAAGGGGTTCTGGCGCCGGCCATTTTTGCACTGCATCACGTCTGCGGACCCATTCACTTAAATGGGTCCACAATCCAGAAGGTGCAGTGCAGAACAGAGGGGCGGAACCCCACGGAAGCTCTACGGAGTGCTTCCGTGGGGTTTCTCTCAGTGCCGTCGCACCGCAAAAAAATAGACCATGTTCAGGCCAGGCTGATCTCAAAGGTATATGACGCGAGGCAACACCTTCTGTATTTTGGCAGTGTGACATCAGTGGTCTGAATTCATTTAATCACGGATGCGGGCTCGTTCACTTGAATGGGTCTGCAATCCAGAAGGTGTTCTATGTTTGGGGTGCGGACGGATTATGGACCCATTCAAGTTGAATTGGTCTGCAGAATCTGCACGGATGTTGCCCATGCATTGGGGACCGCAAATTGCAACAGCCGTGCAGGGCCGGTGCAAGGATTTTTGCCGCCCTAGGCAAAAGAAAAGTTTGGCGCCCCCCCATGTGACATCACAATGCCCCACCCATATGATCTGCCATAATAACTAACGCGAGGGCCGCCGTGTTTACATTAAAAAGCCTTCAGGGAAAGGCTATAGACACTAGAGCCACTACATTTAGCTGCAGAGGTTCTGGGGACTATAGTGTCCCTTTAATGTGAGGTAAATTAGAGACTAGTCCCACTAATAATATATTGGATCGCCTCCTTACACCCAGATGAGGATGATGATGGGCTCTGGCTCCACTGGTCTGGTGTGGGACAGGCTCTCTGGAGGCAAAGATCAATGTTCTGGGAGAACGGGAAGCGGCTCCATTTTTTGGGGCCCTTTACACATTTCGAGGTCTGGGCCCCAGGAGAGTATGCCCATAATGCCCACCCATAAGTCCACCTACATGTTCCACCCATTAGTTTGTTCACAGTGAGGGGGTCAGGTGTGTAGGAGATGTGTTATGTGTGGCTGTAGAGAATCTAATGTGTGTGCTTATGGGATGTAGTGTAGGTGATGCAGTGTGTGTGTGCAGTGGATGCAGTGTGTGTGTGCAGTGGATGCAGTGTGCGTGCAGTGGATGCAGTGTGTGTGTGCAGTGGATGCAGTGTGCAGTGTGTGTGTGTGGAGTGTATAGGGAGACCAGTGTGTAGGTGATGCAGTGTGTGTGTGGAGTGTATAGGGAGACCAGTGTGTAGGTGATGCAGTGTGTGTGCAGTGGATGCAGTGTGTGTGCGTGTGTGGAGTGTATAGGGAGACCAGTGTGTAGGTGATGCAGTATGTGTAGGTGATGCAGTGTGGGTGTGTGTAAGGGATAGAAAGAAGTTTGTGTTGTGTGTTTCTGAATGTGTGTACAGAGTGCGTTCTGTGAATCTGTGTTTGCATGTGTAAGGCTCCATTCACACATCCACAATTCTGTTCCGCGTTTTGCGGAACGGGATTGCGGACCAATTTATTTCTATCCACACTCCCGGGTCCACACTACCATCCTGCAAAAAAAATAGAACATGTCCTATTCTTGTCTGTAATTGCTGACAAGAAAAGGCATTTTCTATATAGTTCTGGCAATGTGCGGTCCGCAAAATGCGAAACGCACATTGTCGGTGTCCGTGTTTTGCGGATCCGCAAAACACACTTGGACGTGTGAATGGAGCCTAAGAGATGCATTGTGTTTCAGTGTGTGTAAGGGATGCAGTGTGTGTGTGTGTGATGGATGTCAAACTCTCCCCCCCCAGTCACTCTCTTTCTTACCCCCTCCCTTGTGTCACTCTTTTCCCCTTCTTGTCACTCTCATTACCCCATCATTACTCTTAATCCCCCTAGTCACTCTCTTTCTTGCCCCCCTTGTGTCACTCTGTTCCCTCGTGTCAGTCCCTCTGGTGTGGTGTGGCCGCCCCTTCTTGTCACTCTCACTCTCACACTGTCTGCCTTAATACTGCGCTCTACTCCACAGGGACTGACACTAGGGAAGTGCTCACACTGTCTGCCTTAATACTGCGCCCGGGCGGTGCGCACACAGGGACGCGTCAGCCCAGGCGGGAGCCGGCGCCCCCAGCAAGAGTGCGCTCTACGCGGTGGTGTACTCTGCTTATGGGTGGCGCCGGCCCTGCAGCCGTGTGCATGAGCCCTAAGGCTGCTTTCACACATAGGTTTTTGCTAGCATTTTTCCAGAAAAAAAAGCCGCCTCCAGATGTTATCTGAGAGTCTATGGGAAATTTTTTTTGCTATTGGAATTTTTGTTCATTAGGTTTTTTGTCTTTATGTTTTGCCAAATCGCAGCATGCTGCAACTCTTGGCATTTTTTTTACTTCACATTCTCTATAGGGGAAAAAAACGCCATGAAGAAAACACTACTGGGCAAACACAATTTCAATAGATTGGCTAATCTCATGTTTTGCAAAAAAAAAAAAAAAAATAACGCTAAAAAACAGCACATGGTTTTTATGGCTGCATAATGGATCCATCCGGTTTCCGTTATGCAGGAGAGGACTCCATAGACTTCTATTATGACGGAATGAAATGCCTCTAAAGGCATTCCGTCATAGAATTGTGTTATGGTCCGTGGTAACGGAATCCATAACGCAATTCAGTAAATGCCACAACATGAACCGAAAACGAATTTAGAAAATATGAAATTCGCTCATCCCTAGTGGAAACTCTATATGTACAGCGCCATGGCATATATGGCGCTTTAATAAATAATAATAATCATAATATCTGTTCACACATCTGTATTTTTTTTAACTGACCATGGGTCAGTGAAAAAAAATCAGGGAGACATGCATTACATTGGTCTCTGATGTGGACCAAAGACGTCCTAAACGGAGCTGAGAGCAGATTAAACGATTATTGACCCTTCTCGCCTCCCATAGTACGGTCACGTGGGTAACCATGCACCGTGGACTTTATTTTATTCTGAACACTAGGTGAGAAAATATTCGGCTTCTATTGTCTGCCTATCCGCGGCCATTTTGTTGTAGCAGCTTATACATCAGATATTCCATATCCCCTCAAGAAAATGGCGCAGCGTAGTCTGACGTCGTAGCCCGTACGCACTTCCTGCAGCCTGTCGCTGGCTGTGGCCGCGGATAGGCTGAGGTCTCTGCAGCAGCGGTTAGCTCTTGTGTCGCTGACGATGGCAAAGGGGCGGGCTGTGTGAGCTCGGTGTGGGGGCAGGGAGAACCGGCTGGACCGAGGACGTCGTCCATTAAGCTCCAGCTGTACTAGCGACCTCCCTCCTCTCCCGCACCGACCATGGAGGCTCCGCAGCGGGGCAGCCTGAAGCCGGCTCTGCTCATCCTCGGCCTGTGTGCGCTGCTGCTGCCCGCCCTGGCCATCCAGAAAGATGACGGGACACACCGCAACAGGGAGCCCCCGCTGCCCCAGAGACCCGAGGAGGTGGCCCGGCCAGAGGTGAGGGGTGTGCTGGGCGAGGGGCTTGTCACACCCTCCTCCATACATTGTAATGGCAGTCCTAGGATAAGGCTTACCCATGTGGGGGACTCCATTATGTTCTGTGGAAACGCTAGCGCCCTGTTCACACCTTATAGTGCATATGTCTTCAAATCGCCATATCTCTGCAGGATTTTGTGTTGGAGGGCTGCTGGACCCCTGATAGAGGCCCTGTCCCCTCTCCTGGAGCATCTATTCTTATGGCTCTGTGATGTGACCTTCCTTTATTATTCCTGCTAGAAGTTAAGAATGACTTACTAGCAGGGTACAGATGGATGTTACCAGTTGGGAGCGTGTCCCTGCACAGTCTGACACTAGAAGCGCTGATTGGGTACTGTCACACTGTGCAGTCACCCCCCCCCCCCCAAATGGTAATACCCATCTGGATCTTCATTCCAACAGCTGACCATTCATAACTTCT
The DNA here is from genome assembly GCA_033119425.1 of Bufotes viridis. Lineage (NCBI taxonomy): Eukaryota > Metazoa > Chordata > Amphibia > Anura > Bufonidae > Bufotes > Bufotes viridis. The sequence goes on along the minus strand of CM065589.1, from coordinate 531,588,241 downwards.
AGCAGGAATAATAAAAGAACAACACCTCACAGAGCCATAGGAATAGATGCTCCAGAATAGTTATTGCATGGGGGCGACCAGAAGGTGTTCACAATGGGACAGGCCCCCCAGGATAGGGGTTAACTATTAAATTAGTGGTAGTCCTACTGCTGGGACCCCCACTGATTACGAGAACAGGGTCCCTGTGGAGTCCCCTGAAAATAATGGTCAGGCAGCCGCGTTGGAGAGTATAATTCTCAGCGGTCTCTGGAGTGGCCATGCACATGCCCTTCATGGGGCTCCACAAGGTACAGGGACCCCGTTCTTGTGACCATGGGGATCCCAGTGGTAGACTCCCACTGATCTAATAGTTATCCTCTATCCCGCTTTATATAACCGGAATACCCTTTTTTTATGTTTCATTTAGTATTTTGCGTCCTAGTGTAATTGTCTGGGGTCCGCGGAGCTTGCGCTGGTGATTTTGGGATCTGTCAGAATGTAGACTAAACTGTTTGGGGTAAGTGGAGTGACGTCATCTCCTGCAGCAGGTGAAGGAAGGAGGCCCTGGGCACTGGCGTCCTCTGCTTCTGGTCGGGAAGGGTAGACGTTAGTGCAGTCGTTTTGCATGTAAAAAAGGAAAACACTTTAGGGGAGGTTCATCAAAACTGGCGTAAAGGAAAACTGGCTTAGTTTCCCATAGCAACCAATCAGACTTCACCTTTTATTTTTGACAGCTCCTTTGGAAAATGAAAGGTATAATCTGATTGGTTGCTAAGGCCAACTAAGTCAGTTCTACTTTATACTGGTTTTGATTGTAATTGACAGTAAAAATGAAAAAAAAAATCTGATTACTCAAGAGGATGAGAACATCTCATGGATCATTTTTCGTGATCCACGTAAGAGGTCCAGATTCCAATGTACACTTGGATCATGTCCTATATTCTATCCTCATTTGCAGCTTCTTTAGGCCACTTTCGTCAGTGTTTGGTCAGTATTTCAGTATGATCAGTAGTTGTAAGGGCTCATGCACATTAATGTATTTTCTTTCCGTGTCCATTTCGTTTTTTCTTTGCGGACCATATGCGGAACCATTCATTTCAACAGGTCTGCAAAAAAAAAACAAAAAGCGGAAATGACTCCATGTGCATTCCTTTTCTGTGTGTCCCCACGTGCGGAACTAAAAAACATGGAACACGTCCTATTATTGTCCGCATAACGGACAAGGATAGGACTGTTCTATTAGGGGCACACAGAATGCACACAGACGGCATCTGTATTTTTTGTGGATCCGTGTTTTGCAGACCGCAAAATACATACGGCCGTGTGCATGAGCCTTAAGCCAAAGCCAGGAGTGGGTTCAAAGCTTATTGCATGGCAGTGAATGGAATCTGCAGTGAAAGCACTGCACTCCCGCCATAGATGGGGCATGCTGTAGATTCGCCAACCCTCCGCGTGCCTCCAAGCCACGGTGGATATTTTGCGCTGTGATTGAACGGGGATTATTCAATAAGATTGTGCTGTACCTTGTTGCAGTGCACCTCGGGATACGGCCACACGTGGACGTAGCCTTAAAGGGGTTTCCCCTAGTCAAAACTTACCATCTGTCTACAGGTTAGTTGTTAAGGGTCTGAATGCTGGGACCCCCACCAGTTTAGAAAAGGGCGTTCCCTTGGTGTTCGACCATGAGCACTGCTACTATTCTGACCCTCTGGGACTGCTGATCTCCATAAGGACCGTAGAGTTTGAATGGAACAGATGCGCGTGATCGAACGCCACTTCATTCAAACGGGGACACAGGACCCCGCTCTCAAGAGTGGTGAGGGTCCGACCGCTGGGGCAGGCACCTATCACCCACCCCAGAGATACAAAGTTTCTAAGTATGTATCCATAGTACGTACTGGAGTCTACATTGTAGAATTGTGAAGCACCATACGGGAGCAGCAGGACTTCCTCATTCCAGGACACCTCATAGTCCGATGATTAGCTGGCACAGCTCTGTGTACCATGAAATGCCAGCTTCAGTTGCTGAGAAACCTCCTGCATTAATAAAGAGCTGCTGCTGTGGCTGGCACAGAGCTGAGCTGGCATTATATGCGCTGCTGTGTGCCAGCTAGAAGAGTAATAGTCTTCACCAGCCAGGCCCTGGAGTCTACAGGAGCATGGGGTCCGTGCATAGTCATCTGAAGGCACCTAGAGGATAGCCTGATAACACGCCAAGTACATAGGAGCCATGTTCTGTAGTATCGGGGCACCTGAAGGCTACAGCACCCCAGTGCCAGTCTATAGCAGTGCCCGCCCTGCTGCCGGAAGGACGTTAAAGGGGTAAAATTACCCCACACGTCCTGAACTAGTCTTATGTAGTATCGCCTTCGAGTGTTATGGGGCTGCTCTTTACCCTACCTCACTACTGGAAGCCCCCCGCTGCCTGTAGACTGGGTATTTAGACCCCGATCCGCACTGGTGTCTGTGCAGTAGCTGAACGGTTTTCTTCTCCAAATTGTCAGAGCGCTAATCTTTTAGAGGAATTAATAATAAAGTCTATAGGTTCCCTGTTTTTACAGACTAGATCCCTAGTTCTGGGACGGCGAGTCAGTCTTGTTGAATTTGGAGGGGTTTACCAGTAGGACTTACCTCGGTTTCCTGTAGTCCTTATTCCCTAGCGTGCCCTTCAGACTGCTTGGTGAGCACTCTGCCTATAAGGGTGTACAACAGGGCTCAGCAACCTTCAGCACTACAGCTGCTCTGAAACTACCACTCCCAGCATGCACGCTTATTCGGCTGTTCTTGTAACTTCTATGGAAGTGAAGGGAGGATTCTGGGAGTTGTACTTTCAGCCGGAGGTGCTGACCCCTGGTGTTACCAGGTGGACGACAGTGGGGGCTCAGGATTTGCCTGGAGCGCACTCTGTTAGGCCTTATTCACACCTCCGTAGTGTGCTGCGGATCCGCAATACACCTTGCCACCAGCCCTATAGAGATTCCTAAACATGTCTGCAATTGCGGGCAAGAATAGGACATGCTCTATATTTTTGCGCAGCCGCCGTCCGGAAGATCGGCGGCACGCTCCACAAATGCGGAGAGCACAGTGTGTGCTCTCCGCATCCATCACGTCCCCATTCAAAATGAATGGCTCCGCACCCGTTCCGCAGATTTGTGGAATGGGTGCAGACGTGTGAATAGGGCCTTAATCCAGAGCTTGTCCTCCCCAGTCATGTACGCTCTCTCGCTGTGTGCCGAGCGGCTGTAGATCAGAATGGAGGCCGTAGTCATCTGAATACAAACGTTTAATCTTATGTGGTCGACCGTTTGCCAGTCCTGCTTGTATTGTCATGACCTGTTGCTGAATGACCTGGTCATCCATGGTTATTGTGCCAGATTGGATTACAGCATTTCACTATTTACTCTGGTGTCTGTATCTTCTGCAGGTTTATCCTGTGGGTAGATAATAAGCGAATGCTAGGGGCTCCACCGCTTGGACCTCCCCGATCACCGATCGCTCCCAAGCCTCTTGTTCCATTAGAAGGAATTTGCATGGGGCGAGCGGTCATTCATGTCCCCTGGTGCACCAGTCAGTGCCTACGGGGATACGGTCATGCTGTGAGGAAGATCTAGTCCTTGTCTGAACGTTGGGACCCCCAGCAATCATACATTATCCTATCCCCTGCATATAGGAGATATATATGGTGGGGTAACCCCTTTGACGGGACAGCGGCCTCAGCATTTAGAAGGTGACATTATTTTACCTCCTTCATTAATCAGGTTAAGGCCTCATGCACACAAACTTATTTTCTTTATGTCCGCTCCGTTTTTTTTGCGGACTTTATATGGAACCATTTATTTCAATGGGTCCGGAAAAAAAAAAGGAATTTACTCCGTGTGCTTTCAGTTTCCATATGTCCGTATTTCCGTTCCTCAATACGGACAAGGATAGCACTGTTCTATTAGGGGCCATCTGTTCCGTTCCGCAAAATACGGAATGCACATGGATGTCATCCATATTTTTTGCGGACCTCAGAATACATGCGGTCGTGTGCATGATGCCTTATGAAAGGGGACATGCCTGCACCTCCGCTGCTGTGATCTGCTTGGACATGGTCCTCTTTTTTCCTGGGAGATAGACTATGGCCCCTGGGGGTCTCTCCTTCATCCACTACGTCTTGGACCGTCCGCTCTTTCACCGCTGGATTGTGGAGGCAGAAAGGATGTTGATCCTGACATGTCACCCCAATGTTAGGGTGGACGTTTCAAAGCGCAGATGTTTCCCTAGAGAAGTAATGCAACACCAAGACCCTGATCTGTCACATAGCTCCATTAGAGGGAAAGCTTCTGGGTGTCCTAGGAATTATCCAGGGGATTTATCAAAAATTGGAGCACCCAGCCAGCGTCCAGCCTTTCAGAGTGAGATCAGCCTTGTGACTTGTTTGACCTGCTGTGCCGCTCCTGCTCGGCGGCTCTCCCCAGTCTCGCCCGTAGTGATGATATCCTGTCAAACATCTGACAAAAGGGAATGTTGCAGGACACGTTTGGATACCTTTCTTTTTTTATTAACCAGGTGAAGGGTCGCTGATGAGTTGCAGATAAAACTCCCTCTTGCGGTTTTGCTGTAGTACTCTGATGCTGTAATTGGCGGTGCGGTTTTCACAGACGAAACGTGTAAGGCACTCGTGAAGAAACGCGAAGCCGACCGCCACATGGTAGTACTGCAGCAAAACCACATGGCGCTTTGCAGACGCGGTTTTAGCTGCACCTCAACCACTGTGCGTGTGAAAGTAGCCATACATCTTTCCTAACTGCTCAGCTAAGGGCCTCTTGCACACGAACTCTTTTTTTTGCGTTCTGTATACGGAACCATTCATTTCGATGGATCCACAAAAAAAAAAAAGGTACTCCATATGCCTTCTGTTTCCATATTTCCCTTTTTCCGTTCTGTTCAAAGATAGAGCATGTCCTATTATTGTCCACATAACGGACAACGGAAAGTACTGTTCTATCAGGGGCCAGCCAAAAAGGAATGCACACGGACATATTCCGTATTTTTTGCGATCCGCAAAATACTGAAAAAGCCATACGGTCTTGTGCAAGAGGACAAACACTGCTTTCTGACGGTCCCTAGCTGGGGGGCTGGCAGTGATTTACCCTTGTTCACTCAGCCAGGTTTCTTTAAAACATGTCTCATTTTTTAGTTTTTTTTTTCATTCAGCGCCTTTTTTGTCCTAAGACCCCCACTTGTGAAAGAGGCAGAAATCCACGACACGCTGAGGTTTTAAAATCCACTCCTCACTGAGTTGTGCGTGGATTTTGGAGTGGGGGTTTTCGGCAGCGCTTGGATAAGTATTGCAGATTTTCTACGAGGATTTCTGCGACAGAAGATCTGCAGCATGTATGCCTTGTGTGGACGTACCCTTTACAGGATTTGTCCGACATAAATTAAAAAGTTGCAAGTGGCTGTAAATATAAAAATAAATAAATCACACCACTTTTCTCCCTTGCCTCTTTCTGCCCGCCAGTGTTTGCTTTCCTGGGTGCAGTGGTGACGTCCCGTACACACCACGTCACAGCTGCAGCCAATCACTGGCCTCAGCAGTCTTGTGCTGTATCCTGCTGAGGCCAGCGATTGCCTGCACGGGACCTCCCTGCTGCAGCAGGATCATCACTGAAGGGCGATGCTGGAAGTGACGGGATACAAGGGGCGTGCGTCACGTTATTTACTGTAATGGTTACTGCGCCAGCACTTGTGGATAATTAGAGCAGGCAGATACTTTGGACTGGGTGTAATACGGTTTAATGGTGACTGGATTAAGCTGGTGCCGATAGCCGCTAAGAAATGTTCACCCGACAACCTGCTGTCATCCATTACATGCTTTTCTTTTCTTTCTTTCCACAGAAGATCCCCAGCCAGCCACCCGCTGTACATGTTGGGAACGCAGACTTGAGCTCCAATGCTAACCTGGGGTTCATCCATGCCTTTGTAGCCGCCATATCTGTGATCATTGTGTCGGAGCTGGGAGACAAGACCTTCTTCATAGCCGCCATAATGGCAATGCGCTATAACCGCCTGACTGTCCTCGTTGGAGCAATGCTTGCCTTAGGACTGATGACTTGTTTATCAGGTGACTTGTACACACCGCCCTATAGTATACAAGACCTCAAGGGAAAGGTGGCTATATCCCATAGGTAGTTGTCAGCTGACACTAGGTCTGGTTTGTGGAGAATTGGGGGCGTATAACTCAATGATCTGGAGGCAGCGGTGGCGGGACTATTCATTTGTTCCTGCACTTAATAGGATATATGGGACGTGACAGATTCAGTTTAAAAGGTGGCATATTCTCCAAGCATAAGTCTGGGCAAAAGATATTAAAGAGGGCCTTTCATTAGAATAAATAATATAAACTAAGTATACCGACATGTAGAGCGTCGCCCAGGGATCCCCTTGCACTTACTATTATCCCTGGGCGCAGGTCCGTTCTCCCGGTATATCCTCCGGTAAAAAAAGAAACAGGCTGTGAGCTGAGCGCTGCGATTGCCTGGGAGAAGGAGACGCCCAGGAGAACAAGGGCAGACTCCTCCTAGTTGAGCCGAAAATCTGAAGATACCGGAGGACATACCAGGAGAGCGGAGCGGCGCCCAGGGATAATAGTAAGTGCAGGGGGGTCCCTGGGCGACGCTCTCCATGTCGGTATACTTAGTTTATATTTTTTATTCTAATGAAAGGTCCTCTTTAAAGGGGGGCAACCGAATGGCTGAAACTAGTGTTTAATTAAAGAGAGTGTAGAGATATCGTTTTGGGTGACGGAGGGCATTATTCCATTAGATACTGTATGTATAAAATCTTTTTAATCTATTTTTTTGAATTTGAAGAAGAATAGAGATAGTCAGTTGCCGATATAAAAAATGGTTTATCCTGCAGTGCCAAAATCCACAACTAGTGCATGCATATTCTGATCAAACCCTAAGGCCCCTTTCACACGAGCGAGTATTCCGCGCAGGTGCACGGCGTGATGTGAACGCATAGTGCCCGCACGGAATCCGGACCCATTCATTTCAATGGGGCTGTGTACATGAGCGTTGTTTGACGCATCACTTGTGCGCTGCGTGGAAATCGCAGCATGTTCTATATACTGCGATTTTCACGTTGGCCCCATAGAAGTGAATGGGGCTGAGTGAAAATCGCATCGCATCCACAAGCAAGTGCGTATACGATTCCTTTTTCACGAATAGCGATGAGCGAACTTTAAAAAAAAGTTCGGTGTTCGGGTTGTGGTAAGTCGCGCATCCCGTTATGAATTCCACTATAGCGGCATATGGAATCCATAAGGGGCGGCTGCCACCAACCTGAACTGCTGAACAGCCGAAGGACCTGGGGTGATGTCACTGTCATGTGATCAGTGCAGGGGGCGTGGCTCAGCACTGGATTTGATCCCATGACAGTGACGTCACCCCAGGTCCTTCGGCTGTTCAACAGTTCGGGTTGGTGGCAGCCGCTCCTTATGGATTCCATATGCCGCTATAGTGGAATTCATAACGGGATGCGCGACTTACCACAACACGAACGCCGAACTTTTTTTTAAAGTTCGCTTATCTCTATTCACGAATGGTTGCTGAGAGATGTTTGTAAACATTCCGTTTTTTTATCCCGCGCGTGCAAAGCGCAGTAAATCGCATTGCACCCGCGCGACTGAACTGAACACGATCGCGAACACAACTGAATGTACTTGCTTGCGAAATCGCACAGTTTTCACTGAATGCATCCAGACCTAATCCGCTCATGCTCGTCTGCAAGGGGCCTAAGGCTGCTTTCAGATGGAGTGTGGTCCATGAAACCCACCAAAGTGCCAGGGAAAACATTGCTCTCCATGACACATGATGTAAATGAGGTTCTTCTTGCCCGCGCTTGATGCCTTCCTTGTTTCCTTCCTCAGTGTTGTTTGGATATGCCACCACAGTCATCCCCAGAGTTTATACCTATTATGTATCCACTGCCCTTTTCGCCATATTCGGCATTCGAATGTTACGGGAAGGGTTAAAGATGAGTCCAGATGAAGGTCAGGAGGAGTTAGAAGAAGTCCAAGCTGAAATCAAGAGAAAAGATGAAGAGGTACTTATTAATGCTGGCACGTCTTGTAGAATTCTTAGAATACTTTTTATGTGTTTAAGGGCAGCTATACACAGTCATAGGACTTGTTAAAGAAGCACTCCCTCAAAAAATGTTTATTCTCCGACCTGTTAGAAGGGTACATGATATAAACTGTAGTGAAGGTAATTTTCTTACCAGTGACAGTATTTGTGAGTTATCAAATGCAAAAAAGGATCCTTAAAGCGGCTACACCCTGGATTGGCAGTGGACAACGGGGTGCACACCCCAAAGATCTCACCCAAAAGGATCTATAAAAAGAACTGATCAATAATATATAAAAGGGGGGCACTCCCAACTGTGAGAACCACATAATATAATATTAAATCTAATAGATCTATTAGATTTATTATATAATATAATATTAAATCTAATAGATCTATTGACACTAGTAATCCTTGGTTCTCACAGTTGGGAGTGCCCCCCTTTTATATATTATTTGTGAGTTATCCCCTCCATTCTGATCCTTAGCTGTGTCATGTAACCAAATCTCTAATCGCCATCTGACACCGGACAGGAAGTCAGTTACTGCTCTATTCATTTCTATGAGACTGGACATTGAGACTCCCATAGGAATACATAGAGAAACCGACTTCCTGTCCACATATAAGATGCTGTGTCATTTAGAGAGTCTGATTGCTGGTCAGCTGAGGATCAGAATGAAGGGGATAACTCACAAATACTGTCACTGGTAAGAAAATTACCTTAACTACAGTTTATCCCTCTGTACCCTCTAACAGGTCAGAGAATAAACATTTTTGTGAGGGTGCTTCTTTAAACTGCGCATATTTCTTTCATATTGACTTTTCTATTTCTTCTGAAGCTTCAGAGAACAAAGCTCCTGAACGGTCCTAATGATGTGGAAAGTGGAGTTGGACCAGCTATTCCCAAGAAAAAATGGATGCAGTTCATCTCCCCAATCTTTGTCCAAGCGTTCACTTTGACCTTCCTGGCAGAGTGGGGGGATCGCTCTCAGCTAACTACTATTGTCTTGGCAGCCAGAGAGGTAAATGTGTTCTCTTGAATTCCTGCAGTGAGTAGTATGCTTGGTAAGCTTGTTTGGATGGCGCGAGTAGGGTCCGGAAATGTGTGTCCTATATCTCAGATCTCCATAAATACCAGTCTCCTGCTGGTAGTATTGGATACAGCGCCAACCTCCATAGGAGGACTTGAAGATCGTTCATCCACCTTTCACTTGTGCCGTGTGAAAGGCATTTTAAACAAGCGACATTGGTTTTGTATGGCACTATTTATTGGCCCAGCAGGGCAGGTATAGGGAATTTTCAGCAGCCAGGTAGCTTATTAGTAATTCTTTGAGTAACTGGAAAATTTTTGTTTTTGTGTTTTTTCTTTTTCCTCGCTGCCTTCCCAGAGCCATAACTTTTTTTTTTTTTTTTTTTTTCTTTACCGTTGACATAGCCGTATGAGGGCTTGTTTTTTTTCATTGTACTTTCTAATGGCACCATTTACTATTGCATACAAGCCTGCTGAAGGGATTTTACAGCATTTCCTCTGCAGTAAAACTGACCCTTGTCCTTCATTCTCTGGGTCTGTACAATTACAACAATACCACATTTGTATAGTTTTTCTTGTTTTAATACTGAAAAAAAAACTTTGGAGAAAACGTTTTTCTTTTTATCACCATATTCTGTCCCCCATAACTTTTTTTTATATTTATACCTATTGAGCTGTGTGGGGGATAATTTTTTGCAGCACAATCTGTAGTTTTTACTGATGCCATTTTGGGGTAAGTATAAGTCTACTTTCACACTTCAGAACGGATCCGTTTGTATTATCTGTAACATAGCCAGGAGGGATCCATCTTGAACACCATTGAAAGTCAATAGAGGACGGATCTCTTTTCTATTGTGCCAGATTGTGTCAGTGAAAACGGATCCGTCCCCATTGACTTACATCGTGTGTCAGGACGGATCCGTTGGACTCAGTTTCATCAGACAGACACCAAGTCCGTCTCCAAAGCGGAATGGAGACTGAACTGATGCATTCTGAGCGGATCCTTTTCCATTCAGAATGCATTAGAATTCAAACTGATCCGTTTTGGACCGCTTCTGAGAGCCCTGAATGGATCTCATAAACGGAAAGCCAAAACGTGAGTGTGAAAGTAGTCTTAGGCCCCTTTCAGACGGGCCAGATAAGAGGCGGGTGCGTTGCGGGAAAATGCACGATTTTTCTGCGCGAGTGCAAAGCTTTTTAATGCGTTTTGCACACGCCTGGGAAAAATCGCCATGTTTGGTACCCAGACCCGAACCCGGACTTCATCACTGAAGTCCGGTTTCGGGTTAAGTATTCTGTAGATTTTATTATTTTCCCTTATAACACGTTTATAAGGGAAAATAATAGCATTCTCAATACAGAATGCTTAGTAAAATGTGTATGGAGGGGTTAAAAATAAAAAAATTACCTCACCTTATCCACTTGATCGCGTAGTTGCCGATCTCTCCTCTCTTCTTCATTCATTAGCTGCCAGCTAAAAGACCTGAGATGACGTCACCGAGCTCATCACATGGTCCATCACCATGATGATGGACCATGTGATGGGACGTCACCACAGGTCCTTTAGATGGCAACTAATGCTTAAAGAAGAGAGAAGAGATCGGCAACTACGCGATCAAGTGGATAAGGTGAGGTAATTTTTTTTATTTTTAACCCCTTAATCCACATTTTACTAAGCATTCCAGGGCTCCAGATGGCGACCAAAACGGTCGCCAATGCGCCTTAAAATTTGCAGATGTCGACAAGACTTTAGTCTTGCCGCCTTTTTGCGACTGGACGGCCGCGCAGTTGTTGAATTAGGGTTGTACCGGGTATTGCATGCCATGTCTTTACTAGCACAGTGTGCTAGTCCCTCCCCACTGTGACGCGGGTGCCGCTGCCACCAATGGGGAGATAGCAGGGAGGAGCTGTGGCCGCTGTGGCACCAATGAATGTAATTAACTCATTAATTCAAGTGTAGGCAGCGGGTGCCAGCAGCGGTATCACAGACCCGGCCTCAATAACTGGGCATGAGATCTGCGGAAATAACCCCTCAGGTGCAACATCTGAGGGGTTAATTGCCGCAGATCACATGCCCTGCTATTGAGGCCGGGTCTGTGATACCGCTGCTGGCACCCGCTGCCTACACTTGAATTAATGAGTTAATTACATTCATTGGTGGCGCAGGGTGCCGCCCCCCCCAAACCTCCACAGGACCGAGGACCAGAACGGCTACAGTGACTACTTGGAGAGCTGTTCCCTTCTCTTCTTGGCACCACATCCAGAAGTCGCACTGCTGCAATCCCTAATGAGAGCCCGGGTCTGCCATGGCTGCCGATGACCAGGGCATCAGTATATAAAGTAAGACCGGAGGAGGGTATATAACGTATAGAGATACCCTTCTCCAGTTCCACCTCTATAAACACTATATCCTCCTATAATCCATTGGTGGTGCTTTCCCCCATTGGTATCATTGATCTTTGGTGGCGCAGTGCACCCCCCCTCCCCCATAGTGTTAGTATCATTGGTGGCAGTGGCAGATTACACTGCTGGGGCTCCGATCGGTTAGCATTGCAGCCAGGACATTACTGAAGCCCTGGCTGCCATGGTCAGTTCCTGCTGCTGTGTCACTATGCACAGGACAGCAGGGAGAGTGTGAGGTCCTATTCACCCTGATGGATCACTATTAGGATGACTAGGAAAAGGGATCACAAGAACCCCAGGTTCTACCCCTAAGGGGGCTAATAGTTAATAAAAGGCAAAAAAAAAAAAAGGTAAAAAACACCAAAATACTAAGTCGCCCCTTTCCCAATTTTACATAAAAAATTTAGAAACAATAAAAAATAAACATATTACATATCGCCACGCCTGAAAAACTGTAAGCTATTAAAATATAAAAAATAGTTCCGCTGTGGTGAACGACGTAACAAAAAAAAAAAAACCCGCAATTCTCCATTTTTAGTCACCCTGTCCCTCAGATGTCACTGGATGTGAGAGGTATGTGGTGCTGTATTCTCCTATATGTAGAGGTGGCTCACTACTGTGACCTGCGTCTCATCTCCTCCAAGTCCTTTTTTTAATTATAATTTATGCATTTTAACTTTGGCGACTAAAAAATTTAATTTGGCTCCTGGTTATTTTTTTTAGTCTGGAGCCCTGCATTCTGTAGTGAGAATGTTATTGTTTTTCCCTTATAACCTTGTTATAAGGGAAAATAATAAAGATTGGGTCTCGTCTCTTAGCAACCATGCGGGAAAATCGCACTGCATCTGCACTTGCTTGCGGATGCTTGCGATTTTCCTGCAGCCCCATTCACTTCTATGAAAAACGCAGAATATAGAGCATACTGCGATTTTCACGCAACGCAGAAGTGATGCGTGAAAATCACCGCTCATGTGCATAGCCCCATAGAAATGAATGGGTCCGGATTCAGTGCGGGTGCAATGCGTTCACGTCCCGCATTGCACCCGCGTGGGAAAACTCGCCCGTGTGAAAGGGGCCTAACTCTTTGATCACTTGTTCATTATGTTTTTTGGGGAAGTGGTGAGACTTAAAAATGGAAAATCAGCCGTTTAGAATTTTTTTTTTTTCCCGTTAAGTCATTCACAGTATGTGATAAATATTTTTATATTTTAATAGTAAAGATGTTTTTGGACCTGGTGATGACTATTCATTTTTCCATTGTTTGGTTTATTTTAATTTTGGGGAAAGGGCTTGATTTGAATTTTTTTTATACATATTTTTATTTTATTTTTTAACTTTTAGGCCCCCAAGGGGACCTCAACATGCAATCATCCCCATCTGTTCAGTAATGTAACTTCTTATAAAAAAAACAAAACAAAACATTCCGTATATTCCAATGCAGTGCTGCCGCCTTCCGGTCCTGCGTTGGATTATACCAGTAATAGGCCTGGAAGCCTTGTGCAGGCTCAGGGCCGCCTGTTTTTTGCTTCATGTTCATGCAGTGTTTCTATAAGAATGATAGAGCTGAAACATTTCATGGACATGAAGCAATAAGCAGAGCTCCATTTGGACTCTCACTCTTGCTCTCTGTTATAGAAAACATATCTGTAGCTTGGACTGCACTGCTATTACTCATAAGGGACACTTAAAGTTAAAGGAAATCTGTCACCAGCAACCTCCCTATCCATCTGTTTGCATAGACACATAGCTGTGGTTCACCTGATTTAAAGCCCGAGTGTTCATACTTTTTCCTAATATGCAAATGTGGCCCTTATTGCACCGAGGGTGTCACCATTGCTCTTCTTGCTACCAATCTCTGCTTCTTTCTGGGGCCAGCCCCTTTCTCCCTGCTTTAATTGACAGGTCCAGGCAGTGGTAAAGCAGCGAGAAAGGAGCAGAGCTTGGCTGCGCTCCTGCCAGTCATCTGTTTGAAGAGGCTGCAGAGGACGGACAAGCCGAGTCCTCTTCACCGCTTACCAAGCACAGCGCTGTACATTGTGTAGTAGTATTGCAGCACAGACCCATCCACTTGAATGGGACTAAGCTCCAGAAAGGCCATGAGCCAATAAACGTGATGTCACAGGTCACCTTTCCATCCTAACAGCAGCTCTGCTTCTCCGGCAACATCAATCCACAGACAGCCCGCAACTATTCGCCCTAGAAAAAAAAGGAATATATCATTTTACTCAGCGTGATCAACCCTATCCAGCATTATGCCTGATTTAATTGGATTGATCATGCTGACAGAGGCTCTTTAAGTTAGTGTTTTTTTTTTTTTTTTTTTTTTTCTAGTTTACAGGTACATGCACCCAACACAGGCCACTGACAGGTGAAGTGAATCATATTATCTCTTAGGATCCATTCACACGTCCGCAATTCTGTTCCAGAATTGCAGACCCATTAATTTCAATGGGGACAGATCATGTCCCGGCCTGACTTGCAATTGCGGATCCGCACTTCCGGGTCCGCAATCGCGTTCCCGAAAACAATAAAACATGTCCTATTCTTGTCCGCAATTGCGGACAAGAAAAGGCATTTTCTATGTAGTGCCGGTGATGTGCGGTCCGCAAATTGCGGAACGCACAACGCCGATGTCCGTGTTTTGCGGATTCGCAAAACACACATGGACGTGTGAATGGACCCTTATGGCAGTGTTTTTTCATTCAACAGGATAATGCCCCGCCACACTGCAAAAATTGTTCAGGAATGTTTTTCAGGTCTTAAAGCATCTGCCACAAAGGTCTTAATGACAGATACCACAGGACATCTTCACACGTCTTGTGGAGTCCTTGTCTTGACAAGTCAGAGTTGTTTTGGTGGCATAAGGGGGCTTTACTTAGTAATAAGGGGGTGGTTGTAAGGTTATGGCTTTTCGGTGTATATGGCATACAGCGTGTAAACTGTTCCTGAGTGCCCGCTGACTGTGATATGACTGCCACTATTTTAGTCTAGCTGTTTAGTTTGTATATCTGGTATGAAGATTAACTCTTTAAGAAGACCACTCCCAGATCTTTCTGTGGCTGATTCTGATGTATATTTGATGTACCTCTTTGCCCTGGGCACCACTAGAATACTGTCTTGTCCACCAATTTTGAGTGGTCATTTCTAATTAAAAAAGAATTAGTGAAACGTCTATCTTGTTAGTAAATGCAAACTTCATAGTGTTTCTTTTCTTGCAGGATCCGTTTGGCGTTGCTGTTGGTGGTACTGTAGGGCACTGTCTATGCACTGGGTTAGCAGTTGTTGGGGGAAGGATGATTGCACAGAAGATTTCGGTTAGAACTGGTAAGTAACCAAGTTGATTTATATATATGAAAGCTGAAGCATATTTACCATTTACATACTCTTAAAACAAGATCCAGTGAAGAGTTATGACACTTGCATAGTAGTGGTCAATGTGTATAGCACTGTGCATGTCCATCTACTGATCAGAGTGCTGCTGGCATATTCCCCAGGCTGCAAGCTCTCTGCATAGTGATCTAATACAAATGGCTCTCTTCTCTGCAGAAAGAGATTGTAAAATTGTTTCCAGTAGTAAAAGTGTACACCTCTTGCCTGGTCCATTCCTTTTAATAAAATATGGATGTGTGGTAGGTAGAGATGATTTAGCTGGATACTCATGTAATAAAAAAATGGTGTGCAAAATAAAATTATTCGTACATCAAAGATATAAAATGTCACAGGTTATCTCAGACAGTTGTAGAGATTTTTCAGCACCTGTCTTCAGGATAGGCCACCAATATCTGATTGGTTAGCGATGCAGCCTCTTCCTAGGCCAGTGACGTCACGTTCATTGATCACATGGCCTATTTACAGCTTAGTGCCATTCATGTCAGTTGGCCTGCAATAGTAAGCACAGCCGCTATTCAGTGTACAGTGCTGTGTTTGGAATGCTGTGAGGAGACTGCAGCTCTTGTCCATGTGCTGCGGCCCTTTCAAACAGCTGATTGGCAGGGGTACCATGAGTTGGACCCCACCGATCTGATATTGATTACATATTTAGTTGAATGGTTTAGTGTTTTAACGTGCATTCAAAGATTCAAGAATACATAGGCTTACACAAGCTAAGTGAAAAAAAATATTTACTAAGTGTGATTAAATATATTAAAGATAAACAACTCCCATATATAGTAAAAAACCATTACTCTGACCTGTGTTCAAACCAAAAAGCAAGCTCCAATCGGTCACGCTACCCACACAGCACATGACCGATGCCCGAGGTGATACGAGAGGTGTAGTGAGAGACATCATTCTTCACATGATGTCTTCTGGAGCTTAAAGCTCTTTGTTAATGCGCCAAACTTTGTACCTTCTGGCCCCTCCTCCTGAGGATGTCCCTGAGGTATTCTCTCAGGAAGGCAAAACCAAGTAACTACATTCAAGGAATATAAAAGGTAATATAATTAAAGGGGAAAATACCAATCAGTATTTAATTAAACAAGGCAAATGCCAGTTCCATTATTTCTTGTAAAATACCCTTACAACACATTTAGTATGTATTTTTTGTATAAACAAGTTACCAATAAAAGTATTATGTCAGACTCTTACTGCTTTCTAAAAACAAATGTCTATAGAATCAAACTCCTTTAACCCCTTCCCGTAATAGTACGGCGCTACGGAAAGTGACTTCTCGACCAGCACTGTAGTGCTACTGCGTGCTGATCAGGCGGGTGCAGGAGCTGCGTCCGCCCGATCCGCTGCAGGGGTCCGGCTGTTCCCGTTAGCTGTATATGTGCCAGCATCGGTGAAAACCCTGATGCTGGTGCAATGACCCTCACTATCCTGCAGTCGGTGCTGACCACGGCGTGCTTGGATGGAGGGAGCTTCCTCCCTGTCCTCATCGGGTCCCTGTGCTGCTGTGATGGGGATCCAATGGCTGGGAAGGCAGCCTGATGCCTTCCTTAAGCATAGTGGCTGCCTTTCCTGTTAGCCTGCCAGCCCCCTGGATCTCCCAGGCAGGAAGGCTATAAGTGGATTACAGTGAGTAATACACTTACAGCCAATGCATTACAATACAGATGTATTGTAATGCATTGGAGAGGGGATAAGACCCCCAAAAGTGAAATAAAGTTTTGCATAATAAAAATTAAGGCAATTAGGTACAAGTAAAGAAGAAAAAAAAAAGCGTTCTGTTCCAATTAGGAAAAAAAGAAAAGTAGACATATTGGGTATTGCCGCGTCCATATCGACTGGCTCTATAAAAATATCACATGATCCACCCCGTCGGGTGAATGCTGTAAGAAAAAAAAAAGTGCAACCATTGTTTTGGTCACCTTCCCTCACAAAAAGTGTAATACCAAGCGATCAAAAAGTCGTATGTACCCAAAAATTGTACCAATTAAACAGTCATCTCAACCCGCAAAAAATAAGACCTTACATAAGAAAATCGCTCCAAATAAAAAATAAAAATGGCTCTCAAAAAATGGCAACACAAAAACATATTTTACTGAGTAAAATTAATAAAAAGTAAAACAAAATACATATTGGGTATCGCCGCGTCTGTAACAACCTGTTCTATAAAAATATCACATAATCTTCCCCCTAACTTGAATGCTGTAAAAAAAATAAAAGTAAAAACTGTGCCAAAACAGCCCTTTTTTTGGTCACCGTGCCTCACAAAAAGTGTGATACCAAGTGATTAAAAAGTCATGTCTCCCAAAATGGTACCAATCAAACAGTCATCTGATCCCTCAAAAAATGAGACCCTTCCTAAGACAATTGCTCAAAAAATAGCTTTCAGAAAATGGCAACACAAAAGCAAGATTTTATTATTTTCAAAAATGCTTTTACTGCGTAAAAACTTAACAAAAATAATAAATATATTGGGTATCGCCACGTCCGAAACAACCTTCCCTATAAAAATATCACATGACCTATCTGGTCAGGTGAACGCTGTGAAAATAAATAAAAACTGTGCCAGAACAGTAATTTTTTTTGTCACCTCACTTTACAAAATGTGTAATAGAGTGATCAAAGTCATACCTACCCCAAAATGGTTCCAGTTAAAACGTCCCCTTATCTCGCAAAAATTGAACCCTGACATAAGACAATTGCTCAAAAAATAAACCAATGGCACCCGTAAACCTATCTATTAAAATCTGTGTTGCAAAAGCCATGTTGCGCTCCTTCCTTTCTGAGTCCTGCCATGTGTCCCCACGGCAGTTTACCATCACATATGGGGTGTTGCCGTATTCAGGAGAAAATGGGTAACAAAGTATGCGGAGCTTTTCTACTGTTGCTCCTTGTGAAAATGAAACATTTGGGGCTAAAGCAACATTTTATTGGAAGAAATGAAACTCTTCATTTTCACAGCCAAGTGTTTCCAAATTCCATAAAACGCTTATGGGGGTTTCCACTGTAGGGGTAAGTCAGGGTCTCTTCAAATACAAAATGGTGCCTAAAAAGCATTTTAGCAAAATCTGCCTCCAAAATCCATATGGCGCTCCTTTCCTTCTGACCACTGCCACGTGGGGTTTGAGTATTGTATTAGAGACCTGGAAATCTGTAGTAGCATTGTCACATGTGCATCTGTCTATATGTCAGAAAGTCATTGTCACCACAAAATGCAATCTGAAAGCTTCACGTTACAGAGCAGGAGAAGCTGAGCAGATTGATAAGGCTTTGTAGGAAGAGATTCTGTAAAACCTGTAATTTATACATTTATATCTTTGCTGTTTCCACTTCCAGTGAAGAGCTATTGGTACAGGAGGAGGGGTTATCAGTGACTGACTGGTTTTACAGAATCTTTTCCCACAAATATAAAATAGATCAATCTGCTCAGCTCCTCCTGCTCCATAACCTGCTGCCTGCAGATTACATTGCATCTTGTGGTTACAGATCCTCTTTAGGCTCACTCAAGTTTTCTGCAAGTGAAATCTGCAAAGCAAGTTATCAAATTAGTTCTTAACGTGTCTCTTCTGTGTTTTTCTTTCTTTTCCAGTGACCATCATCGGCGGAATAGTTTTCCTCGCTTTTGCGTTCTCCGCTTTATTTATAAGTCCGGATTCTGGTTTTTAGCTGTTTTCTGTTCTTCAGAAATTCATGACGTGGAAAGAGACTGCTTTTTGTACTGTAGTTCTGTATATAATGTATAAAGGTAGAGATGAGACGTCTGCTGTACAGAATCACTCCATGCGGGTGACTATTTTTCTGCTCTGTCTCTAAGATTGTGACTCATTCTAACTTCATGAATTCAGCCATATTTACAGATGTAAGGTGAACTCTATCCTTAATGTTTTAGCTTCATTTCTCTTGTCTTGAGATACGGGTATAGGGTCTACCTCCATATAGGCAGGAGGAGCAGGTCTAGCTTGGACCATGCTGTTTAGATCTTGTGGTACCTGTGATTTTTTTTTTTTTTTAAAGAAACAATTGAAATATTTCAGAGGTGTAGTTCACCATGTAAGCATTAGATCTCGCCTATCTCCACGCCTCTGTCCATCGCTATTGTGCCGAGAGCGGGCACAGTATCCAGTATATAGCAGTTGTCAATATTTGACATGAAGATCGGTTAACAGCGGAAAGTCCTGGTGTCTAGAAATGTTTTCATTTCAAATAAATGTATAATATATATATTTTTTGTTCAAATCTTAAAACTGCTGTAAAGAAAGCCACAATGTTCTGTGTCACTATATAACGGTCATTTCATGAGATGACAGTATTATACTTAAAGGGAATCTGTCGCCCTGTTTTTTGACCATTATCTACAGTAATATGTGAGTAGTACTGCAGATATGGCGTCCAGATCACTGTTTATTTTAATAGTAACATAGTACATACATAAGGCTGAAAAAAGAAATGTCCATTCTTCAGCCTGCTATTCTGCAAGTTGATCCAGAGGAGGGAAAAAAAAAACAACCACCTGTAAGCTAGAAACCAATTTTCCTCATTTTAGGGGAAAAAAATTCCTTCCCGACGCCAATCAGGCAATCAGAATAACTCCCTGGATCAACGACCCCTCTCTAGTAGCTATAGCCTGTAATATTATTACACTCCAGAAATACATCCAGGACCCTCTTGAACTCTTTTAGTGAACTCACCCTCACCACCTCCTCAGGCAGAGTGTGTCTTTCTTTTTTTTTTTTTTTATAAATAAAGGAAAAATATATACACTCAAATTTAGTACTGTGATGAAGCACAATGTGTCACGAGAAAACAATCTCAGAATGGCCTGGATAAGTAAGTGTACCAAAGTTATCACCACATAAAGTGACACATGCCAGATTTGCCAAAAATAGCCTGGGCAGGAAGGTGAAAACTGCCCTGGGGTAGAAGGGGTTAACACTGCAGAGTTTTGTCATTGAATATGTGACACATGATATGCATGCTGTGACTAGTGTGAATGATGCCTTTAGAACAGGGGTGCACAACCTTTTTTGGTCTGGGGGCCGCATTGTCACATTGCTGTATTTCAAGGGGCCTCAAAAAAAAAAAAAGTTAATCAGCACTTGTGTGCATCAACCTATTACACAGGCTGATGCAATGTGAATGGGGAGGAATGATCGCTATCACAGTCACCGCTCCCTCATTCAGTTCTGTTGATTATTGGCACACTGATTACACAGTGAGATATGCTGACAATAATTGTAATCGTTCATCCTGATAAAACATGCAAATCAGCCGACAAACGAGTGATCGATTGTTTATCAGCGGCAGTGGCAGTGGTGTGCCTAGGTTGTTCAGCCAGCCGGGGCGGGTCCTTTCTCTGGTACCTCCCCCCCCCCCCCCCCCCAATACTTTAAAAAAATTGTACCCCCTCACAGTAGTATTGCCCTCATTGTACAACCTTCATATAGTTTTGTACAGGTGTGCCCCCTAACAGTAGTTATGCCCATATTATGCCCCCTTAAAGTACTTATCCCTTCATTGTGCCCCCTCTCACAGTAGTTATGCCCTCTGTGCCCCTTTCACAGTAATAATCCCTATTGTGCCTCCTTCACATTTATAATGTCCTCTGTCCCTCCCCTTTATTTATTTTTTTAAAACCAGGTTCAAGTTTATTGAAGTAAAATGTGTTTTTTTTTTTGCATAAGACAATCAGGATACAATCCAAATACAGTAAGATATTCAGGCATACCCCGAACATCCGGGTAATATGCCAATACACAAGTGACCATGCAGAGAGTTATATATCGTCACTCTAGACAAGATAAAAAAAAAGGGAAAGGCCAAGGAGATAGAAAGAACCGTCTATCAATGTGGTGCTGAGTTCTTCCCATACTTTGAAGCATTGCCCATTAGTAATCTGTTCAGGGATCCAAAGTATTTTAAGACATCATGGACATCTGTCCCCTCACACAGTCTCTTGTCACACAGTCTAAAGCTAAAGAAGCCAGATTTCCCGATGCCAGCCAGCCCTGCCAAATGGATAGAAATTTCTGTGGACATTTGCGCTTAACATATACCCCTCTTTCCATGCGTAGCACAGTGTTTAGTCTATTAACATATTCTAGTCTAGTTAGAGGTGTTTCCCGGATCCAGTGCTTGGCGATCAGGACCCTCGCCTGAAACAACATCCGTTGAATACATAACGATTTCAGGTCATCTATATCCGGGGGATCGAGCAATCCCAATACACACACCCTGGGTTCATTGTGTCCCTCCCCTTTATAGTAGTAATGCCCTCTGTGCCCCCTTCAGAGTAGTAGAATAACCCTAATTTTGATAATCTTTCTGGGTACTGTAGTTCACCCATTCCAGTTATTATTTTAGTTTTCCTACTGTCCCCCGTTCTCTCGCTGTCAACACTTGGAGCTGCATTGAACTACATTGTCAGGACTGCTGGGCATGCGCACATGAGTCCTCTCCATTGTGTTAGAGCAGCACAGCGGTCCAGACAGTATTTCAGTGCAGCTTTGAGTGCTGACAGTGGAAGGCAGTAGGACAGTAAAAAATAGTGATCTCGACTCCATTTCTGGAGCACTACTCATGTATTACTGTAGATAATAGTCGACATACAACCCCTTTAAAAAGATTGAGATTGGAAAAAAAAAAACTGGTAGCTGTCTTCCAGAAACAGCACCACTCTAGTGCATGGCCTGCATGTGGTATTGCAGCTCAGCTACGGTAAATAGGACTGAACTGCAATAATAGTGACGCCCCTGGGGAGCAGTCACAGCACAGCTCTCAATTTGTGTTCTTCTCTAGAAAAGAGAAAGCTGTGCTGTGATTGGTTGCGGTGGGGAACAAAGACATTTTTGTTCTTAGACATTGGGACTGTTTATCATTTTGTTTGATAGTTTTCTGGCATGAAAAAGTAGCAAGCTGCATATTTGCAACTTTTTAAACACCATTTATGCAAAAATTTTTGCACAAGTGGCCTTTCTCCGCCATATTTTCCAAAAAGGAGGCGTGGTGAGGGAAAGGGTGGGGCCAGCACTTTTACGCAATTTTTCTAGTCTAAAAGAGCACCGAAGTCTATGCTGGCATAGATATCATAGGAGCATGGACTGCAGGATGCTGTGCCTAATTTAGGTGAAGTCTCCAGCAGCAGACGGGGTTATCATAGACCGCCACCAGTCCATGATAAATCGGGCTCATTGTCTCCATAGCGCTCTGTTCTGCCTTCTGTGCAGAAACCATGGGGCAGGTATACTAAAGAAAAGTGCAATATGCCACAGGAGTTATCCTCTCTTTACAAGTGAAGGCCTATCTTCAGGATACAAGCACCCCTGCCAATCAGGGACTATGGTTTTGCATAGTAGACATTGGGGCAGGCTCACTAATGTAGACAGAGTAAACACCAAACTTCTCGACTGGCTGACTTTGCACCAAAATGTTAGTGCATGTTGCATCTTAAGCTACGTCTCCACACTGTACAAGGGGCAGTGGATGTGCTGAAACAAGACGAATTTTGGTGCATTCCGCAACATGGTCTAGGTACAATCACAATAAGAAGTCCGCTTCATTATTTTGTTCAAAGTATTTGAGGTTGGCATTCTGATTAATTAAACATTTTAGACCTTTTAAAGCTTATGGACACCTTTTTGAGGCATTTTTAATTGTACTGTGCTTATTTTGAGATCAAAAATATTTTTCAATTGGTCTGTATTAGCTCCTTAATTAATCCTTAATATAAACCCGTGAATATTAAATTCAAATTGCCCCTTTCCAATTTTACAATAAAAAACATCATTGGTATTGCCACATCTAAATTAATAAAAAAATATCATTCACAGGGAATGCAGTATTAAAAGAAAAAAAAATTTGTTGATCCGCTGTATTTTTGTTTGTCACCTAGACCCCACCCCAAAAAAAAATAAAAAATTGAATAAAAAATTATCAAAAGATCATATGATCAAAACATTGTATGTGCCCTCACATGGTACCAATAAGCCACAGCTCTCACCACAAAAAAGTTCTGTACATGGAAATATAGCACTACAAATTTTTTCCAGTTTTTGAATACAAGATAATGGTAAATGGTGCCATTAAAAAATGCAACTTGTCCCAAAGGGGGGGAAAAAAAAAACCCTCATACGGTTATGTGAACCAAAAAGTTATGACTCTTGAAGATGGGGAGGAAAAAAAACAAAAGCGCAAAACCAATTGGCCTGGTACTTTACTGGATTATCTGCAATTTTTTTTTTTTTTTTTTAAAAGTCCCCCCCCCCTTCTTCCACGTGATTCAGTGATAATGTTGTAAACATTACTACCGGACCAGTGCTGCACTCACTGGTGTAATTAGGCTGCGGGCACTTCATGGATCACGTGCCGTACATTCCACAAGTGATCGTAGCCCAGTTACAGCCCGATGTACGAGGGTTGCCTAAGGCGACTTTCACAACAGTGTTTTTGCCGGATCCAGCAGGGTTCAGCAAAAACGCTTCCGTTACTGATAATACAACCATCTGCATCTTTAACATATCCATTGAAAGTCAATGGAGGACGGATCCGTCATGAACTCCATTGAAAGTCAACGGAGGACGGATCCGTTTTCTATTGTGACAGAGAAAACGGATCCGTTCCCATTGACTTGCATCGTGGGTCATGACGCATCCGTCTTGCTCCGCATCCCAGGACGGAAAACAAACTGCAGCATGCTGTGGTTTGCTCTCCGGTATGAGAACGGAATGCATTTTGGAGCATTCCGTTCTGTTCAGTTATGATTTGTCCCCTTAGTCAAATTCTTATCAGTTTGATAGGATTTCAACACACACAAGCCCAGGCATCCCCAAACTGCGGCCCTCTATCTGTTGTAAGACTACAACTCCCACAATGCCCTGCTGTAGGCTGATACCTGTAGGCTGTTCGGGCATGTTGGGGGTTGTAGTTTTGTAACAGCTGGAGGGCCGCAGTTTGAGGATGCCTGCACAACCCAGTTCAATGGGATAAACTCACAGCGTGTCAGTGTAAAGTCCCATTCTGATACTAAATAGCCTTTAGCTATACCAATTCTGTTTTAGGCCTAGATTCATTCTTCTAAAAAAGGGTGCCATTTTTAGAGGGATATAATAAAAATTAATTTTTAGAAGAATGAATCTAGGCCTAAAACAGAATTAGTATAGCTAAAGACTATTTAGCATTTGAATTTGGAAATATTCTGGGCCAATGAGGGTTATTTTGTTGCAAAAGCAGGGGTGTGGAATTCCTATCGCCCGACGCCCGGGACATGCAGTTCCGGGCGCCGGGCAGGTAGTTTTGGCAGGTAGCTTAGTCCTGTGGGCAAGTAGCAGGGCTAGGGTGGCGCCGGATTCTCCTCTTATACACAGCCCGGCAGCACGTCCGGGCTGCTTACCGCTCTGTGAACATCGCTCCTGTGCAGGCCGGAAGTCATGATCAAAGGAGTGCGCCGCGGGACGGAAGTCAGCTCCCAGCAGAAGAGCGAGTCAGGCAGTCAGCGGCTGAACCAGTAGTGGGAGCTCCTGTCTCCTCACATGGTGGCAGCAGGTAGTGTGTAGTGTGTAGCCCAGCAGGTAGTGTGTGGTGACTCCCCTGGGTGAGCTGCCGGGTCGCCAGGGGGAGGGGTTGCTCGAACTGCCCCAGTATGGCATATACATTAAAGGTATTCACTGCCCCAGTATGCAATATAGTATATACTATACTGGGCCAGTGAATCACTTTAATGTACATGACATACTGGGGCAGTGAATCACTTTAATGTACATGACATACTGGGGCAGTGAATCACTTTAATGTATATATTATACATTAAAGGGATTCACTGCCTAAGTATGGCGTGGCTGCCCCATACAGTAGAGCGTTTCCTTGTGCCTCCGCCCCATACAGTAGAACGTCACCTTGTGGCCCCCACCCCATACAGTAGAGCGTCTCCTTGTGGCCCCCGCCCCATACAGTAGAGCGTTTCCTTGTGCCCCCGCCCCATACAGTAGAACGTCACCTTGTGGCCCCCACCCCCATACAGTAGAGCGTCTCCTTGTGGCCCCCGCCCCCATACAGTAGAATGTCTCCTTGTGGCCCCCGCCCCATACAGTAGAACGTCTCCTTGTGGCCCCGCCCCATACAGTAGAACATTTCCTTGTGGCCCCCGCCACCATACAGTAGAACGTCTCCTTGTGGCCCCCGCCCCATACAGTAGAACGTCTCCTTGTGGCCCCCGCCCCATACAGTAGAACGTCTCCTTGTGGCCCCCGCCCCCATACAGTAGAACATCTCCTTGTGGCCCCCGCCCCCATACAGTAGAAAGTCTCCTTGTGGCCCCCGCCCCATACAGTAGAAGTTCAGGACAAGTAGATTGTCATGAGGGACAAGTAGATTGAGTCTCCGCTTTAGTCCTTCGACAAGTAGTTTTTTTTAAAATTTCCACACCCCTGAAAAGGTCCCATTCTGACCTCTGCTCCTGATAGGATCTTGGGGACATTATAATTAGGGATGAGCGAATCGACTTTTAAGTCTTGCTTCGCGAAGTCTCGTGAGCTGTGGTGTACATAGAGACGTAAGGGCCCCATAGCAAGGATCAAATCGGGCCCCCCACACAGGACAGAAGGGTTACTGCCTAAACCCTTTTTAATGACCCCTTGGGCCATTTTTTCACTGCTTCATTTGCTAAAAGTTATTCCTTTAGAGCAGGGATGCCCAACCTGTGGCCCTCCAGCTGTTGTAAAACTACAACTCCCACTATGCCCTGCTGTAGTCTGATAGCTGTAGGCATGCTGGGAGTTGTAGTTTTGCAACAGCTGGAGGGCCGCAGGTTGGGCATCCCTGCTTTAGAGGGTAGAGCCCTGACAAAGTTTTCACCTCCAGTACAAAAGAGGAAAATCTCAAGTAAGACTGGGCCCCTTCTTGCCCTGGGCCCCATAGCATTTGCATGGTCTGCTGCTATGGTAGTTACGCCCCTGCTCGTGATACTTTGGGTAATAACTTCATAAATTAATTTGTACTGTAGAAAACCATTTCCCGAACTTGGGTTCGGTTCCAAGGTACCACTTGGAACCAAACCCGAGTTCGGGAAATGTTTTTTTTACAGTACAAATTAATTTATGAAGTTATTATGCAAAGTCTTGCGAAACTTCGCAAAGAAATAACTTCAGCTTATCGGCGCCAATCCATTGTAATACTGTACAGTGCTCCTGTTTCATTCGAAGTTGATTCGCTCATCCCTAATTATAATGATTGATAATGCTGTGTGACCCTGAGAGTACCGGAATCTATTAATTTATACTGACATAATGCTGTCAGTGTAATACAATAGATTCTAGGACCGTCAGGGTCACACAGCATTAAAATCTATATAATGCTGTGTGATCCTGTCAAAGGATCGAAGGTAAGAATAAACACACGCTGCAAGTTTATCACATTGAACTAGCTTGAGTGTGTGTCTGGCCTACATGCTCTTTCAGCAATGCGGAGATAAATGTTACGGACCAGTGTCTCTGACAGATTTCACTGTGAAGGAGAAAGAGCAGCATTCAGTAAATGTGAAAAGGTACTGGCTGTAGAAGACCAATGGTTGAAATTTCTTTTTTTTTTTTTTTTTTTTAAATAAAGACCAATTGGAAAAATGGTTTTAAGCCCAAAATAGGCACAATCCTTAAAAAAGGGCATTCAAAACTGTACATAGCCTTTCAGTGTTTTCATTAGGCCTCATGCCCCCATCTGTGTCTGTAATGCGCCCTGCCTTTGTCACTCCCTTCACTAGAACTAACTATTCTAGTCCGCAATAAGGGTATGATATAAAATGTCCCGAACAGACATATGGATGCGGACAGCAACACGGAATACATCTGTGTGCCGCTTTTTGTTTGTGGACCCATAGAAATAAATGGGACCTTGTGCTGTCAGACACATAGGCCGAATACGGTTGTGTGCATGAGCCCTTAACCGTAGGCTGTGGCAGGATATATTAATAAGGTATGCCCACCATGCCAGTATTTTCTTTTCTGGTGCAATATGCAATGGCTCATTTTGTTTTCAGAAAAGCTAGCGCAGCCAGTAGAAGACCAGATGAATTGCAGAGGGTCCACATTATCCTGCCATGATGGATTTTCCTTCTATAGTATTAGATCACTCACACATTCTGCATATGTAATGTACAGGTATAGGTAGACTGAAGCTATTAAAGGGGCCTGTCAGATTTTACCCCTGTGTAAGCTCATTGTTATTTTATAGCTG
This sequence comes from Bufotes viridis, assembly GCA_033119425.1. Lineage (NCBI taxonomy): Eukaryota > Metazoa > Chordata > Amphibia > Anura > Bufonidae > Bufotes > Bufotes viridis. The sequence continues at coordinate 531,561,106 of CM065589.1, read as the reverse complement.
CTGTTTTTTTTTTCCCTCTATTTTGGTATCATTCATTTTTGGCCTCATGCACACGACCGTTGTTTGATTCCGTGTCCGTTATGCCATTTTTCATGATTTTCTGCGAACCCATTGGTTTTCAATGGGTCAGTGGAAAACTCGGCAAATGCACCATTTGTCCTCCGCGTCCATGATTCCAGTCCGTCCAAAAAATATAACCTGTCCTATTCTTGTCCGTGAAAAACGGTTCGCGGACCCATTCAAGTCAATGGGACCGTAAAAAAATGCGGATGGTCATCCGTGTTCCGCGTCCGCGTTTTTTTGCGGATCCCTTGGCAGGCACTTGCCAAAAATTGTCAGCCTGTCTTTTGGTAAAATCTTTTGTGTCATGTCCGCTAAAAAACGGACACGGAACAACGGAACCCCGTTTTGCGGACCGCAAAAAAATACTGTCGTGTGCATGAGGCCTTTATTGGACATATTTACAACATGAAAATGCTTGGATTTATTTCCAGAATATGACATTTTAACTTGCAGTCTGGGGTACAGAACTATTACTTCTCTATCAGAAGCTGGCTCTGGCCCTTGATGTCACAATGGAGGGATGGATGGGAAGCAGCTGGGTCTGTTCCCTTCTGGCCATGGTGATAAATGTGAACACAGACAAAATTCTAATCCAGCCTGGTCTATGGTGATATGAGGGATAAATAACAGGGCTCATACTGCTATTTCCATTGAAACAATGGCTCTTGCTTGTGAACAGCACACAGAAACACCAGCGCAGTGGCCTCGGCAGCAGAGCATTGCTTTCCTGACTACATATTTATTAAACACACAAACCTTAATGGGATTGGTTGCTTTTTGTTTCACTTTTCTTCTTAGTCTGCAAATAATAAATGATGTGCAAGTTTTCCTGGGTAAGAAAAAATATCCTGTTTCTTATTCTGGGGTAAAGATAAAATTCAATGAAAAGCTCTTTTGATTGCAGTTTCTACTACAAAGCCTGATGTGCACATGACCCTGTCCACAAAATGCAGATACCTTCCTTGTGCATTCTGCATCCATTCACTTCAATAGAAATGACTATATTTGTCTACAGGGCGGACCAGATTAGGACATGTTCTGTCATTTAGATCCGCAAACAATGTGGATATGTGCATGACCCCATAGAAGTTAATTGGTCAATGTGGTATCCACAAAAAAACGGCAGATGGCACACAGATAAAGAGATACAGTCACGTGCATGAGGCCTAGTATTGCTCTTCAGTAGGGATGAGTGAGTCAAGTTCGGCGTACAAGGTTCGGATTATCTAAGACTTCCGTAATGGATTCCGCTACCACAGACCATATAAGTTATAACGGAATTCTTAGATAACCCGAACGGAAGTTCGCTCAACACTACTCTTCAGTTTATATACCAGCAGCACTGAGAAGATCTTCCTCCAGTATGACGCACAGCACTCCACGTTTTATTTTTTGGAAACGATCAGATAGAATAAGTAAGCTGCTAGAAGTCCATGTATAATTCACCATACTGCTACACTTGATTCCTGTGACTTATGGTTGATTTTGTTAGATGTAATTAGCCACAATTTCAATTTAAAGGGAGTCTTTCACCCCAAATGTGCACTCTCTCACACTAACACCATTGCGTCGATAACAGTCCCCACATTAAAATCCTACTTACCATAAGGTTGTCAGTTGCATAGTTCGTCTAAAAAACACTTTTATTGTATATGTAAATCAGGGTCTGAAGGTGCCCAGGGGCGGCGTTCCAACGGCCGCTGCCCAGGCCCTGTGCTGATTTCCATGTGCAACCCCTCCCCTTTCACCCATTTGGCCCACCCTTTCTCTGGCTGACCTCCTTCTCTTCTTTTGAAATCCAGCGCCTGCGCCGATGACAGCCCTCTGATGCAGCGTCGGCTGGAGCATGACGTATGGGCCGGTGCATGCGCAATGTACTACCCATTACTGGCAGATGCCTCAGAGTATCCAGTGCGCATGCACCGGCCAGTACGTCACGCTCCAGCCGATGCTGCATCAGAGGGCTGTCATCGGCGCAGGCGCTGCATTTCAGAAAAAGAGGTAATCAGCCAGAGAAAGGGCGGGACAAATGGGTGAAAGGGGAGTTGTTGCACATGGAAATCAGCACGGCGCCTGGGCACCGGCCGTTGGAACGCCGCCCCTGGGCACCTTCAGACCCTGATTTACATATACAATAAAAGTGTTTTTTAGACGAACTATGCAACTGACAACCTTATGGTAAGTAGGATTTTAATGTGGGGACTGTTATCGACGCAATGGTGTTAGTGTGAGATAGTGCACATTTGGGGTGAAAGACTCCCTTTAACGTGATCAGTTCTTAAATGCACAGTGGAATAAATGCCTAAAGCGTATTACAGCAACTGAAGCCAGAAGCGGTGTCTGAAAAATCTTATACTGCTGTAAATAAAGTATTTTGTGGTACCTTTGTCATTTCTATAGGGTGGGCCCGGGATAGTAAAAAGCTCAGGTCAAGGGGGCTTTATAAGTTGTAGCTGTATTTCCCAGGATAACGATCAAGCAACAGCACTGTTAAGCCACCTGCACACGAGTATGGATGAATGCACACAAGAGCCGCATGAATTTCTGTGCGTTTCTGCAGCATATCGACCCCAAAATCTGCAATTTTTCATTTGTGGATTAGATGCGGTTTTGCCACGGATCTCACCCTTCCATTGAAAAAGGTGAAATCCGCAAACATCGTTGACATCCGCTATGCAGTTCCATTTCTGCACTGAAAGTCTGGAAAGCGTACCTGAGATTTGTGGAATTTGATACACTTTGCTGGTACTGTACTGTGCATGCAGAATGGCAGTGTGCAGAATTTTTCACGACTGAAAATCAGTTCCACTCACCTGAATGGGGCTTGCAGAAATCTATGCGCTCAAATGAATGGAACCGATTTTCAGTTATGGAAAATCTGCAGAGTGCAACGGCACCCTAAGGGTCCATTCACACATCCGTGTTTTGTGCGCATTTTGCGGACCGCACATCGCTGGCACTCTCATAGAAAAAGCCTTTGGACAAGACTAGGACGTTTTATTTTTTTGCGGAACGGAAGTGCGGATCTGGGCGGGACATAGTGTGTCCCCCATAGAAATGAATGGGTCCGCAATTCCGTCCCGCAAAATGTGGAACAGAATTGCGGACGTGTGAATGGAGCCTTACGGTGTATGCACATGACAGTATCTATTTTGTGGATCTACAAAAAATAATGGTGACGTCTGTGTTGCATGTTTTTTTTTTTTTTGCAGACCCATTGTAACAATACCTATTGTCCACAAAACAGTGTGCTGTCTGCATTTTTTGCAGCCCCATTGAAATGAATGGGTCCACTTCTGATTCACAAAAAAATGCGGATCGGATGCAGACAAGAACTACGCTTATGTGAATAGGGCCTTACACTTAGTCCTTTATCTAACCACTCTGATGCCATTACCGTATCCACAGGTTAAGGTTGTGAGGAGGTTATAAGCCTCATCCACACTTCAGTGTCACTATGACATACGTAAATTACACAACCTTATATAATCTGTGAAGATGTCCATGAAGGATTCGTGGTTGGTCTGTCAGCTTTTACTCTCTTGTCATCTGTAATCCATGGACGTTGCACAGATGAAAATTAATTTCATGAGCATTTTCTGTCTGGCTTCTGTGAAAAACAGACGCACCACAGATGCCATCCGTGTTCTTGATTTTCATGGACACATAGACGTGCAGTCTGGGACACACAGAAAATCAACATTAAAATAAACTGATCAGTATGCTGTCTGTAACAAGAGTGGACCGAATGCGTCCGTGAAAACCGGAAGTGTGGACGAGGCCTTAGGCTGTTGCCACACGTCTATTTCTTAGCCTGTGTGTGTCTGCCATTTTTTCCATACAGAGCAGTCTATAGAAACACATCCTGAGCATGATCAGATAACAACAAACAAGCAAACAAACAAGGGAATAAAAACCATGATTAAACAGTCTTAAAACACTACTACTACTACAAAAAGTGTGTTTGTAGGACGTTTTATAATTTCTTATTGTCCAACATGTAACATCTGGCTGCAGGTGGCATGCATGGATTTTTGTGCAGAAGAAATGCACCATAAGGCCTCGTTCACATGTCAGTGTCATGTATGTGAAAATAATCGTACATGTTTCATCTGTGTGTCATCTGTGATTCACTGACGTTGCTCAGCTGAAAATTAATTTCCAAAGAATCACCTATTAGTCTTCAGTGAAAAACAGAAACAACACGAATACCATCAGTGATTTTCATAGACTTCAATGGGCATGCTTGGTCCGCATCACGGATGAAAGTAGTGCATGTCCCTGTGATTTTTTTACTGACGTACGGTCAGTAAAAAAATAATCATGAAAAGTGAAGCAACACACTTAAATCAATGGGTACGTGTGCTGTCCGCAGAAAATACAGCGCTTGTCAGTTAAAAATGGAAATGTGAACAAGGCCCTATACAGAACCAGCAAAATGAATGAGATTTGTCAAAACAGAAAATGTAGGGACTCAGCATATACACAGATATAATACAGAAATGTATCTTTATTGAAATTTATAAAACAAATAAATAGATGCATAAATGGGCAAAGACAGACACAACCAGATGGAGAGTGCACACAATATGTCGGGACATCCAGTTATAGCATTACAATAATGGAAAAGGTGGGATGGAAAACAAGTAAAAACAAATACAAAATCAAACCATGTGGCTCCCCCACCTAGATAAAATATCATGATTCACAACATATACACAATACAGAACCGGCTAGTGGCACCTCCTAGAGACTCCGACACGTGTTTCGCAAGGAAGCTGACACGAAACACGTGTCGGGGTGTATTGTCTGTATGTTGTGAATCATGGTCTTTTATCTAGGTGGGGGAGCCACATGGTTTGATTTTGTGTTTATTTATACTTGTTTCCCCATCCCACCTTTTCCATTATTGTAATGCTATAACTGGATGTCCCGATGTATTGTGTGCACTCTCCATGTGGTTGTGTCTGTCTTTGCCCATTTATGCATCTATTTATTTGTTTTATCAATTTCAATAAAGATCCATTTTTGTATTATATCTGTGTATATGCTGAGTGTCTGGGATTGTCCCATCTAGGAGCTAATCATTTTTGACACCTGCGTTCTGTTTTTGTTGTACAGCTGCATTTCGATTTAGTGTTTTATTGCTCATTGGTACCCCCCAAAACAGAAAATGTGTTGCTTGTTGTTTTTGGTGCAGATTTGATGGGGATTTTCTGCATTGAATAGGGTGAAATCTGCACCAAAAATTGCATGATTGACATGCTATGGATTTCAAAATCCGCATGACGTACAATTTTTTTCTTTTTGCAGAAATTGATCTATGTGATTTTCCTGATCTCATACACTTTGCTGGTTACGCTGCGGTTTTTCCACAACATGTGCATGTAGCCTTATGCCCCTTTGCCAAGTGCTACAGTATGGTGCGTTTTATAAAAAGCAAGAAAGACAAAAAAAACACCACCACCTAATTAACAAAACCAGTAGTAAAAAAAAACCTGTCCTACATTTCATTTTAACCAGAAACTTTCCGCTAAGATCTGGAGCTGGTGTTTTTATCACAAAAAAAGCTAAAAAAAACTCTAAAAACCTATGTGTGAAAGCACCCCAAGTTTCAGCACTTTAATCTTACAAATAAACTCGGAAATGTCCGAGCAAAATAGTGTAAATATACATAGATGATCATTTATAATTGGCTTTTTATGCTGGTTTTAGACAGTTATATTGAAGTTACATTTAAATGTATGTATTACATCTGCAGTACCAAAAACGCTGATATGTCTATATGTCAGAATACCTTCAGAAAACCGTAGGGTGAAGCTTAAAAAAAGCCAGAAAAATAAAGTTGGTTCAGTGGTCCTCTTATCTCCTAGAAATAATTCTCCTCATCTAAAAATATTAGGAAAAAAGTTTGAGCCTGCTGCGGTTATATTTAGAGGTGGCTCAAATAGCAAATGATTGAAAAAAATCGGACCGGTGTGTGCTACGTTGATCTTGATGGGTCCTGCGTTGCCGAAGCAGGCATTATGGATTCTGTATGCAAAACCTTAAGGAGTCAGTGGGGGACATATATTAAACCTGGTGTTTCCATATGCCAGTCATGATCCTCTGTGTACTGAAATGAGATGCGTCCAATTTGTTAAAAGACAGATGCCTCTTAATAAATTAAGTGCATCTCTGGCACACAGTGCACCAGAAACTCAAATCTATGCCAGCTAGGAGCAAGTGTAGACTTATGCCCGTCGAAAGTTAGGCCTCTTTCACATGAGCGTGTCCGGATTAGGTCCGGATGCGTTGCGGATGCGTTCAGTGAAAACTGTGCGATTTCACAGGCAAAGCCATTCAGTTTTGCCTGCGATTGCGTTCAGTTGTTCAGTTTTTTCCGCGCGGATGCAATGCGTTTTGATGCGTTTTTCACGCGCGTGATAAAAAACTGAAGGTTTACAAAAAATATCTCCTAGCAACCATCAGTGAAAAACGCAACGCACCCGCACTTGCTTCCGGATGCAATGCGTTTTTCACGCACCCCATTCACTTCTATGGGGCTAGGGCTGTGTGAAAAACGCAGAATATAGAACATGCTGCGATTTTAACGCAACACACAAGTGATGCGTAAAAAAAAAACGCTCATGTACACAGACCCATTGAAATGAATGGGTCAGGATTCAGTGCGGGTGCAATGCGTTCACATCACGCATTGCACCCGCGCGGAAAACTCGCCTGTGTGAAAGGGGCCTTATAGTAAATCCAGCAAGCTGTGATCCACTCCGCTCCTCTAATTTGCGACTTATTAATGCCACAATAGTGGCGTACACACATTGATAAGTGTAACTCATTGTCTGCAAAACATCATTGCAATTGAGCTACCAGTAAATATTCACCAATAAGGCCTCATGCACACGACCGTATGTGTTTTGTCAAGAAAAAATAATCCAGCTTCCAGGATGGTAGTGAAAATTCGTAGTAATCTTTATTGGATAGGCGCAGAATAAAATCCAGCATGTACATCTACGCGTTTCGGATCATCAACTCCTGATCCTTACTCATGACAATAGCATATGCCAAGTGCCGGTCCTAAATAGGAAGTGAGCCGGACAACTCAGGTGGAGGTAATTAGCTACTACCCCTCCCACTTACATGGAAATTAAAATACTAAAATGCTAGTAAAGGAACATAATGTGCAAGGATCAGTAATGTAAAATTAAATCCTGTCTGCGATTGAGTCCCCTTGGAATACGTGTATCCATAGAGAAAATCTAATAGGATTCTCTATTTAAAAGAGCACGTCTGTGATCGCCGCCTCGCTTGGGGCGATTAACCCTCTCAACTGCCTGTACTTTTAAGCCCGTGATATCGCCGGCATGACATGCCGCATAATGTGCACTCACAGCAGACACATTTCTGGATAAAGCAAAAGGTATATGTGATATGTGTCTCCGTATCCTCACCTTGAGATTGTTAGTAGTACAGCCTATGTATTGTAATTGACACAGTGTACAAGTGATGCAACATACCACGAATGTGGTGTTGAAATTTACATATTGTTTTACAGTGAATACTTTATTATTGGCCGTAGAATGTATGGTTGGACCCGGATATATGAACTCACAAAACGTACAAACTGCAGCCAGCACCGTGGTGTCTGAACAGAGTCCAAGAAAAGACTAGGACTGATTTTCTGTGCTATAGTGGGTGCCCTGCGAGCAACACAAGTTATACCTGGGCGCACTATATCTGACCATTGTGGATCAGGACGTGACGATAGGTGTTTCCGGATGATGAGGCAGATTTTGGAATATTCCAGACTAAAACTAGTCGCAAATGTAGGAGTCTGGGATATGTGTGTTTGTTTTTTAATGTTCTGCCTGCACTATCAGGGAAGACCAGATCTTTCTTGGACTCTGTTCAGACACCACGATGCTGGCTGCAGTTTAAAGGCACTTTCAAATGCGGTCATCGCATTTGTACGTGTTGCGAGTTCATATATCCGGGTCCAACCATACATTCTACGGCCAAGTATTTTAATTTCCATGTAAGTGGGAGTGGTTGTAGCCAATAACCTCCACCTGAGTTGTCCGGCTCACTTCCTATTTAAGACCGGCACTTGGCATATACTATTGTCATGACTAAGGTTCAGGACCTGATGATCCGAAACGCGTAGATGTACATGCTGGATTTTGTTCTGCACCTATCCAATAAAGATTACTACGAATTTTCACTACCATCCTGGAAGCTGGATTATTTTTTCTTGGCCGTTTCCCTCCACACCTAGTTCCTGGCGTTTTTTCCGAGTCTTCCACTGATGGGTCTTCAGATGAGCTCCGCCACGTTACTGCATATGTGTTTTGTGGTCCGCAAACGGCGGAAGCTGCTCTGCGTTCCGTTCTGCAATTTGCGGAACAGAACGCAGCCCATAGTAGAAATGCTTATTCTTGTCCGCAAAACGGACAAGAATAGGACATGTTCTATTTTTTTTTGCGGGGCCACGGAACGGAGCAACAGATGCGGACAGCACACGGAGTGCTGTCCGCATATTTTGCGGCCCCACTGAAGTGAATGGGTCCGCGCCCGAGCGGCAAAATATGCGGCTCGGACGCGGACCAAAACAATGGCCGTGTGCATGAGGCTTTAAGCTGATATTTTTTTTACTGAGCCTAAGGGCTCATGCACACGAACGTATTTTCTTTCAGTGTCCACATCTACTACATATACCCTGAAGTCCGATCCTAGGGATATTATACTAATCCAAAGCCAATGGTTAAATTACCAATAAAATCCCACTAGGGACCCGCTTTTTACGTCTTTATTAAAATGTAACCTTTATTGCTTTTTTTCTAAATTAAACTGAAAAATGTGCCCAAATGTTCTTTAGGGTCTGTTCCTTTTTTTTTGCGGACAGTATGCGGAACTACTCATTTCAATGGGTCTGCCAAAAAAACTGAAGTTACTCCGTGTGCACTCCGTGTCCGTATGTCTGCATTTCCGGTCCGCAAAAAAATAGAACATGTCCTATTATTGTCCGTATTACTGACAAGAATAGGACTGTTCTATTAGGGGCAGCTGTTCCGTTCCACAAAATACAGAATGCACATGGACGTAACCCGTATTTTTTGCGGACCGCAAAATACATACGGTAGTGTGCATGAGCCCTTAGGGGTAAGAAGGTAATACTTACAAGCTTAAAAATTTACCTCCACCCTAGAAAACAGCCTTCGACATGTGCCAAGAGTTTTTGTATACTAACCTTCAGCATCACAAGCCCTCCATCACCTGCATTCTCTTCGGAGATATTGACGAAGCTTCAGAATATCTTACTCTATATTGCACTGACAGGGCTTGGTTTACATGTGCGATTTTCTGCAGAAATGTGTTACTGCCCCATTTGTGTACTGGACAACCAGTGGCACCTCCACCAATACTTTTATGATTTATTAGCAGTTCAACCTCTTGATTCCTTGCAAACACTTAAATTATGCTATTGACTTCCAAAGGCAAAATGAGCAAAACTTTTTTTGTACAAAATTGAAACATTTAATGTCCTAGGAAAAACAAATACAATGTTCACGGTATCTAAAGACAACCAAAGTGAATTGAACAGCTTGGATGCATTTGCTCAACATTAAGTGGAGTTCCCAGAACGCTTCTTTGGTTCTGCATCTTGACTGTTAATGACTTCTGCAATTTCTGTAATAAAATTCATGGCAAACAGAGATATAATTCATATATACTTTAGCAATGATTAAGGATGGTATATGAAAATACATGTCTACAGACCATAGGGGTTACTACACTGCACAGCTTCTGCAAATGTCTCCTAATAAAGGTGGGGAACCAGCCCCAGGGTGACTTTTTAGCTTTACACGATTTGGAAATGGACAAACAAGCGCCAGGCCCAGAATAAGCAACAGGAGGGGTAAAAGAAAGCAGGGCATTATTGGGAATTGCACTGTAAATAATCTAAATAATCTTCTGGTTGACCAAGCATATCTTGGATCCTAAGATGAAACACACCTCTCCTATTCTGTACACATTTTTCCAAATGTGTTAGAGGAACAAAATATGTTCACGCGTTTTTAGAAAGACGAGTCTGGAAATTGAGCTTTGCCAGTTTCTAACAGGCTGATGCAGCCATTGCACACCACTAAATAGCCTTGTACTGAGTGCAACCCTCCTCTGTGTGCTCGTGATTTTACCACATGATCACAATAGAGACGGCAGTCAAATATCTACTGACCAGAAAGGCATAGCTGCTAGCAAACGTGTGTCATCATGGGAGCAGACATGCTTCTGGACTTTCTTCAAAGTAAGGGCTCATGCACACAAACGTATTGCGGCACACAAACGGCAGCTCCATAATATACTGGCACTGGCCATTTGTGCACTTGAATGGGTCTGCAATCCGAAAGGTGCTATGCGGCGCGGAATGGGTTCACTTCACAGTTCTGTTTTCCGTTTTGATCCATCAGAAGAACAGAAAACAAAAAAAAGGATGCTTTATTTTGAACATCCGTTGTAGCCATTTCCCTCTGAGATCCAATATCTTAGATGTGAAAAAAAAGTATTTCATGGAAGACTTTTCTCCCCCCGTCTAAAATAGCAGATCTCAGACAGCAATGGCTAAAACGGATGCAAAATGAGCAAAACAGATTCTCAAAATAAATCTATAGATCTATTTTTTTCTTCTGATTGATCAGAAGAATGAAAACAAAATAGTAATGTGAATTTACCCTAACTTGTATTTTATTCAAATTCCTGCTCACTTTTGGCTTAGGAGTCCAGGGAGCAGTCCTATCAGTGACTGCCCGCCTTCCTTGTGTAAATGTACACACAGATGTCATCCAGGGAGCAGTAGACCCCGAAACACAGAAAGAACGGATTAAAATGAAAAAAATTCTAAGGTTAAACCTCTAAAACGATATATCAATCTGCTCAGCTCCTCCTGCTCTGTAACTTGTTGTCTACGGAAAGGACTGCATATTCAATGTGACATTTAATTAATACTAAACCAAGAACAATACAGACAGTAGCCTAAAGTGCCTAGTAATAGGGAGCAGTAGTTCAGGTTCTATTACAGAGCAAACAGGCAGAAGATGGACTTGAGATTTAGTGTACCCGCTATCTAGGAGGTGCTTCACAGCACCAATTCTAGGGTTATTTAATGCTAGGGCTACATGGGTCGTGGCCAGGATTGCAGAGTAGCGGTGGTCCCATGGGATCGCTGCTACTCTGCGATCCTAGCGACCAGTGTTGCTGTGTGGCCTTAGACAGTCTGTGGTTCCTGCCTTTTGTAAACTGGATATGCTAAACCACACGGTGACCTATTCCAACAAAAGATTTTTGTACAGGTGCGTAGCCTAAAATGTAGTCATAATTTAAGGGATTAATAGTCACCTAAAACCAAACCACAAAAAAATTCCGTACCACATAAAAAAAAAAAGAACAAGTATATGATGTGAGAAGGGACTGATGTGTCCTCCTGAAAAGCCAAAAACTGAAAGGTATCACAGGGTAACATGACAATGTCGCATATTACCCATTCTATGCCTTATATAGCAAAATAGACGAAATATATATTTATACTCAATGGTTTCCCCTATATAAAGGCCTCTACAAAATGCAGGAAAAAGACTTCTTGTACATAGGGGAGGCAGGGTATGTCGCAGGAGGTAGTTTTGGAGCTTAAAGGATATGTACACCTTCGGAGGCAAAATGTTTTTTAAATTCCATTTTACTCATATTGGGCTAAAAAATCATTTTTTCAAGTGGTCTTTATTGAAAATATTGAGCCGTTTTGTCACAAAGGGTTAACTGTCTAGCTATGTGTATTGTACTGTTTGCTCTCACTTTGTCACCTAATAACCCTTATCTCTAATTTACCAAGAGGTCATAAACCCTTATGTAAGCCACATTCTTATCAGTAAGATAAGATCTGAGCTATACTGAGTGCTTATAATGTCAGAGAGCAGAGATAAGGAGCCCAGAAGAGAGAATTCAGATCCCTCTTTTAGAGTTTATCAGCCCTGTACAGAAAAAAGAGTTCCATATCTGTAATAGACCAATTTAAAAGATGATTTTTAGCTCAAAATGAGTACAATGCAATAAAAAAATAAAAAATCCCCAAAGGTATACATAGCCTTTAACCCCTTCAGGACCCTGAGATTTTCCTTTTTTGCGTTTTCGTTTTTCACTCCCCCGCCTTTCCATAGTCCTACTTTTTTTTTTTCCATTCACATAGCCTTATGAGGGCTTATTTTTGCGGGAAAAGTTCTACTTCCTAATGTCACCATTTACGGTTGCATATCATGTAGTAGGAAGCAAAAAAAAAATAATTCCAAATAGGGTAGAATTGGGAAAAAATGCAATTCTGCTAAAGGTTTTTATTTTTTATACACTATGCGGGAAAACTGACATGTTATCTTCATTCTCCAGGTCAATAAGGTTACAACGATACCACACTTGTATAATTTTTCTTGCGTTTTAATACTGAAAAGATAATTAAAACCTTTGAGGAAAAAAAAAAATTTTTATAACCATATTTTGACCACTATAACTTTTTTGTAATTATGTGTACGGGGTAGTTGAAGTGACAAAAAATGGCAAACTGGCTGTTTTTATATTTTTTTCCCCATTATGCCGTATGCCATTAATATTGTTAGATTTTAATTGTATGGGCATTTTCTCATACTGCGATGCCCATGATGTTTATTTTTTTTATTGGTTAAGTATTTTTACTTTTAGGAAAGGGAAGTGATTAGAAATTTTATTTATTTTTTTCATATTTGTAAAAAGTTTTTTTACTTTTTTTTTAAGTCACACCTTGGGTGACAATAACTGGCAATCATTAGATGGCCCATTGTGTTTATTTATGGCTATATAGCCATCATTGAACACTTCATTTGCAATATAACAATACAATGCTGCCACCTAGTGGCCTGTATTGGTATATTCCTGAAATAGACTCCAAAGCCTGCTTGAGGCTTTGGGCTATTTCAGCGATGTAACAGGTTCCCCGATCTCAGTCGGGGAACGCTATTACCAGAGTGGAAGCGTGACTTCCGCTGCCGGACTGCAAAAATGCCGTGGTCAAATGTGACCACGTCATCTGAAGTGTAAAATGTATGGGATCAGCCTTATGGCTGATCGCATACATGTGCCGCGGGTCTCTGCTATTTAAAATAGCAGAAACCCGGTGGATATGGTGCCCGATGCAAATGCGAGTGGGCGCCATCATTAGGGATCGGACTTCCACTGTACATATGCGGCAGAGGTCCTTAAGGGGTAAACTAAACTAAACCTTTGATGACCAAATAAGGGGGCAAAAGCACTGCTCAGAGAACTCTGCTCCTTCCTTTCTTCATCAAAAGTTTCGTTATCTTTAAATAATCTTCTCACGGCATATATTTTGTTTTGGAATTTATGGTCCTTTTACACAGACCGATACAAACACTCATCCCCTATAATCAGCCTGTGTTAAGGCCTCTTTCACACGGGCGTCACGTTTGACGCCCGGATAGGATGCGGGTGCGTTGCGGGAATATGCGCAATTTTTTTTTTTTTTGTGAAAAATCGTCATGTTTGGTACCCAGACCCGAAGCCGGACTTCATCACTGAAGTCCGGTTTCAGGTAGAGCAGTGATGCTCAACCTGCGGCCCTCCAGCTGTTGTAAAACTACAACTCCCACTATGCCCTGCTGTAGGCTGATAGCTGTAGGCTGTTCAGGCATGCTGGGAGTTGTAGTTTTGCAACAGCTGGAGGGCCGCAGGTTGAGCATGCCTGAGGTAGAGTATTCTGGAGAATTTATTATTTTCCCTTATAACATGGTTATAAGGGGAAATACCATAATAGCATTCTTAATAAAGATTGCTGTGTAAAATGAGGATTAAGGGGTTAAAAAAAACAAAAAAACTTAACTTACCTTAGCCACTTGATCGCGTAATTGGCGATCTGTCTTCTCTCTTCAAGCTTCAGCTACCAGCTAAAGGACCTGTGATGACGTCACATCACATGGTCCATCACTTAATCCTCATTTTACACAGCATTCTGTATTAACCCCTTAGTGACCAAGCCTGTTTGTGCCTTTCTGACCAAGCGTTTTTCGTCCTTTTTTCATGGTCTCGTTCCCAGAGCTATAACTTTTTTATTTTTCCGTCTATATAGCAGTATGAGGGCTTGTTTTTTGCGGGACAAGTTGTAGTTTTTAATAGCGCCATTTTGGGGTACACATAACTTTGTTATTAACTTTTATTAACTCTTTCTGGGAGGGAGAAGGGGAAAAATAGTACTACTGCCACTGCGTTTGTACATTATAAATTTTACGGTGTTCATTATTCGGTAAAAGTAACATAATATTTTCATTCCCTGGGTCAGTACGATTACAGGGATACCAAATACTTATAGTTTTTAAGTTTTACTACTTTTTTGCAATAAAACCCCTTTTTAACAAAAAAAATGATTTTGCATTGCCACTTCCCAGGACCCATAACTTTTTAATTTTTTTTTCTATGGAGTTGTGTGAGGGCTTGATTTTTGCGGACGACTTCTATTTTTCATTGGTATAATTTTTAGTAAATTCCGCTTTTTGATCGCTTGTTATTTCGTTTTTTTCTGTGAAAATTAAGAATAAATTAGAAATTCTGGCTTTTTTTTATTTATTTTTAACGGCGTGTACTATAGGGGATAATTTATGTAATATTTATGTAGTGCCGGTCGTTACGGACGCGGCAATACCAAACATATGGGGATAATTTTTTTGCAATTTTTTCATTGAAAAGCGTATTTTCAATGGAAAAAAAGCATATTTTTATATTTCATGGAATTTTTTTATTTAATAAATGTGCATTTTTTTATAATTTTTTACTACTTAATAGTCCCACATGGGGACTATAATATACAGTATTTTGATTGCTTTTAAAATGTAATGCATTATATCTATAATGCATTACATTTTAAATGCAGTGCAATTCTAACTTTGACCAGCAGGCTACGCCAGAGAGGCATAGCCTGCTGGAGATTACTGGAGGACAGGCTCGGGGCCCTGCCGGAAGCCAGGTAAGGCTTCCCAGCACATCAGCACCCCGCGATCGCATCTGCGGGGTGCTGATGGGTGACAGAGGGAGTTCGCTCCCTCTGTCAACCCTTTACATGCGCAGGCGCCATTGCGCCCGGCATGTAGGGTTAAACAGCCCGGATCGGCACTCCTGCCGGCCCGGGCTGTTAGAGCAGGGCCGCGGCTCTCATGTGAGAGCCGGGCTCGCTCCCCGCTGCACGGGGGACCCGTGCAGCGCTTAGACTGGGCCGCCGTAAAAACGCGGCAGCCCAGCCTAAGGCCCCTTAGTGACCGCCGTAAAAACACGTATGGGTGGTCACTAAGGGGTTAAGAATGCTATTATTTCCCCTTATAACCATGTTATAAGGGAAAATAATAAAGATTGGGTCCCCGTCTCCTAGCAACCATGCGGGAAAATCACACCGCATCCGCGCTTGCTTGCGAATGCTTGCGATTTTCCCGCAGCCCCATTCACTTCTATGGGGCCTGCGTTGCGTGAAAAACGCAGAATATAGAGCATGCGATTTTCACGTAACGCAAAAGTGATGCGTGAAAATCACCGCTCATGTGCACAGCCCCAAAGAAATTAATGGGTCCGGATTCAGTGCGGGTGCAATGCATCCACCTCACACATTGCACCCGCGCGGAAATCTCGCCCGTGTGAAAGGGACCTAAGGCATGTCTTAACAACGATTTACTGCCCAGGAACAATGATTCTCTATGGGGACAAGCAATCGCTCTAGAAATCAATTGTCCCCATAAAACGGAGTTGATTGCTGCATGGAAATGCAGCCCTTATCTCCGCAGACAATCTGGTTCATTCTCAGTAATTGCCTCCTCAAATGCTTATGTATTTCTTTGGTACTCAAATGTCTAGTTTCAGTCATCGTGGGTTACATTTAATTATTAGCGCCTTAATGACCACCACTATGGGTTTCTATAGCAGTCATTACTGGGCTTAATTCTAGGCAGCCGTGTTACTATGGCAGCCCAAAATACACGCTTCACGAATGTCCCATGGAGCAGAGAGCAGGGGCTTAGTTCTCACATGAGAGTTGAGCTCTTGCTCTAACGGGCCTGGCTATTTAATCCCTTAGAAGCCACGGTCAAAAGTGACTGTGGCATCTAAATGGTTTAGACAAAGGAAGCTCCCTCTGTCTCCTATCAGCACCCTGCAAATAAGATTGCGGTGCCAATGTCTGCATGGCAGCCTGAGTCCTAATGAAGGCCTTAGGCCTGTCTGCAGTGTATGCCCATCAGGGTACTCTTCTTTCTCTGGCGCACCCGTATAACACTGACAGGACAGTGTGTTATAGAAGGGAGCAGAAGAGTGCCTGTTAAAGTCCCATTGTGAGACTAGTAAATGGTAAAAAATAAAAAGGTAAAATTTTATCAAATAAAAAAAAGTTAAAAAAATACACATTTTTTTCATAAACAAAAACTTTTCAATTGAAAAAAACGGCACAAATAAACAGCCCCTCCACATTTTTGGTATTGTCACAACGACCCACACTATAGAATTATTATGAAATTTATCCTGCATGGTAAGCGGTCCCAGAATAGCTGTTTTTGGCGCATTCAGTAAGTTATGTGTATACCAAAATGGCGCATTAAAAACTACAACTTGTCCTGCAAAAATAAGTCCTTATACAACTGCATAGACTGAAAAATAAAGTTATAGCTCTTGCAAGGCAATGATCAAAAAACAAAAAAATTACTTGGTCACTAAGCTCTAAAATGCATAAAGGGTTAAGCTACACTGCAGTCCAGAGAAGTACTTTAAAGGGGTTATCCCATTAATAAATGTAAAAATGAAAATCACACATCATACAGTACATGACAATGAACCAGCCCTGTACCTCACATGGATTCGGAGATCTCCCCGTTCATTGCTCTGCTAGATTTATATCAAGCTGCAGCTCAGGGGGCGTGTCCATGCTCTCCCTATCACAGCTCAGGAGGCAGTTTAAGGATGGAACTGAGCATGTGCGGCCATCTCAGTGAGCAGGTCAGAGAAATAAGAAAAAAATAAACATCAGGTGGTGCTATACGGATACATATTATTGAATTTAATTACATGCAATTATAAATGTATTCAGATGCAAGTGATGGTTTGAAAACTAGAATATTTTTCATGGAACAACCCCTTTAAGTTGCCATAGTTAGTCCCAGTGTATTCTGAGACTGCTTGCCCGACTTGCTGTTGCACTGAAGCCACATGCCCATTTTTAGGCGCAATGTGGTTGCCACTCGTTGCGACTCCCAACAAACACTGCTAAAATACTGCTGACTTTTTTTTTTTTAATATGTCACAGTCAACTTAAAGCTTGTTCACACCTGTACCATGTTTTCTGGAATTCTGCTCAGTCAGAGGTTCAGAAAAACATGCACCCTTACACTGGGTTCAGACCTGAGCGTTTTGAAGCCTAGCGTTTTCTGCGCGTTCAAGACTGGCATTAATGCGCGTTTTTTTCAAGCTTTTTGGTAAATAATGTAGGCGCGTTTGACGCGCGTTTATGTGATTGACTGCATAGTTGGCCAATGACCAAACAGCCCTCGCTATATATAGTTTGGCCAATCTGAGTGCTTTAGAGGTGTGAAATTCCATGGTGGATGATCCAGCATGTTGCAAACTTTGAAAAACGCATTTTACGCTGCACAAACGCACGAACAACACGCGTATCGCGTTTCCCATTGAAGTATATTGGCACCAAACGCTCTAAAAACGCCCGAATTAACGCGAACATACTTGCTTATGCGTCAGACGTTTTTAGGCGTGTTCGAACGCGCATAAAAACGCGCAAGTGTGAACCACCCCCATTGGAATGCATGGTTCCTGTACTGTTGTGCGTTTTTTTGCGCGTTCGAACGCGGCGTTTTAAGCGAAAGTGTGAACTGAGTGTTAAATGCACTGAATGTCGGATACAAGTGGAAACCCTTCCGATTCTATCCTGACACCATTTTGGCGTATATATTATTTTGATTATCTCTTATTTACCTTTTTTTTTGGGTAGCAATGGAAAAGTAACATTTCCACCATTGTTCTTTGCACTTAAAATTTACAACGTGCTACATACCTACCATACTACTTTTATTTCTTGGGTCATTACAAGTACTGCAATATGAAACATTGCATATTTTTTGTCTCATGCAAAAACAATAGTTTATTTTGCCTCATTCCATGATCCATAAGGGCTCGTTCACATCACCGTTTGTCTTTTCCGTTCTCCGGCTCTGTTAAGGAGCAGGAGAATGTAAAAGAAGGATGCTGTACATAACTGACACCTGACACCAACAGAGCCTAGAGACCCCATAGACTTTAATGGGGTCCGTTTGGTGTCCGCTCAGAACATGATTTTTGAGCGGAAACGAAAGTCGTGCATGCAGTACTTTCGTCTTCACTCAAAAATCGTGTTCTGAGCGGACACCAAACGGACCCCACGAGCCCTAACTTGTTCACTATTCTGTCAGTGTAACCATACGAGGGCTTGTTTTTCCAGGACAAGGTGTAGTTTTCATTCAAATCATTTTGGCGCACAAGTAGCATATTTGTAATTTTTTTTCCCCACAGTTATTTTTGTGGGGGAGTTTAAGTTGTTCAAGGGGCAGTTTAAATAACACCATGTTTATTATACAGGTTCTGGCGAATGCAGTGGTACCATGTATGTGTGATTTTCCCACCTCTTACAAAGTAAAACTACTTTTTATAGAAAAAATATATATATATATATATTTATATATTTTATATATTTATGTGTGTGTATATATATATACACACACTTCTCCAAAGAAGAGGCAGCACTCCAGTGTAAATTGAAGGTGGAAGACCCGCTTTAATGCGTTTCAAATGCTCATTGCATTCTTTATCAAACATAAAGGACCAGATTTATCATTACACTTCCATCTTACTCCAATTTCACATAAGTCCAAAGTCACTTTTGGCTCAGTCAGATTTATTAATGGCCCTTTAATACTGTGATAAATGTGGTTTGATGGCAGCAGTTCATCCTTCAGTAAGCGGCTTTACAAAAGTCGCACATATTTACAAAAAAGTCGCATGTTCTATCAAAAAGTCGCATAAGATAAGCATGGTCCTCACTGGAGTGAAATTGGGACTTTTTTGCGACTTTTTTAAAAAGTCCCAATGATAAATCTGGAGTGAAACTCATTAACATGGCTAACCACGCCCATTTTTACAAAACTGGAGTGAGTGGTGTACACATGTAAAAAAGTCGCAAAATTATGCGCAAATGAGTGTGAAAAGTCGCAAGTGCCCTATTTTGGGACTTTTTGATGCCAGAATTCTGGAGTGAAGGTATGATAAATCATGGCCAAAGACTGCAATAAGCAGTTCAAACGTTGCAAAGGGTCATTAAAGCGGATCTTCCACGTTCAATTTACACTGCAGTGCTGCCTCTTCTTTGGAGAAGTATATTTACCTATGACCTGGCTTGAGAAAGACTGCAATAAGCAGTCGAAACGTCGCTGTTTGACCCGGACAAAGGGTGAATAAACGTTGTTCACTTGAATTCATCTGGAGTGCTGCTGGCCCTTTGTATATTGTGGACTTTGATGCCAGTCCTTAGGCCTTGATTTGCACCCGCTGTCTACAAGTGTGCTGCTACCTCTTTCTTTTACGCCTATATATATATATATATATATATATTTTTTATTTTTTTTTTAAATAGACTTTATAGGGCCTCATTCACATGATCAAATCCTGGCAATTCACTAGGTCTGTGCACATGTTTTCCTCACCCCTGTGTGTTCAGGAAAAATCGCAGCGTGTTCTATATTGTGTGTTTTTCATGCAGCTCTGGCTCTACAGAAGTGAATTGGTCTTGTGTGAAAAACGGAAGGCATCCGGATGCAACGCGTTCCTGAAGGTGGCTAGGAGATGTTGAGTGTTATTCTTCATGTGTGTGAAAAATGTATCAAAAACGGACTGCATCTGCGCGGAAAAACCTGAAACACAAATCGCTCATGTGAAATAAGCCACAGCCTTAAATTATTATTTTTAACCCCACTACGAGACAAAACTTTTATAATGCATTGGTATACCTTGTATACCAACTCATTATAGCCTATCACTGTAAGGCCCCTTGCAGACGAGCCTCGCGGATTTGGTCTGGGTGTGTTCAGTTAAAAATGCGCAATTTCGCAAGCAAATTCGTTCAGTTTTGTCTGCGATTGCGTTCAGTTTTTTTCGCGTGGGTGCAATGCGCATTGATGCGTTTTTCATGCGCGTGATAAGAATTCGCTTCTATGGGGCCTGGGCTGCGTGAAAAACGCAAAATATAGAACATGCTGTGATTTTTACACAATGCACAAGTGATGCGTGAAAAACAACGCTCATGTACACAGACCCATTGAAATGAATGTGTACAGATTCAGTGCGGGCACAATGCGTTCACCTCACGCATTGCACCCGCGCGGAAATCACGCCTGTGTGAAAGGGGCCTAATAGTGACAGACTATCTATTTGGCCATGCCTGTGGCACAGCCTCATAGGCATATGGTCATGGCTGGCCTTGGGGCCTTTATTAGCCCTTAGCTGTCAAGGCAATGCATGGGCACCCTGTGACTGTGTTCAATGGGGGACCGATGGTGACGGAGGGAGCGCCCTAAGGGTTCATGCACACGACCGCTGCTGTTTTGCGGTACGCAAAACATGGATACTGGCCATGTGCATTCCACATTTTGCGGAACAGAGCAGCTAGCCCATAATAGAACAGTCCTGTCCTTGTCTATAATGCGGATAGTAATAGGACATGTTCTTTTTTTTCTGGAATGGAAATTTGGACATATGCACACGGAGTAATGTCGGTTTAAGGGTACTTTCACACTAGCGTTTTGGATTCCGTTTGTGAGATCCGTTTCAGGGCTCTCACAAACGGTCCAAAACGGATCAGTTAAGCCCCAATGCATTCTGAATGGATAAGGATCCGTTCAGAATGCATCAGTTCGGCTCCGTTCCGCCTCTATTCCGTTTTGGAGGCGGACACCAAAACGCAGCATGCAGCTTTTTGGTGTCCGTCTGAAGAGACGGAGCCTAACGGATCCGTTTTTTTTTACAATGTAAGTCAATGGGGACGGATCCGTTGTCAGTGACACAATATGGTGCATTTGAAAACGGATCCGTTCCCCATTGACTTTCAATGTAAGTCAAAACGGATCCGTTTTGGACTTTGTCATTTTTCTTTAAAGCTAATGCAAACGGATCCGTTCTGAACGGATACAAACGTTTGCATTAGAGGTGCGGATCCGTCTGTACAAATAAACAGACGGATCCGCACCAACGCTAGTGTGAAAGTACCCTTAGTGTGGTTTTTTTTGGTGGCCCCATTGAAGTAAACGGTTCCGCACATAGTCCTAAAAAAAAAAAAAAAACAACCGACGCGGACAACAAAATACTTTCGTGTGCATGAGCCCTAACTCTTAGTGCCTAGATGCCACAGATAATAAATGACCATGGCATCTAGGGGATTAAGTGGCTGGGTTAAACGCCATCTCCGATTCCTACCGTTATACGTAGGGGCACAGCTTGAGTTAGTGCCAGGCTCCCACAGTGATCTGGAGCGGTGTATCAGGGCAGCATGTGTGTGTGGTTTCTTCAGTCCGTGCCACGTGCGCCAAGAGGAATGGCGCAAGTGGCAGGGACTTAAAGGGTTTCTGTCATCAGGAACATGGTCATTAAGCTGGCTGACTTTAGACACACTGATGTCAGCTGAAACTCACAGTCTGTGTCCCTTCTTTCTATGCGCCTCAGTTTTAGTGAAAATGAACTTTTATTTTATACAAATGAGCCTCTAAGAGCAATGGGGGTGGTGCGCCTACTCCTAGAGGCTCTGTTCCCCCTCATCATCATGGTAATTGACAGGGCCAGACAGGATGACGTGAACGTGGCCTGGCCCTGTCAATCAGCATGATGAGAGTGCGGTGAGAGGCCCATAGGAGCCCATACTCCTAGAGGCTCATTTACATAAAATAAAAGTTAATTTTCCCCAAAAATGGAGGCACATAGAAAGAAGCAACAAAGACTGTTAGCTTCAGCTGATATCAGCACTTCTAAAGTCAGCCAGTTTAATAACCATGTTCCTGATGAACAACTGAATCTGCAGAGCTGAAACACCAATCTGGACCATACATATTTGATTATTCCATTTAAAAAAAAGCAAAAACGTAGATATGCAAAAGGCTTTACATGGCACTCTATGCTGGAAAGTCGCACTCAGTCTGAACAAATTGTTCAAAGATGTGGCTCTTTCACCGATTACGCACCTTCTGTGCATCCCCTGATCCTCTGGATGCCAGAGTTGCACAACTTCCAAACTCAGTTTCACTTCATAAAAGTAACTGGATATTCAACTATTGTGCAATGTTTTACTGCTCCAGTAGAAGTAAATAGGAATAAGTGGCAATATCTGAGTTGCATAAGTGACAGAAGTTTCAGTTGCACAACTCACACAGCTAAAGTTGTAGCGCTGCCCTAGCCTGAAGGGAGACACAGAAGTGATTTAAATGATAAATTAACTAGCAATTAAACGCACAAATAAATCTATCAATCCCCTGCACTAGAAATGTGGCGCTAAAAAGTTAAAATTTTGAACAATATTTGCTGACTTTTTGTGATTTTATGCTTTTGAAAAGTGGACGGGATAAGCGGTGTAGCCATGTTAATAGGGTGCACACCAGATTGATCAATTGCGACTTTTTAAAAAGCTTAAAAATGACCCGTCACCACTACTGACATGTCTGTTTTAATAGCTTCATGCATTCCCCATGTAATAACAATTCTGGAGCATCTATTCTTATGGTTATGATGTGCCATTCCTTTATTATTTCTACTAGAAGTTATAAATGAATTGCTAGCAGTCTGCAGTAAGGGTACAGAGGAGTGGTAACTAGTTGTGGGTGTGAACCTGCACAGACACTCTATCCAGTCAGTGCTGCCATTTTCAGACTGTGCAGGTACACACCCCCAGCTGGTTACCACCCCTCTGTACCCTTACTGCAGACTGCTAGCAATTCGTTCAACTTCTAGTAGAAATAATAAAGGAATGACACAGCATAGAGCCATAAGAATAGATGATCCAGAATTGTTATTGCATGGTGAATACATGGAGCTATTAAAACAGGCATGTCAGGAGAGGGGACAGGTCCACTTTAAGGCTCACTCCAGTATGGGATTGGTATGTAAAAAAAAAAACTGGAACAACATTTCCAGACAAAAGTACTATTTTGAAAGGTGTGCCACATTTATCAAACAACTTGGGACATTTGATAAACTTGATTAGTATTACATCAACCAGCAAAATGGTTTTAACAGTTTCTACTGCATAGACAGCCAGAAGATGTGCCAAATTTATTAAGAGGCCTGCCTCTTAAAGGGAATCTGTCACCACAGGCCTCCATAGTAATCTAAGTGTTACATGTGCTGTAGTCTAGTGCACACACTATGACCTGATGCTGCACGCAGGCAGTGCGGGCCCAGAGAAGACCAGGGAGTGCGACTTGCAGGAGACCCCGCCGGACCTGCAGAGTAGAGGTGGAGCAGGAGAGGCAAGTTCATTTATTTCTGATCTGACATCCAATATGGGGGTCTAATCTGAGTATCTGATATGGGGGTCTGATTGAGGTCGGGTATGGAGATTTGATCTGAGATGGGGGTCTGAATGAGATCTAGTTTGAAGATCTGATATGGGAGTCTGATTAAGATCTGGTATTGAGATCTGATATGGGGGGTCTGATCTGAGGATCTGATATAGGGGTCTGATAAAAAAATATTTATTTTCCTCCTCTAAAACCTAGATGCATCTTATCAGGCGAAAAATACGGTAAATCGAGTTGACCTGTATTACCAGACACAGCCTACGTACAAGAGTAGACCTGTTTCTGGGAATAGGAAAAGTCTTGTGGGCAGGTTTTAAGTGATGAGTTCAAACCTAGGAGAACTAAGACCTATATAGAAAAAAAGAAGCCCTGGGACTTATTTATGAAAGGTCACTGTGTCTTCCAGTCAGATATATACTTTATCGTTCGGCTGTAACCCGATTGGTTGTTATAAGCAATGGCAACAAGGTAAACACAATGCAAGATAAAAGACTAGTCCGTAGCTACAAGCAGCATATAAGGGACATGGCTGAAGAATACAAGATCCCTTCAGAACTGGTGCTACAGTCTAAATGGTCTCGCACCTTCTTCCCTGTACAAGTCTTACAGGATGCACTAATTCACAAAAAATTATTTTGTTAATGGGGGGTGATTGGACCTCAGCCTCCATTTTCTTATATGGTGGAAATACTGTGCTGTAACATAACTTTTGTGCTTCTAAAGCAAATTCTGACCGAAGTCAATGCATTCCTAGTCAAGGTCACCCAGGCAGTACACTAAGAGTCATTGCTGTATAGTGCGGAATGTAATTTCCACAAATGTCATTTCAATGTTCACAAGTCCCAGGCTAAAATATTTGTATAAAGTGATGTGCCGAGGTGAAACAAGAGAGAATTGAAGGTAGATGCAGAAAGGGCTCCTTCCTCTTCCGTGGTTTACCCTGAATAGAAGTACAAAAAGGCACTGTATAGAAGAATCTCAGCTGACAGTTTGGGTTATAGCCCTCTATAGACAGTAACAGCACAGGGCTGGCTAAAATATATTGTATATTTATATATATTTTTTCTTTTTTTGTGCAAATCACTCCTAGAACGGAACTTTCAATATGTAGTTTCTTAAAATTCTCTGATTAAAATATCTCTCACATTACAAAAAATAACTTCTGAGAGGTAAAAGTTTTTACACCATCAAGAAAGAAAAGTGCAAATTTAAACATTAACAGATAACCATGTAAGATGTCGGGAAAGTACTATGGGCAACAGTAAAACAGGCATGGGCGTCAAGATATTTGTCGTTTTGATATAGTCATAAATTACCCCAAAAAGAAGGGGGACGCACACACAATGCACAAGCATACTAATCCCACAACATACCACAACGTATGACACAGTACCACATGGGACAAAATTATAATACACGATGTATAAAAACAGGAAAGAAAAACAATAATAGACGACAATGGGATGGGCGTGTCAAAATTCAGGTTCAGAGAGACAGAAAACCTACGGCCATGCAGCATATAAAATTTGGTTATTTTTATATTATCCATATATATATGTAATTATTTACAGAATATTTTACACCATCTATACAACAATGAATCCTCAAAATAGTGTTTTGTGGTTTACAAAAAATAGTAATGATTACACTTTATGTTATCAAACGCAGCATGATTTGTAACATGCCAATTGATCTGTCTTCGCTGCCACATAGGCCGCATGCACGTGACCGTGTACAGTTCGGGAAACACAGCCCGCATGTCGACTGTATCTCCCAGACTGACGGCGGGATGCGTTTCCCAGGCTGGTCACGGTGGCGTGCATGGCGCCTTATCTTTGGTTCTAGAGATTCATGCAAAGAGCTGGTCTTAATAATGACAATTGGAGCTGACAGGATAATAACTGTAAAATAATCATTTGGTCACTGAAGACCAACCATGTCACACTAAATGGAGCATAAACTCTTTTTACAAAAAGCATGTGCAAACTGTCACAGAATAAATATTTTTTTACACATGTATATATCTACGAACGGTTCAAGTTGCAGTATGTTTTGGCTGGTTTTCTATTGGTTCGGGTTCTTTAATTTTTCTGATCGGTCTGCTTGTGGAGCTGCAAGTTCAGAACTCAGAGGACAATCTCTGAGAAGCTGGTCTTATTCCCCCCTTCCTTCTTTCTAGCCGATGCCCTCTAGTAATACAGCTCAGGAATTTCCTATGTGAATACCACTATCCTGCTCTGACCACAAACACATCTGCAGTGCTCAGAAGGTTACAAATGTGCACACAACCTTACAAATATGAGATGTGTTAGCAGGGCTCAATTACAGACATTAGCTTGAAGTGATATCACCATTGAGTTTCTACTAATTCTGTTGTCCTCAAACACTTGGGCCATCTAATAATTTGGGGGAAGCCTTGAGCTAACCGTACATACACTCATTGAGCGTATGAGTCATCCCATACATATGCATGTTTGGCTTGGCCAAGTATGTGTTATGAGTGGGAGAGGGAAGAACCAAAGGATTAGCTGAAATCCAACATGACCAATCCTTATCTACCCTGACATCAACCACTGGAGGACAGTTGGGAGGCCCCATATACAGTAGATGGTCTAATCTGTATGGCCAGCAGAGGGCAGTATTGCTCCAACTTGCCGGAGAAACACAGCACTCCACTGATGTTCTAAAAAGCAATGTCAGAATAAGGCTACTTTCACCTTAGCGTTTTTTGCGGATCCGTCATGGATCTGCAAAAACGCTTCAGTTACAATAATACAACCGCATGCATCCATCATGAACTGATCCGGTTGTATTATGTCTTCTATAGCCATGACAGATCAGTCATGAACACCATTGAAAGTCAATGGGGGACAGATCCGTTTTCTATTGTGTCAGAGAAAACGGATCAGTCCCCATTGACTTACATTGTGTGTCAGGACGTTTGGCTCCGCTTCGTCAGGCGGACAGGCATCAAATTGGTGTCCACCTCCAGAGTGAAATGGTGACTGAACGGAGGCAAACTGATGCATTCAGAATGCAATAGGGCAAAACTGATCCGTTTTGGACCGCTTATGAGAGCCCTGAATGGATCTCACAAAAGGAAAGCCAAAACGCTTGTGTGAAAGTAGCCTAACCTACAACAGGTCTCTTAACCCAAGTGCTCGGGTCTTATTGCTCCTGGGTAGCTACAACACAATTACTGCATGCTGAAGATGCACAGTACAGACCTGATTTGGTATTAAAATTGTCATGTAGGTACTGGGCACAAATAGTATAGAAAGCAAGCTACCGGTCTGGGCATCAGCCATTTGCAACCGCTATGGGTAAACTTTGCAGAAAATGACCAGCTGCAATACCTTGAGACTACTCTGCTACTCTGTCTCCAAGAGGGTGTGAGCAGAGTATCCTTGCCCCATTGTGTAGATGTCCCAGCCAATGACGACAATGAAACATACACCAAATAAAAAACACAAATAAACACAAATGCCAATAAGGAGCTATGGGAGTTATCCAGATCATCAGAGAAAAATAAAGTCTGAGCTTGAACGTGTGCATACATATACATGGGGACCAAGTCACACTGGTCACCCATGTAAAGTTTTTCAAGCATATGGGTTGTGGATTAGATATTAGGTCAGATGGGTACCACAGATCTTACTGTATAAAGCACGGGGTATATTTTGAACAGAATGGTCAGAATAACATACAAAACTGATCATTCTGAACTAGGGTAAAGTGAAAGGGTTAATAGACTAGGGTTGATAGTTAATAACTTACAGCACATGGCCAGGAATAGGGTCCCAGCAATCTGACTTGATATGCCATGAATGTTTATAATGAGAAACACCCCATGGGCTCTGCTTGGTATTGCCAGTGAAAATAAAAGGACTCTTCTTTCCAAACAAGGACAGCCCCTTTAACGTGGGGGCACACTTGCACATACAATTTACCTAAAGTTCATGAGATTGTTCTACAGCAACTTACATCTTCGTAACCACGAGCAATAAAATGTGCGCATCTATGCATGTACTGATAATAAGCCCGGTGTGCACAGATATACAAGAGTCTGAAGATGCATTTGGTGAAATAATCTAAAAACTGGCATCACGTAAAAATCTAAAATTATTATAAGTTTCATATTAAAACCAGAACACAAAAAACCACCGGTACACACTAGTGTGTTTCTACAGAGCGGTGGAAGTTTGCCAGCATCTCTAGGACCAAAGGATAAAATAAAATCACCCCCGTGCTGTATTACAGCAGAGCAGTACGACAAAGCATATAAGCTCCCAGTGACTGAACTCCGTCATCTCGTACCAAACATTCATCGCGCTGCTTTAGTAGTGATATCAATCTCAATACTCCCATCAACAGACTCTTTATAATGTCCACCAGAAGTCATTCCTACAGTTGCTGGACTTTAGAAGGATCACTCATGCTGTCAGTCCTGTGCCGAGTTAACTGCTGCTGGTGGGATGGAGCAAAGGTGCCTTGTTGCACAGGAAAGGAGGAGAGGATGAGCTGAGCAGACTGGTTCCCATGAACTAGCCTGGAGGCCTGGAGAAAAAAAGCAGACACAAATCTTGTAACCCATATTGTAAGGGTATTTTTTTTAAAGTACTAATTGGTTCTGTCCCTTTAATTCTGTTCCCTTTTATGATTATCATTCTGTGTAATGATGTGCCTTGTAATGTAGTACCAATCCCTCATTGTGCTAATGAGACCACATTCCTGAGTGATCTCAGAGACATGTGTTCTGTACATTGGGGGAGCGGCTAACAAGTTGAAACTCTGTGACATACATACATTCGAGGCACTCCATTGAAGACTTAATTCTAGGTAGGATGTAAGTATTGATTTGTCCTGTTTCTTGTACACCCTCGGGTGTCGTCCATGCGGTATGACATGGCGACCGGAGTGCCTCCCCATATTGCATGTTGCATATTTAGGCTAGTGCTGTATATTTACTTTTTATTATTCAGTATGCAATTTGTTTGTGTATAGATAATCAATTAGTAAATATATTTATTCACTTAGCCTGCACAAGCTTATTTATTCTCAAATCTTTTGCATTCACATTACATTACATACAGGAATATCACCCCGCTGAAACGCTCAATTCAAAGCTACCCTAAAACTTCCAGTGTGGCCATCTTTCAGATGGCATTACCTGTAAGAATTGTTGTGGCTGCTGGCCTAGTTGTGCTTGAGCTTGCTGTTGCACAGATGGCAGCTGCTGTGGTTGCTCCTGCTGGCTCTGTTGCTGCTGGGTAATGGAAATAGTTTGTGGTTGTTGCTGCTGTGTGGCGAATGTTGGGTACGCAGTTACAACTGGCCCCATGAACATTGTGCTTGGAACCATGACTGCTCCACAAGCCACTGGTGTGGTCACAAGTTTGGTTACTATCTGCTGTGCTTGTGAAAACCTGTAATATAGGTTATATTAAAATCATTTAGGAAACAATTATTTTTATTTTTTATTTTTTTATTATTACTTGCCTGATTTGTCGGTCTTGGGGAAATGTGCTGACAGCGGCTCCCTGGTTACCCTGCTGCATGTTGGATGGCATTGGCACCATATTCGCAGAGGATGGTTGAGAGATCACCATAGTGTTGTACAGTGGTGCCTGGCTGGACATAGATGTCTGCTGAGAATGTCCTCCATGTATGTTTTGCTGGCCCTGAGGTAGAAGAAGGTCTTTTTAGAGCAACAGCAAAGCCACGACTCTGGATCGATGAAAGTATATACTACACCTGAGTTCACATAACTATCTCACCTACAACTGAATATGTAAATGGTGGAAGTAAGCATCGTCTTAAGGAGCAGAGAAAACAACGTTCTTTCAGTGACTATGCGTCGTACCTGGCTAGTGTTTTGTAGAGGAGGCTGCTGGAGCATGTGCGGCGCTCCCATGTGGCTGGTGTTCATAGCCCCCTGCAGCTGGTTATTCTGAACCACTTGACCCTGCATGGTTAGCTGTGGTAGCTGCTGAATGTTTGAGCTGCTGCCTGATGAAACCTGCACTGGTCCAAAATTCAAGCCAGGGGTGGGCTGCTGTAGAAACATCTTCAAAACAAACATAATGGTGTATAAAAAGCAATATACAAAATATAACACAAGATAGAGCCCATTTAAAAGAGTATGCCAATCCTTCATTAGTGAGAAAAACAGGCATGTGCCAAAGATGTTCTAAGATACTGGGGGCTCTTTTCTGTGTTACTCAATGCACAATCTCTACATACAGTACACGCACACCATATTCCTTAAAGGAGCTGTTCAGGAGTTACTTAACACTGACATATCCATAGGATAGGTCCTCAAAAATCAGATCAACAGTGATCCCATTCCCAACAGCCACTCCGATCTGTTAAAGTGTGAAGATGAAGTTTCTGATCATTTGAATTCCATTTTGTATCTGTTCATTTAAATTTCATTTTAAGAGCTGTGAATGCAGGTGCAAGGGAGTAAGGCGCTTTGTCTATATATTTTCTCAAGGCTGTTATGGGATTCCTACTCGCTGCAGACCTGGGAACTGGCTGCTCCAAGGTCTGGGGTGATAGCAGAAGTACACGTACACACGTACCAGAAGCTTATCCTAAGGGGGGGGCTCGCGTAGGGAACTAGTTGAGACTCTGACTGCTTTCCAGCTGATGTCGCTGTCAGATGATGGTAACTCAATCGGTGATATAAGTACCTTCATTCTGGATGTAGTGAGGACTCCAGCTGAAGTGTTGATATAATTGTGTATTTTCTGTACCCTTTGTATATAGATAAGTGCAAAAGAAGGACATTATATTACTATATGTATATAGTATTAAAAAATGCGGATAGGATGCGGACCAAAAATACGGTTGTGTGAATTTAGCCTAACGAGTATCCGAATCGGAAGTCTTGCTCTTATCAGCAAAACATCTGTGGTTTTTTACAAGCTCTGGCATCAGAGCTGCTGGTGCCTCGTTCCGGCACCGGAGCACAAGAAAACAGCTGACTGGCACGGGTTCCAGAAGTCAGGCCATTATTAATCTGCTATATTTGTCCTATTCTAAGGATAGGTCATCAATAAGTCCTAGGCAACCCCTTTAACAAAAGTCACAAAAAGCTCCTCTTTTTAATTGTTCTACTCACTAATTAGGAATGCCATGTTTAAGCTACTGTAATAATGGACAGATTTTGGTAGCTTTTTGAAAAGGGAATCTTGCATCATCCAGGACCCCATAACTACAGATGAAGAGATATGTCTGCATTATAAATGGTATAAAATCATGCAGTTACGATAGGAAAAGACCATATTGTGCAGCGAGACACAGGTCGATACCTGGAAGCCTTGACCATGGACCATCTGCAGCTGCTCTTGAATCTTCCGCAATTCCTCCTGCTGCCGGTGAATGTTCTCCTCTATGATACGCGTTCTTTGCTCCAACTGATCCTTCAGGTGTTTCATGGCTCCAAACTGTGCCGTAAACTGAAATATGGGCTGAAAATCATTAAGAAAATGGCAAAGGCTCAAAACCATTTAAAATGAACTCAACACAAAAATCACATTTCAGGGTTGTAAAAAGAAGATGTGACGGTAAAAGCATCTGAGTGACATCAACAAAACTATACATAAAATGTTTGATGGGATATAATACATACACCCCCTAGGCAAGAACATTAAAAGTGGTATACAAAAATTTATCATATTAACACGCACTGTCATTGGGAACTGTATTAAAATATAGTGCTTTAATTGGATATAAAGAAAAGAAATGTATAGATAGAATATAATAGTAATAGTCAATATAAATACAATTAGCAAAATATTTCATCGACCCTAATACATATAATATTTCCACTATTCCATATAAAAACACAGCAGTAAAAAAATTAATATAAATGTATAAAATATAAAAACTATAGTCCAAAAAAGCTCAGTTCCCTAATCAATTATTGATAATTAGTGTTATTTTTGTTGCTCCATAATTGTATCCAAATCAAATATCTTCATGATTGAGGCAAAAAGTTCTTATTTAACATTATTAATCAAGAGAATAATATTTATCGAACCCAGTGATTGTGAAAGAACGTAAAATTGTAAAAATAAGAATAAAAACGAGTTTCAATTAATCCTAGTGATCTGTGATTTCTTCATTAGTTATTTCTTGATTTGTTGAAAATATAATATCTTTAATATATTCTATTTCATTAGGTGTCCTTTAATATATTCTATTTGTATATAGTCTCCCCTTGGTGTAAAAATAAAGTAAAAGTGATAATATCGCTTAGATCATTAGTTTAGTACTATAATGCCCCCTATTTTATTCGGAGCAGAGTATTCAGAACATAATAACCAATAATGCCAACATATAGTAGACATATGGGGAATGTTAAGTAATAAATATTTTATTAGCTATCCGCCCGGATAAGAGGCGGGTGCGTTGCGGGAATATGTGCGATTTTTCCGCGCGGGTGCAAACGTTTGTAATGCGTTTTGCACGCGCGTGTGAAAAATCGCCATGTTTGGTACCCAGACCCGAAGCCGGACTTCATCACTGAAGTCCGGTTTCGGGTAGAGTATTCTGGAGAATTTATTATTTTCCCTTATAACATGGTTATAAGGGAAAATAATAGCATTCATAATAAAGATGGACCATGTGATTGGACCATGTGATGTGACGTCATCACAGGTCCTTTAGTTCTTAGCTGATGCTGGGAAAGAGAGGACAGATCGCAACTACGCAATCAAGTGGCTAAGGTAAGTTAACTTTTATTATTTTTAACCCCTTCATCTTCATTTTACTTAGCATTCTTTATTATGAATGCTATTATTTTCCCTTATAACCATGTTATAAGGGAAAATAATAAAGATCGGGTCCCGTTGCTAAGCAACCATGCGGGAAAATCGCACTGCATCCGCACTTGCTTGCGATTTTACCGCAGCCCCATTCACTTCTATGAGGCCTGCGTGGCGTGAAAAACGCACAATATAGAGCATGCTGCGATTTTCACGCAACGCAGAAGTGATGCGTGAAAATCACCGCTCACGTACACAGCCCCATAGAAATGAATGGGTCCGCATTCAGTGCGGGTGCAATTTTTCCTTTTATTTTTTTTCTTTTATTTGTATTTTAATTTTGTATAATTTTCTATTATTTGGCAGATCATATTTTATTTCTTTTTTTCTTTTATTAGTTTTTTTTTCAAGTTTTTAAAATAATTTTTTGAAACTTATTTTTTTAAAATATTTTTCCACATAATTTGTCCCCAAGAGATCACTGAAAGACCTTTGGGGACACACACTTTTTTTTGCACCATTTCCACTGTAACTGGGGCATACAAAGGAGCCCCGGTTACAAGGGAAACCAGCCTGCTGTGGGGGCCTCCTGACCCTGCAGCTCTGCACTCCTCTGCCCCCAAGCCGGATCCACCCTGCATAGTGTGAGGCTCACCTATCTGAGAAGGCAGAAGCGTTGATACACTGCTTCTGCCTTCTCCTCGGCTCCCCCCCTGCCACTGACAGCCGGGGACCCGTACTGCTTCTGCTATAGTGCAGGGGCAAGAGCTGTAATGATCCATCGTGCGGTGCTGCGGGCAGAAACACAGCTGATCGCACGATCAGCTGTGTTTCTGTCTAAGAGGCCAGGGGCCGCAAACCTTGGCTCTTAACGCATATTATCACTTTAACTTTATTTTTACACTAAGGGGAGACTATATACAAATAGAATATATTAAAGGACACCTAATGAAATAGAATATATTAAATGATATTATATTTTCAACAAATCAAGAAATAATAATTGAAGAAATCACAGATCACTAGGATTAATTGAAACTCATTTTTATTCTTATTTTTTCAATTTTATGTTCTTCCACAATCACTGGGTTCGATAAATATTATTCTCTTGATTAATAATGTTAAATAAGAACTCTTTGCCTCAATCATGAAGATATTTAATTTGGATACAATTATGGAGCAACAAAAAGAACACTAATTAATAATTGATTTGGAAACTGAGCTTTTTTGGACTATAGTTTTTATATTTTATATATTTTTTCTTTTATATATATACTTTTATAAATTTTTTACTGCTGTGTTTTTTATATATGGAATAGTGGAAATATTATATGTATTAGGGTTGATTAAATATTTTGCTAATTGTATCTATATTGACTATTAGGCCCCTTTCACACAAGCGAGTTTTCCACACGGGTGCAATGCGTGACGTGAACGCATAGCACCCGCACTGAATCCATTCATTTCAATGGGGCTGTCTACATGAGCGTTTTTTTTCACGCATCAGTTCTGCGTTGCGTGAAAATCGCAGCATGTTCTATATTCTGCGTATTTAACCCAGCTCTGGCCCCAAAGAAGTGAATGGGACTGCGTGAAAAACGCATTGCATCCGCAAGCAAGTGCAGATGCAATGCGTTTTTCACTGATGGTTGCTAAGGGTTGTTGTTTGTAAACCTTCCGTTTTTTATCACACGCGTGAAAAACCCATCAAAACGCATTGCCCCAACACGGAAAAAACTGAACAACTGAACGCAATCACAGACAAAACTGACTGAACTTGCTTGCAAAATGGTGCGAGTTTCACTGAACGCACCCTGAACGCATCCGGACCTAATCAGTCACGCTCGTGTAAGAGAGGCCTTACTTATAGTAACCAGTCTCTACCCATTCTATCTATACATTTCTTTTATTTATATACAATTAAAGCACTATATTTTAATACAGTTCCGAATGACAGAGTGCGTGTTAATATTATACAATTTTTTATGCCTCTTTTTTTGAGAGGCTTTTGGGGTAAGCCTTTTTAACAGGGAATCAAGACAGGTGAGCCACTATATACATTTGTTCACGATTCTAGAACAATAAAAGCTCTTCTGTCATCAGAAACATTGTTCTTAAACTGCCTGACTATAGACATGTGCTGATGTCAGCTGAAGCTAACAGTCGTCGTCCCTTCTTTCTACAAGCCTCCGTTTTAGTGAAAAATCTACTTTTATTTTATGAAAATGAGCCTCTAGGAGCAATGGGGGTGTTGCCTCTACTCCTAGAGGCTCTGTTCTCCCTCCTCTGGCCACGCCCTCATCATGCCGATTGACAGCGCCAGCCAGGATGATGTAGACACTCATTGAGCATGACGAGGGTGTGGCCAGAGGAGGGAGAACTGAGCCTTTAAGAGTAGGGGCAACACCCCCACTGCCCCTAGAGGCTCATTTGCAATTAATAAAAGTTCATTTTTCACAAACAGAGGCACATAAAAAGTAAAGACAAAGACTGTTCAGCTGACATTAGCACATGTGATAACCATATTCCTGATGACAGAAGGATTGTAAGTAAGTAATCTCTGCATACCTGACTTATGCCAGACTGTAGATGGATGGCAGGGGCTGGTTGCTTCTGTACTGGCTGTGACAATGACTGGCTAAGAGACTGCGAGCTCATTGACTAGAAGGGCAAATGAAACGTTATTCCAACCTGTACATACATAATGGAAAGGCCTTCCTATTTTATGAAATTTTATATGCAAGCACAGCCTTACCTGACTGCTAATGGAAGAGCGCCTCTTATCCAAGCCTGACAGAGCCTGTCGTGGAGGCGTACTGGTGTCTGTTGGAATCTTGGTAGGTGTGGCTGGAGACAGATGCATGGAAATGAGAATAGAACAAAAACTAAGGCCATACAGTTTAGAGCAGGGATCGGCAACCACCCAGAGTGCTCCATTCACTTCTGTGGGAGTTAGGAAAACAACTGAGCACGTTTGCATGCTGGGAGTTGTAGTTTTACAGCATCTGGAGTGGCGAAGGTTGCTGATCCCTGCTTTAGAGAATGAATAGGATACACATGTAAGTATGAGTCCATGGCATACTCACACGATGGATCAGACACGGCTGTGTGAGAAGAGGATTTGATGGAACTCTTGGATGAAGGAGATGGTGTCCTGCTGTCATCAAACCTTTCCAAGGCATCCTTCAGACTGTCATTGTTTATATGATGGTCTGAGACATTGTCCTGATTCTGAAGAGACACAATGACAGGTTTTTCTCACAAACCGGAATGTGTCCAGCTAAGAACCATGCATAACCAACAGGTAAACTGCAACACAAACATTATTAGCATTTCCCGCTCAAGGATATATGATCTAAGCTATCACACAATGTTCTGCTGTGAGAAGGAACAATTACACAAAGGCCTGATGAATAATTATCCATTCCCATCATGAAGCAAAGCTGTGATGCAAGATTTTACATTTTTAACAAATGGATTGATTTCAAATTCTACCTGCAAGAATAAATACAACAGGAGCATATTCTCAACCCAAGAGCATCATATAATTCTGCAAATTGCCAAATCCAACATCTAGCCTGAGGTGGTTTCTTCCCATTCTCTTCAATTTTACATGTGAATGGAAAATGACAACCCTTGTTTGCGGATTTTTTTTTTTTTTCCAAAGTAGGCCAATATCCAGCAAGCCATGGTACAGATCATGGAGGTGTGCTAGGTTGCAGTGGCAGGTAGTGTGTATAATTTATAGATGTATTTACTTATTATGCCTAATTCAAGAACCAAATAAAGTCAAGGCCCTCTAAACCTTAGTAAGGAAGACAAGCACTCACTTTATCCGAGATGATCACTGGTGGGGAGTCTTCAATACCACGCTCACGCCTCCTCTCTGAACCAACCTCAGCATAGCTGAAATATCAGATACTTTATGAAGCATTCACTATAATCAACATATTTTGCAAAAAAAAAACAACAACAACAACACAGGAATAAAATTCCTAAAAGGTCAAAACCTCTTAACCACCAACAGTTTTGCCTCTGCTCAGGCATTGATAAAAGTACTTGAAAAAGGTTGCATTAGATTGGCAGGGTTCCAACTCCTGGCACTGCAGTGACGAGCAGTTGTAATTACAGCTCCATCCCATTAACTTGATTGGGTCAAAGTATAACTACAACTGCTCCTTCCCATTCAAACAGCTGATCAGTGGGGGTGCCGTGAGTCGTGATAGATTATCAATATCAGATGCCGGACAACCCTTTTAACAGTTCAGCAGTTAAAGGGCGAGGGAGGGCTGTTTTAACTCCTCATATCTTGGGCTGGGTAGAGATATTGGCCTGGTCTTCTTTGAATGTCTAAGCTTTAAAACAAGACCAGAATCACAGCATTATCTCCTCTACATCAGGAGATACAGCTGTTCGATTTCGGGTGGGGAGTGATAGCAGCTGAAATTGAAAGAAGGTTTCACCCATTTTCACCAACGGCTATATCTCCCAATGGAGTAGAGATAATGCTGTGATTCTGATCTAGTTTTAAAGCCTGTCAGAACCACTGCCGCAAATGCGAAAGTATCCTAATAGAGGAGAGAGGGGCAGGGTTGAAGCTGACAGTCTGCAGTATAGGAGAGAAAAGATATTAAGAAAAAATATAAACTTGGGAACATCATAATTGTAGTGACCCACATAATAAAGCCATCATGTTATTTTTGGCACAGAGTGAACACCATAAAAATAATCCCCCCCCCCCAATAACGTTAAAAATTGCTATTTTTTTCTTTCCCAATAAAAATAAAGTAAAAAAGTTAATTAATATCATATAGTTACCCCAAAATTGGTCCTAGAAAAAAACCCTACAAATCATCGTGCAAAATTCAAGGTCTCAGACAGCTAAATTGAATAAAAAATAAAAAATGTATGACTGCTGGAAAACAGTGTGGAAAAATCTTACTGGTCCTTAAAGGGGTTGTGTAAGAATGGAGGGGGCTTTTGGCAAACCCTTCAACCTTGGCCAGACCTGTAAAGGGAAAAAGTACGTACCTACTTCCTGGCACTGGCACTCCACCCCTTCTCCTCCAGGCCAATCACTGGCCGTAGTGGAGACCGGATCCTCTTGCGTCATGTGACCATTTTTCATGACGTAAGCGCTGGTACAGACAGGAGCTATGGAGCTTTTTGTCTGTACAGCGCTCAGTGAGGGCACAGGAGAATTAGTACTCCCATACACAGCAGTGCACTGGAGTATGGATTGCAAAGCACCTTAAGCACCTCAACTTAAGGTGCCTATTTCGCGTGGAAAATGAAAAAAAAAAAAGGCCATTTACAGCAGGTTTTGATAAACCTTTTAAGTTTACGTATACTTTCTACTGCATTAAAACTCCGTCCAATTTTTATTTTTTTGGATGGAGTTTTAATGCAGTATAAATAAGATGTTATCTTTATTCTGTGTGTCGGTAAGATTACAGCAATACCAATTTGGCTTTTTCTTTTCTCTTTACTTTTGCTGAATAAACACATTGTACTGAAAAAAAATATAAAAATCGTCCCCAACTAAGGGAGTAAAAGCTGTAACGCCCCAGTCACATGATCGTTTCACATGATCGTTTCACGGCCATGTTTGATTTGTGGACCACATGCAACCAGCATCACTATCCAGAACAATTAACTTCAATGGGCCTGCGATCCGCATGTTGCTGACAAAGATAGTCCATGTCCCAACTTTAGCAGCACAGCTTCCATGGCTTCCTGGTCTGAACAGTCACACCGCAAAACACAGGACATATCACATCTTTAGTCTCATTTTGCAGATCGTGGACCCACTGACGTTGAAGGACACACAGACAGTGGTCATGTTTTGGAGATCTGTGGTTTGCAAAACGGACACAGCCGTGAGAATGGGGCCTATTTGTTTGCCCCTATAAAGTAAATTGCATGCAGTCAACTAGAGTGCAACTAAAGAACTTCTATATTGACAGCACCCATAAGACCACCAATCTTTACTAGCTGCACATGTGCTAGGAACAGCACATACATGAAGCTAATAGGCATTTTAAAGGGAATGTCAGAAATCCGAAAATTTTCGATTGTTTAAATCACTTTTTTTAGAATTTTGAGTGATTTTTTTTTTACATTTTTCCACTATACTACTACTACTTTTTCACTATATTTTAAAAATGTATACAATCCTGCAATTTTTACACTGTCCACTAAGCTCAGGAGGGAGCATATAAGCTGTGATATCACCTATTGTGAATAGCAGATAGGTCTTGTTTGATTACGCGTTCCAAAAATGCTGCTGATGGAGGGTCCCATCCATCACTGCCTTCATTCACATACACTGGTTAAAAGTGTGCATGGGCTAGTTCCCTTGTCCCCCCCCCCCCCCCACACACACCAAGTGTGAGTGAATGGAGGCCGCTGATGGATGGGACCCGCCCTAAGTGGCCATTTTGGGAGTGCAACACCAGGCAGCAGGAGAGAAGACCTGGAAGAAAACGTAAATTAGGCATATTCAAGGGGTTGTCCGAGTAATTTTTTTGTTCTTTGTATGTTTCTAACTAGGCAAATGTAAGGACTTTACCATTCACTTACTTTATCTCCAGTTGCTGGTTTCTCAGATTTCACTGAGGGTCACATGACCTGTGATGTCAGCTGCTCTCCCTGCTCTGATGATGTTTCGTGTACAAGCCTGAGAGATCAGATATGAGTCTGTACACAAGACGTCACTGTGCTGGCCACGCCCTCCTGCGCTGCTGTCTGCTCTCTCCCTGCATTCTTCAGCCCTGAGTCTGTGCTGCTGAAGGGGTTAAGGCTTTACTGAGTAGCTGCAGGCAATGAGGAGACAAATGCTGGGCACAGGAGCTGACAGAGTTGTTCTGCAGAGCATTGCACAAGAACAGGTAGGGGGAAGATCCTGTGTGTATCAGCAGTGTCATTATACAGCTGGGACGTGTAGTCCTACACATACAACATGCTGCTGAGTCTTCCAGCAGTCAGACATGTCGCTCAGGGCAGACTTGTATTCACTCGTTCTGCAGAGCAGGGGAGGGCAGAGATTGTTGTTATTGCAGGTAAACAAAGGGCCAGAAGAGAACCAGGGAAATGAGAACATAGATATTTTGCCGAAAACTTGCTTAGCTTAGTTATATATTGCTGACCATCAGATTTACAGTGCTATATATATATTTTTTTTTATAACTCGGACAACCCCTTTAAACCATCAGACATCGGTACCGATAGTTTAATAATGCCTATTACTAGCTGCATGCATGTGTTATTTCTGGCATATCTGCAGCTAGTAATGGATAGTGGTCAACCCTTTTAAGGGGTTAAATAAGACATACTGTAACTTGGGGTTTTCTGTGACAACATATCATTGTCACCCGACATTAATGGGTTGACTTGTCAGAACGTTACAGCTTGTTTATGTATATGGCTTTACATAGAAGAGTGGAGATTCCCAAATCTTTTCAGGTCATGGAATCACAAAACTATTTGGATGATATGTCAGCAGACCACAGTGGTTGTGTCCCTAGTGGAACGCTGTGGGGCATATTCACAAGCATTCCGTATAGCCCAAAACTGTGCAGGTCAATTGAAGAATAGGGTAAATTCACAATTTTTTTGTCTTTAATTTCATTTTTATTCAATTTATTATTATTTTATTTTTAAAGAAAAAAAGGAGATTGGGGCTTTGGAATAAGGGTACAAAATAGGAAAAAAGGCAGAGGATGTTAAAAGAAAAAAAAGCAAGTTAAAACCGATGTAGAAGGTTATAACGAATGATACAGAAAGACAAAGAAAGTATTATAGCAATAAAGGAGTAAACATCAGTGTCGGAGTTTGTCACTGTATACGTCGCAAGCAGTCCATATCTTTGAGGACTTGTCCATGGGGTTGTGGATAAGTGCTAAAAGGTATCCCAAAGATTGAAGGTCCTTAATCCAAGCATATAAATCTGATCTCGATGACGCTTCCAGAACAATGCAATCAAAACATTCCACAGTCATCAGCAAATGGAGGAGCAGCTTGGCACAAGACCCTCTAAACGCCCTGGGAGGAACATTCAGAATATATGTTGACTGTTGAGGTTGATTGGGCATTCAAAAACAGATTGCAACAAAGATGCTACTTCTGTCCAGAACTGAGCGATTACTGGGCATTTCCAAAAAATGTGGTGAACAACCCAGGGAGGAGCATCTCCAGCAAATACCTGGTATCCCAGAATTATGCTTATTAATCAGTTTCGGGGAATGGTGCCAAGTTATGAATAGCTTGATTTGGTTTTTCTAATATGTGTTGCAGAGAGTGCTTGAAAGTGCCCTGGACCAACTCACTCTCCGCAATCAAGGGAACTGAGTATTTAGGAACAAGATTTCTCCAAGAGAGTAATCCGCCTGTGGAGGATAAACCAACTGCAAGCCAAGGCCTAACCACGGACAGGGTAATGCTATCAGGGAGATGTGGAAGATATAAAAAGTGTGAGAGGAGAACGAAGAGTAGCTAATTGATATCTAGTTCTACTCCTGTACTAAATCTACCCTGTAAAGGCCATAGGGCCTACCAGAGCATGGGACCGTATATTGACTGGGCAGCCTCATATCATGGAGTTAGGGTAAATCGGAGCAAGCCAAAGTTGCTCCACTTCAGTCAATGTATTATAAGAAAGTAGAGTAGTCCATAAGGCAACAGGTCATAGATAAGATAAAAAAAGCTCACCTTCTCCCTGGCTGTGATGCTCTCCGCTGTGATTGGATCGTAGCACGGCCAGGGAGAAGGAGACGCCCATTGAGAAACCCTGGGGCCTCCTCCTCTCTGTACCGATGCTCAGTATTAACATACTTGGCGGGAAAACAGCAGGGGGGCACAGCGGGGTGTACCCGGCAAAGAAAGGTATTTAATTGAACAAAAAAAAAAAAAAAAAAAAAAAAAAATGAAAGATCCTCTTTAAGATAAGTATGGATTTCCATTTGTTAAATAATGAGTGAGTGTCCTTAATTAATAAAGGTGACTTAGCTTGAAATAAGCATGAATATAGGGGGTAATATGAATCCCTAAATATGTCAAAGATTTATCTCGCCAGACATGAGGGAAAGAATATTTTAGGGTAGGCACCTTAATTGAGGACATATTGAGTGGTAGGGGTTCTGTTTTGGAGAGCCGGCTGTATCAATCAAGGGTGTGGTGAAGATTAAAAAGGGAAAATGACAGGATGAGATATGAGTTACAAGAACATCCTATGCAAATTGGGAGATTTTAAAAGATTTATTGCGAATCGGTATACCGTGTATATTGGGTTTCGCGACGATCTGTGTCCCAAGAGGCTCAAAACATAAAGGAGCAATGATAAAGGACACCATTAAAGGGTTCCATTATGGATAGTGAAAGTAGAGACCTGCATAAAAGGCCTTCCAAAGCCAAAGTGCTTTAAGATGTGAAGCACAAATGGTCAAAGGCCTTTTCTGAGTCTAAGCTTAAAAGGAGGGCCTCCACTCCTCCCAGAGTCAGAGTTCAAGAGACATCTGAGGATTTGGAAAAACTGTTATAAGAGACTGAACCATGGAGCCAGGAAAGACCTCTTCAGTCAAAAAATGCATTAAACAGAGTCGACATATGTGGAAATAATACATCTCCATAGGGACCTGGGGATTTATCCCCCCCCCTCCCCCCAATTCAATAAGTATTCAGCCAGGACACTATCCATCTCAGTCTCATCTAATGGAAGCATAAAAGAGAGAGAAAGTATAGTGATGAATAATTATGAAACAAATGAAAGACGCAAGAGGGTTTATACTACAGAATCCACTGGGAGTTCTTGATTGAATTTGGGGTTGAATCAGCTGGGTGGTCGCTCAATTGGTCGCTCAATTGTGTAGCTAAAAAACAAAAAAACAAAACTATGCCTCGTGTATTAAATTAATCGTTCGACCTTATTCAGTGACAGA
The DNA here is from genome assembly GCA_033119425.1 of Bufotes viridis. Classification (NCBI taxonomy): domain Eukaryota; kingdom Metazoa; phylum Chordata; class Amphibia; order Anura; family Bufonidae; genus Bufotes; species Bufotes viridis. The sequence goes on along the minus strand of CM065589.1, from coordinate 531,518,674 downwards.
GTTTTGTAAATCAATAGAAGTGCTTCAGAAGGCCTGGTAGTCAGCTCCTGCTCTACCCATCTCAATTCTTTCTCACCATCCCAATACTGCGCCTCAGCATCCCTCTTAAGTATGGAAGCTTAAGAGATACCTGGGCCTCAAAACTGTCTTGTGCACTTCCCAAAAAGTTGAAGCTAATAACACGGGTTGGTATTAGTAAGGGTACTATGGAGCTTGTCCAAAGTAAGAGAACTGGACAAAAGTGATTTGTTACGATGCCAATGAGTCCGTCGCAGAGAGGGAGAAGACAAGTCAACCTCTTCTGAGACAGGTATATGATCTGACTAAGATATAGATCCAACGTCGGCAGAAATCAATGTGCAAAGTAGCGGAATAATTCCAAAAAAGTAGCCAGTCCAAATGTGTGTATGACGAGGGTGACAGTAAAAGTATATCTTCACGCCATAGGTCATACAGTGCATGGGTATGAATAAGTCTGCAAAATGCCACGGAAAGGCATTGGATTGACAAAGGCTATATGTCCTATAATATTGGAGCTTAAAGTATAACTGTCAAATATTTTTTTTTTTTTACTATTGGATTTTGGTGATTAATATCACCTTGTTGGCCCTGTTTTATTTTCTGATTGTTTAATAAATAACCCCTAAAAGCCACCTAAAAGTCCCCAGTATTGGCTATATTTACCTGAGATAAAATCAGGTTGCTATGCTCCTTCTGTCTACCAGATGAGAGGACGGAGCACGCTGCGTGCACTGGGAACTGATAGTGGGTCAGCATTGTAAGGGAATGTATAAAAAGCCAGGTACTTCCTGACAGGAGATAACAGTGCTGGGCTGTGTGTGTGAACTTCTCCACATGCCTGTGCTTGGCAGGCACTCCCTTAGCAGTGCTGGAGAATGTGGCTGCTCAGTGTATAAATGACAGCCTTATCTGATAAGAGGAGAGCTTGTAGAAGGACTACAGGCTTCAGCCAGACCTGGGAACTTCACTGCAAGACCCCCCTATACAGAGCTGGTCTTCACTAAATCACTGCAGGCGTCCTATGGATTAGCCTCAGGGCTGAGGGCAGCCATTTTAACAGAATAGTAAAGTTGTAGTTTTATGCAGACTGGTTGCTAAGGGCTGAATCTTATTAAATAAGGGCTAAGTAAGTCTAATAGTTATTGATTCAGGAATATTATCATATTAGTAACTACATATATGAAAACTGAAATTAGGGTCTAAATGTGACAGTTATCCTTTAACGCTTTTACATTCAAAAAAATAAACTTAACCATAACTACCAGTAATCAGGGTGTAGTGCTGTGCCAACCTGGTTAAAATGCTGCGTAATGGGAACTGGGGGTTCAGGGAATGCAGTCCAGGCTACTCCTCCTGCTGAGACGGGTCACATCTTGTATAAAGCTTGTAACCTTCACCGAGAGAAATATTCGCTTAAAAATTAACTTTTAATGATTAATGGTTAAAAATATTCATATCCATAGAAAGCCTCCAAATAGTATAATCACGGGAGGGAGAAAAAAAAGGGAAAAATTATGTCCCTATCTGTATCCCTCATCCGCTAGTAGCCCTGCCTACAAAACGGAATGGCCGCCCCGATAGGGGCGATCCCGTATCAGGAACCTCCTGGTGTCCCTATACCGTCCCTGATACAGGACAGAACCCACCACCAAAGATACAGGACAGGTGTCAGTTGTAATAGTAAATAATTCTGTCACTGTAGTCACTATTGTATCCTATATTTTGCCAAGATAATACCGTTTCATGTGGTATAATGATTCAAAGCCACACTTAAATTACAGATTCTCGCACTGGTGCAACAACACTTATTTATATACAGAGTGGAAAATAGTAATATAATTTTTAAGTCCCAATTACATGATAGTTTTGTCCCAACGCGTTTCACTACGCAACAACTTAGTTCGCAGATCCTCAGGGGACTTCAAAGAAAAATAGGGGGTCACAATGGCCCACAGAAGATTCTGCACCAACAAATTGAGATATGTTATACTTAATCACAACCTATTGCACACTGCCAATCCAGCTCAATGTCAAATATTACCAAAACAAGGAAGGGGGCTGGTAACCCCTGGGCAATATAAGGGGAACACAGATGACCACTTCTAATTCAGTTATATACTCAGATACAACAGTATATATCAGAAAGTGCGGCCAGTCATAAAGATCTGGAAATCAACAGATACTTGCGTGTCCCCATAAATCTAATGTCTCTCAGAGGCGCCATTACGGATCGCGATACCGCTGTGTAGGAGGCAGCTGCCTCCTACACCGTGTATCGCGATCCATGCTGCTCTGAAGACATTAGATCATGGGGACTATAGCATCTGTTGATTTCAGATCTTTGCTGACTGTACTGTTGACTGCATCTGGTATAACTGAATTAGAAGTGGTCATCTGTGTTACTATGCTGCCAGGGCCTACCTCACTGTTTGTATTGACATTGAGCTGATTGGCAGTGTGCAATGTGACTAAGCATGACATATCTCAATCTGTTGGTGCAGAATCGTGAGCCATTGTGACCCTATTTTCTTGAGTCCCTGAAGATCTGCGAGCTAAGCTGATGCGTGATCAGCGTTGGGTAAACTATCATGTAGGACTTAAGATACTGTATTTTCCACTCTGTATAAATAAGTGTTGTTACCAGTCGAAATCGTATTTGAGTGTGGCTGAATCATTACCACATGAAACGGTATCTTGGCAAAATCTAGGATACAATAGTGACTACAGTGACAGAGTATTTACTATACAACTGCACCTGTCTATCTTTGGTGGTGGATTCTGTCCTGTATCGGGACGACTACAGGCACAGGATTCCTGATGCGGATAGCCTATCGGCGCCATCGTTGTAGGCAGAGGCCTAGCGAGATGATACGATGGGACATATTTTCCTTTCTCCTCCGTGATATACTATTTGGAGGCTCTATGGATATGAATATTTTAACCATTGTCATTAAAGATAGTCCTAGCGAATATTTCTCTCGGTGAAGGTTATTATTATTCTAAGAAATATTACTACCTATCTGACCTTTCTGACGGTTTACTTGTCGGTACGTTGCTTTTTATAAAGCTTGTAAGAAAGAAGGATATATGCGGATGGGAGATAACGAATAACAAAATAACTATGGTCATGAGAATCCATGACGAACAGATTGAGAAACGAGACTCTCAACCCATACAAGTAGTCTCTACAAGGGAGTGAGGGCTTGTAAACAGGACTCAGCAATGTACCATGAACACTACTCTTAAGAAAGAGTGAATAAGATAGTTATTAGTTATAAGATAGTGTGGAGCATGGGAGTTACCATGACAAAACACGTTTAACAATATCACCCACTAAAGGCCCGATATAAGAAAGGGTATAGCAAATTAGCCCTTGGACATCCTATGCTGCTGTAGATAAATCAAGGATGATATACAAAAAGACTAATACTAAACTGACTCCATGACGTTTATTACCCATGCTATATATGCCTATAAAAGATTCACCAAAAAAGAATGCACTACCGCTTTAATCATGGAGGCGGAGTGCGATCACCATATGGAGTATGGTACCTCCTCAAAATGACCAACTTTTTGACAGGTGGGCAGAATAGGGGTGTAGAGGGTATAGCAGAATCCCATTCAACGTAGAGTGATGAAGCTCAAAAGCTGCACAAAAGTTTCAAAGATCACCAGGAAAACGGAGCGCCGCTGATCTTCTGTTATTTTGCGCGGTCAGGATGAAGGTAAAGCCCCATCTGTAGGGAATAATATGTTCTCTAGGTGTAGACCTTGCATTTCTGAATGGTTATCCATGAAAGGTCTTGGAAGATGTGGACCTGTGCACCCAGAAAATCAACAAATCGAGATGAAAGTGCTTTAGCTGTCATTTCCTCTTTAAGGCGAAAATAATTAATATAGCTAATTACGGTATATCTCTGGGAGTGCCTCCGGCCATTTTTGGGTGGAGATCCCTGTATGCATGGTCCATTATAATCACAGTATATTGCAGCCTCCCAAAATTCAAGTTAAATATATGTTGTAGCTTTTCCTGAACAGGGACCCTTCACACTCTAAGGCTACCATCAGACTAGCTGCATTGAGTTCCGTCATCGGGGCTCTATGCCGGAAAAAAAATCTGTCACATCCCCATGCGTTCTGAATTGAGAGAAATCCGTTCAGGATGCATCAGTTCAGTCACTGTCAGTCGTTTTGGTGTGCTGCGGTTTTCTCTCCGTCCAAAATGCCGGAACACATGCCGGATCCGGCATTAATTCCCATTGATTTGCATTAGTCCCGGATCCGGCATGCACAGACCTTTAACCACCTCAGCCCCCCTAGCTTAAACACCCTTAATGACCAGACCACTTTTTACAATTCTGCACTACACTACTTTCACCGTTTATTGCTCCGTCATACAACTTACCACCCAAATGAATTTTACCTCCTTTTCTTCTCACTAATAGAGCTTTCATTTGGTGGTATTTCATTGTTGCTGACATTTTTACTTTTTTTGCTATTAATAAAAATTTAACAACATTTTTGCAAAAAAATGACATTTTTCACTTTCTGTTGTAAATTTTTTTTTAAAAAAAACTACATTTCTATATAAATTTTTCTCTAAATTTATTGTTCTACATGTCTTTGATTAAAAAAAAATCCAATAAGTGTATATTTATTGGTTTGGGTAAAAGTTATAGCGTTTACAAACTTTGGTGCAAAAAAGTGAATTTCGGCATTTTGAAGCAGCTCTGACTTTCTGAGCGCCTGTCATGTTTCTTCAGGTGCTAGAATGTCAGGATAGTATAAATACCCCCCAAATGACACCATTTTAGAAAGAAGACACCCCAAAGTATTCGCGGAGGGGCATGGTGAGTTCATGTATCATTTCATTTTTTTTCACAAGTCAGCGGAAAATGACACTTTCGGAGGGAAAAAAAATAATAATAAAGTTTCCATTTCTGCTAACTTCTGGCAAAAATTAAATTGTGAGCTGCCATGTAAAACCTAAAGGTACTCGTTGGAATTTGGGCCCTTTTGCGCACCCAGGCTGCAAAAAAGTGTTATTCGTGTGGTATCGCCGTACTCAGGAGAAGTAGGGCAATGTGTTTTGGGGTGTATTTTTACATATACCCATGTTGGGTGAGAGAAATATCTCTGTAAATTGTCAACTTTGTATAAAAAAATTTAAAAAGTTGTCGTTTACAGAGATATTTCTCACAAAAAGTATGGGTATATATAAAAATACACCCCAAAACACATTGCCCCACTTCTCTTGAGTACGGCGATACCACATAAGTGACACTTTTTTGCAGCCTGAGTGGGCAAAGGGGCCCTAAAACCAATGAGTACCTTTAGGATTTCACAGGGCATTTTTACGCATTTGGATTCCAGACTTCTTCTCACGCTTTAGGGGTCCCTTTTTTCATCCACATTGATCGATGCGAATGAGGAAATTTGTGCCGTTCATTTTTATTTTTTTTTCAGCCTCAGCCCAGAGGCTGAATGGAAAAAAAAATCTCATTACCCGTATGCTCAATATAAGGAGAATCGCAGAAACTCCTAATGCTGGCCATACGTGTAATGATTGCGGAGACCCTCGAATGCCAGGGCAGTACAAACACCTCACATGTGACCCCATTTTAGAAAGAAGACACCCCAAGGTATTCCGTGAGGGGTATGATGAGTTCATGTAAAATTTTATTTTTTGTCATAAGTTAGTGGAATATGAGACTTTGTAAAAAACAAAAATAAAATAAAATATCAATTTCCGCTAACTTGTGCAAAAAAAATAAAAAATTCTGTGAACTCGCCATGCCCCTCACAGAATACCTTGGGGTGTCTTCTTTCCAAAATGGGGTCACTTGTGGGGTATTTATACTGCCCTGGCATTTTAGGGGCCCTAAAGCACGAGAATCCAAATGCGTAAAAATGGCCTGTGAAATCCTAAAGGTACTCATGGGAATTAGGGCCCCTTTGCGCATCTTGGCTGCAAAAAAGTGTCACACATGTGGTATCGCCGTACTCAGCAGAAGTAGGGCAATGTGTTTTGGGGTGTATTTTTACATATACCCATACTGTGTGTGAGAAATATCACTGTAAATGACAACTTTTTAAAAATTTTTATACAAAGTTGTCAATTTACAGAGATATTTCTCTCACCCAGCATGGGTATACCGTATATACTCGAGTATAAGCCGACCCGAGTATAAGCCGACCCCCCTAATTTTACCCTAAAAAAACTAGGAAAAGTAGTGACTCGAGTATAAGCCGAGATGGAAATGGATGTCACTGTTATGGGGGGTATCTGTGGATGGCACTGTTATGGGGGATCTGTGGATGGCATCCACAGCCCCCCATCCCATAACAGTGCCATTCACAGCCCCCCGATCCCATAACAGTGCCATCCACAGCCCCGTCATCCCATAACAGTGCCATCCACAGCCCCCTCATCCCATAACAGTGCCATCCACAGCCCCCTCATCCCATAACAGTGCCATCCACAGCCCCTCATCCCATAACAGTGCCATCCACAGCCCCTCATCCCATAACAGTGCCATCCACGGCCCCCTCATCCCATAACAGTGCCATCCACGGCCCCTCATCCCATAACAGTGCCATCCACGGCCCCCTCATCCCATAACAGTGCCATCCACGGCCCCCTCATCCCATAACAGTGCCATCCACGGCCCCCTCATCCCATAACAGTGCCATCCACAGCCCCCTCATCCCTTAACAGTGCCATCCACAGCCCCCTCATCCCTTAACAGTGCCATCCACAGCCCCTCATCCCATAACAGTGCCATCCACAGCCCCCTCATCCCATAACAGTGCCATCCACAGCCCCTCATCCCATAACAGTGCCATCCACAGCCCCCTCATCCCATAACAGTGCCATCCACAGCCCCCTCATCCCATAACAGTGCCATCCACAGCCCCTCATCCTATAACAGTGCCATCCACAGCCCCCTCATCCCATAACAGTGCCATCCACAGCCCCCTCATCCCATAACAGTGCCATCCACAGCCCCCTCATCCCATAACAGTGCCATCCACAGCCCCCTTCCCCCTCCATTACCGCTCCTGTAAAGTTTTAAAATTCAATTACTCTTGCCCCCTCCTCAAATACCTTACCTCCTCACATGCCGCACTGAATCCTCCAGGCAGACCGGGCGGGCGGCGCAGCGTGACTGGCGTCACGTGCCAGCGCCGCCTGCTCCATTCATAAAGCAGGCCGGGCAGGCACGTGACATTAGTCAGTCATGCTGCGCTCGCCCGCCGCAAATGCCCGCCCCCAGCTCCTCCTCCCGCTCCGTCTCGAGTATATGACTCGAGTATAAGCCGAGTTTGTGTTTTTCGGCACAAATTTTGTGCTGAAAAACTCGGCTTATACTCAAGTATATACGGTATGTAAAAATACACCCCAAAACACATTGCCCTACTTCTCCTGAGTACGGCGATACCACATGAGTGACACTTTTTTGCAGCCAAGATGCGCAAAGGGGCCCAAATTCCAATGAGTACCTTTTTAGGAGGGCATTTTTACGCATTTTTAGGGCCCCTAAAATGCCAGGGCAATATAAATACCCCACGTGACCCCATTTTGGAAAGAAGACACCCCAAGGTATTCCGTGAGGGGCATGGCGAGTTCATAGAAGATTTTTGTTTTGGCACAAGTTAGCGGAAATTGATTTTTTATTGTTTTTTTATCACAAAGTCTCCCTTTCCGCTAACTTTTGACAAAAAGTTCAATTTTTCATGGACTGAATATGCCCCTCAGCGAATACCTTGGGGTGTCTTCTTTCCAAAATGGGGTCATTTGTGGGGTGTTTGTACTGTTCTGGCATATTTATCCCCAGGACTGTGACTGTGACGAGGGGACATCCTCTGCGTCTGGAGGAAAGAAGGTTTGTACACAAACATAGAAAAGGGTTCTTCACAGTAAGAGCAGTGAGACTATGGAACTCTCTGCCTGAGGAGGTGGTGATGGTGAGTACAATAAAGGAATTCAAGAGGGGCCTGGATGTATTTCTGGAGCGTAATAATATTTCAAGCTATAGCTACTAGAGAGGGGTCGTTGATCCAGGGAGTTATTCTGACTGCCTGATTGGAGTCAGGAAGGAATTTTTTCCCCTTAAGTGGGGAAAATTGGCTCTACCTCACAGGGGTTTTTTGCCTTCCACTGGATCAACTTGCAGGAAACAGGTCGAACTGGATGGACAAATGTCTTTTTTCGACCTTATATACTATGTTACTATGTTACTAAATTGTGAGCAGCCATGTAAAACCTAAAGTCACTCGTTGGAATTTGGGCCCCTTTACGCACCCAGGCTGCAAAAAAGTGTCACTCATGTGGTATCGCCGTACTCAGGAGAAGTAGGGCAATGTGTTTTGGGGTGTATTTTTACATATACCCATGTTGGGTGAGAGAATTATCTCTGTAAATTGACAACTTTGTATAAAAAAAATTTAAAAAGTTGTCGTTTACAGCGATATTTCTCACACAAAGTATGGGTATATATAAAGATAAAGAAAGAAAGGGGCCCAAATTCCCATGAGTACCTTTAGGATTTCACAGGGCATTTTTACGCATTTGGATTCTCACGCTTTAGGACCCCTAAAATGCCAGGGCAGTATAAATACCCCACAAGTGACCCGATTGTGGAAAGAAGACACCCCAAGGTATTCTGTGAGGGTCATGGCGAGTTCACAGAAAAAAAAAAAAATTTTGGCACAAGTTAGCGGAAATTTATATATATATATATATTTTTTTTTTTTTACAAAGTCTCATATTCCACTAACTTGTGACAAAAAATAAAATTTTAAATGAGCTCACCATACCCCTCACGGAATACCTTGGGGTGTCTTCTTTCTAAAATGGGGTCACATGTGAGGTGTTTGTACTGCCCTGGCATTCGAGGGTCTCCGCAATCATTACACGTATGGCCAGCATTAGGAGTTTCTGCGATTCTCCTTATATTGAGCATACGGGTAATGAGATTTTTTTTTCCATTCAGCCTCTGGGCTGAGGCTGAAAAAAAAATAAAAATGAACGGCACAAATTTCCTCATTCGCATCGATCAATGTGGATGAAAAAATCTCTGCCAAAATCAGTGACTGCGTGCGGTGGGCTGGCCGCTAACTACCTAACAAGTAGCTAACTAATTTGCGGAATGGAATTGCGGACCCATTCGTTTCTATGGGGACAGACTTTGTCCCGCTCGGATCCGGAATTACGGATCCGCGCTTCCGGGTCTGCACTTCCGTTCCGCAAAAATATAGAACATGTCCTATTCTTGTCCGCAATTGCATTTTCTATATAGTTCTGGCAATGTGCGGATCTGCAAAATGCGGAAATCACATTGCCGGTGTCCGTGTTTTGAGAATCTGCGGATCCGTGGATCAGATCCGCGGATCCACAAAACACATATGGACGTCTGAATGGAGCCTTACAAGGGGTGTGATCAATGACAGGGTGATCAGGGAATCTAGATGGGGTGATCAAGGGGTTAACAAGGAGTTAATAAGTGAGGGGGGAGGGGTAGTGTAGTGTTTGGTGCAACTTTACATAGTTACCTGGTCCTCTGGTGGTCGATCCCAGCAAATGGGACCACCAGAGGACCAGGTAGCAGGTATATCAGACGCTGTTAACAAAACAGCGTCTGATATAGCTCTTTGATGGGATTTATTTCGCATCTACAGCCTGCCATTGATTCATCATCGCTGGCAGGCTGTAGTACAACTCCTGAGACGCGCGGCACTGTGAACTCAAGTGTCCTCTGCCGCAAGTGTGAAAGTACCTTAAATCTTAAATGACAGTAGTTTGGTGGGATACTTGATCTTGGAAATGAAGGACAATTGTCTGCGATGTGTTATGGTCTTCTTCAAGCTAGTCAAGATGCTGACCAATATTCCGAACATCTTTTCGGAACCTCAGCCCTATAAGCTTCGATAACTTCAGAAATAAGAGCACAAAAATCCTGTTTGATAGTGAACTGTAGTACGTGAGACCTAAAGGTAGATGGGGGGTTCATTAATGCTGGCTGAGGCAGCAGACCTTGAGGGTGAGGTGGACCAACATCTTAACAGAATCCTGGAGTGCAAGAGATGAGGAATATCAAAATTGTCAGAACCACGTGAACCCCTAAGGGAGCATTGTGCCTGCTGCAGGTCTTCTCTTATATGTTTTAGCCAGCAAGGGCCTCAAGGCAGATACCTGGGGGAGGGAGACATCAGGGTACAGTAGTGAGGGAGGCAGCACATTATTAAAAGCAGGAGGCTCCCAGGAAGCAGGAGGGGAGTGCAAAGTTAAGGGGCCATCTGAAGCTTGAGGTTGATCCGGACTGCTACACACAGTAGAAGGAGAAGGCAGCCCCATCTTGCTGGCTTCCGCTAAGCCTAAGTTCTCGGTTTGTGCTGCTGCAGAAAATCTCGGAGATGTCGACATGTTGATGCTGTGAGATCCCGAGGTCAGGGAGAGTGAGGAACCAGACATGTTGGGTGAGAGATACACAAGGGGGTTCTGACACGCTGGTGGCTAGGGACTCAGCGCCAACTTAGTCCTGATGGTGAACTATGGGAATCTTTTCTCAAAAATGCATCCATGGTGAGAGCGGACAGAAAGAATTGGGGCAATATTAGAGTCTTCCTAGGTCTTTGTTTCCCCAATTGACAACAAGGGGTGCAGATTCGTTGTGCTAAAATGCCTGTTGGTCTTGGATCTCATCAGTTACATGTCCACGGCCATGACCTTCTGGCCACACCACTCGGTACCACTTTGAGCCACTGAGTGTCAGGTGCGACTTAAAAGACACGCTCATACCGTGGATCTTATTACACATATACACAGATTTTATTCTAAGCGTCCCAACACAATAACAGTTGTACACAATTTGATATTCACCATCTCCAGATTGTGTGTAGGGGTTAATACAAATCCTAACATCTCCATTTGGGATGGTGTTCGTTAACCAACAATAGCACACACATGGAATATTCATTGGCTGAACAACAGACAAGTCAAACATTTACAGACACAAGTAGACACTGGATGTAGGACAGGCATTCAGTGCTCTTACCTTACGACAGTATGTGTGCACACAATGAACTCTGGTCTGGAATTCCACTGATGGTAGGTGATATAATATCGAGTCTGCAGCCAAATCCACTGTTGTCCTTTGGTCAGGAACCTATAGTAACAAGACTTGCCTTTCCCGTACTGCATTACTAGAACAGAAAAAAATACAGAGAAAAACAATTAGACCAGTGAATCATCTAGTTAGCACTGACCGACCATGCTGTCACTATTATGTAAGCCAGGGGTCGTTACTCTTGCTGCGAAACTACAACACCTAGCATGGCCCATTCACTTTTACTGGAGTTCAAGGAACACATGCTAGGAGTTATAGTTTCACAACAACTGGAGTGGCATTACATCAAATAAAGAGGGGTTTCTCAACTCCGGTCCTCTGGACCCATCTCTCGTTCATGATTTGAGAATATCCCACAGAATGAATACCTGTGGTAGGTCCTGATGCATGGACACTCATTATATCACCTGCTCGATACTAAGGAAATCCTGAAATCATGACCGGTAGGTGGGCCCTGAGGAAACCCTAAAATAGAGGGAAAGAAGTGAGACATGGTAACATTAAAAAAAAAAAAACCCACAGGCAAATGTCAAGATGCTGATCTGGCTGAGGACCTCTTCACAGGCTAACTTTGGATTCCATCTCAAAGTATGAATGTGCAGATCTACTGGGCTATATCCAGCCAATCTGGCAATGGAAAATTGCTGGATTAGAAAGACTGAGTTTACACATTGTGGACAAATTGTGGAAAAAAACGCATTGCAAGAAGAACGTAGTTTTTAAGGGAGACTGTCATCTACTTTGAGCGTTCTAGACTGCTCATTTATCGTTATTGCACAGTTCCCCCTCATTTAAACAGTACACTCACTCACATGTCAGTGATTTGGTCAGTGATTTCCATCAGTGATTGTGAGCTAAAAGCAGGATTGGAGCCTTCACAGACATAAGGTATAAGGGAAAGATCTTCCCCTGTTCTGTGATTAGAGCTGCACCTGGTTTTGGCTCACAATCACTGATGGAAATCACTGACCAAAATGCTGACGTCTGAATGAGGCTTTATTGTATAGATCCCACATAGAGAAGCTGAAAAACAGTGTTTATAACAATATGCCAATTAGGTCTCGCAAGTGCCCAGGGGTGGCGTTATGGACAAGTGCCCAGGCCCCTCACCAATGTGCCCGCCTAACCACTCACCTTGCATTCCTCTTTTCGGAAGTGGACAGGGCAGGCACAAAGTCTCAGGGGCAAGAGGAGGATGATGCACAAAGAGGGAAGGGTGGGTCAGAGGGCCATAATGCTGCCCCTGGTCACTTGCAATCCCTAATTAGCATATTGTTATAAACTCATTTTTTCAGCTTCTCTACGTGTGACATATACAATAAAGGTACTGTTTAAATGAGATGCAACCTTGAAATGACACAATATGAGCAGTCTAAAATGCTAAAAGTAGATGACAGACTCACTTTAAGATGCAGCAATTGTCCTTGATGCAGCTTTCACGGGTGAAACATTTATTTTACATGTTTTTTACCTTAAAAACTTCATGGGCAAATTTTCACATGGCAAGGTTGCAGCAATCACAGTAGAAAAAAAATGCGTGAGGCGTTTACAATGTGTTTTTTGTTTCAGTTTTCATCGCAACTCGTCCACAATGTATAAACCCAACCTAAGAATTCTGGACCATGGAGCATTGGAATAGAGGATTACTACTGCAGGGCAGGGCTCAAGCTCATTAAAGGGGCTCTCAGAAATTTTCTGTCCATGACAATGTACTGGCTGCAGACATAACATGCCATATATATACTGCTCATGACCGCTGCAGTCAATCACTAGACTCAATGCAATACGACATGAGATGGGGCGGTACATAGTTTTTAAATAATTTCTATGACCCCACTGTTTGCAAAAAATACACATCTCGGACAGCACCAAAGGATAGGGGTTAACTAACTGATCAGTGCGGATAAGACCTCTGGGACCCCTGTTCCCCCAGTTTGATGGAGCAGCAAAGCTTAGCGCTGTACTTTGCTAACTCTGGCGGTCCCATAGAGAATGAATGGAGCAGCAGGGCTCCGAATTGGTGGTCCCTGCGGTCGGATCTCAGAAATCAGTTCATTATCCGCTATCCTGTGGATAGGAGGTAACTTTCAAACTTGGACATACAGCCCATGCCACTGTCTTTGAAAAGAAATCTCAAATTAGTCAGAACAATCACAAGGTTATCTATAAACAGTCCCAAGCCACTTACAATGTTCATGACATTTTGCAAGATTCTCCAAGTCGTCGACATGATAGTAATCATAGCCTGAAGTGCCCAGCACCTCAAAAGGCAAGTATCCGATTATTGGAGGAGCTCTAAAGAAAGAAGACATCAGAAATGTGTATTGAGAAGACATCATACAATATAAAAGTACCTTCTACAAACACACAAATGGCTTGTAATTGTGTTTGTGCCAGCTACTCAACTTATTCTAGCTCTCTAGCAGGGAGGAAGTAAAGGGCTGCAGTAATTCAAGTCTTCTGTTACTCTGTCCCATACTGAAATGAATGGAGCATACAACCTGCAAGTTGATGGCGCCAATAAACAGCGTAAAAACTAACACACACACACACAGCTTGAGGGGGGGGGGGGGACGGCAACTTCCATGTTAGCAGAGCTAAACATGGCAACACAAAAAATTTCAAATAACAAAGTAAGTTCAAACATTTTTTTAAGGTATACTGCCGTAATGTGAAGACAGCAATATCAACATATATATCAATTATCCAACTATAATGGAGCCATTGTTGGGTCGCTATTATTTACCATTGAATGCATCACTAAATCAGTCTTTTTCTGCATTTAATGTTTACCATTCATACATTAATACAGAATGGATCAGTCACATGGTACAGGAGATTGTTAAAACCCAAATTATGTTCTAAATTGAATATTGGCTAAGAAATAATTATAGCAGTCAAATTAACCAAAGTGTACATAATTAAGGAAAGCACAATGGGCGAGGGACAAGAGCCTCTCATCAAACATTAGGTTCTGCAGAGAAAAAAGGTTTTAAATATCAAGTAGGTTTGTAGAGGGGTTGTGAGATTAAAGCAAATGCCTCAGGGAATGGGGAGAATACTGCTCGGGAACAGTACATATTTTTATTATTTTATAGCAAATGGTACACTGCCTAGATAACATGCTGATTAAGGAATGGCGCCAAGCACCTTACTAAAAGAGGCCGCTCATCCTGCTGCCACTCACAGTTTCCTAACTAACCTACCTACCTGTGGTCTAGGAAGAGGAACTTCCATTCCAAGCTGTGTCTTGATGTGAACTCCTCATTAGGTTCCTCCACAGTGCACATTTCCTGGTGGGACAGAAAACACAATGAAAATAGTCAGTATCAAACAATTACAAGTAGTATTTGTATGTTCTCTTTGTAAAGAAATTTCGGAAATGACAAAGTGACGTGTACTGTCATAGTAAGGCCTCTTTCACATGTCAGGGTTCTAACAGCGATCTTCATCAGCGATTGTGAGCCTCCACCAAGATAATGTAGAATGGAAAGCTTTGCTCAGGTCCTGTGTTTTTGACCAACACCTGGTTTTGGCCTACAATCACTGACAGAAACCATTGATCTGAAAGAGGCCTTAGCCTCATTCCTTACCGTGCTGAAGCCCCCCTGCTGCCTATCGGTACAGTGTGCAAACATTGGACATTTACACACACGACCACCTTAGCAGCTGCCTCCTCTTCTGCGTAGGCGCTGTTATCATTCAGCACATGCGCAGATACAGGAGATTCTGAACAGTCAGGTGTAAATGCAAATCATGGGATACTTTAAAGGGCTTCTGTCATCACGTTTTGACATTATAAGCTGTCTGACATTAGCTATGTGCTAATGTCAGAGCAGCTTGATAATGTCTTTTTTACAAAAATCCGAGCTATATTCGGGCCAAAAAACGTAATTTTATAATATGTAAATTAGCCTCTAGGAGCAGGGGGGGCGTTGCCCTGCTCCTAGAAGCTCTGTGCGGCAACCTGCTGGCACGCCCCTTCTTACTTTGAGTGAGAGTGCCGGGCAGCAATCCTCCGGCACTGTCTCCTTCTGAAATCCAGCGCCTGCACGGCCGCTCTGTATTCGGCGCAGGCGCGGTGAGCAGAGGACGCTGGTGCCTGCTGTCCTCTGTTCACCGCGCCTGCGCCGAATACAGAGCGGCCGTTCAGGCGCTGGATTTCAGAAGGAGACAGTGCCGGAGGATGCCCGGCACTCTCACTCAAAGTAAGAAGGGGCGTGCCAGCAGGTTGCTGCACAGAGCTTCTAGGAGCAGGGCAACGCCCCCCCTGCTCCTAGAGGCTAATTTACATATTATAAAATTACGTTTTTTAGCCCGAATATAAATCGGATTTTTGTAAAAAAGACATTATCAAGCTGCTCTGACATTAGCACATAGCTAATGTCCGACAGCTTATAATGTCAAAAAGTGATGACAGAAACCCTTTAAATCAGGCATGTCCAAACTCCGGCTTTCCAGATGTTGCAAAACTACAACTCCCATCATTCCTGGACAACCTACAGCTATCAACCTACAGAAGTGCATGATGGGAGTTGTAGTTCTGCAACACCTGGAGGGCCAGTTTGGACATGCCTGCTTTAAATGAACACACTGCAAAATTGCTTAATGTTTTTCCTCTTTTAAAAAAAATCTGATTCAGTTTTTATTAAACAAGTATTCAAGATACCGAACAAAAAAGAAAAAAGGGATGAGTATAGACAAACAAGTTTGGGATTCAGAAAATTGTCAAGACTTTTTTTCATAATTGACATCCATATTTCAATAGCGAAAGCAAAAGAAACAAAAATATACCCTTTCAGATGTAACACAAAATAAAATAACCCGCAACCCCCCCCCCCCCCCCTCAGCGATGAGACGGGAACTATAGCACTCATATAGGTAGCGTGTCAGCACGTTGAGGAAGATAGAACTGTCACCCTGGATAAGGTCTTAGCCCCTTCACTTTCCATGATAAACTTGTCTCTCAACCCCTCCGCCCCAGATCACTCACCATGGTCATCATTCCCAATCCCGGTCTTGTATATGCATCACATCCAAGGCAATCATCAGCTAAACTATGCCGCATTGATCCTAAAAGATACCCACTTGTCCAAAATTTTTGTGAACTTGGCCAAGCACTGCCTTTTAATATATTCTCCTTTTTCCAGGTGAAAAATCTCGTCCATTCTGTTCAAAAATTCAACCCTAGAAGGGGGTTGGGCTTTAAGCCAGTATTTAGCAATTCATTTCCTGGCCTGGAAGGGCAAACGCTTCACCCCCAGGCGCCAATTGCAATTGTAATGTCCAACAGTCCCAACACACACGTCAAAGTGAGAAGCATCTTTAATACAGGTTGGCACGCCTGTCCAGAAATTCTGAAGCTCCGCACACTCCCAGAACATGTGCATCAGGGATGCAGGACTCTCCCCACATCTAGGGCAGGAGGCAGCCTTCCTAACCTCGATCTTGAACAGAAAGGATGGAGTCCAGTATACACAGTGAACAAGTAGTAATTGGGACATACGCTGGCCCTCGCAGACTGATAACTGAGGTGTTAGTGCCAGTACGGCTTTCCATTGATCCTCTGATATATAACCAACCTCCCCTCCCACTTTTGTTTGACCACCAAGGAGTCATGCTTCACAGATTTCACAAACAGATTCCTGTATATGAACAATATTAGGAACCACAGGCGAGAATCTTTTGCAGCAATGGGACTGTTGTACATGTAAGCCTGTACCTGGAATGCATATCTTAATTGCAAAACTTGAAAAAGAACTGTATGAGGGAGGGCAAACTCATTCCTGAATTGTTCAAAAGATTTAAACATCCCATCTCTTTGCAGTTGATACAGGAACACCACACCCTTCCGTTCCCATGGGGAGAACCCCTCCAGGCGAAACATTTCAGGCAACTGGGGATTTCTCTGTAGAGGAGTGACATGGGTGAAACCCTGTATAGACAGAAAGTCACAACATTTATGCCAATCCTTACATATCAAATTAAGTGTAGGGTATCCAGCCAACTTATCAGAGAGACCACTACTTTCTAGTAAGGCTATAGAGGGTTCATTTTCTATAATGTGGGCTATTAGCCGCGCAGAAACGCTGTCCCCAGGGGTCCTCCCCCCAACCCCTCAATTGCTGCAGCTGAGAGGAGCTAAAATATAACCATGGATTAGGAATAGAGAGACCCCCTGAATTCTTCCCTCTTTGTAGAGTATCCAACCAAATCCTGGCCCTTTTTTTGCGCCAAATCAAACTTCTGAATAAACCTTGTATTCTAAAAAAGATCCGTTGTGGGATCCAAACAGGAGAGTTATATAAGACATAAGTTTCAGCATAAGTATCATTTTAAGGAGGTTACTTCTACCTATTTCAGGCATTGGGAGTTTACACCACGCACTGATTTTTTCAGACATGTTGTTTAGGCCTCATGCACACGACCTTATGTGTTTTGCGGTCCGCAAATTGCGGATCCGCAAAAAAAAAGGATGACGTTCCGTATGGCATCAGTTTTTTTTGCAGATCCGTTATTTTTGCGGATCCATTGTAATAATGCCTATCCTTGTCCGCAAACTAGAAAAAAATAGGACATGCTCTATTTTCTTGTGGAACGGAAAAATGGACATACGGAAACGGAATGCACACGGAGTACCTTCCGTTTTTTTTGCGGACCCATTGAAATGAATGGTTCCACATATGGTCCGCAAAAAAAAAACGGAACGGACACAGAAAGAAAATACATTCGTGTGCATGAGGCCTTAGGAGAAGATCCACATCATTTTTCACGTAATTTCCAATATTCGGTGAGACCACATTTCCCAAGTACTTGAAACTGTGAGCAACCTGCAAACGGGTGGAAAGGAGGGAGAGGCCAGCGGGGGCTGGGTCCAACGGAAACAGAATGGACTTGTCCCAGTTTATACGAAGACCAAACTGGTCTCCAAAGTCTTATATAAGGGATATCAATGGGCCTAACAACCCCCCCCCCCCCACATATATGAGCATGTCATCCGCATATAGGGAGACACGTTCCTCTCTTACTCCCATTGGGAACCCCACAAGTCTATTAGATGATCGAAGCAGGGAAATTGGTCCATACGAATCAGGAAGAGTCGGGTCTTTCCCAGGTTTTGACAATACAACGGTTATTGGCTCCTTCATAGAAGCAGGTAGTTCTTTTGGAGGGGAGTCGTTGAACACCGATAGCAACTGAGGTAGTAAAAGGGTGCTATATTTTTTAAAGAACTCCGCCCGTAGTCCATCTAACCAGGAAGCTTTTTCATCCAGGAATGATTTAAGCGCCACTTCCGTCACTGACAGTGGTTGATCTAAGTAGGCCGCACGGTCTGCTGAGAGCCGTGGGGTAGAGATCCCAGCAAGGTAATCTACAATATTTTGGGGGCCCACCGCCGACTTAGACATATATAGAGGTTTATAATACGTGTGGAATACCGCCGGAATATAAGAGTCTGCCGTGACCAAAGATCCATCAGCTCTCTGGATGGACAGTATTTTTGATGGACCATCCTGTGCCCTAACAATTCTGGCCAGCAGACTGCCAGAACTCTCCCCAGCTCCAAAATATTTTAGCTTGAGAAAAAAGCGTCTATTATCAGCGGTATGGCGTAAATGTGTCTTTAGGTCTGTCTGCGCCATCACCAACGACGTCTCATGCTCACGTAAGGGGTGTTCAACAAATCTGTTTTCCATCTCCATACCTACAGTTGTGTTCAAAATTATTCAACCCCCCAGTGCTGTAAAGGGTTTTAGGGAATTTAGTGTACATTTGTAATTGTGTTCAGAATGAAATCTTACAAGGACTTTTTAAAGAACCAAATGCAACTAAAAAGACATCAATTGTTTTTGTAATACAGTATTAAATGTTTTTTTTGTGATTTCTTCATTGACACAATTATTCAACCCCTTAAAGACGACCGCTCTTAAGAACAGAGGTTCATTCAAGTGTTTTCGATCAGGTATTGGAAACACCTGTGGATGTCAAGGAGCAGCAATCAAGCATAATAAGCACCAATTAGGCAGATGTAAAATGACTGTGATACTCAGCTCCTTCTATACATTTACTGGTGTGTTTACAGACATGGTGAAGTCAAGGGAATGGTCCAGGAAGACAAGAGAAGAGGCGATTTCTCTTCACAGGAAGGGCAATGGCTAGAAGAAGATTTCAAAGATGTTGAACATACCAAGAGACACCATAGGAAGCATCATTCGCAAATTCAAGGCAAAGGGCACTGTTGAAACGCTACCTGCTCGTGGCAGAAAGAAGATGCTGACTTCGACTGCTGTGTGCTACCTGAAGCGCAAAGTGGAGAAAAGTCCCCGTGTGACTGCTGAGGAACTGAAAAAAGATTTGTCAGATGCGGGTACTGAAGTTTCAGCTCAGACAATAAGGCGCACACTGCGTAATGAAGGCCTCCATGCCAGAACCCCCAGGCGCACCCCCTTGCTGTCTCCAAAGAATAAGAAGAGTCGACTGCAGTATGCCAAAAGTCATGTGGACAAACCACAAAAGTTTTGGGATAGTGTTCTGTGGACTGATGAAACAAAATTAGAACTGTTTGGGCCCATGGATCAACGCTATGTTTGGAGGAGGAAGAACAAGGCCTATGAAGAAAAGAACACCTTGCCTACTGTGAAGCATGGCAGAGGGTCAATCATGCTTTGGGGCTGTTTTGCTTCTACAGGTACAGGGAAGCTTCAGCGTGTGCAAGGTACCATGAATTCTCTTCAGTACCAGGAGATATTGGATGTAAATGGGATGCAGTCCGTCACAAACCTGAGGCTTGGGAGACGTTGGACCTTTCAACAGGACAATGATCCCAAGCATACCTCCAAGTCCACTAGAGCATGGTTGCAGATTAAAGGCTGGAACATTTTGAAGTGGCCATCGCAGTCACCAGACTTAAATCCGATTGAGAACCTCTGGTGGGACTTAAAGAAAGCAGTTGCAGCGCGCAAGCCTAAGAATGTGACTGAACTGGTGGCTTTTGCCCATGAAGAATGGGCGAAGATACCCGTAGATCGCTGCAAGACACTTGTGTCAAGCTATGCTTCACGTTTAAAAGCTGTTATAACTGGAAAAGGATGTTGTACTAAGTACTAAGATTGAATGTCACTTGGGGGTTGAATAAAACTGATAATGATGTGAGCACAGAAAAGACATTTGTGGTTATTTCATTATAAATGTTATGTTATATTTGTCTGACTTACAAGGGCCTCTTTATTTAATTGTAAACAAGATGACTGAAATGATCAAAATCAATGTCAAACTGGCCAAAACACTCAATTTCAGTGGGGGTTGAATAATTTTGAACACAACTGTAGGTCCTGGAGCTGTTTTAAAGTGTCTCTAGACCTCGCTTTGTGTTGACTAATCCAAGGCTCGAAAAATCCCAGGCGCCAGGTCGCCATGGCGACCAGTAATTTGGTCCTGGCGCCTGGGTATTTGTCAGCCCGTTCTCCCAGGTGTCAGGGCGCAGGGCCAGCGCGGACTAGGAGCCTCATGCTGCAGCCGCCCGAGCGCTCTATATAGAGCCTCAGGCGGCTGCAGCACTGCCCGGGCTGGCGCGTCCATGAGGGCGCACCGCCCGGGCGCAGCATGAAGAGAGGGACTGACAGGAGGGAAGCGCTTAGCTTAGAGAAAGTGAATGACAAGGGGAGAAAGTGAATGACAAGGGGGGTGGAGTGAATGACAAGGGGGGAAAGATAATGACAAGGGGGGAGAAAGTGAATGACAAGAGGGGGAAAGAGAATGACATGGGGGGGGGGGGAGAATGATAAGGGGGGGTGGGGGAGAGAATGACATGGGGGGGGAGAGAATGACAAGGGGGGAGAGTGAATGACAGGAGGGGGAAAGAGCTGGGCGTTGTAGTGATGTGGGGACTGAGCGCCAGCTGGGGGTTGTAGTGCTCAGTAAAATGTCATGGTGCCTGTGTTTGTGCCCTCTCCTGCGGACCCCTCTGCCCTCTCCTGCGGACCCCTCTGCCCTCCCCTGCCCTCCCCTGCGGACCTCTCTGCCCTCTCCTGCGGACCCCTCTGCCCTCTCCTGCGGACCCCTCTGCCCTCCCCTCCCGACCCCTCTGCCCTCCCCTCCCGACCCTGTAATCCTTGTAAGGGTTTCCACATGTCATGGCGGCCGCAAGTGGCGATCACTTAGACGCTGGCAGCATCTGACGTGTCATATAACCTATTGAAGAGGGGAAGCATCATGGGGGGCCCTATATACTTGCACATTATGGGGGGCACTATGGAGAAAAGGGGAAGGAATACTATGGGGGCATCTACTGGGGGCCCTATGTACTGGCATGCATTATTGGGGGGCTCTATGGAGAAGTGGGGGGGGGAGCACTATGGGGGCATCTATTGGGGGCTTTATGACGTGGCTCCGCCTGGCTCCTAACTTTTTTAGCTGGCTCCTAGATTCCAAGGAAATTTGTCAAGCCCTGGACTAATCCGCTGGATATTTAGTCCACGGATAAATGCCTTACAGGCATCCCACACCACTTCCATAGGTGCCGACCCTTCATTGTTAGTAAAAAATTCCTGCAGCTCTCCCGCGATACCCTCTCCACCATTCACCAGTTGCAGCCAAAAAGGGTTGATCCTCCATGTATCAACACCAAAAGGTCTCCTTTTACCCAATTTAAGAACCACATGAATAGGGGAGGGGTCAGATAGACCTCTGGGCAGGTATGTAGCATCAACCACCAAAGACAATATATCCGGGGACCCTATAGGCAGGTTAATCCTAGAAAGAGAGTGATGAGAGCTGGAGAAACAGGAGAATCGGCGTATGTCCGGATTTCTCACTCGCCAGATATCGTGCAAATCCAGCTCTCATAGTACTGTGGCAAAGTTAGTGTTCCTATCTGCACCCGACGCCTCCATCCTGTCCAACCTTGCGGACGCGTCCTGCGAGCCAAGCGGGATCCACAAAAGTCCCACGTATTTGTAGGAGAAGTATTCAGCCTGTGCTCGCTGAAGCTTTCGGTCTCCAACCACTGCGCTGCATTCAGCGGTGTTTCAAATATGCAAACTTCTCCATGCGCTACCACCAGCAGCTTAGCAGTGTAAATCATACAATAGGGAATCTGTAAGTCCCGTAGGCGACGTTTCACATCCTGGAATTTCACACTTATGCGCTGGACATCAGCGGAAAACTCCAGAAAGACAGACATTTTATTTCTATTGATTAGGAGATCCAGATGATCCCTGATCTTTTTGAGGATAGTATATCTGTCCCTGAAGTGCAGCAGATTCATCAGGGCTGGACGAGGGGTGGCCCTGGTGGCGAAACGCGGAAAAGCACCCTATGTGCTCTTTTAATGACAAACACACGAGACAAAGAGTCCTTGCCGAATTTAAGGGTCAGCCAATCTTCAAAAAACACCACTGGGTCAGATCCCTCAACCTTTTCTGGGACCCCAATCAGCCTGAGATTATTTCTGCACGACCTGTTTTCTAGGTCGTCAGTTTTGGACATTAATAAAGACACATTATGTATAATTCTGCCGAGATCTCTTTTCACTGGGGGTAGCTGATCCTCAATAGTGCTCACTCTATCCCCCACCTCTTTGATCCCCTCATTCACCTGCCTGAGGTCTTGCCTGGGAGGGAGACATTTTCCTGTAGGCTGCCCATATGTGTATTAGGAATATGTAATGAACGGCTGCAGTGTTGCACAGCAGTAAATATATCTTTAATGGTGTGCTCATCTCCAGTAATAGCAGAGTGCTCTAACTCCATAAGTTTGACTAGTACGTCACAGGATGGGGCGTTTTCCTGTATAACCTTTCCCCCTGCTGATTTTAAGGACGCCATTTTGGGGGCCAAGTGGACCTTTTCAGAGCCATCAGAAGGGCTTGCCAAGGGCTCCCCTAAGGGGTGTCGACCGCTAGTGTCGGAGGGGGCACAGAGGAGGGGCGAGCGTAATAACCCAGACGGGCTGCGACCTCTGCAGCCCACACCTCCACCGCAGCACTATCTTGCTTTGGGGTTGCCAGAGGCCCGACGTCTCTCTGCTCCCTCTCCTTCTTCCCGGTGCGAGTCATTCCGGCACAGGGGGGTACTGCACAGCTCAGGGAAGCTGCCCAGGGTCTGTAGAAGCAGCAAGTAGCGCTGCAGACTGAGGATGTTGGAGGATTACAGAAGGGCAGGACGGGAGCCTCTCAGTGCTGCGTCCTCTCACGTGCCCGACCAGGCCACGCCCCTAATGTTTTCCCTTTTAGATGCACTTAAGCAAATGCTCTGAAAGTGGACTTTCCCTTTCAATACTAGGAAAGCTCACATACATACTGTAAGTTGAACATGTGCACTGCTCAAACATCCTACATATCTGCAAGGCTGATTAGCAATATCTACCCAGGCTTGTAGTAGAGGACTACTGCCTCTGCAGTATTATGCCCCTACACCTCCCCTATCTGTGTTAGCTATACAGGACAAGTCCGAGGAAACATTACTGAGCAAAGCATGCTGTGTTTGGTTAGAAAACCCAGCAGGAAGCTGATCAAAACAGGAGGTTAAGAATGATGCAGAAAAAAGAAGGAAGAAAGCACAGGCATGAAAAACAAGTACATGAGGAAAAAATATGCAGTGTTTGGGGTACTCTGCGCAGATAAAAAAAAATTAATTATGACACTAGAGAACTCATTAAGGGTCAGGGGGTGGATTTTGTCCTGGTTGGATGCTCCATAGCGGAATCCACACAGAAACAGCCTCCCATTGTTTCCCGTGCTAACAACATTTCAACTGAAGGTGGCTAAAGATGCGGCTGATTTGCCATGTTCAAAGTGTAAAATTGCAGCAGTAGAGAGTCCAAAAAACACGTTGTGTGAATGCATCCATAAGGGCTAGTCCACCCAGGGAATTTTGGATTTGTCAAAACAATGAAAGACTGCCACCACGCAGTTTTGGGTGCAGAATCCGCCATGTGGGTGAGGCCTGCAAGTGGAAACACACATTTTTCCCAGAGAAATCCAGAAGTGTGTCGAGCGGGTAGGATAAATATAAATCCTTCTTTTGTGTATCTCATTTCTCATGAATCCACTTCTGGCTTGCAGTGGTTTTTGTCGGGCCAAATAATGGCATATTTGCCAGGTAGCAGCTGGATCTCCGCCGGTCCCCATTATGGGCAGGCGGTCTCTGCTGGAACAGCCTGCCGGAACCACTAACGGAAGTGTGAAACTAGCCTTAACAGCGCTTTTCACCCACAAATGATGTGCGAGATTTGCGTCCAAACAGCATTTACTCCGCACCAAAACCTGCTATTATCTATTGCAGGTTTTGGGGCTGTTTGGATGCAGAAATGTACAGAAATCCACGCAGAGATTCATGTGGATTTTCTGCCTGTTGACCTGCACCTGTGTGCAGGTATCCTAAGGCTTTCTTCACACAGTTTCTTTTTTGGCACTTGTTGAAAAAAATAAAATAAAATAGCCATGAAATTCATGCATTCATTACAATTAGTTTTTGGGTGGAGATTTCTGGTCACGCATTTTTGACACAATTTTTCAAGTGTTTTTTCCCCCTATAGAAACGTCTATACAAAGAGAATGCTGCATTTTGAATGTTAGACTCAAATTGCAAAGTGAAAAACACCAGAAAAAAAATAAAAATGTGTTTCAGAATGTCTTACTGACCTTCAGCTAACATAAAAAAAAAATGTGAACCCCCCTATCCCAGCAAAAGAAGACATACCTTAATGAACTGAGGTGTAGCCAGCCGCACAGTAGCTACAAAGCAGAGTCGCTCCTCGTATGTGGGCCTGAGCGATCTCTGTAAAGTCCCGTCAAAGCCATTGTGTGTTGAATTCGGCACTAAATTAAGGCAGAAAGAAAGGTTAGAGGATGTAACTGCTCAAATCTATCACCTAGAGCATATGAACGTCAAAGAAGGATGATGCTGTGCTCAGAACCTCCAACATCTTAGCCGGAAAGATGGACTCCCAGTATGGCACACTTAGGTGGACCCACTCATAGTGGTCAGTAAAATGGGAAACAAACGGCCGCTCGAAGCCTCTCCAATGAGAACTGCTGAGGGTCACACTAGTTTTCCCTTAAAAGGAGGTTGTCCTCCTTCGTTCAAAGTAAAAATAATGCAAACCGCAGTCACAAAGGTCTCCCAGTGTCTTAGTAAAAGTCACACACTATGGCACAATCCACTGTAAATATACATCGAGACGAGTTCATGGCGCATACTGTAAATGTAAGTTACCATTGTTTAAGGACTTGAAGTTTCCAATGCATTTTACAAATTCATATGTGGCTGGTTCTTTTGGGTCCACTGTTCCTCGCAACATGTGGCAGCAGAATTCAAGTTCATTCTTTGCTGAAAGAAAGGGACAGAAAATGTCTGAAAGGTTGAGGATATACCATATTTTTCACTTTATAAGACGCACTGAACTATAAGACACACCGCAGGTTTAGACAACAGAAAACTAGAAAAAAAATATTTTATAGGTCCTCTTTGAAGTAAATGTGGTTTACGGGTGGAGGGGTCAAGCTAAGTAACATTGAGATGTATCGTGGGGGTGGGCAATAGTTTTGGTTAGCTCCTCTTACCCTTAGGCCACTTTCACACAGGCGAGTTTTCCGCGCAGGTGCAATGCGTGACATGCACACATTGCACCCGCACTGAATCCTGACCCATTCATTTCAATGGGGCTGTCTACATGATCCATGTTTTTCAAGCATCACTTGTGCGTTGCGTGAAAATCGCAGCATGTTCTATATTCTGCGTTTTTCATGCAACGCAGGCCCCATAGAAGGGAATGGGGCTGCATGAACATCGCAAGCATCCGCAAGCAAGTGCGGATGCTATGCGATTTTCACGGATTGTTGCTAAGGAGTTTATGTTATTAAATAGGGATGAGGTCCATTCACTTTATTATTTTTCCTTATAACATGGTTATAATGGAAAATAATGGGATTCTTTAATACAGAATGCTAAGTAAAATGTCCATTGAGGGCTAAAAAATAACAAAAAAATTACTCACCTCATCTACTTGATCGCGCAGCCGTTATAGTCTTCTTTCTTCTTCTTTGAGGACCTGCAAATGGACCTGCACTGACGTCATCGTGCTCACCATGAGCACAATACTGTGTTGTGTGCTGCGTGTGCCATGCAGCCCCTCACTCACAGAGCGAGCAGCACACGGCAACACGGGTCAGGGGGGGGTGGGACTGGTGCCGCGGCAGCAGCAGGGAGTTGGTGACTCACACAGCCAGACGGACTGCCGTAGGTCCGCACAGCCACAGTTCCTGTTCTCCTCAGTGTGGTCCTGGTATCTTCTCTCTGGGCTCCTGACAAGTTTGAGGACCTTTCCCACTCAGCCAATCAGTGGCCGCAGCTGTGTCACGTGTCAGGCCAGTGATTGGGATCAGCAGGAAAGGTCCTCAAACCAGCGATTGTCTGAAACAGGGAGAAGATACCAGGACCACACAAAGGAGAAGGGGAGCTGCTGCAGACGGGACCAGGTGAGCATAATGGGGGGGATGTGCCATGGAGGTGGAAAATGGAACATAAGGGGAAGGGGGAGGTGATGTGACATGGCGGGGCATAAATGACATGGGGGGGGGGGTGGCGTGGAAGGAATGTGACACAAAGAGGGTGATGTAAAAAGGAGGTGGTAATGTGACATGGAGGGGGGACAAATGTGACATGGGGGGGGGATGTGACATGAAGGGGAAAAATGTGACATGGGGGGTGTGACATGAAGGGGAGAAATGTGACATGGAGGGGAGAAATGTGACATGAAGGGGAGAAATGTGACATGAAGGGAGAAATGTGACATGAAGGGGAGAAATGTGACATGGAGGGAGAGAAATGTGACATGGAGAGGGAGAAATGTGACATGGAGGGGGAGAAATGTGACATAGAGGGGGTGAAATGTGACATGGAGGGGTGAAATGTGACATGGAGGGGAGAAATGTGACATGGAGGGGAGAAATGTGACATGGAGGGAGAAATGTGACATGGAGGGGAGAAATGTGACATGGAGGGAGAAATGTGACATGGAGGGGAGAAATGTGACATGGAGGGGAGAAATGTGACATGGAGGGGAGAAATGTGACATGGAGGGGAGAAATGTGACATGGAGGGGAGAAATGTGACATGGAGGGGTGAAATGTGACATGGAGGGGAGAAATGTGACATGGAGGGGAGAAATGTGACATGGAGGGGTGAAATGTGACATGGAGGGGTGAAATGTGACATGGAGGGGTGAAATGTGACATGGAGGGGTGAAATGTGACATGGAGGGGGTGAAATGTGACATGGAGGGGGAGAAATGTGACATGGAGGGGGTGAAATGTGACATGGAGGGGGTGAAATGTGACATGGAGGGGGTGAAATGTGACATGGAGGGGGTGAAATGTGACATGGAGGGGGAGAAATGTGACATGGAGGGGGAGAAATGTGACATGGAGGGGGAGAAATGTGACATGGAGGGGGAGAAATGTGACATGGGGGGTGATGTGAAAACTCTATTTTATAGATGTATAACTTATTTTGTTAAACTGTTAATAAAACGCACCTAACAAAAACCACAATTTAGTTTGTTTTTTACATAAAAGAAAAATAAGTTAAAGAAGCATATATGCACAGGAGGTCGGTGCGGTAGGTGAACTGCAGGGTTTTGCGTGGCAGGCATTCAGGTGATTGGAGTGGGGTCCGGGTGGGATGCTGGTGTTAGGGGGAGTTCTGGTGGGTGGGGGGCGCCAAAATGTAGCTTCGCTTGTGTTGGCAAAAATCCTTGCATCGGCCTTGGCTGAAGGCAAGTGTGGGCAGCATTATCTTGCGTCAGTGACTTAGTGGGGGGAGGGGTGGCAACGGCGCTGATGGGATGTGCTTGGGCTCTGTTGGAGGGCGGGCCTGGGCACTGGTGAAAGAAAATAACACCCCTCTGGGCACCTTACTGCCTAATTCGTGTGTCATACATACAAAGATGATTTTCAGAAGATAGAAAACAAGAAGTGCCGAATGAAAGGTACATCAGCGAAGGAGGGAAGGGTCCATTCACACGTCCGCAATTCTGTTCCGCATTTTGCGGAACAGAATTGCGGACCCATTCATTTCAATAGAGACAGACGATGTCCCGGCAGGGTCCGCAATTGTGGATCCGCACTTCCGGGTCCACAATCGTGTTCCCGAAAAAAAATAGAACATGTCCTATTCTTGTCCGCAATTGCGGACAAGAAAAGGCATTTTCTATGAGAGTGCCGGCGATGTGCGGTCCTCAAATTGGCGGCTGTATAGCTTTCCTGCTCTGGCTCCTCCCATTGATGACATCATCAAATGTCCTTAAAGGGGTATTCCCATCTCAGACAATGGGGGCATATTGCTAGAACATGGCTGTTTTCTTCCAAAAACAGCCTGAGTCCTGTCCACAGGCTATGTGTGGTTCTGCAGCTCAGCTTCATCCACTTCGGAGGAGGTGAGCTGAAATACCAGACACAACCGCTGGACAGGAGGGGAGATCTTTTTGGAAGAATGCCGTCTTGCTCTTTTTGTCCTAACCTTGGGCAACCCCTTTAAAGGTTTTGTGACATATTGTGAAATATTACATTTCTGTTAGATTTCGCAAAGCAGGACACACTTTCAATTGGAAGTGTATCTGAAAATGCTATCGTGTGAAAGATATTGCTGATACACACTTGTTATGGTGCCCCCTGCTGTTCTTTTGAGTCCCTCTTGTGGTGGAGAAGTCACTTTGCTGCTGTGTGATCATCAGCAATGGATACATTAGGTGGACATGGAACGAGCACCAGGGGGCGCCATAGCAAGTGAATAACTGCAATATCTACATACAGGAGCATTATTAACAATGCTTCCAAATGGAAATTTCTTCTGTTTCATGTGATTTCACAGAGTAAATTAATATCTATCTATATCTTATATCTATGGGACAACCCTTTATTTTACAAATAAGGGTCTGGAGTGTTTACTCCCCCTTACTTATCTGGCCGATTACTCAGTTTTAGCAATGGGCCTAACTGCAAACAACTATTGTATTTTTCAGACTGTAAAATGCACTTTTTTCCCTTCGAATGGAATCGGTCATCAGCTTGCAGGAGGCACGGGGAGTGGTGAAGGAAGCGCTGCTCTGTCTCTACTCACCCTACCTGGTCTTCTTCCAGGCCCTGCTGTGTCCTGGCGGCTGTGTGACATCAGGTCACATTGCAGACCGGGGCCTGGAAGAAGACCAGGGATCAATGAGTCCTGGACCTGCAGAGTGGCAGCGCCATCTAGTAAGTATATTTATTTTTTTTAATGTCTGAGGTCTGATGGGGCCTGGGGGGGGTGTCTGATTTGAAGCTGATGGAGGTTGGGGGGTCTGATCTGAGGTATGATGAAACATTTTTTTTTTTTCTTATTTTCCTCCTCTAAATCCTAGGTGCGTCTTATAGAAAAATACAGCAATTCATTTCTGAGCAACCCTACATTAATTTGATATTATTTTTCACGGGACACCTTAGACCCTTCTTTTATGCCATATTACATTTTTATTGTATTATTTGCGACTGATATAATTAAAAAAAATATTTAAGGAAGAATTGCGAAAAGTAAAAAAATGTGTATGTATATTTTACACACAAAGTCCGCTATACTATTGCTAAAATGAATAAATATATTTTATTTTTTTTATTTAACAAAAAAGGGGGGAATGTGTGTGTGTAGATATACACGTAGTCTACTATATTATTGCTAAAATTAGTAACTATAGCTATAACATTTCATTTATTTATTTTTTTTATAAATGAAAAAAAAAATAAATGTGAATTACCCCTTGCTGCCACAGTCAGGGCAGAAATGGATTAATTCACACACTGCAGGCTCACAGTTTCCCTGCTCTCTGGGATTATTACAGTCACTGGTTAACAGGCTGGGCTATCACTGGGCTATTACTTCATACAGATATGCATTACAGCCTCAGTAAGAGTCTATCGACTTTTCTTAAAATCCTAGATGTGTACAAGGAAACAATGACAGAATATGACATGAAAACACTCACTTTTCAGATAATCTGAGCCCAAAGAAGAACTTTCCACCATGCGCGAGGACAGGATTTTATAGATTTCTGAATGTTCCCCCTCGGGGACAAAATTAAATATACTCTGATCAACAAGATCAGACTGAAAGAGAAGAAATAAAACAGTTAAAATCCGATATATAGTCGAATAAGCCAGAACATATGGGTCTAGTCCAGAAACATTACTAGGTGAACGCACACAAACGGATTTCAATATAAGTTCATTATCAAGGACACGTTATGATTTGTATAAAGTAGTTGACTTGGAGTAAAACCCTTAGGCCTCTTTCACACGGGCGTCATGTTTGACGCCCGGATAAGAGGCGGGTGCGTTGCGGGAATATGCGCGTTTTTCCCGCGCGGGTGCAAACGTTTGCAACACGTTTTGCACGCGCGTGAGAAAAAACGCCATGTTTGGTACCCAACCCGAAGCCGGACTTCATCACTGAAGTCCGGTTTCGGATCTACTGAGAATTGATTATTTCCCTTATAACATGGTTATAAGGGAAATAATAGCATTCTTAATAAAGAATCCATTGTTAAATGAAGAGGAAGGGTTAAAAATAATAAAGTTAACTTACCTTAGCCACTTGATCGCGTAGTTGCGATCTGTCCTCTCTTTCCTGCAGCATCTATGATCTAAAGGACCTGTGATGACGTCACATCACATGGTCCAATCACATGGTCCATCTTACCATAGTGATGGACCATGTGATTGAACCATGTGATGTGACGTCATCACAGGTCCTTAGATCATAGATGCTGCAGAAAGAGAGGACAGATCGCGACTACGCGATCAAGTGGCTAAAGTAAGTTAACTTTATTATTTTAACCCCTTCCTCTTCATTTAACAATGCATTCTTTATTAAGAATGCTATTATTTCCTTATAACCATGCTATAAGGGGAAATAATAGAGATTGGGTCCCGTTGCTAAGCAACAATGCGGGAAAATCGCAACGCATCCGCACTTGCTTGCGGATGCTTGCGATTTTCCTGCAGCCCCATTCACTTCTATGGGGCCTGCGTTGCGTGAAAAACGCAGAATATAGAACATGCTGCGATTTTCACGCAACGCAGAAGTGATGTGTGAAAATCACCGCTCATGTGCACAGCCCCATAGAAATGAATGGGTCCGGATTCAGTGCGGGTGCAATGCGTCCACCTCACGTATTGCACCCGCGCGGAAAACTCGCCCGTGTGAAAGGGGCCTTAAAGGGGTAATCGGTTAGATTAAGTTATCACTTATCTCCAGCGGTAGGGGATAACTATTAGATTGTTGGGGGTCACGAGAACGGGGGCCCCATACCCCCGAAATGAAGGGAGCAGCCGGCGAGCATGTGCGTGGACGCTCCATACATTTCTAGGAGATTTCCAGAGACCGTAGAGTACAGCGCTCCCCTATCTCTGGAATCCCCATAGAAATGAATGGAGCAGCTGCACGAATGCCCGACCAGCCGCTAATAGGATGATCACGCTTGGCAAAGTGTCCCTACCTAGGGTGGCTAAATTACCTTGGCACTTACATTTAGGTGACACTCTGAGGAGTCTCATTTCCAAATATAACAATAATGATCGTCTTTCTGTGGACAAACTATCTTGTGTTCCGTATAGTCAGTGACTAGCTGCAGTATCCAGAGTGAACAATAGGTGGCGATAATGATCTGAGCGTCACACAGGTCATTATACTTCATTTTATCATGCTTTATTCAGCAAATGACTTATTAAAAGAAATAAATGGCGCCAGATCCTACACACAGTTCACCTGAGGTGAAAGTGTGGACCAATCTAACTACTGTAATGCCATAACCGCCTAAAAAGGGAAACTGTCAGCAGATTCAAGGTGCCCTAACCACTGCCAGCAAGACATGCTGACAGGCTCCGTCAACAAAATGAGCTAGGTTTTACCCTGGAAAGCAGCGGTGTTACAGAGAAAATATAGCTTTAAATGGAATGTAGCATCAGAAAATGACTTCTTGTTTAAACTATGTTTTTATGGTAAACATTTTTTCATACTTAATAAAAATGTATACAAACCCGCTTCTATCTATTGTGTCTATGGCCCATGTATCTGCTCTTGGAAGACAATGGGCCACATTTATCCCTCAGAGGTGCCACTTTTGTGGCGTGAAGAAGTTGCAAACTGTGTAACTGTGACTTCTCAATAGCACTTGCGCAAAACTTTTTGCGCAAGTGCGGTTACTCTGCTGGCCCCAGTACGTTTTTGTCCAGCCGAATCCTAGCATATTTGCCGGGCAGCGGCCAGATCTCGGCAGGACCCCACTATAGACAATGGGGCAGGAGGGCATCGCGGTAACATGCGCCAATTCTGGTCCAGAGAGCTATACCGCAAGTGTGAAAGTAGCCTTAAAATGATGCCTCAGATGGATGCGCACTGTGTGTGTATATATATATATATATATATATATATATAAAGGGCAGCAATCCACAAAAGCTTAATTAAAAATAAAGAAAAAGTTTATTCACCCATATGGCAAAGGCGACGTTTCGGCTCTATACTGGAGCCTTGAGGAAGCCATATGGGTGAATAAACTTTTTCTTTATTTTTAATTAAGCTTTTGTGGAGTGCTGCCCTTTTTCATTTATAATATATGGATTGGCTATTCCAGTGGGCCTTGCACCCTGCTATCGTGATAGGCTGTGCTGCCAATTTTTTATAATATATATATATTAGGTGTTAAAATATACTTTTTTTGCTGCACTCTGCAGGACGGCAAAGCATAAGGTGCTACACTTCAGATTTAACCCCCCCCCCCCCAACATATATGTTAAACATGGTATAAAAACGTGATATTAACAGTCCCTAAAAGGGTTATCCAGTAAAGAAAACCCATTTCCATACGCTCTGTTAATGAATTCTGAGCTAACGGAGGATCGGTTGTTCTGGAGTCTCAAGTTTCACCAACGATAACAGCTGATGGAAGGGGGTTTCAGCAGGGGACCCTTATAATAAGTAGGGATCGTAAAACACTGTGAGGTGTTAAACCGTCTACTATATAGGAATTGATGTACCGGTAATTACTGCGGCTTTGTCCGGTCTCCGATACTAGTGTGGGGCCACATAGCATGAAATTGGAAAGCGGAGTTTGGAAATGTACAGATTCCGTACCATCAGGTGAAAATCTGCATACCTGCTGCCTGCGCCTGCTACCCACACAGTGTGACTGACAGCTCTCCCTGTATACAGACTGATAACACATAAGCCGTCATCATCTGGGTGGATAGACGTGGGCACGACTTACAGGCGTTCTCTAGGAGTCCTGGCACCATTTTCACAGCTTTTTTTCCCATTCCTACAGTGAGTAATCCTGCAATAAATCTCTGCCAGCAGTGAATACTTACAGGTAAGTGTTCAAGTAAAGGTGTAACACTCTCTGATACATAGATGATATTTCCATCAGTCATAACTGCCAGGAAAAATCCATCCAGGGCCTGGAAGCAGAGAACACACATGCTGTATATAAAGGGGGTTTTCATTTTTTGGGTGTTTTGCTCAAACTGCTTTCACATTTATTCTGGAAAAGGGCTGAAAGGGAACCTGTCACCGGTTTTTAACCATAAGAATCATCGGCATCCTGAGATAGTACTCCCCCACCCTAATCATCCTAGGGTTTTTTTTTTTTTTTTTTTAAACACCTCCAAGTACTTTTTTTACAGTCCACTTTTGCTTTTTTCAGGTTATGCAAATTACATGCTTACCTCATTACTTCCCATTCCTAACCCCACCTCCCGTTAGAAGAGTGACAGAATCGAAAGATCCTACCCTCCTCCCAAACTCACGTCCCAAATCCCGCGCATGTGCAGAACCAGTCACCTCACTCACTGTTGACAAAAAAATCTAGAATATTCGCGATTACGAAGATCTAGCGCTATATTCTAGATCTTCGTGAACTCTCGAAGTGCCGAGATTCACGATAAAAATTTGCGATTAGAATATTCGCGATCAACACTACTCCTCATCTCACGCTGATCATATAATGTATACTACGCAGCTGCGAGACTTGGAAGAGAAGGGGTGGAGATGAGAAATCCTAGAGGGTGCATCTTATTCCTTCGTGGGCATGGCTGCACTCTGGACTCATCTCTGAAGCACGGAGAAGACAGGACTCGTCTGAGGTTCATTTACATATATGGCGGGAACGTTTATTTTAGGTTTTTCTCTGAACTGATAGTTCATTCAGAATTGACTTTAATATCATTATTAATGTATTAAAAAGTATTTATAGAGAGTGAGCGGATAAATAGGCTTAGAAAGTGATGACAGGTTTCCTTTAAAGGGGTACAATATCCTTTCATCCACAGGATATAACGTAAACATCCGAAAAATGCGAGTTCCACATCTTGTTCCAGATGGAGGTCCCTGGACACAAATAACGACTGTTGAGGCAGCTGTATCCTGATGTGGAGTGAATGGCCACACATGTACAGCTCTGTCCATTCATTTACATAGGAGTTACAGAAAGCAGCGTCTAGATAAGAGATGGGCAAACTCGGCCCTCCAGCTGTTGCAAATCTACAGCTCCCAGCATGCAAAGACTGATTACAGCTATCAGCCTACAGCAGGGCATGGTGGGAATTGTAGTTTTAAAACAGCTGGAGAGCCGAGTTTGCCCATCGCTGGTCTAGATGGTCTGAAATGTATAGCATGTATCGCTACCATGATCTACGTACGTCATACTAGAGCCAGAAAACAACAGACGTACATACATGTGACAAAAAACTGTACATGGGCACAACAAACTGCCATCTATACAGATGCCTTCAACTCAGAAGATGCTGTGCCCCGCTGTAGTGTTCTACATATTGTTACCACTTAAAGGGGTTGTGCCACTAGTAACACTTATTCCCTATTCACAGGATAAGGAATAAAGCGTTTGATTACTAAGGGTCCGACAGCTGGAACCCCAGAGATCACACAGGGGTCTGCAAGTGCTGCCAAACTGTCCCATGAGAATGCAGTCGTGCTACACCCACCAATCTATTCACTTCTGTGGGCGAGCTACACCCACCAATCCATTCACTTCTGTGGGCGTGCTACACCCACCAATCCATTCACTTCTATGGGCGAGCTACACCCACCAATCCATTCACTTCTATGGGCGAGCTACACCCACCAATCCATTCACTTCTGTGGGCGAGCTACACCCACCAATCCATTCCCTTCTGTGGGTGTGCTACACCCACCAAGCCATTCACTTCTATGGGCGAGCTACACCCACCAATCCATTCACTTCTGTGGGCGAGCTACACCCACCAATCCATTCACTTCTGTGGGCGTGCTACACCCACCAATCCATTCACTTCTGTGGGCGTGCTACACACACCAATCCATTCACTTCTATGGGCGAGCTACACACACCAATCCATTCACTTCTATGGGCGAGCTACACACACCAATCCATTCACTTCTATGGGCAAGCTACACACACCAATCCATTCACTTCTATGGGCGTGCTACACCCACCAATCCATTCACTTCTGTGGGCAAGCTACACCCACCAATCCATTCACTTCTGTGGGCGTGCTACACCCACCAAGCCATTCACTTCTATGGGCGTGCTACACACACCAATCCATTCACTTCTATGGGCGTGCTACACCCACCAATCCATTCACTTCTGTGGGCGTGCTACACCCACCAATCCATTCACTTCTATGGGTGTGCTACACACACCAATCCATTCACTTCTGTGGGCGTGCTACACACACCAATCCATTCACTTCTATGGGCGTGCTACACCCACCAATCCATTCAATTCTATGGGCCTGCTACACCCACCAATCCATTCACTTCTGTGGGCATGCTACACACACCAATTGATTCACCTCTATGGGCGTGCTACACCCACCAATCCATTCACTTCTATGGGCCTGCTACACCCACCAATCCATTCACTTCTGTGGGCATGCTACACACACCAATCCATTCACCTCTATGGGCGTGCTACACCCACCAATCCATTCACTTCTGTGGGCATGCTACACCCACCAATCCATTCACCTCTATGGGCGAGCTACACCCACCAATCCATTCACTTCTATGGGCGAGCTACACACACCAATCCATTCACTTCTATGGGCGTGCTACACCCACCAATCCATTCACCTCTGTGGGCGTGCTACACACACCAATCCATTCACTTCTATGGGACTTCCAGGAGCACTGTACCCATAGAAGCAAATGGAGTGGTGGATGAGGCACCACTGCAATTTTATGAGGGAGTTTGGCGGCATTTACTTTGTTGCTGAGGATCAGAGAGGTTGGCCCCTGAGCGATCAAACACTTATTCCCTATCCTGTGGATTGGGAATAAGTGCTATTTGTGGCACAACCCCTTTAACAGGAGGTTCACAGTGCAATGATGACATCTAAAAAATGTGCAATAATGGAGGTGAGGAATTTTCACGGACTTAAAGGGGTTGTCTGATCTCAGACAATTGGGGCATATCGCTAGGATATGCCACCATTGTCTTACAGGTGCGGGACCTGCTGGGACCCGCACCTATATCGAGAACGGAGCACTGAAAGTGGGGGATGGCACCCTGCATATGTGCAGCCATCCTCCGTTCATTTTCAATGGGGCTTCCAAAAATAGCCAAGCACTGCGCGGTGCACTCCCATTCACTTCTATGGGGAGAGTGCTTGGTGGTGGCCGGACCAGAGTCCTCCAGCCACAAATTTGCGGGGCTCCGTTCCAGACTGCTTGGACCCACACCTATAAGACAATGAGGGCATATCCCAGCGATATGCTCCCCTTGTCTGATACGAGATAACCCTTTTAAGGCCCCTTTACACTGCCTGATGTTTGGGCCCCTTTACACTGCGGACCACTTGTTAGCGATAATCTTTACACCGTTGATTACGTGAACAAGCGAAACGCTCATTCTTCGGGTAATAAGATCATTCTTGCGGTCACCTAAATCATCGTACTGCAAAAATGCATTTGTGAACGTAGCCTAATGCCAGGTCTCGTCCCCATACAGAATCATTGTTTGACACCAGCAGAGTGCTTTTTAGACACCAGCCGGCAAACAATGATTCTGTATGGTAACGACAGATGGCATTAGGCTACTTTCACAAATGCATTTTCGCAGTACGGTTTTGAGATCCAGCATGGGGTTTCAAAACCACAGCAAAACACTTCCGTTCAAATAATACAACCAGCTGCATCCGTTCAGAACGGATCCGGTTGTATTTTATGGAAAATAAAGA
Source organism: Bufotes viridis (assembly GCA_033119425.1). Classification (NCBI taxonomy): domain Eukaryota; kingdom Metazoa; phylum Chordata; class Amphibia; order Anura; family Bufonidae; genus Bufotes; species Bufotes viridis. Next base: position 531,481,261 of record CM065589.1, on the reverse strand, counting down.
AACTTGTGTCCACAAAAAAAACGGCATCCGGCACCAGAGACTCACACGGTTTTTGGTGGCAGATCCAACTTGTTCAGTTTCCCAAGCCTGACACAAAAACGCTGCTTGCAGCAATTTTGTCTCCAGTATGGGAACACAACAAACAGCAAGGAATGCATTCTGGTGCCCTCCGTTCTGGTTTGTTCAGTTTTGTCCTCATTGACAATGAATGGGGACAAAACTGAAGCATTGTGCTGCTGGTTTTGAGACCCTGTGCTGGATCTCAAAACCAGACAGCACAATACAAGTGTGAAAGTAGCCTTAGTGATCGTTCCTCCCTACACTGTGGAGGAGATGCATGTAAATGCGACGGACAGTCTCCTACACCGACGAGCAGGCGATTGGCGGGAAGGACCACTTCCTTTCTTACAATTGTTTGCTCCATCAGGCCATGTAAAGGGAGTTTAAATATAGTTGATCTACTCTCAGGCACACCCATAATCAGCTGTTGGAAGAGGCCCTGTGATGTCACATTCATTGGTCACATGACTTTCGACTGAATGGGACTGAGCTGCAATACCAGACACAGCCACTATACAATGTACAGCGCCGTGCTTGATGCAGTATGAAGCTGATCCGTTTGAGTGCCAGGAGTCGGACCCCCATCAATCTGATACTGACGACCTATCATGAGGATGTCATCAATAATTCATCCGTGGAAAAACCCCGTTAAAAAGGGATTGCTTTATGAAAACAGCCCCAGTCCCTATGTCCTATTAGAGAATATGTAGTTCGTAGTGAGCGGTTCTCAATTAGCCACATCAGAGGACTATTCAGACAGAGGTTCTGGTGGATTTCAGACGCCCATGTATTTCGTGCTCAGTCTTTGATATGAATAGCATCATGTAACCTCATGTGTCCTGCAGCTTTCAAGTCCGCCACCCCCCCAAAGGTCCCCAGCTTCGTAACTAAACCATTCTAGTGATCAAAATGGCATAAAATGGTAAAGACAGGATGACACTCACTTCCAACATGAGCTGTGTAAACTCCTCATTGCTAAGGAACGCAGGCTTCCAGTCCTGTCGGATTTCACTGGCGTCTGTCTGCGCACTAATTTCTGTGGACAAGGCATTCAGAATTACTTCAGTATCATTTATGGTGCACAGGAAAACTGGTTCAATGGACTGCGCTAAGCAGGACTAAGGAGGTTGTGTCTTAGCCCCCGTGATTTCTGCAAATCAGTAAGTTCAATCTCTGCTGCAGCTGGTCTACGCTACTCACTAGTAAGGGGTCGAGTCAGGCCTTGCAGGCATTAGAACCACGTAAAAATGTAGGTTTATATATTGCGCACACCTCATCGGGTAGTGCTCATACACAAGGCTGAGGAGGACCACTGTCCACCCAAGACAAAGCGTGCAGGAAGCGGTCTCTGGTTTCATTATGCAACTGCTGCTGTTCATTCCATTGAAATACACTTTGGAAAAGTCAGGCGTGTATCTGAGGCGCAATCCATGACAGAAATCCCAGGCTGACCCTCAGATTTCTGCTGTGGATTTGTGGCTCGTTATACCCCTTTCAATTTGACATGTAAAGCTACGTTCACAGGTCTGGGTCAGCACAAATGCCGGCTGAAGGCCGGACAAAAAACGCTGCATGCAGCAGTTATGACGGAAAGTGGGCAGATCACCACGGGCCCCATTATAGTCCATGGGGATCCGGCGGAGAACTGTAGAATCCATCAGGCTGCTCTCTGTAGGCCTGCCAGATCCGCTTCGCAGATGTCAACCTACTGGTACAACTTCTTTTTTCTCTTTGACCCAGATTTCGATGGAGCGCTGAATGCACAGGGATTGTAAAATCTTGGCACAGAGTGAGTGTCAGAATCCGCATGCAGGTGTCACCTCAGAGGGTCACTTCACAAATGCACCAATGTCACCTAGCTATACTGGCATATCACAGAGATGATCGAGCAGGTGGCCCGCTGTGATGATTGTAAGCTCTTTTTTAGTCTTCCACACAAAACATACATTTATTCACAACCTGGGGATGGAACTATAAAAGACAAATAGGGCAGATGTAATATTCAGGAATTCTATTCAACACCAATGACATCCATGACCCATGTTACGTAATGACACAGGGCAAAACAAATCCTTTGTCGCTAGAACTGAAAATATTTCACCTTTGTGTTTCCGCAGAAAATCAATACTCTTTTGCAATACTGTGGATTTATCCATCTTCCGGGCGTTTCCTGGCAGCATAGAGCCAAGCTCCTTAATGAGCACATTGAACTGGTCTCTACGCTTCTTCTCAGACTTGTTCCGAGACACCCTATAAGATAAAGAGTGTTAGTGGCATGAGTATATAAAGCATTGTACTGTGATTGCAGGGACATTTACATCGTGGACCGTATTACAAAGGAGCGGCAGAATTTTTATGTACTGAACAGTTTGTAAAACCCTGAAACCAATATGATAAACTACAATAATGGTACTCACTAATCACCGTTGTCATTCACGGACTCGCATGGGAAGCGGAACATTAGGGGAAACTGTAGAGTGAGGAATATTCCAGCAGAAGCATTTATCACCTACCCAAATTCTAGATTAGTGGGGACCTGCCTGCTTGGAGCCTCACGACTGCCAGAACAGAGGACTCCAGCTCCCCCGCTTCTCCCAGCGGCAAAACTGCGGCTAGTAGGAGTTTAGATGGAGCAGCTCGAGCATGGGCTGAAATAGCAGCGTGCTGTCCTAGCGCTACCGATCTACCATCTTCCAGCGGATAGGTGATAGAAGGGAAACATAATACACTTTATATTAAAAGGGTTGTCTGGGTTACAGATATTGATGACCCATCTGCAGGCTAGGCCATCAGTATCCGATCAGTGGGGGTCTGACACACAGCACCCTCGGCAATCAGCTATTTCAAGGGGCCATGGGGCTCATGCATGCTATCTACATTGTAGGGGCGGTGCAGTGTAGTTACAGTTGTTCCTCTCATTCTAACGAACCTGCACCGCCAGTACAATGGAGACAGCCTGCACATAAACACAGAAGAGGACACAGTGACTGCGCAAGCGCCACAGCCCCTTCAGACAGCATATAAGCAGAAGCTAAGTAGATTGATTCATTGGCACATCATTACACAGAGCATTCGGAAAGTTTTCAGAACCTTTCACTCTTTTCTCATTTTGTTATGTTGTGGCCAAAAATAAAAAATTAAATTCCCTCCCCCCCCCCCATCATTCTGCACTCAGTACCCCATAATAACAGTGAAACATGTAATATGAAGTCTTTGCTAATTTACTTGAAAGAAAAAACTAAAGTCTTGTATTGACATAAGTATAGCAGAAGCACCTTTGGCATCAGTCTCCTTGGATATGATGGCATGAAGTTTGCACATCTGGATTTCTGCAGATCCTCTCAAGCTGTGTCAGGTTGGATGGGGACCATTGGTGGACAACCATTATCTCCAGAACTGTTCGACTGGGTTTGTGTCAAAGCTCTGGAGTTGTTCCTAAGCTTCTCCTGTGTTGTCTTACCTCTATGCTTAGGGTCATTGCCTTGTTGGAAGGTGAACTTTTGGCCCACAGCCCTCTGCAACAGGTTTTCATTGACTACATCTGTACTTTGCTTCATTCAGTTTTCCCTCAACCCTGACCAGTCTCCCTGTCCAAGCTGAAAAACTTCCCCACAGCATGATGCTGCCACCACCATGCTTCAATGTAGGGCCTGGTTTCCTACAGACAAGACTTTTAGGCCTCTTTCACACAAGCGTGACGGATTAGGTTCGGATGCGTTCAGGGAAACTGAAGGTTTACAAACAACATCTCTTAGCAAGCATCAGCGAAAAACGCATTGCACCCGCACTTGCTTCCGGATGCAATGCGTTTTTCACTGAAGCCCCATACACTTCTATGGGGCCAGGGCTGTGTGAAAAACGCAGAATATAGAACATGGTGCGTTTTTCACGCAACGCAGAACTGATGCTTGAAAAAAAACGCTCATGTACACAGAAACATTGAAATGAATGGGTCCGGATTCAGTGCGGGTGCTATGCGTTCACGTCACGCATTGCACCCGTGCAGAAAAGTCGCTCATGTGAAAGGGGCCTTAGAATTGAGGCCCAAAAGCTCAATATTTGTTTTATCAGACCAAAGGATCTTGTTTCTCACAATCTGAGAGTCCTTTAGGTGCTTTTTTCACATTCCAGGTGAGCTTTCATGTGTCTTTTACTGAGGAGAGGCTTCATTCTGGTCACTCTGCCATAAAGCCCAGATTGGGGGAGTGCTGCAGTGATGGTTGACCCTCTGGAAGTTTCCCCCATGTGCACACAGAATCTTTGGAGCTCAGCCAGTGTGACCATTGGGTTCTTGGTCACCTCTCTTACAAAGGTCCTTCCCCCTGATTACTTAGTTTAGAGGGTCCCAAACATCTTTTATTTAATAATCGAGGTGGGGTGCATAGCAAAGGTCCTGAATACTAATGTCCATGCTAAATTTTGGCTTTTCTTTTTAACCAATTTGCTATTTTTTTTAAAAAATATGCTGTTCTCACTTTACTACTAAGGTACTGAGGCAGAATGATGGGAGAAAACTTCAAATTTTTTTATTTTTATTTTAGCACAATGTGAAAAAAGTGAAAGGGTCTGAAGACTTTCTGAATAGACTATTATATATGACCAATATTTTATACTTTACATACACCATTAAAGGGGTTTTCCCAAGATCCCAGTGGACTTTAGAAAAAATCCTTTTACCATCAAATGAACAATCATATATTCAGTACAGCCGGCTGCTTTCTACACAACCAGCCCGCCAGCAGCCGATCATGGCACGGCTCTGTGACGTCAGAAGAATGGCAAACGTCTTTGGGTTATAGAACACTAGCTGTGACGCGGGATCAGTATAAGATGTGTAACGTATTCAGTTTGCAAAGATACAAACTTTTTATGTAGTTTATGCCATTTCTCTATAATCCCTACTATAAATTTAGGAATGAATTCCCAGCTGGGGGGGGGGGGGGGTAAATACATTAGAATTTATCAAGGGTGGACATAGCAAGGGTTAACAGACGCACAGAACAGGCACACCAACATCAACGTGTAGACATAACCTGCACATAAACCAGTAAGTCCAATTTTGTGTCCAATTTTCTAATAGCTTGATATCGCAGATAACCCAACATCTCGGTGGTCATCAGCATGCCAGATTATTGGTATTTCACCCCAATAAACTCCCCCCCACACACACACACATTTTTTCATGCATACAAAGGGTCTCAATCGGGAACTCAAAATATTAGACTGAAAGAAACCGTGAAATACCGTTTTGCTTTATCCCTGTCATCCTCTTCCACAAGTCCATCAAAATTACTCCCATCATCTCTATTAAGACACAAAGTATTGTTACCGACCACAATATAAAAGATTGGTAACAGAACGGTCTACATGTTCACACCTGAACGGCCTTCCCTGCACTAGTGTAAGAGTGTAAATGCACAACATAACTATAAAACTAAAGAACGCATATATAGTCTAAAGATTATCCACCACCCCAAGAGGTGTCGTCAGTGACCACTCCTCGCAAAGCTATATGGAAATAATAAAAAAAAACACTACAGACATGCGCTGTAGCGAGGCGAAGGCGCCGAGTGCTGATGGGGGGGAGGAAGGTAAGAACTGATTGCAATGATATGCAGATAGATAAGTATATTTGACGCATTATTCTTTCTAATACATGAGAGTTTAGGGTAGATATTTTATAGGTGCACACACTGTTAGCCTCTATACATAACGTTACACATTATGAAGAATGATATTTTCACAAGTAGTGCAGAATTGTAATTCCCTTTATCTATTCACACAGTGACTGTGGTCACTTGAGTGCTCCCTAGATCTCCCTTATTATATTGCTATGGACAAGTGGTCCAAACAGAAGCAAGGTCCAGCACAGGCGACAATCTTCATACTTTGTGTGTTAACCTCTAAAAATACGCTTCAGCTGGGTTCACATCAGGTTTCTGTCCGAGATTTAACGTATACATGTTATATACAAATTAAATGGATGCCTCCGACAGTTGCTGTAGAATGACATCCATTAAAGAGTTCTATCATAAAAAAAAAAAAAAAGGTATACTTTTAATACATGCGATTTTTTGCTGGACTCTGCAGGTTGCAAAGCGTAATATACTTCACTGCTGCATCCTTTTATTCCCAGCACACAAAAGTGATGTGTCTGATCGCTAGGGGTCAGACCGCTGGGTCCCCCAACAATGATGAGAACTGGAGCCTGAATGTATCACCAAACTGCATGCTCTTCTATGGGACGGCCGAGTACAGCGCTCGCTGCAGACCCAAAGAAGTAAATGGAGCAGAGGAGGCAGAAGCGAATTACCGCTCCATTCACCTGGGACAGTTCGGCGACACTTGCAGACCCCTGTTATTGTGATCGCTGGGGGGTCTCAGCGGCCCCCCAGCGATCACACACTTATCCCCTGTCCTGTGGATAGGGAATAACTTATTAGTGCCATAACCCCTGCAAATACAATTACTTCATAAAAATAAATCAACAATGACACGTTTGCCTTAGATGAATTTACCTGTCTGTAATGGAGCTCATCTTATGGCTGCTTATGGAAGAGAGCAAAAAATCCCACACTTTAACCTCGTAGGAGACATTTGTACGCTGGTCTGTGAAAAGATAGGAAGCGATCAAGAGCAAGTCCTCACCCACAAATCAGCATCTATACAACCAAACAAAAAAAAAAAAAAAAGAAGAAGAGCCTCAACATCAATTCAATGGTTTCTAAACCACAACCCCTTATTTTTAAGGTATTAAAATAGGACTCATAATGATTAACCAGATCTTTCAGGATAACCAGGACAAGCGCTCCATGGTCGACTCCTCTGCAGTGGGCGATTCTCCTCCGTGTTTGCTTTAGGCTGGTGTAATCACTACCAGGCAGCTGCCAATTTGCCAATTTAAGCAAACAGTCAAGAGCAAACAAAGTTCAGCAGATCTATGGAGACAAAAACAAGGCCGAGACGTCTCATAACAAAGAGCCAGAGGAAAATCACCATTTCCTCATCTCTCGCCGCCAACAGACATGTACGGTATCATTATTTATGAGACCGATAAAAGGAATTTTTTTTTTTACTTATTACTTATATGCCAAGATAAGAATTTACAGACTAACAACATGAGGCCGGAGACTCTGATGACAACTTGTCCCCTTCGGATTGCTGTCAGGAGCAGTGTTGTCATGGGACTTTGTGATGATCCCAATCCTCAATTGCATGGATGTCCGTAGGAAGCAGAGAAGGCAACAATACTTGCTCAGTGCCCGTACTGCGGACCAGGCACTCGCCATGTGCACTCCGTATCAGGGATGCGGACCTACTGACTTGAATGGGTCCACATCTGCCACATACGACCAAAGATAGGGCTTCACCTATCTTTTGTGGAGCGGAGGCACGCATCAGAAGGCCATAAAAGCACTAGGAGGCGCTTCCATGGGCTTCTGATCACCGCAAAAAGATAGAACATGTTACATTTTTGGCTGCATGTTGTGGATCACAGACCCCTTGTCAAACGGAGTGCAGACGGCCGATACCCATCACGCAGCACGGGCACTGAGCCATTGCGCTCGTGGGCATGAGCCCTTAGGCTATAGGCTATAACTTCAGTGTACCACTTCTCTGCATTAGGCCTAATTCACACGTCCTCAATCTTCTTCCGCACCCGTTCCACAAATTTGCGGAACGGGTGCGGACCCATTCATTTTGAATGGGGACGTGATGGATGCGGAGAGCACACACTGTGCTCTCCGCATCCGCATTTGCGGAGCGCGCCGCCGATCTCCCGGACGGCAGCTCCGCAAAAATATAGAGCATGTCCTATTCTTGCTCGCAATTGCGAACAAGTATAGGCATCTCTATAGGGCTGCTGGCAAGGTGCTTTGCGTATCCGCAAAACACTACGGACGTGTGAATAAGGCTTTAGACCTCATGCTTGAGCGTGCAGGGTCAATCTCATAGAGATGAATAGAGTGGCAAAGCGTTTGCTCGACCCGCCACCTCCTTCATTGCAGGGGGACCTGCAGGGTATGGTGCCTCTAGTCTTGTGATCAGTGGGGGTCCTACTGACAAGACTCCCACCAATTTATTAGGGATTCCCTACCCTGTGGTTAGGAGAGAACTTTAAATGACTTGAATACCCCTTTAAAGGGCTTATCCTGGAAGAGATAATGATGACTTACCCTCAGGATAGGTTATCAGCTGTTTCAGGGAGCAGCTGTGCTCACTAAAGATATGCTGAGCGATGCAGGCTCCCAGCAGCTGTCCAAGGACTGCACTGTACAGCTAGGCCATGTGACCGATGTGCAGTGATGTCACTGGTGCTCAAGGCCTCTTCTAACAGCTGATTGGTGGGTGTCCCAGGTGTCACACCCCCGCAGATCTAATAATGATGATGACCTATCCTGAGGATAAGTCATAAACATTTTTTCCTAGATAACCCCTTTAAGGATGTGTATGTGTCTGCAATATTCAAAACATATTGATGACAATCCAGATAAATAAGGAGCAGAATATCAACTTGGTACAGACACTGACAAAGTGCAAAGTGGACCATAGAAAAGGGATATTTACCTGCAGATGGTAGGCAGATCCAGTCTTGTTTAGTAGTACCTGATGTTAACTGTACATATCACCACCAGTCTTGACAACCATCAATAACTTCCTGGACACTGTAAAAATAGGAGACTTTTTTTACACTTGCTGTAAAAAAAATTGATGTTTGTGATTTTGTTGAAGCTGGAGAAACTTGTGCAGGTTATCTATTACCTTTGGAGTTATCATCATTTGACAGCTTGTGGAAATGCTACTATTGGGTTCATAATAGTATCTAAGCCATAGAAAACTGTCCCATCCCCATCCTTGCTACACCCCCTTTTCAAGAAAGTGGCGAGGCCGGTGGAGAAACGCCACTTGCGCAAACATTTTTGCGCATGTGGATTCAAAAAAGGCACAAACATGCAATTTACCACTTTTTCATACCACAAAAGTGGCGTATTTTAATGATAAATCTGCCCATTTTTTTTAATGAAAGGGTGGATGGTTTTCTGGATATACTTTTTTTACGTCACTCCATGTACTCTAATGTAGAGAAAGTTAATACAAGACACTTACTAATGTATTGCGATTTGTCCATATTGCTTCCTTTGCTGGCTCGAGTCATTCTTTCATCACATTATATACACTGTAGTTACAGCCACCCTCCCATCCAGCAGTGGTTGACATGCCTGTACACTATAGAAGAAAGCTCCGGACTATGCACACTACATCAGTCCTGGCCACTTTTTCCTGTAGTGTGCAATCATGGATTCGAGCAGTGTATGATATGCTGGAAAAATGAGTCAGCAAAGGAAGTGATATGGCCAATCACAATACATTAGTAAGAGCCTTGTATTAACTTTCTCTACATGATAAATGTAATTTGCTGAAGTGAGACAACCCCTTTAACCACTTCAGCCCCCCTAGCTTAAACACCCTTAATGACCAGGCCACTTTTTACAATTCTGCACTACACTACTTTCACCGTTTATTGCTCGGCCATACAACTTACCACCCAAATGAATTTTACCTCCTTTTCTTCTCACTAATAGAGCTTTCATTTGGTGCTATTTCATTGCTGCTGACATTTTTACTTTTTTTGCTATTAATCAAAAATTACCGAAATTTTTGCAAAAAAAAGACATTTTTCACTTTCTGTTTGAAAATTTGTCAAATAAAACTACATTTCTCAACAAATTTTTCTCAAAATGTATTGTTCTACATGTCTTTGATAAAAAAAAAAATGCAATAAGTGTATATTTATTGGTTTGGGTAAAAGTTATAGCGTTTACAAACTATGGTGCAAAAAAGTGAATTTCTGCACTTTGACTTTCTGAGCACCTGTCCTGTTTCCTGACGTACTACAATGCCCAGACAGTAGAAACACCCCATAAATGACCCTATGTCAGAAAGTAGACACCCTAAGGTATTCACTGAGGGGCATAGTAAGTTCATGGAAGTTTTTATTTTTTGTCACAAGTTAGCGGAAATGTTTTTTTGTTTTTTTTGTTTTTCAAAAAATTTCATTTTCCGCAAACTTGTGACAAAAAATAAAAACTTCCATGAACTCACTATGCCCATCAGCGAATACCTTAGGGTGTCTACTTTCCGAAATGGGGTCACTTGTGGGGTATTTTTACTGCCCTGGCATTTTAGGGGCCCCTAAAGCGTGAGAATCCAAATGCTTAAAAATGCCCTGTGAAATCCTAAAGGTACTCATTGGAATTAGGCCCTTTGCGCATCTTGGCTGCAAAAGTGGCACTCATGTGGTATCGCCGTACTCAGGAGAAGTAGGGCAATGTGTTTTGGGGTGTATTTTTACATATACCCATGCTGGGTGAGAGAAATATCATTGTAAATTGACAACTTTGTATACATTTTTTTAAAAAGTTGTCGTTTACAGCGGTATTTATCACACAAAGTATGGGTATATATAAAAATACACCCCAAAAGTCATTGCCCTACTTCTCCTGAGTACGGCGATACCACATGAGTGACACTTTTTTGCAGCCAAGATGCGCAAAGGGGCCCTAAAACCAATGAGTACCTTTAGGATTTCACAGGGCAATTTTACGCATTTGGATTCCAAATCCCTTCTCACGCTTTATGGGCGCCTAAAATGCCGGGACAATAAAAATACCCCACAAGTGACCCCATTGTGGAAAGTAGACACCCTAGGGTATTCGCTGATGGGCATAGTGAATTCATGGATTTTTTGTCACAAGTTAGTGGAAATGTTTTTTTTTTTTTTCTTTTTTCTTACAAAGTCTCATATTCCACTAACTTGTGACAAAAATCAAAATTTTACATGAACTCACTATGCCCCTCACAGAACACCTTGGGGTGTCTACTTTCTAAAATGGGGTCACTTGTGGGGTATTGTTAGTGCCCTGGCATTTTAGGGGCCCCTAAAGCGCGAGAAGCGGTTTGGAATCCAAATGAGTAGAAATGTCCTGTGAAATCCTAAAGGTACTCATTGGATTTAGGGCCCCTTTGCGCATCTTGGCTGCAAAAAAGTGCCACACATGTGGTATCGCTGTACTCGGCAAAAGTAGGGCAATGTGTTTTGGGGTGTATTTTTACATATACCCATACTGGGTGTGAAAAATATCTCTGTAAATGACAACTTTTTCCATTTTTTTATACAAAGTTGTCAATTTACAGAGATATTTCTCTCACCCAGCATGGGTATATGTAAAAATACACCCCAAAACACATTGCCCTACTTCTCCTGAGTACGGCGATACCACATGTGTGGCACTTTTTTGCAGCCAAGATGCACAAAGGGACCCCAATTCCAATGAGTACCTTTCAGGAGGGCATTTTTACGCATTTTTCTTCTCACGCTTTAGGGCCCCTAAAATGCCAGAGCAGTATAAATACCCCACATGTGACCCCATTTTAGAAAGAAGACACCCCAAGGTATTCTGTGAGGGGCATGGTGAGTTCATATAAGATTTTTTTTTGGCACAAGTTAGCGGAATTTGATTTTTTTGTTTTTTCACACAAAGTCTCCTTTCCGCTAACTTGTGACAAAAATTCAATCTTTCATGGACTCAATATGCCCTCAGCGAATACCTTGGGGTGTCTTCTTCCAAAATGGGGTCACATGTGAGGTTTTTGTACTGCTCTGGCATTTGAGGGTCTCTGCAATCATTACACGTATGGCCAGCATTAGGAGTTTCTGCTATTCTCCTTATATTGAGCATACGGGTAATGAGATTTTTTCCGCTCAGCCTCTGGGCTGAAAGAAAAATGAACGGCACAGATTTCCTCATTCGCATCGATCGATGTGGATGAAAAATCTCTGCCAAAAATATGCAAAAAAAAATAGAGGGGCCTGGCGATTGCCAGGACATAGGGGCTCCGCCCAAACATCCATACCCACTTAGCTCCTATGTCCTGGCAAACGTGATTTCTCCATTCACATCGATCAATCAATCGTTGTGGAGGAAGACATCTTTGCCAGATTTTTGATACAAAGTGTTTGCCAAAGCATATGAACTCCAACACCTCTCCTCAGCTCATATGCCAGGGCAAACGTACCTGTCCTGCAGAGGAGAAATCTCGTCTTGCAGCGCCGCATACACCGACTTCACGTGTCTTCTGATAGCAGCGCAATGCTTCTCTCAGAATTCACATCAGTGCTGCGGTGTTTTCATCGGTTGGTCCGTTGATCTACCTGGAAAATAAAGGGTGGTTAGGGGGAAAAAAAAAAGAAGAAAAAACAGGAAGCAGGCACATAACTTGAACGTTGCAAACTTTATAAAACATGAATAAAACCTGAACATGAAAAAAAAACGGAACTTTTAAAACCTGAACTAACTCAAGATTTTTTTTTTCTTGCTACCTGTTTAATTTTTTTTTCTTTTTTTAACCATTTCACTCTTTATTTTCCTTGCAGAAACATCTCCTTTCCCATGGGACAATGTGTAAAGTGTAAATCACACAGAGATGGTGAGAAGTACACTATACACGTTATCCCAAGTGAAAGGAGAGGTTTCTACCATTTCACACTTCTGCAGTAGCACAGCAGCACCGTCCCCTATGTGTTAGGGTCTCTCAAAACCTAGTATCCTGAGAGACCCTTGAGCCTGATTGTAAAAACTACCTGTGTCCTGCAATCCCTAGGTCCCTAAGTGTACCTGAGTGTGGTACTTCCGGAAACACTCTCCAAGGCATAGGGCAGGGTGGTCAGGACAGTCAGGACAGAAATAACGGGTGTCACGCCTTATTCCACTCCTGCTACAGACACGACATTTTTTTCGGGGTGGCGGTTGGTTTGAGGTACCCGGCACAACGCTAGGGAAGTGCCGCTCGTGTAGACGGCTAACTACACTGGTGGATGCTGGATACAGGAGTTCCGAAATGATCTCTTCCTGAAATTTTAGGAAGGATCCCGTTCTCCCAGCCTTACTGTAGAGAACGTAACTATTATATAGAGCCAATTGAAATAAATATACAGACACCTTTTTATACCAGCGTCTGGTGTGTCGGGAAATCAAATACGGGGCCAACATCTGGTCGTTGAAGTCCACCCCTCCCATGTGGAGGTTATAGTCGTGGACTGAGAGGGGCTTTTCAACGACACTGGTTGACCGTTCAATTTGGACTGTGGTGTCTGCGTGAATGGAGGAGAGCATGTAAACGTCACGCTTGTCTCTCCATTTCACCGCGAGCAGTTCTTCGTTACACAGTGCAGCCCTCTGCCCCCTTGCAAGTCTGGTGGTAATGAGCCGTTGGGGGTAGCCCCGGCGACTAGGTCGCGCGGTGCCACAGCAGCCAATCTGTTCTAGGAACAAATGCTTGAAGAGGGCCACACTTGTGTAAAAGTTGTCCACGTAAAGATGGTACCCCTTGCCGAATAAGGGTGACACCAAGTCCCAGACTATCTTCCCACTGCTCCCCAGGTAGTCAGGGCAACCGACCGGCTCCAGGGTCTGATCTTTTCCTCATAGATCCGAAATTTGTGCGTATAGCCTGTGGCCCTTTCACAGAGCTTATACAATTTGACCCCATACCGGGCGCGCTTGCTTGGGATGTACTGTTTGAAGCCAAGGCGCCCGGTAAAATGTATTTGGGACTCGTCTATGCAGATGTTTTGTGCAGGGGTATACAAATCTGCAAATTTCAGGTTGAAATGGTCTATGAGGGGCCGAATTTTGTGGAGCCGGTCAAAAGCTGGGTGGCCTCTGGGACGGGAGGTGGTGTTGTCGCTAAAGTGCAGGAAACGCAGGATGGTCTCAAAACGTGTCCTGGACATGGCAGCAGAGAACATGGGCATGTGATGAATTGGGTTCGTGGACCAATATGACCGCAATTCATGTTTTTTTGTAATGCCCATGTTGAGGAGAAGGCCCAGAAAAGTTCTAAGTTCGGAAACTTGGACTGGTTTCCACCGGAAAGGCTGGGCATAGAAGCTTCCCGGGTTGGCATCTATAAATTGAGTGGCATACCGATTTGTTTCTGCCACGACTAAGTCATAGAGCTCCGCAGTGAAGAACAGCTCAAAAAACCCCAGCGCCGATCCTATCTGAGCTGTCTCCACCCGAACTCCTGACTGGGCGGTGAAAGAGGGAACTACTGGTGCGGCTGAAGTTGGGGGCTGCCAATCAGGATTTGCCAGCACCTCAGGGACTCTAGGGGCTCTACGGGCCTGTCTTTGCGGTGGCTGCGACGGGGAAACTACTGCACGTGCCACCGTACCAGCTTCAACTGCCCTTCTGGTGCTCGCCACTTCACCATGTTGTACGGCAGTGCTGGTACTAGGTCCAGGACGGGCTGAGCTGCTGGTGTATGCCTCACCACGTAATCCAGCAGTGCCAGACCCACACTCTGCTGCCCTTGAAGCGGATCCTGCGCAACCTGCGGTCTAGCAACACAGGGCCGGGTACGCCTGGTTCTATCAGGGACCTCAACCTCCTCGTCCGAACTTTGGGTCAGACTGCCACTGCTCTCTACAGGTTCGTATTCTGACCCGCTAGATTCGTCAGATGAGGGTTCCCATTCCTCATCCGACTGGGTCAGAATCCTGTAGGCCTCTTCAGAGGAATACCCCTTGTTTGACATTTGGCCGTCTAAATTTGGGGGTATTCCTGAGACTACCCAAGAAAAAAGCAAGCCTGTCTTACAAATGGGAGTGTAGCGAGTACAGAAGCCGCTGCGATTGATAAAAAGATCAAAACTGATTTTTTATCGCCGCAGCGCTTGTGAAGTGATTGTGCAGTGATACAAAAAATATTTTTTTGTCACTGCGGCGGGCGGGCGTGGGTGAACGCAGGTGTGGGCGACCGATCAGGTCTGATCGGGCAAACACTGCGCTTGGGGTGGAGGGCGAACTAAAGTGACAGTAATACTATTATAGATCTGACCGTGATCAGTTCTGATCACTTACAGACACTATAAAAGTACAAACGCTGATTAGCGCTACGCTAATCAGCGAATCAGTGACTGCGGTGCGGTGGGCTGGGCGCTAACGCTAACTACCTACCAAAGGGACCTAAACTAACCTAAACCTAACAGTCAATACTGGTGGGAAAAAAAACGTGACAGTTCACAAAAGTGACACTGATCACTTTTTTCCCTTTCACTATGTATTGACAGGTGATCAAGGGGTTAATTAGGGTGATGGGGGGTGATCAGGGCCTGATATGTAGTGATTGGTGCACTTACTTGGGATCTGTGCTGGGTCCAACCGATGAAAAGGACCCAGCACATGGCACAGATCCCTTATAAAACCCATATATTTGTAAATAAAACTTATATCACCTATTTCCATAGGTGATTTTGAAAATCACCAGCCTGCCAGCGCTGATCATTGGCTGGCAGGCTGGTGACGAACTTGTCCTGAGCCCGGCGGTACGTTCCATTTGCGTTCCACCGGGCTCAGGGCGCGTCAAGGAGGAATGAACCGACCGCCCGCAGGACGCGATCCTGCGTGAGGCGGTCGGAAAGAAGTTAAGGGGGTTTGTCAGTACTTCAATATTGATTACCTATCCTTAAAATATCAGTTTAAAGGGTCCGAGAAAGAATATCTAAATAGCACTACAAATATGATGGACAGCAATATATAACTGAGCTAAGCAAGTTGTAGGTAAAAAAAAAAATTCGATTTCCTCATTTCCCTGGTTGTCTTCTGGCTCTTTGTTTACCTGCAATAACAACAATCTCTGCCCCTCCCCCTGCTCTGCAAAGGGAGTGAATACAAGTCTACCCTGAGTGACATGTCTGCCTGCTGGGAGACTCAGCAGCATGTTGTATTTGTAGGACTACAAGTCCCAGCTGTACAATAACACTGCTGATACACGAAGGATCTTCCCCCTACCTGTTCTTGTGCAATGCTCTGCAGAACTCCTCTGTCAGCTCCTGTGTCCAGCATTTGTCTCCTCACTGCCTGCAGCTACTCAGTAAAGCCTTCAGCCCTGAGTCTGTGCTCATGAAAGGGTTAATCTTTCCTGAAGTATCTAGTTTGAGGGAGACACAGGGCAGAGAGCAGCAGCAGATGGCAGAGCAGGGGGGGCGCAGCCCGCACAGTGACATCTGGTGTACAGACTCATATCTGATCTCTTAGGCTTTGTGCACGAAACAACATCAGAGCAGGAAGAGAGGCTGACATCACAGGTCATGTGACCCTCAGTGAAATCTGAGAAACCAGCAACTGGAGATAAAGTAAGTCAATTGTAAAGGCCTTTTATTTTCCTAGTTAGAAACATACAAAGAACAAAAAAATAACTCGGACAACCCCTTTAACTCAACTCAATCAGACCAACTCAATGCAAAGGTTATTCTGTGGGCATCTTATCTAGGCCAACCAGGTGAACAATAGCTGTCATACAGTTAACCCAAGTCTGCACATACTATTATGATGAGGATTACCCTTCAGATACCATCTTCATTATCACAGAGAGGAAATTAAAGGCCCTTCCTAAAGGCAGAATGATATTATAAAGAGTGGCTGTCACTGTGAAAGTATTTTAAAATGTCACACAATGGTATCAATTAGAATTTGCGAATAGTATGTAACCAAAGACATGTAAACATTTGTGATGGACGTGTCCCTTTAAAGCAAAATGCAACCACACAGTCAAACGAAGACCCGTGCTTGAGAAATGCAGGATTTCTTACTACGACCTGCAAAAGTGAACCAATAACTTGAAGCCTATGTCATCTCTTAGATATTTTTCTCCTTTTGTTCTTATTCCCTTAGATGCACACTGCGATATTTCCCGGCTAGCCTATTCTAACAAGAGGCATCTATGGTTACCTGGCTTTGTGCTGTCAGAGTGAATGGTCTCCTCTGCAGCGTGGGTGGTTCCCGCAGCGTTAAGTCTTCACAATCACTCCAGCCTTCAGCTTCTCAGGATTCAAATCTGCAAGAAAAATAATGACATATTACTACAGCTCCACTTCCAACGTATGTACGTCTACGGAGGGCTTAGCGGAAATGTATCTGTATACGAGGGTGTGTCACATCAACGACCTAATACGCGTCCGATATCCGGATCAATGCCAAAGGTACAGAAATGGTGTCTTCACATATGGTGCTAAAGCTAACATGCAGCATCAAATGAAAACTTGTTAGCCACTGACAGCTGACTCATTGCTGTATGTTGTGAGCACTTACATAGGCATCCGTGCCAACATTACAGTATCTCCAGGGACGCAGGGCGGGAGTATCTAAGCCTGTCACGAGCAGCGGTGACTCAAGGAGCTCGGCTGCACTACATTTATAGAGACTGACGGGTTACCGAATATCAGGGGGAAAAGAAATACGGAAATACAGCGGGTAAAAAACCCAGAAGCACACAATAAATGGCATCAGCCCCCGGCGATACACAAGGGTATGACCTGTTACTAGGGGGGATGCAGGCCGTCAAGCACAGTAAATGAATTATTAGGAGGTTCTCAAGGACTGAGATCAGTTACAGTCCATGCTAATTCATTCGGTGAATCCAACCACATGCACCTGCAGTCGAAATCCATACTATTAATTATAATAAAGGAGGTGGTCCTCATCAGCTGGTACACCCCGCTAACTTTTGGCGTCTTCAAAAACATTTAAAAAAAAAACAAGAACAAAAAAGGATGGGACGGGCGTGTCAGTATTACTTCACATGAGAACTAATATAAATTACGGTAGTACATGAAAGTTACAACATTGTTAATGTATATACTTTTCTCCAACCAATCATCTGGCACCTCTCTAAGAACCAAAAGCTGAGACTCGACTCCCTATTAGAGACAAGAACACTTCATTAGGCCTCATGCACATGAACGTATTTTGTTTCTGTGTCCGTTTTTTTTAATGTGGACTCAATCATTTCAATGGGTCCGAAGAAATACGGACAGCACGCTGCGTGATGTCCACATCCGTACGTCAATTCCGTAGCCCTGCAAAAAAGATAGAGCATATCCTATTCTTGTCCGTTTTGCGGACAAGTATAAGCATGGCTACAATGGATCTGCAAAAAAAACTGATGCTATATGGACATCATACATACGTTTTGTGGATCTGTGTTTTGTGGACCGGAAAACACATACAGTTGTGTGAATGTAGCCATCGAGAGATGCAAGACAACTGAAAACCGCAACTCTGCCTACACCACTGTGTCCAATATGGCGCAAGCTACATCTCGTCACTTCCATCCATTGGTATTCAAGGGGATCTACTGCCCCTGGTTCCCCTGCTGTCAGCACTCAAAGCTGCACTGAAATACACAGTCCGGACTGCTGTGCTGCTCTAACACAATGGAGAGGACTCATGGCCATATGCCCGGCAGTCTTGACAATGTATTTCAATGCAGCTCTGTGAGCTGACAGCGAGGGAACGGGGGGCAGTAGGAAAATAAAAAATAGTGATCTGGACTCCATATCTGCAGCACTAATCATGTATTACTATAGATCAGGGCCCGACAAATCCCTGGGTATTTGTCAGCCCGTTCTCTCAGGTGCCAGGGCGCAGGGCCGGCGCGTCCTATAGGCGGACTAGGAGCGCCGGCCCCCTTCATGCTGCAGCCGTCCAAGCGCTCTATATAGAGCCTTTAGGCGGCTGCAGCACTGCCCGGGCTGGCGCGTCCAGGAGGGCGCACCTCCCGGGCGCAGCATGAAGAGAGGGACTGACAGGAGGGAAACGCTCAGCGCTCCATCCTGTAACTGCCTCATTGTAGCGTGACCAAGCCCTGTATGGTCCGCGGGTACAGGGAGCATCTGTCTCCTGTACCCGGCCGGACTGACAAGAAGTGCGCACACAGTGTGCACTTCCTGTCAGTCCGCCCGGGTACAGGAAACTAAAGCTCTTGTACCCGTGGGACCATACAAAGCTCGGCCACCTACACTAGAGGCAGGGGAGGAGGGGGGGGGGGAGAAACTGACAAGGGGGGAAAGAATGAAAAGGGGAAAGAGAATGACAAAAGAGGGGAGGAGTGAGTGACAAGAGAGGGAAAGAGAATCACAACAGGGGGAAAGAAAATGACAAGGGGGGGGGGGAGAAAGTGAATGACAAGGGGGGAAAGTGAATGACAAGGGGGGGGGAGTGAATGACAAGGGGGGGAGTGAATGACAAGGGGGGGGGGAAGTGAATGACAAGAGGGGGAAAGAGCTGGGCGTTGTAGTGATGCGCGGACTGCAGAGGCTGAGCGCCAGCTGGGGGTTGTAGTGCTCAGTAAAATGTCATGGTGCCCGCTGTGTTTGTGCCCTCCGGACCCCTCTGCCCTCTCCTCCGGACCCCTCTGCCCTCTCCTGCGGACCCCTCTGCCCTCCCCTCCGTATCCGTACCCCTCTGCCCTCCCCTCCGGACCCTGTAATCCTTGTAAGGGTTTCCACATGTCATGGCGGCCGCAAGTGGCGATCACTTAGACGCTGGCAGCGTCTGACGTGTCATAACCTATTGAAGAGGGGAAGCATTATGGGGGGCCCTATATACTCGCACATTATGGGGGGCACTATGGAGAACAGGGGAAAGAACACTATGGGGGCATCTACTGGGGGCCCTATGTACTGGCATGCATTGGGGGGCTGTATGGAGAAGTGTGGGGGGGGGGGGAGGAGCACTATGGGGACATCTATTGGGGGCTTTATGACGGCTCCGCCTGGCTCCTAACTTTTTTAGCTGGCTCCTAGATTCCAAGGAAATTTGTCAAGCCCTGCTATAGATAATGAGCCAAAATCAGGGCAACAGGTTCCCTTTCACTCTCAAGACACAACCTTCCGATGTGTTAAGCAGCCTTATATCTATTTTTCTTACCGCCTCCTCCAACCCCAGTCTCTGGTATCTACCGCTTACTTCCGACACAGATGGCTCATGTTTGTTCTAAGTATATTACGTATAGTGCCACATCATATGATGAGTTATACACTATTCAAAAATGAAAAAAAGAACACCTAGAAAACTTAAAGGGGTTATCCAATACTATAAACTGCCCCCCCCCCCCCATTTGCCATGCCCCTCACAGGGAAAATACTTACCCCGCACCGTCGCTGCTGCTTCTCCCCATGCGCCAATGAAAACATTGGGTGTCCGGGGGAGCAGCTAATGGCAGGCAGGGACAGGGACAAGCCTCCCTAGCATGGCAGGTGACGCTAGGGAGGCTCGTCTGACAGTGACTGAATGGAAGGCATACTGATGCAAACTGAACGGATTTCTATCCATTCAGATTGCATGGGGATATGCCTGATCAGTTCTTTTCCAGCATCGAGCCCTTTTGACCGAACTCTAAGCCGGAAAAGAATAACACAAGTGTAATACCCTAAGAAGCAAGAAGGCTCCATCCACTGTACAGTTGTACACTATTATGGTGTCTAAAAGTCGCACATTATGTGAACCATAAATTGTCACTTTTTTTTTTCACCACTTTTCCGGGCTGGCGGTTAGCAGGAGGGGGCAGGGCCTCGGACGGCGAACCAGATTTTACTATGACATACAGCAGAAACTGGCATCAGTTACAGCTGAAGGCTGCGCCAGTCTGGTGCACGGTAGGGCAGAAATATACCTGCATTTACCTCTGATGCAAATAGATCAAGACTGGGGTACGGGTCTGCCAGTCCTCATAAATCTCCCCCAGTCTGTTTACCCACTAGCGTTCGTGGCATTTTAACCGTATAGAGAAGGTGAACTGAAAAAGTTCAGAAAAACACCAGGAGATACAACATGATGCAGTTTTGAAGATAAAAAAGATTTAAAAAAACACACCACTTGGTGAACAAAACTTCCAGTTTGTCCTTCATTTCATCGTATCTATAGACCTGTGGAGCTAGTGTCTTTACAGAAAAAAAGAAAAAAGATACAAAAACACCACATTAAATGCGAAAAAGTGTGCAAAACAAATAAAAACGTCAGTAAAAACCTACGTGAGAACCCACCCAAACAACTTATGACTTCTGTAATTCTGGTTTAAAGGGTTTCTCCAGAAATTAAGAAGATAAAATGACTGAAAATACTTAATTATTACTTTACTATAAATATATTCCCAAAAACCTTTCATTAGTTATATTGGATTGTTTTGTCTAGGGAGCAATCACCAGGAGAAATAAAATGGCCGCCGTCCTATTAGTACACACAAAATTTGTCCTGAATACAGCAGATAAGATCTTCAGCTGAATCTCTGTAGGATGAGACATGAAGTGCAGAGAGGAGGGTGGGGATGTGGCAGATGAGCAGCAGCTCTTGTATGCAGTCTCCATTACCACAGTCTGTCCTGTCCGTCCTCTCTGTACTTCATGTCTCCTCATGAACTCCATTCTTTTCCTTCAGAGATTCAGCTGAAGATCTTATCAGTTCTATTTAGGCTCATAATCCCTAAGAAGTAGAGCAAAGAGGAGAATGAGGCAGCTTTTAAGTTCAGTGTTGTGAAGTAAGGGTACTTTCACACTTGCGGCAGGACGGATCCTGCTATTCAGCCTGCTGGATCCATCCTGCCGCAAGTGCCTGTGCACTGCCGTGCTGCCACTCCGTCCCCATTGACTATAATGGGGCGGAGGGCGCAGCACAGCAAAGAACGCCGGACTGAAAAGTCAGACATTCAGGACTTTTAGTCCAGCGATCTCCGGCCGCGCACAGCCGTGCTGCGCCGTAGCTCCGCCCCCTGCCCCATTATAGTCAATGGGGACGGAGCGGCAGCACGGCAGTGCACGGGCACTTGCGGCAGGACGGATCCGGCAGGCTGAATAGCCTGCCGGATCCGTCCTGCCGCAAGTGTGAAAGTACCCTAACTTGTCCTCCTGTGTGATTAGGACAGGTTTTATGTGCACTAATAGATGGCTGCCATTTTATTTCCCCTGAGGATTGCGCCGCAAACAAAACGAGCCATTATAACTAATGAAAGGTATTTGAGAATATATTTATAATAAAGTAATATTTAAGTATATTATAAGTATTTAAGCATTAATTCCCAGAGAACCCCTTTAACATGCTGAATTGTAAATGCACGAGTACAAGGAAACACAGCAGTAAGGGAGCTACAAAGTCCTGATGTCACAGATAAGGCGCGGTATATATCAGGACACGTGTGAAGAAAGCTCTCAGATACTGTGGGAATAGGGCTGTAACACTGCGCTGTGTAAACAGACCCGAAGGGATTTAGCTGGCACACGCTGTAAAAGAGCAAGTCAATGAACTCGCAGATTCTCTATTGTCCTCATAACCCGCTGGCCCAGTTACCTACTTTCCCCTACAAACGCTCACATGGCTGAAGGTTTCTATTTATGCACAGAAAGACGTTTAACTACTTCAAGACACTTTCCCCTGTATGTGACCAAGCAGTTTAGCTTTTAGTATATCATCATATAGAAAACCATCTTTGCTCCTTTTTACCCCTGCGATTCATGGAGATTGTTACATTATTGGATTTTACTTTGTTTTTTGTTTGTTAAATTTGTTAACTACATCTTTTTATCATTTTATTAGTACAGAGAGCAACTAAATCTCTCTCTCTCTCTCTCTCTCTCTCTCTATATATATATATATATATATATATATATATATATATACATATACACACACATACATACACACACACATATTTGCTCTGTACTATTAAAATTAAAAGAAGTAGGTAACAAATTTAACAAACAAAAAAGCAAGCAAAATTCGATAATATAAAAAAAACATATCAATATATCTATTTATATCTATCACGCCCCCATTTCAGTTCCGATCATTTTTATATAAGAGATATATAGATGGGGTCATTAAGGGTGAGGCTACATAAGGTTTGTATGATATACAGTGAGACCTTACGGCATACCGAAGACCGCATATACTGAATTTTCTATGAAACGGTCACAAATTTTCCAATGTTTTTGCTACATTAGTAGCCTTTTAAAAACAAGCAGTGATAATGCGTGTGTAGATACAAGTTATACATAGAATATCAAATATCACCTGCGCAATTACAGCGATAACAGAAAACATTCCCGTCTTGTCGAGCAGGAAGGTCAACAGGTTCACGCAGTCTGTCCAAGGACAAGGACGACCGTCGCGTTCAACACTAAAGGGAAAGTAACCTGCTGAGCACCGCTGTGTCTTAGATAGAAGTATGGACAGGGATATCCTAATACAGAGCTCCCCTATTAGTATGGACGGGCATATCCTAATACAGAGCTCCCCTATTAGTATGGACCGGCATATCCTAATACAGAGCTCCCCTATTAGTATGGACCGGCATATCCTAATAAAGAGCTCCCCTAGAAGTATGGACAGGTATATCCTAATACAGAGCTCCCCTAGAAGTATGGACAGGTATATCCTAATACAGAGCACCCCTAGAAGTATGGACCGGCATATCCTAATACAGAGCTCCCCTAGAAGTATGGACAGGTATATCCTAATACAGAGCACCCATAGAAGTATGGACAGGCATATCCTAATACAGAGCTCCCCTAGAAGTATGGACAGGTATATCCTAATACAGAGCTCCCCTAGAAGTATGGACAGGTATATCCTAATACAGAGCACCCCTAGAAGTATGGACCGGCATATCCTAATACAGAGCTCCCCTATTAGTATGGACCGGCATATCCTAATACAGAGCTCCCCTATTAGTATGGACCGGCATATCCTAATACAGAGCTCCCCTATTAGTATGGACCGGCATATCCTAATACAGAGCTCCCCTATTAGTATGGACCGGCATATCCTAATAAAGAGCTCCCCTAGAAGTATGGACAGGTATATCCTAATACAGAGCTCCCCTAGAAGTATGGACAGGTATATCCTAATACAGAGCACCCCTAGAAGTATGGACAGGCATATCCTAATACAGTGCACCCCTATTAGTATGGACAGGTATATCCTAATACAGAGCACCCCTATTAGTATGGACCGGCATATCCTAATACAGAGCTCCCCTAGAAGTATGGACAGGTATATCCTAATACAGAGCACCCCTAGAAGTATGGACAGGTATATCTTAATACAGAGCACCCCTAGAAGTATGGAAAGGAATATCCTAATACAGAGCACCCCCAGAAGTATGGACAGGCATATCCTAATTCAGAGCTCCCCTATAAGTATGGACCGGCATATCCTAATTCAGAGCTCCCCTAGAAGTATGGACCGGTATATCCTAATACAGAGCACCGCTAGAAGTATGGACAGGGATAGTCTAATACAGAGCACCCTTAGAAGTATGGACAGGGATATCCTAATACAGAGCACCCCCAGAAGTATGGACAGGCATATCCTAATTCAGAGCTCCCCTATAAGTATGGACCGGCATATCCTAATACAGAGCTCCCCTAGAAGTATGGACCGGTATATCCTAATACAGAGCACCGCTAGAAGTATGGACAGGGATATCCTAATACAGAGCACCCTTAGAAGTATGGACAGGGATATCCTAATACAGAGCACCCCTAGAAGTATGGACAGGGATATCCTAATACAGAGCACCCCCAGAAGTATGGACCGGCATATCCTAATACAGAGCTCCCCTAGAAGTATGGACAGGTATATCCTAATACAGAGCAGCCCTAGAAGTATGGACCGGCATATCCTAATACAGTGCTCCCCTAGAAGTATGGACCGGCATATCCTAATACAGAGCATCCCTATTAGTATGGACAGGCATATCCTAACACAGAGCACCCCTATTAGTATGGACCGGCATATCCTAATACAGAGCACCCCTATTAGTATGGACAGGCATATCCTAATACAGAGCACCCCTAGAAGTATGGACAGGCATATCCTAATACAGAGCACCCCTAGAAGTATGGACAGGGATATACTAATACAGAGCACCCCTAGAAGTATGGACAGGGATATCCTAATACAGAGCACCCCTAGAAGTATGGACCGGCATATCCTAATACAGAGCTCCCCTAGAAGTATGGACCGGCATATCCTAATACAGAGCTCCCCTATTAGTATGGACCGGCATATCATAATACAGAGCTCCCCTAGAAGTATGGACTGGCATATCCTAATACAGAGCTCCCCTAGAAGTATGGACAGGTATATCCTAATACAGAGCAGCCCCAGAAATATGGACCGGCATATCCTAATATAGAGCACCCCTAGAAGTATGGACCGGCATATCCTAATACAGAGCAGCCCTAGAAGTATGGACCGGTAGACCCTAATACAGAGCACCCCCAGAAATATGGACCGGCATATCCTAATACAGAGCTCCCCTAGAAGTATGGACCGGCATATCCTAATACAGAGCAGCCCTAGAAGTATGGACCGGTAGACCCTAATACAGAGCACCCCCAGAAATATGGACCGGCATATCCTAATACAGAGCACCCCTAGAAGTATGGACCGGTATATCCTAATACAGAGCAGCCCCAGAAATATGGACCGGCATATCCTAATATAGAGCACCCCTAGAAATATGGACCGGTATATCCTAATACAGAGCACCCCTAGAAGTATGGACCGGCATATCCTAATACAGAGCTCCCCTAGAAGTATGGACAGGCATATCCTAATACAGAGCAGCCCCAGAAATATGGACCGGCATATCCTAATACAGAGCACTCCCAGAAGTATGGACATGCATATCCTAAAACAGAGCACCCCCAGAAGTATGGACAGGTATACCCTAATACAGAGCACCCCTAGAAGTATGGACAGGCATATCCTAATACAGTGCACCCCTATTAGTATGGACAGGTATATCCTAATGCAGAGCACCCCTATTAGTATGGACGGGCATATCCTAATACAGTGCACCCCTATTAGTATGGACAGGTATATCCTAATACAGAGCACTCCTAGAAGTATGGACAGGCATATCCTAATACAGAGCACTCCCTAGAAGTATGGACAGGCATATCCTAATACAGAGCACCCCTAGAAGTATGGACAGGGATATCCTAATACAGTGCACCCCCAGAAGTATGGACAGGGATATCCTAATACAGAGCACCCCTAGAAGTATGGACAGGGATATCCTAATACAGAGCTCCCCTATTAGTATGGACCGGCATCTCCTAATACAGAGCACTCCTAGAAGTAACTGGTCGTTATCCGTGTTTTGCGAATCTGCAATGTGTAGACCGCGGCAATGGTCATGTGCATGAGCCCTTATTACAATTCAGATGAAAAACTTGCACCATTTTCTGCATTGAATCTGCAAGCAAATCCTCACAATTCAATGATGATTTGCCTCTGGGATTTTCTTTCAAGAATTGCGGATTTGAGGTGTAAAAAAAAATTATGGACATCCCCAAATAATATAAAAGTAAAATACTAAAAAGAAGATTTCCAACAAGTCAGACAAGCAATAACATGGATCCCATTTACTTTGCGCCCCAGTGTGCCAGAGAATACGACAGGAATACATAAAGAATGGCGGCTAACAATGCGAAAGATATGATAACCGGACACGCAAACAAACTCGCTGAATGAGCTTGCTGGGGAAAAAAAACACAACCAACGTATTCCATTATATGGTTAATTTCAAAAATCAGAAGCACTATTTAGGCCTCATGCACACGGCCGTGGAACACCCGTACGAGTGTATTACTGTAGTCCAGCGGCGCAATGAAGCGCACGGCGTCATAGCAACCAATGACGCTGTGCGCTCTTGCTGCTAGCTGGATTCCAGGCCGGGATACCACGGTCCACGCACGGCCGTGTGTAGAGGCCTTAGACTGGGGCTACACGGCGACACGTGTCACGTGACTAGAAAATATGTGCGACTTTTCTGGAACTTGCTGTCAGGCACCTATTTCCGAGCTGTGAAAACAGTCAGACCGCAGAAAAGGCGATCCGCATGTCACATGTGATTTATATTAAAGCCGGTGGAGTAGACGTCACGTGCGTCATGCGACACAAAATCTATCAGGTCTGTTTTTTCTGCAACTGTCAAGTCACCCCAAAAATGTTTGAGTTGCAAGTTCTGCAGATGAAAAATCTTATGGTTTTGGCTCCGTTTAGCCAATTCCCATGTTGGGTCACTTGACCCCCACCCTCGCAGAAGAAGGAGGATGCTAAGGGCGCACATTCTCGCCCTGTAGTACAGCGCATGCGCTGCCGGTGTGAGCGGATTCTGTAGTACAGCAGACAGTGGGGTCAAGGGAACGCCCACAGCGTGGCCCATCATATTAGGAGTACAGAGGCCGCTCCCACAGTCCCAGAGGGATGCAGCTCTGTGGATGTAATGTCGGCAGGAGGAGGGGGCTTGCAGAGTGGACAGGGTCATGCCTAAATGGTAATTACTGTAATCGACAGAATGTGTTTTGTCAATTGGAGTTTTTTTGAGAGCAACTTGGTCAATTGTGGACAAGCCCTCTCAGCCGGTCAGACACTTCAGATGACTGTTCCTCTCATTGATGCAATCCTGGCACTAACCTCCACATCGCAGTCATAGTTTGTATAACAGGAAAGCCAACATAAAAGATAAATATCAAAGACAAATGGCATTTGGGTTGGTAAATGTGAGCCTTAATAAAAATGCCAGCCGGAACAGCAGTCATTATAGTAAACGTCCCCTAATGTCACCTGTGTGACTATATTTCAGACTTCTTAAAAAGGGGTTATCCCATGACTAATGTAAGAAATGAAAACCACACATCATATAGTAAATGACAATCTCTTTCTAACAAAGCTAGAACCAGCCCTGTACCTCACATGGATCCAGAGATCTCCCCATTCATTGCTCTGCTAGGTTTATATCAAGCTGACAGCTCAGGGGAGTGTCTTTTCTGCTGAGCTAAGGGGGCGTGTCCATGGTCTCCCTATCACAGCTCAGGGGGTGTGTCCATGCTCTCCCTATCACAGCTCAGGAGGCGTGTCCATGCTCTCCCTATCACAGCTCAGGAGGCAGGTGAAAGATGAAACTGAGCATGTGCGGCCAGCTCAGTGAGCAGGGCAAAGAAAAGACAAAAAAATAAACAGCAGGTGACACTATACAGATACATTTTATTGAATAACTCAGAGGCTACATAAAAATTTTAATTACATGCAATTAAAAAAGTATTCAGATCCAGGTGCCGGTTTGAAAACTGTAGAATATTTTTCGTTGGACAACCTCTTTAATGCTGATGGCCTATCTTCAGTGATATCTGATTAGGCAGTTGTTTGAAGAGGCTGCAGCGCTCGGTTGACCACTGTTGCATGTTTCTAGACCAGCGACAACATTGGTGACAGGGCCTATTTGATGCTCAGTCCCAGTCAAGCAAAAAGGTCTGCAATACCATGCACAGCCACTATACAATGTACGGCGCTGTGAGGTACCACTAAAGCATGCTGGGAGTTGTAGTTTTGCAATAGCTGGAGGCACACTGGTTGGGAAACACTGGGATAGAGGATAGGCTGTCTATACTAAACTTCCCGAAAACCCCTTTAACAGACAAGAGGCTGGCTTTGTAAAGCAATATCAGAGAGGACTTCACCCGCAGCAGAACACGCAGTACACGTTCTCTTCAGCAATGGAGAAAACTGAAGCTTAACTAGACAATAGCGTTTGTACTGATTCACAGGAAATTTACAAAAAATAAAAATAAAAAAATAAAAAGCCCACGCAAATGGAAACCATCCTTAGTCTGCAGCCACATAAAAGCACTCTGGTTATATTGATCGGATGTACTAAGCAGCAGGATCAACTGAAGGTTTACTTCTGGAAAAGAATTGAACCAGTTTGTTCCTGGCGTGTGCCAGCTCACGAAGAAGGTGGGCAGCGCGCGCTCCTAGCAACTAGTGCTAAAATTAAACTGCAAAGCTCTGTGTAACAGGAGCAAAACAAATAATCGGCACCGGGTCACACACGGCACACCACAGCATGACACGCACGATGAGAAGTAAAAACTCTGGAATATCAATGGATTTCTCAGCTCAACTACCAATGCTACCAGGCACTGAAAGTACGGTGGCAGGCTGCCCATCTTCATGATGCTGATCCTATGTGCCTAGAATAAACCACAACTTCTCTCAAGAACACGTTCATGTGTCACATGAAGCCCACGTCACACAATGTTTAAAGGGGTTTTCCCATCTCAGACAGTGGCGGCATATCGCTAGGATAAGCCCCCATTGTCTGATAGGTGCGGGTCCCACCGCTGGGACCCGCACCTACAATGAGAACGGAGCGGGGAAATGAACGGATGGCACACTACACATGTACAGCCGCCCTCCCTTAGTTTCTACGGGTCCGCCGAAGATAGCCGAGTGCTGGCATGGCTATTTCCGTCTGCCCCATAGAAATGAATGGGAGCATGGGCCGCGCATGTGCAGTGCGCTCCCATTCACTTTTACGGGAGAGGCGGGGAGCAGCACTTGGTGGTGGACGGACCTCGGAAAATCCGGGGTCCTCCAGCCGCAGAGCTCCCCGCTTCGTTCTCGTTGTAGGTGCGAGCCCTAGCGGTGGGACCCGCACCTATCAGATAATGGCGGCATATCCTAGCGATATGCCGCCATTGTCCGAGATGGGAATACCCCTTTAAGCATTTTTCTAAACACATTTTTGAAGGATTTTTTTTTATTTTTTTTAATTAGATTAGTTTTTTTCCTGGCATCTGTCAGCAGATTTGTACATATGACACAGGCTGACCTGTTACATGTGTCCTTGGCAGCTGAAGGCCTCAGTGTTGGCTCCACGTTCATATGTGTCCGCATTACTGAGAAAATGTTTTAGTATATGCTAATGAGCCTCTAGGAGCAACAGGGGCGGTGCCATTACACTTGGAGGCTCTGCTCTTTCTGCATCTGCCGCGCCCTCTGCACTTTGTGTGATCGATCATTGGAGCTCAGATGCTGCAGTTCAATGCAGGGCAAATATGAATGTAATGGGGGACCGTGTTATACAAAGTGGGAATCCTTCTCTATAATGTCCATATACCTAGTAGGGAATATAGACAGGACCTGTTACTATGTGCCCCCCCCCCTCTTCTAATTTTAAAGGGAATGCGGTCATCAGAAAAATAAACTATTGTTTAAAGGGCATCTGTCAGCAGATCTGTCCCTATGACACTGGCTGACCTGTTACATGTGCACTTGGCAGCTGAAGGCATCTGTGTTGGTCCCATGTCCATATGTGCCCACATTGCTGAGAAAAATGATGCTTTAAAGGATAACTGTCACATTTAGACCCTAATTTCAGTTTTCATATATGTAGTTACTAATAGGATAATATTCCTAAATCAATAACTATTAGACTTACTTACCCCTTATTTAATAAGATTCAGCCCTTAGCAACCAGTCTGCATAAAACTGCAACTTCACTATTCTGTTAAGATGGCCGCCCTCAGCCCTGAGGCTAATCCATAGGACACATGCAGTGAAGTTAGTGAAGACCAGCTCTGTATAGGGGGGTCTTGCAGTGAAGTTCCCAGGTCTGGCTGAAGCCTGTAGTTCTCCTACAAGTTCTCCTCTTATCAGATAAGGCTGTCATTTATACACTGAGCAGCCCCATATCTTCCCTGAGCTTTACATTCTCCAGAACTTCTAAGGGAGTGTCTGCCAAGCACAGGCATGTGGAGAAGTTCACACACACAGCCCAGCACTGTTATCTCCTGTCAGGAAGAACCTGGCTTTTTATACATTCCCTTACAATGCTGACTCACTATCAGTTCCCAGTGCACGCAGCGTGCTCCGTCCTCTATCTGGTAGACGGAAGGAGCTTAACAACCAGATTTTATCTCAGGTAAATATAGCCAATACTGGGGACTTTTAGGTGGCTTTTAGGGGTTATTTATTAAACAATCAGAAATTAAAACAGGGCCAACAAGGTGATATTAATCACCAAAATCCAATAGTAAAAAAAAAAAAAATTTGACAGTTATACTTTAATACAGGGCTCGACAAATCCCAGGCGCCAGGGTAGTTGTCAGCCCGTTCTCTCAGAGGGCCGGCGCGGACTAGGAGCGCCGGCCCCCTTCATGCTGCAGCCGCCCGAGCGCTCTGTATAGAGCCTCAGGCGGCTGCAGCACTGCCCGGGCTGGCGCGTCCATGAGTGCGCACCGCCCGGGCACAGCATGAAGAGAGGGACTGACAGGAGGGAAGCGCTCAGCGCTCCCTCCTGTCAGTCCTCATTAGCGTGGCCGAGCCCTGATGGTCCGCGGGTACAGGAGCATCTGTCTCCTGTACCCGGCCGGACTGACATGAAGTGCGCACACAGTGTGCACTTCCTGTCAGTCCGCCCGGGTACAGGAAAGTAAAGCTCCTGTACCCGTGGGACTATACAAAGCTTCGGCCACGCTACACTAGAGGCAGGGAGGGGGGAACATAATGACAAGGGGTGGGAGAAAGTGAATGACAAGGGGGAGAAAGTGAATGACAAGGGGAGGGGAAGAAAGTGAATGACAAGGGGGAGAGAGTGAATAACAAGGGGGAGGGAGAAACTGAATGACAAGGGGTGGAGGGAGAAAGTGAATGACAAGGGGGAGAGGGAGAAAGTGAATGACAAGGGGGAGAGGGAGAAAGTGAATGACAAGGGGGGAGGGAGAAAGTGAATGACAAGGGGGGAGAGGGAGAAAGTGAATGACAAGGGGGAGGAGAAAGTGAATGACAAGGGGGAGAAAGTGAATGACAAGGGGAAAGAGATTGACAAGACGGACCCCTCTGCCCTCTCCTCCGGACCCCTCTGCCCTCTCCTCCGGACCCCTCTGCCCTCCCCTCCGGACCCCTCTGCCCTCCCCTCCGGACCCCTCTGCCCTCCCCTCCGGACCCCCTGCCCTTCCCTCCGGACCCCTCTGCCCTCCCCTCCGGACCCCTCTGCCCTCCCCTCCGGACCCCTCTGCCCCTCCCTCCGGACCCCTCTGCCCTCCCCTCCGGACCCCTCTGCCCTCCTCCGGACCCCTCTGCCCTCTTCTCCGGACCCTCTGCCCTCCCCTCCGGACCCTGTAATCCTTGTAAAGGTTTCGACATGTCATGGCGGCCGCAAGTGGCGATCACTTAGACGCTGGCAGCATCTGACGTGTCATATAACCTATTGAAAAGGGGAAGCATTATGGGGGGCCCTATATACTCGCACATTATGGGGGGCACTATGGAAAACAGGGGTAGGAACACTATGGGGGCATCTACTGGGGGCCCTATGTACTGGCATGCATTATTGGGGGGCTCTATAGAGAAATGGGGGGGGGGAGCACTATGGGGGCATCTATTGGGAGCTTTATGACGCGGCTCCGCCTGGCTCCTAACTTTTTTAGCTGGCTCCTAGATTCCAAGGAAATTTGTCAAGCCCTGCTTTAATATATGCAAATAAGAGTAAAGGGTTAGACCAAGGATCGGCAACCTCTGGCACTCCAGCTGTTCTGAAACTACAACTCCCAGAATTCTCCTTTCACTTCTAAGAGAGTTACTTACACAGCAGTTTAATTGTGCATGCTGGGAGTTGTAGTTTCATAGCAGCTGGAGTGCCAAAGGTTGCTGACCCCTGGAGTAGAGCAACTGAAATAAATAGCGGTGGTGTAAACGTGCACCAAGAGCTTGGGATTTATACAGGGGAACCATCAACAGTCTAAATAAATTCTCTCACTTCCCATCAGCCCCCTCCAACACACAGTCCCATGTAAATTACATATCTACCCTTCCTTCAGCCCTTCCAACATACAGTCCCATGTATTTAACACTACTTGCCTCCCACCAGCCGCTCCAATACACAGTCCTATACAAATAACTTCTCTCCACTCCCTTCAGCCCCCGCCAGCCCATAATAGAATATAAGAGCAATAAAAGGTAAAAAAAAAAAAAAAATCACAAAATTACACCGACTTTGAAAATGGTTATTTTAAAGGAGTTTTCAGAGATTTTAATACTGTTTACCTAACCTCCGGATAGGTCATCAGTATCCGATCAGTGGGGGTCTGACACCCGGGACCCCTGCCGATCAGCTGTTTGAGAAGGTGGCAGCGCTTGCAGTAGCTCCATGGCCTCCTCTCTGCTTTTCCTAGGCCAGTGACTACACGTTCATCACTCACATGGTCTAGGTGCGGCCTGAGCGTGACACCAAGCACAGCCGCTATAACAATGTACGGCGCTGTGCTTGGTAAGCTGCGAGAAGGCCTTACCACTCACAGGAGCTCCGATGCCTTCTCAAACAGCTGATCAGAGGGTGTTCCGGGTGTCAGACCCCCACCAATCAGATACTGATGGCCTGTCCTGAGGATAGGTCAGCAGTATTTAACTCTCAGAAAACCCTTAGGCCCCATTCACACGTCCGTGGTGTGTTGCGGATCCGCAACACACCCGGACAGCACCCCCCATAGAAATGCCTATTCTTGTCCGCAAGCTGCGGACAAGAATAGGACATGTTCTATCTTTTGCAGAGCCGCGGACCGGAAGTTTGGGGCCGTGCTCCGCAAATGCGGAAGCGGGAAGCACATAGTGTGCTCTCCGCTTTACGTCCGGCCCCATTGAGAATGAATGGGTCCGCACCAGTTCCGCAGAACGGATGCGGACCCATTTGGGGATGTGTGAATGGGGCCTAATAAAAGACGTTGATTTAAACCGGAAAACCCCTTTAAAAAGTCTGCTGTGCATTCTTTTCCCGCCTCCTTGATCTGTGAGCGCTATGCATACAAGAGAGAAAGCGAGAGCACCACTGGCGCCACATCTGATGCCATAGCTCTGAAATTCTCATAACTAGGCTATACATACATCATAAATGATGGAGGACAAAAGTATGGCTAGTTTCGCATCTCCGGCATTGTGATCCGGCAGCCAGAGAATGCTGGGAATCGTCCGGACACAAACAGCAGCGTGCAGCGGTCTCTGTCGGGCGGATTCTCGGCATATTTGCCAGATTAAGGCCAGATGTTCGCCGGACACCATTACAGTTAATGGGGCAAGCGGGCATTCCGTCTGCATCCAGCAGTGCCGGATCCGGAGAATTCCGGCAGGAAAGAATTCTACAGGGTGGCCCATGAAAAAGTAGCCGGCCTCCAGCGATAGATCGACAAGATGAGCGAGTGGTTTGTTGTTTTTTTTTTAAATTACCCACAAGTCACAAAAGATGCTGAAAGTGGTCCCGGTCGGGTCTATGCATCTCTGATCACATCGGATTCTGGTGGCTGATACTGCTTGCAGCTCTTCAGCGGTGATGCTGCAGAAGGAAAAATGTCCTGCTTTTTCGAACAAACTGGGGCAACATGCTGCACCCCACGGAATTCACTGGAACAGGTTCAAGAACGGTGAGCGAGGGGTTGTGGCTATCACGTTCTCCAGACTTGTCCACATGAGATTTTTATCTGTGGGGAAATTTAAAGAGGACCTTTCATCACCCAAACAAATCTAAACTAAGTATACATACATGTAGAGCGGCGCCCAGGGATCTCCCTGCACTTACTATTATCCCTGGGCGCCGCTCCGTTCTCCCGGTATGTCCTCCGGTGACTTCAGCTCTGCGTCTCAACTGGGAGGAGCCTGCCCTTGTTCTCCTGGGCGTCTCCTTCTCCCAGGCTGTAGCGCTGACCAACCGCAGCGCTCAGCTCATAGCCTGGGAGGTTTTCTTCTCCCAGGCTATGAGCTGAGCGCTGCGGTTGGTCAGCGCTACAGCCTGGGAGAAGGAGACGCCCAGGAGAACAAGGGCAGGCTCCTCCCAGTTGAGACGCAGAGCTGAAGTCACCGGAGGACATACTGGAGAACGGAGCGGCGCCCAGGGATAATAGTAAGTGCAGGGAGATCCCTGGGCGCCGCTCTGCATGTATGTATACTTAGTTTAGATTTGTTAGGGTGATGAAAGGTCCTCTTTAACCTCTTAAGGACGAAGGGCGTACATGTACGCCCTTCGTCCGCACTTTAAAGATGGCGCCCGCTCCCGCACGGAGCGGGCGCCCGAGCTGCGGGTAAAAGCTTGATTCATCAAGCTGACACCCGCAGCTCATGTCCGCGACCGGCAGCGATGCCGATCGCGGACATTTAACCCCTCAGATGCCGTGGTCAATCCTGACCACGGCATCTGATCGCGCAAAAACCGAAAGTTTCACTTTGGGTTTGCTCCGGCTCCCTGATGGCCACAAGGGGAGCCGGAGCATGCATGTAGTACCCTAGGTTTCTGTGAATGAAACCTAGGGTACTACACAGTATTCCTATGGAGCCTATGACTGTAATAGGCTCCATAGGAAATATGTGATTTTCTCATATATTCCAATGCTATTGCATTGGAATATATGAGAATAGCAATCTGATGATTGCATCTTATAGTTCCCTATGGGAACTATAAGAAAGTGGTAAAAAAAAAAAAAAAGTTTAAAAATAAAAATTAAATAAAAAAATATAAAAATTCAAATCACCCCCTTTCCCCAAAATGAAAATAAAATAAATAAAAAAATTACACATAATGGTGTCGCAATGTGCGAAAACGCCCATACTATAATAATATTAAAAATATTCACCATACGGTAAACATAAAAACGAAAGAAAGCGTCCAAATGGCTAATTCGCCATTTTTGGACGCTTCATTTCCTAAAAAAATGAATAAAAAGTGATCAAAACATCATACGCACCCCATAATGGTATCAATTAAAAGTTCAGATTGCCCCGCAAAAAATGAGCCCCTACACTGCTCCATACGCATAATTACAAAAAGTTATAGGGGTCAAAACATGGCGACAAAAAATAAAATAAAAAATTCCCACTTTTAATTTTTTTTTCACTATCAAAACGCAAGAAAAACTATACATATTAGGTATTGCCGGATTCGTACTGACCTGAAGAATAAAATTAACCAGTCAGTTTTATCGCAAATCGAACGTTGTAATTTAAAAACCCGTAAAACTGTGGTGAAATTGCTTTTTTTTTGCAATTTCACCCCATTTGGAATTTTTTTCCCGTTTCCCACTACATCACATGCAAAAATAAATGGTAGCGTTAAAAAGTACAACTTGTCCCGCAAAAAATAAGCCGTCATATGGCTATGTGAGCGGAAATATAAAAATGTTATGGCTTTTGGAAGGCAGGGAGCGCAAAACAAAAACGCAAAAATCCCAAAACCCCCGGTCCTTAAGGGGTTAAACCAGAAAGTGCATGCTAACAATCCACATCCCCTGGATGAACTCAAGGAGAACATCACACTATCCGCAGCATCACAAGCCGTATCAGCCTAACATAATCCGACCTGCCCGAAGATGCAGAGACCTGACCTGGACCACTTTCAGCATCTTTGGTGACTTGTGGGTAATTAAAAAAAAATAAAAAAATCCACTCGCTCGTTTATATTGTCATACTACCGCTGGAGGTGGGCTACTTTTTCCTGGGCCAACCTGTATTTTAGGATTCCTTAAAAAATTTGTTTGACCCTTTAACACAAAATGATGATCCAATCAGGAGCTCAAATATATGTAAGACTGTAGGGGATGGTTACCAGCCATTTCATCAGATCTTGCTGCTCCACAGCTTTTTAGCCCATCTTCAGTAGGGTGGAGCTATGATCAACATTCACCATCAGTCCCTATTCTTAGGTCTGACACACACCCTGTCTCATCGTTGGTGCCTGTCCTCATTGGCTCTTATGTACAAACATAGGTCTACGACAGTCGTGTGGCGAGTGGATTTCTAGTATAGCAAAAGCAGAAGGATTGTAAGGGTACTTTCGCACTTGCGTTGGTGCGGATTTGCGTATTTGCACAGACGGATCCGCACCTATAATGCAAATGTTTGTATCTGTTCAGAACGGATCCGTTTGCATTACATTGAAAGTCAATGGGGAACGGATCTGTTTTGAAATGCACCATATTGTGTCATTGAAAACGGATCCGTCCCCATTGACTTACATTGTAATTCAAAACGGATCCGTTAGGCTCCGCCTCTTCAGACAGACACCAAAATACAGCAAGCTGCGTTTTGGTGTCCGCCAAAACAGAATAGAAGCGGAACGGAGCCGAACTGATGCATTCTGAACGGATCCTTATCCATTCAGAATGCATTGGGGCTTAACTGATCCGTTTTGGACCGTTTGTGAGAGCCCTGAAACGGATCTCACAAACTGCAGCGAGGAAAAGATTATCAGGTAATTGCCACATTATATATATATATACACACACACACACTAACTGAAGGACCCGGCTTCACACGGGTAAATTTCATCTAATGTTTGTGTGTGTGGTGTTAAAATATATCGACAGTATCCACTCATACAAAGACATCTACAGTATCCTGACCCCCCCCCCCCCCACAGTGCCCCGTCTCCTTAAAATAGGACCTCCACAGCAGCCCACCCCTTAACTTTTACCTTCACAGCAGCCTGCCCCTTTAACAGTGAGTTCCACAGCACCCCACCCCCTTGACAGTGATCTCCACAGGGGCCCGGTCCCTTAAAAGTGACTTCTACAGCACCCGCCCCCTAACATAGGTTATAGTCCCCTTAACTGTAACCTCCACCATTCCTAGCCCCTTTAACAGAGACCTCCACAGCGACTGCCCCTTTAACAGTAATTGCCACAGTAGCCCGCTGCCTTAACAGTGACCTCACAGTACCCCGTTGCCCATTTAATAGTCCACAGACCCCTCCTCCCTTAACAGTGATCTCCACAGCGGCCTGCCCCCTTAACAGCAACATCCACAGCGCCCTCCCCTTTAACAGTGACCTTTACAGTACCCAGTCTCCTTAAAGGGCTTCTGTCACCCCCCTTAACCCATTTTTCACTAGCTGACATTAGCTATTTGCTAATGTCAGCTGAGTTGAAATATATCTTTTTTACCTTTTCTGAAGTTGTCAATTCTGTAAAAAAGCCACTTTTATAATATGCTAATCATCTTCGCTACCAGCAAGTTGGGCATGTACTTGCTGGTAGCCGCCGCATCTAGATTAGTTAGGAACGCCCCCTTCCTCGTTTGATAGACAGGGCCAGCGCTTTCTCCTCCTCGCGCTGGCCCTGTCTGAAGATGAAATCCCGCGCCTGCGCCGTACCGCTCAGTAGTCGCGTCACGGCAAAGCTCACGTCCTTCACTCAGAGCGCCTGCGCCGACTACTGAGCGGTACGGCGCAGGTGCGGGATTTCATCTTCAGACAGGGCCAGCGCGAGGAGGAGAAAGCGCTGGCCCTGTCTATCAAACGAGGAAGGGGGCGTTCCTAACTAATCTAGATGCGGCGGCTACCAGAAAGTACACGCCCAACTTGCTGGTAGCGAAGATGATTAGCATATTATAAAAGTGGCTTTTTTTACAGAATTGACAACTTCAGAAAAGGTAAAAAAGATATATTTCAACTCAGCTGACATTAGCAAATAGCTTATGTCAGCTAGTGAAAAATGGGTTAAGGGGGGTGACAGAAGCCCTTTAACAGTGATTTCCACAACACCGCACCCCCTTAACGGTGGTCTCTACAGCAATCTGCCCCTTAATACTGACCTCCATAGCGGACCGTCCACTTAACTGTGACCTCCACAGCAGCCTGCCCCTAGGGTGGCCAGAAGCCTGGTTTTAGGCCGGACAGTCCGGCTTTCAGACTCCCTGTTCTCCGTCCGGTGCAGAGCATGGACAGACACAGGGATGTCCTTTTGAACAGCTCACTCTCAGACAGCAGCGCGGTGCTGTCTGAGCGTGGGATGCAGGGAGAAAGTCACCCTTCCTCCCACCCCTTCAGCTGACAGAAGTTGATTTTTACCTTCATTTTTTTTAATCCCCAACAGCTGCGGAGTGGGAGGGGCGTGGCTTAGCAGGACCGGGCGCTGGGTTTTTAAGTCCATCTTTTGAGGGTGGCCTGAATGGCCACCCTACCTGCCCTGAACTGTGACCTCCACAGCGCCCTGCCCCTTTGAAGCTGACCTACAACAGAGAAGAAAAATGGCTCGGTTGTTATGAAAATCTGGTGTAAAATTGTGTGTATGTGGAGACTAAGGGCCTGCAAGCTCCTATTGGCTGATAAGGGTCATGTGACCAGGCTTTTATTGGCTAATGCATTTTTTTGTAATATCTCAGGAATGGTACGTGCTAGAGAGCCGAGACCCGGTCTAAAACCTTCCCAGACACCTGATGTATCTGTGTGCCAAATTTCGTAATTGTAAATGCGACGGTGTGTATTCCTTTAGCGGACATACATACATATACAGACACACATATACATACACTCAGCTTTATATATTAGAAGAAGAAAGAATATAGTGTGACAACTCAACCTTCATAAAAGAGAGCCTGGAGGGTGGATTTAAAAGCAC
Source organism: Bufotes viridis (assembly GCA_033119425.1). NCBI lineage: Eukaryota > Metazoa > Chordata > Amphibia > Anura > Bufonidae > Bufotes > Bufotes viridis. The sequence goes on along the minus strand of CM065589.1, from coordinate 531,442,132 downwards.
AACACATCTAAACATCAAATACAATATGAAAAAAAAAAAATAAGGAAAATAAAGCCCAATTTGTCATGAATCATTCATATTAGCCCGCAGAGAACGTGGGCATGTCGGCATGCAGGAGCATGTAGTATGAGAGGAACACTTTACTAGTGAGTCATCCTGGCACACTTCTAGTAACTACTTATTTGTAATGGTTGTAAGGGTCTGCTTTTCTTGTTTCTAAAAACCAAGACTAGATATAGATTCTATAAAGCACACATGCTGTCTTAAAGGGAACCTGTCATAAACGTTATGCTGACCTCACTGAGGGCAGCATAAAATAGTGACAGAAATGCTGATATCAGCGGTGTGTCACTCCTGTGCTAAAAGTCAGTGGTTGCTGAGAACCAGCATCATAATCATTGCAGCCCAGGTCTTGAAAAGAGTCAGATCTACCTGAGAAGAGTCCTGGTTATTCATAATCTCCTGCTCTCACCCATCTGCTGATCATTGGCAGTTCTCTCCTAGATAGAAAGGGAGAAAACTAGGAAGAAGCCTGTCAGTCATTAGCAGGAGAGCAGGAATTCATGAATAACCATGGTTCTTCTCAGGTGGCCGTGACTCTTTTCCAGCCCCAGTCTGCAAGGATTGTGATGTTGGTTCTCGGCAACCACTTACTTTTAACTTATAAATGACAGACCACCGAAATGAACTCACCTATCTCTACTTTATTTGATGAGAGGTTCCCTTTAAAACAAGGTCAGGTCTAGTTAGATATGTGAAATAACGGGCCGCTGCTGCTCCTCTCACCTCTCCAGGTAGCTCTGACCCACCTTCCGCTGTCTCCTTCTTCCTGGTCACTATCTTTGTCCGGTCCCTCCAAGCCGTCCCTCTCTTCTCCTGCCTGCTCTTAAAGGGCCAGGGCACCCTAATCATCCCGAGCCAATGGCTTGCAATTGTGGGGTATTTTAGGCACCTGTGGGATAGTGCCTAAGCAATAGGTTTTCTACCGTCCTGGTATTCTACAAAGTTGTCTGTCCATATACCGGCTTTCTACCCATTTACTGCATTCTGACCCTCCATTGCCAGACCTGACTTCTGTATTCACCCTTTGCTGCCAGCCCTGACCTAGGACCATTTATCGAATGGCACGCACTCCACCCTCCCTGATCTCGGCTTGTCCCCGACTAGGATTCTGACTGTCCCCTCAGTGCTCTGCACCAGAGACTCTACAGGGCCATGTCCGAGAGGTGCCATAAATGTCCTGAAGGATGCGCCCAGGTTTGATATTTAATAGCAAAGCTTTATTTTGTTGTTTTTGATTGTTGCATTCTAAAAGCCTTTTTTTTTTTGTCAGTTTCACTACGAGGGCTTGTTTTCTGTATGATGGGCTGGGTTTTCCATAATATCATACGGCAATACATATAAATTATTGATTCACTTTCATTAACTCTTTTTAGGGAGACTGATTAAAACAATTTCAGCATTGCTTTTTCATTGCATGAGGTAAACAACATTCTTCATCCTGCTGGTCAATCAGATTATGAATTCCAAAATTTATATTATTACAATTTTGCACTTTTTGGGTAAAAAAAAAATCTCAATTTTGTCTACCCACATCGTGAGAGCCATAGTTTTTTTTTTTTTTTTTAACTTCTACATTGACTTAGGCTAGTTTCACGCTAGCGTTGAGAGATGTAGCAAGCATTTCTGGCAGGCACTGGCTGAATGCCCGCCAGCCCTATTAATTATAATGGGGGCCGGCGGAGATCCGGCTGCTACCCTGCAAATATGCCAAGAATGGGCCGGACTAAAACAGCTGCCGATCCCAGGAATTGCCTCTGGTTGTCTGCTGTTTAAAACAGCAGAAACCCATTAGTTTTGGCGCTAGGAAGTGGTTAAACTCTTTTTTATAACTCTCACAATGCAACTTTTAAAAAAAAGAGGGCTTAATCACAAGTATAACTTACTGCAATACTTCTGTACTGCAATGTACTATGGCAAATACAGTCAGTATTTTTATGCCAAAACCAGGTATGGATCTAGAACACAGAAGAGTCCCATATCTATCAATTATTCTTTCTGAGAGTCTGTACCTAGTTTTAGTTTACAAACCCTGAAACAAGATACTGACCAGAATACAGTTGTATGAAAGTGGCCAAAGGCCGATAGGCTTCCTATTAGCCCCAACCTCCGACAGCCTCTAACGGGTGTAAATGCCCCCATACATGGCTCGGTCTAGCAAGCGATTGTCAGCAAGGAAGAATTCCTTCCTGACAATCGCTTGCTCGTCAGTGGAGGGGACCACTGTATTTACAGTTGTGTTCAAAATTATTCAACCCCCACTGAAATTGAGTGTTTTGGCCAGTTTGACATTGATTTGGATCATTTCAGTCATCTTGTTTACAATTAATCAAAGAGGCCCTTGTAAGTCAGACAAATATAACATAACATTTATAATGAAATAACCACAAATGTCTTTTCTGTGCTCACATCATTATCACTTTTATTCAACCCCCAAGTGACATTCAATCTTAGTACTTAGTACAACATCCTTTTCCAGTTATAACAGCTTTTAAACGTGTCTTGCAGCGATCTACGGGTATCTTCACCCATTCTTCATGGGCAAAAGTCTCCAGTTCAGTCACATTCTTAGGCTTGCGCGCTGCAACTGCTTTCTTTAAGTCCCACCAGAGGTTCTCAATCGGATTTAAGTCTGGTGACTGCGATGGCCACTTCAAAATGTTCCAGCCTTTAATCTGCAACCATGCTCTAGTGGACTTGGAGGTATGCTTGGGATCATTGTCCTGTTGAAAAGTCCAAAGTCTCCCAAGCCTCAGGTTTGTGACGGACTGCATCACATTTTCATCCAATATCTCCTGGTACTGAAGAGAATTCATGGTACCTTGCACACGCTGAAGCTTCCCTGTACCTGTAGAAGCAAAACAGCCCCAAAGCATGATTGACCCCCGCCATGCTTCACAGTAGACAAGGTGTTCTTTTCTTCATAGGCCTTGTTCTTCCTCCTCCAAACATAGCGTTGATCCATGGGCCCAAACAGTTCTAATTTTGTTTCATCAGTCCACAGAACACTATCCCAAAACTTTTGTGGTTTGTCCACATGACTTTTGGCATACTGCAGTCGACTCTTCTTATTCTTTGTAGACAGCAAGGGGTGCGCCTGGGAGTTCTGGCATGGAGGCCTTCATTACGCAGTGTGCGCCTTATTGTCTGAGCTGAAACTTCAGTACCCACATCTGACAAATCTTTTTCAGTTCCTCAGCAGTCACACGGGGACTTTTCTCCACTTTGCGCTTCAGGTAGCGCATAGCAGTCAAAGTCAGCATCTTCTTTCTGCCAGACCAGGTAGCGTTTCAACAGTGCCCTTTGCCTTGAATTTGCGAATGATGCTTCCTATGGTGTCTCTTGGTATGTTTAACATCTTTGCAATCTTCTTATAGCCATTGCCCTTCCTGTGAAGAGAAATCACCTCTTCTCTTGTCTTCCTGGACCATTCTCTTGACTTCACCATGTTTGTAAACACACCAGTAAATGTCTAGAAGGAGCTGAGTATCACAGTCATTTTACATCTGCCTAATTGGTGCTTATTATGCTTGATTGCTGCTCCTTGATCAATACCTGATCGAAAACACTTGAATGAACCTCTGTTCTTAAGAGTGGTCGTCTTTAAGGGGTTGAATAATTGTGTCAATGAAGAAATCACAAAAAAAAAACATTTAATACTGTATTACAAAAACAATTGATGTCATTTTAGTTGCATTTGGTTCTTTAAAAAGTCCTTGCAAGATTTCATTCTGAACACAATTACAAATGTACACTAAATTCCCTAAAACCCTTTACAGCACTGGGGGGTTGAATATTTTTGAACTGTACAGGCAGCGATCTTCTCCACAGCATGGGTTGGAGTGATCGCTAATGCCATCGCTCGTCCCCATACAGAATCATTGTTTGCCGGCTGCAGATTGTGTTATTTAGACATCACCGACGATTTAGGTGTCAGCACCAAAGTTCCATTTCCCAATGAACAAGAGTTCCGCCCGTTTATCGGGTAATTGGCGGCACCTTTACACAGGCAGATTATCAGTGAAGAGCGGCCGTACGAACGCTCATTAGCGATAATCTGGCCAAACAAAAGGCCCTTAACAAAGGGGGCAGTCTCCATTCAGCCCCCCACTGCCATGAGAACCCACTGGCATACCATGAATGCGTTGTATTGCAACAACGTTGAGGAGTGTGTGCCAAATGCCATAGTTTCTGCAATCGATAGTGTCATGAAAAGGGTTAAAAAGCTTCCCCCAAAGCTGTATTCCTCCCATATTCCAAAAAACATACTGATAGGGAACATAGATTGTGAGCCCCACTGGGACAGCAAACGATGCTAATGTCTGTCAAGTGCTGCGGAATATGACTGCGCTATATAAGTGCGTAAAATAAATAACATTTCCCCATTTTTAATTTTACTGATTGATAACTGCAGTCATCCTCACCAAATCCGTTTCATGCTATATCAGAATCACCTATATGTAAGCAGGTGTCTATTTCCGTCGTCGGCACAGGACTTACTGGCCTCCCAACAAATAGCGGGTCCACAATATACGAGCACCGTTCGTGTGCGCACCGCATCACGGATGCGAAAACTATTCACTTGAATGCGTTCGCTATCTGCCAGATATGGAGTAGTGCGGAGGCACGGAGCGGAAGCCCGTAAAAGCACTACAGAGCACTTCTGTGGGATTTTTAATTTTTTTTTGCAGTGCGGACGGAATCTTGCGGATTCCGGACCTATTCAAGTGAATGGATCCACATCTGCAAACGGCAGACACACCACACGGAACACATGGGCACAGGGTGTACACGTTTGTATGCATGAACCCTTATACAGGTATCCTGTAAAAAATATGTTTGCATGTAAACTGCTCTGTTCAATAATGTGTAGCCGTCATGCAACAAATGAAAGCGTGTAAAGCCGGCCTTACACGCTGCATCTCATGATACGGTCACACGGCTGGACTAGTCCTGACACCCCACACATTTCATGAATGAAGAGGATTGTTCGGCCAGCTCTGGAGCATGCCCATCACTCACAGTTGTGACATGTCAGGCACTACTGAAGAACGCTCGTATACGTCCATCATAAAAACACTGACACTATGCTTGTTGGCCTAAAATCCAAGGCTACGTTTACATCTGCAGCACTGGGATCCAGCCGCCAGTTCCAACATGCTGGGAATCAGAAACAAACCGTAGCGTGCAGCAGTTTCTGTCCAGCCAATTCTCGGCATTTTTACCGGAACTCTGCCCAACCCAATCAATTTCAGATCGGCGGGGGTCCCACAGCCGACGCCCCTGACGATCAGCTGTTTGAAGAGAAGGCACGTGCCGTGTGATTAACAAAACTCATTGGCGGGTAATAAAGGGAGAGTCAAAATAAACAAATTCTAATTATTCTGGTAGAGAAAGGGTTAATATAGGTAGCAAAAAAATAAAAAAATAAATAAAAACATTTTTTCAAGCAAAGAGCGCACAAATATTTGTGAGAACGCCCGATACAGGAAAGACAGCTACCTGGCATAGTTTTCATTTGCATGTCAAGAAGATATGGCGCCACGTCTTTCCACCACCCTCGGTTTGCTGCTAGGTGTGGCCAGCTCAGGGAAGATTTATGACATAGGCATGCGGCATTCATAGACCTCTTCTAGAATTACGTCCTTGTGGTGGACTGCCCTTCTATAAGTAGTAGGCAAGGCGCGTGCCTTAGTAGAAAACTGTCCTAGGACCTAGAGTAAAAAGGTGGTGTCATTACCTTTCACCTGGAGGTGCCATTACAAAACCGAGAGGGGCAAAGTTAAGGTAATTTGGGGTAATCATTTTTTGGGATCATGGAGGTCATGTTAAGGACCGTATATTTGTGTCCGCATCCGTTACACAATTCATTTCCATGAGGCGGCAAAAGATGCAGACAGCACACTGTGTACTGTCCACATCCGCACTTCTGTTGCCTGGCCCCGCAAAAAAGACTGAACACGTCCTACTGAAATCCGCAAATAGGCATTTCAATCATAGGGCTGGCCGTTTTGCGAAATGCGTAACGCATACTTCCGGTATCCATGTTTTGCGGATCCGCAATTTGCGGAACAGAAAGCCATCTGAATGAGCCCTAAACAAATGGCAAACCCAGAAAATGAGGCAAGTACGTGTAAGCTTCTTGGGAGATTAGGGCATAAATAGTCAGAAAAGCGGAGGCAGAGCTACCCAGCACCACAAAAGCTTACAAAGTTCGATATTTCAGGCATGCTCATCGAGAGGCGCATAACCTAATCCTGGAACCAGTAAACCTGTATCATCATATGTAACAGCTCAGTGACCTCTAATCTGCCAGCTTTCCCAAGATCCAGGGGTGACCCCCCACTTAGACATTCATACATTACCATATCATTGGCATCAATCAGTGGCTCTGACATCAAGAGCCTACATTTATATATGAAGTAGAAAATCCCTAAAAATTGGACTGTTACTGCAGGAGACAATTCGCGGCAGTGTCCCCATTATCGGATTACTACTTTATATTAGCATAAGGGCATATAAGGTGAACAAAGGTGAGCATTTTTTCAGTGTAGTTTCTCATTCTTCCTCTCCTATATGGCAGGGCTTCCAGCTCCCTGAGGCAAAGGAGGGTACGCTGGAAAACCGCCACAGTAGGGACATATCTAGAGAGAGTTGTAAAGAGGCAGATCGCTGTACCTGCTGGTGCACGCACCTCCCCTACGTAATTCAGCTGCCATTCTTCCTCTACCTGATTTTCCATTAGGGTACCTACACGTGCCCACAGCAATTCTTGGGGGGGACGATTCAGCATGCCCGCCATGAATCAATATGAGCTGAGGTAATTATACCCTGGTTGGTTGCAGGCCTGCAGAACAGTACAAATCCGCTAGGACGACACAGGATAGGGCAGCTTTCAGATGTGCGATGTCCACGTCTACAACGGACAGTGCCCGTACTGAACACAGACATTCACACGGGCTAGTTTCCACATGGACACCCAGTCCATGCAGGGAAAATGTCAACATGTTCTGTCTTTGTCCTTTTTCCCTGCAAAATTCATTCATTTAAGTGAAAGGGCCTGCGGGAAAAAACAACTCACCTACAGGTGCATTTCAATCATTTAGAAGATCATTGAAAAGTTAAAGAGGTTTTATGAGATTTTTTTTACCAATGACCTATCCTCGGGACAGGTCATCAGTATCTGATCGGTCGGGGTCCAACACCCGGGCCCTCTGCCGATCAGCTGTTTGAGAAGACAGTGGCGCTTCTTTCCACTTTTCCTAGGCCAGTGACGACACATTTATCGGTCACGTGGCTTAGGAGCAGCTCAGCCCCGTTCAAGTGGAATGGAACCGACTGCGATACCAGGCACAGCCTCTGTACGGAGCTGTACTTTATGAGCAAGGAGAAGGAGCGGCGCTCACAAGAGTACTGCTGCCTTCTCAAACAACTGATTAGCAGGGGTCCAAGGTGTCCGATTCCCCCCCCCCCCCCTCCGATAGTTTATTTCAGTAATTCAAGAGTTTATTTCTTTTAATGTTGATAATTATGGCTTACAGTTTATGAAAACCCAAAAGTTAGGATCTCAGAAAATTAGAATAAAGATCAATTTAAAAATGATTATTAATACAGAAATGTCGGCCTACTGAGAAGTATGTACAGTAGATGCACTCAGTACTTGGTCAGGGCTCTTTTTTCATGAATTTCTGCATCAATGTGGCACGGCATGGAGGCGATCAGCCTGTGGCACTGCTGAGGTGTTACGATAGCGGCCTCCAGCTCATCTGCATTGTTGGGTTTGGTTTCTCTCATCTTCCTGTTGACAATACCCCATAGATTCTCCATGGGGTTTAGCTCAGGCAAGTTTGCTGGCCAATCAAGCACAGTGATACCAGGTATTGGTACTTTTATCAGTGTGGGCAGGTGTCATGTCCTGCTGGAAAATGAAACTAGCATCTCCATAAAGCTCGTCAGTAGAGGGAAGCATGAAGTGCTCTACAATCTCCTGGTAGATGGCTGCACTGACTTTGGGTTTGATATAACAGAGTGGACTAACACCGGCAGATGACATGGCTCCCCAAACCATCCCTGACCGTGGAAACTTCACCCTGGACCTCAAGAAACTTGGATTGTGCCTCTCCGCTCTTCCTCCAGACTCTGGGACCTTGATCTCCAAATGAAATGCAAAATTTACTTCCATCTAAAAACAGGACTTTGGACCACTAACAGTCCAGTTCTTTTTCACCTTAGTCCAGATGAGACGCTTCTGACGTTGTCTTTGGGTCATGGTTGGCTTGACACAAGGAGTGTAACAGTTGTAGCCCATGTCCTGGATACGTCTGTGGGTGGTGACTCTTGAAGCACTGACTCCAGCCGCAGACCACTACTTGTGAATCTCCCCAAAATTCTTAAATGGTCTTTTCTGGACAATCCTTTCCAGGCTGCGGTTATCCCTGTTGCTTGTGCACCACATTCTTCCTTCCACTTAACTCTCTATTAATAAGTTTGAATACAGCACTCTGTGAACAGCCGGCTTCTTTAGCAATTACATTTTGTGGCTTAGGCTAGTTGAACACTAGAGTTAGGCCCCTTTCACATGGGCATCGCGGGTAACCCACGCGAGTAGGGATGCAATTTCAGTCAGTTTTATCTTCGATTGCGTTCCGTTGTTCAGTTTTTTCTGCGCGAGCACAATCCGTTTTGCACACACGTGATGAAATACTGAATGTGGTACCCAGACTTCTTCACTAAAGTTCGGATTTGGGTTCGATGCTGTGCAGATTTTATTATTTTCCCTTATATCATGGTCTTCTATCTTCATTCAGCAGGACCTGCGCTGACCTCACGGCGCTCACCACGTGGTGAGCGCGATGACGTCATCAAAGGTCCTTTGGCAGATCCTCAAAGAAGAAGAAAGAAGACGATGCTGCGCGATCAAGTGGATGAGGTGAGTTAATTTGTTTTATTTTTCAGGGGGGAGTGAAGAGCTGAGAAAGCTGGCGCATGCGCGGTTACACTGGATGAGGCTGCTGCTAGGACACCGCACGGGCCCAGACATGAGTAAGAGCGGCGCATGTGCTAGATTACGGCGCATTTAGGAAAAAAAAAGAGGAGAGGAGTGATTAATTAACAGCGGGGCGGCGCTGGACTGGGCGAGAATGGGCGTGGCTGGGCACAAACGGCAGGAGGGACAGCCCCTTAGGCACAATCGCAAGGTAATTAGCATATGAATAAAACTAATTGTTATAAAAAATGACAAGACAAGTTGGGGTAAAACTAGTTGCACGCTGGTGTTAAGAGATACGGCAGGCTGTTCTATCTCTGCGCACTCTGGCATTGCTGGAGGTTTATAAGGCTCGTGCAGTGGTTCTCTTCTGGCCAATTCTCAGCATATTTACTGGAATGTGGCCAGATCCACACCAGTCCCCAAACCTCTGGCAATGCCACATTGTGCAGAGATCCGGCCAGCTGCGTCGCATCTTTAAAAAGATTCTGTCAGCCAGATTTTCGAAAGGGAGTTGTTCAAATCGTCATATCCGTCTCCACGATCTAATAAAAAATATACTAGCCTTACCCTCAATGACTGTCTTCTGGACAACTGCCAAGTCAGCAGTCTTCACCATGATTGTGTAACCACCTGAACCAGACGGAGGGCCCATTTAAAGGCTTAGGAAACCTTTGCAGGTGTTTTGAGTGGATTAGCTGATTAGAGTGTGACTCCATGGGTCTATAATATTGAACTTTTTCACAATATTCAAATTTTCTGAGATCCTGACTTTTGGCTTTGCATTTGCTGTGAGCCATAATCAGAGGCGAGATTTGCGCGTTCACAGCAACTCGCGGCTCGGAAGTTATACTGCAGCCTGCCAGCGATGATCAATCGCTGGCAGGCTGTAGATGTTAAATAAATGAAATCAAAGAGGTATATCACACGCTGTTTTGTTAACAGCATCTGATATACCTGCTACCTGGTCCTCTGGTGGTCCCATTTGCTGGGATCGACCACCAGAGGACCAGGTAGCTATGTAAAGTAGCACCAAGCACCACACTACACCCCCCCCCCAGTCACTTATTAACCCCTGATCACCCCATCTAGACTCCCTGATCACCCCCCTGTATGGCTCCATTCAGACGTCCATATGTGCAAAACACGGACACCGGCAATGTGCTTTCCGCATTTTGCAGATCCGCACATTGCCAGAACTATATAGAAAATGCCTTTTCTTGTCCGCAATTCCGGACAAGAATAGGACATGTTCTATATTTTTGCGGAACAGAAGTGCAGACCCGGAAGTGCTGATCTACAATTCCGGATCCGAGCGGGACAAAGTCTGTCCCCATAGAAATGAATGGGTCCGCAATTCCGTTCCGCAAACAGAATTGCGGACGTGTGAATGGGGCCTAAGGGTCCCTTATCACTGCCAGTTAGTTAGCTACTTGTTAGGTAGCTAGCGCCCAGCCCACCGCACCGCAGTCACTGATTTTGGCAGAGATTTTTTCATCCACATTGATCGATGAGAATGAAGAAATCTGTGCCGTTCATTTATTTTTTTTTTCAGCCCAGAGGCTGAACGGAAAAAAAAAATCTCATTACCTGTATGCTCAATATACGGAGAATCGCAGAAACTCCTCATGCTGGCCATACATGTAATGATTGCGGAGACCTTCAAATGCCAGAGCAGTACAAACACCTCACATGTGACCCCATTTTAGAAAGAAGACACCCCAAGGTATTCCGTGAGGTGTATGGTGAGTTCATGTAAAAATCACAAGGAATACACCCCAAAACACATTGCCCTACTTCTCCTGAGTACGGCGATACCACATGAGTGACACTTTTTTGCAGCCTGGGTGTGCAAAGGTGCCCAAATTCCAACGAGTACCTTTAGGTCTTACAGGGCTGCTCACAATTTAGCCCCGCCCAAAATGCCAGAACAGTAAACACACCCCACAAATGACCTCATTTCGGAAAGTAGACACCCCAAGGTATTCACTGAGGGGCATAGTGAGTCCGTGGGAGATTTTTTTTTTTTTTTTTTACCAGAAGTTAGCAGAAATGGAACTCACCATGCCCCTCTGCGAATACTTTGGGGTGTCTTCTTTCTAAAATGGTGTCATTTGGGGGGTATTTATACTATCCTGACACCTGAAGAAACATGACAGGTGCTCAGAAAGTCAGAGCTGCTTCAAAATGCGGAAATTCACTTTTTTGCACCATAGTTTGTAAACGCTATAACTTTTACCCAAACCAATAAATATACACTTATTGGATTTTTTTTTTATCAAAGACATGTAGAACAATAAATTTAAAGAAAAAATTATATAGAAATGTAGTTTAAATGTCATTTTTTTTCAAAAATTTCGGTCATTTTTGATTAATAGCAAAAAAAGTTAAAATGTCAGCAACAATGAAATACCACCAAATAAAGCTCTATTAGTGAGAAGAAAAGGAGGTAAAATTCATTTGGGTGGTAAGTTGTATGACGGAGCAATAAACGGTGAAAGTAGTGTAGTGTAGGGTTGTTTCAGGTATCGAACTTTCGATACCCAATCGATACTTTTCTCTGGTATCGCGCTCGATACCAGGATTAGTATTTTATCGATACTGGGCTGCGCTACTGCACAGCCCAGTATAGGAGAGCGTGGCTGCGCTGCTCTCAGCGCGGCCATGTTCTCCTCGGCAGCACAGGGAGAAGGAGGCAGTCTCTCCCTCCCCCTGTGCTGCCGCTCCAACCAATAGAGGGAGAGGGGCGGGGCGGGGGGGGGGCGGGAGCACTGGCCAGCAATGCCGAGTACCGTTTCATATATAAATGTAGGCAGAAGACACAGGCTGGCGGCACCTGCCTGTGACCCATCGCTGCGATCCGCGGCAATTAACCCCTCAGGTGCCGCACCTGAGGGGTTAATTGCCTCTGATCTCACCTCCTCCTCATTGGTGGCAGTGGCAGTGATCGGAGCCCCAGCAGTGTAATTCCGGATCCGAGCGGGACAAAGTCTGTCCTCATAGAAATGAATGGGTCCGCAATTCCGTTCCGCAAACAGAATTGCGGACGTGTGAATGGGGCATAAGGGTCCCTTATCACCGCCAGTTAGTTAGCTACTTGTTAGGTAGCTAGCGCCCAGCCCACCGCACCGCAGTCACTGATTTTGGCAGAGATTTTTTCATCCACACTGCGAATGAAAAAATCTGCGCCGTTCATTTATTATTTTTTTTTCAGCGCAGAGGCATTACCCGTATGCTCAATATACGGAGAATCGCAGAAACTCCTAATGCTGGCCATACGTGTAATGATTGCGGAGACCCTCAAATGCCAGGGCAGTACAAAAACCTCACATGTGATCCCATTTTAGAAAGAAGACACCCCAAGGTATTCCGTGAGGGGTATGGCGAGTTCATGGAAAATTTTATTTTTTGTCACAAGTTAGTGGAATATGAGACTGTATAAAAAAAAAAAAAAAAAAAAAACAATTTCCGCTAACTTGTGCCAAATTTTTTTTTTCTGTGAACTCGCCATACCCCTCACAGAATACCTTGGGGTGTCTTCTTTCCACAATGGGGTCACATGTGGGGTATTTATACTGCCCTGGCATTTTAGGGGCCCCTAAAGTGTGAGAATCCAAATGCATAAAAATGGCCTGTGAAATCCTAAAGGTACTCATTGGTTTTAGGGCCCCTTTGCATCTTGGCTGCAAAAAGTGTCACTCATGTGGTATCGCCGTACTCAGGAGAAGTAGGGCAATGTGTTTGGGTGTATTTTTACATATACCCATGCTGCGTGTGAGAAATATCGCTGTAAACGACAACTTTTTACATTTTTATTCAAAGTTGTCAATATACAGAGATATTTCTCTCACCAGCATGGGTATATGTAAAATACACCCAAAACACACGCCCTACTTCTCCTGAGTACGGCGATACCACATGTGTGACACTTTTGCAGCCAAGATGCAAAGCCCAAATTCAACGAGTACCTTTTAGGAGGGTATTTTACGCATTTTCTTCTCACGCTTAGGGCCCCTAAATGCCAGGGCAGTATAAATACCACATGTGACCCCATTTTGGAAAGAAGACACCCCAAGGTATTCGCTGAGGGGCATAATGAGTTCATGAAAAATTAAACTTTTTGTCAAAAGTTAGCGGAAAGGAGACTTTGTGAGAAAAACAATAAAAATCAATTTCCACTAACTTGTGCAAAAAAATAAAAATTCTATGAACTCGCCATGCCCCTCATGGAATACCTTGGGGTGTCTTCTTTCCAAAATGGGGTCACATGTGGGGTATTTATACTGCCCTGGCATTTTAGGGGCCCTAAAGCGTGAGAAGAAAAATGCGTAAAAATACCCTCCTAAAAGGTACTCGTTGGAATTTGGGCCCCTTTGCGCATCCTGGCTGCAAAAAAGTGTCACACATGTGGTATCGCCGTACTCAGGAGAAGTAGGGCGATGTGTTTTGGGGTGTATTTTTACATATACCCATGCTGGGTGAGAGAAATATCTCTGTATATTGACAACTATGAATAAAAAAATGTAAAAAGTTGTCGTTTACAGCAATATTTCTCACACCCAGCAGGGGTATATGTAAAAATACACCCTAAACACATTGCCCTACTTCTCCTGAGTACGGCGATACCACATGAGTGACACTTTTTGCAGCCAAGATGCGTAAAGGGCCCTAAAACCAATGAGTACCTTTAGATTTCACAGGCCATTTTTACGCATTTGGATTCTCACACTTTAGGGGCCCCTAAATGCCAGGTGAGTATAAATACCCCACATGTGACCCCATTTTGGAAAGAAGACACCCCAAGGTATTCCGTGAGGGGCATGGTGAGTCCACAGAATTTTTATTTTTGGCACAAGTCAGCGGAAATTTTTTTTTTTTTTTTTAATTTTGTTTTTACAAAGTCTCATATTCCACTAACTTGTGACAAAAATAAAATTTTACATGAACTCACCATACCCCTCACAGAATACCTTGGGGTATCTTCTTTCCAAAATGGGGTCACATGTGGGGTATTTATACTGTCCTGGCATTTTAGGGGCCCCTAAAGGGTGAGAAGAAGTCTGGAATCCAAATGCGTAAAAATGCCCTGTAGAAATCCTAAAGGTACTCATTGGTTTAGGGCCTTTGCGCACCCAGGCTGCAAAAGTGTCACTCATGGTATCGCCGTACTCAGGAGAAGTAGGGCAATGTGTTTGGGGTGTATTTTTATATATACCCATACTTTGTGTGAAAAATATCTCTGTAAACGACAACTTTTAAAAATTTTTATACAAAGTTGACAATTTACAGAGATATTTCTCTCACCCAACAAGGGTATATGTAAAAATACACCCTAAAACACATTGCCCTACTTCTCCTGAGTACGGCGATACCACATAAGTGCCGCTTTTGCAGCCTGGGTGCAAAGGGCCCAAATTCCAACGAGTACCTTTAGGTTTTACATGGCTGCTCACAATTTAGCCCCGCCCAAAATGCCAGAACAGTAAACACACCCCACAAATGACCCCATTTCGGAAAGTAGACACCCCAAGGTATTCACTGAGGGGCATAGTGAGTCCATCTGAGATTATTTTTTTTTTTGCCAGAAGTTATCAGAAATTGAAACTTTTTTTTTTTTTTTTTCTCAGAAAGTGTCATTTTCCGCTAACTTGTGAAAAAAAATGAAATGATACATGAACTCACCAAGCCCCTCCGTGAATACTTTGGGGTGTCTTCTTTCTAAAATGGTGTCATTTGGGGGGTATTTATACTATCCTGACATTCTAGAACCTGAAGAAACATGACAGGCGCTCAGAAAGTCAGAGCTGCTTCAAAATGAGGAAATTCACTTTTTTGCACCATAGATTGTAAACGCTATAACTTTTACCCAAACCAATAAATATACACTTATTGGATTTTTTTTATCAAAGACATGTAGAACAATAAATTTAGAGAAAAATTTATATAGAAATGTAGTTTTTTTTTGAAAAATTTTACAACAGAAAGTGAAAAATGTAATTTTTTTGCAAAAATTTCGGTAATTTTTGATTAATAGCAAAAAAAGTAAAAATGTCAGCAGCAATGAAATACCACCAAATGAAAGCTCTATTAGTGAGAAGAAAAGGAGGTAAAATTCATTTGGGTGGTAAGTTGTATGACGGAGCAATAAACGGTGAAAGTAGCGTAGTGCAGAATTGTAAAAAGTGGCCTGGTCATTAAGGGTGTTTAAGCTAGGGGGGCTGAAGTGGTTAAATTGTGTCCAATTTAGCCATAAAACAACCAACCTGAGAACTGTGAACCCAGCTAGCCGGACAATGAGAAGGTTAGATATCAACAGAAAACAACCCAAAAACTAAGAGGGACAACCCCCAAAAAAGAATCAAAAGATCTACACTTGTGGCAGGCCTAACACGAGTGACAAGTGTAAGAATTTTGCAGCAAACGCCTTGTCCGACACAAGTAATGACATCACAAGTGCTGCGCCAATAATCCAGTGGCTACAGGGTCTCAGTTACCCATAGTGGGATTTCTTCTTCAAATTTTGCTGCGGAAATGCCCCTCTGCCCTAAAGAGCAAAATCCGGAGCATGAGGATGACATATCTTAAAGGGCATCTGTCAGCAGATCTGTACCTATGAATTCTCTGACCTGTTACATGTGCTGAAGGCATCTGTGTTGGTCCCATGTTCATATGTGCCTGCATTGCTGAGAAAAATTATATTTATATTATATTATATGCAAATGAGCCTCTAGGAGCAACGGGGGCGGTGCCATTACACCTAGAGGTTCTGCTCTCTCTGCAACTGCCGAGCTCTCTGCACTTTGATTTGACAAGTCCTGGCATTGGAAACCTAATCACACCTGGCCCTGTCTAACTGTGAGAGCAGAGCCTGTAGGTGTAATGACACCGCCCCCGTTGCTCCTAACATCATTTTTCTCAGCAATGCAGGCAAATATGAACATGGGACCAACACAGATACTGTCAGCTGCCAAGTGCACATGTAACGGGTCAGCGAATTCATAGGAACCAATCTGCTGACAGATGACCTTAAATATCTCGTCTGCTTTGCTGGTACTATAAAACGCAGCAGACTTATCGACGCCCATAGGTGATATAGCCAGCTTGTTCTCACAATACACAGTAATAAAACTGTTGTATTGTTAAAACGCTCCTGTCACCTGAAAGCACTGCCGTATATTATAGGGACAGTTGGGGCAGCCGTCAGTCACTGCGCAGAGTTGGGTGAGGAGAGCGCTCCCTGTAATATGTGCGGAGTCAGCAAAAACTTCAAGAGAACCGGTCATCAAGAAAAAGCTGTGTAATCTGCAAGAAGCTGAGCAGACTTAGGGCTCATGCACACAAACATTTGTTTTCCACGTCCATTCTGTATTTTCTGCGGCCTGTATGCGAAACCATTCACTTCAATGGGGCCGCAAAAAAAAAAAAAAAAACACCGAAATGACTCCATGTGCATTCCGTTTTCGTATGTCCACATGGCCGTTCCACAAAACAATAGAACATGTCCTATTATTGTCTGCATTTCGGACAAGGATAGGACTGTTCTATAAGGGGCGAGATGTTCTGTTCCGCAAAATATGGAATGCACAAGGGCGGAAGTCACGTTTGGCAGATCTCAAAACAACGACGGCCATGCGCATGAGCCCCAATAGTTTTATAGGGAAAGTTTCAGTATAACTCATTTTAAGGCCTCAAGCACATGATTGTATTTGCACGCCGTATCCGATGCGCATTTTTTGCAGATTGCAGAGAGACCCATTCATTTCTATGGGGCTGACAAGGATGTCATTCATGTGCTGCCCACTTCCACGCACCCACAAGGCAAATTATAGAACATTTCCTATTCTTCTTCATTTTGAGGGCAAGAATCAGCATTTCTACAAGAAGTTGCGGGATGCACAGGGACAGTATCCGTATTTTGCAGTTGCGATGACGAGCAGGTAAACAGTGAAGGGAAAGCTGCGCTAGTCTGGGCGCTGTGTTCTCTTTAAGCAGCTGATCGGTGGGGCAGCTGGGTGTCGGACCCCTGACGATCTGATATTGATGACCTATCAGCATGCTCCATTGAGTGCACAGCCCACCCGCAGGGTATGTTCAACTGAGTTTTTTCAACGTGTAACCACAACCACAACGAAACCGCTTCCAAGTCATCTCCATTGATTTCAATGGGAAAACCGCATGTTAACTTACATGGCTCTGTCTTTTTCAGCTCACGGATTTAAAAATGGCAGTGTAGAAAAAAGAATAAAGTGACATGATCATCCTTTGTGTAGATTCCACATACAATCCACTTTCAAACTTCCCACTGAAATGGGCAGGATCAAAAATCACATTAAAAAATGTTGGGATAAAAACCGCATCCAAACAGGTTGATGAGCCTCCACCATGAGCGTCCCTACACACTGGCATTTTTAATTCTTAATTAAGTGCCTGAAAGAAATGTTTGCTTTTTTTTGTCTCCTACAGTTTTTATGGTGTTTTTTTCCCACACAGGCCCTGATTTACTAATCCTGTAGATGGTGTAAGCGTAGACCGGTTGTGTAGACCTGCACCAGATTTACCACAGGGGCTCAGGCTGGATGATACATGTGGGGCACGGATACTGGGTGCCTTACTTTGAGACCGAATTTTCAGCAAATTTGGCGCAGAATGTTGCATCCCTTTTCCTCTAAGCCCCACCCCAATGTCGCCAATTTATTAGAAAAAAAATAAAAATAGTAACTCTAGTTGCAGCCCCAAAATTGCACCACTTTTTAGACCAACTAAAGGTGCCGACACATTAGTACATCGGGACCAGTGCCTCACCACCAGTGTTTATTTCATCATGGAGTTTTGCCCCTATAGGAGAAGGTCCTCCGCCGAATTGATATTGATGACTAGAGATGAGCGAACTCCTATTTTTAGTTCGGCGTCCAAAGTTCGGGTTCGGGTTATCGTAGCATCCCGATATGGATTCCATAACAGCATTTGGAATCCATAAGGGGCTGCTTCACTGAACCCGAACCTTGGACAACACTAAGGACCTGGGATGACGTCACCGTCATGTGATCAGTGAAGGGGGCGTGGCTCAGCACTGGATCACCTCTTATCCAATCCAGTGCTGAGCCACGCCCCCTGCACTGATCACATGACGGTGACGTCACCCCAGGTCCTTAGGGTTGTCCAAGGTTCGGGTTCAATGAAGCAGCCCCTTATGGATTCCAAATGCTGTTATGGAATCCATATCGGGATGCTACGATAACCCGAACCCGAACTTTGGACGCCGAACTAAAAATAGAAGTTCGCTCATCTCTATTGATGACCTATCCTGAGGAAAAGTGGACAACCCCTTTAAGAGAACCTCAAGTAGAAAAACAATGCTTGTGGGCCCCATGTTTCCTATTTCCCACAGACCTTCAGCTAACACCTTGAGCACCAAAAAATGCAGAAATATGCAACAACAAAAAAACTACAGGTGAAACCAGCCTGACCGGACTGCAGTCTTTGGCTCCAATGCCATAGATTATGGGGCTACATGTAAAATTTAACAAGCACTTTACAGAATATTTGAATTTTGCAAACATTTCACTAACTGTAACACATGGCCAGCTTGTGTCTCAACAGCGGACCCCTCTGTGACTGCCATATGCCCTAACAGAGTATGAACAGGTCCCGCCTTCCTGAAAACTAGATGTTGTACTTACGGTAAAATCTGTTTCTCTTCCGTTCACTGGGGGACACAGGCTTGACCATGGGTATAGCTGCTGCCGCTAGGAGGAGACACTAAGCACAAAGGTGTGAGCTATAATCTTCAGCTATACCATTCAGCTACACCCTTCCTACAGGGACTAAGCTAAATAATGCAGTAGGAGAAGCAAAACAAAAAAAAAAAACACACTATGTAAAAACCCAGAACCACACAGGCCCGAAAACAAAAGAATGGGTAGGAGCTGTGTCTCCCGGAAGAGAAACAGATTTTACGGTAAGTACAAAATCTAGTTTTCTCATCCGTGTAATTGGGGGACACAGGCTGGACCATGGGACATTACAGAGCAGTCCCCCAAAGGTGGGCATAACAAGAAACCCTCCCGTCAATCAGAGAACCGCCGTCTGCAAAACTCTACGCCCCAGAGAAGAGTCAGAAGATGCAAAGGTGTGCACTCTGTAAATCTTGGAAAAAGTATGCAAAGAAGACCAGGTAGCCGCCTTGCACACCTGAAGGGCCGAAGCCCCGTGATGCACCGCCCAAGAGGCCCCCACTGCCCAAGCCGAATGAGCAGTCACCCAGAAGGGTGGGGCCCGGACATTAACGCGCTATGCTTCCACAATGGCCAAACAAATTCATCGGTAAATAGAAGTCTTCGACGCCGCCAGCCCTCATCTCGGCCCCTCTGGAATCACGAACAGGGAATCCGTCCGCCGGAAAGATGACGTCTGGGTCAGAGAGACTCGAACGGCTTGTACCAAATACAGAGTGTGGAGCGACTGCTCCCGAGGATGAGACGGGTCCGGACAAAATGAAGGGAGAATAATCTTCTCCTTTAGACACCACCTTCGGAAGGAAGGACTGAACAGGGCAAAGGACCACTTTATCCTGATGGGATCAGGAAAGGCGACCGACATGAATGAGCCGCGAGTTCAGACCCCCTACAGATGTACATGATTGCCACCAAAAACGCCACTTTGTAAGACATTAAGCTAAAACTGATTTAGCTTTGTCCCTGTAGGAAGGGTATAGCTGAAGGGGGGAGGTCACACTTTTGTGCTTAGTGTCCCCCTCCTAGCGGCAACACCTATACCCATGGTCAAGCCTGTGTCCCCCAGTGATACGGAAGAGAAACAACCCTTTTAGGCTATCGGCACTGGATATGGATTACGCCCAATTTTTCATTGTGGGTTCTCGTGCAGCGTAACACAGTACCAGCAAAGTGGATGAGACTAGACACATCTCATTTCTTCTGTGTGGAAGTTAACCTGTTGTGCAGATTCTGAAATCTGAAGCATGTCAATTGTGCGTGCGATTATTGGTGCGGATTTCACCTTTTTCAATGCAAGTGCGAGATCTGTGGAGAATCCACATCAAATCATGCCACATTTACACGTCCGTGATTCAACCATTCATTTTAATAGGGGCGGCTGAGATGTAATTACGCCTGCTCACCTCTGCAATTGCACACGGAGCGTGGCCTTCTCTTCAACCAGCTGATCATGAGGGGTCCTGGGTGTCAGCACCCGCCAATCAGATATTAATGACAGCAAAAAGCAGACACACAGCACAAACACACACATTCTCTCCAGAAATCTTCCCGGGTGAATCACTGACCATCTTATCACAGATTTCATCATGGATGTGTGAATGAGGCCTAACACAGGTACCAATTCCAAATTTGTCAAATCTCATTCACTTTGCTGCTACTGTATTACGCTGCGGTTTTTCCACATGTAATCCAGCAATCTTTGCCATTACTATAAGTGTATGTTCACACGGTGGTTTCTGCTGGAGTTGTCCACCTTGAATGCCGCGGACCCCTTTGAGGCTGAGTGCCACTGAATGGAGCTAAGCCATAAGCGGACACCGGCCGCAGATTCAAGCGGCGTCTGTCCGCCCACCACACTAAGAAGGGACATGTTCCTTCTTGGTGTGGCTGCAGCTTTAAACCGCAGCGCAGCCTCCCGCTGCAGGCAGACACCACTCGTCTGTGCCAACATAACAGTGGCATAAACCACAGTGTGACCGTCCCCTTAGGGTGGTTCCACACAGTTTTTATGTTGTTTTTTTTAAACGCCACTGCAGTTTTGGATGCCTTTTTTTGAGCTGAAGACAGTGGTATAGCAGATCCAGCAGGAAGGAGAAGTATACGTCCTTCCGTTATTTTTCCATTTCCTTGCGAATCCACTTATGGCTTTAGGTCACAAAAACGCCGCACTAAAAGGACGCTGCATTTTTCCAGAAAAGGCAATGAGAAACCTTAGTTTTTACCAGGGCTGTGAAGTCGGAGTCGGAGTCGGAGGCAATTTTGGGTACCTTGAGTCGGAGTCGGCAAAAAATGGACCGACTCCGACTCCTACTAGATTTAAATTGGAATAAAAAAAATTGGAATAAAAAAAAAGCAAGTTTAAATGTCCCAATTCAGATAAAGTTATAATTAATTACTTCTCTACTGTAAGAATAAAGGCCCATGCATGCAGTGCGTCACGTTACCGCTAAACAAAGACGTTAAGTGAACGTGAAGAAGCATGCTTTTCATATGCTTTACTATGCAGTTAAAGGGACACTGACAGGCTGATATATCTGCTGGTATTCATCAGAGGATTAGGAATACAACTAGACGACTGTTACCCCCAGTTGAGGTTTACTTGTGTTTAAAAACGTTTTAATCAATATGCAAATTCTCTACCTTTGTGCCCAAGGGGGCAGGCGCACATGTAGAGTACTGGCAGCACTAGACAGGACTAGGTAGCGAGGAGGAAGAGAGAAAGCTGGCACAGCCTCAGCATAGCCAGACGAGGCTGCTGCCAGCACTCTACACGTGCGCCTGCGCAGGAATTCAGCGCTCGGCTAGCCTGAAAAAAAAGGCCAGTGCAGTGAATAATAACGAGGGGAACAGCGCTGGAAAGCTGTACTTCGGGCGCGGCTGGGCACAAAGCCGCAGGAGACGCTGCCCCATTGGGCACAAAGATAGTGAATTTGCATACAGATTAAAATGTTTTTTAAACTCAAGTACAGCTTAACTGGGGGTAACATTAGTATAGTTTTATTCCTAATTCTCTGATGAATACCAGTATATATATATCTTTAGCTGGACAATCAGCCTGTCAGTGTCCCTTTAAGGAGCGGCAATACTTACACTTTCCATTGTCTTGTGGTCTGCTGTTAAAATAAATGCCCCTTCCCCTGCCCCTTCCTGGATCCTCCCACTGCTCTATCTTCAGCAGAAGATCAGCACACAAAGGAGAAGGCAGCAGCTTCTGCTCAACTACCTCTCTGTGCTAGAGGAGATTAGAAGAACTTGGTGGAACAGCTTCGCATTTGCATATTAAATACAGAGGAGTCGGAGTTGGAGTCGGAGTCGGAAAATTTATCTACCGACTCCACAGCCCTGGTTTTTACACTCACAGTCCTGTCTGCGGGTCTTCTGTGCTGGATCTACTCTGTGGAGCTCATTGTCTTGGACCACTCGCCTTGTTCTTCTCACATGTCCATACACCCCCTGTATGGACCCCCTCATCCTGGACTACCTACCCTTGCTGTACCAGTCTGTACTTAGTTGGCGCTGGCTCAGGCGCTTGCAGGGCGACGGGTTCACATAACCTTACTTATACTCCTCATGCCAACACAGGGGGCTGCTCTCCTGGATAAACTTAGCAGAGTCTACCTACTGAGCCAAATGATCTGCGTGTTGCCTTCACAGTTTTGAACGGCTTGTCTAATAGACTGAGTAACAAAACAGCAAAAGCAAGACAAACGCAAATCCGAAATCATTTCCTACAAGAGACGTTCTACTGCAAACCACTTGTTGCGGCATAATGATTGACATTCTACATTACAATGCACAGTCAGATCAACACAGCAAGCAGAGATAGGACTTTTCTGAGGCATCCACATTGTAAGGGCTCATGCATACAGTGGTATTTTCTTTCCGTTTTTTTTGCGGACCGTATGCGGAACCATTCACTTCAATGGGGCTGTAGAATATACGGAAGTTACTCCGTGTGCATTCCGTTTGTCCGCATGGCCGTTCCGCAAAAAGGTTGTGCATGTTCTATTATTGTCCACAAATCACGGTCCGAGGCCCCATTCAAGTCAATGGGTCCACAAAAAATACAGAACGCACACGGAACACATCCGCATGTCATCCGTATTTTGCGGATCTATTCTGTAGAAATGCCCAGCACATATTGCTCATGTGTTTGATGATTAATAAGTTACTGTTTCAGTATGCGATCCACAAAAAACTGAACAAATATGGAAACAATACGGATATGTTTTGAGCAATAACGGAACGGAAGAGGACTTAAATCAGAGAAAAAAAAACCTCAGATACTGAACAACGGATTCGTGAAAAACGGATGGCAAACAGGCAGAAAGGATTACAATGTACCATAGACAGATAACACTAGACACAATACGCACATAACACAACGTCACCAGCAGGTACCCCAGGAAACTCCAGTAACGTCTGCTGAGCGGTAGATATCGGTACATACCCAGTATACACAGAGCAGTAGATATGACATACCCAGTATATACAGAGCAGTAGATATGACATACCCAGTATATACAGAGCAGTAGATATGACATACCCAGTATATACAGAGCAGTAGATATGACATACCCAGTATATACAGAGCGGTAGATATGACATACCCAGTATATACAGAGCGGTAGATATGACATACCCAGTATATACAGAGCGGTAGATATGACATACCCAGTATATGCAGAGCGGTAGATATGACATACCCAGTATATGCAGAGCAGTAGATATGACATACCCAGTATATACAGAGCAGTAGATATGACATACCCAGTATATACAGAGCAGTAGATATGACATACCCAGTATATGCAGAGCAGTAGATATGACATACCCAGTATATGCAGAGCAGTAGATATGACATACCCAGTATATACAGAGCAGTAGATATGACATACCCAGTATATACAGAGCAGTAGATATGACATACCCAGTATATAGAGCAGTAGATATGACATACCCAGTATATGCAGAGCAGTAGATATGACATACCCAGTATATACAGAGCAGTAGATATGACATACCCAGTATATACAGAGCAGTAGATATGACATACCCAGTATATACAGAGCAGTAGATATGACATACCCAGTATATAGAGCGGGTGATATGACATACCCAGTATATATAGAGCAGTAGATATGACATACCCAGTATATACAGAGCAGTAGATATGACATACCCAGTATATAGAGCGGGTGATATTACATACCCAGTATATACAGAGCGGTAGATATGACATACCAGTATATATAGAGCAGTAGATGTGACATACCCAGTATATACAGAGCGGTAGATATGACATAACCAGTATATACAGAGCGGTAGATATGACATACCCAGTATATACAGAGCGGTAGATATGACATACCCAGTATATACAGAGCGGTAGATATGACATACCCAGTATATACAGAGCGGTAGATATGACATACCCAGTATATACAGAGCGGTAGATATGACATACCCAGTATATACAGAGTGGTAGATATGACATACCCAGTATATAGAGCAGTAGATATGACATACCCAGTATATACAGAGCAGTAGATATGACATACCCAGTATATACAGAGCAGTAGATATGACATACCCAGTATATACAGAGCGGTAGATATGACATACCCAGTATATACAGAGCGGTAGATATGACATACCCAGTATATGCAGAGCGGTAGATATGACATACCCAGTATATGCAGAGCAGTAGATATGACATACCCAGTATATACAGAGCAGTAGATATGACATACCCAGTATATACAGAGCAGTAGATATGACATACCCAGTATATGCAGAGCAGTAGATATGACATACCCAGTATATGCAGAGCAGTAGATATGACATACCCAGTATATGCAGAGCAGTAGATATGACATACCCAGTATATGCAGAGCAGTAGATATGACATACCCAGTATATACAGAGCAGTAGATATGACATACCCAGTATATACAGAGCAGTAGATATGACATACCCAGTATATAGAGCAGTAGATATGACATACCCAGTAAACACAGAGCGGTAGATATGACATACCCAGTATATACAGAGCAGTAGATATGACATACCCAGTATATAGAGCAGTAGATATGACATACCCAGTATATACAGAGCGGTAGATATGACATACCCAGTATATACAGAGCAGTAGATATGACATACCCAGTATATGCAGAGCGGTAGATATGACATACCCAGTATATGCAGAGCAGTAGATATGACATACCCAGTATATACAGAGCAGTAGATATGACATACCCAGTATATACAGAGCAGTAGATATGACATACCCAGTATATAGAGCAGTAGATATGACATACCCAGTATATGCAGAGCAGTAGATATGACATACCCAGTATATGCAGAGCAGTAGATATGACATACCCAGTATATGTAGAGCAGTAGATATGACATACCCAGTATATACAGAGCAGTAGATATGACATACCCAGTATATACAGAGCAGTAGATATGACATGCGCAGTATATAGAGCAGTAGATATGACATACCCAGTATATGCAGAGCAGTAGATATGACATACCCAGTATATGCAGAGCAGTAGATATGACATACCCAGTATATACAGAGCAGTAGATATGACATACCCAGTAAACACAGAGCGGTAGATATGACATACCCAGTATATACAGAGCAGTAGATATGACATACCCAGTATATAGAGCAGTAGATATGACATACCCAGTATATACAGAGCGGGAGATATGACATACCCAGTATATACAGAGCGGGAGATATGACATACCCAGTATATAGAGCAGTAGATATGACATACCCAGTATATATTATATACAGAGCAGTAGATATGACATACCCAGTATATATTATATACAGAGCAGTAGATATGACATACCCAGTATATACAGAGCAGTAGATATGACATACCCAGTATATACAGAGCAGTAGATATGACATATCCAGTATATACAGAGCAGTAGATATGACATACCCAGTATATAGAACAGTAGACATATGGTACAACAGGGGATATAACTGGGGTGCAATAAGAGGACACATCACACGGGCCTTCCCTATGGACACACACCCGGTGCCCGCACACACACAGGGCTGCCCTGCTGACTGGGTAGAGCTGAGGGACAGGCGCTCTGTGAGGTGCCATGGCTGCCCCGGCCACAGTGGGGCGCTGTGGTAGAGCAACAGGAAAGTTGTCTCCTGTCAGGGGGTGTGTCCTATCCGGCGGCACAAGTGTTACAGAAGGATCACACACCTCCCACACAACATGCACACAGCCTGACAGCACAGCCATGCCGGGAGCTCACCGCTCGGTCCACAGCTGGTTGTCGCGCTCGCCGCTGACGACTCCCGGCCTCCTGCGTGTTGATACGAAGAGTCCTCCTGCTGTCTGCGCACCGCGAGCGCCTCACTCCACCACCATCACTAATGCGACAGCTCTGCGCAGGCGCAGCCCAGCCCAGGAAGCAGCTACAGGGAGAGCCTAGGACACAACAGGGAATACGTCCTAGTGCGCAGGCGCATGGGGAGCAGGTGACGTCTTCTCCCGGTGTTCTGTGGAGAATCCTGACGCCGTCCTGTTCTGTCAGTGATGGCTGTGGCGCGTTTTCTGTCCCTTCCTGTAGACAGCAGTGCACATTAGGAATCTCAGTGTGGGTGGCCATAGCGTCAAACAGTAGAATCGGGGTCCATACAGCTGCCACAAGTGAAACTTGTTTTCCCATTAGGGTTAGGCGGTTTTTGGTGCGACAAGTCTCCTGCGCCAAAGTATCACAGGGCAGCCATAGTAATGCTGCGACCCCAGAACTGGGAAAAATCACGTTACTGGTACCAGTATCCATGTTCACGAAAATGACTTAGTGGAGTGAGGAATAGTAGTTGTAACTAGAGATGAGCGCAGCGAGCCTCAGCTGCTCCTCCGAAGTCTCTTCGCTAAAAGATTCGTCATAATACTGTACGGAGATCCGTCTCCGTACAGTACTAGA
Organism: Bufotes viridis; assembly: GCA_033119425.1. Classification (NCBI taxonomy): domain Eukaryota; kingdom Metazoa; phylum Chordata; class Amphibia; order Anura; family Bufonidae; genus Bufotes; species Bufotes viridis. Next base: position 531,415,372 of record CM065589.1, on the reverse strand, counting down.
ATGTATGGGCTCCGATGAGCCGAAGTAAGTTATTCACAAAGTCACGCATGACTCCATTAAATGACTTCGGTAATTGATTATTACAGTGAAAAACCTTGGAACCGAACTTGGCTTCGGTTTTACGGTACCACTCGGAATCGAAGCTGGGTTCGGTTCCAAGTTTTGAAATAGTTTTTCACTGTAATAATCAATTACCGAAGTTAATTCAAGAAAGTCTCGTGCGACTTCGTGAAAAACTTACTTCGGCTCATCGGAGCCCATACATTCTAATACTGTAGAGAGACGGATCTCCGTACAGTGTTATGACGAATTGTTAGCAAAGAGACTTCGGATGTAGCAGCTGAAGCTCGCTTCGCTCATCTCTAGTTGCAACGCAAAGGCGTAGGCCATTCTGACTACACAAAATACCCAGGACGAACCAACGTGGAGGTCACTTGAGGCCTAATTCACACGTCCGTATTTTTTTTCCGCAAAAATGCGGAAGATATGCGGACCCATTCATTTCAATGGGTCCGCAAAAGATGCGGAGAGCATTCCGTATGCTCTCCGCATCCGCAAATCCTTTCATTTCCGCAATGCAGGAACCGTAAAATAAGTAGAGCATGTCCTACTTTTGTCCGCAAATTGCATACCGTAGCCCCATTGAAGTGAATGGATCCGCATAAATCCGGATGACATACGGAAAGGTTACAAAAGTCATCCGCATGTCAACCGTATTTGTGGATCCGTAATTATGGATCCACAGGAAATGAAAAGTTACCCTGGAAACATTTTTTTTTCTCTTGTTCTTCCAGATTTTTGCAGAAATACGGAAACACGGAAGGTATACGGAGACACTAAAAAACGGAAGAATTTTGCGGAAACACGGATCCGCAAAAAAAGGACCGTGATTCTGGAAAGAAAAATTACTGACGTGTAAATAAGGCCTCAGACCCCTTTCACACGAGCGTGTCCGGATTAGGTCCGGATGCGTTGCGGATGCGTTCAGTGAAAACTGTGCGATTTCACAGGCAAAGCTATTCAGTTTTGCCTGCGATTGCGTTCAGTTGTTCAGTTTTTTCCGCACGGGTGCAATGCGTTTTGATGCGTTTTTCACGCGCGTGATAAAAAACTGAAGGTTTACAAACAACATCTCCTAGCAACCATCAGTGAAAAACGCATCGCATCCGCACTTTCTTGCGGATGCAATGCGATTTTCACGCAGCCCCATTCACTTCTATGGGGCCTGTGTTGCGTGAAAAACGCAGAATATAGAACATGCTGCGATTTTCACGCAACGCACAAGTGATGCGTGAAAAAAAACGCTCATGTACACAGACCCATTGAAATGAATGGGTCAGGATTCAGTGCGGATACTATGCGTTCACATCACGCATTGCACCCGCGCGGAAGACTCGCTCGTGTGAAAGGGGCCTTTAAGCTACTTTCACATCTGCATCTTTCCTTTCCGGTATTGAGATCCGTCATAAGATCTCAAAACCGGAGAAAAACGCTTCAGTTTTGTTCCCCTGAGGAGGGAACAGAGTGCACCAGAAGGATTTCCATTCCATCTTGTTGCGTTCCCATGCCGGCCAGAAAACTGCTGCAAGCAGCACTTTATGCGTGTCATGGGATGCGGAGCAAGACGGATCCAGCATGGCACACAATGTCAGTCAATGTGCCGGTTCCATTTTCTCTGACACAAAAGAAACCGGATCTGGCGCCCATTGACTTACAGTGGTTTTAGAGACGGATCCGTCATGGCTATATTAGAGATAATACAACCGGATCCATTCATAACGGATGCAGATGGTTGTATTATCACGGCGGAAGTGTTTTTGCCGAGCCCTGCCAGATCCAGTAAAAACGCAGATGTGATAGTAGCCTTACATGTTATCCCACTGGCCTGCTTTCGTAGACACTGGTGGACTCCAACCTTCTTTATTGCCCACACACACACTTGCTCAGATAGAAGGAACCGATTGGCCCATGAGCCACTAAGCATAGACCCCTTTGTGGTTGCTAGCACCCACGTCACACTGTACATCCGTGTAGAGTACTTCCATGTGAGCTCTGAATCCAGCACGAGCTGCTGAGCACCACCCATATCGCGCTGTAGAGTGCTTCCATTTGGGCTCTGAATCCAGCACGAGCTGCTGAGCACCACCCATATCGCGCTGTAGAGTGCTTCCATGTGAGCTCTGAATCCAGCACGAGTTGCTGAGCACCACCCATATCGCGCTGTAGAGTGCTTCCATTTGGGCTCTGAATCCAGCACGAGCTGCTGAGCACCACCCATATCGCGCTGTAGAGTGCTTCCATGTGGGCACTGAATCCAGCACGAGCTACTGAGAACCGCCCATATCGCGATGTAGAGTGCTTCCATTTGGGCTCTGAATCCAGCACGAGCTGCTGAGCACCACCCATATCGCGCTGTAGAGTGCTTCCATGTGGGCACTGAATCCAGCACGAGCTGCTGAGCACCACCCATATCGCGCTGCAGAGTGCTTCCATGTGGGCACTGAATGCGGCTGAGCACTGCCCATATCGCACTGTAGAGTGCTTCCATGTGGGCACTGAATCCAGCAGTAGTGGCTGAGCACTGCCCATATCACGCTGTAGAGTGCTTCCATGTGGGCACTGAATGCGGCTGAGCACTGCCCATATCACGCTGTAGAGTGCTTCCATGTGGGCACTAAATCCAGCAGTAGTGGCTGAGCACTGCCCATATCGCGCTGTAGAGTGCTTCCATTTGGGCTCTTAATCCAGCACGAGCTGCTGAGCACCACCCATATCGCGCTGTAGAGTGCTTCCATTTGGGCTCTGAATCCAGCACGAGCTGCTGAGCACCACCCATATCGCGCTGTAGAGTGCTTCCATGTGGGCACTGAATGCGGCTGAGCACTGCCCATATCACACTGTAGAGTGCTTCCATGTGGGCACTGAATCCAGCAGTAGTGGCTGAGCACTGCCCATATCACGCTGTAGAGTGCTTCCATGTGGGCACTGAATGCAGCTGAGCACTGCCCATATCACACTGTAGAGTGCTTCCATGTGGGCACTGAATCCAGCAGTAGTGGCTGAGCACTGCCCATATCACGCTGTAGAGTGCTTCCATGTGGGCACTGAATGCAGCTGAGCACTGCCCATATCACACTGTAGAGTGCTTCCATGTATGTGGGCACTGAATCCAGCAGTAGTGGCTGAGCACCACCCATATCGTGATGTAGAGTGCTTCCATGTGGGCTCTGAATCCAGCATGAGCTGCTGAGCACCACCCATATCACGCTGTAGAGAGATAGCTGTAGGTCGTCCAGGCATGCTGGGAGTTGTAGTTTTGCAACAGCTGGAGGTACGCAGGTTGGGCATGCCTGAAGTAGACTGACCAAGTAATTAAACATCATCAGACTAGACAAGTCTAGGACTTGAAATGTAAACACCGGCATTATCCTCAGACAGGATTATAGGTTGTACTCCGCTTTGCAAAATATAAATGTGCCAGTAAAAAGGAATTTTATTGTCTTGCAAATCCTTCAGCTAAAAAGAGACAACAGATTTGTAAAGCGTGTCGTTTTTGACTAGCTAATGAAGAGTGCGAGAGTAATTACAGTAATAAATGCTATTGCTGATTTTAAATTCTGCTGTATATTCTCATAGGCTTACCAAAGACATCTAAAGTTTATGGCAGATACATCAGGAAGTAACATAGTAACATAGTATATAAGACCAAAAAAAGACATCTGTCCATCCAGTTCGGCCTGTTTCCTACAAGTTGATCCAGAGGAAGGCAAAAAAAAACTGTGAGGCAGAAGCCAATTTTCCCCACTTAAGGGGAAAAAATTCCTTCCCGACTCCAATCAGGCAATCAGAATAACTCCCTGGATCAACGACCCATCTTTAGTAGCTATAGCCTGTAATATTATTACACTCCAGAAATACATCCAGGACCCTCTTGAATTCCTTTATTGTACTCACCATCACCACCTCCTCAGGCAGAGAGTTCCATAGTCTCACTGCTCTTACCGTAAAGAATCCTTTTCTATGTTTGTGAACAAACCTTCTTTCCTCCAGACGCAGAGGATGTCCCCTCGCCACAGCCCTGGGGATAAATAGATGATGGGAGAGATCTCTGTACTGACCCCTGATATATTTATACATAGTTATTAGATCTCCCCTCAGTCGTCTTTTTTCTAAAGTGAATAGCCCTAATTTTGATAACCTTTCAGGGTACTGTAATCCCCCGATTCCAGTTATTACTTTAGTTGCCCTCCTCTGAACCCTCTCCAGCTCTGCTATGTCTGTCTTGTTCACAGGAGCCCAGAACTGTACACAGTACTCCATGTGTGGTCTGACTAGTGATTTGTAAAGTGGTAGGACTATGTTCTCATCACGGGCGTCTATGCCCCTTTTGATGCAACCCATTATCTTATTGGCCTTGGCAGTAGCTGCCTGACACTGGTTTTTGCAGCTTAATTTAATAACAATAGATGTTAAACTTACCGACCTATAATTTCCAGGCTCTGTTTTTGGACCCTTTTTGAATATTGGCACCACATTTGCTATGCGCCAATCCTATGGAACATTCCCTGTCAGTGTAGAGTCCGTAAATATCAGAAATAAAGGTCTGGCTATGACATCACTTAATTCCCTTAGGATACGGGGGTGTATCCCATCCGGTCCTGGCGATTTGTCTATTTTAATCTTTTTAAGTCGCTCTTGTACTTCTTCCTGGGTCAGACAGGGCACTTTTAATAGGGAATTTACTTTTACATTCTGCATTTCATCTGACAGTTTATTTTCCTCAGTAAATATAGTGGAGAAAAAAATATTTAATAGTTTTGCTTTATCCTCGTCGCTTTCTGCAACTCCCCCCTCATTGCTATGTAGAGGGCCAACTCCTTCAGATTTATATTTTTTACCATTTATATAGTTGAAGAACATTTTAGGGTTAGTTTTACTCTCTTTGGCAATTAATCTCTCGGTCTCTAGTTTGGCAATTTTTATTAGATTTTTACATATTTTTTTTTTCCTTATAGTTTATCAGTGCTTCCTGACTCCCCTCCTGTTTTAGTGATTTATATGCTTTCTTTTTGTCATTTATTGCTTTCTTTACGGTTCTATTTATCCACATTGGTTTCTTATTGTTCCTTAGCCTTTTATTCCTATAAGTTATGTACCTCTCAAATTAGATGTTACAATGCTTTTAAAAATCTCCCATTTTGTGGTTGTATTTTTATTTTTGAGGACTTTGTCCCAGTTAGTTAGGCCTATGGCCTCTCTTAGTTGGCTAAATTTTGCTTTTTTGAAGTCCGGTATTCTTGTTCCTCCCTGTAGAAACTCTCATTTGAAGGATAATTGGAAGGTTATTACTTTATGGTCACTATTTCCCAGGTGTCCCCCGACCTGCACGTCTGTTGTTCTATCAGGTCTATTGGTTAATACTAAGTCCAGTATGGCCGTCCCTCTAGTCGGGTCCTGAACCATTTGGGAAAGGTGATTTTCTTTGGCTATTGCCAAGAACCTGTTTCCTTTTTGGGATGTACAGCTTTCAGTTTCCCAGTCTATATCTGGGTAGTTGAAGTCCCCCATAATAACCACCTCATTATGGTTTGTGGCCTTGTCTATCTCATTTAGTAATAGATTTTCTGTGGACTCTGGTATATTAGGTGGTTTATAGTAAACTCCTATTAGTAATTTATTATTGTTTTTGGCTCCATGTATCTCTACCCACAGTGACTCCACATGTTCATGTTCCTCACTTATATCTTCTCGGACTGTGGGCTTTAGATAGGACTTTACATAGAGGCAGACCCCTCCCCCTCTCTGGTTTTTACGATCCTTTCTAAACAGACTGTAACCCTGTACATTAACTGCCCAGTCATAGCTATCATCCAGCCATGTCTCAGTTTTTCCCACTATGTCATGCGCCTAATATATACAGCAAACATTTATTACACGCATTCGCTAACGTGAGTGCACCTAGATTTTGGTGTAAATTGCACCAATATTGCTGGCCCTGCCTTTCATCAATTTGGACCTAAATACAAAATGGTGCCACTTTTAGTATTTTTTCCAGGGCCACTTTAAGTTCCCAGTCTGACCCTGGAGACATAACATTTTATTATACTCTGTATTGGAGTAAGGACAGATAAAAATGACAGCGTATAGAAGTTCAGATATGCTCATATACTGTACGAGTGTCAATCAAACTGTTGTTCTGCCAGCAGTTATGTCCCTGATGTTTCCAAAGGTGTACACATTCGGTTTTACACAAGCGCTCTTTTGGAGTATAGGCTCTAGCAGGAAATATTCCTAACTGTTTGCCCAAGCATTGGGAGAAAGCCTGGCATCCCCAATAGACTATGGTGTCATAGACTCGTCGTAGTAAAATCTGAGGTCAGGGCTGCCAGATTTCATGCAACGTGATGGACAGATATAGGTCAGGACAGGCAGCTGTCAAAAGTCAGAGTCAGGAAACTGTCAGGACCAAATCCTAAAAAGCAAGCAATGAACACCTACATATATGAACAGGAACTAAACAAACTTCTCCAGTAATGATCAGGATTAAATAATCTCAGCCATAGACTGAGCACCAACAGCGGACATGTCCCCGTCCCTTTATATTGCTTGGCACACACCATTAGAAAGAGCTTAGTGGCGGCAATGAGAGAAGGAGAGGGAGGCAGGAGGTGTGCGGTTATAACTTCCTTCAAACATTTACCATGTGGACTTATGCCAAAATTGATTTTCACTTTGTTTAAAAATTATAAGGCTCTGAAACTCATTTTGTAGAAGCTTTATTTTAGCCGTCAGGATCATCTTTCCAGTGAATAGAACTGCGCTTCGCTGAAGACATCATCAAATCGATAAAGGTTTTTCTAGGATCTTCTTCCAGGTCAGATGTGATAGCTCCTACATCTGCTAATTTCCACTCAAGTTCTATGAAATAGGGAGAAACAAAGTAGTTTAACAATATAAAAATCTTAAGCAAACCCTATGTTAGGGTACTGGAGCTGTGCTGGTGTTAACCCGGCTCCCCGTGTCTGCGATTCTGTCCCCACACGCAGGTACGGGTGCCGGGCTTCCTCACTCCTCCCTGCTGCGGCATGCCATGCTGACAGGTGCAGGCAGCGGGGTTCTTAGCTGTGGTCTGCACTCATGCCGCCAGCATTTCCCTCCTGGCTCTGAGCAGAGCTTGTGCTCTGGCTCAGAGTTCCTTATGTGCATGTAGGGTGTGTGCGGACATGTCTCTCCTCCTTATGTGAGGCAGCACTCGCATGCCCCCTATCTACCCAAACCTATGGCTGGTCTGCAGGATGTATTTAAAGGTGCCTCCTTCTACAGGATGGCGCCTGAGCAATTTTGGTTCTTAGCCTAGTCTAGTTCCTGTGAGCGAATGTGTTTCTGTGATTTTTGCCATTACTGTGTACCGGACTCTGCATCTTGTTTAACGGACCATGCGTTACTGTTACCTGCTCCTGACCTTGTATCCTGTCTTATGGATTTTGCTATCTTGCCACCTGCCCTGACCTCGGACCTCGTATGCAGACTTCGCCATATTGCCACCTGCCCTGACTTCGGACTCTGTACCCAGTCCTTGCCTTGCCTCTGTCTGATCGACTTCTGACCACCTAGTACCTTCTGGATGTACTGCACCATCTGCAAGTAAGTCCAGTGGGTCCACCCCCAGGTTCCTGTTCCCTCGTGTTCCAAATCTCCTCAGAGGTAGTACCTGGTGTACCCCTCGGGAAAGTATCCTCACTATCAGAGGTATTGTGAAGAATGAAGGGTGCACTTAGACATTGCCTTCTAAGTAAACTGGTCTTGTGGGACAGCGGGTTCACACTAGGGTGGCTACTGGCTTCAACCCAGAAAACCGGACCTCACCAGCCACGCCCCCCAAACCAATAATCCACGCCTGCCTCCGTGAATCCACTTCCCGCCTCCATAGACGTCCGGGGAAAAAATAGGGGGAGGAGAGGGAAGAAGTTTCTGAATGGAAGGTGAGCTGGTGGCAGCCGGGGTGCTTCTCTCCCCCTCAGGGGGCCATGACTGAGGCTCTAGTGACTGACTGGGGGTGAGAGAAGCCTCAGTCAGTTGCTACAGCTCATGTGCAATGCTGCTGTCTGAGCTTGAGCTACTGCCAGGGTGGACATCCCTGTGTCCGTCCAGGCACTGCGCCAGACGGAGGACAGGGAGCCAGAAAACCGGACTGACCGGCCTAAAACCGGACGTCTGGCCACCCTAGTTTACACCCGCTGATCAGTACAGTTGGTCTGTATCCTTGTCTTACTTTATGTGATCATTAGTACATTTGATGTATACTGATATCTACATATTTTAATAGTAGGATTGTCCCGATCCCATGTGTCGTTATTTCTGTTTGATATGTGCTTAACTGTCTAAGGCTGCCCATACACTATTCCCAGCCCGGCAACAAAATATGCATGTGGGTAATTGCCGAGGCAACACCGGTAATGGCAGTCCCGAAGCTTGTTTGAAAGAAAGAGCATGTACAGGTGTTGCCCAGCAATTAGCGGTGATCCACATGCAGACCATGCTGCTGGACTGCATCGTGTATGGGCAGCCTAACAGTATGTGAGTTTGCTTTTAAAATGTAACATAATGCATTAAAGGGTTACTGAGCTTTTGACATGTTATATCAACATATCAAAGGTTTTGATCATGGGGGTCTGAGTGCTGAGCCCCCCGCTGATTGCTATAAAGAGGAGAGAGAAGCACTTGCATAATGCACTGTCCTTGCTGCAGGAGACCGTCTCTATTCCGTCTCCTACAGCGAGGTAAGAGAGTATGCTATGTGAACGCTTCTCTCTCCTTGTTCTAGCAGTCAGTGAGAGTCATGCCCACTGATCAAAACCTTTAGTAAGTCGCAATAACGTATCAAAAGTTTTTGGACTCTTCAACCCTAAAACACCTGCTTTCCTGTGAATGATCTCCACCCGTTATGTGTATTTTTTATGTCGGTAAGTGCTTTTACATGCCTAATAAAGACTATGTTTCTTATAGATGAGGTATGCTGTGGATTTCTATGTACACTGCTCAAAAAAAATAAAGGGAACACTCAAATACCACATCCTAGATCTCAATCAATGAAATATTCCAGTTGCAAATCTTTATTCATTACATAGTGGAATGTGTTGAGAACAATAAAACAGAAAAATGATCAATGTAAATCGAAATTAATATCCCATGGAGGTCTGGATTTGGAATGATACTCAAAATCAACGTGGAGAATCAAATTTCAGGCTGATCCAACGTCAGTGGAAATGCCTCAAGACAAGTAAATGAGGCTCAGTAATGTGTGTGTGGCCTCCACGTGCCTCTCTACAATGCCTGGGCATGCTCCTGATGAGGCGGCGGATGTTCTCCTGAGGGATCATCTCCCAGACCTGGATTAAAGCATCAGTCAACTCCTGGACAGTTTGTGGTGCAACATGGCGTTGGTGGATGGACCGAGACATGATGTCCCAGATGTGCGCGCTTGGATTCAGGTCTGCGGAATGGGCAAGCCAGTCCATAGCATCAATGCCTTCATCATGCAGGAACTGCTGGCACACTTCAGCCACATGAGGCCTAGCATTGTCATGCATCAGAAGGAACCCAGGACCCACTGCACCTGCCTATGGTCTCACAATGGGTCTGAGAATCTCATCCTGGTACCTAATGGCAGTCAGGGTACCTCTGGCTAGCACATGGAGGGCTGTGCAGCCGTCCAAAGAAATGCCTCCCCACACCATTACTGACCCACTGCTAAGCCGGTCATGCTGGAGGATGTTGCAGGCAGCAAAACGTTCTCCACTGCATCTCCGGACTCGTCTGTCACATGTGCTCAGTGCGAATCTGCTCTCATCCGTGAAGAGAACAGGGCCCCAATGTTGAATCTTCCAATCTTGGTGTTCTCTGGCAAATGCCAATCGTCCTGCACAGTGTTGGGCTGTAGACACAACACCGACTTGTGGACATCGGGCCCTCATACCACCCTCATGGAGTCTGTTTTTGACTGTTTGAGCAGACAAATGGATATTAGTGGCCTGCTGGAGGTCATTTTGCAGGGCTCCGGCACTTGCTTCTCCTGTTCCTCCTTGCACAAAGGAGGAGGTAGCGGTCCTGCTGCTGGGTTGTTGCCCTCCTATCGCCCCCTCCACGTCTCCTGGTGTACTGGCCTGTCTCCTGGTATCTGCTCCATGCTCTGCACTACCTGAGCAACTTCTGTGGGTTGTAGACACTGCCTCATGCTACCTCAAGGGATGAGAGCAATGACATGATGCAAAAGTGACCAAAAACAACAGCCAAAAAGGATGAGAATAGAGAAATGGTCTGTGGTCACCACCCGCAGAACCACTCCTTTATAGGGGTTGTCTTGCTAATTGCCTATCATTTCTACCTGTCGTCTGATCAATTTGCACAACAGCAGGAGAAACTGAGTCAAAATCAGTGTTGCTTCATAACTGGACAGGTTGAGTTCACAGAAGTGTGATTGACTTGGAGTTACATTGTGTTGTTTAAGTGTTCCTGTTATTTTTTGAGCAGTTGTATTTTGTAATTGATATGAGTTCATAGCAAAAGTATATTGATGTATATATGCCCAACAGTTGTACAGGTGTAACCAGTGTTATGTTGACACCAGCTGCCCCAGGATGGTCACTGTAATGCGATGTGTTGTATTACTGTAATATGTTTGCTGCTTTAATGCACTAAGCCAGTCAAAATAACGGTGGCTACATCTGTAGGTTCGGTGTGTTCTAAAGAGGTCTAAACTCTGTATGACAGTTCTACCTTCTGGGGTCACTGAGGTTCCTCCACATTGATCCGTTCCTATAAATCTGCTTTTAATTTGCCCGTTCCTGTAGACAAGCAAGGTAGGTAGACAAGCGTCCAGGTAATTGGGAATGCAGTTATCAGCTGTGGATTTTAAAAATTTGGTTTCAGGAAACTTTTTGGCCATTATTCTGAGATGACTGTTCAGCAGATCACACATTGGTATACTGGAAAACAAGAGAGTTCTTAGTACAGAGAAAATACAGAATGGAAATTGCTTTTGTACAGAGGCCATCTTTAGTTAATTTGTTAGTATTTTTTTCTTAAAGAGGACCTTTCACTGGTCCACAGTTTATGAGGCAAATGTATATACATGCAGAGCGGCACCCAGGGATGTCCCTGCACTTACTTGTATCCCTGGGTGCCGCTCCGTTGGTCCTCTGTAGCCCCTGGTACCGCCCCAGGCAAAAATAGGAGAAGCGCGTGTGCCGGTACCGGGGGCTACAGAGGACGGACGGAGCGGCACCCAGGGATACAAGTAAGTGCAGGGACATCCCTGGGTGCCGCTCTCCATGTACATAGCTTTACCTCATAAACTGTGGACCAGTGAAAGGTCCTCTTTAAGTTAATAATATGATAAGTGATAGCCAAAAGGGTTTTACTAAGAACAGAAGCTAACCTGATTTGTTTTTATGAGGGGATAAGTAGAAGCCTGGACAGAAGGAAGGCTGTCGATATTGTGTTTTTGAACTTTGCAAAGGCGTTTGATACTGTCCCACACGGGCTACTAATGGGTAAATTGAGGTCTATTGGTTTAGAAAATATAATTTGTAATTGGATTGAAAATTGGCTTCATGACCATATCCAAAGAGTTGGGGTCAATGATTCCTACTCTGAATGGTCCCCGGTTATAAGTGGTGTACCCCAAGGTTCTGTGCTGGGTCCACTATTATTTAACTTATTCATTAATGACATAAAGGATGGGATTAATTGTGCTGTTTCTATTTTTGCAGGTGACACCAAACTTTGTAATACGGTCCAATCTATGGAAGATGTTAATAAGTTGCAAGCTGACTAGGGCAAACTTACTGTTTGGGCCTCCACTTAACAACTATGTACGTTAGTAGTATAAATGCTAATATAGAGTTGTTTCGGTGCCAAAATTTTGATTCGGTATCGATACCATAAAAAAGTATTGCGATACTCGATACCATTCGATACCACTCGAAAAAAATTAAAACGCAAAAAAAAACAGCGTGCATTCCACATTTTATGAAACCACCGGCTCATAATACAACAGTCCTATGCTACTTTTTTGTGGGGACTAAAAGAAAATGGCGAATCGTGCATTTTTTCTTTTCTTTTTTTTTTTCTTTTACGGCGTTCACCGCATAAAAGTGGATTTTTTAATAGTTTGGACTTTTGAGATGCGGCGATATGTAATATTTTATTTATTGTTTATATATTTTATATGTAAAATTGGGAAAGGGGGTGATTTATACTGAATATTATGGTGTACTTTGTTAACTTTTTTTTTTTTTTTACAGTTTATTTATTAACTTAGGGGCTAGAACCTGGGATAATTTTTATCCTATTCACCCTGATAGCTCTATCAGGGTGAATAGGATCTCACACTCTCCCTGCGGCCCTGTGCACAGTACACACAGCAGCAGGGAGATTACCATGGCAGCCAGGACTTCAGTAGCGTCCTGGTTGCCATAGTAACCGATCGGAGCTCCAGCATTACGCTGTTGGGGCTCCGATCACTGCCACCCATGAGGAGGAGGTGAGGGGACCCTGTGGCCACTGCCACCAATGATTTTATTACTGGGGGGAGAGAGGAAGGGGGGGATGGGGGAGGGCGCACTGGCCACCAATAATGTATTTTTATACTGGGGACAGGGGGGTACACTGCCCACTAATGTTTTAATACTGGGGACAGGGGGGACCACACTGGCCACCAATGTTTTAATACTGGGGAGGGGCGGGAGCACTGGCCTAGAGTTGTTTCGGTACCAAAATTTAGATTCGGTATCGATACCATAAAAAAGTATTGCGATACTCGATACCATTCGATACCACGCGGAAAAAAAAAAACGCCAAAAAAATCTGCGCGCATTCCACATTTTATGGAACCGCCGGCTCATAATACAACAGTCCTATCCTACTTTTTTACGGCGACTAAAATAAAATGGCGAATCATGCATTTTTTTTTACGGCGTTCACCGCATAAAAGTGGATTTTTTAATAGTTTGGACTTTTGAGACGCGACGATATGTAATATTTTATTTATTGTTTATATTTTATATGTAAAATTGGGAAACTTTTTTTTTTCTTTTACAGTTTATTTATTAACTATTTCCCCCTTAGGGGCTAGAACCTGGAATAATTTTCATCCTATTCACCCTGATACAGCTCTATCAGGGTGAATAGGATCTCACCCTCTCCCTGCTGCCCTGTGCTTTGTGCACACAGCAGCAGGGAGCAGACTATGGCAGCCAGGACTTCAGAAGCGTCCTTGTTACCATGGTAACTGATCGGAGGCCCAGCATTACACTGCTGGGGCTCCGATCACTGCCACTGCCACCAATGAGGAGGAGGTGAGGGGACCCTGTGGCCACTGCCACCAATGCTTTTATTACTGGGGGGAGGGAGGGAGGAAGGGGGGGACAGGGGAGCCACACTGGCCACCAATGTTTTAATACAGGGGACTGGGGGGGGGGGGGCGGGGGGGCGGGAGCACTGGCCAGCAATGCCTAGTACCGTTTCATATATAAATGCAGGCAGAAGACACAGGCTGCCGGCACCTGCCTTTGACCCAGCACTGCGGTCAGAGGCAATTAACCCCTCAGGTCCGCCCCCCTCTCCCTCTTTTGGTTGCAGCGGCAGCACAGGGGGAGGGAGAGACTGCCTCCTTCTCCCTGTGCTGCCGAGGAGAACATGGCCGCGCTGAGTGCAGCGCAGCCACGCTCTCCTATACTGGGCTGTGCAGTAGCGCAGCCCAGTATCGATAAAATACTAATCCTGGTATCGAGCTCGATACCAGAGAAAAGTATCGATTGGGTATCGAAACTTCGATACCCGAAACAACCCTATGCTAATAAAAACACAATCCAAAGTGAAGTAGATAATGTCAAGTACATAGGAAATATGTGAAAAAAACCATTAACTGCCTCAGCCCCCCTAGCTTAAACCCCCTTAATGACCAGACCACTTTTTACAATTCTGCACTACACTACTTTCACCGTTTATTGCTCCGTCATACAACTTACCACCCAAATGAATTTTACCTCCTTTTCTTCTCACTAATAGAGCTTTCATTTGGTGGTATTTCATTGCTGCTTACATTTTAACTTTTTTTGCTATTAATCAAAAATGACCGAAATTTTTGCAAAAAAATGACATTTTTCACTTTCTGTTGTAAAATAAAAAAAAAAAACTAAATTTCTATATAAATTTTTCTCTAAATTTATTGTTCTACATGTCTTTGATAAAAAAAAAATCCAATAAGTGTATATTTATTGGTTTGGGTAAAAGTTATAGCGTTTACAAACTATGGTGCAAAAAAGTGAATTTCCGCATTTTGAAGCAGCTCTGACTTTCTGAGCACCTGTCATGTTTCTTCAGGTGCTAGAATGCCAGGATAGTATAAATACCCCCCAAATGACACCATTTTAGAAAGAAGACACCCCAAAGTATTTGCGGAGGGGCATGGTGAGTTTATGTATCATTTCATTTTTTTTTCACAAGTTAGCGGAAAATGACACTTTCTGAGGAAAAAAAAAATAATATTAAAGTTTCCATTTCTGCTAACTTCTGGCAAAAAAAATCTCCCACGGACTCACTATGCCCCTCAGTGAATACCTTGGGGTGTCTACTTTCCGAAATGGGGTCATTTGTGGGGTGTGTTTACTGTTCTGGCATTTTGGGCGGGGCTAAATTGTGAGCATCCCTGTAAAACCTAAAAGTACTCGTTGGAATTTGGGCCCCTTTGCGCACCCAGGCTGCAAAAAAGTGTCACTCATGTGGTATCGCCGTACTCAGGAGAATTAGGCAAATGTGTTTTGGGGTGTATTTTTACATATATCCATGCTGGGTGAGAGAAATATCTCTGTAAACTGACAACTTTGTATACAAAAGTTTAAAAAGTTGTCATTTACAGAGATATTTCTCACGCCTAGCATGTGTATATGTAAAAATACACCCCAAATCACATTGCCCTACTTCTACTACTAGGTACCAGGTAGGATTTAGCGTTAGGACCACTCATAGAGGCGGCCTTGACGTGGCGAGTGGCTTATTACCTTTCGATAAAAATGTACACTAACGACCTCTTATAGCTTCTAGCATAGAGGCAGGGCAGAGTGCTGGTTGCAGAGTGCTGTTGCATTTCTGTGTTTGAGTCCCACAAGTTGACTATAACAGACAGCTTTTTGATTGCTTTTAAAATGCAATGCACTATTCCTATAGTACATTGCATTTTAATGACAATGCTGTTCTAACATTAACCTGCTGGAAATTACTGAAGGCTGGTCTGGGGACATCATACCCCAGGCAGCCTTCACACACATCGAAACCCTGCGATCGCATTTGCGGGGTGCCGATGGGAGACAGAGGTAGTCCGCTCCCTCTGTCAACACTTTACATGCGGCGGGTGCCATTGCCCGCAGCATGCAAAGTGTTAAACAGCCCGGATCAGCACTCCTGCTGATCCGGGCTGTTAGAGCAGGGCCGCGGCTCTCATTTGAAAGCCGGGTCCCCCCATGCAGCGCTTAAGCTGGGCCGCCGCCTAAGGCCCCTTAGTGACCGCCATAAAAACACGTATGGGTCGTCACTAAGGGGTTAAAGGTATAATTGATGAAAAATATAAAGGGCATCTGTCGCAGATTTGTACCTATGAAACTGGCTGACCTGTTACATGTGCACTTGGAAGCTGAGGACATCTGTGTTGGTCCCATGGTCATATGTGCCCGCATTGTGCAAATTATGTTTTAATATATGCAAATGAGCCTCTGGAAGCAACAAGGACGTTGTCATTACGCCTAGAGGCTCTACTCTCTCAATTTTGCAACTGCTATGCCCTCTTCACTTTCCTTTTCACAGCCTTCTCCCTCCTCCCATTGCAGGCATGGTTACATGCTGGAGGTAACTGAGGAGTCTGCTGCGAGTCGGCCTAATACATTCCTGTAATTTTGCCCACTGGCCCCTGGTATTGCCCATACGGCACAGGTAGGTGAGTGTTAGGTCCCGAGCTACTTGAGAGACCTTGGTGTGGTGCTCGGGCTTAAGACTTTTCCTCCACTGTAGGACATGTTGACTAACCTCTCAATTTTAACATCAGTTTGAGGGCTTAGTATGCAGTGTGCACCTGCCTTGTCATTTTTTATTGTTATATTATTTATCACATCCAAACTATTGCCATTTTCTGTAGGATGTCTATTGTGGTACTTATGGTCCGCTGCAGGCATCCTCCACCGTATGCATTTTTGCTGGGGATCGCCATTAGCAACGGGCCACAAGTGCAGGTTCTGCTCCCCTGTATATATATGCACAACTGCATTTTTGGGTTGAGCACATCCTGCTTCATGCCACCTTTTAGTTGGTTTGTGTCCATTATAACAATATCTATTCTTGTCCACAAAACGGACAAAAATTGGACATGTTCTATCTATTTTGCTGAACTGTGGAATGGACATATGGATGCAGACATTTCACGGTTTTCAGTCCGTTTATTTTGTGGCCCCGTAGAAATGAAAAGGTCTGCATGCAATTGGCAAAAAAAAAAAAAGCAGATGTGGACCAAAAATACGTTTGTGTGACTGGGGCCTTATGAACACTGGTTCAGCTGACAGGTCTACAGTCCTGCAGTGTTATCACATTTTTCTGTTATATCAGTGAAGCTTATCTAATAGGTATATGTTACGGAATTACTCTTTATGCAATAACTAATCAGTGTTACACAATTTGACCGCTCTTGATTTCACCAAGTACCATATGAAAGAGGGTGCCCATACACGGTGCAGCCTGGTAAATAGTGAAGACCCTGTGGCCAGGCCACATATAGGTGGAGCCCAGCAAGTAGCAGTAATCCACATGTGGACTTTGTGGCTGGGCAGCGCAATGTGCCGACACCCTGAAACGCATTAAATGAGAGCATGTAATTCCAATTTAAATAAATATTATGTAACAGTACCATGATCTATAGAGATGAAGCACCACCCAGACATCATCTTTGGCATTTGTGACTTCCTTTACATACAGGTTTCTAGAAATGTCATTGAGCTCTCCATATTTTTGTGTTTTCTGTAGCTTTTGCAGTTCTTTTATGCGCTTTTTCCTAAAAATATAAGTCAAATATCTTTATTTATTATTAAAAGAGGCAATTGTTTGCTTGTTCCCATAGAAATTCATTATTGCTGGGCAGCAGATTGCCGTAGACAGTATGATCTGCCGGGCAAGAACAATGGCTTTTTGTGGCGAACGACACCACCACCTGACGTAGGAGCCGACACCTTTCACACGGGCCAATTATGGGAAGCGGGCATTTATACAAATGCTTATCCCTGATAATTGGTCTGATTATCAGTCTATGTAAAAGGACCTTAACATTGCTGCTTTGCAGACTGATCTGCTCCCTATTATTACAGGAATTGCTCATGTTTGTATAGAGAGCTATCCGGGTAGTGATAGTATAAATCCAACTAAATAATACTTTTATTAAAAAGTTAAATGGATTATCCAGGAAACGATATTTATGACTTATCCTCAGGATAGCTCTTCAGTATCAGATATGCATTGCCCACCAGCCTGCATTGCCCACCAGAGCCTCTGTGTGCTCAGCGGCTCCCTGAAACTGATCCGCAGGGCATGCCGGGACTTGGACTCCCACTGATGTGATAATGATGGCCTATCCTGAGGTGAAGTCATAACTATCTTTTCCAGGATAGCCCCTTTAAGATTTTGATATTCATGCTGTTGAAACTCGAGGTAAATGTGCAGTAAATTTTTTTAGCACTAGGTGGCATTACAGTATAAGCTGAACACGGACAGCAAACCATCATACTAATTTAAAAAGTTATTTTAGCACACTGTTTAGAGATAAGTGAATTAATGAAACCATTTGTGTCATCAGCAGGACATCTTTACCTGTGATGGGTTGTCCCCACAGGTGAAAAAGCACCCACCTGCCGCAAGATTTACAGGATGGGACATTTAGCCCAGTTCTGACAATTTCCAGCCTGCACCACTACTCCGATTAGCAGAGCAAGGGCAGAGGTTCTGCTTCAGCTTTGGGACAGTTCCCCACAGGGGAAGAAACCCTGCTGATGAGACTAGTCGATTCGCTCATCTCTAAAACGTCTTTTAAAGGGACTAACCCATGAAAAATATTATATTTAAAGTTAATGAACATCTGAAATTAAATGACTTGTGCCAAGATGAAAACATAACCTATCCACAGGATAGGGGACAAGCATCTGATTGGTGGGGTCTGACCTCTGCGACCCCATCGATCCTGAGAACAGAGGGTTCTCTGACTGAATGGGGTGGTGATCGGCATAGCGGCCCTGCTCCATTCATTCTCTATGGGGCTGCCAGAGATAGATTAGCCCTGCTTTATTCATTCAGGCGAAACTGGCCCCATGTTCTTGTAATCAATGGATACAGGATAAGTTTTGATCTCTTTCATCTCTCAAACTGTTTAAGCACATTTAAAATATACTGTATTTTTTGGAATATAAGACAGTGCATCTTTACCCCTAAAATATGGGTAAAGTGGCAGTTCGTCTTATAGTCTGAATTCTACTGACTGCTTTCATTTTGGAAGCAGTCGTTAGCATTCGGGAGGTGAGGGCGCCTCTGCTCTGGCTATACTCACCTTCCCTAGTCTTTTCCTGGGTCCCGCTGTTGTATCCTGATCACGCACAGTGCAGGATGTAGTGTACGTAGTCCAACACTATGACCTGATGCTGTGCGCCATCAGGTCACAGTACACAGCAGGACCCGGAAGAAGCGATGGGGCAGTGTGTCCTGGATCTGTGTCGTCGTCCGGTGCAAGCGAGGAAAGATTTTTTAAATTTTTTGTAATGTCTGATTTGAGGTCTAATGTGGGCTGGGGTGTCTAATCTGGGGCTGGGGGATCCGATCTGAGGCTGGGGGGTGCGATATGAGTCTGATGGGGGCTGGGGGATCCAATCTGAAGCAGGCTGATTGGGTCTGATCTGAGGCTGACTGGGGATATGACCGGAGTCTTATTGAGGCTGGGGGGACTGATGGAGTAGGATCTAAAGCTGGTGGTTCTGATGGGAAGCTGATGGAGTTTGGGGTCTGATCTGAGGTCGGATGGAAAATACTTTTTCTCTTATTTTCCTCCTCCAAATCCTAGGTGCGTCTTATAGTCTTGTCTGTCTTATAGTCCAAAAAATACCGTAAATGTATTACAAATAAAACTTGTATTGGTGTGAGTGGTGACACCCCTTAGTTTTTTAGTTTCTCCACCTTCATTAGCAGATGAAGGAGAACATGCACTGTGCTTCTCTATTTCCCTGCCGTGCATCTGTGGTGCGCATAAATACCTCCTTGTGAAGAAATCTTTGTGTTTCCTCAATTGATTGCATCTTAATAATATATTTTTGAGCAGCACTGTTGCAGAGCAGGGAAATGATGATGCACGGGGCATTCGTGTTCTCCTCTACCTGGTGAGTGAGGGTGGCCTTGGAATTCATAGTGCATTAGAAACACTGGGTTGCGATTCAACTGACTCAGATTTATGTTATTTACCCAATAGACAATGGGGCAGATTGGCTAACACTGTCCAATTGTATAACAGAAAGGCTTAAACTGCGCCAGATTCGTCACAGGGGCTGATTCTGAATGATAAATCTGGTGTGCCTATAGACTGTGTACAACACCTGTTTGTTAACTTAGGTTACTAATTACTCATTTTTGCTGTGTTTTTGGCACACAATGTCACATTTAAATCATGCCCCTTCAGTAAAAACCACCCCTCTCCCACAAGGCCACAACTCTTGTTGGGCAACACAGAAAAAAACTGTCTAAGAGTGTACAGTATAAGGGTCCATTCACACGTCCGCAATTCTGTTCCGCATTTGCGGAACGGAATTGCGGATCCATTCATTTCAATGGGGACAGACGATGTCCCGGCCGGGTCCGCAATTGCGGATCCGCACTTCCGGGTCCGCAATTGCGTTCCCGAAAAAAATAGAACATGTCCTATTCTTGTCCGCAATTGCGGACAAGAAAAGGCATTTTCTATGAGAGTGCCGGCGATGTGCGGTCCGCAAATTGCGGAACGCACATCGCCGATGTCCGTGTTTTGCGGATCCGCGGATCCGTGCATCCGCAAAACACACACGGACGTGTGAATGGACCCTAAAACGAATAATAAAGGCAGTGCAAGGCATGTACACATATCGAGCAAGAGCTCTGGTGCATTTTCAATAGAAATTTTGCCTTAATGTTATTAATGCCATTTATATTGCAAATGTACTTAATTTTACCTGTTCTTTAACATTAAACAGAATATTTTTGTGGGCTAACTATGATAATTGAAGTAGTCCCCAATTGCCTGAGAAAAATATAAATTCTTCATTTGAGGTTTTATTAAATAAACCATTAGAACACAAAGATATGACTTACCTGTACAACTGTATTGCTTTCTCATTTTCTTCCTGGAATTCATCCTCAACTTCCTTTAATCCAGCTAGGGACATTGTTTCATAGGTTTTCACTGAAATAACAATTTAAATGCATACAGAATGATGAGGTTATTTTCAATGAATCAAGGCTACCTTAAAGGGAACCTGTCACCATGAAAGTGTGAAATAATCTGCAGGCAGCATGTTATAGAGCAGGGGGAGCTGAGCAGATTGATATAGTATTATAGGAAAAGATTCAGTATAACTTGTATTTCATTCATTTATATTCCTGCCCATTCTGGTCTTTGAAGTTAAAGAGGCGGTCCTATCAGTGATTGACAGCTATCTCTGTATACACAGTTGTGGAGGGAAGGCTGTCAATCACTGATAGGATAGCCGCCTGGACTTCAAAGCCCTGAATGAGCAGGAATTTAAACATATAAAAATTTAAACATAGCTGAATCTTTTCTCATAAAACTATATATCAATCTGCTCAGCTCCTCCTATCCTATAACATGGTGCCCGCAGCTTAGACGTCATGTTCAACGTGACAGGTTCCCTTTAAAACTTGTATTTAACTACTTTTTTTTCCCACAAACTTTGGTGTCCTGATATTTAGGAATCAAAGTGTTTGTCGCATTTGAGAAAATGGGACCCCCAAAGTCAGCGGAGAGCAGCTGCGCATGCTCAGCCACCCTTCCTTCATTTCTATTGGACTGGCAAAACTAGTTGAGAGCTGGCTAGGCCATGGAAGTAAATGGAGCATTGGCTGCACTTGTGTGGTGCGCACTACATTCATTTCTGGGGGACTACTGAAAATATCCAAGTGCGCTCATCTATTTTCGGAACTCCCATAAAATTGAATGGAGTGCATGCCGCACGTGTGCTGTGTGCTCTCATTCGCTTTTGGGGGCCTATTTTAGAGATAATTTCACGTCTCAGAGGTGGGACCCGCACCTATCTGACTTTGATGGCATATCCTAGTCCCAAAGGAAACAATCCCTTTAAATCTATTAGATGTTGTCATTTTAATCAGTAAGAATGTGTTGGTTTGAGTTACATGTCACAATCATGACAATTGCGATGACTACAGATGACTGTCCAAAAAGAGTTCATCTACAGCAGTTTTCTATGTTAAGAAGTTGATTGAAAGAAATGCAACACATTCCAGTAATGTAGGATGTCCACTGTGGTACTTGTAGTCCGTTGCTGGCATCATCCATTGTATGCATTTTTTGCTGGTGATTGCCATTAGCAACGGACTACAAGTGCAGGATGTGCTCCCCTATAGAAATGCACAACTGCATATGGGTATGAGCGCATCCTGCTTTCTTATCACCACATTTTTTGATGGTTTATATATATATTGTGGGGAGTCGCTCTGGTAGATAGCAGTGCGGGTGCAGTATAGAGGCAAAACAGGGAGTCCAGATAGTGCAATAAACAGTGTTTTATTCACACTTGCACAAAATAAAACAGTCTCTTGGTGTTAATTCACACACATAAGAAATCAAGCGGAAAAACAAGACAGTCCAAAACAGGCTCCAGTCACCTGGGAGGTTTTTAGATGCAGGTTCACACCTGGCTGTCAGTCCAGCCGTAAGACAGTCGCCGTCAGGCTTCCAGGTCGTCTGCCCTCCTCCTTGCTTGGTTCTTGCTTCCAGCCCAGAGAACTTCCAAACACAAGTAAAACAGTCTAACAGCAGCTCCAGGACAATCACACCCTCCACACCCAGCTGCTGGCTGTGTTAAAAAGGCCCTGGAAAACCCGGCCTGGACCGTGGGGAGTAGGCACCCACCCAACTCTTTGCCTACTCCCAGTAAGAGCCGGCCCGGATTGGCTTTGCAGCCAAACTAAATAGCAAGGTGTCAAGCAGCACTAGCTGCTGCTGACACACCAAAAATCCGGCTCTTACCTCACCGAGGCCAGGAACCTCGGTGACACGTACCTCCCGTCGACCACAGTACCTTGCACCTTACCACAATATATATATATGTACGGAGGTGTATAAACTCCAATTTAAATGTGCCTGTTTTTCATCTTCAAGTCACATTTGGGTGCACCTGCTAGGCCTTGGGCTATATCAGTCAGTCTTGGGTAGGGCTCATAGACACCTCCCACCTCCCATTGCAAGCATGGCTACATGCTGGAGGTAACAGAGGAGATGTTTGTGAGTCGTCCTAATGCTCCTGTAATTGCCCACTGGCCCCTGATATCGCCCATATGGCGCAGGTAGGTGAGTGTTAGGGCCCACGGGCTACTTGAGAGACCTTGACGCTGGTGCCCGAGGCTTAAGACATGTCCTCCTAGTAGGATATGTCGAACTAACTCTCAATTTTTAACATCAGTGTGAGGGTTTAGTGTGACGGCAGTGTGCACCCATCTCTGGTTCTGTGTTTGTTCTGAATTCTTGCCACATCCACATAAATTTCATCTTATGTAGGATGTCCACTGTGGTACTTGTAGTCCGTTGCTGGCATCATCCATTGTATGCATTTTTTGCTGGTGATTGCCATTAGCAACGGACTACAAGTGCAGGATGTGCTCCCCTATAGAAATGCACAACTGCATATGGGTATGAGCGCATCCTGCTTTCTTATCACCACATTTTTTGATGGTTTATATATATATATATGTACGGAGGTGTATAAACTCCAATTTAAATGTGCCTGTTTTTCATCTTCAAGTCACATTTGGGTGCACCTGCTAGGCTTTGGGCTATATCAGTCAGTCTTGGGTAGGGCTCATAGACACCTCCCACCTCCCATTGCAAGCATGGCTACATGCTGGAGGTAACAGAGGAGATGTTTGTGAGTCGTCCTAATGCTCCTGTAATTGCCCACTGGCCCCTGATATCGCCCATATGGCG
The DNA here is from genome assembly GCA_033119425.1 of Bufotes viridis. NCBI lineage: Eukaryota > Metazoa > Chordata > Amphibia > Anura > Bufonidae > Bufotes > Bufotes viridis. The sequence continues at coordinate 531,392,088 of CM065589.1, read as the reverse complement.
CAGGTAGGTGAGTGTTAGGGCCCACGGGCTACTTGAGAGACCTTGACGCTGGTGCCCGAGGCTTAAGACATGTCCTCCTAGTAGGATATGTCGAACTAACTCTCAATTTTTAACATCAGTGTGAGGGTTTAGTGTGACGGCAGTGTGCACCCATCTCTGGTTCTGTGTTTGTTCTACATTCCAGTAATCATATTAAGAAGAAGCTCTGTAAGTGTCAAAAAAGCTTCAATATATAACAGCAATAGCCTACAAACAGAACAAATCTGACTAGTAGCACAAATAATGAGCTTGGCACCACTCCGAGTCCTAACGTCAGTTTTACTAAATAATTTTATTCCCTGTGGATGGATGGACCTGTGGATTCCCTGAATTCTGGATGGTTTATTAATTATGGTACATCTCCAGTGTCCAAAATTTTGTGCACCCATGGTCAAAATTACTGTTACTGTACAAAGTTAAGCAAGTTGAATATGAAATGATCTTCAAAAGGCCTATAATTAAAGATTTGGGAGGTACTATCTCTCTTTGGGGAGAGAGCGCCTTTGTTGGCGTGAGGCGATTTATAGGCCATACGTGCTCCTCTGGAATTCTGGGAAGAAGGGATGCAAATAAGCTTTTAACAAGCTCTGCCTCTGAGGCCAACAGATGTAAGGCGACTATCCTTTAAGTCAATGTTTGACCCTTTAAATAGGCCTTGAGATGATTTGGATATTAAACAAGCCAGCACCTTATCTGCAGACAGCTGTTTTGGTCTGACTGCCCCTCATCAGTGCAGAGCAGGCGGTACTGGCTTAACTGGGTGAGAGGCAAAAGTCAGGATTTGGGGGGTACTATCTCTCCATGGGGAGAGAGTGCCTTAGTCGGCGTTAGGAGACTTATAGGCCATACATGCTCCTCAGGAATTCTGGGAAGAAAGGGATGCAAATGAGCTCTTAACAAGCCCTGCCTGTAATGTCAACAGATGAAAATGCTTGAGGCCCACAAAGCAGGAGAAGATAGAAAAGCATTTTTAGGTTGTTTCAGTTCAAAATGTTACAAAATGTGTCAGTTAACAGGAACAGTGGAGGTCAAGAGTAGGTCTGAAAGAGCAAGAACAATTTCAGAGACAGATGCTCGTAGGATTGCTAGAAAGGCAAATCAGAACCCCCGCTTGACTGCAAAAGATCTTCAGAAAGATTTAGCAGCCTATGGAGTTGTGGTACATTGTTCTACTGTTCAGCGACACCTGCACAAATATGGCCTTCATAGAAGAGTCATCAGAAGAAAACTTCTCCTGCGTCCTCACCACAAAATTCAGTGTCAGAAGTTTGCAAAAGAACATCTAAACAAACCTGATGCATTTTGGGAACAAGTCCTGTGGACCGATGAGGTTGAAATAAAACTGTTTGGCCACAATGAGCAAAGGTTTGTTTGGTGGAAAAAAAGGACACAGATTTTAATGAAATTAACTCCTCTCCAACCATTAAGCATAGGGAGGGATCAATCATGCTTTGGGGTTGTGTTTCAGCCAATGGTACGGGGAACATTTCATGGGTAGAGGGAAGAATGGATTCAATTAAGTTCCAACAAATTCTGGAAGCAAACATAACAACAACTGTAAAAAAAAGCTGTACGTCTACAAATGGATAATGATCCTAAACACATCTCAAAATCCACAATAGACTAGCACAAACGTTACAAGCTGAATGTTTTACCATGGCTCTCAAAGTCCACTGATCTGAAAATGTTTGAAAATCTGTGGACAGACCTCAGAAGTAGTGATGTCGCGAACATAAAATTTTCAGTTCGCGAACAGCGAACGCGAACTTCCGCAAATGTTCGCGAACAGGCGAACCGGGCGAACCGCCATAGACTTCAATAGACAGGCGAATTTTAAAAACCAAAGGGACTCTTTCTGGCCACAATAGTGATGGAAAAGTTGTTTCAAGGGGACTAACACCTGGACTGTGGCATGCCGGAGGGGGATCCATGGCAAAACTCCCATGGAAAATTACGTAGTGGACGCAGAGTCGGGTTTTAATCCATAAAGGGCATAAATCACGTAACATTCCTAAATTGTTTGGAATAACAGGCTTTAAAACATCCAGTGTGTGTATACGATCAGGTATGATGTTGTATCGATCAGGTAGTGTAAGGGTTACGCCCGATTCTCAGACATTGACAGACCAAACTCCCTTTTAATGCACCGCAAACAGTCCATTTGCACAACTGCAAACTCCCCATTTGCACAAGGTTGGATACCAAGCTAGCCACGTCCCGGTGATGTCATTGAAGGTTTCTTCCTCCACCCAGCCACGTACAACACCAAGGGTCCCCGAAAGGTCAATTGAATTGATTTTTCGAACGGGAGATGGTTAAAAACGCTGGCTCCCTCCACTCTGTTTTAATCCACGGTCACTGCGTCTGCGCCGTGCAATTTACTGTCACACCCGATATGAGTGGTATTTTCTGTAGTACTATTCTCATCAGTTTAATCCTCTAACGTCCCCAATCTGGGGGCCATTTATTGAATAGATTTTTCGAACGGGGAGATGGTTAAAAAACGCTGGCTCCCTCCACTCTGTTTTAATCCACGGTGACTGCGTCTGCGCCGTGCAATTTACTGTCACACTCGATATGAGTGGTATTTTCTGTAGTACTATTCTCATCAGTTTAATCCCTGTTACATCCCATATCAGGGATTGCCTTTTGTGAAAAAAATTTAGGCCGGGTACCTTCGACTGCCTTCACAGTGACAGACCAAACTCTCATACACCAAACTGAATTGATTTCAGGAACCGGGAGATGGAAAAAGCAGCTTGGTCGGTCCTCATACTCCCAAATTGGGGCACTGCGCGTGCACAGAGCAATGTGCTGTGACACCCTATATGAGTGGTGTCTTAACTAGTACTATTCCTATCAGCGGCGGGCGGGTGCGTGGTAACTTGAGAGCAGGTGACCAAAGCTGAGCTGGAGGAAGATGGTGCGTCAAGGTTCTTAGCGGAAGCTGTTGAAGATTGGGTGTCCTGTCTAAGCCAGTCAACTACGTCCTCAGAATTTTTCGGGTTCAGGGTACATGGCCTCTGAACACTAGGCATTATTCCAGGGACAGTGGAAATCACAGCACCACGACCACGACGGCCCCTGCGGGGTGGCCTGCCTCTGCCTGTCATTTTTTTTTCGATAAGTGGTACTGTGCCACCCTGTATCAGTGGTGGGCACTGGCAGTGGGCACACTACAGTCTGTGGAAGTGGGCCTGACACACACTGGCAGCAGGCAAGCAACTGAAATTAGACTAATGTGTAAAAATGAAATGCCTTATTTATCGTCAAGCTACTGTGCCACCCGGTATCAGTGCTTGGCACTGGCAGTGGGCACACTACAGTCTGTGGAAGTGGGCCTGACACACACTGGCAGGAGGCAAGCAACTGAAATTAGACTAATGTGTAAAAATGAAGTGCCTTATTTATCGGCAAGCTACTGTGCCACCCGGTATCAGTGGTTGGCACTTGCAGTGGGCACACTACAGTCTGTGGAGGTGGGCCTGACACACACTGGCAGGAGGCAAGCAACTGAAATTAGACTAATGTGTAAAAATGAAGTGCCTTATTTATCGGCAAGCTACTGTGCCACCCGGTATCAGTGGTTGGCACTGGCAGTGGGCACACTACAGTCTGTGGAAGTGGGCCTGACACACACTGGCAGCAGGCAAGCAACTGAAATTAGACCAATGTGTAAAAATTAAATGCCTTTTTTATGCAAAGTCCTGTGCCAGCCGGTATGAGTGGTAGGCACTGGCAGTGGGCACACTACAGTCACTGGAAGTCAGCCTGACACACACTGGCAGGCAACTAACCTTAGATTAAAGTGTAAAAATTAAATGCCTTTTTTGATGCAAAGTCCTGTGCCACATGGGATGACAGGGGTGGGCACTGGCAGTGGGCACACTACAGTCACTGGAAGTCAGCCTGACACACACTGGCAGGCAACTAAACTTAGATTAAAGTGTAAAAATTAAATGCCTTTTTTTGATGCAAAGTCCTGTGCCACATGGGATGACAGGGGTGGGCACTGGCAGTGGGCACACTACAGTCACTGGAAGTCAGCCTGACACACACTGGCAGGCAACTAAACTTAGATTAAAGTGTAAAAATTAAATGACTTTTTTTGATGCAAAGTCCTGTGCCACACGGGATGACAGGGGTGGGCACTGGCAGTGGGCACACTACAGTCAGTGGAAGTCGGCCTGACACACACTAGCAGCAGGCAAGCAGCTGAAATTACACTAAAGTGTAAAAATGAAATTCCTTTTTTGATGCAAAGTCCTCTGCCAGCCGGTATGAGTGGTAGGCACTGGCAGTGGGCACACTACAGTCAGTGGAAGTCAGCCTGACACACACTGACAGGCAACTAACCTTAGATTAAAGTGTAAAAATTAAATGCCTTTTTTTGATGCAAAGTCCTGTACCACACGGAATGACAGGGGTGGGCACTGGCAGTGGGCACACTACAGTCTGTGGGCCTGCAGCTCCTCACACACAGGCAGGCCATGCAACTGCAATATGCATATAAAGGAAAAAAAGCAGACTAATGTTGCAGCCCTAAAAGGGCTTTTTGGGGTGCTGTCAGGACGCTGTCCTTACAGCAGAGATCAGATGAGTCTTTCAGGACTGGAGTGGACACTGAATTCACTAGCCTAGCTATCAATTTCCCAATTAAATCAGCAGCAACTACACTCTCCTTCCTCTCACTAAGACTGCAGCTTCAGAATGAATCTAAAATGGATGCTGTGCAGGAGGTGGGAGGGTCTGGGAGGGAGGGTATGCTGCTGATTGGCTGGAATGTGTCTGCTGACTGTGAGGTACAGGGTCAAAGTTTGCTCAATGATGATGTATAGGGGGCGGACCGAACATCGCATATGTTCGCCCGGTAGAGGCGAACGCGAACAAGCTATGTTCGCCGGGAACTGTTCTCCGGCGAATAGTTCGGGCCATCTCTACTCAGAAGAGCAGTGCATGCAAGACGGCCCAGGAATCTCACAGAACTGCAAGACTTTTGCAAGGAAGAATGGAAAAAGCTGTTACAAGCTGTGCTACTAGGTACTAACTATGCAGGGTGCCCTTTTCCTTTTTTGTTATTTTGAAAATGTAAAAGATGACAATAAAATATTGTTTTTGCTTCAAATACAAGGAAAATGTGTCATCTTTAACTTTATGCTTTTCGGAGATCATTTCATAATCAACTTATTTAGGCCCCTTTCACATCAGCGTTTTTGCTTTCAGTCCTAGAGTTCCGTCCTTTGGGCTCTAGGACGGAAAGCTACTGATCAGGATTATCCCAATGCATTCTGAATGGAGAGAAATCCGTTCAGGATGCATCAGGATGTCTTCCGTTCAGTATGTGAACGTTTTTTGGACGTTGACAAAACCGCAGCATGCTGCGGATTTGTCTCCGTCCAAAAATCCGGAAGACATGCTGCAAGGACGGATCCGGAATTAATGCCTATTGAAAAGCATTAATCCGGATCCGACTTTAAGCTAAACGTCGTTTCGGTGCATCTCCGGATCTGATGTTTAGCTTTAAAGAATGCTAACCATGGCAGCCAGGACGCTACTAAAGTCCCAGCAGCCATGGAAAAGCAGCGGGGACCCGGGGGAGAAGCTACTTACCATAGCTATGGCATAGCTATGTGATCCATGCAACGCAGGGACCCGGTGACATCATCGAGGAGCACCCCGGCCGCCGCACGGAATGTAAGTAGCTTTTCCATAGGCTCCCTGCTTCTTTTCCATGGCAGCCGGACTTTAGTAGCGTCCTGGCTGCCATGGTTACCTGAAAGCATATTGAAGACTGATCAGTCTTCAATATGCTTTCAGTTGTCTTGCGTTGTGACGGATCCGGCGGGCATTTCCGGCGACGGAAGTGCACGCCCGATCTTCACAACGCAAATGTGAAAAAGGCCTTAACTGTTCACAGAAAAAGTAATTTTGACCATGCCACTGTACTGTGCAGGGACACACACCCCTGGAAACATCCAGTTATTAATAAACATCTAGTATCAATAACTGAGTTATCAATAACAGTTATTTCAAAGAGAATAAAATTATGTAGTAAAATAGACTTGTCAGGAGTGGTGACATGTCCCCTTTAAATTAAAACAGGGGAAGGAGGTATTGAGAAGGAGGAAAGTATTAGGATGGGAAATAGGATGTATAGACAGTGTCTGCAAGTAGTTATACAGGTGCATCTCAATAAATTAGAATATCATCGAAAAGTTAAAGGGGATATCCAACCTCCATAATGACTCCTCTAATGCCCGGGCTCAGATAGGTTATACTTACCCCGGAACCCGCGTTGCTTCTGATGTCTGCAAGGCCGCTGCTGCATCTCCCCGTCGCACAGATCAAAACATCCGGCGAAAGGGGGAGCAGGGTTGTGGCAGCCAATTGCAGGCCACGACGAGGACGAGCCTCCCTAGCATCACCCGCGATGCTAGGGAGGCTCGTCCCCGACGCAGCATGCTATTGGCTAACCCCAACACCCCCCGCCCCATGGCCGGATGTTTTGATCCGCACGATGGGGAGATGCAGCGGCGGCCGTGCAGGCATCAGAAGCAACATGGGTGTCGGGGAGCGGGTAAGTATAACCTATCCGAGGGGCCCGGACATTAGGGGGGTCATTATGTTATATTTATATATTCATTACACACAGAGTGATCTATGTCAAGGGTTTATTTATTTTAATGTTGATGATTATGGCTTACAGCTAATTAAAACCCAAAATTCAGTACCTCAGAAAATTAGAAAATTATATAAGACCAACTAAAATAGATTTTTAATTCAGAAATATTGTCCTACTGAAAAGTATGTACGGTATATGCATTCAATACTTGGCCCAGGATCCCTTTGCATGAATTTCTGCATCAATGCGGCGTGGCATGAAGGCGATCAGCCTGTGGCACTGCTGAGGTGTTATGGAAGCCCAGGTACTTTGATAGTGATAGCGGCCTTCAGCTTGACGGCGTTGTTGGTGTCTAATCTTCCTCTTGAAAATACGCCATAGATTCTCTATGGGGTTTAGATCGGGAGAGTTTGCTGGTCAATCAAGCACAGTAATACGGTAGTTATTAAACCAGGTATTAGTACTTTTGGCAGTGTGGGCGGGTGCCAAGTCCTGCTGGAAAAGGAAATCACCATCTCCATAAAGCTTGTTAGCAGAGGAAAGCATAAAGTGCTCTAAAATTTCCTAGTAGACGGCTGCTCTGACTTTGGACTTAAAGGGAACCTGTCATCACCTTTATGCTGCCCATACTAACGGCAGCATAAAGTAGAGACAGGTGAGTTGATTTTAGCGGTCTGTCATTTAAAAGTTAAAAGTAAGTGGTTGCCGAGAACCAACATCACATCATTGCAGACTGGGCCTTGAAAAGAGTCACGGCCACCTGAGAAGAGTCATGGTTATTCATGAATTCCTGCTCTCCGGCCCACCTGCTGATGACTGACAGGCTTCTACCTAGTTGTCTCCCTTTCTCTCTAGGAGACTATTGCCAATCATCAGCAGATTGGCGGGAGAGCAGGAGATTATGCATAACCATGACTCTTCTGAAGTAGATTTGACTCTTTTCAAGGCCTGGGCTGCAATGATTATAATGCTGGTTCTTGGCAACCACTTACTTTTATCTCATGAGTGACACACCGCTGAAATCAGCATTTCTGTCACAAATTTATGCTGCCCTCAGTGAGGTCAGCATAAAGTTGATGACAGGTTCCCTTTAATAAAACACAGTGGACCAACACTGGCTGATGACATGGCTCCCCAAACCATCACTGATTGTGGAAACTTCACACTGTACCTTAAGAAACTTGGATTTGGTGCCTCTCCACTCTTCCTCCAGACTCTGGGACTTTGATTTCCAAATTAAATGCAAAATTTACTTTCATCTGAAAACAGGACTTTGGACCACTGAGCAGCAGTCCAGTACTTTTTCACCTTATCCCAGGTAAAACACTTCTGACGTTGTCTCTGGGTCATGAGTAGCTTGACACAAGGAAGGCGACATTTGTAGCCCATGTCCTGGATACATCTGAGCACTCACTCCAGCTGCAGTCAATTCCTTGTGAATATCCCCCAAATTCTTGAATGCTATTTTCTTGACAACCCCTTCAAGGCTGTGTTTTCCCTGTTGCTTGTGCACCTTTTTGTACCACACGTTTTCCTTCCACTCAACTCTCCATTAAGATGCTTGGATATAGCACTCTGCGAGCAACAATGAACTTTTGTGGTTTAGCCTTGTGGAGGGTGTCAACGACTGTCTTCAGAACAATTGTCAAGTCAGCAGTCTTCCCCATGATAGTGTACAGGAGAGGATTGGCCATAGTCCCTACAGGGAAATTTCCCGATGAGCCAATGCCCCAGGGGGCCACCCAAGTCCTCCTCTCTGCCGCTGATTAGGTACATAATTGGCTCTCAACAGAGAATCAGGTACTCATGTACAAACCGGATTCCAAAAAAGTTGGGACACTAAACAAATTGTGAATAAAAACTGAATGCAATGATGTGGAGATGGCAAATGTCAATATGTTATTTGTAATAGAACGTAGATGACAGATCAAACGTTTAATCCGAGTAAATGTATCATTTTAAAGGAAAAATATGTTGATTCAAAATTTCACGGTGTCAACAAATCCCAAAAAAGTTGGGACAAGTAGCAATAAGAGGCTGGAAAAAGTAAATTTGAGCACAACGAAGAGCTGGAAGACCAATTAACACTAATTAGGTCAATTGGCAACATGATTGGGTATAAAAAGAGCTTCTCAGAGTGGCAGTGTCTCTCAGAAGCCAAGATGGGTAGAGGATCACCAATTCCCACAATGTTGTGCAGAAAGATAGTGGAGCAATATCAGAAAGGTGTTACCCAGCGAAAAATTGCAAAGACTTTGCATCTATCATCATCAACTGTGCATAACATCATCCAAAGATTCAGAGAATCTGGAACAATCTCTGTGCGTAAGGGTCAAGGCCATAAAACCATACTGGATGCCCGTGATCTCCGGGCCCTTAAACGACACTGCACCACAAACAGGAATGCTACTGTAAAGGAAATCACAAAATGGGCTCAGGAATACTTCCAGAAACCATTGTCAGTGAACACAATCCACTGTGCCATCCGCCGTTGCCAGCTGAAACTCTACAATGCAAAGAAGAAGCCATTTCTAAGCAAGATCCACAAGCTCAGGCGTTTTCACTGGGCCAGGGATCATTTAAAATGGAGTGTGGCAAAATGGAAGACTGTTCTGTGGTCAGACGAGTCACGATTCGAAGTTCTTTTTGGAAATCTGGGACGCCATGTCATCCGGACCAAAGAGGACAAGGACAACCCAAGTTGTTATCAACACTCAGTTCAGAAGCCTGCATCTCTGATGGGGTTGCATGAGTGTGTGTGGCATGGGCAGCTTGCATGTCTGGAAAGGCACCATCAATGCAGAAAAATATATTCAGGTTGTAGAACAACATATGCTCCCATCCAGACGTCATCTCTTTCAGGGAAGACCCTGCATTTTTCAACAAGATAATGCCAGACCACATTCTGCATCAATCACAACATCATGGCTGCGTAGGAGAAGGATCCGGGTACTGAAATGGCCAGTCTGCCGTCCAGATCTTTCACCTATAGAGAACATTTGGCGCATCATAAAGAGGAAGGTGCAACAAAGAAGTCCCAAGAAGATTGAACAGTTAGAGGCCTGTATTAGACAAGAATGGGAGAGCATTCCTATTTCTAAACGTGAGAAACTGGTCTCTTCGGTCCCCAGACGTCTGTTGAGTGTTGTAAGAAGAAGGGGAGATGCCACACAGTGGTGAAAATGGCCTTGTCCCAACTTTTTTGGGATTTGTTGACACCATGATAATTCTGAATCAACATATTTTTCCCTTAAAATGGTACATTTTCTCAGTTTAAACTTTTGTTCTGTGATTTATGTTCTATTCTGAATAAAATATTAGAAGTTGGCACCTCCACATCATTGCATTCAGTTTTTATTCACGATTTGAATAGTGTCCCAACTTTTTTGGAATCCGGTTTGTACCTGGCTAGTGACTGCACATGGTCTCCAGAATTCATCTGCTGTGGCCCGCACCTTACCTCCTAAGCCCCCTGCTTCATAGACAACTGGAGAAGGAGGACAGAAGATGGAAGCTATTGATGGCCACCACAGATGGCCAGCTTTTGGGGCAGTATTCTGTGCTGCACTGTGTTATTTGGTTCTGCTGGGATGGTATTTTGCACTGTTAATTTGGACCTGCCTACAAAATCGGGCCACTTTCAGTTTTTTTTTTCCAAGGCCACTTTAAGTTCCTAGTCCGTAACCTACTGAACCAGACTAAGGGAACATTTAAAGGCTTAGGAAACCTTTGCAGCTGTTAATTAGCTGATTGGAGTGTGACGCCATGAGTCTATAATATTAAACTTTTTCACGGTAGTCTAGTTTTCTGGGATAGTAATTTTTGGATTTTCATTAGCTGTGAACCATATTTATCAACATTAAGAGAAACAAACGCTTAGGAAATGAAAATAGATCACTGTATGTAATGAATGTATATAATTTATGAGTTTCACTTTTTGAATTGAATTACTAAAATAAATTCACTTTTTAATCATATTCTAATTTATTGAGATGCACTTGTACTGCACTGATTTGCAAAATTTGGAGGTGATCAGATACATGACAGACCCCCAGGCTCCATATCTTGTCAGACTTTGCAGTTTTCTGGAGCAGTATGCATGTGACTTTTTCATTGATAAATATATTAGCCATTTATATTTTCACTTCCTGGAATGGAACTGATTGCTTTTTCCAGGAATGACCTAAACTGATTTTAGCTGCTAGCATAACATATATTAATCGTTTAAAGGCTATGACCATCTTTTTTATCATTGCATTTTTTCATTTTTTTCAATTGGTCTTTATTACGCATTTTCAACAGTTTCTGTTCTATATCCTTCACTTTCAGTATATCTGCAGACTAGGTTGCTTTCTGTTTTGCAGAGACTGTAGCCCTTATCTCTGAACTCCTGACACTTCTTCAACACTCATTATAGATAAATTCTTATCAAACGGATAAGAATATGGCTTCAATTAATGTTTATGAGCTGTGAGGAGTTTAGAGATAAGGGCTACACATAGCGCCCTCAGAGCAGCTGCCTGACAGGGTCTCTGCAAAACAGAAAGCACCCTAGTCTGCAGATATACTGAAAGTGAAGGATATAGAACAGAAACTGTTAAAAATGCGTAATAAAGACCAATTATAAAAAAATTAGAAAATGCAATGATAAAAAAGGTGGTCATAGTCTTTAAACAATTTATATATGTTATGCTAGCAGCTAAAATCACTTTAGGTCGTTCTTACGATAATGTAGATTCCCTGAAAGGAAATGTTATAGAACAGAAACTGTTAAAAATGTTTAATAAAGAGCAACTGAATAATTGAGCAAAGTGCAATGATAAAAAAATGCATGAATTATGTGACAACTAGGTATAACCAATTACCCTTTTCAAAGTGCCTTGTCCCTACACACACAGTCCACTTAGTACTGACAGTATCAGTGTGTAGGGACACATCCTAATGATAAGGTAACACTGCATTGTTCCAACCCTCTATTATTCCTCCTGGAAATGTATGCATAAATGAAAAATGGAGTCAATATTATTCATTTTTACACAGTCTGATACCATCAGCAGCCGCCTCTTTAACAAGAGGCTTGGCAACACCAAGTTGTGAAACTAATTATTCTTTTCCAGGAAGACTAACAGAGGAATGGTACAGGAACAATGCAAGATATGCTGCAAAAATGTCATGGGGAATACAAGTATCCATTCAGGAGAGAAAAAGAAGCCCTCTTTCGTATTCTTAAAGATTAGAACATATTATATCTTCGCGCTAATAATTAATATCACATTTTTAAGCAGGGATGTAGCTAAAGGCTCATGGGCCCTGGTGCGAGAGTTCAGCTTGGAACCCCCTTCTCTCAATGTTTTATGGCAAAGGACAGGGAGGCACATAGACTTTATGCAGCCTGAGGCAAAAAATTGAAACGGCACCCCCCTGTGCCAAATTCTTGACCTAACCCCTTCCCTCCAACCAGAGGTGTAACTTGACCTGCATGCACTTTCTATAATACCGGTGTCTTCTTATGCGGCGCAAGGGTCTTTGGGCGCCCTCAGGCTCCTGGGCCCGGTAGCGACTGCTACCTCTGTACCCCCTTAAGCTACGCCCCTGTCTAGCTATTGCTATGTTTTATTTATCTGTTTTGTAGACACAATGGACAGCCATGATTTTATCCTGCACGTCCTTAGTGTTACTTGTGAGCATGTGCAGGACGTGTTATCTTACAATACAAGAGTGCAGGGTACCCACCTGCTGCTTCCTTTTGCATCTTTAAAACCAAATCTTCAATTTCATCTTTTTCTTCTATCTTGGTAGGAATAATCCCAAAATCTCTTAGGACATCATTCCATTCTGTGTCTTCGTTTGGATCCTGTTTCAGTCAGTATGAAATATTTACATGTGTTTGCTTGTTATTTTACTTATATCATTCAGTATTAATGTACCTATATATTGTAGTTGTTCTGTAAAAAATAAGGTACTGACCATGTTGGATCCATCTAAATTTTCAGTTCAATGTCACATACTTTTAAGTTAAGAAACATATTTGTCATTAGAGATTTTCTGAAATTTGTTTCAGCGCTGATTCTATCAATTCAGCTGTCAGATTAGATTTGGTCCGAATAAATTCAACCTGAATCAAAACTTCCCCAATTGCCCTGATACGTTGTGTATTACACTCTGTGGTCTCTTAGGACTGTAACCTCCTTCAAACTCTGACAGCAATATATATGGCTATGGATAAAAGAATGGTAGGCGGTGGTAGCAGACAGCCTGTTTAAAAACACATTGCATTGGTTTTTTATGCTTTTTAACCCCTTGCCGACTGACCTCGATAAATTTACCTCCGGAGTCAGGTATTTAAATATTGCGCCTGCTTATGAGCGCAGCAGACATCATAGCCACGGGGTGTCTGCTGTTTTAAACAGTAGACACCCGAGGCTAATGTATGTGGTCGACGATAATGTTGATTGCACACATTTAATCCCTCAGATGCTGTGGTAAAATGTGCATTGCTTCCCCCTAGGGGGGATCGGGGGAGCCGGATAGTGTGTAGAGAAGCATCAGTCCTGAATGATCCGAGGCTGATGCAGAAAGATTCCTATGGAGACTCTGCCTGTTGCGATATGTGGTGAAATGCTCATAGAATCCAATGCTAATGCATTGGAGTCTATGAGAGAAGCAATCTAATGATTGCTTTTTCAAGTTCCCTAGGAGAACTGTTAAAAAGTGTTAAAAAAAATAAGATAAATGTTTTTAAAAATATTTAAAAAAAATGTTAATGAATTTCAAATCCACCCATTCCGCAAAATAAAAAAAATAATTAAACAATCACAATTCGCAAAATTTTGGTCACCACCTCCCTAAAAAAATGAAATAAACATTGATGAAAAAGTCATATTCACTCCAACTACAGACGTCACCTCAAAAAATGAGCCGCCACACAGCCCCGTACACATACTAATAAAAAAGTTAGAGGAGTCAGAATATGGCGATGCAAATCTCTGACTAAAAACATGTGAAATACCAGTCGGGAGCATGCCCCGTACATGTACGGCAGATGTTAGGAAGGTGTTAAATCTGAAATACTAGTCTGAAAACTGTGTAAGGGCATCTCCAGACAGTTCAAGGTTTTTTTATTTTGAAAAAATAGAAATACAAGTGTGCTACACGTGTTTTAAAATACAGAAGGTAGCATTTTAAATTTCTGAGTGAAAACATGTGAAATACCAGTCCGAAATCTGTGTCAGAGCATCTCCAGACAGTTCAAGGTTTTTTTTTGTTTTGTGAAAGATAGGAATACAAGTATACAACACATGTTTTAGGCTACTTTCACATCTGATTTTTTGCTGGATCTGGCAGGGTTAAGCAAAAACGCTTCCATTAGGATAATACAGCTGGCTGCATCTGTTATGAACGGATCTGGTTGTATTGTCTCTAAAATGGCCATGACGGATTCAGCACTAAAACTATTGTAAGTGAATGGGCATTGTTTTCTTTTGTGTCCGAGAAAACAGATACGGCATTGACTTAAATTGTGCTTCATTCCATATCCGTCTTGCTCCGCATCCCATGACGCACACAAAAATGCTACTTGCAGCATTTTTCTGTCCGGATGGGAACACAAGGAAACGGAATGCATTCTGGTGCACTCTGTTCCATTCAGTTCAGTTTTGTCCCCATTGACAATGAATGGGGACAAAACTGAAGCATTTTCCTCTGGAATTGAGATCCTATGACAGATCTCAATGCTGGAAAGAAAAAACGGTGATGTTAAAGTAGCCTTACAATCCAGAGGGTAGCATTTTAAATCTCTGAGTGAAAACATCGTAAATAGTAGGCCAAACTATTTAACATGGCATCTCAAAATATTTAACATGGAGGATAATCTCATTGTAGGTTGACAACTTGGGTTTTACACTAGAGAAAGCTTTTTTTCTGAATCTTCAAAGTGGGCAAGGTGGTCAGCAACAATGGCCGCAAAATAGTGGACGTGCTGAACCTGGGGGGGAAATAACACATGCTCTCTGCATGGTGCACTTGATTAACCTAGCAGTACAACGCTTTTTAAAAAAAGGACACTAGCTTGCGCAAGGTGCTAGCAATGTCCAGAAGACTGTCCTCACATTTTAGCCATTCTTTAATCTCGAAGAAACGCTGTCCTGGACTTGCAGCAACAGAACAGTCTACTGTTAATCTCTTAATCTGTGACATTCCAACTCACTGTAATTCAGCTAGAGCATCTGTACGAGCAGTGGAAAGTCATGAACAATTTGTCATGCACCAGACCGCCTCAGCAGGGAGCATGGTTTATTTCAGCAGTGGTCAGGCAGTGGTAGCTCATCTGAGATGCCTGTCAGTTGCTGAAGCCCTTCAAAGAGGCCATAAAATTTGGCAGCAAGGACAACTGCAACATGAACAATGTCATCTCACTCATATTTATCTTCAGGGGATGGTGTCGGAAGAACAGCTATAGCAGTTGGAGACCCACAAGGAGAAATTCCTATGGAGGATGATGATGAGGAGCTGCCCCTGGAGGCGAGGTGGAGGATCATGATGGGACACCGACCACGACATTCAACTGTCTCAGTAAAGTAGCAGATCCAGAAAGAACTAACTCCTTTGGCGTGCTGGCCAAAATGGTGACCTGTATGCTTGCTTGCTTGCGAACTGACTGGTAAATCATTGACATCAAACAGGCTGATGATAGCCATGCTTTTAGACCCTTACTATCAAAGCAAAACAGTGCAATGTACTCCTCCCTCTGAAATGGATGCCAAATTACTTTATTTACAGGAAACACTGTACGCAGCCTGCCGCATCTAAAAGGGAGGCTCCTCTCCGCCCTCACACAGTCACCCACCTCCCGCCGCCACAAGCAGTAGATACTGCAGCAGCAGCCAATTCAGTCTTTCCAACATGATGGAGCAGTTTTTTCACATGCTGTGCGAGGCTGAGACAAATCAGCATGTGGAGACCTCCTGTCTCAACACCCAGGTTTAGGCCTGCCTACACTCTGGCCTGTCTCCTACACATAACCTGGTCTCTGAACCCATGGACTTCTGGGCAGGCAGACTAGAACAGGGGCGAGAACTGGCTCAGTATGCTCTGTTTTCTTTCTTGCCCAGCTTTTAGTGTCATCTCGGAGAGGGTTTTCAGCACTGCGTGGTGTGGTGACAGTCAAACGGACTAAGTTGCCCTCTACCAGTGTCCAACACATAATTTCAAAATGAACCAAGCCTGGATTTGGGAGGATTTTGACTCTCCTACGGCTGAGGCTGATGAAGAGATCTGGCGCTGCTAATGGTGCCCCATCTTGCCACTGTTGCTGTCTGTCTTCCTGCCTACCATCATGTTCCATATGGCTGCTGCTGCCGCCATCATACCAATAATGCCATCATGCCACTGCTTCTGTCTGCCTGCCAACATGTACTGTATGGCTGATGCTGTCGCCACGGCCATAGCTGAAACTCCTTACTGCTAATCCCCTACTGCCACCACTATTAATGCTACATATCTGCAGCTACTACCACTACTACTACGACGACCTAAAGACAGCCGATCTACTGCTTTGTATCTTTCATGCTATGCTGCTTTTGCTGCTGCTACTATTGTGGCCACGTGCCTCTAATACACTACCTTTTCCACATCTACACTGCACTCCTACTGCTCCCAATTAAAAGGGAGAATTTTTCTAGGCTTGTTCAGAACGAACCACTTTTTCTTCTGACAATTAACACTTGTGCGTGTCATATGGGCAGGCATTCTGACCCCATCAATGCATCATTTTTGGATGCTTAATCCCCCAACAATGCAGTTTTTTCCCCATAACACCAGCTGTGGTTAAACACCATCTGCCCCCAATAAGGGATAATTTTTGGAAGCTTTGGAATATGAAAAAGCATAATATGCCACGGGGCAGTGTGTTTTTAAACACGCAGTATTATAACACTGCCAAACATGCGTTTACCCATAGCTATGTATGTCAGTATCACATAGACATCATTTGCTATCGCTGTCATTGCATTCAAGAGCTTAGGGAGGTGGAAGAGAAAAAGCAAAAATTCATTAAAAAAATTAATAAAAAGAGATAACATGTATTTTTATGAGTGTGTTATATACCAAATTTAAGGGAAATTGGAGCCACTTTCGTTTGGACCAAATCGATTTGGGTCTGAACTGAACTTTTTTTAAAACTAGGCGAATCAGATCCAAAACGAATCTCAAAAGGTTCACTGATCTCTAATAAAGATCTAGTGGAGGCCTGAGCACTGAAACCCCCACTGACTGCTACAATGAGGAGAGGGAAGAGCTTGCTTATCTTAGGCCTAATTCACACGTCCGCAAAATGGATCCGCATCCCTTCTGCAATTTTGCGGAAGGGTTGCAGACCCATTCATTTCATAGGGGCAGGAATGGATGTGGACAGCACACTATGTGATGTCCGCATCCGTGTTTCCGCATCCGTGTTTCCGCATCCGTGTTTCCGTAAAAAAATAGAACATGTCCTATTCTTGTCCGCAATTGCGGACAAGAAAAGGCATTCTTTCTATAGTGCCAGCAATGTGCGGTCCGCAAAATGCGGAATGCACAATGCAGCCGTCCGTGTTTTGCGGATCCGTGTTTCCGTGTTTTGCGGATCCGTGTTTCCGCAAAACACACTACGGACGTGTGAATAAGGCCTTAGTCTCTCTCCTGGCTGCAGGAGACAGACTTGGGCCTCTTGCACACGAAAGTATTTTTTTTTCAGTGTTTTGCGGTACGTTTTTATCGGATCCGTTTTTCCATTTTTTACTTCCGTTTTGTTTCCGTTTCGGTTCCGTTGTTTCGTTCCATTTTTCCGTTTGGCATATACAGTATACAGTAATAACATAGAAAAAATTGGGCTGGTCTTAAACTTTTCGATAGATGGTTCCGCAAAAAACGGAACGGATACGGAAGACATACGGATGCACTTCAGTATGCTTTCCGTTTTTTTTTGCAGACCCATTGACTTGAATGGAGCCACTGAACGTGATTTGCGGACAAGAATAGGACATGGTCTATATTTAAACGGAACAGAAAAAACGGAAAAACGGAAGGCATATGGAGACACTTCAGTATTTTTTGCAGACCCATTGAAGTGAATGGTTCAGTATACTGTCAGTATACTGAACTGAAAAAACTGCCAGTATACGGTCCGCAAAATACTGTCGTGTGCAAGGGGCCTTAGGCCTCATGCACACAAAACAGACACGCAAAAATACGGATGACGTCCGTGTGCATTCCGTATTTTGCGGAATGGAACAGCTGGCCCCTAATAGAACAGTACTATCCTTGTCCATAATGTGGACATTAATAGGACATGTTCTATTTTTTTGGGGAACGGAAATACGGACATACAGAAAAGGAATGCACACGGAGTAACTTCCGTTTTTTTTGCGGACCCATTGAAATGAATGGTTCCACATACGGTCCGCAAAAAAAACGGAACGGACATAGAAACAGAATACATTCGTGTGCATGAGCCCTTAATATAAGTCTGTGGGTCCGTCTTGATTCCTTCTCCTGCAGCGAGGAGAGAGCACAATATGCAAATACATCTTTCTCGTCATTCTGGTGATCAGTGGGGATCTCAGCACCCAGACCCCCACTGATTAAAACTTTTGATATGTCTCTGTGACAGATGAAAAGTTTGCTGAAGACCTTTAAGACTGCTATATGAAACACTACTCATAATAATTTCCCTCATATTGTACACTTACGACATCTTTCACTTGGAGGCTGACAGTAGTAAAGACTATGGAGATGGTGCATATGGTTAAAAAGCTCGGCTGCGAATAAGATATGTTTTGCCTCTATCTATCCTAAAGGCAAGCTACAGCTCGGGGCAAATGTATTCTAGAAATCTAAAGCTATGGTCTACATAAAAGATAAAGCCTTTGTACTAGGACAACTGCTGGTATGATCGAGGCAACACAGCAAGACAACTGTAATAAAATAGATGCAGAACACGTCAGCCATAGACACAGATTGTTTATCGCAGTGCTCAGCCCGTGTCTCCAGGCTCTGAATTATCCAGTCTTACTTTCATGCCCATACATTCACAAGGGATGGTGTCTGCATGCGACTTTAATTTCTACATTAAATTCAGTTTCATTAATGAATAAAATGTTACCTGATTGATGATCATTTACATTGCTGTTTACTAAAATTTGAATCTGACTCAAATTTTTTTTAGCATGCCTTTGAAAAGTTACAAAAGTACTGACTCATCTTTTCCAGAGATGGACAAATTTAGTGAATAATGTATCAAATATGTCAATAGACGTTCTGGTGACAGGATGTGTTCTGCTAGTGGCTGTGTATTAATATTTTATACTGCTACACAATGCTCTAATGAGTAGAGTATTCCGACTTTCAGCCTGTAAAAACATACAAGTGCTGACACATACAGACAATAGATATCAATTAACTGTTTACTGTGTCAGCACCTATATGTTTGGGGACTGTGTAAACAACGATTCCATATACTGATCAACTTTTTGAAATCACTGATAAATTCCATACCTTTTTAGAAAAAAAAATCACTATTATATTAACATTAAATGCTATGGGTACCTTTGCATTGATTTTTTGCACATATTTTGCTAATTTGGTCTAATTTAGGGGGGACAAACAGTAATGATATCCCTGTGCTACCAAGGCCACTGCCAAATAGTTTTTTCTCACCTGATCATAATGGTATCTTTCTTTTATCCATCCAATTTTTGAGCAATTTTTTTTGCAACAAGGGTGAAACCATTGCTCTTATACTCTTATAGCACCCAAGCTCTGCTTCTTTCTGTGCCCTACCCCTTCCTTAGAGTACTTTCACACTTGCGTTGGTGCGGATCCGTCTGTTTATTTGCACAGACGGATCCACACCTATAATGCAAACGTTTGTATCCGTTCAGAATGGATCCGTTTGCATTAGTTAAAAGAAAAATCAAAGTCCAAAACGGATCCATTTTGAATTACATTGAAAGTCAGTGGGGAACGGATCCGTTTTCAAATGCATCATATTGTGTCATTGAAAACGGATCTGTCCCTATTGACTTACATTGTAATTAAAAATGGATCCGTTAGGCTTCGCCTCTTCAGACGGACACCAAAATACAGCAAGCTGTGTTTTGGTGTCCGCCTCCAAAACAGAATAGAAGCGGAACGGAGCCTAACTGATGCATTCTGAACGGATCCTTATCCATTCAGAATGCATTGGGGCTGAACTGATCCGTTATGGACCGTTTGTGAGAGCCCTGAAACGGATCTCACAAACGGAATCCAAAACGCTAGTGTGAAAGTACCCTTAGACTGTTGGTTGACAGGGCCAGGCAGTAGGTACGTAATGTCAGCTCCTCCTGTATTGTATGCGCATGTGGCATTTGTTTATAAGTCAGTACATGTGCGGTGCAATACCAAATGTCTGCCAGGATGAAAATAAGTGCACTATGCATGTGCCAATATAACAACAAAAGGTGTATGCGCAAGGATACAGGGCTAGTCAAGATTACGCACCTAATGCCCGGCCCTGTCAATAAACGGAAGGGACTGGGAAGAGAAAGTATTGGAGCTTGGGCGCAATGGTGCCGCCTTCACTGCACTAAGCACCTAATTTGCATATTACTTAAAAGTTGGATTCCTCTGCAAAGGAGCTACAGATGGATAAAAGAAGGGCACTATTATAATTAGATAAGCAAAATGTATTTGGCGCATGGCTTGGTTGCATAGGGATGTGGCTGCTGACAGATTCTGTTTAGTCATTTTGGTTTGTTTGGCTTCTACAGCTGAAACGTATATACACCGCACAGCCAGCAGAAGAAGGCCACGCTGCCTGGCGGCTCCGGTCTCTAGCCTGTCTCTCTCATCTTCTGACTGACCTTCTAAGCTGTTTTCTGCCCACTGAAATGAATGTAAAGGTGTCAATAGCCTTTAAATTGATGAATACAGGCCAGACATTGGTAATGTAGTAAATGACTATGCCGGCAGATGGTTGATTTTTAATCAGATGTCTACATTGGCAGACACATCCTTTGTCCCTTTTCTACTGGCCGAGCATTAGACCAATTATGTTCACATGGACGTTCGCTCCCAATAATTGGCCCATGTAAAGGTACTGTTGATCACCCAACTCATTTGGCTGATACTTAAAATAGCAAAAAGGATGAATGTCATGTTAGAGGAGAGATAAGTACCTTCATCTGTTATATCATCCATTTTCTAATGACAGCACCTTGCATACATTGGGGGATTGCTGACAAGTGGGATTGCTGAAGCTGTCACATAAGCGTCCCCCACAGCCGAAACCTGCTTGGTTGGTTATCATAGGTTAAAATGCCCCTATGTCTGCCTCTGTGAGCCTATAACATGTTGTTTGGCATGTGAATCCAGTCGTGGGTGTGCTCAGCGAGAAGTCTGTCAAGTCAGAGTGAGCATGCTAACAGCAAGGACACCATGGCTAGTCACTATGGTAAATTTGGTAGGCAGCAACTGGTGGTTTTATAATGTTACTTTCTCAGGGCATGTCTTCAAAGGTAATTAATCATGGGTGCTGTCTAGTCAGTAGGGACACACCCCTTTGACAAAGAGAAAGGTAAAACCCAGTTGTCTAGTTATATATATATATATATCTCTTGGAGGAATGGTGCACCACAGGGTTATAAGAAAACTTGTTCTCAGAATTGTTATTTCATCGATAATGCAATAATATTTTAGACCATAGGGAAGACAAGTCCACTTAACGGTTCTATTCCTCATCCTAAACTCCTGCATGGTGGCATGTTCAGGTCCCTAGATTAGCCTTCTACTTGCTGAAAGCTGCATAGACACAAGTCTGAAGGGACCTATCAAGTCATTAATAAAGTCAGAGCTAAGTATGGTGTCACTTGTTTACCAAGGAAGTGGCATGGGATACCGATGAGCAATAAAACACAAACTGAATACGGTTGTACAATACGAATAAAACGCAAGTGTCAAAAATGAATAGTTCCTAGATGGGACACACTTTTGGAGGTGCCACCAGCCGGGTCTGTATTGTGTATACCGTATGTTGTGAATCATGGTCTTTTATCTAGGTGGGGGAGCCACATGGTTTGATTTTGTATTTTTTTATACTTGTTTCCCCATCCCACCTTTTCCATTACTTGTAATGCTATAACTGGATGTCCCGACTTGTTTTGTACATTATCCATGTGGTTGTGTCTGTCTTTGCAAATTTATGTATCTATTCATTTGTTTTATAAATTTCAATAAAGATATATTTTTGGATATTATTTTTGTATTATGTTTTTGTATATGCTGAGTGTTTTGGGTATGTCCAATCAAGGAGCTATACAAGGAAGTGGCATGTAGATGAATTTCAAGTTTTCAGGAGCAAAACAGTCAGATATGAGGGTGAGGGCTCGCTTACAGAAGGACTATGGTGCTAAAACCCCTGCAAAGCTGGCCATATACATTAAAGGACCCCTGTCACCACATACCACTACGTCAAACAGTAGGCAGCTGTCCATCCACACTTGTAAGCAGAGTCCCATGAGATCTCTGGTATGTCCATATGTTCCCTCAATCCCCCGAAAAAAGACTTTTTATTATATGCAAATTACCCCCTAGGTGCACCTCATTGCACCCAGAGGCTCCCCTCCTTGTCTCGTATACTCTGGTAAGCTGTTAGGTGCTGCAGTGTTTTTCAGCAGCTGATTAGTTGCTGTTCTGGGTGTCAGAATATGGTTCAACTGAGAAACTGGAGTTTAATGCAGGCTGAATAGAAGCAAACAATGTGACCAAGCCAGACAGTTTTGGTGGAGGTTTCCTATGTCATGGCTGGACAAATTCATTTTGATGACTCTGGTGACGTAAACCTAAAGGAGGACACATAGGCAGGTGTTGTCTTCACGAAAAAAAAAATGGGGATTAACCTCCATGTTTTTGGGTATTAGAAGTGAGGTCTGAAGATATCTACGGTTTCCACATCCTGAGGTATAATTCTGTAAATACGATTATATTAGGGTTATGATTTACCTGCATGATTCTGGAGCAGTGTTTCAGGGACTGGATGTTTTGTACATTAAATGTTTTAGATTATTTCCAAATGTTGGATTCTAACACTAGTATTATGATGTAACAATCTAAGATCTAGAATGGTTTATATTGTCCTATAGAGCAATCTATGGTTCAAAGCTAAAGGTGAATTACATCACAGTTCAGTTATGATTAAAGGGAACCTGTCATCAGTTTTATGGTGTCCTAAGAGCAACATAAACTAGTGACAGATCCCCTTAGCAAAATACTGGGTCACTTTCTTTAATTGACCCGGCCATTTTGCTAGATTTTTGTATTGAACAGCTCTAGTGCATAATGATAAGTACTGAATATTCATAAACTCCTGATTTTCTCTACCCCTGCTGCAAATTCAGTTGAAAAAAAATGATAGACAGGCGGGAGGAGAAATCCAGAATCTCATGAATATCAGAACTCACTGGCATGTGCTGGAGCTGCTAGAACCCAGAAGCATAAAAGTTGTGACAGATTCCCTTTACTAGCAGCCACCCTGCACATATTAGGTCGGATATTTTACATAAAACTGTTAATAAAACTTAGACCATGACTGGTCATAAAAGGGTAAATGAATCATAGATTTTACCATGGATGTAATAATGAACACATCCATCATTTTGTTTTATAGGAAATGCTAGCATAGAACAGAATGCAAGAGTGTTGGAAGTCAGCCTTGCCCCTCCTACAAAGAAAACCGTGCCCTTTACAGTAACTGTTTGACAAGGCAGTGCTCCGTGCCTACTTCCGTCTCGCTATCCGAAGTGGAAACAGGCGCAACATCACTCACCTATCTCAGCAGCTGATCCCTGCTAGCTCTCCTCAGACTTCAGATAGTGGGAACGGCCGCAGTAGTTCAACGTCTCATTTCAGAGGCCGCAACCAGTGCCAGGCTACCCTTAGGGTGCCTCCCAGCTTTTAAAGGGCTGGTGTTCAATTACTGCAAATCTCTGCCAGCCAATGGTTGGTCACTTTTGGGTATTTAGGGCACCTTCCACTAGAGGAGGTCACCTGAGCTTCCTAGATTGCTAGCATTCAGTGAAGGTGTGCTTTTCTGTTAGTCTGCCTGTGTACCAAACTCTGCCTGTTTATCGACTCTGACTCAACACTGCCTGCCTTGACTTCTGCCTGGTTATTGTATTAACTCTCTGCTGCCTATCCTGCCCAACCTCAGATTGTTTTATAGATATGCACAAACTCTGCCTGCCCTGATTTCAGCCTGTTTCTGACAACGAGGATTGCCTGATCCCTTGGTGCTTCACACCAGTGCCTCTGACACCTTTAGGTCAGCCACCAACTACACTGGTACTATTCCAGGGGGTAGCGGCCTGGTGGCTCCCCTGCATCGAAGGACATATTCTTGTATGGGGTTAAAGAGTGAAAATCAGAGAACCATCAGGACATGACTCTTAGGCTGCATTCACACGAGCGTGATTTCCGCGCGGGTGCAATGCGTGATGTGAACGCATTGCACCCGCACTGAATCCTGACCCATTCATTTCTATGGGGCTGTGTACATGAGCGTTTTTTTTCACGCATCACTTCTGCAACGCGTGTAAATCGCAGCATGCTCTATATTCTGCGTTTTTCACGCATCCGCAGCCCCATAGAAGTGAATGGGGCTGCGTTAAAAACGCATTGCATCCGCAAGCAAGTGCGGGTGCGTTGCGTTTTTCACTGATGGTTGCTAGGAGATGTTGTTTGTAAACCTTCAGTTTTTTATCACGCGCGTGAAAAACGCATCAAAACGCATTGCACCCGCGCGGAAAAAACTGAACAACTGAACGCAATCGCAGGCAAAACTGAATGGCTTTGCCTGTGAAAACGCTCAGTTTTCACTGAACGCATCCGCAACGCATCCGCAACGCATCCGGACACGCTCGTGTGAACCCAGCCTTAGGGATAGCCCAAAGCCAACATTTTTGGTTGACACAGTGGGTCCACATCCATGGGTTTTACCCTGATGAAATATAAATACCACCTAGGTAAACTTTAATGTGACTGTTGCTAGAACATGCCATCATTGTTATCATCATTCTAAAAGCAAACACTGCAAACCTAGAATATATGAACTAATGTTATATTCGCTGTATACTAATGCCCATCCACGGAATCTGCTCCATATGATACCTCTTTTTGTTTCAGCAGACCTCAAATGAATTCAATCAGAGCAGACTACAGCTGTATACTGTACTAAGTGCAGTTATCTTATGCTATTCATGCCTTTATATCTCCCTGTCCAGAAGAGACAGAAGGTTTTGAGCAAGCCTACATCCAGAGGTGGCTAGTTCTCCAAGATGTTTGGAACAACCTCCTTGCCTAATTTCTTCAAGAATTGTGTGCAAGTATACCTAGAAGAATTGGTGCTGTTTTGAAGGCAAAGGGTGGTCACAAATTGAACTGAGTTCCTAATGTATTTTAATGAGTATACAGTCCAATCTCCAACATGTATATAGTATAGAGTTACTTCCAATAAAAGAAGAGCCACCAGTACCATAGAGAGGAAAGAGACACCCACCCATTATACTCAGTCTTATTTAAAAAAAAAAATCTGGTAGCAGAATATTGATGACGTATCCTCAGGATAGATCATTAATATCTGATCAATAGGAGTCTGACTTCCGGCAGCTGTTTAAAGAGGCCTTCTCACAGGTTACCAAGCACATTGTATAGTGCATTTGTTTGGTATTGCAGCCCAGTCCCATTCACTTAAAGGGGTTCTGCTGTTTGTTACAACTGATGATCTATCCTCAGGATAGATCATCAGCATCTGATCGGCCGGGGTCTGACACCCGGGACCCCCGCCGATCAGCTGTTTAAAAAAGGCAGCGGTGCTGCAGGAGCGCCACGGCCTTCTCACTGTTTACCGCTGCTTCACTGCTTAGCCTGTCACTGGGCGGGGCGCTAGCCGCGGTAAACAGTGAGAAGGCCGCGGAGCTCCTGCAGCGCCGCTGCCTTCTCAAACAGCTGATCGGCGGGAGTCCCGGGTGTCAGACCCCGGCCGATCAGATGCTGATGATCTATCCTGAGGATAGATCATCAGTTGTAACAAACTGCAGAACCCCTTTAAATGTTACATAGTTAATACGGTTTAAAAATGACAGAAGTTCATCAAGTTCTGCCAGGGAATGGGTGGGGATGCAAATCCCAGAAGGAAGTGAGACTCAGATTTCTACACATTTTTATAAGCATTAATTACTTTTAAGAATTCATCTAAACCCTTTTAAAACTGTCCACTGTTCCTGCTGTGACCACGTCCTGAGGAAGTCTATTCCACTGATTCACAGTTCTTACAGTAAAGAAGTTTTGAAGCTTCTGGAGACTGAACTTTTTCTTCTCCAGTCGGAGGCAGTGCCCCCTTGTCTTTTGAGGGCATTTGACATGGAACAGTTTTTCACCATAGGTTAATTATGTCCTTCCTTAGATTTACCTTCTCAAGACTAAATAATTTAATTCTTTTAATCTTGCTTCATAACTAAGACGCTCCATGCCCTTTATCAGTTAAGTCGCTCTCCTCTGTACTTTTTCAAGCGTCCTTTCTATGGACTGGTGCCCAGAACTGAACTGCATATTCCAGATGAGGCTGCACCAACACTTTATATAGTGGTAATAGTACATCCCTGCCCCTCGAGA
Organism: Bufotes viridis; assembly: GCA_033119425.1. Lineage (NCBI taxonomy): Eukaryota > Metazoa > Chordata > Amphibia > Anura > Bufonidae > Bufotes > Bufotes viridis. Next base: position 531,365,744 of record CM065589.1, on the reverse strand, counting down.
ACGTGCCTCGTTTAATGCATGACAATATCCTGATGGCCTTAGAAGCAGCTGATTGACATTGTATGCTGTTATTTAATCTACCATCTACAAGGACACCCAAATCCTTCTCTATAAGTGACTCTCCCAGTGTTACATCCCCTAGGACATATAAAGCACAGAGATTATTACTACCAAGATGCATAACTTTCCATTTATCCACATTGAACCTCATTTGCCAAGTTGATGCCCAATCACTCAGAGTGTTCAGGTCAGCTGGTAGTTTATGGACATCTACCATAGACTGCACAGTACTACACAGCTTAGTGTCATCTGCAAAAATAGAAATGGTGCTATTTATCCCATCACTGAACCTTGGGGTACACCACGGACCATTCTGAATAGGAATCATTGACCACATCTCTCTGGACACGGTCCTTCAACCAGTTTTCAATCCAATTACAAACTATACTTTCCAATCATAAAGACCTTACTTTACCTATTAAATGTGATTGAACTGCATATAGACCATGTGACCTATGACATTAATGGTCTAGGAAGTGGCCACAGCGGTCACTGGAGTGCTGCAGCTACTTCAAAAGGCAGAGCTGTGCTATTCCATACAGAGGCATACAGTGAAAAAGTATACCACGTGGTATATATTTTTTTTTATCATTGAAGCCTATGGGTGAAGTATGCAATTGTCTGCAATAAATAAAACTCTGTATTGATTGAAAATGCTCAAAGGGGGTTCTCTGGTCATTGTACCTACTCAGTATTCTGTAATAACAGTGGAGGGGAGATGTTTTACATAGTACTTACCCTCTCTTGCTCCGCCGTCTCTGCCGCACTCCTGACCGGATGTGACCACTTCTTTTTATGTTCAGTTGAAGTCGCTACTATGCAGCTGAACAGGAAGAGAAACAGCCACATTCCCCCGTAGTGTGCGCGAGTGTAGCTCAGACAGCGGGAGCGGATAAGTGTTATGCAAAACATCTTCCCCCCACAGGTTGCCAAGTAGGCAAAATAACTGGAGCTCCCTCTTAAAATCCTTTACTACAACCTCTATATTGTTGGAGGCATTTTTTTTTAGAGGTATACGCAAGGAAACCCTCACTACATATACTATACCTCTATCGTACACCGGAAATGCAGTGTGAATAGATCCGAATAGTTATATAATCATGGAGGGAGGGCTACTGGATCAGGTTAATTTGTTAGAGAACAACTTCTTCTGACTCTTTAAAACAAAATGTCACTTTATTTAGCTTCATTTTTCACTACAATAAGACAAATATAAATTACATGAGCTGCATTTATTTGGTTGACACATGGAATCTAACAGCAAATGAAACAAATGAATAAACCAGTCCAACAGATAGAAATGTGTTTTAAAAACAGCAGAAGTGCATTTATGTACAAGACATAATAGATGCATCTAGTGATACTTTCGTAGCATCGGTATTCTGCATGCAGACTTCTTCAACTGCACCTGTCACTAGTCTTTCTCATTATACACCATAATAATACACCGTAGAACACTGAAAAACAATGTTTTAATATGCTTTTAATATAATTAAGAAATTAAGGAGAATTTGGCCATACTAGCCAAAAATAATTTCTGATAATATCCTTTACATTCTATTGTGAAAGATTATTACAGCTGTTTACAATACGGGTGTCCGAGTCTTTTTAGGCAGACCTTCATCAGCAATCTGTAAGAGAATATCGATGAGGTTAGAGATAGGTTTCTCAATTGTAAAGAAATGATAATAAAAATCTGTAAGTTGTACAAAGCTTACATTCAGTCAAAGAGTCCTTTTAATTGAACTTGGGGTGGGTCGTTTATAAAATCCATTTCAATAGTGTGTGTGGGGGTCTCACATTCAAAGTGAAGAGGTCCTCTATGGTGAGGAGGCCACAGCATGCATATGCGTTAGGGTACTTTTACACTTGCGGCAGGACGGATCCGGCAGGCTATTCAGCCTGCCCGATCCATCCTGCCGCAAGGGCCTGTGCACTGCCGTGCTGCCGCTCCGCCCCTATTGACTATTATGGGGCGGGGGGCAGAGCTACGGCGCAGCGCGGCAGTGCACGGCCGGAGATCGCCGGACTAAGAGTCCTGCATGTCCGACTTTTCAGTCCGGCGAACTTTGCTGTGCGCTGCCTGCGGCAGTGCACTGGCACTTGCGGCAGGACGGAACCGGCAGGCTGAATAGCCTGCCGGATCCGTCCTGCTGCAAGTGTAAAAGTACCTTTATACAATACAATGACAACTGTGTAATGTCATCAGCTTTTTTTGGGAGGAACCTTTTGCCAAAAAAATTCTAGGAAATAGACATTGTATGGGTTTGCCTGTGGTGTATACTGTACATGCATACTTTATTCAATTTTATTTCCCAAAAAGTAGAACTGTCAAGTCCATTATTAGTAATACTATTGGTAGTTTCAATGAAACTCTACCTTCAGACCTGCTTCAAAGGAGATTTTCAGTTTTATGTTAACAAAGCTTAAATTTTCCCATAAAGAACATTTATCACTTATTTAAAGCATAGGTGATAAATGTATGATCGCTGGGTGCCTAGCCATACACACCCTCAGCAGTCATGAGAATGGGGCCCCCAAAGTCCCCTGTGTGAATGGAGTGGGCACATGCAGTACCACTCGCCTGTCTACATGAGTCCCATAGACAGTAAGGCTACATTTACATGAAAAAGATACAGGTGTCAAGCCTCCAGCCATCATACATTTATCACCTATCCTGTGATAAATGTTATTTATCGGAAAACCTCTTTTATTACTATATAATGGAAAGTGAAAAAAAAAGTATTACAATTCATTTTCAATTCCTCACAATTTATAAGACTGTCAATCTCAGCAATTCTGATGGTTTGCTACAATGTAAGAGTATACAGTAGTTAAAGGGCTTCTGTCACCCCCCTTAACCCATTTTTCACTAGCTGACATTAGCTATTTGCTAATGTCAGCTGAGTCGAAATATATATTTATTACCTTGTCCGAAGTTGTAATTTACGAGAAAAAGCCACTTTTATTATATGCAAATGATCTTCGCTACCAGCAAGTTGGGCGTTTACTTGCTGGTAGCCGCCGCATCTCGATGAGTTATGCACGCCCCCTTCCTCGTTTGATAGACAGGGCCAGCGCTTTCTCCTCCTCGCACTGGCCCCGTCTGAAGATAAAATCCCGCGCCTGCGCTGTACCGCTCAGTAGTCGGCGCAGGCGCTCTGAGTGAAGGACGCGAGCTTTGCCGCTCCGTCCTCAGTGCGCCTGCGCCGACACGTCACCGCTACACCCGGAAGGGAAGCGGGTGTAGCGGTGACGTAATCGGCGCAGGCGCACTGAGGACGGAGCGGCAAAGCTCGCGTCCTTCACTCAGAGCGCCTGCGCCGACTACTGAGCGGTACGGCGCAGGCGCGGATTTATCTTCAGACGGGGCCAGTGCGAGGAGAAGAAAGCGCTGGCCCTGTCTATCAAACGAGGAAGGGGGCGTGCATAACTCATCGAGATGCGGCGGCTACCAGCAAGTAAACGCCCAACTTGCTGGTAGCGAAGATCATTTGCATATAATAAAAGTGGCTTTTTCTCGTAAATTACAACTTCGGACAAGGTAATAAATATATATTTCGACTCAGCTGACATTAGCAAATAGCTAATGTCAGCTAGTGAAAAATGGGTTAAGGGGGGTGACAGAAGCCCTTTAAAATGTATTGGTCTGGACTATTTTAAAAGGGTTGCATATTGATTGCTTATCCTTTAAATAGGTCATCAATATCATATAGGTGGGGGTCAGACGCCCAAAAACCAGTGCCGATCAACATTTAGAAGAGTGCCACGGCCTCCTAAGCTTACTAAGCACATGTCCATTGTATAGTGGCTTTCCTTGGTATTGAAGCGCTGCCCCATTCACTTGAATGGGACTGAGCTGTGCCTAGGCCGCATAACCAACAAACGTGACGTCAGTGGCTTATGAAGAGACCGTGGCACTCACTGGAGTGCCACAGCCTTTACAAGCAGCTGATGAGTGGGGCTGCCAGGTGTCGTACCCCCATCAATCTGATATTGATGGATTATTCCTGAGGATAGGTCATCAATATCAGAATCTCAGAAAACCCTCTGTATTGTATCTTGTATGGACATCACTGTCTTTCCTAAGAAATCTGGTCTTGCATTGCATTTATACTTCATGATACGTCAAATAATGTTTATTAAAAATATATTACCAATATGTATATGCCATAAGAAGTGATGATACTATATCTTTAATAGTAATAAAGGGAAATAAAGCTTCTTATTCTTGGTAAATTAGAAGGGAGTACTGGCTGCTTCATTAAAGGGAGATAATACAGTTGAAAGATAATTTTAGGGTTGCAGATGAAGGGAGCCTGCTCTCAATAAGTAGTCAAACAGAACACCGCTGGCACGGTATAGACAGAGAGTCTGGATTCCTGCCCTGCTGTACACTAATCTAAATAAGAAGCTTAAATGGCCCAATGTATTAAGTGTAATGATACCCAACATCCTGTACATGTAGACAGGCTGCAAAGTCAAGACCCATTGATTTGGCCGTTTTTCATTAATTTATATTTAAAAGAGAATAATACACATGACACATCAAAATAGGGCAGTGAGGATCCAGGATCAGAATCCACTGATGCAGATTATTATGCTGGGCCATGAAACTATACAGAATGGGCAGAGAAATACCAGAATTTCAACAAATTTATTATGTATTTTTATAGGCTTCTGCTTGTGTCCCTGTGACAAATCTTCCTCTCCTTCTTGTCCCTTAAGAGACTGTAATGTAGATCTGCTGAAAATACTCCTTTAACCTCCCTGGCAGTCTAATTATTTTAGGATTTTAGAACCCGAAGTGGTACATCCTTCGGAGCTGCGACCGGAAGTTCAGGGCGCGCGCCGGAAATGCACATGCGGACAGCACACTGTGTGCTGTCTGCATCTATTCCTGCCCCATTGTAATTAACCTATGGTAATCCCGAGTGTGAGGAGTTGTAGTTTCACAACAGCTGGAGAGCCAAAGATTGCTTACTCCTGCTCTATCCTAAGGATAGACCATCAATTCACAGCAGTCTGCAATCTACAAATGAAACACAGTTTGCTGTAAAAAAAAATTTGCAAGTTCTCAAGGCAAGTGTGGCAGCTTTAATTCCCCTGACAACCTTGCCTTATTTTGGGATTTCTGCTTTTACAATTGGATATTAAAGTGGACCTGCCATCTCTCCTGACACGTCAGTTTTAGTAAATACTTGCATTCCCCATGTAATAAAAATTCTGGTGCATCAATTTTTATGGCTGTAAGTTGTGCCATTCCTTTAGAAGTTATGAATGAATTGCCAGCAGTCTGCAGTAAAGGTACTGCTGGGTGTTACCAATAGGGGCTGTGTCTGACTGTGTCCAATCAGTGCTGCTTTGTAGGGACACACCCCCAATTGATAACACCCATCTGTACCCTTACTGCAAGCTGCTGGCAATTCATTCATAACTTCTAGTAGAAATAATAGAGGAATGGCACAACATACAGACATAAGAATAGATGCTTCAGAGTTGTTATCATATAGGGAAAGCAAGTAGTTACTACAACAGGCATGCCAGGAGAGGGGACAGGTCCTCATTAAGACTATAACAGAATATTGCTATGTGATCAATTCTCTAATATCATTTATAAATTATGTGTGTAGGCATGTGTACTTTATTTTCTTTAAAGGGAACCTGTCACCGGGATTTTGTGTACAGAGCTGAGGACATGGGTTGCTAGATGGCCGCTAGCACATCCACAATATCTAGTCCCCATAGCTCTGTGTGCTTTTATTGTGTAGAAAAACCGATTTGATACATATGCAAATTAACCTGAGATGAGTCCTGTCCCTGAGATGAGTCACGTACAGGACTCATCTCAGGTTAATTTGCATATGTATCAAATCGTTTTTTTACACAATAAAAGCACACAGAGCTATGGGGACTGGATATTGTGGATGTGCTAGCGGCCATCTAGCAACCCATGTCCTCAGCTCTGTACACAAAATCCCGGTGACAGGTTCCCTTTAAGCTGATGATTTTGCATAGTAAAAACCCTTATACAAAGTTAATCATGCTATATCATTCATATATAGAGAAGTCTAAATACCTCTTAGCGGAAACCTGCTGATCTTCTTCCATTACGTGGCTGGAAAAGAAAAGCAGATTGGATAATAAGTGGAATGGGTTACATAACAAACTTGATAATTAAACAGGTAACATACGCATGATATATCTTTTCTTGAAGGAGTTGTCTCGTTTCAGACAGTTAATGCATATTGTTAGGAATTTCGGGTAGGTGCAAGTCGACCTCTTGGAACCGCTCCTATATCCAGTACGGGCCTATACATTCCTTTAATGCCCACTGGCCCCTGGTATTGCCCATACGGCACAGGTAGGTGAGTGTTAGGGCCCGAGCTACTTGAGAGACCTTGGTGTGGTGCTCGGGCTTAGACATGCCCTTTATTGCAGGACATGTTGACTAATTTCTCAATTTTAACATCAGTTTGAGGGCTTAGTAAGACAGCAGTGTGCACCTGTCTTGTCATTTGTTATTGTTAAATTATTTATCACATCCACACAATTGCCATCTTGTGTAGGAGGTCTATTGTGGTACTTGTGGTCCGCTGCGGGCATCCTCCACCGTATGCATTTTTGCTGGGGATCGCCATTAGCAACGGGCCACAAGTGCAGGATCTGCTCCCCTGTATATATATGCACAACTGCATTTTTGGGTTGAGCACATCCTGCTTCATGCCATCTTTCAGTCGTTTTGTATATATCCAGTACGGGCCCTGAAAGTAAAGAGCGCTCCACGCAAACCTAGCCACCCTCCATTTACTTCTGTGGGAGTTCTGAAAATATATTTCAATCAGTCTATGGGAATTCCAAGCGTGCTCACTTACGGTTATTTTTGGTTATTTCCCATACATTTCAGGAGCCCAATCTGAAGAAAGGTAGAGGTCCCAGAGGTGGGACCCACACCTATCTGACATTGGTGGCATATCTTATGTCTAAAATGACACAACCATTTTAAAGAGCAATTTTATTTTTACAACCTATAATGAGAGTTCATAAGCTGTCAGGAATTCATAGATAAGTTATACATTGAGCCATCACAGCAGCAACCTGACAGGTTCAGTGTGAAAATGAAAGCAAGATACTCTGAAGATTGACTAAAACAACCCTTTAGAACAAAAACTGTTGCCAGTTTTTAATAAAGAACAATTGAAAAAGTGACCAATATTCAATCATAAAAAAATTGCCCCCAAAGGTGTTTATAATCTTTATGGACCAGTAACATTTTGACCTGCGGCCATAACTTTTTACTTTTTTCCTCAACGTATAAGATTTTCAGGGCAGGTTGTAGTTTTTATAGTGTAGTAACTAACTTCTGTAAATTTTTCAGGGTGGGGGGGGATAAAAAAAAACTGCAATTTCCACATTTTTGGGGGGATTTATTATACAGCATTCTCTGTGTGGTATAAATAATGTGATAACTATATTCTGAGGATCAGTATGATTAGAAAGATGTACACGCACGGTATATAGTTTTTATGATGTTCTATTATTTGCACAATAAAAACACTTTTTTTACAAAATCATTTGTTTTTGTTGTATTTCAAGACCTATAACATTTTTATGTATCTGGCTGTAACTGTGTGGGAACTTGTTTTTTGTGGAATAATTTGTAGTTTTAATTGGTATTATTTCTGATTGCTTTTTATTCTGTTTTTGGTAGGTGAGATGAATGGAAAACAGACATTCTGGTGTTGCTTTTTCACTGTGTTTTCTGTGACCCATAAGTAATAAGTTTATGGTATACATCAGTATGGATACAGTGTATCTGGGTTGCCACCTTTCCCAACAAAAAATACCAGCCAAGTTTAGGCTACTGTCACACTAGCGTTTTTTTTTTTTGCGCAGACATCGTTACTCTGTCCGCGATTGGGACACAACCAAACAGAACGGAATGCATTCTAGTGCATTCCATTTAGTTCAGTTCAGTTTTTTCCCCATTGACAATGAATGGGGACAAAACTGAAGTGTTTTCTTCCGCTATTGAGATCCTATGACGGATAGTGACGGATAGTGGTTCACACTGTCTGAGATCACAGCTGGCTGGAGGAGGAGGACTGCCTCAACAAGGTATATCTCAGGCTGAGAAACAGACACAGATATGCACATGTCTTGTTGAATCTCAAACTTTAAACCACTATCCGACATAGGCCTACAGTGGTTCACGGGGTGTTATTTGACACTAATGGGTTGTTTATTTTTAAATTGAAATGCAAAGCGAACTCCTCTACGATGTACATGTGATAAATGTTTATTTTAAATAAAACTCAACCTGATTCAAATTGAAATGCAGTCAAAAATGATGCAAATGCATGATGTGTGAACTGGAGTTATTCTCTGAGCTCATATGGAGAGTATTTGCCATACTAGATTGTTTTTTAAAAGTAATAGCGACGGTCATCGACCGAAAATGTCTTTTCTGACTGTCAGAAAGCTGTTCTATAGATATATGAAAAGAAAGAAATATATATTCCTCTCTAGCCATAATTGTTATCACTATTACCGCAGTTTGTAACCAGTGTCTCTAGAAAAGCAGTCTGCATATTTTATGTTCAAGCTCAGATATAGACAGTGTAAAATAGAATAATTGATGTTAATTGAAAATAATTGATGTTTGTGTTTGTGGGGTGAGAGTGTGTGACTTATTTTTGGCACCACAATCTGGATGCTAATAAACGTCTGGGCCATGGCGTCAATAAATTGCATAATCAGACACAAAGGACTTATTCAAGAAGCAAGCATCCATCTTCTCACTCCTTTTCTGGGGAAAAAAACTGGGTCCATGTTACCCATCCCCCTGTGGTCATCTACAGTTAAACCAGGAGAAGGGATCTGTGCCTCTCCTCCATGCCCTGCAACCTGTCAGCATGTCACTTACTGGCCCCCTCTCTTCCTTCACACTGTCTGAGATCCCAGCTGGCTGAAGGAGGAGGACTGCCTCAACAAGGTATATCTCAGGCTGAGAAGCAGACACAGATATGCACATGTCTTGTTGAATCTAAAACTTTAAAACAAGACCATGATCGAGGTCAGAAGCACGTAGGAATCAGTACACAAAAGCAGGAACAGGGAACAAGGAACCTAGCTAGTGAGCCAAACAAGACTATCACTGGCAATGGTGTATGGCTAGGGAGGAATTTAAATAGAGCGCTGAGTCCCTGGATCAGTACCTAATAGGTCCATTGAGTTGGCGTTCCATGAGTCAGAAACACTAATACACAGTAATAGAGCAGCTGAGCTAAGCCCACTGCTAATCTCCCCCGACACACACCCTCTGGGGGGGACGACAGAACATTGCATCCTGTTGCTAAGGATGCAATCACATCAATAGGGGGCATGGCTCAGCAGTGCATATCTCCTGGTGTGACCTTGATGAGGCTGAGTATCGCATTGCTTGAGCCCGGACAGGTAAGTTTATTAGATACAGATACAGAACCAGACAGAGTGTCTCACTTTTTATTTGCTTTTTGTGCTGTATAGAAGCAGAATATGACTGTTTTAGATGCCGGTCTTAATAAAGCCACCTAGCTTGATGAGGATCTGCCGAAGTTATGAGGAGGCGCCAGTCTCTCCATAACTTTGGCACATTCAGTTCTTAATTTAAGACAGCTTCCGAGCTGTCTTACATTTAGACCTTGTTCTACGCCTAAAACAGGCATAGAAAATAGTGAATGAGACAGGCCTGCTGGCCCGTCACCTTCCCTGCCCACGCCCACAATTTAAACCTGGAGTAAGGGTACTTTCACACTAGCGTTTTGGATTCTATTTGTGAGATCCGTTTCAGGGCTCTCACAAACGGTCCAAAACGGATCAGTTAAGCCCCAATGCATTCTGAATGGATAAGGATCCGTTCAGAATGCATCAGTTAGGCTCCGTTCCGCTTCTATTCTGTTTTGCTGCATGCTGCGTTTTGGTGTCCGTCTGAAGAGGCGGAGCCTAACGGATCCGTTTTTTTTTTTACAATGTAAGTCAATGGGGACGGATCCGTTTTCAATGACTTTCAATGTAATTCAAAACGGATCCGTTCTAAACGGATACAAACGTTTGCATTATAGGTGCAGATCCGTCTGTGCAAATAAACAGACGGATCCGCACCAACGCAAGTGTGAAAGTACCCTCAGCGGGGCAAAGTTGCAGATAGAGGTGCAACTAACCATTGCTCCGCCACCTGCGCCTGAAATAAGCCTAATTTAAGTGTGTCTAATTATAATAAATTAATACATTAGTTCTTATTTAATTCACTCCTAATCAGTTTCAATTGGGATGTCAGAAGATAGTTACCAGTAATATGTACCAATTTAGAAGTAGGTCTGTTTGCCATATCCCCTGAGAAGCAAACATTCTGCTATACCAGGGATCAGCAACCTTCGGCACTCCAGCTGCTGTGAAACGACAAGTCCCAGCATGCACACCGTTTTTGTAACTCTCACAGAAGTGAAAGGAGGATTCTGGGAGTTGTAGCTTCAGAACAACTGGGGTGCCAGAGGTTGCTGATCCATGTTCTATACAAAAATATATAGATATACCTTCATATTATTACATTTTCATCCTGTAATGTTATAGCATATTGCTTATGACCTTTTGACCTGTGGGCTTTCCTGCCCACCCGCTGTGCAGGGATTTGCAACACTGCTATATTCAAGTGATTGTGGCTGTATTGAAATTCCCTGCAGAGTGGGTGAACAGCAGCACCCATGTAGAGGAAAAACTTCAATTAAGCATTCCCTTAGGCCGCAAACTGGCGATCCACAAAATACGGAGACCGGCCGTGTACATTCCGCATTTTGCGTAATGCACAGGGCCAGCCCTATATAGAAATGTCTATTCTTGCCGCGATGTATAGGACAAGCTCTATATTTTTTGCAGGGCCACGGAACTATGGATACAGACAGCATACTGTCTGCTGTCCGCATCTTTTGCATCCCCATTGAAATTAATGGGTCTACACCCATTCCGCAGTTATGTGCACCCAGAAATACGGCCGTCTGAATGAGCCGATAATTCATATTGTCCCAGGCAGTAGGACCATCCCAATGATCAAAAAGTGAGAATTTCCTTTGAAGTCTGTAAATTACAGATAAGGTTCCATTCACACGTCTGCAAATGGGTCCACATCCGTTCCGCAATTTTGCGGACCCATTCATTCTCTATGGGGACAGAAAAGATGCGGATAGCACATAGTGTGCTGTCCGCATCTGCATTTCCGTGACGCGGCCCCAAGCTTCTGGGCTTCGGCCCTGAACTTCCGGGCCGCAGCTCGGCAACAAAATAGAGCATGTCCTATTCTTGTCCGCAGATGCAGACAAGAATAGGCTGTTCTACGGGGGTGCTGGACGGTATTACGGATCCGCAATACACAACGGACGAGTTGATGGACCTTGATGGCTATTAAAAATTCCAGTAAATCGGAGTACTTCGGGAAACTGTTTTGATATCATAGACCACAAACATTTTTCTATTTTATTTGCATTAAAATAATTTATTGAATAACATACCCTGAACAAGAAGTACCCCCTGCTTAAAACTCCTCCTGGTCCCTGGACCTCCTCCTAGAATCAAGAAGAAAAATCACAATAGCTTATTTGGGTTCGCTTTTAAAGCATCAGGTTCACAGTAGAGTAGAGTGGTTGATCATCATAGAGCTGTGTAATTTGCAAACTAAATAGGCAGGAAAAACACAAAGCCACCTGTTATTTGTATTGCCAATACTATACCACCTGGGAAGATATCTAATTTATTCACCTCCTTAAATGTATAGCAGCAAGAGTCATCAGACAATGCACAGGAAGGTCATGTACTGTAGAATCATGGAAATGCAACACACGTGTGCAACACAAAGGAATATGTCAATGAGATAAATCAACTATAATGTACATAATAATATACAACATTCAGATGGCAATTTTTATGTTTAGTTACAAGATGAAGTTCAATTGAACATGTAAGGTGGCCATCAACATATGATGACCGTCAGCTTAGTGATCACTGGGCTGACTCTAGTCCTGGCCCAACCAAAGTTCATGGTATCTCACTGGTATGAGGATCAAGCAAGAGAAAAAAAAATCCAATCAGAATCTTGTCTTTAAGATCGCCGTACACACTGGCCTAAAGTTGATCGAAATGTGCGACTTCAACCAAAACAATTGCTCTTTGGATGAAATTGACATTGATCGATCGTTTTAGCATACCAATGACATACCATCATTGTCTGGAAAGAAGGCGGCCATGTTTTGTTTGCCAGACAATTATTCATTCAGTGGCTGTTCATTTATTTTTACCTAATGTGTATGGTGACCTTAAAGGGGTTGTCTCACTTCAGTGACTTGCATTTATCATGTAGAGAAAGTTAATACCAGGCACTTACTAATGTATTGTAATTGTCCATATTGCCTCCTTTGCTGGCATCATTCATTTTTCTGCCACATTATACACTTCTCATTTCCATGGTTACGACCACCCTGCAATCCATCAGGGGTGGTCGTGCTTGAACACTATAGGAAAAAGGATCAGCCTCTCTGGTGGCCGGGACCATGGGAGCGCACATAGGCTAGTGTTTTTTCCTATAGTGTGCCAGTATGACCACCGCAGATGGATTGCAGGGTGGTCGTAACCATGGAAACGAGCAGTGTATAATGTGATGGGAAAATGAATCCAGCCAGCAAAGGAAGCAATATGGACAATCACAATACATTAGTAAGGGCCTTCAATTAACTTTCTTTACATGATAAATGCCATTTGCTGTGAGACAACCCCTTTAAGACTGCTGCTTTTAGTCAATTTTAGTGCAAATACAATCATTAAAGAACTTTTTGTGAAGTAAAAGGTCGATTATATATGGATTTACACATCACTAGCTTCAATATGCCATTTTAGAGTCAAATGCCTTAATTACATTACAGAGCAGCCTCCTTGACACTAGTTCATAATAGTGTAGGATTTAACAGGGGAAGGAGATGTAAAACTTTCTTAATATCCCTTTTCGACCCAAAAGTGCGGAATGAACACGGCCGTTATCCCTGTTATGCGGATTCACAATTTGCGGACCACACATTACAACAAGTCTGTTTTTTTTTTGTGTGCTTTGGGACAATCCATTTCCAGTCTAGATGTTACCTGTAAGTTAATAGGAATAAATACTTATGAAATCTATTTAGGAGACTCAATTGTTTCCATGACTCCCATTAGATATGGAGTGCATATTTACAATATAAACTGGAAATGGACATTTTCCATTCTTAAATCTGTGCATAATGACGTAACCAATGGCTTCCTAATCTGGCACTGAATGTTTTGTTATAGTATGAGAATAACCAGACATTAAAATGCAATACGTTCAAGCTGTAAACATGAAACAAAACAATAACTTATGACAAACAATGTAAAAAAAAAAAAAGAAAAATAACGTTACATACTTCAGATTTGAATCTCTTCATCCTCCTGTCATGAAGCTGAGGAACGAGTTGCAGCAAAGGATGCAGGACAGACGACTGAGAGGACATGAAGACAGACAAATGAGCAACAATGGACTCCTGGATGCACAGGATGTCTTCATCACCATTACATGGACAGACCATGTCGAACAAAAAGACTGAATATGTTCCTTACACCAGAAACCAGAGACCACACAAATCCAGAGCTTTTACACCACGCATGGCTGTACCCTTAAAAGGTCTCCAACCTACCATTTATAATTCTGGTAGCTTCTTGTGTCTCTGTGTGACGGCCGCCTCTGCACCCCATATAGCTATGCCCTGCCTCAACTACTCCCAGCCTCAAGGCCTTTAAATGTTGTTTGACTTTGATGAAACTATTAAAATATGTTAAGCCCCATGTTAGGCTCTCACCAAATTTCACCCAGGATGGATATTTCAAACATAGGGAAAAGGTTATCACTCTGGACTCAATTACAAGCAAACCTCCAGGGACATAACCAACCATAAAGAATCTGCGGCACTACCTCGTTGAGCTCCATTTATTCTTCTTGGTTTTTACTTTAGAACATTTTAGAAGATTATTTAATTCACATTTCCTTTAGAATACTTTATTAACTGTGATGTTATCACGTACAAGTGACCACTGAGGCCAGTCATTGGCTGCTGCAGTCACATTGATGTACTGGAAATAAACAAAGACCAGTGGGGACCACTGGGGCATTGACACTTGAGAGGCAGGGAATTTAATAGAAGGTTATGTTTGTTTTCTATTGTTTCCTGCAGCTACTTTAATTTGAAAATTCTCAGATGACTTTACGCACCTACGGATCCTCTGGTGGACCAGAGCTCTGCCATAATAATGGGGTGAAAAAGCCCAGCAGCAGAATACCTCATTTTGTGCTGACTTCAAAGCCAATCGCTTGGCACAAAGGGCCAATTATTTTGAATTAATCACCTATGCGACCTTACTTGATGATATGTACTGTGTGTGAGCGCAGTTATAAACAACGAAGACTAGTTTTCGACTTTCAGGTTTGTTAATGCAGTTTTTGAAGCTAAAGTCGAGTGGATTGAAAAACAATTAAAAAAAGACTCAGCCTTTCATTTAACCATGTCCTCAGTCCATGAACCATTCCTTTCTTTGGCTTCAAAAAATGCAATGTGAAAACCCGGCCTAAGGTTGCTGTCACACATTCCGTTTTTTTTATGCAGTTTTTGAAGCAAAGACCAGGAGCAGATTAAAAAAAGAGAAGCATCTCTAGCATCTGCTTTTATGATAAACTACTGATTTTGGCTTCCAAAACTGCATCATTTACGCTGCTCTTTGATCTCCTGCCCTGCCGGAGGATGTGACTAATTCATTATTAGGTGCATACTATGGCTATTTGTGTGCCAGATGAAATCTACTGCAGCTCAGAGCTAAAAATAGGAGCAAATTAAGGTAAATGTGGAGGACCCACTGACCCTGCCCACTCCTCTTCCTCACCAAGCCCCCTTTTCAGAAAGTAGAGAGGGTGGGGTAGAAATGCCACTTGTGACGAAATTTGTCGCAAGAGGCATTTTAAAAGTCGAAAACATAAATGTGCATAGAGACCTAGGGGTTAACCACTGGCAGGACCACACGTATAAGTACTATGCTCGGAATAAGCAGGTACTTAAAGCATCAATGTCATTTCTGTTTATTTTTTATTGTAGTGTAGGGACCAGGGATGTTAAAGAGGACCTTTCACCGGTCCAAAGTTTGTTAGTGAAAGGTATGTACATGCAGAGCGGCACCCAGGGATGTCCACTGTAGTCCGTTCATCCACTGTAGTCTGCAACCTTCCAGGATATAAGCTGAGCGCTGCGATTGGTCAGCGCTCCAGCCTGGGAGAAGGAGACGCCCAGGGCAAAAGAGGATGTCTCCTCCCACAGCAAAATTAGCCTCAGCACCTACGTCAGTACCGGGGGCTACAGCGTGTGAACGGAGCGGCACCCAGGGATACAAGTAAGTGCAGGGACATCCCTGGCTGTCACTCTGCATGTACATAGCTTTACCTAACAAACTTTGGACCGGTGAAAGGTCCTCTTTAAGCATGTTTGTAATATTCTCTATTAGGGAAGGTGTTTCTTTTTAGATGTTCTTCTCTCCCTTCCCTGCATTCAGTAACTAACAGGGAAGATAAAGGAAAACGGGACTGGCAGCATTTAGCGCTCACAGAGTAGGTATACATAGTACACTTACTGTCTGTGCTAAGTACTGGCAGTTCTGTTCCTCTCTCTTCCCTGAGCTCAGTAACAGAGAAACATAGGTAACGGAAAACTGCACAGAACTGCTTGCAGTCAGAGCTGGCAGCAAGTCACATAGGCAGGGACACGGAGGGCATACAGGTATATGGGGAACCATGGGCTGCGGTGGTGAGATAAGAGACAGGCTGAGAAACCTATCTCTGTATGTTTCTCCACATAGTCATCTTCAGTGCTCAGAAAATGCTGAAGACAGACCCTCCTTAGCAATGCTCAGTTACAGTGTTGCTAAGAAGACTCTTTACACCCTGTTTTATAGTAAAAAGAAACATCTTTCACTAATAAAGTATTTTACAAAAATGTAACACTTTAAATTTCGTTTTTTTCCACACAACTACCCAGTTCTGACTGCTCTATGTAAAAAAGTCTTTCTGCGGTCTACACTGCATTTCATGGTGATAGGTTCTCTTTAAGGAACAGGAGCATTAAGCCTCATTCACACATCCATGTCCGTGCTTAAATCCGTAAAAAGGTGGTCAGTGATGGATCCGTGTGTTCGTTTTTTGCTGTCCGTGTGTCATTCGTGATTAACAGACACTGCACAGCTGAAAAATAATTTTCAAAGCATCTCTTCCTAATGATCCATGAAACACGGATGGCGTCCATGGTTTTCACAGACCAATAGACTATAATGGGCATAATGGATCCCTGAACATGGACAAAATAGAGCATTCACCGTAGCTAAAAACACGGACCCTGCTAAAACTCTGATGTGTGAGTATGCATATTAAAATGAATGGGGATGCGTGCTTTCTGTAGAATACACGTACAGCCCACATCCGTGGAACACTGACGTATGAATGAGGCTTTATACTAGTGTTAGGGCCCTTTCACATTTGTGTTTCTGTTTTCCGGCATAGAGTTCTGTCGTCAGGGCTCTATGCTGGAAAATACTGATCAGTATTATCCCCATGCATCAGGATGTCTTCAGTTCAGTCACTGAATGTTTTTTGGACGGAGAAAATACTGCAGCATGCTGCGGTATTCTTTCCGTCCTGGGATGCGGAGCAAAACGGATCCGGCATGACCCACAATGCGAGTCTCTGGCACAATCTGCCACAATAGAAAAAGGATCCATCCACCATTGACTTTCAATGGAGATCAAAACGGATCCGTTTTGGCAATGTTAAAAAATACAAGCGGATCCATTCAAACGGATGCACGCGGTTGTATTATGTGTAACTGAAGCGTTTTTTTCCGGTCTAGAGCCCCGACGACAGAACTCTAGGCCGGAAAACAAAAATGCATGTGTGAAAGTACCCTTAGACTACAGACTGTATGTAGTCTGTGCGCAATTTCAAACAGCAAGCATTGCAAACTTTTAGTTGTGACTTGTTTATGGATTTTCAGAGCATTGGTGGGGAAGTTGAAAGTCCCTGCAACCCTTAGGTAACTGTACCTTTTGCTTGGAAACTGAGCATCTCTAATAGTAAGTATTTATTAGGGAACCCTAATGTAAAATACACTCTTGTGAGTTCACCGAAGCTGAGGGTACTCTGTAAGCAGGGGCATAACAATAGGGCAGTGATTGCGAACCTTTTATAGACCGAGTGCCCAAACTGTAACCCAAAACCTACTTATTTATCGCAAAGTGCTAACACGGCAGAACCTGAATACCAGTATAGTAGATCTTCCATGTACTTTATCATTTAGCTATAATAGCCTGCCTACATTCAGTGCGCTGCCTGTGCTGTTCATAGTGCGCCCTGTGCTGATGAATGGCAGGAATAGTCTAAAACATATTGGTACACCATAGACTTTTTCCAGGCTGCGGGTGCCCACAGAGAAGGCTCTGAGTGCCGGCTCTAGCACCCGTGCCATAGGTTCGCCACCACTGCTATAGGAGATAGGAGTCCCACCCAGGCCCTGGTGCTTGCAGGGCCACATAAGAATACACAGTATTATAACTGTCATATGGTAGCGGGAGTTCCTGTTACAAATTTTGCATATGATTCCAATAGCATTTATTTGAATACAGGCTTCTGAGAAGATATGAGAAGCAATAACAAGTATTCTGCTGATAATGTGATGGGATATAAAACAGAAAAATGCACAAAACTATGATAACCCATACCTCAAAAATGGCAAAAAGATCCTAATCACAAAATACATAGTGGCTAGACAAAATACATAGTGGCTAGTTTATTACGATTTTATGCAAAGTCTATTTTCGACATATATTAATGACTTCAGGTAAATGGGAGGTATAAGAAGGTGCTATGAAAGTATCGTATTTAGTGCAAGATTTAAATGTGAACATGGGCTCCAGAACATGCATGTGAAAACCCACTGCACCTGTTAATTGTTCAGAGCGGCAGGTGCCGTAGGGTACGACCACACGGTTGTGACCCGGCTGCACTGCATTCGAGTACCATACGTGGTATTCTGTCACGTGATATTGAAGGTGCCATGCGGCCATTAACAACACAAACCCTCTGAACAGTCTGCATTTTGTCGCGCAGTACTCAAATGCAGCACGGCTAAGCCACAACCAACTGTGACACGACTGCGCGGTGTGGTCGTACACTTAGTTGATCCCTGCAGGTCTGGCAGGTGAAACCCCCAGCATGTTTCTCCTCCAGCAGCCACTGCAGGAAAAATTTGTTGTTCTGTATTCGCACTCATAAAAAGCAGCCTCCCACTGAAAACTATGGGAAGCAGATTCCACGTAGCCACCCCACCTCTTTTGGCAAAGAATCTGTGCCAAATTCTGCCTGCAAAAGATTCCAAGTCATATCTCATCCTCAAAATGTTCAGTACAATACCCGACATTACAAGTTATGGGAATGAGAAAACGGTGACCTAGCAATTTTTTAAGTATGTGCTCATAATAGGCCACTAAATATATAGATTAATAAATATATAATAATTATGTTATTATTTTATTATAGTGTTAGACAACTTTACATTTTAGCTGCTGCTAAGTAAAGAATTCAGTGGATAGATATCAAAATAATAGATTTCTAATAATGAGTACCTAACTTTGAATCCGAAATATTCCAAAGCCCAAAGTTCATCATTTATAACATCTAATTAGACAATGCTCAAAGGACAGCAAAAAATATTTCAAAACGGATATTGTGATAAAATCATTGGCAATAATAAGGCACAGTCTTTGTAATTTGAAACAGTTGGTTCAGTAAATCTGATATTCATGTGTAGACAGAATATAATTTAATTATTCTGTATGTATTTATTTTTCCCACTGCTCTGTCACATTGTAAGGGTTTCAGCCCTAAGAATTCTAATCCTCCCACCTCTAGGCAGTATTAATATTTAGCATTGTGTGCACTGAGCAGGTTCCCATATGAACAAATACTAACAAGGTTGCCTTCAGTATTATACAGACAGAAGACACTTGTATCTTGTTATACAAATATTAAAGCGACAGAATAAAATTGCGTAATAAGCAAAAAAATGTTTGTTATAAATGGAATTCTAGGTCTTCTTCTTCTTATAGTAGCTCATATCTCCACAGAACCTTTTTGTTTCGTTTTTTCTTCCAACGCAGCCATGAATAGTCTTAGGTAGAATTCTCGATCTATTATATTTCAGGATTCTTGAAAGTTTAGACACCTCCCTAGTGGGGTATTGACAGTCATATGTTATCAACACCCATACTTGTAGGACAATGGTCCCAGGTTAGATGCACATGCACATCTTTTTGCCTGGAGTTGCTCCTACCTGCCATTTGCCGCAACCAGCTATGTTAATAGGTTGCCTGCTTCAGGCTACACTATGTTATATGTCCAGTTATATCATTTTGTGCAAATAAAGACAAAAAATCCAGCCATTAGGTATGTTATCCCCTATCTACAGGATAGGGCAGGGATGGGCAAACTCATCCCTCCAGCTGTTGTAAAACTACAATTCCCACCGTGCCCTGCTGTAGGCCGATAGCTGTAAGCAGTCTTTGCATGCTGGGAGTGCCGAGTTTGCCCATCCCTGGGATAGGGGATAACCAGCTAATCACTGGGGGTCTGTCAGCCAAAACCCCCAGTGATCCTGAGAATGGGGGCCCTGCTCCTCCTTTATGATGTAGCTGCAGGTCAAGCATGCAGCCTGCCGCTTCATTCATTCTCTAGCCGAGCACTGTAGTCGGTTATCTCCGGCATTCCCATAGAGAATGAATGGAACGCCAGGCTGCATGCTCGACCTGCTGCTCCATCAGAGCGGGGAAACAGGACCCTCCATTCTTGGGATTGGTGGGGTACTTTTTTCAGAATAAGCTGTAATATAGCTTATAGATATAATACTATATCTGCCCACTATATGCCTTGTATCTGATATTTTAGCAATTTTCTTTTCTGCAGTCTATAGTAAGTGGGTGGGGAATAGCTGCTTGATGTCTTCCATACAGTGTACATGAGAAAAACAGGAGATTCTGCTCCATCAATCAGGATATTATAGAGAAGCACTCAAGTAGGGTGAGATAGAAGACTCACAATTAGGTGCTCCAGAAGTGTCTATATTTGTGTCTCTCTACTTGTTCCCCACTCCTCCTCCTCCCTTCTCCATAGACTATAGGCAACTGTAATCTGATCCTTCAGTGAGGCGGCAGATCGTCTTGGTCTCTCAGAGTCAAGACAGATTTATTACAGAATTGAGTGAGTGTGAATGTTAGTTTAGGAATGTGGGAGGGGAGAGCTGAAAAGTGAAAGTTTTTGAAATGGCAAAGAGCAATATTGCATAAATGAACAGTATAGATGAATTTATGAATCTTTGTAATATATCTTATCAGAGAAAGATGCCTTTCTCTCCACTTATAAAGGTCTTCACTCTGAATTCTCTTCTTAACCCATTAGGAGAGATGAGACGTACTGTCAGTTTACATAGGGATTAGAATACAAGCTGCCCATAGAAGTCTATGGAGTGGGGAGGTGGGAAGAAGAGTGAGCTTCTATAGAGAAAAAAATGCATTTTTCCCTGATAAAAAACAAGTATAATCATCCGTGCTATTGATTTATATCTGTGAAAGGTTAGCTACCATTTAAGTGTCAGCCTCTGTTTTCAGTGGATAAGATGAAAATGTTTCCACTGCTGAAAGCTGCAATGAATAGGGCTCTAAGTGGTATCATAGCTAATACATTTCTATCTCGATGCATTTTTTTTTTTTTGTTAATGAGTGTATATATGGTGAATGACAATACATTTTAAGTGCTAGCAAATGTTGACAAGTGCTGCCTCTACATTTTGAATATTTTCTACTTAGTTGAAAAGACAAAATGAGAGGTGAGAGGTACTGTAGGTCTTGGAACCTTATTTTTAGTTATCCTTTCTGTATACCAAAAATGAAATATTTTTGGTATGTTGCGAGCAGTAAGTGGGAAGAATAATGTCCTGTGAGACCTGGGTAACGATTTCTAACCCAACTATTCCTCCAGCTTTATGGTTGAAGCGGCACTGGCATATATTCTTCCAGGGATCCCTCAGTGAAGATAGCAACCAGCACCCAACCTTGGTGGTAGAAATACATTTAGGTATTGAATCTTTTTTCCTGGGTGACAATGGCAAAGTCTGGCTGAAAATATAATTGCTGAACTATTTGGTTTTCTTTAAATACAAGCGGTGAAGACCCTTTAACATGGAAAGATTATTGACAATCAGAGGGGCATTAATTCAGCAGGTCATTAGCCAATCTACACCCCCCCAGTGATCAGCCACTTGTTACATCTTTTATCTGTCATGATAATTTCAGCAGAACATCTCCTCGTGTAAACAGGGACTGTGCTGTTGATAATGTGCAACTTGTATGGGGGAACCAATCGTACCAATGATCGTTAATTCCTAATACAGTTTGCATTAGTCCTTGTAAAAGGACCTTAAAGGCCTCTTTCACACGAGTAAGTTTTACATCGGATGCCATGCGTGTTGAGAACGGATAGCATCCAGACTGAATACTGACCCATTCATTTTAATAGGTCTGTGTACATGAGCGTCGTTTATCACCAATCATCTCTGCATTCAGGAAAGTGCTGCCTCTACATTTTGAATATTTTCTACTTAGTTGAAAAGACAAAATGAGAGGTGAGAGGTACTGTAGGTCTTGGAACCTTATTTTTAGTTATCCTTTCTGTATACCAAAAATGAAATATTTTTGGTATGTTGCGAGCAGCATCTTCTATATTGTGCATTTTTAAAGAAGCCCTGGCCCCAAAGAAATAAATGGGACTTGCATGAAAAAAGAAGGTATCTGGATGCAATGTATTTTTCACTGATGTTTTCTAGGAGATGTTGAGTTTTATTCTTGAGTTTTTCCTCAAGAATGCATCAAAACTAATTTCATCCGCATGGGAAAACTGAAACACTGGATGCAGTCCCAGACAAAACTGATTAAACTTATGTGCAAAACCACCAGTTTTTCCCTGTGCAGAGCATGACTCATTCTGTATATCTTGTATGAAATAAACCTAAATGTGCGCTGATCGCCTTGTTATATTGTCAAGCAGCGCTCATGCTGATATTGTCCCATGTAAAAAAAAACCCTAAGGGTAAGTTCACACCTCCCTTTAATCCAGTTTAAAACAGTCTGCCGGAGTTTACCAGATCCAGCCTAGCAGCATACTGCCCTTCACCCCGGACCCTATTGAGTATAATAGGATCTGGCAAAAACCTGGCAATCATGCAGGAAACTGGCCAGATCACATTATAGTCCACGGGGTCTGGCGGTGAATGGTAGTATCCTGCTAGGCCAGATCCGGTGAACTCCGGCAGGCTGTTCTCTGCCAGATCATTCAAACGGAGATGTGAACATATCCTAAGTTAGCAAGTTCTATACTGATAATCAGTTGAGATATATCTGTTATTAAACTATTAGACATTTTTGCGTTATTAAAGGCTATGTACACCTTTGGAGGCAATTTTTGTTTATGATTGCATTTTACTCATTTTTGGCTAAAAATCATATTTTTAATTGGCCTTTATAAAAAAATATTGAGCCATTCTGTCACAAAGGGTTAACTGTTCTAACTGTGTGACTGGTACTTTCACTTGTGCTGGTCATCTAATAACTCTTATCTCTAAACTGCTAAGAGGTCATAAACACTTATTTAAGCCACATTCTTATCAGTAAGATAAGGAGTTAGCTTTAATGAGTGTTTATAAGGTCAGAGGGCAGAGATAAGGAGCCTGTCTGCTCCGCAGATGATGGAAAAGACAAAATATCCACAGGCTGCTAGTAGAGCATGTCTGCTATGTACACAAAAAAGGATTCCATATTTTTTAATAAAGACCAATTGAAAAAATGATTTGTAGCTCGAAATAAGTACAATGCAATAATAAAATAATGACCCCCAAAAGGTGTTTAGATAACCAAAGCACCATTTGAAACATTGCATTTGAAGCCTTTCTTATTATTTTTCACTATGGAAATTAAAATACATTTCCTGATTTACAGTCTCTTGTTCCCTTTAAACATATTTCTTTCCGAGTGTTATTGATCATTGTGTTTTGTGGCCCCAGGTCAGAAACATTTCCTTCCTACCAATGATCCTCCATTTTGGTAATATTGCTACCATGCTTCTGCTTTGCACATGTTTCCAGATGTCTATACGACACTGTAGAACTTCTATTAATCTAACACGGCATAGGATGTGAAGCTGATATGAGCTCTAGTTTCGCGTTTTTTCTCCCCAAGACTGCAACTTACCGTGATGTCTGAATTTCCTGAGTCATGACTCTTAGAATAATGAAATAAGAACTGTGCAGAAAAGAAATTAAGACGCTATTTTACTTCACAAAAAGTTCATCAGGAAACGACATCTTCATAACTTTAGTGCAGTTTAGCAAAACTCACCCTTTTTGAGTCATCTTTTTCCTCTAAACCCTGCAAAAGAGAAATAACCAATAGTTAAATCTAAAGGCTAATTTTTTATAAACCGTATTTACTATATAGATTTAAACAACCTGCATATACCAACAGGGTAGGAAACCTCCACCTAAATGTATTCTTACCAAATTGTTATTAATGCAGTAAGAGGTATAGAAAAGTACGGCTTGAGTACTTCTATGCCCACAGCTCAGTACCCACTCAGCCTTAAAGGGGCTGTTCCAAATAATCCAACAACAGATCATTGCCAAAGGTCTGATTGCTGCACCCCTAGCTTTTAGTTGTTTGTTAGGAAATGCTACAGAAGGCCACAGACCCCAGTTCTCATACAGTCCCATTTGGCACAGAGACTTGGGACGGGTACTGATGTGATTGATGGCAGTACCTGTTCCAAGTCCCTGTGCCCAATGCTTGTACTGTTGCATGGTGGCCTTTAAATGAGTCCCCTCAAACTGTGCCAGTCTTTGCAATGACTCTCACCTCTGGCTAACAGAGGTGGTCCAGAGCTGGGGATCCCCATCTAGAACATCCATACTGTTACATCTCAGAATGGTGAACTCATTTAAAACATAACTTTTAATGAAAAAACAATTAAAATAGTAGGCCCCAAAATATGAAGATACATAGACAATCAGGACTGACGAGTGACAATTGTAAGTAGACTGTGCACGACGGCACTATTTAAAGAAACCGTTGTACTACCGCACCGTCGTCCTGGTACCAGATACAGCCATTAAGGGATGTCTGCATTGCACCTCCCATGGATAGCTTGGAGAAACAATGGAGCGGAACAGGGTCTATTCTGACCCTACGGTAACCCTGTGGTGGACGTCTGGCCCTAACCACTAATATTAGTAGCAGCCTCACCACAGGGCACTCGTCCGGAACCTTTCCCTAAGGACTAAATCCTGTTTAAGCCCTGCACCTATTTACACTCCCTTTCATCTCCCTACATGCATGTTTCATGTTTGGTAGAAACAATCATCAGGAGATTTGTGTGGACCCAAAGACAATGGTACTGGGGTTCTGGCTAACTGTACCTAAAGTGCAGACAAGGGATACCAAGATCAATAGGGACCCCTTTAAGGTAAAACAAACCTCACAGGTTTAATGTAAAAATATATAAAGCCCCCTTTCACTGTCTCCCAGCCTAAATTTACCAAATGGTCATAGGGTCTATATGAAACAGTCCTGTTGGAATTAAGGGGAGATAGAGAGGGGGGAGGAAGTGGAATGGAAGGTTATAGATGACAGCCCCCCTAAACCACCTGTTGCAGTATGATAAATCATGCGGGCGATTTAGGCTGGGAGACAGTGAAGGGCCTTATACGTTTATTTGAGGCTTTATAAATTTTTACATTAACCCTGTGAGGTTTGACAACGGTTTCTTTAAATAGTGCGGCCGTGTACAGTCTACTTACAATTGTCACTCGTCAGTCCTGATTGCCTATGTATCTTTATATTTTGGGGCCTACTATTTTAATTGTTTTTTCATTAAAAGTTATGTTTTAAATGAGATGTAACAGTTGATTCGAGGTGGATTTTTTTTACAAGCTAGCGTACAATATTATAACATCCATACTGTGCTGCAATAAGGAAATCTACTGAATCGCAAAACCAAACATGTATTGTCCATTAAAAATGTATCCAGCCCTCATGTATATCTTTTGCTTTAGACAATCCTTGGTATGTCTTCTGCTAGACTTAGCTACTTCACAAAATATCACCCTCCTAGATTGTCCCCGACTCCTCACTGTGGTGATCACTGTGATACTGGACACTTAGCACCTAAGTGGTATGGATTGAGGAGGAACCTATACAGATGTAGCAATCCTCATCATTACAGTGCAGAATGACCACACATGTAAAGCCTCTTCATTAATAGATGGCTCCAGCATCCTCCTTTTTTAAGGATCAAGCAGATCCACGTATTGGAACTTTTTGACTTTTCTATCTTGGATAACTCATTTGAGGAATCTTGCACCATACACATCATACTGAATATTACTATCTGTTTTATACATCGTTTTAACTAGCTCCTAGTAATATTGAAGATTTATAAAAATGTTACAAACCTGAGATTTCTGCAGCATTCCCATTACCATGAAGCACAGTTCTTCTAGAGCACTTGGTACCTGCACCGTACAAGACAGAAAGGCCAATCAACTTACAGATCAATTTTTATACCATAGTAAATGGAAAAAAAATTCATAAGAACTCACCGCAGGCTGGGAATCTGACAGCACAGCAGAACATGCATCATCGATCTGTAGACATAGGGTAATCACAAAATAAGAATAAAACAGGTAACCTGCTGACTGTCAGCAGTTCTGTTCACAGCAATCCTAGGGAAATACACACTTACATTATTTAACAGCTGAACACATTAACTCTGTACAGTAAAACAGACCCATGGATCAGAAGGAGCGGTGGTTCCAAAATAAAGATACTGGCCCAAATTTACTTATCCTAAAGACGGCATAAGCTTAGATCGGCTGTCTAGACTTGCACCAGATTTATCACAGTAGCTCAGGCCGTATGATAAATGATCATCCAGGCTGGATGATAAATGTGGCACACTTTTCTTTGATTCTATACCAACTATTGGTTGGCTTACTTTCAAACAGATTTTTACACCAGAACCCTGCCATCTTGTCCAGCATGTCGGAAAAAAGTTTAGAAACCCCTGTGCCAATCTGTGCCACTTTTTACAAAGATTTTGGTAAATCTGGGCCTAAAATAAGCCTAAAGTACATTTGCTCTTCAGGTCTGCTAAAATGTAAAAAGTAATTTTTTTATCCAGAACCAAAGCTTCTTTGTCAACCCTAGTGAAAAGATTACCAGTACCACTAAGAAAGTTGCAGCACATGGGGTAGCACTATTGTTGCACTGGTGGCCCATGTCCGCTACTGTCCCTCCCTCCTGGGCAGGCATGGGTGCTGTTTTACTTATCCTGTGTCTGTGGTAGTTCCAGTACTCTGGCATCAGGGGGGGGGGGCATCAGTGTCCTGTGTGCATTAGGACTTGTATTCTCTGAACCTCAGTCTGCACCACTGCAAGAGTTGATGTTCTCCTGATCTGCTGCATGGCTGTGTCCAATTACTTATCAGCTGCTACTATAAATACCTGCCTGTTTTCTTCAGTGGTTGCCTGAGCAATAGGTTTCTACTGCCACGTCTTCTGGTCTGCTTGACCTAGGAAAAGAGCTATCTGTTTGTTTGTGTGCCTGTGTACTGATGTCTGCCTGTCTCCTGAACTCTGATTGTCTGCTGTCTGACCTGACCCCTGCCAATTCACCATGCTGACCTTAAGCCACCTGCCCTGATCTCTGGACTGTATTTGGATTTGCATGTAGTCTGCCTGCCCCAAACTTTTTCATGGCTATGAGTATAGCCTGATCCCCTGGTGTTCTGCACCAGTGTCTCTGACTCCCATCAGTCAGCTGCCAATTATACCGGGACTATTATTCTGCAGCGAAGACCAAATCCCTATATAGGGGTTAAAGGGTGAAAACCAGAGGAACACCAAGACAATGCCCTCAGGAATAGCCCAAAGTCACAGTGGTTCCACACCAATTGCCCATAGCAACTCTGAAGCATTGCACCAGAAAGCTGGTGTAAATGAAGATAAATTTTAAGCACCCTTACCACCCTTGCCACATCCCCTTTTGAAAAAGTGCAGCGGAGTAAAAAAGAGGCATTTGTGACTTTTTTCTCTCAAAAAGTTGCATTTAAAAAGTTACAAACATACAACTTGTAACTTTTTAAAGCCACTTTTTTGGCACAAGGGAGATAATAAATCTTCCCCCATGGTACTTTGCGAATCTGTAGGTGTGCACAATTTTTACACATCCTTTTCTATGTAGCATAGCCACAATAGTTTCTATTTCTCTGGCATCTCTGTCTTGCACCTATTCCCTTCTTGCCAAAGTCTCTTGGCGTTCTTCACATGTTTTTTTCTTCTACTTGTAATGCATACTTCTTTAGGTGCTGGTCGCCTTTCAGCAACAGTTCACTGCCATTCCCCTCTATCCAGGGATGGGACCCTGGCCGGTTCTCCCGATCCAGCTGTTAAAATTACCACGGGAGTGTAGAACCGGTTGCTGGCTGAATCCTGTTCCAGTGCTCTATCCTACTGTCAGCAGTACTTTTTCTTGCCTGTCACAGACAAACAGTATCTCCATCTTCAGAATAGTGATACAGTTGAATAGTGCAGCGAGGCACAAGAGACATCTAATGGTGCTAGAGGTGCATGAGAATAACACTAGATATCAACTTACCCCATTCCACAATTGCAGCTCTTCTTCTGCTCTAAGCACAGGGGATGAAAATGGCGCACCTATAAGACAAAGTTAGTAAATAACATAAAATATTTGAAATTGTATAATGTAATATATGTTTTATTTAACTTGTACAGTATAATTATGCATGAGAGGGTATTGACTGAGTAATAGGATGCATTCTGATACAATTTTTCGTGATAAAATGTGTTTCCACCAGAGCCCATTTATCTGTCTATGACAAAAAATGTCACAATTAGGGTCCATTCACACGTCCGTTTTTTGCGGATCCTATTTTCCAAGAATTCTTTCCGTTTGTCATCCGTTTTTTGCGGATCCGCAAAAAAAAACGGATAGAAGAATACATTTTCCTATTCCAATAAAGTTTTATCCGCAATTTTCGGATTAGAATAGGACATGTTTTATTTTTTGACGGACACTATGTACTGAGAAAATTATGCGGACAGCACACTTTGTGCTGTCCGCATATTTTATAGACCCATTGAAAATCAATGGGTCCGAATTCTGTCCGCAACTATTCCGAAAAATCGGGATCAGATGCGGAACTAAACAACGGACGTGTGAATGGACCCTTACACCAGACAATATGTGACATGCAATATGCTATCAATATGTTCTTCAATATTTGCATCATATATGTTATGACCTTCTAGATCTGTTTGCTTCACCTGGTTTACTACAAGTTCAGGTAACATGTGAGATACTGCTGTTTTTCTATATGATACAACCCAGTATCAATCAACTGTATTCTTACACTGCACCATTATTTCAAGCAGTTGTATTGTGACAACCTGTACTTGAAACATTGCCTAGGATAGGACAGAGTAGAGATACAAAAAAGGGCAACACTACAGCTTCCTTTATGTTTTTAGTTTTTAAATAAAGTGACATTAATAAGATAATGTGTAAACAGGACACCAACACAAGATGTTAACAGATGGCCAAAATGATGACATTTAAAAATTCAATAGAATACAGTATTTGAAAGAATAAAATGCTAAACATAGAAAATGCACAAAAAAGAATAAAAAAAATCTCCCTGTTTATCCTCCCTTAATCTCATATTTTCCTTTATTCCTATTTTGTCTCATATTACAATGACAACTGAGAAGTATAGAAATCTTCTGTATGTGCCCCAGGAGATCAGCCATGCCCCATTCTCCTCCTCTGTGTCTAGCTGTAAGACAACTATCTGGAGCGGGAGCCTCCCTGAAGAGTCTCCTGAAAGAATGGTGATGATCAGCAGGAGATTAACCACTGTGATCTTTGCTGTGGCCCAGATTTATGCCTCATTCACACGCCAGTGTCTTGGTCAATGATTTCCATCAGCGATTGTGAGCCAAAACCAGGTGCGGCTCTAAACACAGAACAGGAGCAGATCTTTCCCTTATACCTTATTTCTGTGGAGGCTCCAATCCTGGTTTTGGTTCACAATCATTAACCCCTTCCCGACCAGCGCCGTACTAGTACAGTGCTGCGGGAAGTGACTTCCTGACCAGCGCCGTAGTACTGGAGCACAGGAATTCAGGAGCTACGCCTCCCCAATCAGCAACAGGGGACCAGCTGTTCCCGTTAGTCAGACCCCTGCTGTATGCACCGGCATTGGTGAAAACACCAATGCCAGCGCATTAACCCTCACTATGCCGTGGTCAGCGCTGACCGTGTACTGGGTGTGTGGAGGGAGGGAGCTCCCTCCCGTCCCCATCGGGTCCTTAGGCATCGTGGCTGCCTACCCTGTTAGCCCCCCGGATCTCACAGGCAGGTAATACAGTGAGTAATTCACTTACAGCCAATGCATTACAATACAGATGTATTGTAATGCATTGAAGAGGGGATCAGACCCCCAAAAGTTGGGGGGGGGGGAGTTAAAAAAAATGTTTAACTAAAGTTTTGCATAATAAAAAAATAAAAGTTTTAAGTAAAAAAAAAAAAAAGCGCTTCCCCATATTTAAGTAATAAAAAAAATGTAAAAACTAGGGAAAAAAAAGAAAAGTAGACATATTAGCTATCACCGCATCCATATTGACCGGCTCTATAAAAATATCACATGATCCACCCTGTCAGATGGATGCTGTAAAAACTATGCCAAAGCAGCCGTTTTTTGTCACCTTGCCTTACAAAAAGTGTAACACCAAGCGATTAAAAAGTCTTATGTACCCCAAAATGGTACCAATCAAACTGCCATCTCATCCCACAAAAAAATGATACCCTACCAAAGACAATCATCAAAAAAAGAAAAAAAATAGGGCTCTCGGAAAATGGCAAGACAAAAACAAGATTTAATTTGGTTCAAAAATGCATTTACTGTGTAAAACTTAACAAAAAAATAAAATATCACATGTTATGCTCCCTCAGGTGAATGCTGTAAAAACAAAATTTAAAACTATGCCAAAACAGCCATTTTTTTCACTTTGCCTCACAAAAAGTGTAATACCAAGCGATCAAAATGTATATATATATATGTACCCTAAAATGGTACCAATGAAAACATCACCTAATCCCGCAAAAAATGAGTCCCTACATAGGACAATCACTCAAAAAATAAAAACCAATGGCACCTGCAAACCAACCCATCAAAATCTGTGCTCTAAAAGCCATATGGCGCTCCTTCCGTTCTGAATCCTGCCAAATGCCCCCACAGCAGTTTACCACTACATATGGGGTGTTGCCGTATTCAGGAAAAAATGGGCAACAAATTATAGGGTGATTTTTCTCCTGTTACCCCTTGTGAAAATGAAAAATTTGGGGCTAAAGCAACATTTTATTGGAAGAAATGAAACTTCATTTTTACAGCCAAGTGTTGCCAAATTCCGTAAAAAGATTAAGGGGTCAAAGTGCTCAGTACCCCCTTAATATATTCTCTAAAGGTGTGGTTTCCAAAATGGGGTCACTTTTTGAGGGTTTCCACTGTAGGCGTACGTCAGGTTCTTTTCAAATACAAAACCGTGTCTGAAAACCATTCTTGCAAAATCTGCCCCAAAAATCCATATGGCACTCCTTTCCTTCTGACCAGTATACCGCCACATATGGGGAATTATGTAAATTGCAGAATCAGAGTAATATATCTTGAGGTTTATTTTGCTGTTAACCCTTGCTGTGTTGCAATAAAAATTTGATTAACATGAAATATGCATAAACCAGGAAACACTAACAAGAGGTCCTAGTCTTAACACTGGCACATCTTATTGGGAACTGAAATGCCATATTTGTGGATTTTCTTTTGCACCATCTACTGTGCATTACATTTTGTAAAACACCTGTGGGGTCAAAATGCTCACTCCAACCCTGAATAAATACCTTGAGGTTTCCAATATGGGGGTCACTTTTCTAAGATTCAATTTTTTCAGTCACTACAGTTGTCAGCACAAAATGCATATATCACAACAGTAGGCTTTAAATACGCATGGTGCTCTTTTGCTCTTAAGCCCTGGCGTATTTCCAGTCAAAAAGTTAGGCCCACATGTAGGGTGTTTATACAACCAGAGAGCACAGTATTCACACTGGCGCTTTCATACGCTGGGCACAACATATTGAGGACTGAAAACGTGTATATCTGTGGAAAAATTGCGATTTTCACTTTGCATTATCTGCTATGAATTAATATGGGCAAAACAGCTGTGGTATCAAAATGATCACTAAACCCCTTGGTAAATTATGTGAGGGTTGTGGTTTCTAAAATGGGTCTCTTCTTGGGAGTTTTTTTTTTTAATTTAACCTCAGAGCCTCTGCAGTTGTCTGCCAGTGCTCTATAAATCACCAAACTAGGCCTGAAATACACATGTTTTTTTTTCTCATCTGAACCCTGCAGTGTGCGCTAACAGCAGTTCATGATCACAAATGGGTCGTGAAACACCTGTTGGGTCAAAGTGCTCACTACAACCTTAAAAAATTCCTTTAGGTTTCCAAAACGGGGTCATTGTTTGAGATTTTCCACTGTAGAGGTAACTCTTCAAATGTGCCCTCCAAAAGCCATATGGTGCTCCTTCCCTTCTGAACCCTGCTGTGTGCCCATACAACAGTTTACTTTAACATATTGAGTGTTGCTGTATTTAGGAAAAAAGGTGTAACAAATTGTGGGGTAATTTTCTCCTGTGAAAGTGAAAAATTTGGACCTAAAGCGACATTTTAGACTAAAAAAAAGTGTCATTTTTCATTTTCACAGACTAGTGTTTTTAAATTCTAATGAAACGCCTATAGGGTCAAAGTGTTCAATGCACACATTAAAAAATGTATTGAAGGATTTAGTTTCCAAAATTGGGTAATTTTTTGGAGTTTCCCACTAGAGGGGCTACTTTAGAGTCTCTTCAAATGCGACATAACACCAAAAAAAACATTCCAGCAAAATCCAAAAACCATATTGTGCTCTTTCCCTTCCGTACCCTGCTGTGTGCCCATACAGTGGTTTATCACCACATATGAGGTGTTTCTGTGAACTGCCGAATCAGGTTAATAAATATTGAGATTTGTTTTGCTGTTAACCTTTGCTGTGTTACAGACAAATGGATTAAAAAATAGAAAATCTGCAAAAAATGAACATTTTAATTTTCACCTCTATTTTCCTTTAATTTCTATGGAAAGAGTTTCTAAAATAAGCTTTGCTTCAAAAATTGCTTCAAAAATTAAGCTTTGTAATGTCCTATAAAAATAAAATGGCATTTACAAAATGATGCCAACATAAAATAGACATATAGCGGAACATTTATTAAGACCGGCGTTTTAGAC
Organism: Bufotes viridis; assembly: GCA_033119425.1. Lineage (NCBI taxonomy): Eukaryota > Metazoa > Chordata > Amphibia > Anura > Bufonidae > Bufotes > Bufotes viridis. The sequence continues at coordinate 531,333,067 of CM065589.1, read as the reverse complement.
ACTGGTCTAAGGCTAGTTTCACACTAGCGGCAGGGGAGTCCGTCAGGCTTTTCCGGTGGGTGAACAGCCTGTCGGATCCGTCCTGCCGCTAGTTCACGTGTGCCCCCAGACTGCCGCTCCGTCCCCATTGACTATAATATGGGTGGGGGCAGAGTTCCGGTGCAACACGGCAGCGCACGACGAGAGGCAGCCGGACTAAAAGTACTGCATGTCGTACTATTAGTCCGGCAGCCTCTCGCCGTGCCACCGCTGGTACGCCACCCCTTACCCCCCCCCCCCCATTATAGTCAATGGGGACGAAGCGGCAGTCCGGGGCACACGTGAACTAGCGCCAGGACGGATCCGACAGGCTGTTCGCCTCCGACAGGCTGTTCGCCGGCTGGCGCCTCTTCATAGCTTTGGCGTATCTAGTGCTGCTTCTAAATGTAAAACAGCTTCCGAGCAGGCATAGAAAATGCTTCCTGAAACAGGCGTGCAAAATGGTAAATGAGACAGGCCTGCCGACCCGTACCCGCCCATGCCATGCCCACTTTTTTAGACCTAGCGTAAGCGTGGAGAAGTCATAATCTACATCTGAAATACGACTAATTTAGGCGTATTTCAGCATGATAAAGTATCACTATCTGTCTTAAAAGCAGAGAAATAAAAAATTTGAAAATAGCAATGTGTCACGAGAACTCAGAATCGCAAACGATACAATTATCACACTAAAAAACAATTCCAAATTGTTTTTCTGGTAACCTTTCCTCTAAGAGTACTTTCACACTTGCGGCAGGACGGAACCGGCAGGCTAATCAGCCTGCCGGATTCATCCTACCGCAAGTGCCCGTGCACTGCCGTGCTGCCGCTCCGTCTCAATTGACTATAATGGGGCGGAGATCGGCGGACTAAGTCCTGCATGTCCGACTTTGCAGTCCAGCGATCTTTGCCGTGCTGCGCCGTGAGCATAGCCCGCCCCCTGCCCCATTATAGTCAATGGGGACGGAGCGGCAGCACACGGGCACTTGTGGCAGGACGGATCTGGCAGGCTGAATAGCCTGCCGGATCCGTCCTGCCGCAAGTGTGAAAGTACCCTAATAAAGTGCAATCAAAAAAGTTGTAGCTCAATGGTACTAAGCATCAACCTATTAGCAAAAAACAAGCCATCATACCACTGTGTTGACTGAAAAGTGAAAAATGTATAGGTGTGATGACACAAAATAAAATATATAATTTAAAAAAATAGTTGGGGTCCTTTATCAAACTGGCTTAGTTGCCCATAGCAACCAATCAGATTCAAAGGAGCTATGAAAAATAAAAGGTAGAATCTGATTGGTTGCTATGGGCAACTAAGCAAGTTCTACATTACACCAGTTTGATAAATATCCCACAATGTTTTTATTGACCAAAAGTAGTATAACATAAGGTACTATATGACATTGCCATAATTGCAATGACCTGCTGAATAAAGGTATAATTTTATTTAAATTGCATAGTAAATTACATAAATTATATCTCCAAGGTAATAGAGGAATACACTTTTTTTTCATTCCTCTCACCAAAAATATATAAAACATTTAAATACAACTCTGCCCAGAGAAAATAAGCCTTGATATGTTGAGGGAAAAATGAAAAAGTCATGGCTTTTGGAACACAGTGTGGAAAACGTGCTTGCATATAAGAGATTCATGATGAAATACTGTGAACCTAAAATCCACGTATAGCTTACTAAAGAAATGTTATTTTTACTTTATTATTACGTTTAAAGGGGGCTCCCTCTAGTGGATGATGTAGGTAGTATAGTGGCTATGTGAAGATAAGCAGGACATTTGAAATCTGGGGGAAATTTATCATAGACCATTTAGACCAGGCATGCCAAACCTGCGGCCCTCCAGCTGTTGCCAAACTACAACTCCCAGCATTCCCGGACAGCATACAGCTTTCAGCCTACAGCAGCGCATGGTGGGAGTTGTAGTTTTACAACAGCTGGAGGGCCGCAGGTTGAGCATCCCTGACACTCAGTTCACACTTTCGCGTAAAACGCCGCTTTCGAACGCGCAAAAAAACGCACAACAGTACAGGAACCATGCATTCCAATGGAGGTGGTTCACACTTGCGCGTTTTAATGCGCGTTCGTAGGCGCCTATAAACGTCCGACGCATAGGCAAGTATGTTCGCGTTAATTTGGGCGTTTATCCAGCGTTTGGTTCCAATAGACTTCAATGGGAAACGCCATAGGCGTGTTGTTCGGGCGTTTGTGCCGCGTAAAACGCGCCTATGGATGCGCGTTTTACAAAGTTTGCAACATGCTGAATCAGCCACCATGGAATGTCACACCTCTAAAGCACTCAGATTGGCCAAACTATATCATTGATCATTGGCCAACTATGCAGTCAATCACATAAACGCGCGTCAAACGCGCCTACACTATTTACCAAAACGCTTGAAAAAACGCGCCTACACGCCAGTCTTGAACGCACCAAAAACGCTAGGCTTCAAAACGCTCAGGTCTGAACCCAGTGTGATTTAGACAATTTATGATATCCCTGCTCTGCGAGAGGACTGAGTGCCTCCTCCCCCTCCCCCTCCCCCTCCCCAGATTCCCCAGATTCAAGGGCGGTGTACAAACACCACTTGCATCTAGATTTACACAGTTTGCTACTTTTTTACACCAGACAAAGAACAAAAAAGCAACAACCTCTATGAACTAAATGATTACAGAATTTTGTATCCGTTTAGAAACATTTAGATAAGAAAACAAATCAAATAAAAAGCATAAAGAAACTTGAACAGCATGCCACACCGAAATCCTGTCTCTGAAATCCTGTGCAGAACCAAAGACAGAGACCTTGAACTTAGGTCATATTCCAAAGGTCTTAATTTCTTTACAGTGATCCCTCAAGATACAATGGCCTCAGGATACAATATTTTCAACATACAATAGTCTTTTCTGACCCATCGTAAGTAGTGATGAACGGCAGGGCAATATTAGAATTTGTGATATTTCACAAATATTCGCCATATATTTGCAAATTTATCTCCAGTCATTATTTTCTTGATTGTGGAAATTGGCAATTGAGAAATTAGCGATTAAAATTCGCATAACGAAAATTCGCATTCAACAATACTCCTAAAATCAAAGATATTGCAGCCTTCTCATTGGCCCACAAGCTAGAAGCAGGGAGGGATCATGTGTACTGTTTAAAAAAAAATATATATATTCAGAATTACGTATATATATCATTATGTTGTAAATATTCGTGAATTCTCAAAGTGCAGATATTCGCAATAAAAATTCGCAATTCGAATATTCGTGATCAACACTAATCGTAAGTTGAAACCAGACTCAACATACAATGCCTCAGACTCAGATCCAACCAATCAAGGCCATGTTTCTGGTAAAATAGCTGTATTAGTTACTAGTTAGCAGCTATTCCTGACTGTTATATGTAAGGAGTTGATTTATCTGTTTTAGGCCTCTTTCACACTAGCGTTTTAGCTTTCCGTCCTAGAGATCCGTCGTCGGGTCTCTAGGACGGAAAGCTACTGATCAGGATTATCCCCATGCATCCTGAATGGAGAGAAATCCGTTCAGGATGCATCAGGATGTCTTCCGCTCAGTATGTCAACGTTTTTGGACGTTGACAAAGCGCAGCATGCTGCGGATTTGTCTCCGTCCAAAAATCCGAAGACATGCGCAACGCCGGATCTCGGAATTAATGCCCATTGAAGGGCATTAGTCTGGATCCGCCTTTAGCTAAACGTCGTTTCCGCGCATTGCCGAACCGACGTTTAGCTTTTTGTCAATGGTTACTATGGCAGCCAGGACGCTAAAGTCCTGGTTGCCATAGTAAAGAGTAGGGGGAGCGGGGGAGCAGCATACTTACATTCCGTGCGGCTCCCGGGACGCTCTAGGATGACGTCAGGGCGCCCCAGTGCATAGATCACGTGATCGCTAGTGTGAAAGAGGCCTTAGTTATCTGCTTATTTTTCTTGAATCTTCATTTTCTCTTATCTTGGATGACATTTTGGGGCTTGGGAACCAATTACTCAACTTACAATGGTTTCAACATAGAATGGTCCTCCTGGAACCAATTAATATTGTAACTTGAGGGATCACTGTATTTTTTTTAGTAGCGTCCTGGCTGCCATAGTAACACTGAAAGCATTTTGAAGACTGATCAGTCTTCAAATGCTTTCAGTTCACTTGCGTTGTGCAGGATCCGGCGTGCATTCCGGCGACGGAAGTGCATGCCGGATCCTAACAACGCTAGTGTGAAAGAGGCCTTAGTTATCTGCTTATTTTTCTTGAATCTTCATTTTCTCTTATCTTGGATGACATTTTGGGGCTTGGGAACCAATTACTCAACTTACAATGGTTTGAACATAGAATGGTCCTCCTGGAACCAATTAATATTGTAACTTGAGGGATCACTGTATTTTTTTAGTTTTTTCTTGTCCATTGTTACGTAATGAAGCACAGCAGTAATAAACAATTCCAAGTATATTGGAAAAAATGCAAATATCCAGAACATGAAGGATAATTTAACAAATAGTAGTTATACTTTACTAAATAGAGTCTCTTAAAAAAAGAAAGGAAAGTAATATATTAGTTTCCTACTTCTTCCTAAGGCTACTTTCACACTAGCGTTTTGGCTTTCCGTTTGTGAGATCCGTTCAGGGCTCTCAGAAGTGGTCGAAAACAGATCAGTTTTGCCATAATGCATTCTGAATGGAAAATAATCCGCTCAGAATGCATCAGTTTGCCTCCGTTCAGTCACCATTCCGCTCTGAAGGCGGACACAGCCTGACGAAGTGAAGCCAAACGGATCCATCCTGGCACACAATGTAAATCAGTAGGGACGGATCCGTTTTCTCTGACACAATGGCACAATAGAAAACGTATCCGCCCCCCATTGCCTTTCAATGGGGTTCAAGACGGATCTGTCATGGCTATAGAAGACCCAATACAACCAGATCTGTTCATGACGGATGCATGCGGTTGTATTATTGTAACAGAAGCATTTTTGCAGATCCATGACCGATCCGCAAAAAACGTTAGTGTAAAAGTTCCCTAAACTATACTGTACCACAATCATGATATGGGATGTTAAAAATTATACACCTCCTATAGAATATACTCTTGAAAGGCAAGCCTTGAACCATACATTAAAGGGATTGTTTAAATTCAGCAAATAGCATTTATCAAGTAGAGAAAGTTAATACAAGGCACTTGCTAATGTATTGTAATTGTCCATATTGCTTCCTTTCCTGGCTTTATTCATTTTTCTATCACATTATACACTGCTTGTTTCCATGGTTTCAACCACCCTGCAATGCAGCAGTGATGGTCATGCTTGCACACTATAGGAAAAAGCATCGCCCTCTCTGTTGGCTGGGACCGTGGGAGTGCAGATAAGCTACTGCTTTTTCCTATAGTGTGCTAGCATGGCAAGCAAACACTCTGCAAACATAGAAAATATGGACTAATACTGTATTCACCATCTAAAATGGATATGAGATACTTAGCAGTGACCCAGCAGGGATGTGCCGCCTGGGGACACATCACCTCTGAGGCCAGTCTTTCTCTGTAGTGCGCACATGACCCTGTCCATGCCACAACCGTACATGCAGGGACCAAAGTGCAGTGAAGATATAGCCACCAAGCCCCAGTGTTGCTCTATCTTATTTGCTGAATAAAGGATGAGTTCCAAGGATTCTATATTGGGAAAAAAGGCACAACAACCCCCCCCCCCCTTGTTTATAGAATTACAGTTGGTCATATATCAAAATCTTCAAATTAAAAGATAACCATTCTGGACGTGGAGGAAGATATAATGAGATAGCTAAGATACAGTGCCTTGAAAAAGTATTCATACCCCTTGAAGCTTTTTCAAGTTACACCCGCAAACTTAAATGTATTGGGATTTTATGTGGTACACCAACACAAAGTAACAAGTATTTGTGAAATGAAAAGAAAATGATACATGGTTTTCAAAATTTTAAAGTGTGATGTGCATTTGTATTCAGCCCCCTGTACTCTGAAACCTCTAAATAAATTCCAGTGTCACTAATTTCCTTCAGAAGTCACCTTTGTGTAATTTATTCTCAGTATAACTACAGCTGTTCTGTTAAGGCCTCAGAGGTTTGTTAAGAACATAAGTCATCCAACAGCATCATAAATACCAAGAAACACATCAGACAGGTCAGGGATAAAGCTGTGGAGAAGTGTAAAGCAGACTTAGATTTTAACCCCTTTAGTACTGAGCTTAGAACTCTTTTACTTATCCAAGTCAAGGTTGTTTTCTAGTAACAAATTGTACTTCATGACAGTGGTACATTTGAGTCAATATTTCTCACCTATATAAAAAATAAATTAAGAGCACTATGTGCATTTGAGACCAAATAAAATCATAACGTTTTTAGACCCTTTCTCTTTTTTCACATTTTATATTGCAGCCTTGTGCTAAAATTTTTTTAAAAACGTGTTCCTCGATCAAACTGTACTCAATACCCCATAATGACAAAGTGAAAACAAAATTTTTGAAGTGTTTGCAAATTTATTAAAAAAGAAAAACTAAAATTTCTCCTGGACGTAAGTATTCCCATTTCTCTTGATTATCACTGAGATGTTTCTACACCTTGATTGAAGTCCACCTGTGGTAAGTTCAGTTGATTGGACATGATTTGGAAAGACACACCCCTATCTATATAAAGTCACAGCTGACCTTACATATCAGAAGAAGAAACAAGCCATGAGGAGGAACTAACTGCCTCTAGAGCTCAGAGACAGGGTTGTGTGAAGGCACTGTTCTGGAGAAGGGTACAAAACATTTCTGCTCCACTGTATGTTCTTAAAAGCACAGTGACCTCCATATGTCTTAAATGGAAGACATTTGGAACAACCAGGACTCTTCCTAGAGATAGCCATCCCACTAAACCAAGTAATAGTGGGAAAAGTGTCATGGTAAGGGCAGGGCAGATTTACTAAGGCCACACACACCTCTAAGCTAAGTAGAAAGCGTACAAAGTTGCAAATATGTCATGCAGCATAATTTTCTACTTTTTTATACTAGTTTTGTAGTGTACAACTATTAATATGCCGCATTGTGTCTCCGAGATATTATTCAATAGGGACTAACTATCCTGGTCGTTTGATGGAAACAGGTGCTTTGTGTGTTAGGATTTGTTCACACGGCAGTATGAAATCTGCATCCCAATGTTCTCAATGAGAATCCATGTTTCCATTCATACAAAGGCAGATTGATTTTAGACCCTTCCAGGAAACTAATCGGTAGGCTGGTGCCGCCGGCACCCCCTCCACAGGCACTGGCTGGTTATTTAATGACCTGATACTCCCAATGAACACCAATGTACCCAGCTGGCAACCAGAAATGTCTTAAATTGGCTCCTGAATTAAATTGAATTGCAATCCTCGGGGGCAATATCATTATTGCTGAGGGCACTAAAGGGGCATTACTATTCCTTGGGCACTATTATTAGTGATGAGCGGCAGGGGCAATATTCGAATTTGCGATATTTCATAAAAATTTGGGCGAATATTCGTCATATTTTTTTTTAAATTTGCGAATTTTCTTGATTGTGAAAATTGGCAATATAATATTCGCGTATTGGCGCATAATACAGGCGTGGGTCACTATTGCTACATTTTTCAAGCTGATAGAAGTTTCCTGAGACTGGAGAAAATGGTTGGCACAGCAGAACATTACAATAGCTTTATATGCAGATAGAGTGCTCTCATATATTCGCGATTGCGCAAAATCGGCAATTAATGACGCACATATTTTTGTGCAATACGTGCAACTTCACATTTTAGCAGGTCTGACTACATATTTGTGATTGGTGCGTTAAGTATTGTTGTAAACTTGCCTGTAGCATGTATGTATGGACAGCAGAAGCTATCACACTACCTAACACCCTGCACTGGAACCTATCAGCTACACTATATCACTAGCTAACCTACACTGACTATCTCCCACTAACTATCTGTATTATATATATATATAAGCTAACAAACGAACTAACTAACTAACTAACTAACTAACTATCTAATGTAATGTGACACAGCAAAGCACAGAGCACAGCAATGACACTGCTGTCTTTCAGAACTGAAAAAAACTGTAGAAAATGGCTGCTAAGGAGGTTCTTATATAGTAAGGGGTAGGCAACTTTCCTGTATTGGTTGCTAGGGATGTTGCTAAGCTCAGACAAAGACATTGCAGCCTTCTCATTGGCCCACAAGCAAGAAGGGAGGTTGCTGATGAAAAAAATCTAAAATATTCACGAATACGAATATATAGCACTACATTTTTTAATCTTTGAGAATTCTCAAAGTTGAGATATTCGTGATTCAAATATTCGCGCCCAACACTAACTATTATTACTGGGGATACTATAGAGGTATCGGCTTTATAGGCTTTATGACTACTAGGTTCATTGTAGGTGGCATTATTATTACTGGGGGAACTATAAGGGAGCACTATAGCTGTTGAGGGCAGTTCGCTTGGCACAATTATTTTTGTATGTTACTAGTATTTTTAGGGGAACTTTCTGTATTGCACTTTTCATCAGTATAGTAAGTGGGGGAAATTGTGGGTGGGCACAGTACTGGCGGTGGCAGCAGGATAACACTGTTGGGGCACTGGGATGGGGAGTTTGTGTTGAGAATGTGAGTGCTACTGATTAGCGAGTGTGAACCTAACGTGCCAACCAACAGGTTTGGCTTTGGGCTGAACCCTAAGGGCGTTATTCTGGCACTCCACTGGTATTCCGACTCTAATCCCTATGCAGAGAGTTTTCACAGAAATAAGACTATGAGGAATTATTCATAAATGTGTAGACACTACAATGCTAATGATTCATTCCATGCAAGACTATTACAATGACGTAAGAAAAATAAAATTAATTGTAGAATCCTCTTATGGTCTGGAAATGTCCATGAATGAACAATGTATTTCGTTTCTTTTTTTACTGAATACTTACTGTATGTTACATTTGTAGTGTACAAACTTTATTATGATGTATGGCTGAAATAATTAGTCTGAACACACCAGCACATCAAATAATGAGTAATTTCCTGACATTATCAGAGCACTGAAGTTGGAGAAAAGCTAAATTAGGGCTTCATCATAGTTGCTTTGGAGGCTCCATTGAGAGCCTCCATTGCAGGAGAAAAAAGTCCTGCATGACAATTAAGTAGACTCCCAAATGGAAACTGAATGGATGCCATTAAGGACACTGGGATCAGTGGGCTCAGTTCGTTGTTCTGCTCAACTAATGGAGTAGAACAATGGCAGTTCTGTGAACTGACCCTTACATGCATATTGTTATCCATCAAATTTTTTTTTTTTACACAGCCTCAGAATGCCGTAAAAAAATATAAAATAAGTCATACTCACCTGACCATTTCCCAGCCACTCTAGTTCTGAATCCATATCCTTTCCTGGTCCCTCTCGACATGCAGGACTGACTGCTCAGCCAATTCCTGGTCACAACAATGATCTGCTTCAGCCAGTGATTGGATGAGCATCAGTTTCCTGTTGGTTGGCGTACCGGAATGGTGGGGGATATGTGAGATATGAATTTTTCCCCCCACATTTTTTGATATTCTGAGCCTTTTAATGTGATTACATCTTCTACCACAGCAACAGGTGATGGCATGCCCATACTTTTCAACAGTCCTGCAACTGTAGCACAAAAGGGACTGTTTATTAAAATCTATATTGAAATACGGTGTTTCCTGCATTTTTGTGGTATTCAAGATGAAAACCAATGAGGATTACAATTTTGGAATACAATTTTGGTAAGTATTCCTGACTAAAAGGGGGTTTCCAGTCAACTGTAAGAGTAATGATGTGTTAGCTTCAAATGATACTCTCAACCATTAGACTGTATTATCAGTTTTGGTGTTGGCTCCTGTTGTCTCGGATGGTTGTGTGAGTGTAGTGCTTAGTGTTGCAGAAAGATGGACCATCTGGCATTTATGTGATCACACCTCTTGTTTGCCCTGTCCTCGTAGACAAAACATGATCAGTGATGTAGCCTTCTGATTAATCAATGCAAAGCCAGTCATGTAACTTTAGGTGCTGGAGAAAGAAAGGACATTGCCAGGCAAAGCATTATTCTGACGGCTACATCACTGATCACATTCTGTCAAAGGGCATGGGGCAATCCTGTGGTGAGGACACATGATCAGCAGAAGGGTAGTCTTGTAGCATCAATAGACACAACACTACTGGTTGCATGACCGTTGGGGATAACTGGAAATATAGTCTGATAGGTGTGAGTTTTTTATGATACCGACACAACATTGCTCTATCTTTTTACTTGACCAGACAACTCTTTTAATGGGGTTCTCCACCTTTTAGATATTAATGACCTATTCTTTAGACTATGTGATGACTATGTGATGTCAGCAAATTCTACATGTTCAAGAATACAACCTACCCCTATGTGCTGTGAAGAAAGATATTTATGACTTATCCTCAGGATATCAGATCAGTATCAGATCTGCAGTGGTACAAAGCCCGGGACCCCTGAGCACTGCAGAGGCCTTAAAGGGGTATTCCTATCTCAGATAATAGGGGCATATCGCTAGAAGAACAACGAGAACGAAGCGGGGAGCGCTGTGGCTGGAGGACCCCGGATTTCCTGGGGTCCGTCCACCACAAAGCGCTGCTCCCATAGAAGTTAATGGGAATGCACTGCGCATGCGCGGCCCATGCTCCCGTTAATTTCTATGGGGAAAGAAGACGGATATAGCCGAGCCAGTGCTCGGCTACTTTCGGCGGCCCCATAGAAATGAATGGAGAACGGCTGCGCATGCGCAGTGCACCCTCCGTTCATTTCCACACTCCATTCTCATTGTAGGTGCGGGTCCCAGCGGTGGAATCCGCACCTATCAGACAATTGGGGCATATCCTAGCAATATGCCCCCATTGTCTGAGATGGGAAAACCCCTTTAAGCTCTTCCTAGACCAGTGATATCAGTCATGTGGCCTAGTTGCAGCTCAGCCCCATTCAAATCAATGGGTCTGAGTTGCAAAACCAATTACTGCCACTATATGATGTACTGCACTGTCCTTGGAAAGCTGCCGGGAGCCTGCATCGCTCACCAAAGCTCTGGTGAGTGCAGCAGCTATCTGAAACAGCTGATCGGTGGGGATGCCGGGACTTGCCATTATTTCCCAGATAACACCTTTTTTTCCCAGATAACACGTTTAAATAGATTGTCCACCTTTGATTACGTATTTTCCAGACAGGTCACCAGTATCAGATCAGCGGGTGTCCAACACCCACTGATCAGCTGTTTGCAGCAGACATCGGTGCTAAGGACAAAGCAGTAGATTGAGCCATACCCAAAAGACTCTGTGTAGTTGCCCTTGTCCAGGTCATCTCCTATTCACTCTTTCTTCCTTGCACATAGGAGTAGGTTGTATTTCTGAAACTTCCACCTAGACTTTTCTGACAACTAATGCCAAACATTAGCAGAGCCCAAAGCACAGAAATTGATGGATTGATGGCAGAGTCACCCATTTTATAGTGCAGCATGAGGACCAAAAGAGGCAACAGGTCAGGGATGCCGAAAAGATTTACTGTATGATCCTCCACAATGGGGTATATACTCGAGTATAAGCCGACCCGAGTATAAGCCGACCCCCCTAATTTTACCCTAAAAAAACTGGGAAAAGTAGTGACTCGAGTATAAGCCGAGGTGGAAATGGATGTCACTGTTATGGGGGGTATCTGTGGATGGCACTGTTATGGGGGATCTGTGGATGGCATCCACAGCCCCCCATCCCATAACAGTGCCATTCACAGCCCCCCCCATCCCATAACAGTGCCACCCACAGCCCCCCCATCCCATAACAGTGCCACCCACAGCCCCCCCATCCCATAACAGTGCCATCCACAGCCCCCATCCCATAACAGTGCCATCCACAGCCCCCCATGCCATAACAGCGCCATCCACAGCCCCCATGCCATAACAGTGCCATCCACAGCCCCCCATCCCATAACAGTGCCATCCACAGCCCCCCATCCCATAACAGTGCCATCCACAGCCCCCATCCCATAACAGTGCCATCCACAGCCCCCTCACATGCCGCACTGAATACTCCAGGCAGACCGGGCGGGCGAGCGCAGCGTGACTGGCGTCACGTGCCTGCGCCGCCTGCTTCATTCATAAAGCAGGCCGGGCAGGCACGTGACATCAGTCAGTCACGCTGCGCTCGCCATTCCGGTCTGCCTGGAGTATTCAGGTGAGGAGGTATTTAGAACATTTACAGGAGCGGTGGGGCCAGGAGAGCAGTGAGCGCACCGGCCCCGCCGCAAATGCCCGCCCCCAGCTCCTCCTCCCGCTCTGTCTTGAGTATATGACTCGAGTATAAGCCGAGTTTGTGTTTTTCGGCACAAATTTTGTGCTGAAAAACTCGGCTTATATTTGAGTATATACGGTATAAGCAGTGTGGGGGTGAATGGATTTATGAATGATTAAAAATGACACCTATTGCACTAACTTATGTGTTAAAGGGCATCTATCAGTAGATTTGTACCTATGACACTGGCTGACCTGTTACATGTGCACTTGGCAGCTGAAGGCATCTGTGTTGGTCCCATGTTCATATGTGCCCGCATTGCTGAGAAAACTTATGTTTTAATATATGCAAAATAGTCTGACAATAATAATGTCAGTGTTATACGATACATTCCAGAACTGTCCAATGCGTGGAATTAGCTTGTGTGAAAGGGGCCTTACACTGCCTGGCCCTGTCAAAGTACAGAGGGCGTTGCAGTTGCAGAGAAAGCAGATCCTCTAGGTGTAATGGCACCGCCCCCGTTGCTCCTAGAAAACTATTTGCATATATTAAAACATTCTTTTTCTCAGCAATACGGGCACATATGAACATGGGACCAACACAGATGCCTTCAGCTGCCAAGTGCACATGTAACAGGTCAGCCAGGTACAAAATCTACTGACAGATGCCCTTTAAGTCAGAAAGACAGAAGTTCATTTTTTGTGTCCTCCTCTTCTCCTGCTAAAAAATATTTTGAGCCACATAATGTTGCATGTCTAACCCTTGGTGCATTCTGTGAAGCATATACTGTATACGCCACGTTTTGCTAAAGAATTCTTGTGCATTTTGGAGTAAATCCCCCCCTTCATTCACTTCTGCATTCAAAGCGTTCTCTGGTCTATTAGCTGAACTTCCATTTCACATGAGGCTCATTTTACTAATTATCTGGGAGCTCATTATTGCTTACCCCATGATCATTTTATTTTTGTATACTGTTTACTTGATTATTTTTGTATCTTTTATAAGTACATATTATCCATATGCTGTATGTATAGATGAACCTGATGATACTTTAATTGAAATACCAATGTGACTAGAGAAGAACTATATTTCGCTACCCTCACCAGTGCCTGGCAAACGGCACTGGCCAGATCCCAATTGATATTATGACTATAACTAATTCCCCTGGGGGCGTACCTGGGGGAACCTTCAACACGCTCATGTGCTACACACTGCCAAACTTAAGAGGATAATTATGTAAAGTAAAGCGGAGGTATAAATCTTGCGCTGATGCCCTTAATTAATTATTTGATTTGGTTACAGCTTATTGCTGAGATTATTTTAAACATAATTACATAAGCGCATGCTGATTTTATTATGGCCGTGATTAGCTCTGTTCCTGGAAGCAACGACTTACACCATTTCCAGGTTCTACAAGCCAAAAGCAGAAATTAACATTTGAGCACTCGTGATTCATACGTTAACACGATAGTTATAAAAGCACATTATATTTGTAACAACTGGCTACATACATATCGCTGCCTGTTGTAAATCCCTATTATGGCGGTCAGTATTTTATTGTATAGATTGTAGCCATTGATATTCGTACTTTTTAGTGTTGTACCTCAGTGTGCATTACCACAGAAGACAATGCCACTTTATACATAGAATTTTATATAAGCCGCTTCTTGTTTCAGGGGTGCTCTAATAAGGCGATGTGCCTTATCCAGACTATTTCGATACAGGGCTAGGAATCGGAATTGAATGAGCCTGTGTGGCTTCCAAATAAGCGCACTAGAATGGTGGCCGGACTTTGAAAGTGTATGGGGGTAGCACAGCTTTTGGCATACACTGGTTTGAAAAGTTAGAACTGCACTGTGAGAAAGTTAGAAAGCAAAGAAAAAAAATGTTGTGTCCACTTTGTCATAGCATTTCACCATCAACGTTTAATAAGTTAGGATTTTGAGTTCTTAAAGGGAGTCTGACACCAAGAAATTCACCGGTGAACCAGGCACAATGCTAGATCAGCTGGATGTAATGTTTTCTCTAGCCCTGGGTTCACACCTGAGCGTTTCTGAGACGCGCGTTTTTGTCGCGCGTATTACAGCGCGTTTTTGCAAATAGGAAACGCGCGTCATACGCGCGTTGGTGACTCTGGAGACCAATTGAAAAAGGCATATCTACACTTTAATGCGTGTTAAACGCGCGTTCTACACGCGTTTTACGCGCGTTCCCATTGAAGTCTATGGGTGCAAACGTGCGACAAAACGCCCCAAAGAAGCTCAAGAACTTTTTTGAGCGTAGGGCGTTTTACAGCGCGTTCAAACGCGCTGTAAAACGCTCAGGTGAGAACCATGCCCACAGGGAAACATGAGTTTTCTCCTGTTGAGCGTTTTACAGCGCGTTCGAACGCGCTGTAAAACGCGCAAGTGTGAACTGAGGGTTAGACCTCTGTCACACGAGCGTGTTCGGATTAGGTCCGGATGCGCAAAGTGAAAACTGTGCGATTTCGCAGGCAAAGCCATTCAGTTTTGCCTGTGATTGCGTTCAGTTGTTCAGTTTTTTCCGCGCGGGTGCAATGCGTTTTGATGCGTTTTGACGTGCGTGATAAATAACTGAAGGCTTACAAGCAACATTTCCTAGCAACCATCAGTGAAAAACGCATCGAGCCCGCACATGCTTGCGAATGCAATGCGTTTTTTACGCAGCCCCATTCACTTCCAGGGCTGCGTGAAAAATGCAGAATACAGAACATGCTGCGATTTTCACGCAATGCAGAAGTAATGCGTGAAAAAAAACACTCATGTACAGAGACTCACTGGAATGAATGGGTCAGGATTCAGTGCGGGTGCTATGCGTTCACGTCACACATTGCACCCGCGTGGAAAACTCGCTCGTGTGAAAGGGGCCTTAGTGATCCATTGTTTCGTTCTTGAGAAAAAGTACTTTTTATCCATATGAGCAGTTAAGTGCACTAAGGGAGGGTCCAAGCCACTCTGTGCACCCTTGTTCAGTGCCGTACCTACCATGGAAGCAGACCAAGTGATTGCTATGGCGTCTGTGGGGGGCAGAACTGGACTACTGCTCTTGATCCCAACATAGATTCACTGCATTTAACATCATCCACCACTAGGGAGAGCTCAGTACAAAGAAATTATTTGCAGCTTTGATATTTTATTTATTTTGCTCACTTATATAGCGGTGACATATTCTGCAGCGCTTTACAGACATTATCATCACTCGCTCTCCTTGGTAGAGCTCACAATCTCAATTCCGTATTAGGATGTCTTTGTAGTGGGGGAGGAAACCCACTCAAACAAGGGGAGGACATACAAACTCCATGCATATGTTGTTCTTGGTTGGATTTGAACCTCGGAAACCCAGCATTTCAAGGTGCAAGTGTTAACCACTGAGCCACTGTGATATAGATGGTAACTGTATAAACTCTTATGCATTATTAGGACATCGTCAGACATCATCCACAACTCCATCCTCCGTCAGGCAAAACACCCTCCTTCGTCAGCCCAAACTCCATCAGTCCTCTTCCCTCAGGCAAAACTCCATCCTCTGTCAGCCAAAACTCCTTTCTTCCTCATACAAAACTGCCTCCTCCATCAGACATTAGCCAAAATGCCCTCCTCCCTCATCCAAAACTGCTTCCTCCCTCAGACCTCAGCCAAAACGCCCTCCTCCCTCATCCAAAACTCCATCAGATGTCAGACAAAACTCCCTCAGATCTCAGACAAAACTGCCTCCTCCCTCAGACCTCATCCAAAACTCCATCAGATGTCAGACAAAATCCCTTCTCCCTCAGAAGTCAGTCAAAATCCCCTCCTCCCTAACTCAAAAGTATGCAATACACAAACTCTACGCCTGAAGAAGCTGCTAGCTGCTGGAAAGGCAAAGGACCTGTGATGATGTCATGACCATGTGATGAGTCATGTGTGTGGGAGGGGTCAGATTTCACAGCGGCTGTGTACAGAACTGTAGTCATCAAATAGAGCTGTGTATTAGAGATGTGTGTACTGTGTAATAGAGATATGTGTGTATCCTATCTCTATTACACAGTATACAGCTCTGCTACATGCAGGATACACACATATCTCTATTACACAGTACACAGCTCTGCTACATGCAGGATACACACATATCTCTATTACACAGTACACAGCTCTGCTACATGCAGGATACACACATATCTCTATTACACAGTACACACATCTCTAATACACAGCTCTATTTGATGACTACAGTTCTGTACACAGCCGCTGTGAAATCTGACCCCTCCCACACACATGACTCATCACATGGTCATGACATCATCACAGGTCCTTTGCCTTTCCAGCAGCTAGCAGCTTCTTCAGGCGTAGAGTTTGTGTATTGCATACTTTTGAGTTAGGGAGGAGGGAATTTTGACTGACTTCTGAGGGCGTTTTGGCTGAGGTCTGAGGGAGGAGGCAGTTTTGGATGAGGGAGAAGGGAGTTTTGCCTGAGGGAAGAGGACTGATGGAGTTTGGGCTGACGAAGGAGGGAGTTTTGCCTGACGGAGGATGGAGTTGTGGATGATGTTTGACGATGTCCTAATATGGACACCGTAAATACGGTGTCCATATTAGGACATCGTCAGACATCATCCACAACTCCATATACCAGTTGTCTAATGTAAATACATTGAAAAATGGTTTTCACAATGAGCATTTTTTTTCATTACAGTTTTTTATAATAAAAATGTCTTCCTCTTATTAAAAAATCTAAATTTGTCAGGAATCTGGGGAAATGCCCTTTACGTTATGCGTGTTAGAGTCACACATACTAGGAAACTGAGTGGGGCGGGGGTGCCCAAACTAAGTTTTGCAATGGGGCCATATAAGATCTGTGTACCCCCCCCCCCCCCACATTGCTTTCTCTGACAGTCCCTGCCTGGACCTGTCAATCAAGAAGGAGGGTAGGCTGGTAGAAGAAGCCTGAGGAGTAAGGCCCCTTTCACACGAGTGAGTATTCCACGCGGGTGCAATGCGTGATGCGGACGCAATCCGGACCCATTCATTTCAATGGGTCTGTGTACATGAGCGTTTATTTTCACGCATCACTTGTGCGTTGCCTGAAAATCACAGCATGTTCTATATTCTGCAATTATCACGCAACGCTGGCCCCATAGAAGTGAATAGGGCTGCGTGAAAATCGCATCGCATCCGCAAGCAAGTGTGGATGCGATGCGTTTTTCACAGACGGTTGCTAAGAGATGTTGTTTGTAAACATTCAGCTTTTTATCACGCGCGTGCAAGACGCATTAAATCGCATTGCACCCGAGCAGAAAAAACTGAACAACTGAATGCAATCGCAGACAAAACTGAATGTACATTATCTATTGTCGCCATGTTAGGGTCCCTTGTCCTGTGTCTGTTTCTTCGAGTGTTCTGGATTTGTCAGGAAACTAAAGCCGCTCTTCTGAAGACCACTGTTTGGATCAAAAAGTTTGCTCACCGTAAACGCAGACCTCTACCACATTTCTCAGCTGGGGAAAAGGTTTGGCTATTCTTTAGGGACCTCAGACTCTTATAAGCTGCACCTTGATTCCATGGTCCTTTTGAAGTGATTAAGAATTTGAACCTGGTCAGTTACCAGCTACGTCTTCCTGCCTCTCTGCATATATGTAATTCATTTCATGTTTCACTCCCCAAGTATGTGATCTACAATCACTATTCCAGAGGTTCAACTTCTACTGCCTCCATGGTCAGATGTGAATATCTGTATGTAGTGCAAGATATCTTGGGCATGAAGAATATCAGAGACCCTTTTTCTTGGTGAACTGGAAGGTCTTTGGTCCTAACTCCTGAGGAGAGGTCCAGGGAACCTTAGGGTACTTTCACACTTGCGTTATTCTTTTCCGGCATAGAGTTACGTCAAAAGGGCTCTATGCCGGAAAAGAACTGATCAGGCATATTCCCATGCATTCTGAATGGATAGAAATCCCTCAGTTTGCATCAGTATGCCTTCCGTCCAGTCACTGTCAGGCATTTTTGGCGGACATAATACCGTAGCAAGCTGCAGTATTATGGCCTCTTTCACACTAGCGTTGTTCGGATCCGGCGTGCACTTCCGTCGCCGGAATGCACGCCGGATCCTGCACAACGCAAGTGAACTGAAAGCATTTGAAGACTGATCAGTCTTCAAAATGCTTTCAGTGTTACTATGGCAGCCAGGACGCTACTAGCGTCCTGGTTGCCATAGTAGCAGTGGGAGCGGGCGGCATACTACAGTCCGTGCGGCTCCCGGGCGCCTGAATGACGCCAGAGCGCCCCGCGCATGGATCACGTGATCCATGCGATCACGTGATCTATGCACTGGGGCGCCCTGACGTCATCCTGGAGCGTCCCGGAGCCGCACGGAATGTAAGTATGCTGCTCCCGCTCCCTCTACTTTACTATGGCAACCAGGACTTTAGCGTCCTGGCTGCCATAGTAACCATTGACAAAAGCTAAACGTCGGTTCCGGCAATGCGCGAAACGACGTTAGCTAAAGGCCGGATCCAGACTAATGCCCTTCAATGGGCATTAATTCCGATCCGGCGTTGCGGCATGTCTTCCGATTTTTGACGGAGACAAATCCGCAGCATGCTGCGCTTTGTCAACGTCCAAAAACGTTGACATACTGAACGGAAGACATCCTGATGCATCCTGAACGGATTTCTCTCCATTCAGGATGCATGGGGATAATCCTGATCAGTAGCTTTCCGTCCTAGAGGCCCGACGACAGATCTCTAGGACGGAAAGCTAAAACGCTAGTGTGAAAGAGGCCTATGTCCGTCCAATATGCCTGATCAGTCGAATGCCGGCATTAATTCCCATTGACTTGCATTAGTGCTGGATCCGGCATTGCGAAACAACTGAAGGACGGATCCATGACAAGTGGAGAGACTGATCCGTTTTGCAATGCATTTGTAGACGGATCCGCACTCGATCCGTCTACAAATGCTGTCAGTTGTCACACTGATCGGCGGATCCGACAGGCAGCTCGACAAGTCGCGCAAGTGTGAAAGTAGCCTTAGGCCTCTTTCACACTTGCAGCTCTGAGGATCCGTCAGAGCGTCGAGTCGCCTGAAAGCATTAGAAGACTGATCAGGATCCTGATCAGTCTTCGAAATGCTTTCAGTGTTACTATGGCAGCCAGGACGCTACTAGCGTCCTGGTTGCCATAGCTAGTAGTGAGGCGAGCGGCATACCTACAGTCCGTGCGGCTCCCGGGCTCCTGAATGACGTCAGAGCGCCCATGCTGCATGGATCACGTGATCCATGCGATCACGTGATCCATGCGCTGGGGCGCCCTGACGTCACTCTGGAGCGCCCCGGAGCCGCACGGATGGTAAGTATACTGCTCCCCGTCCTCACTACATTTTACTATGGCAACCAGGACTTTAGCGTCCTGGCTGCCATAGTAACCATTGACAAAAGCTAAGCGTCGGTTCCGGCAATGCGCGAAACGACGTTTAGCTAAAGGTCGGATCCAGACTAATGCCCTTCAATGGGCATTAATTCCGGATCCGCGTTGCGGCATGTCTTCCGGATTTTTGGACGGAGACAAATCCGCAGCATGCTGCGCTTTTGTCAACGTCCAAAAAACGTTGACATACTGAACGGAAGACATCCTGATGCATCCTGAACGGATTTCTCTCCATTCAGGATGCATGGGGATAATCCTGATCAGTAGCTTTCCGTCCTAGAGGCCCGACGACAGATCTCTAGGACGGAAAGCTAAAACGCTAGTGTGAAAGAGGCCTATGTCCGTCCAATATGCCTGATCAGTCGCCGGAATGCCGGCATTAATTCCCATTGACTTGCATTAGTGCTGGATCCGGCATTGCGAAACAACTGAAGGACGGATCCATGACAAGTGGAGAGACTGATCCGTTTTGCAATGCATTTGTAGACGGATCCGCACCCGGATCCGTCTACAAATGCTGTCAGTTGTCACACTGATCGGCGGATCCGACAGGCAGCTTCGACGTTCGCCGCAAGTGTGAAAGTAGCCTTAGGCCTCTTTCACACTTGCGTTCTGAGGATCCGTCAGAACGCAAGTCGCCTGAAAGCATTAGAAGACTGATCAGGATCCTGATCAGTCTTCGAAATGCTTTCAGGTTACTATGGCAGCCAGGACGCTATTAAAGTCCTGGTTGCCATAGTAGTAGTGGGAGCGGAGCGGTATACTTACAGTCCGTAGCGGCTCCGGGCGCTCCTGAATGACGTCAGAGCGCCTCATGCCCATGGATCACGTGATCCATGCGATCACGTGATCCATGCGTGTGGGGCGCCCTGACGTCACTCTGGAGCGCCCCTGGAGCCGCACGGATGGTAAGTATACTGCTCCCCGCTCCCCACTACATTTTACCATGGCAACCAGGACTTTAGCGTCCTGGCTGCCATGGTAACAATTGAGAAAAAGCTAAACGTCGGATCCGGCGATGCACCGAAACAACGTTTAGCTTAAGGTCGGATCCGGATTAATGCACTTCAACGGAACGGAAGACATCCTGATGCATCCTGAACGGATTGCTCTCCATTCAGGATACATTAGGATAATCCTGATCAGTATCTTTCCGTCCTAGAGCCCTGAGGACGGAACTCTAGGACGGAAAGCAAAAACGCTGATGTGAAAGGGGCCTTGGTGGTATGGTGGCTCCCCTGCAGGAAAGACCAGATCCCTGTATAGGGGCCAAAGGGTGAAAAACGAATACTGCCAGGATAATTCCCTTAAGACTAGCCCTCAGTCAAACTGGCTAGTTGACATAGCGGTTCCACACCCACTGCCTGTAACAGGATCACTAAGTGAAAAGTATCATTACATTCAGATGAGCTAGCCCTACAAGGCATTGTGCCTGGTTAACAGTGAAATTCCTGGTGACAGACTCCCGTAAACATCTGTAAGACTAATTACTATTTGTACATTCGGGAAGATCATCATTTTAATAACCAAACCCACACATGCTTTCAGTATGTTCTAGGCGCTTTATACAGATACAGTACCTGCTATAACCTGCAGTAATTAGTTACTAAAGATTGGACTTCTATTAAAAGGGTTTTCTGGGATTTTGATACTGATGACCTATCCTCAGGTGGGGGTCTGACACCCAGGACCTCTTCCGATCAGCTCTTTGAGAAAGCACCGACGCTCCTGTGATGGGGACGAGCCTCCATAGCAAAGCAGGTGACGCTAGGGAGGCTCGTCCCCGTCACCACCTGCCATTGGCCGCACACCGGTAGAAGCAGCAGCTGCGGTGTGGGACCTGGAGCGGTGCAGGCAGCGGGGAGCCAGGTATGTATATTCATTGTAAGTGCACTTAAGGAGCAGAATCTGGCAGAATAAAAATTCATATTTACACTACTCCTGATAATAAAAATTCAGTAAATACAGTAGTATTGCCCTCATTGTACAACCTTCACAGTAGTTTTGTCCAGATATGTGCCCCCTCACGGTAGTTATGCCCACACTGTGCCCCCTCACATTATTTTTGCCCTTATTGTACAACTTTCACAGTAGTTATGCCCACATTGTGCCCCCTTAAAGTACTTATCCCCTCATTGTGCCCCCCCCACACACACAGTAGTTATGCCCTTTATGTGCCCCTTTCAAAGTAGTAATGCCCACTCTGTGCCCGTTCACAGTTGTAATGCCCTCACTGTGCTCCCATAACAGTAATAATGCCCTCTGTGCTCCTTCACAGTAGTAATGCCCATTGTGCCCCCTTCACAGTAATAATGT
The DNA here is from genome assembly GCA_033119425.1 of Bufotes viridis. NCBI lineage: Eukaryota > Metazoa > Chordata > Amphibia > Anura > Bufonidae > Bufotes > Bufotes viridis. Next base: position 531,311,015 of record CM065589.1, on the reverse strand, counting down.
CCACTCAGTGCCCCATAACAGTTATGCCTACCCCCTTCATAGTAGTAATGCCCATTGTGCTCCTTCATAGTAGTAATGCCCACTGTGCCCCCTCCACAGTAGTAATGCCCTGTGTCCCCTCCATGGTAGAAATGCCTATTGTGCCCCTTCATAGTAGTAATGCCCATGGTGCCCCCTGTATAGTAGTAATACCCATTTCCCCCCTTCGTAGTAGTAATGCCCTCTGTGCCCCCTCGTAGTAGTATTGCTCTCTGTGCCCCCTTTGTAGTAGTAATGCTCTCTGTGCCCCCTTCATAGTAGTATTGCTCTCTGTGCCCCCTTTGTAGTAGTATTGCCCTCTGTGCCCCCTTTGTAGTAGTAATGCCCTCTATGCCCCCCTTTATAGTAGTATTGCCCTCCGTGCCCCTTTGTAGTAGTAATGCCCCCTGTGCCCCCTTTGCAGTAGTATTTTCCTCTGTGCCCCCTTTGTATTAGTAAAGCCCTATGTGCCCCCTTTGTAGTAGTATTTCCCTCTGTGCCCCTTTGTAGTAGTAATGCCCTCTGTGCCCTCTTTGCAGTAGTAATGCTCTCTGTGCCCCTTTGTAGTAGTCTGTACTGCCCCCAACCAACCCAAACCCCCCCCCCCCCGCCGCCAGCACGCCACTGCCCCTCGTGCATGAAGGTTTGTGAACCCTTCAGAATTTTCTACATTTCTGCACAGTTTTGACCTAAAACTACATCAGATCTTCACACAAGTCCTAAAAATAGATAAAGATAACCAAATCAAACAAATGAGTCAAAAGTATAAGATTTGGTCATTTATTTAGGGAAACGATTCAATATCACATGTCTGGGAGTGACAAAAATATGTGAACCTTTGTTTTTAGTACCTAGAGTGACCCCTTGTGCAGCATTAACTGCAACTACAAGTCATGGCTGAAAGTGTTGGCACCCTGAAATTTTTCCAGAAAAAGAAGTATTTCTCCTAGAAAATTATTGCAAATACACGTTTTGTTATACATATGTTTATTTCCTTTGTATGTACTGGGACAGAAAAATAATAATAAAATGAGAAAAAAGACAAATTGGATATAATTTCACACAAAACTCCAAAAATGGGCCAAATTGTTGGCACCTTTTCAAAATTGTGGGTAGACAACTTTTTTTCAAGCATGTGATGCTCATTCAAGCTTACCTGTAACAAGTAACAGGTGTGGGCAATATAAAAATCACACCTGAAACCAGATAAAAATGGGAGAAGTTGACTCAATCTTTGCATTACGTGTCTTTGTGTGCCACACTAAGCATGGAGAACAGAAAGAGGAGACGAGAACTGTCTAAGGACTTGAGAACCAAAATTGTGGAAAAATATCAACAATCTCAAGGTTACAAGTCCATCTTCAGAGATCTTGATGTTCCTTAGTCCATGGTGCGCAACATAATCAAAAAGTTTACAACCCATGGCACTGTAGCTAATCTCCCTGGACGTGGACGGAGGAGAAAAATTGATGAAAGGTTTCAAAGCAGGATAGTCCAGGTGGTCGATAAGCCGCCCCAATCAAGTTCCAAAGAAATTCAAGTTGTCCTGCAGGCTCAGGGTACCTCAGTGTCGGTGCGAACTACCGTGGACATTTGAATGAAATGAAACGTTATGGCAGGAGACCCAGGAGGACCCAATTGCTGACAAAGACATAAAAAGGCTAGACTGCTGGAATGAGGTCTACAAAGAAAATTACTGTCAAATATGGTGGAGGTTCAAAGATGTTTTGGGGTTGTTTTGCTGCCTCTGGCACTGGGTGCTATGAATGTGTGCAAGGCATCATGAAATCTAAAGATTACCAAAGGATTTTGGGTCGCAATGTAGGACCCAGTGTCAGAAAGCTGGGTTTACGTCATAGGTCATGGTGGACTCATGAACATTAAATGGAATGTGTCACCATTTTCTTCTGCTAATTAAAACCTGAAAGTGACACATTTCTTTTTTTCTAATCTGTATATAACCGTATACTGCCCCTGGGAACAATTATTTTTAACATATCTGACCGACATGATGAATCTGATGAAAAAAGAGAAATGATGGCTTTACGTTGCACCTGGAAATAATCTTAGTTATGCAGTTAATTTTATCCTTCCTAATTCACATTAATGCTACTCAAAGCTAGAACAGCTGACAGTGTGCATGGCTTGACAGTACAAGTATACAGTAAATCATTAACACCATGATGCATTCGCATCTTTTTTCTATTAATACATAGATCTGACAGTAACTACAAAATATCAGTCCAATCAATTACATTTCCATAATGTTGCATTATAACTTAATAATATATTTACATAGAGGCTGAATATGTACATATAAACTAAGGTGTTACATGAAAATTAATGGGCAAAAATGAAGATGAGGAAAATAAGGTCTATTGCTTATTTATAAAGGCAATGACAGTCTCAAGGATTCCAGGAGTGATTTTAAGAATGGATAAGGTCTAATCTCTGTGACAGAGTTCTTATGCCCTGGTGATGAAGCTTATCTGGGCTGATTATTGCATTGTGTCATACTGTGCTATTAGTTTTTGTACATTGCTGAGCCAGAACAGTAAAACCACTGGTTACATTTTGTGAAAGCTCCCCTCATGCCTACAAAATAGCTCTGACTTCTCAAGATCTCTGACCCTGGGAACACACCTGAGCGTTTTTCAGCGCGTTCAAACGTGCTGTAAAACGCACAACATGTAGAAAGCCATGCTTCCCTATGGGCATGGTTCACATGTGGGCGTTTTACAGCGCGTTTGAACGCGCTGAAAAACGCCAAACGCTGTCGCTTCAGCATGAGCTTCTTTTGGGCGTTTTAACGCGCCTATGGACCATGCTGAAATAGGGGAGAATCACTGAATCGCGCATATGATGCGCGTTTCTTAGTTACAAAAACGTGCATCCAAAAACGTCATACGCGCGATTCAGAAACGCTTAGGTGTGTTCCCAGCCTCAAGGTGGCCGGTGGTATCAGGCACCAGGTTATTAGCAGCAGATCTTTGAAGTCTTGTAAGATGCAAGGTGGAACATCCATGGATTGGACTTGTTTTTCTAGTACATCCTACACAAGCTTAGGCTACTTTCACATCTGCATTTTTGCTGTCCGGTTTTGTGATCCGGTAAGGGATCTCAAAACAACAGCAAAACGCATCCGTTTGAATAATACAACTGATTGCATCCATTGAGGACGGTTTTATTATATTAAAAACCATTGTAAGTCAAAAGGGACTGGGTCCGTTTTTTTCGTGTCAAAAAAAAAACGGATCTGGCACCACTGACTTACATGGTTTTTGGTGCCAGATCTGGCTGCATCAGTTTGCCGTGACGCACACTAAACACTGCTTGCGGCAATTTTGTATCCAGCATGGGAACATAACAAACCGGAATAGAATGCATTCTGTTTCTTCAGGCTTGTCCCCATTGATAATGAATGGGGACAAAACTGAAGCTTTGTGTTGCGGTTTTGAGACCCTGTACTGGATCTCAAAACCGGCTAGAACAACGCAGATGTGAAAGTATCCTAAATCTCATTGAGATCTGGATACTTTGAGGCCAACTCAATATATTGAGCTCTTTGTCATGTTCCTTAAACCTTTCTTAAACACTTTTTGCAGTGTGGCAGAGCACTTTATCCTGCTGAAAGCCACCCACTGCCATTGGGGAATATGTTGCTTTGGTAGGTATACATTGCCCAGAGTGTTACATTGCCTCTGCTGGCTTGCCTTTTTTCCTTAATGCACCCTGATGCCATCTCTTTCCTAGGTAAGCAATGCACACACCTGACAATTCACATGATATAAAAGAAAATGTGATGCATCAGTCCAGGCCACCTTCTTCCATTGCTCCATAGTCCAATTTTGAAGCTCACATGCTAATTGTAGGTGCTTTTGGCAGCCATGGACAGGAGTCAGAATGGGCACTTTGACCAGTCTTCTGCGAAGCCCTGTGTGCTCTGACACTTTTCTATTATAGCCGGCAGAACTTTTTTCTGGAATTTTTGCTACAGTAGACTTTCTGTGGGATCAGGTCACTTGGGCTTGCCTTTACTCCTTGATTGTATCAGTGAGCCTTAGATGTGTATAACCCTGTTGCTGGTTCACTTGTCCTTCCTTAGACAACTTTTGGTAGATACTATTCACTGACTACCAAGAATACCCCACAAAACCTGCCCTTTTGGAAACACTGCAATTCAGTCATTTAACTATCACAATCTGGCCCTTGTCGAAGTCGTATAGATCCATATATTTGCCCATCAACTTTAAGAACTGACTGTTTACTTGCTTGGTTTACCTGTCAGTGATTTATGCTGTTGATCTCCCTTACAAATTTTTTTTTTGCAATGGAGAGGGTGAAGTCCACAGCCATTTCCGCAGCAAAAACAGCATATAACACAAAGGGTTACCATTACGGTTTCTGCTGTGGAACCATGGAGAAAAACACAGCTGACTTTTCCACTGTAATGTCATGCAAGGTGCCCAAGATGTGTTGGGCGGTTAAGACGGTTAAGGAGCCCAGCCACGCCCCCTGTGAAGAAGCCCAGCACAGCCTGCATCCAGGAATCTCCTCCTTGTTTTACAAAGTTACAGTGCCGTAATCTCACGATGCGCAAGTGCAGTTCGTGCCCTGAGGCGGAGTGCCGGCAAAGTATTCGTTCCCTTTGCTAGCATCAGCCTCAGGGAACAAACTGCGCTTGCGCATTGTGAGATTACGGCACTGTAACTTTGTGAGCAAGGAGGAGATTCCTGGATGCAGGCAGTGCTGGGCTCCTTCGCAGGGGGCGTGGCTGGGCTCCTTAACCGTAAGTAACCACATCTTGGGCACCCTACTTGGCTAATTTACATATCTATAAAATCAATTTTTAAACGAAATAAAACCACACAGAGCTATGGGTCAGGTATAATGCGGACATGCTAGCGGAGATCTATCCGTGCATGTCCGCAGCTCTATAGGGTAAAACGAGGTGACAAATTCCTTTTAAGGCCCAACCAGGAGTACAGATCTAGTTGCAAATGTTACACCCGCTATAGTCTGGCCACTGCACATTGTTATGTTTATCTATGTATTTGACATCTGTTAGACAGAGAATCATTTTAGCCTGAAAAGAGGGACATTTGCATATTAGCCCTCAAGATCTCTGGCCAGAACATTTGTGGAAGAACCAAGCAACAGAACCAAGCTCATTATATAAATACTGTCCTAGAATCAAATACAGCACCAGAAGCAAGCACAGTACAGTGTGAAGCTACAGCTCCCAGTATGTCTTAAACAGGTAGAAAGGTACACGTAGAGTTGTTTCACAAAAGAGAATGTTACCACCCATCATCATGCTGTAGACCATATGAGCGACTACACCACTCAGACGCAGCCTGTGGCGGTAAAAACATTCACTTGTAGTGACTTAAAGAGGACCTGTCACCACTCCTGACATGACTGTTGTAATAGCTTCATGCATTTCTTATACAATAACGATTCTGGAATATCTATTTTTATGGCTCTATATTGTGTCATTCCTTTATTATTTCTACTAAAAGTTATGCATGAATTGCTAGCAGTCTGCAGTAAGGGTAGAGAGGGGTGGTAACCAGTTGGGATGTGTACCTGCACAGTCTCACTTTATCCAGTCAGTGCTGCCATTGTCAGTCTGTGCAGGTACACACCCCCAGCTGGTTACCACCCCTCTGTATCCTTACTGCAGACTGCTAGCAATTCATTCATAACTAATCGCTGCTCTTGGCTTAATACTGAGGTGTCTGGTAACAGATTCCTTTTAAACTATAGTATCATGCAATAAGATACAGCGTTGTACAAATACAGTAATAAAGGCCACTGGTAACAAATTATAGGCACATTGGGGGTCATTTACTAAAGACTTGTGTTTCGCACTCTAGGCTTAGTAAAAACCCAGCTGGAGGAAAATCTGACTATTTTATTAAGAGGCACAGGTCTCTTACTAAATTTGCCACATTTTTTGCTGGCCATGCACCAGAAACTGAAATTTACTCCCAACCATAATCTGGAGTAGATTTTTGGTATAATATATGGCAGTTTTTTTGTGTAAATTATAGTAAATTTGTCAGGTTGCGATGGCCCAGACTGCTAAGTTGCACTGAGAGCGTCAGAAAACACAAAAAGTCAAACAATGGGGCACATGTTTTTTTAGTCGCATTTACAACTGCAAATGCGCTTGTTTGCCTGTTTGAGGCATCTGCGCCTCGTTTGCCTATTTTGATTTTGGTAGACTAATTCAGAAGTTTTCTAACTTTTGTGCCTATTTTCCAACCTGTTTATGCAGGTATGGCTTTTTTTACGCCTATTTTAGTCTCAAAAACAGTCAAATTTCTACTCCACTCCCCTTAGGCCCCTTTCACACGGGCGTTGAGAAATGGGGCCGGATAAAAGGCGGGTGCGTTGCGGGAAAATGCGTGATTTTTCCGCGTGAGTGCAAAGCGTTTTAATGCGTTTTGCACGCGCGTGGGAAAAATAGGCATGTTTCATCACTGAAGTTTGGGTTTGGGTTGAGTATTCTGTCGATTTTATTATTTTCCCTTATAACATGGTTATAAGAGAAAATAATAGCATTCTCAATACAGACTGCTTAGTAAAATGTGGATGCAGGGGTTAAAAATTAAAAAATTAACTCACCTTATCCACTTAATCGCGTAGTTGCGATCTTTTCTTCAATCATTAGCTGCCGGCTAAAGGACCTGTGATGACGTCACTGCGCTCATCACGTGGTCCAATCACATGGTCCATCACCATGGTGATGGACCATGTGATGGACCATGTGATTGGACCATGTGATGTGACGTCACCACAGGTCCTTAAGCCGGCAGCTAATGATTGAAGAAGAGAGAAGAGATCGGCAACTATGCGATCAAGTGGATAAGATGAGTTAATTTTTTTTATTTTAAACCCCTTAATCCACATTTTACTAAGCATTCTGTAGTGAGAATGCTATTATTTTCCTTTATAACCATAATATAAGGGAAAATAATAAAGATTGGGTCCCCATCCCGATCGTCTCTTAGCAACCTGCGGGAAAATCGCACTGCATCCGCACTTGATTGCGGATGCTTGCTATTTTCACGCAGCCCCATTCACTTCTATGGGGCCGGCGTTGCGTGAAAAGCGCACAATATAGAGCATGCTGCGATTTTCACGCAACGCACAAGTGATGCGTGAAAATCATAGCTCATGTGCATAGCCCCATAGAAATGAATGGGTCCAGATTCAGTGCGGGTGCAATGCATTCACGAAAACTCGCCCATGTGAAAGGGGCCTTAGTGACCAAGCCAGATTTTGGAAATCTGACATGTGTCACTTTAGCAGAGAATAACTTCATAAACGTTTTGCACATCAAAGTAATTCTGACATTGTTTTCTCATCACATATTGTACTTTACTTAGGTGGTAAAATTTTACCGATAAAATATTCATATCTTTATTAAAAAACTTAAAAATCTATGAAAATCTGTAAAATTGGCATATTTTCCTATTTTCAACTGCAATATTTCACATACATACATAAATACTATTCAACATTTTTATCAGAAATATATTTCCACATCTTTATTTTGGCTGCACTTACAAAAAACATTTACTTTTATTTTTCATTTTGGAGACTTACCATTTTAACATAAATGTAAAGACTTTTGAAGTACATATTTTTTCCTGCAACAAGCCAAGTTTGCAGAGGCTTATAAGTGTCAGAATAATAAAAACCCCCAAAAGTGACCCCATTTTGAAAACAAGACCCCTTAAAGTATTCATCTATGGGTGAAGTGAGTTTTTTACCATGGTAACCATCGGGGCGCTGAAACAGATCAGGGCGGAGAGGGGGGGGGGTTGGGTTTCAGCAGCGCTGCCTGCGGCCATCCTAAAATTACGGGGGCACAATGAGCACTGGAGCCTGGGGGGGGGGATTATATATACACATTTTAGAAGATTCTGATTCCACAGTCACGGACTGTGGGGATCAGAATCTTTCAGCCTGAACTAGGATCGTGTGATGGGCTAGTCTGTACAGACTAGCCAATCAGAGCGATCGCCGGCCCGGGACCGCCCTCATTGGTACTGGGCCAGTTAGTTGAGATGGGGGGCCATAATGCTCTGATCGGGGCATAACTACTTATGAGAGAGACACATACTGCATCGGCGGCCGGCTTATAGTGTGTGGCACTTGGCCGCCACCGCCATCTTTCTTGAAGGCGGGGGGGGGGGGATGTACAGCGGGACACAAGAGGTTAGGCCATAAGGGACACTATCAGAATGTTCAATGGGTCTTACCACAATAACCGCTTTCCATATTTAGTATTAGTGCATATGGTTGTATGCTTGGGACTAGTGTTGAGCAAACTTCACTCTGGAAGCAAGCTATTTATGGTAAAATAGGCACCAATATCAAAAGAGTTGTCTTTGATGAGACAACCCCATTAAGTGATTGTCCTTTGGACAGTCATATCTAATTAGGCTTAACACCATCAAAAGGACTGCCAGAATGAGCCCATTGAAGGCTGATAATTTCTCCTGCAGAGAAGCACAGCATAGTGCCCATACGAATCAATGCAAGTAACTCAAACCTTTCTTCAGAATGAGATCTATTACTGGCAGTTATTATCATAGAGTGGACCCTCTCTGCCAATTCCATGTGTCCTGCCGTTCATTAAAACCAATTACTATGAGGGAGCAAGCACTCTTAACGGGAGGAGCAAGAGTAAGCAGTATAGGACGTACTTATCAGTGCTGAGTGGATTTGCCCACAGTGTCCAATCAGGTTCAATCAGGTTCTGCTTTAGTTGCTTAGCCTGCTACAGCCTCAGGATATCATCAATATCTAATCGGCGGGGTCTGACACCCAGGACCCGCACAACCCCTGACAATCAGCTGTTTGACTAGGAGGTGGTGCGCCGTCTAGTCATTACACTATGCGTCATCTCCTGTGGAGCGGTGGTGTAGTGTAATTACAAGCACTCGCTTTGTTCACTTGAATTGAGAAAGCACTTGTATTACATTGCACTTCCGAGACAAAGTGCAGCGTAATTAACAGGCGTAGAGCGCCGTCTCCTATTGAACAGCTGATCAGTGGGAGTGTCGGATGTTGGACCTCCACCGATCAGATATTAATGACCTATCCTGACAATAGGTCATCAATATATCTGGCTGGACAACCCCTTGAAATATTCAAAGGCGATAACCACCAGCTACTTACAACCTCTGTACTGGCACTGCATGTAGGTAAAATACATCAACTAGTTCTGCATTACTATGGCATCTGCAAAAATAGGAAGGAGCCTCATTCCCCTACAAACTATGACCCATCTTTTATATCTTTTGTGACTTTATGGTAAAATTTCTGTATTTCTGTTACTTGTTCTCTATTTTTTCCTTAAAGGGACATCTAGTTCAAAAACTATTATGCTTCTTGCGCCGGTCTTGATATCTCCTGTACTTCCGGAGGGTGGATTGGTAGTCCAAGACGTCCTGCTTGTCCAGCCCAGTTCTTGGATTGGCCGGAACTGTTCCCGTGAGCAGTGGCAGCCAATCTGAGAGCCGCATGAAATGTCTTGGAGTACCAAATGAGCAGTATGCACCAGGCAGACTAAAAAGCAGTGTAGCCAAATTGGATGACTGAAGAAGAGCCTGGGAATTGGTGGATCTGCAGATCATTTTTTGTTATTTTTTTTTTTCTTCCTTGAACCAGAGGGTAGCTTTAATATCTTGATCCATTACAGATGCTGTTGGAATCAGCCAGAGCTCTCATCTAATGCAATCTGATTTATCACTTTATAATATACAGACCTTGACTAAGACATCTTCTATGCAGCCAGATCTATTCACCACATTTCATTTGGCATCACAATAAAATCATATATAAATGCCCTGTTTGCACATTATGTTTTATTGGAGATGCGAAGCAAAATATAATGTTGACATCATATTAAACGGATTCAATACATTTTAGTATCCTTATATGCCGAAGTTGAAAACATTATGTTAGATGTCCATCATTCAATACTTATGTTATTATATTAAACATTCAGTACTGTCTTCCAGGCAAATGGCAGTAGGGATATTACAGGGGTTTTCTCATCTCTGACGTTTATGGCATATCCTATAACAGGATCGGCCAGATGAAGTGGTGGCACTCAACCATGAGCGGACTGGCTATAGACCCTACAGGGAAATTTCCTGGTGGACTGATGCCAAGAGGGCTGCCCAAGCCCTCCTCTTGGCCACCATGCAGGTACATAAAGATCTAATGCTCTCAGCATTAAGAGCATTTGGCACTTACGAACCTGGTGAACGGCCACAGGTGCCCTCCTGAATTCTACTATATTGCCATCCTCAGGACCATGATACAGTTTCATACTGTGGCGTCGACAGCAGTATTTTGTGCTGCACAGTGGTAGTTAGTTCTACACTACGGTATTACTAACCCTGCCTACTTGTTGTGTTGCCCCAACTGTCAAGTTTTGGACTCACCTACCATATGGGGCAACTTTTTGCCAGGACCACTCTCAGTTCCCAGTCTGCCCCTTCACTCAACCACATCCATTTGCTTGCTTGACTCTTTCCCTAACTTCTATAAGATTGCTTGACTTCCATAGTGCTCAACAGAGAGTGGTACAGGTCAGGGACAGGTCAGGGAACCCCTTCTTCTCCCAATAAAGGACTTTAATAAAAGGACCGGCTACTGCTGGACCAGAAAGTCCAAAAAGCTATTAGAGTTATGCTTGATGCTGGGCAGCTATCTCCCGGGATGTCTGTGAGGTTCCAATACACACAATAGATACTGAACGGTTATCTACAGGAACCACATTTTATGCATGTTGTACGGCATACACAGCAGTATACTTGCTGACTTGTCCTCTTAAACCAGGAATAAATGTAATATAGTTTTTCTTCTTTTATTTGCTATGTTTCATCTTGTAAGCATGTACTTTTAAATGTTTAATATTCACCACTAATTCAATACTGTCCTCTCTGTCTACCAATTATTTACTTGTGCTGAATTCACTGCATTCATTCATATTAAAGGCATTTCCTTCAACTTAATTCAGTCCGGTGTAACTCAATTGGGGAAATTACAGAGAAATATTGAGTGCCTCAACATGACCTGGGTGAAAAGCTCAGTCCATTTATCACATTATGAATTTTAACATTAACCAATTATTTCAATATCCTAAGATCCAGAAGGACTGGACTAATGTAGCAGAGTGGAGTCTGTTATTTGGCATATTTTGTAAAATAGTTAAAATGGCCAAATAAATGCAGCTCCATAGAGGCAAACCTGATATTATATTTACTGTTCATCTATCTTATTGCAGAAATAAAGTCATGCGACTGCCAACTATATATATATATATTACTGTACTCTTCATATTTGTGTAAAGTTATGGATAGATAGATATGATAGATAGATAGATAGATAGATAGATATGATGATAAGAGATAGAGATAGATAGATATGATGATAGAGAGATAGAGATAGATAGATAGATAGATAGATACAGATAGAGGGGATTAAATAACTAGGTGATAAGGCTACATGCACACAAATGTTGTTTGTTTCCTTGTCCGTTCCGTTTTTTTTGCGGATGGGATGCGGACCCATTCATTTCAATGGGTTCGTAAAAAATGCAGACAGCATACCGTGTGCTGTCCGCATCACTATGTCCGTTCCATAACGCCGCAAAAAAAAAAAATAGAACATGTCCTATTCTTGTACGTTTTAGGCATTGTTATAATGGATCGGCAAAAAAAAAACAACGGATGGCATACGGATGTTCTCCCTTTTTTTTTGCGTATCCGCAATTTGCGGACCACAAAAGACATACGGTTGTGTGCATGTAGCCTAAATATGAGATTAGATAGATGGTATATGTGAGATTAGATAGATAGATAGATGATTAATATAAGGTTAAATAGATGATAGATATGAAATTTTATAAATATATGATATTTACATATGACATTAGAAGGATAAATGATAGATACGAGATTAGATATATGATATATATAAAGGTAGATAGATAGATAGATATGAAATTAGACAGAGATTAGATAGACAGTAGATATGATGATAGATAGATAGATAGATAGATAGATAGATAGATAGATAGATATGAGATTAGATAGATTATCCATAACTTAAAGTTTGTATAAATATAATTTTACATATAGTAAAATATACACCTTCTTAGGCTACTTTCACACTAGCGGCAGCCTTCTCCGGCAGGCTGTTCCAGCGTGTCGTAGTTTTATTCCGGCCACCTCTCGGCATGTTTGCCGGGCTACTGCCGGACCTCCGGCCCGCACCCATTATAGTCAATGGGGCTGGAACAGCCTGCCGGAGAAGGCTGCCGCTAGTGTGAAAGTAGCCTTATAACACAAGACGTGCATTATTTCTACTCAGTTCCAATGATCCTATACATATATATATAAATATATATATGTAGAAAAATGAACAGCACTCCACAGAAGTATAAAGTAAAAAAACTGTGTTCCTTTATTCACCCATCAGGTGCGACGTTTCGGCTCAACACACTGAGCCTTTCTCTTTTTCCTTTTTATAAATATATATATATATATATATATATACATATATATATTCTATATATATTTTTCGATCTTAACCAAATTTCTCTGCTCCAGTCCGCACAGTGCTGGTCTCTAATAATCTCATTTTGGCCAGCTGTCAGCTGCTGCTGTCTCTGATGCATGGCATTTTAATGAGCAGTATTTGGAGAAAACCAAATTATGAGAGCAGACAGGAAAGAGGAGTTCTCCGTGTATCTAGTGAGAGGTCAGTAGGTTGTGCAGTCAGGAAACCCAGCAGCAAACATGCGGGGCATCTGACTGATGGCATGTGGACTCTGCCAGACAAGACAGGCACAACACGCTGGCATTTACATCAGTACATTTTTGGGGGTGTTAGATTTAATATCAAACAGTATGTATAAAGATAAGACTGCATATGGCTCCTAACTGATATGTCCAGGAACTCCCATCACTTTTTACTGTATAGCTTAGGCAAAAGTCCCAGAAAACCCCAACCTAAACTAACTCTAATAATATCCGCAGGTTGTATGGGGTTGCACTACAGAACTAACTTGAGAGCAAGATGAGCATGCTGAGACATGTAGTTCCACTAGAGAAGTGCACAATCTGATTATAGAACACTTTATTACACTCTCAGACATCTTTGGCAGAGTCACCCAATGCCACATTGCCAGGCTGCATAGTTTTATAGTACAGTGATGGCAGGTCATGCTGAGATTTGTAGTTCCAAGGAGATCTACAGATCTGATTTCCTGTCCCTCAATTTCTAGTCCCAGCAAGGTCCAACCTACAGTCCTGTCTACCTCTTAGCACATTGCACCCATGTGTCTCTCCAGCTCTTATGTGACTACAGCAAGCTCCAGAGTATTCTAATAAGCCACAGGTTTCATAGTGCAGAAGACTATATGCTGGCAAGGACACACTGAGAACATGTGGACTATGGATAGTATTGCAAAAACGAACTGAAGATGTCTTATTAGTTCTGATCCTTACCTTCACAGATGCTGCTGGTCCAGGATACTAAGATGATGAGAAGGAGCAGCCCACAAGTAGAATGCCCTCTGATGCTGTGCTGGTGGCACCTGTCCTGGGCTGTGTCTTCATGGACTTTCTCCATTGCCAGCTGCCTCTTACAGGAGCTGGGGCTCAGCATGGCACTTTTTCCACTCAGTCTCGATAAGTGGCAGCGCTGAGGATTCCTCCACCTGCTGATAGCACCTGGCTTCTTGATCTGTGAACTCCAGCGCTGCGCAGGATGCTGGCATTTTATAGTGTGACAGACACAGGACTGTACAAGGAGGAGGTCTTAGACTGCAAGAGACTTATTAGGGTGGAGATGGGAAGGGGTTAATAGAAAAGCAGTCCTACCCGCAATGTTTTCAGAAGAGATCATCAAGCAGGGAGGGGTTGGGTGACAAGCGGAGGGAATGAGCATAGGCTGGAAAAGGGTAGCTTATCCCTACTCCCCTCAGCAGAAAGCAGGAGTGGCTCCTTCCCTGTTCTCCTTCCCACCTGTGTAGGTTTAAAAGCAGAGACAACCTGGGGGGCAGCAGTCAGGAGCCTTAGGCTAGGGCTACATGACGACATGTGTCGCACGTCACATAGGGTACAACTACACTACATGTGTCGCACGACATTGATGTCGCACAACAATTTTTATAATGATAGTCTATGGTGTCGCACTGCAACATGCGACTGTGACGCGACAGTTGCAGAAAAAATAATTTTGGATGGTTTTTTTGCGACTGTCGTGTCACAGTCTCAGCATGTCGCAGTGCTAAACCATAGACTATCATTATAAAAATTGTCGCGCGACATTGGTGCAACAATGTCGCGCGACACATGTCACTGTGTAGCCCTAGCCTTGGGCCCCTTTCACACATGTGAGTATTTCATGCGGGTGAAATGCATGATGCGAACGCATTGCGCCCGCACGGAATCCGGACCCATTCATTTCAATGGGTCTGTGTACATGAACGTTGGTTTCTTACGCATCACTTGTGCATTGCGTGAAAATCGCAGCATGTTCTATATTCTGTACATATATAATTATATACAGAAGATACCCAGGTTATACCAGCATGGTCCATATCACTATATACAAGAAGATGTATAACTTATACCAGCCATAAATATATAATTATATACAGGAGATACCCAGGTTATATCAGCATGATCCATATCACTATATACAAGAAGATGTCTAACTTATACCAGTCATAAATATATAATTATATACAGGAGATACCCAGGTTATACCAGCATGATCCATATCACCATATACAAGAAGATATATAACTTATACCAGCCATAAATATATAATTATATACAGAAGATACCCAGGTTATACCAGCATGGTCCATATCACTATATACAAGAAGATGTATAACTTATACCAGCTGTAGATATATAATTATATACAGAAGATACCCAGGTTATACCAGCATGATCCATATCACTATATACAAGAAGATGTATAACTTATACCAGCTGTAGATATATAATTATATACAGAAGATACCCAGGTTATACCAGCATGGTCCATATCACTATATACAAGAAGATGTCTAACTTATACCAGTCATAAATATATAATTATATACAGGAGATACCCAGGTTATACCAGCATGATCCATATCACCATATACAAGAAGATATATAACTTATACCAGCCATAAATATATAATTATATACAGAAGATACCCAGGTTATACCAGCATGGTCCATATCACTATATACAAGAAGATGTATAACTTATACCAGCTGTAGATATATAATTATATACAGAAGATACCCAGGTTATACCAGCATGATCCATATCACTATATACAAGAAGATGTATAACTTATAGCAGCTGTACATATATAATTATATACATGAGATGCCCAGATAAACCAGCATGGTCCATATCTCTATATACAAGAAGAAGTATATCTTATAGCAGCTGTACATATATGATTATATACAGAATATGCCCAGGTTATTTCAGCATGGTCCATATTACTATATACAAGAAGATGTATAACTTATACCAGCTGTAGATATATAATTATATACATGAGATGCCCGGGTTATACCAGCATGGTCCATATCACTATATACAAGAAGATGTATATATTATAGCAGCTGTACATACATAATTTTATACGGGAGATACCCAGGTTATACCAGCATGGTTCATATAACTATATATAAGAAGATGTCTAACTTATACCAGGTGTACAGATATATTTATATACAGGGAATGCCCAGCCCAGGTACCAGCACATAAGATGACCATATTGTAAATAAGTACCTGGGCTAGCCTAGTGGGCTTAGTGCTGCTGCTGACCGAGCCTGACAGAGGCTGACTGCCTGGCAAAGAGAGAGGGCGTTCAGGGAGGGCGAGGTGCAAGACAAGTTAGTTCCTGGACTGGCGAGGGATCGTGGATGGCAGTTAGGAGTGAGTGAGGCTGACGATGAGCAGAATGGCACTGGACAGTGGCAGTGGCATCCACACATGCTCAGTTCACATCTGTAGATAACGGTTCAGGCTTGGACATGTCGGCACTCACAATGCAGGGCTGTTGACATTGTGATGTCACGTCATGCAGAGAACATGTGCCAAGTCCTGCCCTCTGCTATGGGGGTACTTAAAGCGACCATTCCTGACCGTCACCCGTGAGTCCCGAATAACCACAAAAAAGGAGGACTTCTGGCCGTCTGTCTTGGCCTTGCACTGGACAGAGAACCAGGAGTCTAAAAACTGCACTGTCTGGAGTGTCAGCTGGCATAGACGCCCTGATTCTGCCCGGAAAAGCAGACAGTTGTGTTACCATTCCAGATCTTAGCGACACAGTAGGCATTGTACACGTTTCAGATCCTCCCGTTGGCGTTCGCCATCGATGTCCGATCTAAGTTCATGCAGCTCCAGATCTGGCAGGTCTGCATCTTATCATCACAGAAAGAGGTGGGAGCCTGTTCCTTCGGCCAGACGGTCGTCCTGCGAGGCAGTCGGCCTGGCGCGGTTCCAGTTCCGGTATCATCTGTTCCTCCAGTGGATCATCCTGAAGTCTGGCATACTACATCCTAACCCCCTTGATATGCTGTTTAAATTTTGGAGAATAGATGTTGAAGGTTGGAAAGATCTTTATGCCTTTGATAAAGCTGTGACGACCTCCTCCCAACAAAAGAATTGACGGTGTCGTTTTTTTTTATAGCAGGCGGGATGCAAGGTATGGGTGAAGGGGTCACTGTTTTTGCAGTCTTGCTATGTGGAGGACAGAGCACCTTGCAGGATGTACCAATAGAATTTGCACCATCACCTGCCCAATCGGCTTAGTGCATCACTGAGTGTGCAGCAGCAGAGGCGCACATATGGCCAATTATTCCAGGTCTATACTGCCTCCTGTCATCACACGACATACGCTTCTGTTGGAATAATGAGAAGGTATTCGGTAAAACAGGGTAAGGTGAAAGTTTTTAGTTGTGCACTGTCCACAGATATACCTAAATGTGATGGCTAATCTCCAGTACTCCAGCTGTGGTGAAACTACAACTCCCAAGATGCATACTTGCTTGGCTGTTCTCAGAATTCCACAGAACTGAATGGAGCATGCTGGGAGTTGTAGCTTCACCACAGCTGGACCGGTGGTTAGCCTTCCTAACATATAGACATCATCCAAAGGAGATCATAGAATGGTGACCTCCAGTTAATTTACTGTCCAAGCCCCGGTATGTTACACCCCTAAAATATTGAAATTGATTTTTACTGATCAATTTCTTACCAATGAAACCAACATGTGCCAATTTTTGGTAAAGGTAGGTTTAACAGCTATAACATTTTTTCCTTACCAACCTTTAAATAAAATAGACTTTTATTTGGGAATAAAATGCATTAATAACGCAAGAAATTATTTTCTACAGAACAATGTTTGCAGTGTTGCAGGGCACCTTATTCTGCTGATAGAAGCCACTGCCATTAGGAAATATCTTTGCCATGGGGAGGGGGTCTTAGTCTCCAATAAAGTCTATGTAGGTGGTATGTCAGAACCCAAGGTTTCCCAACAAAATATTGCCCAGTGCCTGGTACCATTAAGGTTGGAAGCATTGTGTGTGGAATTAATTACTGTGAGGGGTTCACAATTTGTTCTGGGCCGCTACATATATCACAAATTAGGCCCCCTGTTCAAAGTGTTTTTGAGGGGAAGTGTGTGCTGCTATTTTTGGTGGCACTATGTGGGTACTATAGCTTACTGAGGGCACTATTTGCTTAGCACTGTTATTTTTTGTGGCATTGTGCAGCATAGGAGGGTCACCAGAGAACCCAGCAGGTACAGTATTGGTGGTAGCAACAGGATGGCACCAGGAAGGGGAGTTTGGGTAGAGAAGGTAGAGAGGAGGCTAGAAAAGAGACCGCTTATGGCTGGAAAAAGTGTTTATGGCATTCTGATATATTAGATGAGGGAAGAGTACAACAATCGAGACGTCACCTGAGAGCCACTTGATGAAATGGTTGTGTATTGTTCTTATGACTGGGTCCGATCAGTGGTGGATTCTACTGTATGTTCACTGAATATAATGTGAAAAGTAGTATCCGGGGACAATGTGCTGCTGAGCCAGTATCTCTAGGCTGATCAAATAGAATTTGCTTTCAGCATGGGAGATAACATTGAGGGCAGCATAAAGTAGTCACAGACCTGTTGAAATCAGCGGTCTGTCACTTTATCTGCAATAAAGTAAGATTGCTGCTGATGCTGAGTACTTACAGTTTATTGCTGGCAGCATGTGGCAGGGCAGAGTCATGCACTGCCAGAGACAAGTGCGGCGGATTCATGAACTCCAGCTCTCCCCGCTCACCCACTGATAAGAGGACTGTCAATCATCAGTGGGTGGGCGGGAGAGAGGGATCTCATGAATAAGGCAGACTCTTCTCTGACAGCTCATGACTCTTCTCCGGTGCTCAGTGCCAGCATTAAATTGTGAGTTCTTTAAGAAACTTTAATTTAGCAGAAAAGTGACAGACCGCTGATTTCAAAGTGTCGTCCAATTTTTTTCTGCTGTCCTTAGTCTGATGCAATTTTGTTGACCAGTGAGCAAATAACTGCTTGGACCAGTAGCATTTTGGTGGGTGAGGGTGACAACCCCCAATGCTATTCCTTTTTTGGATTCACTTTTGGATTGTTCTAGCATTAAATGAATAGTGGCACTTTATATGGGTTGTATATTCTGTTACATGCTAAATACATGAGCGCACATTTATTAATACTGTCTAATTTGTAGGTAGTGTAAAGGCTTTGTGCCAGAAAAGTGACGACATTTTAGTTTTTTTTTTTCTGTAGACAAAATCAACAAATTTAACTTGTTTTACAGTTTTTTTGTTTCATTCCTGGCAGTCTTTACTATGCCCACACTGAGTGGTCTGTTGCCAAAAAGTCAAAAAGTGCTGGTTTGTGACTTTGTAAATGCCATTGCACCTAAATTTAAGGTTGGTTTTACATCACCCTATCACTATCAAAAAAGTGGGCAGTATGTAGACAGGAGGAGGGGCTCCAGAGCCCTACTTATTTACCAGGAATCTGGCACACTACATCAGAAATCTACTCTAGCTCCTGGCTGAGTACAGTTCTGCTCTGGTGCACACACTGCAGAAAATGCAACAAATTTATTACTGTCTTAATGATTTTGTCACATCTTCCGGGGTTTTTACTAAGACCAGTGTGTAAAATGCCAATCTTTATTGAATCACCCCCTTTGTAGTTGCAAGTCCACAGTCCTCTGGTGTTATACAAACTGATAGAACCATTCTAATAAATATCACAGGCAAAGTAACAGAGCTCCAAATCTAAAAACTGATATGCGTCTTTTGTTAAATTTGTTGTAAAAAAATGATACAGTAAACAACAGTGTCAAATAAAATGACTTCAAATATTACCTGTATAATTAACTAGCAGATTGACCCGGCTTCGCACGGGTATATTTTATCCATTTCATTTAATGTTTGTGTGTGTCGTTAAAAGATATCGACAGTATCCACTATAAGTGACATCTACAGTACCCCACTCCTTTAACAGTAACCTCCACAGCGGCCTCCCCTTTATTTGTGACCTCCACAGTACCCAGTCTCGTTAACAGTGATTTCCACAATAACCCACCCCCTTAACAGTAAACTCCACAGAGCTCTGTTTCCTTAACTCCTTCCCAACACATAAAGTACTATTACGTCATGGAAACCACTGCGTTCCCGCAATTTGACGTAATAGTACGTCGTGGTGATCGAGCGGGCACCGGAGCGTTGCTCACCCGATCACTGCAGGGGTCCAGCAGTCCGTGGTAGCCAGGCCCCTGCTGTATCCGACAGCATCGGCTTTTAGAGCGCTGACCGCGACATAGAAGGGGTTTGTGTCAGGTGAAGGAGCGCATCAAGTCCCCACGCTGCTGTGGCAGGGACTCGATGTGTGAGAAGGCAGTCCGATGCCGTGCAGGGGCAAAATACATTTATAAATCTCCTGCTTCTCTTCTATCACAAAGCTATCTGGCTGTCAGCAGCCACCACTAGGGGAGCTCAGTGCATAGGAGTTTTTACATCGGGACTTGTGTACGGGGGCAGCGCTGATGGAGGATCAGGTCAGGGGACCTATGGGCAAACATGAATTATGCATATTAAACTATCAGAGATCATTGCCAATAGTTTAATAATGCTTACCACTAGCCACATGCATGTGCTGTTAGCATATGTGCAGCTAGCCATATAAACTGACCCAACCCTTCAAGAATCAAGATGACAATTGCTACATTTGTAACAAGGTATTGGTGGTCCATTTGAAGTCTCCAACTGAAGTCCAAAATTTGCTGAAAGGGGCCGTTTGCAAGTGGTGATGATAAGTCAAATGATCATTTCATTCCCAGTCATTGCCCCATCATTGAATGATGCATCTTTTATGTGGACATCCATATTTTAATTTTAACCTGAAAATGAAAGTATATGACCGCCGATCATCATAACGATCAATAACGATCAATGTTCGTTACTGGCAGCTTATCTGCCCAAGTAATAGGACTCTTAGGGCATGAAGTTCTGTTGTTAGACCACGCACATCTCTTGTGCTTGTTATCTACAGAGTTACAATGCGATGCTATTTTAGATGCAGCTCTGGGTCAGTAGAAGTCAAGGGTCCTCATCTCAAAAATCAAATTAGCACCTTTTCTTGTGCTGGTTCATACCATAACCATCCCTTAGTTAAAAAGAGCCCAGCACTTGTTCAACCACCATGACCTTAAATGAAAAGATGGCATATCCTTCATGGCTTGTTTCCTCCTTTCTTAGGGTACTTTCACACTTGTGATCCAGCAAGCAGTTCTGTTGCCTGAACTGCCTGCCTGATCAGGCAAACTGTATGCAAACGCATATCATTTTTTCTGACTGATCAGGCATTTTTCAGCCTGCGGACAAGAATAGGCATCTCTATGGGGAGTGCCGGTATGGTGTGTTGCGGATCCACAACACACCACGGACGTGTGAATGGAGCCTTTATTTCAGTTTTTAAGAAGCAGGATAAAGAAAAGATAGCAATTTCCCCATTGATTTTTGTTATTGTGGCATACGCTATGCGGGAAAAATGACAAGTTATCTTTATTCTGCTAGTTAGTATGATTACAGAGATACCAATTTTAAATATATATATTTTTTTACTTTTTACCATTTTTGAAAAAAATAAAGTTTTTGCATCACCTTTTTCTGAAAGTCATATTTTTCATTTTTCTTCAGACATTTTTCAGTTTTCTTCAGTTTGAATTATTTATTTATTTTTGTCGCCATTTGCTGAGAGACATATTTTTTTCTGGTGATGGTCTTGTGTGAGAGCTTGTTTGTCATGGGATGAGGTGACATTTACATTGGTACCATTTTGCCTTGCATATGACTTTTTCATGGCTCAATATTATGCTTTTTGACCAAAAAAATGGCTGTTCTGGCACTATTTTTCATTTTTATCACCTGACAGGATAGATTATCTGATATCTGTATAGAGTAGGTAATTATGGATGCAGCATTTTTTATTGTTTTCATAGTATTTCAATTGGGAAAAGGGAGCTTTTTTTGTTTTTTAATTTTTTTTAAAAAACACTAAAACATTTTTTTTTTGTCCCACTAGAGGACTTTCATTTTTGAGTGGCTGGGTCTCATAGGCCTCCATAGCCTTTGCAAGAACTCCAGCTGCTTTAGCAACCATCGGCACCCTGTGATCGAATCACAGGGAGCCAATGGATTTAGAGAGGGAGCCTCCTCCCTCTCTAAACCCCTTAGTTGGAACAGTCAGGGGTTAATCCCCCAGCATCTGAATTTTTACCTGTGCCGGCGGTTACAGCAGCGGCCCTGTCAGTAATATCTGGGCCCTTGCTGCTGATCAGGAAGCACAGCTCCTGTGCCTGCCCAATCAGCATGACGTACTATTACAGCATGTGTCAGGAACTCACTTCCCAATGCTCCGTATATGTATGGCACATGTCAGGAAGGGGTTAAAGGTTGAATTTTTATTTTTATTTTTTAGACAGGTATGCCTTTTCAAGAGTTAGCTTGTGGAATTTCTTGCTTTCATAACATGTTTGAGACCATCAGTTGTGTTGTGCAGTGGTAGAATTGGTACACAGTTCCATACAGAGTTTATACCGATTCTGCTTCTCTTCTAATCCACATTATGGCAAAAACCATTCAACTAGGTAAAGAGAAAAAACAGTCCATCATTAACTTAAGACATGAAGGTCAGTCAATCTGGAAAATTTTAAGAACTTTGAAGGTAACCTCAAGTGCAATCATGAAAACCATCAAATGCTCTAATGAAACTGGCTGTCATGTGCACCGCCTCAGAAAAAAGAAAACCAAGCTAAGCATTAATAGGACTACGATTTGTTTTTCAACGGGCTATGTAAAGGTTATTTGACCAAGAAAGAGAGTGATGAAGTGCTGCATCGAATGTCATGGTCCAAATGAGAGGGGAAAAAAACAGGATCCTGAAAAAAAACAAAACGGATCCTGTCTGATCAGTTGTCAACCAGCTGAGCCATTTCTGTCTGAGATCCGTTTTTTTAGACAGAAAAAAAGTCCTTGCCAGTACTTTTTTTCCCATCTAAAAAAACGGATTTCAGACAGAAATGGCTCAATCAGATGACAATTGATGCAACAGGATTCATTTTTTTACAGGATCCTGTTTTGTTTTGTTTTTGTCCTCTTCTTCTCACGGATCAGAAGAACGGAAGAACGGAAAGCCTCATTCAAACATCAGTGTTCCACGGACATGTGCTGTATGTGTTCTCCACGGATAGCACACGTTCCCATTCATTTTAATGTGTGTATTCACACAGCAGTGTTTTAGCATGGTCAGTGGGTCCATATTTTGTAGCACGGATCCATCACACCCATTATAGTTTATGGGTCTGTAAAAACCACTGATGCAACACGAATGCCATCCATGTTTCATCATTAGGAAGAGATGCTTTGCAAATTATTTTTCAGCTGTTCAGTTGAAAGAGGGAGAAACAGTTCATGCTGTTTCTGTACACATTTTTTTCATTAGAACTGTTATTTTGCTGTTTGGCCACAAGAGGACGCTGTTTCTCCACACAGTTAAGTTTTGCTAAGTAATTGAATATCCATAAGAGGTGGAGCTGCTGACTCATGCTGCTGCTGCTGAGAAGAAACAGGAAGCAAAAGAGTAGACATGTTTGGAGAGACAGAGGCTGGGACAAAGCATTGGGCGGCATCCGTGCATCAGTGAGACTTGGGATGGCTGGAGTCACTGTTGGAAGTGACTGATGACTGTCAGCAATCCAGATGTCTTCCAGAAAAGAGAGGATCGGTTCCTGGAAGGCTGGAAGAGCTGTGGAACGGAGCTACAGAACCTGCAGGGCCTCCTGGTAGATGGAAGGACTTGTAATTTGGTTTATAGACCATACCCGGGTGGTCGGTAAGCCAGATCGTGTACGCACCGCAGTATATTGTGAGAGCCTGGACATACTAGAGACTGTGATCTAGCCTGCGTTTAGTTAGACAGATAGGGATTCTGTGTGCAGCAAGTTACAAGGGTCGTGTCACAAGCATTGTGTTACCAGGATTGTTCTACAAGGACTGTGTTACAAATATTCACTGCAAACTTCAGCTACTCCAGCGTCTTGGCTGGGAGTATTAAGGACACATGCAACAGTGTCGTTTGGGAACAAGGGAAGGGAAAATTATAGTGTAGTCTGCTAAGATTGTAAGCTCTTGTGCTGCACCGCAGGCTGCCTGTATCTTGCATCCCACACAATTATTCCCGTTCTCTAGGGTAATAACAGGTAAGAGAGGCAGTGATAGTTGTGCTTGCAATAGGTAAATTATTGCAAGTGGTGTCTGTTGGCCATCTTGGGGCGATGTGCTGTGCAGCATAGGGGTCTCAGCGTCCAAGCCGAGTGTATGAAACTTCAGGACATTTTCACTACATTTGAGATTGTGTTTAATTCTACTATTCAGTAAAGTTTCTGCAAAAGCTGGTGTCAGTGTTGCTTTCCTCATTAATGACTTCGCTATATCCTAGGGAGACCACCCCGGTACACGGTCTTACAACTTGTTAGTGAAACACGGATGACACACGGACAGCACAAAACGGACACACGAACCCAAAACTGATCCATCACGGATATCTTCTCGGAGGCATCACTGACCCCCTTTTCACGGATTTAAGTGCGGACATGTGAATGAGGCTTAAGAGAATGCCAAGAGTGTGCAAACTATCTGCAACGGGATGCCGGCGACGCGCTTCCTCCTTGCTGCGCCGCCGGCATCCCGCATCTGTGCAGGAGTGAGGATGCGGCCTGCCTCCTCGTCTTCATGGGGACCAGGGGGCGGGGAGGACCCAGCCGAGCGCGCCTCCTCAGTGCCGCCAGCATCCTTCTAGCTGAAAGAGGTAACTGAGCGCCGATCGCAATGAATCGGCGCTCAGATGGTTTGGGCTGGACTTGGTCACGTGATGCTGGCCATTTCATCAGACCCACTTGTTCTGCTATTTAAACAGGCAGCCTGCTTGTCATAGGTTGCCTTTAAATGGTCTTTGCCACCCTCACCAGCGTTCTCTTGAATTGGAATTGATTGTATTTTGACCTCGGCTTGTTTTTTACCCTGACCCTGCGACCTCCCTGGTATTGACGTTATCTCTTGGCTTTTGACTTTGGATTGTATTTGACCTTGTATTTGTGATTACTCCTTGTGTAGCTGCGTGACCTCCTGGCTTGACCTTGCTTTCTAGACTCTGTTTACGGTTTTACAATTTGTCCTTAGGCCCCTGCACTTATCTAAGTTAGGGACCGTCTCCAAGTTGTACGCCGTTGAGTAGGATGGGCTGTTCAAGTAGGTAGGGATAGAAGTGAAGGTTAATAGTAGGACTTCACTTATCCCTCTCCACCGTGACAGATTCACAGGCCTTACTCTAACTTTGGATCCCATGTGTATTCTTATGGATCAAGTTCAGAATCTTGCCCAAATGGTGCAGGAACTGGCAGAGAGGCTACAGCAGCAGGAGTTGCTCCAGACCCCTCCTGTAGTGGCCTCCTTTACAATCTGGAGCCTCATATTAAGCAGCCCAATCGCTTTTCAGGGGATCATAAGAATTTTTTTACTTTTAAAGGGTAGCTGTAAACTTTAGTTTTGTAGGGTAGGCATTATCATCTCTTTGCTGCAGGGAGAGCCGCAAGAATGGGCCTACTCTCTCCCCATGGACTCCCCCTGCCTAACTACTATTAAAGCATTTTTTCAGGCCTTAGGGGTACACTATGAAGAACCCGATAGGTCGACGGTGGCAGAGTCCCAGTTAAGGTCGCTTTGTCAGGGGGACAGACCTGTTGAGGAGTATTGCACCCAATTCCGGAGATGGTGCGTTTCCTCTAGCTGGAATGATCCAGCACTTAGGTGTCAATTCAGGACTGGACTCTGACAAACTGAAGGACATGTTGGTCTGTTCGACCACCGCTGACACTTTAGAACAGACTATGACCCCAACTGTCAGACTAGATCGACGTATTAGGAAAAGACGGCGAGAACTTCTGACTTTTCCACAGATGGTGGTCAAACCGGATTCTTCACCCTTGAGAGTCAAGTTGGAAAGTAACCCAGAAGAACCCATGCAACTTGGGATGACAGGAGGGACCTTAGACGTCAAAAGGGTGCCTGTTTCTACTACAGAGAATCTGATCACTGGGTACGCCTTTGCCCCAAAATTCCTCCCTCCAAAAGATCCTCCAGGCCTGATAATCAGGAGGATAACGTACTCCCAGAGGTAGTAAAAGAAAAAGTATTGTTGCCAGTGATTATTTCTTTGAGCATGTGTAAAGGGTCTGGGAAGGCGTTCATTAATTCTGGGTCCGTCTCTAATTTTATTGACTATAATTTTGCCTTGTCATGGGGATTATCTATTTTGTCTGTTCCCAAGCCTATACACATTATAGCTATTGATTCCACTCTTTTGGTGGGAGGTACTGCGGAATATTGTACGCCGGAGGTAACCTTGACGGGGAGGGTTAGTCATCAGGAGAATTGTTCCTTTCTGATATTAAAATATTTACCCATGGAAGTAGTTTTGGGCATGCCCTGGCTTCAAATTCATGAATTAGAGAAATGGGGACAAAAGTGTGAGTCATGCTGTTTACTGATTATTCAAGCTGGAATCTCTTCTGAATCGAATAACCTGCCCCCTTACATCAGTTACTTCGGTGATGTGTTTTCCAAGTCTGATGCCAAGTTCCTTCCCCGTCATAGACCGTATGATTGTGCTATCGAACTTATTTCAGGATCCAAGTACCCTAAGGGTCGTATTGATAATCTATCTGACCCTTAACGGAGGTCTATGAGGGACTATTTGAAGGAAAGTTTACAGAAAGGTCATATTAGACCTTCGGTTTCCCCTATGGGGGCAGGATTTTTCTTTGTTGAAAAAAAAAGATGGTGGATTAAGACCTTTTATTGATTATCGAGAGTTAAACAAAATTACAGTCAAAAATCAATACCCTTTGCCGTTGATTCCAGACCTGTTTAATCAGGTCCTTGGAGCTCAATGGTTCACTAAACTCGACCTCAGGGGAGTATCTAATCTCATTCGTATCAAGGAGTGGAAAACTGCTTTTAATACCCCTTAGGGGCATTATGAATATCTAGTGATGCCATTTGGTTTAAAGGGCTTCTGTCACCCCCACTGATGTAATTTTCACTAGCTGACATTAGCTACTTGCTAATGTCAGCTGAGTTCAAACATAAGTTTCCTAACTTTTTTCCTGTTTTCTATCTTCTAAAAAACTTACTTTTGTGATATGCAAATTATCTTTGCTACCAGCAAGTTGGGCGGGTACTTGCTGGTAGCCGCCGCATCTTCATGCCCTGGGAACACCCCCTCTTTCTTTTGATAGACAGGGCCAGCGCGCTCTCCTCCTCCCGCTGGCCCTGTCTGCAGCTGCAATCCCGCGCCTGCGCCATATTGGTCTTTAGTCGGCGCAGGCGCTCTGAGTGAAGGACGCTCGCTTAGGCGCTCCGTCCTCAGTGCGCCTGCGCCGATGACGTCAGCGCTACACCCGGAAGAGAAGACGCCGGCATCCCTGGTAAGGAGCAGGCGATGCCGGCGTCTTTTCTTCCGGGTGTAGGGCTGACGTCATCGGCGCAGGCGCACTGAGGACGGAGCGCCTAAGCGAGCATCCTTCACTCAGAGCGCCTGTGCCAACTAAAGACCGATACGGCGCAGGCGCGGGATTGCAGCTGCAGACAGGGCCAGCGGGAGGAGGAGAGCGCGCTGGCCCTGTCTATCAAAAGAAGAGGGGGCGTTCCCAGGGCATGAAGATGCGGCGGCTACCAGCAAGTACCCGCCCAACTTGCTGGTAGCGAAGGTAATTTGCATATCACAAAAGTAAGTTTTTTAGAAGATAGAAAACAGGGAAAAAGTTAGGAAACATATGTTTGAACTCAGCTGACATTAGCAAGTAGCTAATGTCAGCTAGTGAAAATTACATCAGTGGGGGTGACAGAAGCCCTTTAAGCAATGCCCCAATGATTTTCCAGAATTTGGTCAATGATATTTTCAGGCAATTTATTGGAAAATTCTTGATAGTTTATTTAGACGATATTTTTATTTACTCACCCGATTGGGATTCTCATGTTAGCGACACTAGACAAGTACTAGAGGTTCTTCGAGAAAACCAACTATTTGCTAAAGGTAAAAAATGTATATTGGAGTACAGGAAATTTTGTTTTTGCTGTATGTTCTTACACCACAATCCTTTAAGATGGATCCAGGAAAGGTGCAGGCGATTCTGGAATGGGTGAGGCCCTTCTCTCTAAGAGCGTTAAGACATTTTTTGTTTTTTTTCCAATTACTACCCAAAATTTAATAAAAAAATTTCGGTTGTCGTTAAGCCTCTCACTGACCTAACCAGAAAGGGAGCGGATTTAGTGAATTTTTCTCCTGAAGGCACTAAGGCTTTTGAAAAACTCAAGAGGTGTTTTGTTAACGCTCCTATTTTGGTCCAACCTGACCAAGAGAAGCCTTTTGTGGTCAAGGTCGACGCCTCCGAGA
Source organism: Bufotes viridis (assembly GCA_033119425.1). NCBI lineage: Eukaryota > Metazoa > Chordata > Amphibia > Anura > Bufonidae > Bufotes > Bufotes viridis. The sequence goes on along the minus strand of CM065589.1, from coordinate 531,282,886 downwards.
ATGGGGTAGAAGCAGTACTCTCCCAAGGGTCATCAACTTTCACGAACCTGAGACCGTGCGCATTTTTCTCTTGTAAGTTGTCTCCTACCGAGAGAAATGATGATATTGGGAACTGAGAATTGCTTGCTATTAAGTGGGCCTTTGAGGAGTGGCGTTATTTTTTGGAGGGGGCCCTACATCGTGTTACAGTGCTTACTGACCATAAAAAATCTCATGTTATTGGAGTCTGCTAAACGTATAAATCTCAGACAGGCTATATGGGCATTGTTCTTTACACGTTTTCATTTTTGTATTACTTTCAGGCCAGGAAGTAAAAATATTAAAGCTGATGCCCTGTCCCGAAGTTTCTGTGCTTTCTAACCTCCTGGCACTCCACCTATATTCCTTGCAGGAGTCATTGTTGCTTCAGTCTCACGGCTGATTTGACGACAGAAATATCTGGTGGACAACACTTGGCTCCGGTACAATCTCCTAGTGATAAATTATTTGTCCCTGGTCATTTACATCTCCGACTGTTGGGTGAGTGTCACAACTCTGTTTTTAGTGGACACCGGGTATTAATGCCACTAAGGAACTTGTTTCCAGGTTTATTGCTGGCCTACCTTGTCTAGAGATGTACACTCATGTTTCCACATGTGAGGTTTGTGCCAGGTCCAAGACTCCTCGGTCCCGTCCTGTGGGTGAGTTACGACCACTGCCCATCCCAAATAGACCATGGTCCCATATTTCTATGGATTTCATCACCGACTTACCGGTTTCTGAGGGTAAGTCAGTTGTGTGGGTGATGGTGGACAGATTTAGTAAAATGGTCAAAATTGCCTAATGCCAAGACTCTGGCTTCCCTGTTTGTTGATCATGTTATACGTTTACATGGAATCCCAGAGAATGTGGTTTCGGATAGAGGCGTCCAATTTGTTTCAAGGTTTTGGAGGGCTTTTTGTCGTAAATGTAACATTTCTTTGTCTTTTTCTTCGACCTTTCATCCGTTTTAACCAGTCTCTAGAGCAGTATTTAGGGTGCTATGTCTCCGATAACCAACAGCTGTGGGTGAAACATCTGACCCTGGCTGAATTCGTCATTAACAACCAGGTGAATTCATCTACTGGTTTGTCTCCTTTTTACTGTAATCTTGATTTTCATCTGCAATTTAGTTTGTTTCGCCGTACTCTTCACAAATTCCAGAGGCTGATGTAATGGCTAGAGAACTGTGCACGGTCTGGGCCCAGGTTCAGTCGAACCTGAGAAGAGCCCAGGAAATTCTGAAACGTAACGCAGAAGAAAAGCGCTCTGTGTCGCCTGTATCCCCTTCACAGGAAGCTCCACCGCCAGTGGAGGTGGCTGGTAGTGTTGAGCGCGAATATTCGAATATCGAATTTTTATCGCGAATATCGGCACTTCGCTAATTCGCGAATATTTCGAATATAGCGCTATAAATTCGCTATTTCGAATATTAGTTTTTTTTTTTTTAGTTATATTTTTTTCTTTCCCACTTCCCAAAAGTAGTTCTTACCTGTCCTGAGGATTCCTGGCTGCTCCAGTCAGTGCCCATTGCTGCTTCTGCCAACTTCCATGCTCATGGAGCGTCCCCATCACCATGGGAACGTCTCCATATACTAAAATGTACTGTCGGATTTTAGAAGTACGTTGAAATCGCAATGCGATTAATTCAAGTTATATTAATCGCATTGCGATTACAACTTAGCAGTGCACTGCTATCTTACATATTAGGCTAGAATTAACGAATATGGAATATAGCAGCAGTGCTAAGTAGAAATCGCAATGCGATTACTCCAAGTTACATTAATCGCATTGCGATTTCAATTAGCACTGCTATAATATATTCCATATTCGTTAACTTCGTTAATTCTAGCAAGCTGACCCATTATAAACCCAGCTCGAAGTTGAAATCGCAATGCGATTTATATAAATTGAAGTAATCGCATTGCGATTTCTACTTAGCACTGCTGCTATATTCCATATTCGTTAATTCTAGCCTAATATGTAAGATAGCAGTGCTAAGTTGTAATCGCAATGCGATTAATATAACTTGAATTAATCGTATTGCGATTTTAACAGACATGGTTTTCATATGGTTGCTAAAACGAAGATGGAGAATACTTCGTTATCTTCGTTTTGAGGAATATGGCGAATACATTCGTCATATTCGCTAATTCTACCAAGCCAACCATAGTAAACCAGGTCTAAGTAGAAATCGCAATGCGATTAATTCAAGTTATATTAATCGCATTGCGATTTCAACGTAATTCTCAAATCCGACAGTACATTTTAGTATGGAGACGTTCTTGGCTTGGTAGAATTAGCGAATATGACGAATGTATTCGTCATATTCCTCAAAACGAAGATAACGAAGTATTCTCCATCTTCGATTTAGCAACCTATTGCTAATTCTAGCAATCAAATAGGAGGGTTGACTATAGAGACAGCTGTGTTTAATTCACTATGCAATTATATAATTTTTTTTTTTAATAAATAGAATAATTATAATAATTATCAAGTAATATAATTATTCTATTAAAAAAAGCTAAGTAATATAATCGCATAGCGAATTAAACACAGCTGTCTCTATAGTCAACCCTCCTATTTGATTGCTAGAATTAGCAAAGTTGACGAATAGGTTGCTAAAACGAAGATGGAGAATACATTCGTCATATTCGTCATCTTCTCTATAATTCTAGATATGAAACCAATAGGAAAGTAGCCTAAGTTAAAATCGCAATACGCGATTATTTAAATCGCATATTAATCGCGATAACTAGAATACTGACGAATATTCGATTTGGGGGCCCACTCAGTTTGAATCCCAGCAGAATCATTTAAAAATAGAGGCTAAATAAAACTTAAATAGACATGCAGTGTCCCACTCTGTGTTGGAAGTGGGCCCCTTAAATCTCATGTATGTCATTTTATGCCATTGTATTTTCTATATATATAACAGGCTGGTAGTTGCATTACATCCATTCATCCTTAGGTGGTTCTGGCACCACACATATATATATCTTAGGATGTGTCAAGTCAGAGGGTAGAAGGAAGAAAGTTAGCTGAAGAGAAAGGAGAAAGTGACCCTCAGTTCACACTTGCGCGTTTTACATCGCGTTCGAACGCGCTGTAAAACGCATAACCGATACAAACCAATTCTTCCCTATGGGACTGGTTCACATTTTCGCGTTTTACAGCGCGTTAGAACGCGCTGAAAGACGCCCGACGCATAAACAAGTACTTGAGCTTTTTTTGGGGCGTTTGTCGCGCGTTTTGGCCCATAGACTTCAATGGGAACGCGCAACGCTTGTATTTTGCGCGTTTTTGACACTGAACGCGCGTTTATGAATTTGCAACATGCTGGAAAGGCCAAACTTCATATAGACAGGGATATTTGGTCATTGGACAACACTGGAGTCAATCACACAAACGCGCGTAAAACGCGCGTTTACTATTGCCAAAACCGCGCACAAAAACGCTCGTAAAACGCACGACAAAAATGCGCGGAAAACGTGCGTCTCAGAAACGCTCAGGTCTGAACCCAGCGTAAGTGAACATGAGAAGCAAAGTCCAATATGTAGCTGCTATCTTAGCCCCTTGGCCCTGGCCAAGCTAAGGGAGTAGGGAGAACATCCTTACAGCTACCTTGCACAGTCCAGAGTAATTTCATGGATATAGAGAAAGTCTAGTGGCTAAGCAGCATTAGCTTACCAGTAACCAGGAGAAGCCTAAAAGCACCTGGACAGAGACGGACGACTGTACGCGTGGTTGTCCAGTACCACATTCCTCTATGGACATTGTGGACCAGAGTTTATAAAGCAACCAGTGCAAATAATTGAGCAGAGGATTTTGCCTGCTGTTAAGGAGATCGCCCTGTGGTTTGCTAATTACAAGTAAGAATTTATTAAATCCAGTACCTGGCTGCTAGAGTGTGGACATAGTGGAGGCAGAAATAAGAAGGAATCTCTCCTACCTGCTGAAGGAAAATATCATTGAACCTATTGCCAAGCCTGTTACAAGGATTACAGCTGAGCCAATATTTGGATTATTACTTTTGCTATATGGATGAACTGTACTGACTTCTCTGAGACAATTGATCAAGTAAAAGTTAAGTTGTTTACAACTATTGACTCCTCATCCTTTCTACCACCTTCTTTTGCACCTAACAGTGCTGGCATCACGAACACCAGGGACCCTGCCTCCACGGCACCTTAAACCATTCCACCAAGGGCACCTCAACCACCATCTGGCAGTCCCTGGACAACAGAGCGTGCCCCGAAGGAACTGGTGCCTGCCTTCCATTCACTACACACCGGCCCAGGGAGCTCTACAGAACAGTGAGTAAACAACTACAACCCCCATCGGCCCACCAACACTCACATATTGCCCCTGCGGCCCGGTCGCTGCAGAGAAACCAACCTTTTTAATTTGTGTAACTATTATTTTTTGTTGGGAAAGGTGGCAACCCTAACAGAACCCCTGCTCCCCAATGACCCCCATAACTTTTTTTATAGTTATGTCTACGGAGGTGTTTGGGGGCTCATTTAAAGGAAATATGTCTTTTTTGACAATACCATTTTGGGGTGTGTATGGCTTGATCACTTTTTATTAAATGTTCTTGGGAGATAAAAGGATGGAAAAATGGCAATTCAGCCCTTTTTTTTTATTTTTTTTCAGTTACATTCTTCACCATATGGGCTAACTTTTTTTAAATATTTTAATAGTATGAGTGTTTTCACATGCGACGATGCTTATAATGTTATTTTTTTTTTTGTTCGTTTTTATTTTGGGGAAAGTGGGTTTATTTTACTTTTTAAGTTTTTTTTTATATTTTCAAAACTTTTTTTTAATCAGATTGCAACCAAGGCTACTTTCACACTAGCATTTTTACTGGATCCGGCAGGGTTCAGCAAAAACGCTTCCGTTACTGATAATACAACCATCTACATCCGTTATGAACGGATCCGGTTGTATTATCTTTAACATTGCCAAGACGGAGCAGTCATGAACTTCATTGAAAGTCAGTGGAGGACAGATCCGTTTATTATTGTGTCAGAGAAAACGGATCTGTCCTCATTGACTTGCATTGAGGGTCATGCCGGATCCGTCTTGCTCCGCATCCCAGGACGGAATGCAAACTACATGTTGCGGTTTGCTCTCCGTTATGGGAATGCAACTAAATGGAACGGAATGCATTTTGGAGCACTCCGTTCTGTTTAGTTCAGTTTTGTCCCCATTGACAATGAATGGGGACAAAACTAAAGTGTTTTTTTTCCGGTATTGAGCTCCTATGATGGATCTCAATACCGGAAAACTAAAACGCTTGTGTGAAAGTAGCCTTATACAGAATAACGGAAATTGCTCCATTATTCTGTATAAAAATCACTATATCACAGTTCAGTGCTGCCACCTAGTGGCCTGAACTGGGATATACTAATATAAGCCTGGAAGCCTAGTAATGGCTGCAGCTCATTTTTAGAACAGGTTGCTTTCCCCGATCTCCGCTGGGGGAAGGCGTGTCTGAGCAGGAAGCCCGCGCTTTTGTTTTTTTAACACTCTCAGATGCCGCAGTGGCATTTCACAAATGCCACAAGGGGGCCCACTAAGATTTATCGCCCAAGGGCCCACATGAGCCTGGAGCCGGCCCTGACTACATCAATATAAGGTCTAACAGCTAACAATACATATGAGAGCAAAAACAAATCCATGAGAGGAAAGAACTGCCTGTAGAGCCCAGAGACATGATTTTGTGGATGCACATATCTGGAGAACAGTGCAAAAAAATCTCAAAGTTGCCAAGACCACAGTGGCCTACATAATTCCTAAAAGAAAGGAGTTTGGAACAGCCAGGACTCATCCTACAGCTGGCCTTCCCTCCAAACTAAGTCATCTGGGGGAAAACACTTTAGTAAGAGAGGTGACCAAGAACCCAATGGTCATTTTAGCTGATTTTCAAAGATCCTGTGATGCATATGAGAGAAACTTTCAGAAGGTGAACCTTCACTGCAGAAACCCACCAATCTAATCTGAGCTTTATGGCAGAGTGGCCAGAAAGAAGCCTCTCCTCAGTAAAATACATATAAATGTTTGCAAAAAAGCACCGCAAGGAAGTGTGTGAGAAACAAATTTCTCTGGTCTGCTGAAACAAACTTTTTGGCCTCAATTCTAATTGTCCTGTTTGAAGAAAACCAGACACTGCCCAATACCATCCCTACAGTGAAGCATGGTGGTGACAGTTTCAGCATCTGGGACAAGGAGACTGGTCAGAGTTAAGGGCAGCTGAATGGAGCAGCATACAGAGATTTTCCTAATGAAAACCTGATCCAATGTGCCCTGGACCTCATAGTGGGCTGAAGGTTTATGTCTCAACAAGACAATGCATAGAGCTTAGACAACATGAGAGTGGCTTAGGGACAACTCTGTCAATGTCCTTGAGTGGCACAGCCAGAGCCCTGACTTGTGAACCCAATGGAATATCTCTTGAGAGACCTGAAAATGGCTGTCCACTGACGGTCCCCATCTAACCTGACAGAGGTTGAGATGATCTCCAGAGAAGAATGGCAGAAAATCCCCAAATCAAGGTGTGCAAAACTTGTGGCATCATAAACAAGGACACTGGAGGTTGTAATCGCTGTCAAAGGTGCTTCGCTAAGTTTTGAGCAAAGGGTCTGAATACTTTTAGTTTTTCCTTTTCAATAAAATAGCAAAGATTCTGAACATTCTATTTTCAATTTCTCATTACAGGGTATTGAGTGCAAAATGATGGGGGAAAACGTGAATGTTTTTTTATTTTAGCACAATGCTGCAACATAACAAATGTGAGCAAAGTGAAAGGGTCTGAAGGCTTTCCGAATACTAAAACCACTTTAACTGGAAATAGAATAGTAATAAGGATGTGCAGTATTCCTGCAAACTACGTAAAAATTAATTTCATCAAATCATTACAAAGAAAAGAACAGCCACTTAATTTTTAATTATGGGTGTTGTGTTTTTGACCAGTTTGCTAATATTTAGCCTCTTTTTCCTGTAAGTCCTCTCTCTGTCATGTACTAATATGTTAATCCATGTGTCACTGATGGCAGTGTCTGTCTTAAGGTTTTTCCATAGCATGATTCATATATACGTGGGAAAGTGAATGCTGATGCGCCTTCGTAATTCCGTTACTCATACAAAATGCTGGCTGGTATAAATCTACTGTATTCTGTACAAGTGCATATAATGTGAATAGAGGAGCTCTCCTTGGTTTATGCACCAATTCTCTCTATATTTGATTATGTCATTGGTAAATTCTATTGTATATATGCCTAGTGTTTTCTAGTTGTTTGCAATTATTTTATATCTCAAAGAACTACCTAGAATAAACAATATACACCCAATACATAAGCCTTCACCAGGTACTTCTATGGTAATGACAATTCTGGAGCATTTATTCTTATGACTCTATGTTGTGGAATTCCTCTGTTCTCTTCTAGAAGTTATGAATTAATTACTTGCAGTCTGCAGTAAGGATCCAAATGGCTTATTCCAACTGGGGATGTGTCCCTACACAGTCTGATATAATCCAATCATTGCTGCAGTGTCAGTCTGCGCAGGGACACCCCCATCCCAACTGGTAACACCCAGTTGGACATTTGCTGCAAACTCGTGGTATTTCAATCACAAATTTCCACAAGTAAAAACAGAGAAATGGCACTACATAGAATAATAAGAATAGATACAGAATTATTATACATGTCATGAGAGATAACAGGTTCTCATTACAGAAGTTTACAGAGATCCTCAAATGATATCCTATCCATAGAGTAGGCCAATATTTGTATGACCTGTAGGGGTCTGCTCCCTAAACCACCACAGGTCAAAACAAAGAAGGAAGGCACCACTCATTGGAGCATTGCCGTCAAAGCATCTTCCATAAGTGTGACTATAGCTGGTATTAATTGAAGGCACATTGCATATCGATTTTAACTTTCATTTAGGTCAATATTAGCTGTATCAGTCCATACACAGCTAGCTATACCAATTGGTTGCTGCATGCAGCCAGATTTTTATCATGTGACTTCTGTGTAAATTAGCTAACCCCTCTAAAAATATATTATAAAGTCATGGCGAACATTTTCTTTGTTAAACAATAGATCCTGGTGGAGCTCTCAACTAGAGGTAGGACTGGACACCAAAGGGCATCTTCTACCATATCTTTGTAAAGATGAAGACAGTAGTTGCTAAGTTGTATTCATTATATAGTGTAACAAATGTAGGTAGGTACAGACAAGGACAGTGAGCCAGACTGCTTACCCTACCTACTTGCAGTACAAGCCCTAGATAGCTAGACTGCAACTGGTCAACGGTCTCTATGCTATATAAGTGCAGAGACGGACTACAAACAAAGACAGACAAACACAATACAGAGTTCTATGTAATTGAGTACTATGAGTACTATATAAATGACTAAAGTGGTTAGAAGACAAGCTGAGATTAGAACCAGACAGACTACGCAGTACCAAACGAGAGAGAGAGTGGCTAGAAGACAAGCCAGGTCTCAGGAGCACCAACAATCCAAATAAGCACAGGAGAAAGAACCAAGAACACAGCTAGTGAGTCAAAGACTATAACTGGCACTGGTATATGGCCAGGAAGGGGTTTAAATACGGTGCCAAGTCCCTGGATCAGAACCTGATAGGTCCATGACTCAGAGCTCCATTAGTCAGAAACACTAGCACATAGGAATTGAGCAGCTGAGAAATCAGCCCACTGCTAATCTCTCCAAGCACATGCCCACTTCTGGGAAAAACAGAGCATTGCATCCTGTTGCTAAGGATGTGGTCACCTCACCAGGGGGAGTGGCTCAGCACTTCGTCTCTCCCAACATGGCTGTGCCAAGACTGAGGATCGCGCCGCTGGAGCCCGGACAGGTAAGCTTGTTACTGTTTTCCATAGGGCAGAATACTTTCCTGGAGCAATGAGTAATATTAAGGTAATGTGTCACTGAAATTTTTTTCTGCCAGCGAAAACCAGATAGTGACATATATCCTTTTTTTCTAATTTGTCTTCTTTATTTTCTGATTGTAGATTTTTTATTCTATTTCCTTAATATGATTATGAGGCCGCCATCTTGCTTCAGCTGCTGTTAACACCATTTAGAGATATGCTTCACGGCAGCCACCATGACCCATAGACACAGTGGACAGGAGGAGACTCAATGACTTCTGTGGGTGAGTTTTCTAGGCATGCTATGTGACCTATGCAGAGGTCAGGAGAGAATAGATAAGCTGTGACCATCACCTACTATGAATGATTGATCATGTCTTATCAAGATATAAATATATGGGATCATGCACACGACGGTGTGCTGGCCGTGGTCATATTGCGGCCCGCATTCAGCGGGTCCTCAGTACACGTGTGCATCCCGCATCAAGGATCACGGACCCATTCACTTGAATAGGTCCGTGATCCGGGAAAGATGGCATGCGGAAGGATGGAGCGGAACCCCACGGAAGCATTACAGAGTGCTTCCGTGGTGTTTCTGGCCGTGCCTGCGCACTGCAAAAAAGTAGTGCATGCACTACTTATTTGCGGAACGGACGGATCACTGACCCATTCAAGTTGAATAGGTCTGGATTCGTCTGCGATCGCTGCACGGATGTTGCCCGTGCATTGGGGTCTCCAATGCACGGAACGGCTGGCACACGTTCGTGTGCATGAGCCCTATAGATGATATCTGTCATTCTAATCCTTCCAGTAATGATAAGGAGATGACTGCTAAAGGTGATCTGTACAGACCAAGATGTCACGTCTAATATTAGGCCTAGTGTCCAGTTCAAAAACTGCAAGATTTTAGTTTTTTTTTAATACATATTGACATGGAAATTTAAAAATAACCACACAAAATAATTTAAAAATATGTTTAATATAAAATCATGATTTAAACAATGGGTAATTTTCTGGTGACACATTCCCTTTAAAGTGATCTTGCACTGCTGACATTATGTACATTTCTATCAGTTATCATCTGCTGACCAAAAAGTATTCACTCACCTACCAGAAGTACGTTATTATTGCATATTTGAGGCACTGAATGATTTCATATCAACTAAATGTATTTTTAGGTAAGGAGAAATTGAATAATCACCCACTTATGCTTTATTGCAGGGGATCTGTCATCAGAAGCTTAGTGGGCAAAAACAATTAACATGGACTCCCCACTGATTTTAAAGCAATTCTTATTCAAGGTGTAACATTTCTCCGAATGTGGCTTGGCCCAAAAAGTAGAAAATAGCCGTAGGAAATTATCTCCGTATATCCTTTTCCAATAAAGATAATGCCATTGTTTCCACAGTCCTGAGAAGTTTCTCTCTTAATAAAAACCACAAAAGACTGATCGTTTAATTAGTAAAAGAATATATTGATGGTATAACTGACCATTTGGGTAGAAAATTCATTATATCATTATATTCTTAACTGGCAACACCACAGGGTTAACTGCTGTATAACTCGCTATGTACTGCTGAATATGGTTCACTACGTCAAAATCTAATTTATAGCATTTTACAATTCTTTTGTCTAACAGTAGCATAGAAAATGCTTCTATAACTCTCCAAGTTAGGGATATTTGGCTTTCGGGTGAAATTTATGGAAAACGTAAAAAGTTTATGCTACAGTGATATTATATCATGAAAGTAAGGTATTTAAGTAATAAATCACTGAAAAAGGTGCACCACAATGATAAGCAACTAACAATGCTGGCTAATCCCGCAAGCTGATGTTAAAAGCTGAGACTTTCACCAACATATTCCAGTCAGGAACATATCGGAGCCCTTTTGTTAAGGTGTCTCAGTGTGGCAATGGGTCCTACCACTAGATCCAACTCACAGCCAGGCTCGCACATACCTCCATAGTAGGATCACTAATGCAATGTGAGGTAGAATAAGGCTGCAAGTCCCGCGTATAACAGACCACACAGGCTACCAGGTGCAAAGTGGCCTAAATGGGAGGAACTGCTCAAAAACACCAAACACTGTAGCTTGTTTCTAACCGGGGGAGCAGTTCCATCCACACATTATTCCACCTTGTGTAGGATGCTTTTGTGGTGTATGTGGTCCGCACCAACATTCTCCATTGTATGCATTTTTGCTGGGGATTGCCGTTAGCAGCGGACCACATGCGGAGGAGCTGCTCCCCCAGTATGAACCCTTCCCCCACTTAGGCCTCATTCACACTTACGTGGACAACAGTCTGTGAAAACCCGTCCTGCTGAGTGCACGGGCCATGGTGTCATTGGTTGCTATGACGCTCGGGCACTCAACATGACGGCAGGACGGGTTTTCACAGACCGTGGTCCACGTATGTGTGAATAAGGCCTTATAGTTGGTTTTGCTGCTGTTTTCTGGGGGGGAGGTTTGTGTTTGTAGTGGCACATTTTGCACCTGTGTTTATGGTATGTTTTTATTTTTGGTAAAAAATACCAGCTACACATCAGCTGGAAGTCTATGGGATACACAAGAGTTTGCTCTTGGCAGTTTTTTTTTCTTTCTTCTTAAAAAAGCAGCCTGCTAGAACTCTTGGTGTTTCTTTTCAGATACTTTCACATCACCTTCTTTAGAGGGAGAAAATACCATGAGGAAAAAGCAAACACACGGTGTGCAAAAATCCCCCCCCCCCCCCCTCCAAAAAAAAAAAAATGTTTTTACTGGAAAGTAAAATGGCAAACAGAATTTTCCGATTTGATCCCGTGCTGAGCCACGCCCCCTGCACTGATCACATGACAGTGACGTCACCCCAGGTCCTTCGGCTGTGCAACAGTTCGGGTAGGTGGCAGCCGCCCCTTATGGATTCCATATGCGCTATAGTGGAATCCATAACGGGATGCGCGACTTACCACCACCCGAACGCCGAACAACGGACTTTTTTTAAATGTTCGCTCATCTCTAGTCACTGAATGTAAGAGGTACATGGTGCTGTATTCTCCTGTATATTTCGTACTGAATTACGTAATACCTGTTTCATGGTAGGGTTGGGGGAGGTGGATTTAGAATTTGGCCCACACTGTTGCAGCCCGGCTGCAGACTGCAGGTCTGTGTGTGTCTGAATTCTAGTGTCTCCCACCCATCTACTACACTATATGTACTCAGAGAGTTATCACTATGTTATCTGTGGTGTTCCATACAACTGCAGGTGACATCTACTACACTATCTGTAAAAAGGGGCGTAATTCTTGGCTTGGCCAAGGTGCTGGCAACCCACGCTACACCACTATGACATCTATATACGATATATAGTATGCTCATTACACCTTTTATCCACGCGCTATGTGTGGCTAGTAGAAGCCAAAGAGGCTAGCTTGGTACATTGCTTCATGGTTGTCTGAAATCCACCTTCTGTCTCACCAGTGTCGGTGTGTTGTACTTCATATGGGTCGCTATAGATGATCATAAGAAAGGAAGTGCAAAAACAGAATGATTAGAAACAAAAAAAATGAGTCAAATATTATTTTCAGATAAATGTCTCACATGTACTAGACAGCCTCAAAAAAGGGGACAGACCCTGGTGGTTGGCTTTTGTCAAGCTGAGAAAAGTTTATGCTTGCAAAGGTTTATTATGGTTTACAGAATTATCCGTACACAGTGTCGGACTGGGATGCCTAGGGCCCACCAGTAAAATTTATTTTGGGGGTCCACCGTATGGATACATTCAGATATTACCTGCTCACACAGCAGCAAGATGCTACTAGCGGACTGAAAAGGGGGGTCCCTGAAGCAACTTTAAGAAGGTAAGTCATGGGGAGAAGAGGACACTGGTAGCTTTCCTCTATACCTAGAAGTCATCTCAGCTCTGATTGTGTCTATAATAATACACTGGGGAGTTTCTTTAATAATCTATCAAGTTTTTTCTATGAACATAGCCTGGTTGAGGAGCTGTACATTGAATATATGTATGTAGAGCAGTAAGTCTACTGTGCAATGTGCCACTTGTGCAAGGGGTGGGAGAATAGGGGCCCACCTTGCTCGAGGGCCCACCGAGGATTCACGTGTACCCCGGTAGGCCAGTCAGAGCCTGTCCGTACCATTGGCGGATCCAGGGGGGCGACGGGCAGTGCCCCCGAGATGACGGGCAGCAGTGGCGGCGGCGGCAGGGCACAGGGAGATTAGCGCTTCCACTGTGGAAGCGCTCATCTCCATAGCCATCTGTATCGCTGTCCTCAGGACAGCGATACAGATGGCTGTGCTGCGGCAGGGGAGGGAGGCGTCTCCCTTCTCTGCTCCTCTGATAGGCTGCGGGCACTTGTGCCGGCAGCCTATCAGAGGCCGGTTCAGGCGGCGTGATGACGTCATCGCGCCGCCTGAGCAGTACAGAGCGGGACACAGGCCGGAAGAGGCCTGCATCGCATCGCATGTAGGTAAGTATAAGTGTTTATTTTTTTATTATTTTATTATTTAACATTTGACAATTTTACTGGCACATGGAGGGGGTGGGGCAGACTGAGAGGATGGAGAGAGTGGCACTTATCCCTGGCACATGAGGAGGGAGAGGAGACTGGCACATGATGGGGGGCAAATGGCACTTATCACTGGCACATGAGGGGAAGAGGAGACTGGCACATGATGGGGGAGAATAGCACTTATAACTGGCACATGGAAGGGGGTTGCAGAGAGGCTGGCACATGATGGGGGGAGAGTGGCACTTATCCCTGGCACATGAGGGGAGGAGAGGAGACTGGCACATGATGGGGGAGTGGCACTCATCACTGGCACATGGAAGGGGGTTGCATAGAGAAGCTGGCACATGATGGGGGAGAGTGGCACTAATCACTGGCACATGAGGGGGGAGAGGAGACTGGCACATGATGGGGGGAAGAATGGCACTTATAACTGGCACATGGAAGGGGGTTGCAGAGAGGCTGGCACATGATGGGGGAGAGTGGCACTTATCACTGGCACATGAGGGGGAGGAGACTGCCACATTATGGGGGTAGAGTGGCACTTATCACTGGCACATGAGGGGGAGAGGAGACTGGCACATGATGGGGAAGAATGGCACTTATAACTGGCACATGGAAGGGGGTTGCAGAGAGGCTGGCACATGATGGGGGGGAGTGGCACTTATCACTGGCACATGAGGGGGGGAGAGTGGCACTTGTTACTGGCACATGATGGGGGGGTGGGGGAGAGGCACTTTTCACTAGCACATGATTGGGGGGCATCTATGGGGGCACCTCTTACTGGCACATTATTGGGGAGCACTATGGGGACATCTACTGAGGCCATAAAGAAGGGGTATTTTATATGGGGGCTCTGTGTGGTACTAGTATTATCAGGAGTATTATCTGTTTCTGCAGTATAATATTGGGGACCACAGCGGCACAGTATTGGGGGTAGTAGGATGATTTGTCCAGAAAATAGTAGGATGATGGAAAAGTAGTAAACTGAGTTTTTTTTTTGTTGTCAAACTGCAGAGAAGAAAACTGTTGGTCTGGTCTGAAAGGAGAAGATGAGGACAGAGAACATCTACCTCACAGGAGACGTCACTGGATGTAAGAGGTAAGTGGGGCTATATTTCTGTAGTGATCGGAGCAGGGGCGCATCGATTGCCGGAAGTGCCCCTCCCGAGACCAGGCTCTGGATCCGCGACTGGTCCGTACATGTTGGATTACATAATGGACAGAACTTTCTGGATATACAGAGAGAGAGAATGAACTTTAGTGAGTGAACATGGATAGAATGCCAGCCTAGCCTAAGTCCTTCTCCTCTGTTGTCTTCCCTCTGTGCTGCATGGACCCTTTGGGTAGAAACTAAAAGTTTGCACTAATGAGAATTCCAGATTGGTCTGATTATTGCTGTTTGCTGATCTGTGAAGCAGATTCTTGCAGCCAATTCAATGAACCAGTTCATGGAGCTAATTTATAATAGGGTGCATTTTACAACTGTGACAATGAATCCTGTGGTCGGAGCATCACCATGAACCATAATACAATAAAAGAACAATAATTAGGATGTTTATTGTTCGTCCAGAATTCCTAACTGTTCGGCCACACGATCAGGTTTCTTGATGTCGTTTTGGAAGTCAAAACCAGGAGTGAATTCAAAGAGAAGTCATATCTGTCCATTATACTTTTCTCCTTTATGATCCGCTCCTTTTTTGGCTTCCACAAATGCATTTCAGGAACCTAACCGTGTGGCTGTACCCTTATTCTATGGCTGAAGTATATAGCCAGCAACCTAATTAACCTTACCGTAAAGAGTTACATTTTAATAATCCTATATTGGATGAATTCACATTGGCACCAGGACTGCAGTAACTTGTTTAGTTGATTGATATTACATCATTTAGCACAATACAGATCCAATGTCAGGAAGCTGAACTAAGAAGACAGACACACAAAGGAGACTCATCTGTCAAGCAGGGCATGTGATCTGTTATGTCCGGAACTCATTAATATTATTCTTCTACTTCTGATTTTCGGGATTGTTCATGAATGGTAAATTGTTTAATTCCTAATAATGCAATAGGACTGGTGTATCCTAGAAGATGCACCATAATATGACATAACCAGAAGAAAAATCATATTAAGTTCCTACAAAATACAAACGATTCAATCTGCTCCTAGAACTTCTCTAGGAGATAAGGTACTATAATGTGATAGTTTTCAATATTTGAGTGTTTGGGCTCATGCACACGACAGTATTTTGCGTTCAGTATACTGGCCGTTTTTTTAGTTCAGTATGCTGTACATATACTGAACCATTCATTTCAATGGTTCGGCAAAAAAAACTGAAGTGTCTCCGTGTACATTCCGTTTCAGTATTTCCGTATTTCCGTACTGTGAAAAGATAGAACATGTCCTATTATTGTCCACATAACGGACAAGGATAGCACTGTTCTATCAGGGGGCCAGCTGTTCCGTTCCGCAAAAAAACGAAATGCACACGGACGTCATCCGTATTTTTTGCGGATCCATTTTCTGCGGACCGCAAAATACTGAAAAAGCTATATGGTCGTTTGCATGAGGCCTTTGTGTGTGTATACTCTAAAAATTAACCAGTTCAAGACCGGGCCATTTACCTTCTCCCTTCCTGACCAGTCTCATTTTGTTTTTCGAGTACATGCTTCTTTGAAACATAACCTTTTTCCATTCAGCTATGTAAATAATTTTTGCGCCTTTTTTATGCTGATACACAGGACTATATTTTTGTCATTTATATTTTAGTATTTTTTATATTTAAAAAGGCTCAATTTTAAATTTTTTTGTTAATAGTACAATGTCTTTTTTTTATCTCCATTTTCCCTTATGGTCATTTTGATATATGAGATGGGGGCAGGGCTAGAAGATGACACGTGGTAGCAGTTTTAATTTTTTCATTTAATTTTTTTTTGTGTTTTCTGTATTAGTTTTTTTTTTTTTACGCTTTGTGTGTCCACACAGCATAAGGCTACATGCACACGAACGTTGTTTGGTTCCGCATCCGAGCCCCATTTTTCTGCGGCTCAGGTGCGGATCCATTTACTTCAATGGGGCCGCAAAAGATGCTGACAGCACTCCGTGTGCTGTCCGCATCTGTTGCTCCGTTCCGTGGCCCCGCAAAAAAAAAATAGAACATGTCCTATTCTTGTCCGTTTTGCGGACAAGGAAAGGCATTGTTACAATGGAGCCGCAAAAAAAAGGATGCCATACGGACGTCATCCCTTTTTTTGGGCAGATCCTCAATTTGTGGACCGCAAAACACAAACGTTGTGTGCACGTAGCCTTAAAATGTAAAGTGTCTGTGGCAAAATTTGTTTGAACGAATTCGGTAATTACTTGTGCATTTTTAAAAACATTTTAAAACAGCAATCTGAAGTTGGGTTTGGCACCAAGGTACTAGCCGGTACCAAACCGACTTCGGATTGCTAATTTTAATTTAAAGATGCAGAAATAAATACCGAATTCATTCACATGGCTAAAATACATTTTTCCTCCAGACGCAATACATTTTAATGCTTTACGACAGCTCTCCGGACAGCATTAAAACTAAGTGTTTGAACGAATTCGGATCTAAGACTCGAAGCTCAATTCGCTCACTCCTAGATGTCATGATTGTTCCAAGACGTCAAATATGTCATCAGCAGCACAAAATAAAAATCGACAGCTAGAAGAAGCGGCTATGCTTTTTCTTCTCCTCCTGCTAGACTGGATATTTCCGCTGGCAGATCACTTGCATCCCATTATGTTAAGCTACATAACTATTTTGAGTCCCATAAGACAAAAATGCCATGACCTTTCTAGATAAGGAGAGATGACCAAATTGAGCTGCAGCGGCGTAAAAAATGCTGGCTATATGTGTCATTTCACAGGCACTAATGAGGTTCAGGATACAAAGGATACATCTTAGAATGCATAGGTGGTTCCTTGCTTATTTTATGAACCTGTCACTATTTTAATTAAATGTTTTATAAAATTAACTCTGATTATTAGAAATGTTAAACCTTTAGTCCTTCAGAATAATCTGTGTTCAAAAAACAATGACAAACTCCCTCTTTACTGAATGATAGGTCTACATGACGTTGAATTACGTGTACAGATATTTCAAGTTCTGCTGGTTGCCATTAGAAACAGACAACAGTTTATCTGTACTCTGCTGTCAGATGTGACCTAACAACATAGCTCTGATTGAGTAACTTAGCGCCTAACGCACTGCCCTCTGGATAGGAAGGAGAAGACTACTGCTTTTTTGGTAGGAGGATAAACAGATCCCAGGGCATCCTGCCATGTTGACCCCTGGTGATCAACTGTAATCTGTGGGGGAATGCATGCTTTTGCATAAAAATTATGAGAACGATCTCCATTATGTCACAGTTTTTATCTCAATGTAAAACATTACACACATGAGATGTAAGATCCTCACCTGCTTTGCACTCCAGGGGAACCAAGAGGGGTCCTCGTGGAGTTGCGGGACAGGTTATGCGTGTCTCTGATGCACCAGCGCTGACCCCTTTGCGAACCAGTGCGGGGATGCGTTCGCGTGGACATCGGAGGGGAGGAGCGTCGGAGTCCCGGGGACAGAGTGGCCAGGCAGTGACAAGCGCGCGGCCAGGGTTGTCTCCGGTGTCTCCTGCGACTTCCGTTTCGCATCTGGGTCCACGCGCTCGCATACTCGCGCTGATTCGATCGTGCGTCGTGCGTGCGCACGAGGCAGGTTCGCAAAGGGATACAAGGTCGCGAATGCGCGCTTCTTATGCGCTCAGTCGACCAGTGGCGCATAATATACTGACTCACAAGAGCAAAGTAGACTAGGGAGCCAGCCATGGGTTAATCAACTTGTGATTGCCTTAGGCCATGTACTCAGGTGCAGGGCAATTTGTTCACCTATGGAAGTGGACACTTGGCACCCTGGGATTGGTCAGCAGGCATTTAAAAGGAGGTCTCTCAGGGTGATCAGTGCCCACTGTTATTTTCCCTCAACCAGGTATAGGTCATAACTGCTAGTGACTGAAGACTGCCAGGAACTTTGTCCTTTGCAGCGGACCCAAGATCTGGAGTGACTCGACTGCCAAGTGCACAGCATCATTCAGCACTGGTTTGGACTATTCCTGGAATCTCCTTGCCTGGTTTTTGTTATTATTTCTTGTTACCAGCAAGTGTTCTGGACGTTTATGTTTCTGGTGAATAAACACCTTTTTGCTTTCATCACTGGTCTGTTTGTTGGTGCCTTGCATTACATGAGACATTATTATTCCTTCACCAAATACATGATGAGAACACTATTAGGTTTTCCTTTACCCACAGCAAAGATTTAGTTTTCAGTCCTTGCCCTACAGTGAAATACCCTGGTAAAGAGAGAATGAATTTTGGCACCTCCCTGGCATCTGAGGCATATGTCTCGCCAGCACCTGCCTAGCTAAGCCCTTTCTTAACCACCTCAGCCCCCCTAGCTTAAACACCCTTAATGACCAGGCCACTTTTTACAATTCCGCACTACACTACTTTCACCGTTTATTGCTCCGTCATACAACTTACCACCCAAATGAATTTTACCTCCTTTTCTTCTCACTAATAGAGCTTTCATTTGGTGGTATTTCATTGTTGCTGATATTTTTACTTTTTTTGCTATTAATCAAAAATGACCGAAATTTTTGCAAAAAAAATGACATTTTTCACTTTCTGTTGTAAATTTTTTTTTTTAAAAACTACATTTCTATATAAATTTTTCTCTAAATGTATTGTTCTACTTGTCTTTGATAAATTGTCTTTGATAAAAAAATCTAATAAGTGTATATTTATTGGTTTGGGTAAGGCCTCTTTCACACGGGCGTCATGTTTGGCGGGTGCGTTGCGGGAATATGCGCTATTTTCCAGCGCGGGTGCAAACGTTTGTAATGCGTTTTGTACGCGCGTGAGAAAAATCACCATGTTTGGTACCCAGACCCGAAGCCGGACTTCATCACTGAAGTCCGGTTTCGGGTCTTCTGTAGAATTTATTATTTTCGCTTATAACATGGTTATAATAAAGTGGAAGGGGTTAAAAATAATAAAAGTTAACTTACCTTAGCCACTTGATCGCGTAGTTGCGATCTGTCCTCTCTTTCCCAGCATCAGCTAAGATCTAAAGGACCTGTGATGACGTCACATCGCATGGTCCAATCACATGGTCCATCTTACCATGGTGATGGATCATGTGATGAGCTCAGTGACATCATCACAGGTCCTTTAGATCTTAGCTGATGCTGGGAAAGAGAGGAGAGATCGCGACTACGCGATCAAGTGCTAAGCTGAGTTAACTTATTATTGTCAACCCCCTTCCACTTCATTTTACTATGCATTCTTTATTAAGAATGCTATTATTTCCCCTTATAACCATGTTATAAGGGAAAATAATAAAGATCATGTCCCGTTGCTAAGCAACCATGCGGGAAAATCGCAACGCATCCGCACTTGCTTGCGGATGCTTGCGATTTTCCCGCAGCCCCATTCACTTCTATGGGGCCTGCGTTGCGTGAAAAACGCACAATATAGAGAATGCTGCGATTTTCACGCAACGCAGAAGTGATGCGTGAAAATCACCGCTCATGTGCACAGCCCCATAGAAATGAATGGGTCCGGATTCAGTGTAGGGTACTCGTTGGAATTAGGGCCCCTTTGCGCACCCAGGCTGCGAAAAAAGTTTCACTCATGTGGTATTGCCGTACTGTAAATTGACAACTTTGTATAGAAAAATTTAAAAAGTTGTCGTTTACAGCGATATTTGTCACACAAAGTATGGGTATATATAATAATACACCCCAAAACACATTGCCCTACTTCTGCTGAGTACGGCGATACCACATGAGTGACACTTTTTTGCAGCCTGGGTGCGCAAAGGGGCCCTAATTCCAATGAGTACCTTTAGGATTTCACAGGGCATTTTTACGCTTTTGGATTCTCACGCTTTAGGACCCCTAAAATGCCAGGGCAGTATAAATACCCCACAAGTGACCCCATTTTGGAAAGAAGACACCCCAAGGTATTCTGTGAGGGGCCTGGCAAGTTCACCGAAAAAAAAAAATTTTGGCACAAGTTAGCGGAAATTGATATTTTATTATTTTTTACAAAGTCTCATATTCCACTAACTTGTGACAAAAAATAAAATTTTACATGAACTCACCATACCCCTCACGGAATACCTTGGGGTGTCTTCTTTCTAAAATGGGGTCACATGTGGGGTTTTTGTACTGCCCTGGCATTTGAGGGTCTCCGCAGTCATTACACGTATGGCCAGCATTAGGAGTTTCTGCGATTCTCCTTATATTGAGCATACGGGTAATGAGATTTTATTTTCTGTTCAGCCTCTGGGCTGAAAAAAAAAAATGAACGGCGCAGATTTTTTCATTCGCATCGATCAATGTGGATGAAAAAATCTCTGCCAAAATCAGTGACTGCTGTGCGGTGGGCTGGGCGCTAACTACCTAACAAGTAGCTAACTAACTGGCTGTGATAAGGGACCCTTGTGACCCATTCACACGTCCGCAATTCTGTTTGCGGAACGGAATTGCGGACCCATTCATTTCTATGGGGACAGACTTTGTCCTGCTCGGATCCGGAATTGCGGATCCGCACTTCCAGGTCTGCACTTCTGTTCTGCTAAAATATAGAACGTGTCCTATTCTTGTCCGCAATTGCGGACAAGAAAAAGCATTTTCTATATAGTACTGGCAATGTGCGGATCTGCAAAATGCGTAAAGCACATTGCCGGTGTCCGTGTTTTGTGGATCCGCAAAACACATATGGACATGTGAATGGACTCTTACAGGGGGGTGATCAGTGACAGGGGGGTGATCAGGGGTTAACAAGAGGTTAATAAGTGACGGGACGGGACGGGGGGGGGGGGCGGGGTGTAGTGTGGTGCTTGGTGCTACTTTACATAGCTACCTGGTCCTCTGGTGGTCGATCCCAGCAAATGGGACCACCAGAGGACCAGGTAGCAGGTATATCAGACGCTGTTGACAAAACAGCATCTGATATACCTCTTTGATGCCTTTTATTTGATTGATCTTCGCTGGCAGGCTGTATTACAACTCCTGAGACGCGATGTTCTGTGAACACATCAAAACTCGCCACATCAAATCTCGTTCACAGCAAATCTCGCCTCTCGCAAGATGACACGCCGCCGCGTCAAAGAGGAATAGACCTGCTGCCGTCTGGACGCATCCCTGCGTTAGGCGGTCGGCAGGCGGTTAAAGGGGTTATCCAAAGTGTAAAACATGCCCCCCAAAGCCTGGGCCCCTCATATAGCTTATACTTACCCAGGTACCCGGCACCCATGTCGCTCCTGATCCGTGCATCTCCCCATCACGTGAATCAAAACATCCGTGCGAGGGGGGAGCAGCCAATAGCAGGGTGTGATGGGGACAAGCCTTCCTAGGGTCACCTATGATGCAGGAGCGATGCGGCTGCCGGGGAGCGTGGTAAGTGTAATCTATATGAGGGACCCGGGCATTGGGGGGGGGGCACGTTTTACACTTTGGATAACCCCTTTAAATAATTGCAACTTGTATGACAAGTTCAGACTAAGCAGATATGCATCTACACTCAAGTGCATAGCCATAAGGCAAATAAGGTTGGTTAAAAGATGGCTGCACAATACATCATAAACTGATAGCAAAAAATAGGAAAAGGGTCTCATTCCAAAAAAATGGAATAAAGGAAGCTCTTAGGGCACATTTTTTATCAAAAGTATGTCGGGCCCAAGTACCACGTCGCGGTGGCTTCCGCACAAGGGTCCCTAACAGCAGGAACCAGCTAAATTGCTTTTGTGCTGAGAAGTCCCAGGTACTTGGGTGTTGCTCAGTCCAAAAGAGGCGCCACCCTCAATATAGACTATAAGACAGAGTTCAGACTAAGCAGATATGCATCTACACTCACAAGTGCCTGACATACTTTTGATCAAAAATGTGCGCTAAGAGCTTCCTTCATATCATTTTTTTTTTGGAATGCGCCCCTTTTCCTATTTTTTGCTATCAGTTTATGATATATTGTGCAGCCATCTTTTAACTAACACTTCTGTTTAAAACGGAAATGTGAATGAGGCCTAAGGCCTCTTTCACACGGGCATCAAGTTTGACGCCCGGATAAGATGCGGGTGCGTTGCAGGAAAATGTACAATTTTTACCGTACGAGAGCAAAGCGTTTTAATGCATTTTGCACGCCCATGGCAAAAATCGGCATGTTTGGTACCCAGACCCGAACCTGGACTTTATCATTGAAGTTCGGGTTTGGGTTAGGTGTTATGTCAATTTTATTATTTTACCTTATAACATGGTTATAAGGGAAAATAATAGCATTCTTAGTGGTGATGTCACATGGTCTATCACATGATCCATCTCCATAGCGATGGACCATGTGACGAGCTCAGTGACATCACCACAGGTTCTTTACCCACAGCTGAAGAGAGAACAGGAGACCAGCACCTACGCGATCAATTGGAGGAGGTGAGTTATAAAAAAAAAAAAATTAACCCTCAATTGTCCGTTTACTAAGCATTCTGTATTAGAATCGTTATTGTGCCTCCTTCATGACATGATGGGAAAATAATAAGGTTGGGTCCCCATCTCCCAGCAACCATACAGAAAAATCGCACCGCTCGTTGCATAAAAATGCAGAAACTAGAGCATGCTGGATGTTAACGCTGCTTACAAGTGATCATTGAAAAACAGCGCTCATGTACACAGCCCCATAGAAATGATTGGGTCGGATTCAGTGCGGGTGCAATGTGTTCACATCACGCGGTGCACCCGTACGAAGCTCCCGCCCGTGGAAAGGGGCCTAAGGGTAGATTGGCTTGTTCTCTGTTGGTGTTTGCATTAGGTGCTTTCACTGCATTTCTCTGGATCGGCGCGGGCAGTTCCGTCCGCCGGATCATCGCTAACACCTGACAAATGAAAGCATTGCATGACGAGATCCGGCTTCATAGATCCGTCTTCGACAATGCATTGCAGCAATGCGGATCCGTTCTCCGCGCATGCGGATAGAGCGGATCAGATCTTACATTTCTGTACAGTTTTAACCACTTCAGCCCCCTAAGCTTAAACACCCTTAATGACCAGACCACTTTTACAATTCTGCACTACACTACTTTCACCGTTTATTGCTCAGTCATGCAACTTACCACCCAAATAAGTCTTACCTCCTTTTCTTCTCACTAATAGAGCTTTCATTTGGTGGTATTTCATTGTTACTGACATTTTAACTTTTCTTGCCATTAATACAAATTTAACGACATTTTGCAAAAAATGACATTTTTCACTTTCTGTTGTAATTTTTTTTATAAAACTACATTTCTATATAAATTTTTCTCTAAATTTATTGTTCTACATGTCTTTGATAAAAAAAGTCCAATAAGTGATATATTTATTGGTTTGGGTAAAAGTTATAGTGTTTACAAACTATGGTGCAAAAAAAGTGAATTTCGGCATTTTGAAGCAGCTCTGACTTTCTGAGCGCCTGTCATGTTTCTTCAGGTGCTAGAGAATGTCAGGATAGTATAAATACCCCCAAATGACACCATTTTAGGAAAAGACACCTCAAAGTATTCGCAGGGCATGTGGTGAGTTCATGATCATTTCATTTTTTCATAAGTTAGCGGGAAATGACACTTTCTGAGACACTGAAAAAGTTTCAATTTCTGATAACTTCTGGACCAAAAGAAAAAATCTCAGACGGACTCACTATGCACTCAGTGAATACCTCGGGGTCATCTACTCGAATAGGAGGTCATTTGTGGGTAAGTGTGTTCTACTCATTCATGGCATTTTGGGCGGGCTAACTTGTGGCGAGCCGCCATGCAAGACCTAAAGGTACTCGTTGAATTTGGGTTTCGCCTTTGCGCCCAGGCTGCAAAAGTATGCTTGTAGATAAGTATCGCCGTACTCAGAGAGTAGGGCAATGTGTTTGAGGTGTGTTACTTACATACCCATGTTGGGTGAGAGACATATCTCTGTAAAATCGTCAACTTTGTATAAAAATTTTAAAAGTTGTCATATACAGAGATATTTTTCACACAAAGTATGGGTATATCTAAAATACACCCAGACCTGTGCCTACTTCTCCTGAGTCTTGACGACTACCACTGTGCTCCCTTTTGCAGCCTGGGTGCAAAGGGGCCTAAACTTAATGAGTACCTTTTAGGATTTCACAGCATTTTTACGCATTTGGATTCCAGACTTTTTCCTCACGGCTTAGGGCCCCTAAAATGCCAGGACAGTATAAATACCCCACATGTACCCCATTTTGGAAAGAAGACACCCAAGGTATTCCATTGGAGGTGTATGGCAGTTCATGTAAAAATTTTATTTTTGTCACAAGTTAGTGGAATATGAAACTTTGTAAAAGCAAAATTAAAAAAATATATATATCAATTTCTGTCTAACTTGTGCCAAAAATAAAAAAATTCTGTAGGACTCGTCATGCCTCACAGAATACCTCAGGGTGTCTTCTTTCCAAAATAAGGTCACATGTGGGGTATTTATACTCACCTGGCATTTTTAGGGGCCCCTAAAGCGTGAAAATCCAAATGCATAAAAATGGCCTGTAATTCTAAAGGTACTCTATTGGTTTAGGGCCCCTTGCGCACCCAGGCTGCAAAAAGTGTCACTCATGCGCATCCTCAGTATCTGTAGGAGAAGTAGGGCAAAGTGTCGTTTTTAGGGTGTATTTTTACATATACCACGATAGCTGCGTGTGAGAAATATCGCTGTAAACGACAACTTCTTTACATTTTTTTATTCAAAGTTGTCAATTTACAGAGGTATTTCCTCACCCAACATGGGTATATGTAAAGCTCACCCTACATTGCTTATTCTACTCTCCTAAGTACTGGCTATGTGCCACTGTGTGACCACCTTGCAGCCAAGATGCATAAGGGGCCAAATCCAATGAGTACCTTTTAGGAGGGCATTTTTACGCATTTTCTTCTCACGCTTTAGGGCCCCTAAAATGCCAGGGCAGTAGAAATACCCCACATGTGACCCCATTTTGGAAAGAAGACACCCCAAGGTATTCCATGAGGGGCATGGCGAGTTCATAGAAGATTTATTTTTGGCACAAGTTAGTGGAAATTGATTTTTATTGTTTTTCTCACAAAGTCTCCCTTTCCGCTAACTTTTGACAAAAAGTTAAATTTTTCATGGACTCATTATGCCCCTCAGCGAATGGGGTGATCAAGGGGTTAATAGGTGAGGGGGGGGGGTTAGTGTAGTGTTTGGTGCAACTTTACATAGCTACCTGGTCCTCTGGTGGTCGATCCCAGCAAATGGGACCACCAGAGGACCAGGTAGCAGCTATATCAGACGCTGTTCACAAAACAGCGTCTGATATAGCTGTTTGATGCGATTTATATCGCATCTACAGCCTGCCAGCGACGCGTCATCTCAGAGCTACAGGACCGCCCGCAGGACGCATCCCTGCGTTAGGCGGCCCTGTACTGGTTAAAGGTCTGCGCACGCGCAGACCGGAAGGACGGATCCGTCCTTCAGTCTTTTTTTAATTCCGGATCCGGCCCCAATGTAAGTCAATGGGACTTGAGGCCGGATCCGGCGTTCAGGCATGTGTTCCGGCTTTTCAGGACGGAGACAAAACTGCAGCATGCGGCGGTTTTGTCAACGTCCTAAAAACGTCCACATTCTGAACGGAAGGCATCCTGATGCATCCTGAACGGATTTCTCTCCATTCAGAATGCATGGGGATAATCCTGATCAGTTCCTTTCCGGATTAGAGACCAGACGACGGATCTCTACGCCGGAAAGGAAAAACGCTAGTGTGAAAGTACCCTTAGCTACATGCACACGACAGTTGTTTTTCTCGGCTTCCGTTTCAGTTTTTTTTTTTGCGGATAGGATAGGAACCCATTCATTTCAATGGGTCAGCAAAAAAAATGCTGACAGTTCATCCGTTTGTGTTCCACGTCCGTGTTTCCCTTCAGCAGAAAAAGTAGTGCATGTCCTACTTCTTTCTCATTTGCGGAAGAGGATAGGCATTTATTACAAGGGATCTGTGAAAACAAAGGAATCCTCCGAAAAAAACTGATGAACCATCAGTTTTTTTTGCGGATCCCAATTTGCAGACAGCAAAAAACAACTGTCGTGTGTATGTAGCCTTAGGCCCCTTTAACACAAGCGAGTTTTCCGCGCGGGTACAATGCGTGACATGAACGCATAGCACCCGCACTGAATCCTAATCTATTCATTTCAATGGGTCCGAGTACATTGCCGTTTTTTTTACGCATCACTTCTGCGTGAAAATCGCAGCATGTTCTATACTCACGCAGCCCTGGCCTCATAGAAGTGAATGGGGCAAGCAAGTGCGGATGCGATGCGATTTTCACTGATGGTTGCTGAGAGATGTTGTTTGTAAACCTTCAGTTTTTTATCACGCGCGTGAAAAACGCATCAAAACACTTTGCACCCGCGCAATAAAAACTGAACTGTATGCAATCACAGGCAAAACTGAATGGCTTTACCTGCGAAATCACACAGTTTTCACTGAACGCATCCGGACCTAATCCGGACACGCTCGTGTGAAAGGGGCCTTAAGGAAAGACAGTTTTTACAAAGCAACAAGGAGCTCATTTGCTAGATATTACGTAGGACTGGAGGAGTTATTAGATTTTATATTCTTTAAAGGACAGCCGAAATGACTATAGTGCCCTGAGCTGAAAGTAAACCTGTAAAATAGTGATAATTTACCTTGGGTTACATGAGATTAGTTGTAATAGTTACACTGATGATTTATATGGTTCAGGTTTACTTTGGTGTAATTTCAGACAGATATAAAGTGATCTCCTGGTGGTTGTTCGTCTGTGTTTACTATTTTAATTTTTTTTCTAGAAAACAGATGGGTTTTACAATTAGGCTAAATTGACTTTTATTGATGACTTTTTGCATTGTCTATTCACCACATTTACAATATTGTTCCCGTTTTTATTGTGTTTCATTTAAAAATCATTGACATTTTAGATCCAGAATGAATAGAGAAAAATAAAATAGGCTTGGATTAAAAGAGCATGTTCCCCATCAAAAAACAAAAAATAGGGTAATCCTTCAATTGTAATATTCTGAGTTACCTTGATCTACTGCTAAACCTTCAAGGGGAGAAGACCATCACTACTGCCAGCTATAATTATTTCACTAATTTTTAGGAGCTCCCCAAGCTGTCGTAATATCCGCCACCCTCTGCTGACCATGTCCTAGTCTACACAGCAAAGCTGCAGAAAACAGGAAGTGTCAGCCTACTGTGGCTAATGTGAAAACTGTGTATTATTATAGGCTGATTTCTTTATGAACACATATCGAAGCACCAGAAGCCAAATGGTGCAACACAGTTTTTTTTTTAATTAAAACTATTGCAAAAATAAGCTTTTCAGCATAAAATATACACACTTATGTAAAGAAGCCTTGAATGATGTCTGTAGTTTTGCACAGCATTTATACCCTTCTGTGTTATTCAATCACATCTTTAAAGACAACCCCTTCCAAAATGCAGATGACCAGGTCATGGCTCCCACTTACTCCTTTACTAACAAACAGCTGATTTGCTAGAGGTACACTATAGTGACTGCCATGGATTATATGACAGCCGTTCAGATTACTGTCTTTGTAATACACGGACAGCTTGATCCCACAAATACAGAAGCCACTCACTCAGAGCAGCACTCTTCTGGTTCATAGAGGTGGGTCACAAACTGCTGTCATTGATGTTCATATGTCCTAATAGGTGGTTGGTTTCATGGGACAACCCCTTTATTTCATTTGCCTCAATTGGAGATCTCCCATGCACTTGGAGACTTGAGACTTTCCGATTGATACAATGGCCCACTTTTACTACTACTGTCTAAAAATCAGACGGTCTTAAACTGTGCCAGATTTATCACAGTGGCTGATGCTTGATTACAAATCTGAGGCAACTATATACTGACTAGACTAAGGCCTTTTTTACACGGGCATCGCGTGTGAGGGCAGGATAGGATGCGGGTGCGTTGCGGGAAATCACGTGATTTTTCCGCGCGAGTGCAATGCGTTTTAATGCGTTTTGCACGCGCGTGAGAAAAATCTGAGTGTTTGGTACCCAGACCTGAACCCGGACTTCTTCACAGAAGTTTGGGTTTGGGTTCGGTATTCTGTAGATTCTATTATTTTCCCTTATAACATAGTTATAAGGGAAAATATTAGCATTCTTTTTTTATTTATTTATTAGAAAATAAAAAAATAAAAATAGCAATACATTTTACACTTACATAGTAAAAACAAGCAACAACCAGCGAAGGATGAGAGTAATAAAGACCATACATGAATAGGGTGGTAGGGCATCCATTCCCCTCCCACTTAAATACCCTCTACATGGAAATACTTGACTTATCCAGTACATAACAATAAATATCACATTGCTTATCTTACCTTTAACCCTTTACTACTTCTTATTCCCCGCCCACTCTTCCCCACCCCTCCTTCCCCACCCCTTATCGCCCTACCCTATACCCAGAACCACCCCATCCACCTCAGGTAGATGGAAGGAGGGGGGAGTCAGGACAAAGAGTGAGAGAGAGGGGGAAAAAAAAATATATATATATATAAATTATTTATTTATATATTTTATCCACTGAATCCAAATTTTCTCATGTTTATAGCCTCTATTACGCTTAATATATCCTTCTCTTTCTATTATACAAGCTAAACGAGCTATAAAACATGATTTATATAGCATAATTCCATTCTCTTTTGATAGATCATTCATGAGGAATTTCACCCAAAATACATATAGAAGCTGTCCAATGCATTTAAGACTAAAAATATCCCTGATTAATTCGATCAGACTACACCAGCATGGATGTATCTTTGGACATCTCCACCACATATGGATAATGTCTGCTTTATCATTCATACATCTAGGACATAGTCCTGACGTTTTAGCTGAAACTTTTTTAAGTCATTTTGGTGTTAAATATAGACGATGTAGTATCATAAATTGAGTTACCCTGTGAGAGAGGTTCCTCAGATACGATTTAAAACACCAAAGTTTTCCCTGCTGATCATCTTTTATTATCCCTATATCATTCTCCCATTTTAATTTACTGTTACAAATAAATGCCTCATTTCTAATTTCTCGCATCTTTTTATATAAACTTAACACCAATTTGTGCTTACCTTTCCAACCTAATATGTAATTCATCACCTCGTGTGATTTTATCACTATATCTTCCTTTTTAATAACAGTTTTAACAACATCCACCAACTGAATATATCTAAAATAACTGTCTATCTTCCCTTACATTTAATAATAATGTCTCCCTATCCTTAAGTGTTTCATTTTGAAAATACTGTGAAATATACCATAATCCTTATCAACCCAATATTTGGCCTCTTTTAAAAAAGTAACATTACCTAACCTCCTATTATACCATAAAGGTGTGACTTTAATCTGCCCCTCTAAATTTAATGTCTTTTTAACTTTACCCCATAACCCCACCAGTGACTTTACCAATGGAAATTTATACAAGTGCATACTTTACAATTGTCCTGATTGGAGTAATGTAAATATGTCTGGTAAGCCACCCTCGCTCATATGTACCAAATGGGTCAAAAAATCCACCTGTGTCCAATTCATCAATATTGAGATATTAGCT
Source organism: Bufotes viridis (assembly GCA_033119425.1). Taxonomy (NCBI): domain Eukaryota; kingdom Metazoa; phylum Chordata; class Amphibia; order Anura; family Bufonidae; genus Bufotes; species Bufotes viridis. Next base: position 531,252,773 of record CM065589.1, on the reverse strand, counting down.
ACCATATAGTACAATCTGATATCTGGGACCTCTAGTCCTCCTTGTTCGTAAGACCTTGTGAGCCAGTGTATCTTTTTCCTTACCCTTTTATTTGACCAGATTAATGCATTAAATAATTTCTCTATGTCATGAAATACTGAATTCCACAAATAAATGGGACTGTTTCTAATGACCTAGAGCAACTGGGGCAACAAAATAATTTTGATTAAACCAATTCTATCTGCTTTATTCATTGGTAATCTATTCCAAACTTTAATCCTCTCCTTCATCCTATCAAGTAATGGTTTAATGTTTAGTGCTATAAACTTATTAGCGTCTTTGGATATTTCCAAACCTAAATATTTAAAACTGTCCTGGGGAGTAAGAATCTTTAATTTTGCGTCTGAAATCCCCTTCTTGTCACTCAGAGGGGACAGGGTCGATTTGTCCCAGTTAATTAATATACCTGATTGTCTACCAAACTCTTCCATTAACAACATGACATTGCAGATCATTATTTGTATCGTCCAGGAAAAAAAGCAAATAATCTGCATATAGAGAAATGTTAGTCCTCTCTCCCCCTCAGTCCAAAGCCCCACAGATCCACATCCTGCCTAACCTTTATAGCCAGAATTTCTATTGTCAGGGCAAAAACCAAGGGGGAGAGAGGACAGCCCTGTCTCACTCCTCGTTCTACACAAAATACTAGAGAATATACCATTGACTGATATTCTGGTTTTGGAGTCATTATATATAATCTTCATCCAGTCTATAAATCCCAGGCCAATACCAAATTGTGTCATAACTTCCCACAGAAAATCCCAATTCACAGAGTCAAATGCTTTATGGACATCTAATGACAAAATAGAATATACCGTATTTTTGCCCTAACAGATGCACTCCCCCCCCCCAAAAGTGTGGGGGGGGGGAAAGGCAGTGCGTCTTATGGGGCGAATGGTGGGGGTTCACACTTATATACCGCCGACCGCATGCTACGCAGCGAGGTCGGCGAGTATAATCAGCGGGCAGGGAGGATGGAGGAGAAGCCGGCATCTTGCTATGCATTACAGCGGGCCCGGTGCAGTCACTCTATTCTGCTACACCGGGCCCGCTAACTGCCGGAATCCTAACTGTGGGCACATGTATTGGTGTAATAAATCTTCTATATCCACTTTACTTACTACTGTACTAATGTCCCAGGCAAGAGGCAAGAAGCAGGAGGCTGGGCCGGCAGGCGGGCACTGGCAGCGTAACTCTCTATGTCACACGCCAGCTCCGCCCACTTTATGAATAAAGGCAGCGGAGCAGGCGCATTACATGGTGAGTTACGCTGCCAGTGCCCGCCCGCCGGCCCAGCCTCCTGCTTCTTGACTCTTGCTTTTTGGGGATTAAAATGGTTGTCGCATCTCCCATAGACTCTGGTAGACATCCTGTACCCTTTGAGTATTCAAATACTTCCATAAGTCTATTTGCCCAGAATTCTTTATCTCTTTTATATAATTCATTTGGAATACCGTCTGGGCCTGATGTTTTACCGAGTGGTGCTTCATTTATTGCTACTAGTATCTCCTTTAAGGATATAAGCCGGTCTAATGCTGCCTGTTGGTCATCATTAAGTTTTGGGGTTCCTATTTCTTCGCACACATAGTTTGCCATCTCTTCCTTATATATCTGAATACCTGAATACAAATCTTTATAAAAAATCTTAAATATATCCCATATCTTTTCCTGGTCATTATATAATAGGCTGTCTTTTCTTCTAATTACGGCGATATTCTCAACCGCATCTATGTTCTTGATTATCTTAGATAAGACTTTACTCTGTTTGCCTCCTACCCAATAATTCCTAGCTTTGGCAAATAATTCTCTATTCTGCGCCTTTTCCTTGATGTAATTATCGTAGTTATTAACCGCTTTTAACCACTCATTTTTAATTTCCAGGTGTTTTCTTACTTATCATCTGTACCTCCTTATTTATCATTATAGTTCTTAGATCTTCCTCTTTTTTCTTATATCCTTTTTTAACCTCAATGATCTTTTTGTTTCAGTCTTCTTGCATAGGCCTTAGCAGTGTCCCAGACCACATTCACTCCAGCTGTATCCCTATTAATTTGAAGAAAATAAATCAAATCCTTTATTATTTGTTCTTCTTTACCTATTAGATTAAGCCATATGGGATTTATCATGTAGTTTTTACGCTTTACTTTCAAATTCTCGACTTTCAAACCCACTTTTACCAATACTGGGGAATGATCTGAGAGACATCATGTTTGTATTGTTCTGATGAAGGGGGCACTCCGCCCCTGAAACGCGTTGACTTTTTATTTTAAATAAAAAAATAATTCTTCTATACTAACCAAGGAAATTCCATCTGTGAAGCCGGCAGCGCCATTTGAAAGGTCTTTTTTTGGCCACTTTCCTGACTTTCAACTACTCCCCCCAACACTCGTGGCACGAGAGAGGGGGGTGAGACTGGGCAGCAGCGAGGCATTCCCTGAGCTGGTGGGGCCAGAGACCAGCAAGGCTCATACAGCTGTTGTGGCTCACCACAACAGCGTACGGTAAGCACAATACACACCATATACCACCTACTGATTTAAGACGATACCGCACATGAGGCGCTGTTTTTTCTTCTCTCTTTTTCTTTATACTGAGATACATCTCGGCTCATACAAAACCTCTATATTTTTTTGTGATGTTAACTGATTACCAAATATCAAGTCTATTCTTGACAGGGAATCATAGCTTTTACTATAGCAGGAGTACTGTTTTGCTTCTGGATTCTAAATCCTCCATATATCACACCAACCGAATTCTTGAGTTAATTTTTTCAGCGGAGTATTTACTATTTTTTTGAGGTTCTCATTTTTTGTTACTCTGTCTAAGTCATTATGCATTGTGCAGTTGAAATCACCCATTAAAATTAATAGAGAATCACTTTTGTCTAGTAGGAACTCATAAAGTTTTAAGAGCACCTCGTGTCTACAAGGTGGAGAGATATATACCCCGGCTAACACACATTTTACATTTTCAAAATAACCATATAGAAATATATACCGTCCCTCCACATCAATGTTCTTCGAGATTATAGAGCACCATAAGGGAAAATAATAAAATCTACAGAACCCAAACCTGAACTTTTTCTCATGCGCATGCAAAACGTATTAAAACACATTGCACTGTGTGACAATTGCGCGATTTCCCACAACACACCCGCATCCTATCTGGCCCTCACACGCGACGCCCGTGTGAAAGAGGCCTTAAGCCACTTCCCTTCCTGTGGAGCCACACCCTATCCTCTAAACCGGAGTTACGCACTTATACAAGGAATGCTATCAATCACTGATGAGTGGCCCACTCGGCTACTGACATTGGAAAAAAAAGAGATTTAAATATATAAATGACAAGTTTTACTGAATATTTTCCCACAAAACGATATACCAATCTGCTCCGCTCCTCCTGATCTATAACATGCTGCCAGCAGACTGCACTGTATTTTGTAGGGACAGATTTTCTTTAATGCATTAAAGCAAAATGATCAAGGTATACATCGTTTGCATGTAACATATCTATGGAGGGGCTCACGAGGTGATCATGCTCCATAGGCGGCGGGTGCCAGTTGTGTAATACAGCAATGACCTGGATTAGAGTTATCATTTAACCTCTCAGATGAAACAGTCAATAGTGACAGTGGCATCTGAGTCGTTGTGTAGGGGCTCCTACTGTCCTCCAACAAAAACATTTTTTAAAGTATATAAAGTAAATTTGGTACTGCTGTCATCGTACTAAACAGCAGATGTAACAGGTTCAGCTGGGGAACAGACTGCCAGAGTTCAAAGTATCTGGCATAGCCGGATACTGCTTTGCACCGCCGGATCCCCATTCACTGTAATAGGATCCGGGCACTTTCTGGCATATATGGCAGCTTTCGGCTCTACAAAAAATGCTGCTTGTAATATTTTTTGTCTGGCCGAAGACCGGCATGTACGTTGGATACAGTGAATTCCGGCATTTTCCTCCACCGATACAGACTTCCGGAGTTCAAAACGCATATGTGCACCCGGCCTTACAGCTTGTTACCAGTGATCTGTATAAACAGACATGCAAAGAAGATGCAGATCATATACTCTCTGCATGCCACCACTGCATGGGGAGTTTCTGTGACATTGTTACTGACGTGACAGGGCTCCCTAGCAAAAACCAAAACTCATCTGCACGATCCACTAGAACTGAGACCTACAATAACTCTAAACCACTGGACTGAAGATGTAATCACCAAAGACCATTGCCTATGTTACTCAATTAAAAAGTCAAATAAAAACACCATAAAGCAAGAAACAAGGGTCGCTCCGCATGTACTGTATGTGGTTTTGCCAGGTACAGTAGGTCAGTCAGTTAATTGGAATAGCCCTGAGTTACAGTACCAGGCGCAGCCACTCTCATGAGCAAGTCATTGTGCCTGCCCTAATAGTTAGCATTGCAGGTCTTAAGGGTCAGCCTCCTAAAAATCATGTACATTATGGATCTGGTGCATTGATCAGCACTTTTATCTAACTTTTTACCAAGTATTGGTTGACTTTGAAACAGAATCTTGCACCAGAATTTTGGTACAATTTTGGCACAAAATGTCCCATCTTAGGTTGCGCCCCCTTTACAGTGAAGCCGTGCCCCCTTTACTGGTAAGCCACAACTGTTTTACAGACTAGGCGCATATACTGTCCCTAAATGTAGATGAGCCAAATTGCTCCACTTTTTGGTGCACTTTACACCAATGTCTAGGTGCCCTCACATTAGTAAATGATGCTACTTTACAAGTACATTTACTCTCAGTACGCCCAATGTAATTATTCATTAGGATTGCATAATTCAATACATAGGGGATAAGTGTTTTTTTGTAGGAAAAGACTTTTAATACCAAACTACACTGAATATGTTGTTACCATACAAACTACAGACCAGAAATCCCTAACCTGCTACCCCACATTCAACTTGAATTATGGTTGACAGTCCCTTTGAACTCAAGTTGGGAAGAGACATTTTAGTAAAATTTACAAACATTTAAGATGGATTTACACATACAGAGAAGCAGGAAGCGTTCCTTTCCGACAGTCGACAACATCTGCTTTTACATGCAGTGATCACCTCCATAGTATTGCCATCCCTCATCCTCATACAAGCTGCACTGTTTCTGGGCAGCAGATTGCTGTTTAGACCACACAATCTGCTGCCCAGAAATGATAATTCAGGTCCTTCGTTAAGGAGAGAGGACTGGAAAAAATATAAAGTGTGAGGACTGGTTGCTGACATATTATGCCAAAAACAGCGCAATTGCTAATTGGTCATTTAGATGGGAACAGTGGGGAACATTTATAAAAACTGCCGTTCCCATATGTCGGTCTTGATCTCCCTTCACTGATCCCTTCACGGTAAGTTACTGTGACCCAACCTTCATCCGTCTGCCATGTGTTGGTGCTTCACAATACTACTACAAAGATACGGTAGCTAATCCATATGAGGAAGTCATTAAATTGAGGCTCCACAACACACATTGGTTGGCAGATGAGGGGGATGACAGTTCAGGGACGGCACCGCTGCAGCCGGACACTTCCTCTGCCAGTCAGGGGAATGTCAGCTCCAGTAAGCAGGGGACCAGGAGAGCAGGGCAGGCCAGACAGGTGCTGGTAGTGGGAGACACCATTATTAGGGGAACAGATAGGGCGATCTTTCACAAAAGATCTGTGCTGTCTTCCCGGCGCTAGAGTTCGACACATCGCGGATCGGGTTGACAGATTACTGGGAGGGGCTGGAGAAGACCCAGCAGTTATGGTCCATATCGGAACCAATGACAAAGTTAGAGGAAGGCGGAGAGTCCTTAAAAAATGATTTCAGGGATTTAGGTCAAAAGCTTAGAGCAAGGATCTTAAAAAGTAGTATTTTCTGAATACTGCCTGTACCACAAGCCACACAAGAAAGGCAGCGGGAGAATAGGGAGGTTAACAAGTGGCAGTGGCGTACCGTCAATATAGGCAGACCACGCACTGGCTATGGGGCCCGTGAGGTTAGGGGGCCCGGCCAGGCTGCATGGCTCCGCCCCCTTTCCGACCTGAATACCCACTGCATTAGTAACAGAGATAAATACAGGCAATGGCTACATATAATAGCGCTTTTGGGTCAGCAGCCATATTTACATTTTCATTTTGCCCTATGCGCAGCGCTGGTGCTGCACTGATAACAGCAGGCCGGTCAGTGGAAGGAGGGAGGACAGGAGAGTGAGCAGCTGCTTCCTCCAATCAGGTAGCAGCTCAGTGCCTGATGTGCCCGCCCCTCTGTGATGTCCCACAGCGAGCAGCCTGGTAAAGTACCAGCGTCCAGCCCTGGACTTACTTATCAGCAGTGATGTCCCACATGCTTCCCCTCCTCTGGGTCCTCCGTACTTCTCTTTGTTTGTTTAACCCCAGCACCGCCAGTTACAGCCAGTCGCTGGGTGAGAGGTCAGAAACGCTCTGCATGATGGAGCTGAGATGAGAGGAGCTGACAGGAAGACACGCTGTTTGCAGGGTGACTGAATTTACAGCTGCTAGGGTCAGGGTCAAACAGGAGCCTCAGCTCTGCTCACTGTAGTGTATATATATTCTATCATATGGGATCTGAGGCCTGTGCTGGATGCTCCAGATAGCCTACCTCTGAGGTAAAAGGATGGGACATGACTAAAAATGCTCAGCCCTGCTCTCTGTTAATAACAAAGGGAGAAGTTGAGCTGCGAGACAGAGATCTAATGCTGTAAGACCTGCAGAAGATCTGTCCCAGGGGTCACACTGACCAGTATGGACAGTCCTGCTGCAGTCATTAACCCTATCGGCTCTCCTGCTTTAGGGCTCATGAACACAACTGTTGATTTGGTCCGCATCTGAGCCGCAGTTTTTGCGGCTCAGGTGCAGACCCATTCACTTCAATGGGGCCGCAAAGATGCGGACAGCACTCCGTGTGCTGTCCGCATCCATTGCTCTGTTCCATGGCTCCTCAAAACAAAATAGATGATGTTCTATTCTAATCCATTTTGCTGACAAGAATAGGCATCTCTATAATGGGCCGCCCGTTCCGTTCCGCAAATTGTGGAAGGCACACAGGCGGTTTCCGCGTTTTGCAATCTGCAAAACACATACGGTCATGTGCATGAGACGCCGAGTTCATATCCCATTTTTTCCATCCGTTTTATGTATGCATACAGTGCATCCTTCATCATAGAGTTTGAAAGAAAAATGTATATGTTAACGTTTATGTTTTTTCTACTGGACTCTGTGGCATAGAAAAGCGTTGAGTGCTGAACTTCCCCCCACCCCCAACATATATGTAAAAACGTGATGTGAACAAAGCCTAACCTTTTATTTAACCCCTAATGTACCCCACACTCTCACTAATCAGTTTTAATAATTGGACTTTTTATTGGAGGGGGGCCCAATTCTGAGTTTTGCTATGGGGCCCCATTATTTCTATGCACGCCCCTGACAAGTGGCTCAAGAACTGGTGTAGGAAGGAGGGGTTCGGGTTCCTGGAGAACTGGGCCGACTTCTCTGTTGGCTACAGGCTCTATCGTAGGGACGGGCTGCACCTTAATGGGGAAGGGGCAACTGTGTTGGGGAGAAAGATGGCTAGAAGGTTGGAGGAGTGTTTAAACTAGGGACTGGGGGGGAGGGTAATTACATTATAGGAGGGCAAGATAGTGCAGATAGAGACCAGGGGCGAGGTAGTGTGACTGGTGGAGGAATGTAAGGGGGGACTAGAACAGCTCAGAATGAAAGATGTAGGGTAAAAAATACACATAAACCTCTCAAATGTATGTATACTAATGCCAGAAGCCTGACTAACAAGACTGGTGAACTGGAATTAGTGATGTGTGAGGAGGACTATGATATAGTGGGAATAACTGAGACATGGCTGGATGATAGCTATGACTGGGCAGTTAATATAAAAGGTTACAATCTGTTTAGAAAGGATCGTCAAAACCGGAGAGGTGGAGGGGTCTGCCTCTATGTGAAGTCCTGTCTAAATCCCGTAATTCGAGAATACATCTCTGAGGGACATGAACATGTGGAGTCACTGTGGGTAGAAATACATGGAGCAAAAAACAATAATAAATTACTAATAGGAGTGTATTATAAACCACCTAATATACCAGAGTCCACAGAAAATCTATTACTAAACGAGATAGACGAGGCGGCAAATCATAATGAAGTCGTTATTATGGGGGACTTCAACTACCCAGATATAGACTGGGAAACTGAAAGCTGTACATTCCAAAAAGGAAACAGGTTCTTGGCAATAGCCAAAGACAATTACCTTTCCCAACTGGTTCAGGACCCGACTAGAGGGACGGCCATACTTAGTATTAACCAATAGACCTGATAGAACAACAAATGTGCAGGTTGGGGGACACCTAGGAAATAGTGACCATAAAGTAATAACCTTCCAATTATCCTTCAAACGAGAGTTTCTAAAGGGAGGAACAAAAATACCAAACTTCAAAAAAGCAACATATAGCCAACCAAGCGAGGTCATAGTGCTAACTAACTGGGACAAAGTCCTCAAAAATAAAAATACAACCACAAAATGGGAGATTTTTAAAAGCATTGTAACATCTAATTGTGAAAGGTACATAACTTATAGGAATAAAAGGCTAAGAAACAATAAGAAACCAATGTGGATAAATAGAACCATAAAGATAGCAATAAATGACAAAAAGAAAGCATATAAATCACTAAAACAGGACGGGAGCCATGAAGCACTGATAAACTATAAGGAAAAAAATTGAATATGTAAAAAACTAATAAAAATTGCCAAAATAGAGACCGAGAGATTAATTGCCAAAGAGAGTAAAACTAACCCTAAAATGTTCTTCAATTATATAAATAGTAAAAAATATAAATCTGAAGGAGTCGGCCCTCTACATAGCAATGAGGGGGGTGTTGCAGAGAGCGATGAGGATAAAGCAAAACTATTAAATATTTTTTTCTCCAATATATTCACTGAGGAAAATAAACTGTCAGATGAAATGCAGAATGTAAAAGTGAATTCCCCTTAAAAGTGCCCTGTCTGACCCAGGAAGTACAACAGCGACTTAAAAAGATTAAAATAGACAAATCGCCAGGACCGGATGGCATACACCCCCATATCCTAAGGGAATTAAGTGATGTCATAGCCAGACCTTTATTTCTGATATTTACGGACTCTATAATAACAGGGAATGTTCCACAGGATTGGTGCATAGCAAATGTGGTGCCAATATTCAAAAAGGGTCCAAAAACAGAGCCTGGAAATTATAGGCCGGTACGTTTAACATCTGTTGTTGGTAAACTGTTTGAAGGTTTTCTAAGAGATGCTATTTTGGAGTATCTCAATAAAAATAAGCAAATAACGCCATATCAGCATGGCTTCATGAGGGATCGATGATGCCAAACGAATTTAATCAGCTTCTATGAGGAGGTAAGTTCTAGACTTGACAGAGGCGAATCAATGGATGTTGTATATCTGGACTTTTCCAAAGCATTTGACACCGTACCTCATAAAAGGTCTGTATGTGGGTAAGTAACTGGCTGAGTGACAGAAAACAGAGGGTGGTTATTAACAGTACACACTCAGATTGGATCACTGTCACTAATGGGGTACCTCAGGGGTCAGTATTGGGCCCTAATCTCTTCAATATATTTATTAATGATCTTGTAGAAGGTTTGCACAGTAAAATATCTACTGTATTTTTCGCCCTATAAGACTCACCGGCCCATAAGACACACCTAGATTTTTGGGAAAGAAAATAAGAAAAAAAATATTTCTAACCAAAAGGTGTGTTATTGGTGGGTTTGAAACTAATGGTGGTCTGTGCATGACACTATTACTGGGGATCTGTGGATGGCACTGTTATGGGGGATCTGTGGATGGCACTGTTATGGGATCTGGGGATGACACTGTTATGGGGAATCTGTGGATGGCATTGTGATGGGGGATCTGTGGATGGCACACTGTTATGGGGGATCTGTGACGGACACTGTTATGGGGAATCTGTGGATGGCACACTGTTATGGGGGATCTTTGACGGATACTGTTATGGGGGATCTGTGACGGACACTGTTATGTGGGATCTGGGGATGACACTGTTATGGGGAATCTGTGGATGGCATTGTGATGGGGGATCTGTGGATGGCACTGTGATGGGGGATCTGTGGATGGCACTGTGATGGGGGATCTGTGGATGGCACTGTGATGGGGGATCTGTGGATGGCACTGTGATGGGGGATCTGTGGATGGCACTGTTGTGTCATCCACAGACCCCCACCCCATAACAGTGCCATCCACAGATCCCCCCCATCCTGCCGCTCACAGTCCTGCACTATAAAGTTATAAAATGTCCCCTCATTCAATAAAACATGCCCCCTCACTTATTACTGTAGTTACCGGTATATAGTAAGAGCTTACGAATAATGCGGGCAGGCCGGCTGGGCGAATGGCAGCGTGACTCACTGACGTCACGTGCCTGCGCCGCCTGCTTCATTCATAAAGTAGGCGGCGTGGGCACGTGACATCAGGGAGTTACGCTGCTGTCCGCCCAGCCGGCCTGCCCGCATTGTTCGTAAGATCATACTATGTACCGGTAACTACAGTAATGAGTGAAAGTGATGTTTTATTGAATGAGGGGAAATTTTATGAATGAGGAGACATTTTATAACTTTATAGTGCAGGACTGTGAGCGGCGGGGCCAGAGCACAGTGAACGCACCAGCCCCGCTGCAATTGCCTGCTCCCAGCTCCTCCTCCCGGTCCCTCCCCGCTCATACATCGTAGTCTGCGATGTAAAAATGTCCGCATTCGCCCCATAAGGCGCAGGGACATTTTTCCCCCATTTTCTCCCTGGGGCAAAAAATACGGTGTTTTTGCAGATGACACTAAACTGTGTAAAGTAATTAACACTGAAGAGGACAGTTTTCTGCTACAGAGGGATCGGGATAGATTGGAGGCTTGGGCAGAAAAATGGCAGATGAGGTTTAACACTGACAAATTTATAAAAATAAAAGTTATGCATATGGGAAGGAATAATGCAAGTCACCCGTACATATTAAATGGTAAAATACTCGGTAAAGGCTCTTTCACACTAGCGTTTTTGTTTTCCGGCATAGAGATCCGTCGTCGGGTCTCTATGCTGGAAAAATCCTGATCAGGATTATCCCAATGCATTCTGAATGGAGAGAAATCCGTTCAGGAGGCATCAGGATGTCTTCAGTTCAGGACCAAAACGTTTTTTGGCCGGAGAAAATACCGCAGCATGCTGCGCTTTTTGCTCCGGCCAAAAATCCTGAACACTTGCAGCAAGGCCGGATCCGTAATTAATGCCCATTGAAAGGCATTAATCTGGATCCGGCCTTAAGCTAAACGTCGTTTCGGCGCATCGCCGGATCCGACGTTTAGCTTTTTCTCAATGGTTACCATGGCAGCCAGGACGCTAAAGTCCTGGTTGCCATGGTAAAGTGTAGTGGGGAGCAGTATACTTACCATCCGTGTGGCTCCCGGGGCGCTCCAGAGTGACGTCAGGGCGCCCTACACGCATGGATCACGTGATTGCATGGATCACATGATCCATGCGCATGGGGCGCTCTGACGTCATTCTGGAGCGCCCCGGGAGCCGCACGGACTGTAAGTATACTGCTCCCCCGCTCCCCACTACTACTATGGCAACCGGGACTTTAATAGCGTCCTGGCTGCCATAGTAACCTCAAAGCATTTTGAAGACTGATCAGGATCCTGATCAGTCTTCTAATGCTTTCAGGCGACTTGCGTTCTGACGGATCCGGTGGGATGGAAATGCCTGCCGGATCCTCAGAACGCAAGTGTGAAAGAGGCCTAACACTGACATGGAAAGGGATCTAGGAATTTTAATAAACAGCAAACTAAGCTGCAAAAACCAGTGTCAGGCAGCTACTGCAAAGGCCAATAAGATAATGGGTTGCATCAAAAGGGGCATAGACGCCCGTGATGAGAACATAGTCCTACCACTTTGCAAATCACTAGTCAGACCACACATGGAGTACTGTGTACAGTTCTGGTCCCCTGTGAACAAGGCAGACATAGCAGAGCTGGAGAGGATTCAGAGAAGGGCAACTAAAGTAATAACTGGAATGGGGCAACTACAGTACCCTGAAAGGTTATCAAAATTAGGGTTATTCACTTTAGAAAAAAGACGACTGAGGGGAGATCTAATAACTATGTATAAATATATCAGGGGTCAGTACAGAGATCTCTCCTATCATCTATTTATCCCCAGGACTGTGACTGTGACGAGAGGACATCCTCTGCGTCTGGAGGAAAGAAGGTTTGTACACAAACATAGAAAAGGATTCTTCACTGTAAGAGCAGTGAGACTATGGAACTCTCTGCCTGAGGAGGTGGTGATGGTGAGTACAATAAAGGAATTCAAGAGGGGACTGGATGTATTTCTGGAGTGTAATAATATTACAAGTTATAGTTACTAGAGAGGGGTCGTTGATCCAGGGAGTTATTCTGATTGCCTGATTGGAGTCGGGAAGGAATTTTTTTTCCCCTTAAGTGGGGAAAATTGGCTTCTGCCTCACAGGGGTTTTTTGCCTTCCTCTGGATCAACTTGTAGGAAACTGGATGGACAAATGTATTTTTTTCGGTCTTATATACTATGTTACTATGTTACATTTTGCTTTTAACTTCCCCAGGGGATTGTTTTTATAGATTTTTTTTTTATAAAGTTCATTATAATGTTATAATTCTTTTGTGATAGTCTAAAACTCTTTTTTTTATTTAGGATATGAAAAAAAAAATATCTGAGATGAAAATTCGCCTGTATGTACTTTAGGTGAGTAACCAAAATGATCAATGAAAATTACTCAGCAATATTGATGAAACTTTTATGTGATCACCTGTTTAATAAAAAAAAAAAAAAACACCCTAGAAAGGCAATCTTGGGAAATATGTATAACATAAAAATGGTTTGGCTTTTCATCGCCTGTGAACACTAGGCCCCTAGTCAGGGAGGATTTTGGCCATTATCAGATGCCACTAATAACGCTCCCGAAATGCCTATGAACTGACTCCACATCTGGATTCAGCTCCAACGTTTTATTGGAGCCGACAGTCCGGGGCCAATGCATTACGGCCCGCACCGTGGTTCCTTGTTTTCTATTACATCTTTGCTCAGCTCCCCCATGTTTCCCCTGATGAGTATATTTCTAAAGGCGAAATATGCATGTAGGGAATAGACAGGAGCAGGGCTTACTAGGGCTATTTATTTGAGGGCAAGGTTCCCGACAGGGTCGCCCTCAACAGGGCGGGTGCTCTGCTGTTAGGCTGCTATTTTTGATAAGTTATCAGCGCCATAACAGCACCCCCCCCCCCCTATAGGGTCATATTAGGGATAATTTCTCTCCACCCAGTCGTTCATATTTACATTGTCACCTAGCCCAGGAATAGCTGTATCTTTTTCCGCTATCTTCCTCGGATCGCTGATGTGTATTGGAATCCCCTGTGGTAGGACACACGGTTATTGATATTAGGTGCCGCCGTGCACCTGCCAGGACCTGCCACACTTTGTGTATTGTGTTGAGATATTTTGATTTTAATTAAGGGATACCTTTTAATATTTATTCAGATTAAAGGTTACGTTTTATGTTATACATATTTCACAAGATTGCCTTTCTAGTGTGTTTTTTTTTCTTTTGAGTAACCAAAATGCCAAATTGTGATCATCTGACACAAATCAATTTTCATGCAATAGCATTGCCTAGAAAGATGATGCAATTGGAAAATAAATCGGAATGGATTTCTTTTATATGATCTTTACCAGTGATCAGCAACCTCCGGCACTCCAGGTGTTGTGAAACTACATCTCCCATCATGCACACTTGCTTGGTTGTTGTCTGAACTCCCACAGAATTGATAGGAGCATGCTGGGAGTTGTAGTTTTACAACAGCTGGGATGCCAAAGGTTGCCGATCCCTGATCTATACTCTGTGGATAAAATTTACATTATTCACTAGATCTCTCATTTTGTCTTATGTCGCATTCTTCTAGCCATAGGAAGAATAGATTGTGCAGATCTGCCTTTACTGCAGTCAACATTGGGTATTTCTCCAATTAACCTATGGTATGTCCACTCCAAAACATTCCTAAAGCGACTAGCCCCTTAAAGTAACTTTCTATAGCATGTGAAAAATATACTGTATGTGTGCTCCTAGGAATAAATGGATATAATGCAAGCCCTGTAAAGTATAATGGGTTCACCAAGCAAACGGTGGCCCTAATAAGCTGAGGCCGGTGAATAGTCTGTTCATCTCCATATACTTGGCTACGCCTTGGGGGATAGAAAAGTTGAGGCAAACTGGAAATGTTTCAGGTTTAGGTTGTAAACACCTCACATTTTCCTCTCATTAGCTTTTCACTGTGCTCATGAACACTTTGGATAATTAGAGTCTCATGTGATTAATTACCAGACAAAAATGTCACTGAAACCTTACCGGATACAGTGGACGAGAGGTAGAGGCTTCCTTCATATGTTCTCTTAGCATGCTATCTAGAGAGAATTTCAGATATAATTGCCTTTCTGTAATGTATATTTCTATATTGATAACATAATCTGGCAACCTGGTAATGGAAATGAAGATCTTAAAAATGTTTCTATAACTATACAGTATACTGTTTAACAGTAAAGTGTTTTATGCTTGCCTTTTATTATTTTACTTTCAGTATTGGATTGGAATTATTCTTCTCTACAGTTAAAAGTGATTAGCTAGAGATGTTTTCTAGGTATGGATCAGCCACATACATACACGGTAATCTCTTGGCGGTAAATAGGGCTCGCTGCCTTGTGCAAGCTCTGGATTCAAGTTTTTCGGACCCCACTATGTCCCTGCATGCCGCCAATTTAATATGAGTCCTGTGGTACCTATTTATGTCTCCACATGAGTGTCTGAATCAATATATGGGTCTGGTGTGGGGTCTGAATTTATTTAAAGGTCTGGTCTGGGGTCTGAATTTATTTAAAGGTCTGATCTGGGATCTGAATTTATTTAGAAATCTGGTTGGGAGTCTGAATTTATTTAGTTATCTGGATTAATCTAGCTGTCTGGTCTGAATTTATTTAAATGGATTATCTGAGACTAAATAAGACCTGTATTCATGGCCAACCCACGGCGGTAATGGTACTCGCCTGGTCCCTGCCAATGGACTCTGTCTGGCTCCCGGACTGGCAATTCCGCACCCCTTTGTGCCGATATCAACATCCATCGAGTAGGGGACACGTGACCAGTGCAGCCAAAGACTGATCTGCTGCCATTGCTTCCATTTTGGCTTTGGACTAAGATCTGAATTTCATTGTGTCACTATAGAGGACGGTGGCAGAAACAGCAGAAAGTGCTCAAGATGTGTGGCAGCAAACTCTGCAGTGATCAGAAGTCATCATAGCGGCCTAGGTTGGATGGAAAAAGAAAAGGAAATAGAATTTCCCCATTTAGAGAAGAAGTCACCTGCTAGTCACTGAGTTTTAATCAGGGCTGATCACTTCTCTGGCGTCTTTTATTAAAAACTTGTAGTCCCCATGAGATAACAATTCTGGAGCATCTTTTCTTAGAAATGTATAAATAAGGTCTGCCCTACGTAGCGATTTATCTTGTAGTGCAACTACAGTAACTGATTTAACTGGGGACTAAGACATTGAATTGTATACAATCATGTGGACTGCAAGAGTTATTCGATAGTTTAAATCAATCAGTAGTGCTTTAAAAAGTCTCTTGAGTAGTCATACACTAATTGACAACTCAGTGTGACAATTTCCCTTGTCAATAGGTTGTGTCCCTAGATAGTCTGTCACTGTCAGTAATGATTGTACAGCATCAGAGTGTGTAAGGACACAACACTTTACTAAAGAGAATAGTACCAGACATAACCCTGGCACTGTGTCTTGTAGGGCTAGCTCAGCTGAATGTAATAATAAATGTCACTTAGTGATCCGTTTCCTCATTTGGGAGAAAAAGTACTTTTAATCCATATGCAAATGAGTAGTTAAAAGGATTTTCCAAGTATTTACAACTGATGACCTATCCTCAAGATAGGTATCGCATTCAACCCCAGTCACTTCAATGGGGCTGAGCTACACCTAGGCCACGTGACCGATGAACATGTCCTCACTGGGCCTAGGGAAATCTAAGAGAAGGCTGCAGTGCCACTATGAGTGCCACTGCCTTCTCAAATAGCTGATTGGTGGAGTGTCAGATCCCCACTGATCAGGTATTGATGACTTATCCAGAGGATAGGTCACCCGTAAAGTCTCTGAAAATCCCTTAAGGTGCACCAAGGGCAGGCACAATCCTCTCTGTGCACCCTTGCTCCTCTGCCAGCCCCTCTCTCCTCTTCTTGATTGACAGGTCCAAGTTTCTGCATAGATATCTCCTCTGGCTCTATTAATCAAGGAAGGTTAAGGCAGAGGAAGCAGAAGGATCAAGGGCGCACACAATGGCTTGGATCCACCCTTGATGCACTATATTGCTCATTTACGTATGGATTAAAAGTATGTTTTTTCATGAAGAAAGCAACGGATCACTACATGAAAAGTATGTCTACATTAAGATGAGCTAGCCCTACAAGGCAATGTGCCTGGTTTAAGTTTGAATTTCCTGGTGACACCCATTTTAATTTTCTTATCTATGTTTAATAAAAATTAATTGGTAGAAAAATCTAGAAATGGCAATTCTTAAGATACCATACTTAACTGTATCAAAATCAGAAATACTTGAGAAAAAATAACCACTTGGAATTATTTCTGAGAATATATTACTAATTTTATTTGAAAATGAGCACCACAATATATCATTTATTGGCACCAAGCTGGGAGTTAAATTAACATGAATCATTTTGGAAAAGCCTGCTGTGAGAGGAACTCAAATCAGTTTTATTTCAGATGTGTTGTGTTATAGCCCACATTCATTGGAAGGGGATAATGTGCTGGAGAAGTGCAGGTTTTTTAGTAACAATTATTAATACACAGTATGATATCTACAAGGAGCTATTTGACAAAAAAAAAAACACTTGTGTGTACTGGAGGCCGAATAGAAACCGGGGCACTTACCTGTATATGTGTAGACTCATGAATGGATTATTTGTGGTGACACAATCAGATAAGGTTTGAAGGTATTTGACACATTATTCCTGTTTTTAATTCTATATTAAGTACAGGTTAAGTTGTATCTATATCATATGTCTAAGGATGAGGAATAACACTATATCTAGCCATTATATGACTTACCGTATTTTTCGCCCCATAAGACGCATATTTTTCCCCCAAAAGTAGGGGGGAAATGGCAGTGCGTCTTATGGGACGAATACTGCCATTTTTAAATTGCAGGCCGCGAGGCAACTGGCGTCGGGGCCCTCCGGGCCCTGCCGATAACAGAAATATTCTTTAGTAACAGTAATATTTAACGTTTTATTAACTATAGCTAAAGTTCATCTCTTCTGTGCTTTTTACTACTCACTAATTGTCTCCGGTAGTAGGCAGGCTGGGCGGGCGGCAGCGTAACTGACTGACGTCACACGCTGCTGCCTATGAATAAAGTAGGTGGCGCAGGCGCGTGACGTCAGTTACGCTGCCGCCCGCCCAGCCTGCCTACTACCGGAGACGATTAGTGAGTAGTAAACGCACAGAAGAGATGAACTTTAGCTATAGCTAATAAAAGGTTAAATATTACTGTTACTAAAGAATATTTCTGTGAGCGGCAGGGCATACTAAAGTGAGGGACACGGTGCATTGAGGGACAATGTTATAGAGGGGAATGTGTGAGTGACACATACCGGTATATAGCATTGTGTCATCCACATATCAAACCCCTAACAGTGCCTCCACAGATTCCCCCATCCCATAACAGTGCCTCCACAGATTCCCCCATCCCATAACAGTGCCTCCACAGATTCCCCATCCCATAACAGTGCCTCCACAGATTCCCCCATCCCATAACAGTGCCTCCACAGATTCCCCCATCCCATAACAGTGCCTCCACAGATTCCCCCATCCCATAACAGTGCCTCCACAGATCCCCCATCCCATAACAGTGCCTCAACAGATCCTCCCATCCCATAACAGTGCCATCCACAGATCCCCCCATCCCATAACAGTGCCATCCACAGATCCCCCATCCCATAACAGTGCCTACACAGATCCCCCATCCCATAACAGTGCCATTCACAGCCCCCCGATCCCATAACAGTGCCATCCACAGATCCCCCATCCCATAACAGTGCCATCCACAGATCCCCCCATCCCATAACAGTGCCTACACAGATCCCCCATCCCATAACAGTGCCATCCACAGATACCCCATCCCATAACAGTGCGTCATCCACAGATCCCCCATAATAGTGCCATGCACAGACCACCATTAGTTGAAAACCCACCAAAAGCACACATTTTGGTTAAAAATTTTTTTTTCCTTATTTTCCTCCTCAAAAACCTAGGTGCCTCTTATGGGCAGGTGCGTCATAGGGCGAAAAATACGGTATATCCTGCATATTGTTAGCAGTTTTCCCCTCTGCAGGCTTCATCTCTAATGCTTAGTTTTCCCTGAGACAGAAGATGTAGACTAGCTGCTATCATGTCTCTTATAGATTACACAGTGAGAAAACAGGAGATTCTATTACTCTAACGCTCTGTAGCAAACCCTAAGGCAGACATTATACAGCACTACTGAGCAGTTTATATGTGAATCCAACAGAGAAATGATGAAATGGAAAATATTTGAATTAAAAAACATTGGAATAAGTGCTTTATACTGTAAATACGCACTCATTCTGAACACCATGTTTCTCAATGTATTGACATCCGACAATGGGTATAAATACAAAGATAAATATCCTGCTTCCTTTCACGCAGCATATTATAAAACTGGCTGCCTGCAGCCACCACTAGGGGAACACAGTGCATAGGAAGTTATACAGTTTCCACTGGTACAATGGAAACTGTAAATAATCTCTTTGCACTGTGCTCCCCTTAGTGGTTGCTGCTGGAAAATGTAGTGAATCTCTTTTGGAAACAGAAGAAGCAGGTAGCACAAGGCTCCCTCCACTTCCAAGCCCATAGCAGTCACATGGTCTGTTTCTTTGGAAAAATCCTGGAAAATAATGCACTAACACAATAGATGCAAACATTATATATGGACTAAGCCCTCATTCTGATATGATAAAATCCGAGACTCTCAATCAATATATTTTGATCAAAACACATCTGTGCCCACCTACCAGCGTCAAGATGGTCTCAGTCAGGCAGGTCCTACTGTAAACCTATCTATGCCATTGGGCATCTATGTTCAGGAGAACAGACACTGCACATATAGTGTGTTGCTCCTTCTTTTATAAATGTATTCATGCACATCTGCATATTCTTTTATCATATTGTGCAGGATGTTTTGTCTCTTTTTCAGCGATTTTTGATTTATCTGCTTGTATACCTATATGTATATATGTATAGTTATGTATAAATATATTAGGGATCAGTACAGAGATCTGTCCCATCATCTATTTATTCCCAGAACTGTGACTGTGACGAGGGGACATTCTCTGCATCTGGAGAAAAAAAGGTTTGTACACAAACATAGAAGATGATTCTTTACGGTAAGAGCAGTGAGACTATGGAACTCTCTGCCTGAGGAGATGATGATGGTGAATTCACTAAAAGAGTTCAAGAGGGGCCTGGATGTATTTCTGGAATGTAATATTACAGGTTATAGTTACTAGAGATGGGTCGTTGACCCAGGGAGTTATTCTGATTGTAAAAACAAAGGTGCAATGGCACACTGCAGCTAGAGCTCCGTCCTGCCACTATGCTGGATGTTAGATGAGGCATTAGTTTATATTTTGGCCAAATTATGTAAGCCACCCACCACTTCACGGTTGCCTCTCGAGTGGTCCCTAACATTAATTCTTACCTTTTATGGGCCATATCAGCCACACAAAACCCAGGGAGTGCAGGTGCAGCATGCATGCCAGATACACTCTGCTTGTAACCCCGTCTGGTGCCATACAGCGTTCATCAGATCAAGGGATGCAAATACCAACATGCATGCTGAGCCCACTAGTACTTCTCCTGGAACCAAATGGCTTCTGGTAAGTTCAATAAAGCAGACTCAGTTTTATACTGACTTTAAAACCAGCCTACAGGGCGGATTCACTAGTCAGGTGTGCATGACTGCATGGAGGTCACCACGCCTCCAAAAATGTATGCTAAAAAGGAAAAAAAAAAAGGAGATTGCAGTCAGCACAACCCGAAACGCAGGTGCACGTTGCTATGGTGAAATACACATACAAACGTAAAAACAAAGGTGCAATGGCACACTGCAGCTAAAGCTCCGTCCTGCCACTATGCTGGATGTTAGATGAGACATCTGGAGAAAAAAAGGTTTGTACACAAACATAGAAGAGGATTCTTTATGGTAAGAGCAGTGAGACTATGGAACTCTCTGCCTGAGGAGATGATGATGGTGAATTCACTAAAAGAGTTCAAGAGGGGCCTGGATGTATATCTGGAATGTAATAATATTACAGGTTATAGTTACTAGAGATGGGTCGTTGACCCAGGGAGTTATTCTGATTGCCTGATTGCAGTCGGGAAGAATTTTTTTTCCCCTAAAGTGAAGAAAATTGGCTTCTACCTCACATGGTTTTTTGTTTGCCTTCCTCTGGATCAACCTGTAGGATAAGAGGCTGAACTGGATGGACTGATGTCTTTTTTCAGCCTTATAAACTATGTTTGGGCGTTACCAGTTGGGAGTGTATCCCTACACAGCAGCACTGATTGGACAGAGTCAGATACACCCACTACTGGTAACACCCAGCAGTGCCTTTACTGCAAACTGCTGGCAATTAATTTGTAAAGTTCTAGCAGGAATGATACAGGAATGGCACAAAATAGTCAGAAGAATAGATGCTCCAGAATTTTTATTACATGGGGAATGGAAGAAGTTACTAAAACAAATGTGTCAGAAGAGGGGAAATGTTCTCTTTAAGTATAGTGTTTGAGGAAGACGTGTTCTTGCACCTAGCATTACTGCACCTGTACAGAGCCTTTGAAAGTATACACAGACTAATAATGTACTCGATGATTTAACTAAAGTTATTTTGGAAATGATGGTAGTCAACAGTTCTCTGGCTCCCCTGGGGCTTGTTTCTTTAAGGTCCTGGATTATTAGAGCATGAATTTAAAACCTAAAACCTATTTGCCACACAGCATCTCTCCTGAAGCCTGCCTCAGTACACAGGGTTATGTACCAGCATTCTGCGTCAGTTTTTTAGCAGGGAAAATTCACAAATTTTGAAGCAGTTTTGTAGCAAGTGCTCTCTCTTTTGTGCCAAAACATGCAATTTTCTAGCTTCTTTCTGACACTCTTGCTAAAAAAGTGTACAGGGTAAGGCAGGGTTTGGGCAACAACAACAATATGAGTGCCAGGAACCTGGCACACACTACACCAAAAATCTACTCCAGCCAGGGGCAGGAGTACATTTCAGTTCTGGAGCATTGACAGCAAAGATGCAATAAATTTATTAAGGCATGTGACTTGGCTTGGATTTTCCTCCAGCAGGGATTTTAGGTTCTTACTTAGGCCGGAGTATAAAATTCGCCTCTTAGTAAATGACCTCCTATGCAGTGATTGACACTGTAACATATTTGTATGCTCAGTCAAACAGAGAAGGCTATTATTGAGTAGGGCCACCTAGTGGACTGCTAAGCTTAGAAAGAGAAGGTATTTCAATTAATAAATAACAAGTTATACCAATTTTTTCCCACAAACTGTGTGTCGATGTGTTCATTTCCTGCTGCTCTATAACATACTGCCCACAGATATGACTACATTTTCTTGGCAGCCTCCCTTCAAAATCATTCCTGCACCATTTCCCCTTTATTTTGCTTATTTTTGAAACTGACACTACGTTAGTTTTGTCTGTAGGAGCATTCTAAAACAAACCTGTCCAGCGTGCAGAGGGAGTATAATTTTTTTTAATTTTGTTACCATAAAATCATTTTCTCTTCCATTGATTTCTCTTTCCTGTTCCATTCATTGGAGGACACAGTTAGACCATGAGTATAGCTGCTGCCACCAGGAGGCGGACATAAAGCATTAAAAGTGTTCATTTCTCCCACTAACACATACCGTTCCTACAGGGACTAGGCTAAATCAGTGTGTCCTAGAGCAGTAGGAGGAGAACAGGAAAGAGTAGCCAACACAACGTAGGAACCCAGAACAGAGTAAACATGCAATAAACACTCAAAAGCACCCAAAAAAAGCTCAAAGCAGCCAAAAAAGATCAAAAGGGAGGGAACTGTGTCTCCCAATAACCGGAAAAGGAAAGGATTTTACAGTAACAAAATCAATTTTTCTCATCCGTGTCATTGTGGGACACAGGTAGACCAGGAGATGTATCTAAGCAGTCACCATGATGGGAGAAAAAGTACTCTGAATATCCATGTTCAGTCAGCGGGCCACCACCTCCAGAATCCTGTGTCACACCGCTGCATCAGTGGATGCAAAGGTGTGCACCTGAACTTTGTAAAAGTGTGTAGAGATGACCAAGTAGCGGCCTTACACACCTGAAGTGCAAATGCATGGTTATGCACCACCCAATAGGTTCCTACCAAATGCGCGGAATGAACGATTAGCCAAAAGGGAGTGATAGGCCGCAGAAATGGCCAGACGGATGCATCGGGAAATAGTGGATTTGGTAGTTGCCAGATGCTTCCTAGGACCATCAGGGATAATGAAAAGACTATCCAACCTAAAAAAAAAAGTGTGCGGAGGAGAGATATGTGCCTATGGCCCACACTATGTCCAGAATATGAGGGGCCTGTTTCTTAGCCCGAGTTGGGGCTGAGCAAAATGAAGACAAGATAATGTTCTCATTAAGAAAGAAGGCTGATACAACCTTCAAGAAGGAGGGCACCAGTCAGTGGACAACCTTGTCCTAGTGAAGAACTAAGAAGGGGGATTTACATGAAAAAACTGCCAGTTCTGATACTCTGCAGATAGAAGTGATAGTGACCATGAAGGCTACCTTAAAGAAAAGAAAGCACAGAAAAATATCCTGTAAGGGTTCAAAGGAGACCTCTTCAGTATGTCCAGAAAAAGGTTAAGATCCCAGGGTGGCAGCAGACAGTGGTAAGTGGGTATCGCATAGGCCACTCCCTGAAGAAAAGTGCGAATAGCAAAACTGGAATAGGATAGACTTGGCCTTTGAGAGAACTGAGGCCTATGCCCAAATAAATCCTGCCTGAAGATTGGAGAAAATGGATAGAAGGGAAAATTGCATGGAAGCAAGCTGCAACTGTTCGCACCAGCAGAAGAAGAACGTCCAAGTCCTATGGTAGATATGGAAGTAGGCCAGTTTCCTTGGCTTGAACATGGTCCAGATGGAAAATTCTGAGATTCCCCTGGTCCCGAGATTGGCAGCTTCAGCAGCCATGTCATTAAACACAGCGAGGGTAAATTCAAGTGATGTAAAGGACCTTGGGACAGAAGATCTCCCCGTAGAGGAAGAGAGGATGATCCAGCCGTTAAGATCACCCTGCACTCCAGCAGCAGTGGCCGCACTTATACACTATAGGTAAGGGCGCCGGCCTCTCTAGTGGCTGGAACCTCAGAAGTGCAAAGGCCAGTCCTTTCTCCTATAGTGTGCAAGCACGGGCACCACTGCTGGAATACGAGCAGTGTATACTGTGATGGAAAAATGAATCAAGCCAGCAAAGGAGGCAATATGGATAATCACAATATGTTAGTAAGTGCCTTGTATAAACTTTCTTTCCATGATAAATAACTTTTGCAAAAGTGAGACAACTCCTTTGAGTATTTCTAGTACAGAACACTGATTAGGATGCAAAGATAATAGTCCTGGATGTTTGTGGATGACAGGAATTCCACCACTTCCATGGAGGAGAGCACTGATTTCAGTGACTCCATGTGAAAGTGTTTGGCCTGGACAAATTTGTTGTGGATCTTGAGGTCCAGACAAGCTGAATAACCCCCCTCCTTCTTGGACACCATAAACATAATTCAATAAAAAATGTAGAATCTTTTTTGATAGTGTGAGGAGAACGTGGATGGTTTTGAATAATGGCGAAGCCTTGGCTGGGGAGACTGGGATGGCTGTCTTGGAAAACTGAGAGGCGGAAACAGAGGGAAACTGTATTTTGTACCCATCCGAAATTAGCTCTCGTACCCAGAGATCCAAAATGTTGGTAAGATAAACCTCCCAAAAGAAATGTAAGTGCCTCCTCTCACCCAAGTAGACTTGGGGGCCACAATGCATGCAGAAGTGGACTTGGAGGAGGTGATCTTGGAGGAGTATGTACAAGGTTGCCATGAGGGGAGGGGCTTCAAGGATAATTTCTTCTTGTGTTCCTAAGATGCCTTAGTCTTGCACACTTGAGGGCTTGGAAAGTGCCAAAAGGAGCAAAAGTAAGGTCTTGTTCTTTTGGAGTGGTTGGAGTGGGCGGACCAATTTTGGTGAAGGTGAGTACTCTTGCCCCCAGTGGTGTCCTAGATAATTTTGGAGTCTGGAGGCCCATTTAGCCATGACTTTGCTGATCCAGGTGGAAGCAAAAACTGTGTGGAGAGCTGGCCCAAGGGCTTAAAATTGAATATTTTAGTATAAGATTCTAGTTTCCTATCCTTATGGTTGGAAAAGGAAGCTGCGTCTGCCATGTGCAGGGTGGTATGTTTTGCCAGGCAGGAAACCAGTAGGTCCATGATAGGAGGTGAACACCACTTTTTAACGATCGCCTCATTAAAAGGGTAGAGAAAATCCAAGTGTTTAGGCATATGAAAATGCCTATCTGGGAAATTCCACTCTTTGGCTACCAAGGAATCGAATCCAAGTGATTTGGGAAAAACTTTGGACAACGCCTTGAAAGACGAAACAAAAACATTTGTTGGGTGGAAGACGTTTCCATTTGCTTAACCTGAAGAATCTCAAGTAGCACAGGTGGCATGAGACTGTCAACCATAAAGGAGGGTTTGGACGCCTGTCTTCATCCATAGTTTTCTCCATATCAGATATCTCCCCCCCCCACCACCACCCCTCCGAGCTTTCCTCTTCAGGAGTAGATGCCCCAGGCTGGTGCTCTCTGGAGGGGGGGGGGGGAGACTTGATGGAAGATCCAGGGGAAACAGAGCGTACAGTCGAGAGGGAGGGTCTGGGAGCCTCTCGGGAGTGTCCAATGGAGGAACCTAGAAGTGGCATCTTCCGAGTCAGAGTGGGCTCTGGGCTGTAAAAGCAGTATAGAGCCCCACATCTCCTAAATGACTTTATTAGTAAGATGTCCTGCATTATTATGGTAAGAAAGTGCGAGGTAAGAGAGTGCGCCCCTTCCCAATTGACCGTAAGCAGAGATGCAGAAGCCACAGGGGTGGGGTCCTCACTGCTTGCAGTTGAAGACAGGATGTACAGAGTGGCTATGACTGAAGACACTGGAACTTAATGTGAGAAGAGGATCATGCAAAATGAGTGATGGAGGTCACTGCCTGTTTGGGAGTTCAGTGTACTGCCCCTCGGTATCACTTTAAGTATCCCAGGGCTGGATGTAGGGGTCCACCATACCTTCTTGTCTTCTAGAGGTCAGGAACAAGCAGTGGGTTTGATGACCCCATGGTCTACCATTTTTCCATGGGTGAGGACGGGTAGTGGGGCTAACCATAATGCCTATGCAATTGTAAAAGCAACAAAAAAATGCAAAAAAATTACTAGAATTGCCAAAGCCTTCTAAAGACACTAAGCTAAAACTGAATTATTCTGAGGATAGGTAATCAATATGGGATAAGCAGACAACCCCTTTAATGGTTAGTGTCTGCCTCCTAGTGGCAGCAGCTATACCCATGATCTACCGGTGTCACTAAATGACACAGTTAGAAATTCTAGATATGCCCTATGAATGTATATTTTTTACACTGAAGTTTTTTTTTTTAAATCTTAAATATTGTTTTATTAGGCAATGGAAACTTGAGATATCACGACAAAAGTTTTGTAGCCATTTTGACAAGTGCTAGAAACAAAGCCTGCTATTGACATTGAGGGCAGCACTATATGGGAGATGGGTATCTGCTTTTTAAAGAGGTTCACTAGGAATGGATTAAATTGGCCCCAGGCAATGTGACTATGATGGGTTGCCTTCATTTCTACAAGTGCTTAGAAAGAGAGGGTGGTAGGGCCTCACTACAGTGCACTGCTGTGCTGCAGTCACTTCACACTGCAGAGATGTGCTGTCAGGCTGCTCAGTCTGCTAGCATATCTCATGTCCAATTGCTCAAGTCCTACCTAGACTTAGCCAAGTTTCAAACTAGTGTTAAAATCTTCTGGCAGACTGTTCGGGCAGAGGAACAGCCTGCCAGAGTCCATCATATCAGATATAGCTGGATACTGCCTTTCCCCACTGAAGCCAATTGACTGTAATGGGACTCGGTGGGGATCCAACCTTTTTTTGTTAATTAGTGCCAGGATTCAACCGTACAAAAAACACTGCAGGTATCTTTTTTTGTCCAGTTTAATCCTGCCCCCTAATGCCGGAAACAAGCCAGATACCCAGCGGGTGTTAATATTGTCAATGCATTCACGCGGTGCTGCAGCACTTTCTGGCTATGCCAGATTTGATGAATTTTGACAGGCTGTCTCTTTTGCCTCAACAGGCTTCCAGAAGATTTGAATGCTACTGTGAAACTAGCTTTACCTTTTGTAGAAAAGGAATTCTGCTGTACAATGGATTAGTAATGATGAGAACCTCTGTCATGGCTGGTCAGCCGGACAGGTACAGGAAGCAGGAGCATATCAGGTCCTGCTCTACAAATTCTGGCTATAACTCATCCAGTCACCTTTTTTATACATTTATGTCCATTTTATTAAAATTTTATATTCTGTTGTGCACCTCACTTATACCATGAAAAGAAATTGTCTTACAAGAGTTACTTCGATACGATTTATACTTCGCATATTCACTGTATTCACTTTTTACTAGTATTTCCCAAAAGAACAATTACATTATGGAATTGAAGATTAAAGTCTTCAGGCGAAACCGAAAATTAACATTTTCAGGCAACGGTAAATCCATTTTAAAGTAATTTCCAGGGACACTTTACTGATGAGCAGCTGCATGAAAACTTATGTGAAGTAGTGTCAAGGTAGGATTTGAGTAGTACAATTAGAAAACATTTACTTAGCTTGGTTATAATGGGCTTTAAAACACTGCACTCTTCTTCAGTAATTAGGAAGCTATAAAGCACAGCACAGAAAAAAAATCTATTATGGTATGCAAAAATGAGGAGCACCACCATGTTATCAATGCTGATGAGAGGGTAGGTAGTGACTTTGGCTCATTATGGTTGTGGTAAAATTGTCACCATGACCTCAATCTTTACCTATAGAGCAAAATGTTGTGAAACAAGTTTGGAATTCTTTTGATCAGATTTGCTGACACCCACTTCTCATGCCAGGTCTCTGACATGTACTGTGATTTTTTTGCCCCATAAGTCCCACTTTTTCCCCCTAAGTTGTGGGAAAAACATCCCTGCGTCTTATGGGGTTAATATTAATGAGCGTATCCATTATGGAAGCGCTCATTAGTACCAGAGGACCAGGAAGCGGTGAAGGCTTTGTACTCGCCACTTCCCGGTCCTCTGCTGTCAGCTGTACTGTGGCTGCGCACACCATGTGAGGACGCTCTGTGACCTCACGCTGTGCTCGTCCGGTCACAGCACAGCCGCTGCAGGAAGAAGAGAGAGCACGCTGGCTGTGAGGAGCGGCGGCGTCCGGAGCAGGAGAGGTAAGTGGATTTTTATTTATTTTTTTAGTTCCAATCAGTTTTTATTGAAAGGTTTTTAACAAGTGTACAGCAAAGAAAAACTGTGGGCACAGCCACCTCAGTACAAGCGTAAGTGGATTTTTTATTTTATGTGATATGAGGCATGGGGGCTGATAATAAGAGGAATGGGGGCTGATGATAAGAGGCATGAGGGCTGATCTGAGGTCTGAATGGGGAGGGTTTGTATTTATTTTGGGGTTCTTATCTAAGATTTAATTGAGGGTCATTTACATTGGCACCTGAGCTGAGGTCTGATTGGGGATCTGATCTGAGGTGTTATTGGCGTCTTCTTAACATTGGGGGTCTGATTGGGGCTGTCAGCTGAGGTCTTGTTAACATTGGGAGTCTGACTGGGGGTCTGACCTGAGGTCTAATGAAAAATATTTTTTTCTTATTGTCCTGACCCAGAATGCTCAGATGGGTGAGGTAAAAGAATCCAGGAAAGCTGGAGTGTTTCAACAAAGTGTAGTTTGCTGAGGCACTTTTTTTTATGGATTTTTATGGAACGGAATGTGGGTGTTAGTAGTGGGACATGCCATTCCCTCCCCATTCCATTATAACATTATCCCCTAAACTGAGGCAAACCCAGGTGTAGCTGATGGGCTCATTACTGTGGGGATAAATACAGGGCTCAAAGGCTCATTCAGGGTCAGAAGCCTGAAAGCTGCATGACCTGTTGACTACGTAAAGCCTGATCTTCCATGTGTTGCTGATTGCTGAGTGTTTTAGGTGAGGAAACCTATGTTTAGTTAGAGTCCAGACGGGCAAGGTATTTTCTTTGTGTGTGTGTCCTTTTTCCATGAATATACAACTTAGGCTGAGTTCACGCTTCAGTTATTTGATCAGTTATTTCCATCAATTCTTGTGAGCCTAAACCAGGTGTGGGTCAAAGACACAGAACAGGAGCAGATCTTTCCATTATACCTCATCTCTGAGGAGGCTTCGCTGCTGGTTTTGGCTCACAATAACTGATGGAAATAACTGACCAAGTAACTTAAGTGTAAACTCAGCCTTAAATGCCAATATTCTTATTTATTTCTGAGAAAATATGATTTGGACTTGTAACTGCTGATGTCTGTGATGTGTCTTTGCTGACTCCACCACAAGTACGGACCTGCGACACACTATTAAAGAGACCTCTCAAAAATAACCACAGTAAGCGTTGGCCATGGGAGGCAGAGTTCTGGAAATGGCAGAGAAGCTGACACTCCACTGTTGTTTCTGTAACATCCATAACACTGAATGGAAGTTAAGCAAACAGCTTAGCACAGCAACTCCCAAGTTATGCAAACAACATAGCTTGCTGTGTTACACTGTTTGTGTAGTTCGCATTCACTGCTGTGGGAGTTAAGCGGCATGCCGGCTGCTCAAATGTTTCGGTGATTCCACCTGCCCTGGTTGGCACTAATTGGGTTTAGTCTGTCTTGGCCATGAAAGGCCAAGATGGGACAACCCCTTTAAAATGTCCTCCCCAGTGAGAGATTCTGTTTGCAACCAGTCTCTGGCCAAGAGATGAGAATCCTAAACAGAGAACCATCCCCCACTGCGAATGTGTATGAAAATAGCTTTTTATAAACTGGACAGCCCTTTTAAAGTTTCAATTATAAATACCTAACCTCATCAACATTGCATGAGTTCCAAGTTATAAATGGATTAGGGATGCGCAAATCAGTTTTAACTAATTTATTTGTTTCATTGGCCAGAGTTCTTCACCTGTGAGGGGCAGCTAGCAGTACTCCATAGAAGCATAGCACAACTCTCATAGGCTGCAATACTTATTCACTGCAGTCTGAAGGACAAGCAATCTAACAATTGCTTATTAAAGTACCCTTAATATATGTGTAAAAAAAGTTTTAAACAAATTTATATAAATATAATATATATTACCTTCTTTTCTCATAATAAAAATAAAATAATAAAAAAACAAAGATGATTGCCATGTCTGATAACAAAGAAATATTAAAAGGTTATGGAGTCAGAATATGACAATGCAAAGAAAAAAATATTTTTTCTCTCTTTTTATTTCGAATTTTTTTTCAGTATTAAAACACAAGAAAGACTATATAGGTAAAAAAGAAACCCATAACACTACGGCAGATTAGCATTTTTTCCAATTCCACCCCAATTGGAATATTAAATGGGGGCATTAGAAAATATAACCAGTCCAGCAAAAAACAACCCCTTATATGGCTATGTAAATGGAAAAAAATTAAAAGTTATGGCTCCGGGAAGGCAGGGAGTAATAATGAAAACACAAAAACAGAAAATCGCCCAAGGGTTGAAAGTGTTAAACAGTCCTTGAGACATAATTTAGGACTATGGTCAAGCCAGTACATCATCTACAGCCAGTTGTTTCAGGATCATTGCCCCTCATCAGTGCAGACCATTGAGACCAAGCTTAGTTGGGTGAGAAGACTTTGTTGGAGATCCTGTTTTATGAAGAGCATGTTTTAAAGGGAACCTGTCACCGGGATTTTGTGTACAGAGCTGAGGACATTGGTTGCTAGATGGCCGCTAGCACATCCACAATATCCAGTCCCCATAGCTCTCTGTGCTTTTATTGTGTAAAAAAAACGATTTGATACATATGCAAATGAACCTGAGATGAGTCCTGTCCCTGAGATGAGTCCATCTAGCAACCCATGTCCTCAGCTCTGTACAAAAAATCCCGGTGACAGGTTCCCTTTAAATACTTGCTTGTGAGTATGGAAATTAAATGTTGGCAATATTAATGTACTATTTGTGGCCTGATTTCTCCATTACTCTCTGAAGATGGGAAGCCGTACAGAGCCATGGCCAGAAGATGATCATAAAACTGCCATGGAAAGCTGGCTATGTGCAGAGCTGCAGGGGCTCTAGCACCCCCTTAAATAAGCAAGAAGAATGGCTGGCCCAGGTCCTGATCAGCTTTTCTACTATGGAGAAGGAAAGATCTGTATATATAATGTGAACCACGAAAAAGTAGCCGGCCTCCAGCGATAGATGACAAGATGAATGAGCAAGTGGATTGTTTTTTTTATTACTCACAAGTCACAAATGATGCTGAAGGTGGTCCGGGTCACATCTATGCATCTTTGGGCATGTCGGATTATTTTGACAATACTGTTTGTGATGCTGCAGATAGTGTTTGTGATGTTTTCCTAGCAGGATATGAATTGTTAGCAGACACTTTCTCGTTTAAATTTCCCCCAGTCAAAAATGGCATGTGGACAAGTCTGGGGAACGTGGTGGCCATAACCCCGTGCTCACAGTTCGCTCCTCCGTAACCAGTTCATGAACCCGTGCCAGTGAGTCCCGTGAGGGCATGTTGCCCCATCTTGTTGTAAAAAGCAGGATATTTTTTCTTCTGCAGCATCACCGGTGAAGAGCTGCAACCAGCATCAGCCAACAGGATCTGAGGTGCCTAAAGATGCATAGATGTGAATGAGGACCACTTTCAGCATCTTTTGTGACTTGTGGGCAATTAAAAAAAAAAATTCTCTGGAGGTGGGCTACTTTTTCGTGGGCCACCCTTTATATACTTGGAGTAAGATCATGCCTAAATATTGAGGGTGATCAAGGAGAGTCCTGTGCAAATGGGATCATCATCTAATAGCTCTGCTCAATACAGGTGCAGTAACGTGATGTTTATCTTTCGGAGGACTACTTTACACTGTTTTGGACAAAAACATCCATTCAAAACTTGGACCTCTGTCCAGCATTGATGTGAGGTATGTATAACTAAGACTGTATCTTGAAAGTTATTTAGAGTCCAACATTCTACTTCCACCAGTCCTGCTGGCCTCATAGCACAATATATATCAGCTCTTATATTTCTTTTTTTGTAGTCTTTAATTTGTTTTTGAACTCTTTCTGTTTACTCACAATAAAACCATATGGTCGTATATTCGGAATCCCTTCATATCTAGCTTCCTTTCATTTGTTGGATTTGAATACGTTGTCAGCTAATTACTGTTTTGGACTCAAGTGTGATGTTTAAGAGCATTCTGCATTCACTGAATTTTTTGGGGAGTAAACTCTTCTATAGGAGTTATAGCACCAAGTGTGGACTATTTTTCAGTTTGGTCCTCTCACATAGAAGATATGACCTGAATAGATAATATTACTGAAGAAACAGCTTTAATACATTTTTTTTAACAACTCTGTGGACAGAACATGATCCCTTTATGCTCATTTATACCAACTGAGAATTGGTAACATAATATACAATATGTAATTTCCATATAGGTGTCAAGAGTATAAACAATAATGATTTATTTCTACAGTGTAAGTCTTTCCAGCCAACCCATGCAGAACAAATATAATAATTATTGACAGTAGATTTCAAGGGAAGATTTGCAAAGAAAATCGTCTCAAAGAAAGTTTTCTGGATTTATAACAAAATGAAAGTCCAAATAATTACAGACCAATTCAAGTTCCCAAAATGATCCTAATGATTTCAATATGCATGTATGATTCCTTTACTATGAAAAAAATTCAGAAATTTTACTAGTCAACTGTGTCAAATGAGGCCATTCCTAGAAGTATTTTTTGTCAAAAGAGATAGCAGATGCAAAGGGCTCTGATGCCTGTTGTGTGTAAAGGTCCCTCTGCCACATAAGAAGAAACCTGTATCATAATTAGTTGGGGGCAGCGTTAAAGCTTTTGCTTTTGTGTCTAGAAGTTTAAAGTTACACCTCTGATTCTGATACTATAAAGGGAATGTATCATCAGAAAACGACACATAGTTTAAATGAAATTTTTATGTTAAATATATATTTTTGGAATTTTTGTTGCTTTTTTACTTTTGATAGATGTCCCTATCTATATTTAAAAGATAATTCCAAAATCATGCAGTTTCCATACTAACCACTAGGCTTAAAATGTGTCAAGACACTCTTGTGTTTGAAAGCAACCACGTGGGTCATAGACACAATGGACAGGAGGGACTGATTGATCACTATGGGAGATTTTTCTAGGCATGTTCTGTGACCTGTGCAGAGGTCAGGGGGGAGTAGATAAGCTGTGATATCTACTGAGAGGTTAAGCCATATAGAACAAGTAGTCTCAACATATTATAAGGCATAATGGCCAGTGCAAAAATGGCACAATTGACATGATAATGACATGGAAAAGTAGAACAAAAATCACCAATAATTCTAAAAAAAAAGCTTGAGTTATTGATTTAAACAATATGTCATTTTCTGATGACACACTACCTTTAAGTACCACCAGCTCAGGACCACAAGTATGACTAAAAGACGCCTCTGTGCTGGAACGAAACAACGGGGAGCAGGTAAGTGGATTTCTTTTTTTAGGTACAGCGCAGTGCTGGCCAAAAGTAAAGAGTTGCCTAAAGCTGGAGTCAGGGGCGTAACTACCATAGCGGCAGGCCATGCGACTGTAAGCTGTGTACCGGGGTGGGCTCCCCACGATGCAGCGAAGTCACGAACTAGGAAAGCAACTCTGACACCAGCTTTTGCAAAAACGGAATTTTACTAACACGTGGTAATACATGCAACCACAAAAAGCTGAGAACATAAAGTAGATTTACATACACCCAGCCCAAAGGCTGAGACACCTGTGTTGCACAGCATCGTGCCCCCTGAAGACTGGCAGGTGAAATTTGACCGTAATTTACCTACTGACGGGCACAACTATAACTGCCTCGCCGTAACTATTATTACCCTGAAATTAACACAAACAATTGGGTGGGTGCTTAGTACGGGCTGGCCTGCGGTGCAACTGTCACGACCGCTATCCCAGCAGCAGTCGTGTCGCACCAGACGGAGGGGAAGGGGGACCCTTATCTACGGATGGGAAATAGAACGGCCACCCCTGACAAACCCTACGCTGGCATCTGTCTGCCCTGATACCCTAGACGGGGTGTGAACCCGTGCGGCGAGCAGGATGCCTAAACCCTGAGTGACCCTCAGAAGACTAGACTGGGGAAAGGCAGATGGGAGCACTAGTCACCATCACTCATGTCTAGGAGAACAACAGGGGAAGACAGTAACAAACAAACAAACAATCTCCAGCAGAGATAGACTTATCCAGTCACGAGCAGAGAAGATGATCCCAACAACGACGGTCCACGCCAGACACGAGCTCCACAGCAATACCGTCAAACGATCTCCTTCAAAGGTCAGAATAGCACTGGAAGTAAGGACTATATCTGGCAATGACTGCAAGTGAAACTGAAACTAATATAGTAGCTGGGAGTGGCAGACAGCACTCACCTGAGAAGAATGCCTACAAACTCCCAGTCAGGACAAAAAGGTTCACAAGGCAAAACCTGGATGACATACCCTGAACCATGAAGCAAACTCACAAGCTATCGCGAGTAGCAAGTCGCTGCGACCTTCTCTTCCCAGACCTATCTGGATCAGTCACAGTCGTGACAGCAACACAACAGTTCGCAATCTTACTGTATTCTATATTATTCCCCCTCCCATAACTAGTCTGGTAGCACGTGCCTGATGATTACTCCTGAACAAAACGCTGAACTGGATGGAGTTTGTTTATCAACCTCCAACTGTGCAATGTCCCTTTTAATAATGGGGTCCTTGTAGTACCTGGATCAACTCTTTAGACCTGACACAAAACAGGGACCCTAACTATCTAACTACAGGCCTGTTCTAAGTCTCTAGGCGTCAATACTGCAGTAAGTTGTGTGTACGATCTTACCGACCCGGGTCTGCTCTTTATCCACTGATGCATCTGAACCGAACAACCAGTCTCTCCAGCAAACATGAGGTCCTGCAGAGTATGCAGCTTTGTCCCTTAGCTCTTGTCAGTCTTCCTGGAAACAATCCTCCTTTCCCTGGACATGATCTGTGTCTTGGACAACGATCAGCTTCACTTAGCTGTAGCTGTGGTCACTGAGGGGTTCCTCTCACTCCTGGATCCATGAGTTTGTCTGCTCACACACAGTTCCTCAGCTCTCAGCTTGATTCTAAGATGGCTGTAGCTTCTTCTAGCAAGTTCTCAAAACTCCACCTTCTTTGAATATTCAAATATCTGCAGTCTATTAGCTGTGTTAAAGAAACAGCGGCATCTTGTGGCCAAACAGCAGAATATCAGTCCTGATCATTTAACTTAATTCACACATAGTGTTCAAACAGTGAGAGCTGTTTTTTAATCTCACACGACTGTTATGGGACCTACGGCAAGAGGGGGCCCAGTCTTAGTTGGGATTATCTCCTCTTCTACTGGGGATGAAAACTTGGTCAGGAGACTCGGGACTCTACCCTCTAAAGGAACAACTTTTTGCAAATAAGACAGTGGAAAGAATAGCCCAAGGGTCATTGGAAGGGGTTTAGGTGGAAACCCTTATGCCCTGTGTGGGGGGCTTGGGTTGATCCTTGCTATGGGGCCTTACTTCTCTATGTACTTTTCTGAAGTACCTCTTTTTTGGAAAAAAAGAAATCAAAATGCTGCTTACAAATTAGAAATCAGAAAACTAAAGAGCTTACTGTCTGATGGGTGAAGCATCTGCATAATCAGTAATTCAGTGACTAGTAACTACTACATGACACAAAATACACACAAGTATCATTGCTAATGAGATTTAAAAATCTGGCAGTCTGACTGTCTGCAGTGCACCTTTTGGGGATGTAATTGGGATCCTGAGTCAGTGACTGCTCAGTGTTGTGTGGGTCTGGATGATACATAGCTGTGGAATCCTTGTTAATGAGAACATCCTCCAATACTCATGGGACCCTCTATATTCCAGGTTGGAACAACAGCAGAACTTTGGTATGAAATCTCACGGGAGGCAGTAAGCAGAGCAGATTCAGTAATTGATGTCTGGTAGCATTATACAGTATATAAAAAGTGAACCTGACTGCAGCAGATAAATGTTCATCCAGCTTCTATCAATTATCTCTGTTGAATGTTCTGTATGTTGTGTAGTACTTTATATGTTAGCAAGACACAGTTTCAGTTGGGTATTCCTTGTGCTGTATTTAGTAAGTAAGTAAGATGCGTCTCTTTACAGCATTAAAATGTATGGGCTCCAGCGAGGCAAAGTGAGTTATCACCGAAGTCTCACAGGACTTCGGTGAATAAATTTGGGATTTGATTTTTCAACTTAAAACATGTATCCGAAGTCGGCTTCGGTATGGAAGTACCAGCTGCTACTGACTTCAGATCCATGTTTTAAAATGGTTTTAAAGTCTCAAGACTTTGGTGATAACTCATTTTAATGCTGTACGGAGTGCTTTGCCTGTATTGTTTTGCACTTGAGTTCCTCCAGTAAAGAAGCACACTGGTTTATTGTAAACTCTGACTCTCTGGACTTATTTCCCTTTGGGGTGCACCACACCTTACCATCCTCTTAACAGAGCAACAAAATGTGGTGACATCTATCTCAGCGATGTCTGAGGAACCCAGAATAGCATTGAGGCCACCTGAAACCCGCCCACTGCATATATAAGTTATATATCTCTCTATTTCCTTCATAATGTAGAATGAACGTTACTCCCACATCCATTATTTCTAGAGGGAATATGATTAAAGTAATAATTTTTAGCAAAAACTCAAATTTCAGACTTAAGGTAATTATTCACTTCTCATTTTCCTTAATTAATGAATATGTGGGATGTTAATATATACAGTTTATTAATCTGTCAGTCTGTAACACTCAGACGCTAAACACAAGAGCCCATGTAATCCTTATAATTATTAGAACACTTTTCAAATTGATCCTTTCACGTAGTTCAACTTAAGAAAAAAAAATGTTATCATCGTTTTTAGAGATGAGCAAATCGAAGTTGACGAAGTGAAATTCCAGCCAAATTTCAGGAACAATTCGATTTGCACCAAATCCGAATTTCCTCACTCTTCGTGATACGAATCACATTTTTTCCTTAAATGGCTGCTGCACATGTTAGGACATGAAGCAAAGAACTCTGGGAATGAGGGATCACCCACAATGCCATGCATGCAGCCAATCAGCAGCCAGGCCCTGTGATGTCCCAGCCCTATAAATAGCCTCAGCCATCTTGGATTCTGCCATTTTCCAGTGTGCTTAGTGCAGGGAGAGACGTCAGTAGGTGCTAGGGACAGTGCTAGGAAAGACTTCATTGTGCTGAAAAAACAATTTACAAGTTCAGGGAAAGATTAGTCAAGGTGTAGGGAAAGGATAGGGAGGCATTATCTACGCTATAAAAGGAGAACAGGGTACAATAGGAGAGTGTAAAGCCTGGGAATAGGAGCGATTCTATTACACCTTGCCTAACAAATCCAAAAGAGCAGCTCTCACCTCAGCCTTCCTTCCCGTGAGCACGGACACGGACCCTGGACACAGCTGATCCCAATAGTAAAGGAAATGAAGCCCAGCTCACCAGTAAGGTTTTTTTATACTTTTTTTTTTATTAGCGTTGCGATAAAAACTTTTCCAGGTACAGGACAACTCGCTGTGTACGCGTTTCGGACCTTACACGTACGGTCCTTACTCATGACAACTTTGTAATCAAATATCTGCAATATATAGGGGAACAGCTCCTCCCACACTTCCCCTATCAGCAGCAATTAGCACAAAGTCATGACACACTTGTTGTACTTAAATACATGTGAGGGTATACAAACATGCATATAACAGCTCCATATAAAAAATATAAAAACATACATATATGTCGCAAGGTGATCCATACAAAAAATGTTTTGCATACATTTTTCAATATTGTAGTATCAGATCTTGCTTTTATTCAAGCCATCAGGTTGTCTGGTGTCCAGCTGGAACATCCAGAATGTCTCCCTGTTCAAGAGTTTGCGCCTATGATCGCCCCCTCGTGGCGCCCCCATGTACTACTGCGCAATGCAGACTCACTGCCGACACATAACGTTTTTCAAAAAAGGGGACATCCGACAGGTGCTTGCGTATGCGGGTTTTAATTGGATTTGTAGTGCACCCTACATATTGTAGCCTGCAAGGAATGCAGGTAATAAGGTAGACTGCAAACTTGGTATTACAATTGAGATATGCACTAATTTTGTACTCCCTCCCATTAGTCATGGAAGAGAATTTTTTAGAGGGTTCCATCACCCCGCAACAAATGCACCTATTGTGTCCACAGCAGTAGCTGCCAGGGTTATTCAACCAGGTAGGCTTAATTTTATCTATGCTTTGAAATAGACTTGGACTCAACATGTTCCCTATAGTTTGTGCCCTACGCGGTACACACTTGATGCCCCGTTCTATCACCGGAGACCAGTCTTTATCCCCATGTAGAACCGGCAAGTATTTTTTCACAATTCTACAGATTTTAATATATTCCATGCTATACTGTGTGGAGAAAACCGAAGAACGGCCTT
This sequence comes from Bufotes viridis, assembly GCA_033119425.1. NCBI lineage: Eukaryota > Metazoa > Chordata > Amphibia > Anura > Bufonidae > Bufotes > Bufotes viridis. The sequence goes on along the minus strand of CM065589.1, from coordinate 531,214,610 downwards.
CCTCACAACTGCCTCGGAATCCTTTTGAACCGGTTCCTGGAAATAGGAGACTATCTCTGTCCAAAGATGCAACTAAACTCCTGCACTTTTCTATTTGCCCAGATTTATATTTTCTTCTAACAAGACGATCCTGTATATTTTTTGCCTCAATCAAAAAGGAGTTAATGTCCGAACTGTTACGTCTCACTCTTATCATCTCACCTTTGGGGATATTCTGTGTGACATGTGGTGGATGACAGGAGGTCGCTAACAGTATTGTATTGCCTTCCAGCTCCTTTTTGTAGGTACAAGTAACCACCTGCCCACTATCAATGTCCCCCTTTAAAGGGAATCTGTCAGCATCATATTACTATTTTTCTTTTTTCATGCATCCTAATAAAATCAAATTCCTGAAATCCATATGTGTCCTTCGTTTTTATTTTCGTCCAGTAGTTTCTTTTAAAAAGAGCTTTTTCTGATATGCTAATTAAGGGTTAGGGAGCCCAGAGGGGCGTTCCTCCTGTAGCAAGTAGCCCAGGAACGCCCCCCTGATGTAATGTGCCCGCCGAAAATTTCAAATCCATAACTCCTCCATTGCCCTAAATCGCCTCCCATGGCGAGTCTAAAAGCTCCGCCCCTCCCCGCGCCAGGTCCTGTCTCCTCTTCTCCTCCTAAGGATGCGTCTCCCTGGCCGGCCGAAATCTTGCGCAGGGACGACGTCACTGGGCTCGGCGCATGCCCAGTGACGCCGATGAGGCTCTTGCCCTCAGTTTACTCGTGATCGCGCAGGCGAGAGGCGGTACTGCGCCTGCGCGAGATTTCGGCCGGCCGGGGAGACGCATCCTTAGGAGAAGAGGAGACAGGACCTGGCGCGGGGGGGGGGGGGCGGAGCTTTTAGACTCGCCGTGGGAGGCGATTTAGGGCAATGGAGGAGTTATGGATTTGAAATTGTCGGCGGGCACATTACATCAGGGGGGCGTTCCTGGGCTACTTGCTACAGGAGGAACGCCCCTCTGGACTCCCTAACCCTTAATTAGCATATCAGAAAAAGCTCTTTTTAAAAGAAACTACTGGACGAAAATAAAAACGAAGGACGCATATGGATTTCAGGTATTTGATTTTATTAGGATGCATGAAAAAAGAAAAATAGTAATATGATGCTGACAGATTCCCTTTAACTTCAAGTCCAAAAATACTGCACTACATGTATTGTGCTGTATATTAAACTTAATGGAAGCAACACAAGAATTGATGTAGGTTTCGAACAGTGGTATGGCCGCCACATCACCAGACCATACAAACAGCAGGTCATCGATGTAGCGGCCATACCACCAGACGGAACCATAAAATGGGTGTGTGTCGATGAGGAGGAAGCGCCTCTCCCACCACGCCATGAATATATTAGCTATGGAGGGAGAGAACTTCGCCCCCATCGACACACCCGAAATTTGGAGAAAATATCCCCCATCAAACATAAAGAAATTATGCTTGAGCAAAAATTCCAGCACCATTTCCATGTATTCCTGGAGTTGCAATGTATACGAACTATATAGTTTCAAGAACCACCTGAGAGACAGCAATGCCAATTCATGAGGAATTTTAGTATACAATGATGTTACATCTGCTGTCAGCCAGGTGTATTCCTCTTTCCATGTGAACTTTCAGAATACTTGCAATACAGATCTAGTATCTTGTATATACCCAGGAATACATGGAATCAATGGTTGGATTATCGAGTCCAGCCACTCAGAAAGTCGTTCTGAGAATGAGCCAATACGGAGCTGTTCCCCTATATATTGCAGCTATTTGATCACAAAGTTGTCATGAGTAAGAACCGTACGTGAAAGGTCCGAAATGCGTAGACAGCAAGTTATTGTCCTGTACCTGGAAAAGTTTTTATCGCAACGCTAATAAAGAAAGAAAGAATAAGAAAACCTTACTGGTGAGCTGGGCTTCATTTCCTTAATTATTACAACGTGCTGCACTAATTGGGTATCTAAATTGCAGTTATACTGCTGCTTTTAGTTTGTTTGTACTATATGATACATCACTAATTCCAGCAAACCTTGCTTGTCATTGGGGTGCAAATTCTGTGTGATACAGCCATTTACAGGGTGTAATAATAAGAAATATACGTACGTGTTCTGCATTGATTTTACATTGTTTTACTTTTTTTTTGGGGGGGGGGGGGGGTATTAATAGGAAAAAAAGAAAAAGAAAAAATATGTCACCTGGCACAGAATTCTGTAAATATAACAGTTCCGCTTCATTGTATATCATGGTGCTAGGTCTTGATCTGTATACTAATTGATCTGTACTTCTCTGTGCCCTTTTTATTATTTTCTTGTATTGCTAATGTACTTGTGCAATTTATGTTTTCTTGTCCAGCATCTGAACTTTTTTCATGCACCTTATTCCTTTGTGAACCATAGCACTTTATTATATCTTTGCTATTTCATGATTGCTTACAAATACAATACAGGTAGACTACCTGGACATCTAGTTAATGTTGGTGTGCCCTTCTGTCTGCCATGTTATGTGAGACGTTTTATCTGATTTGGTATTTTTCATAATTCTTTCCTGCATTAATTTGTGATAGAGGTTTACAAGACTGTACAAGATCAGGTCAAAACTGTGCAAAAAGATGAGTAAGGCTGAAAAGTTACATATGGGTGAATAAAATAATCTGTACAGTGAAACGATGCTAAACAGTTAAAACTATGCAAACAAAAAAAGCTACGGTAGTTTCTTTTATTTAAACCAACGATACTCTAAACACAATGTAATCTAGTCTTGTTGCTGCTGAACACCAGTATATAAAAATAAAATCCTAATGTATGTATACTTCAGGCAGCAATATTCAGAAATTACGAAGGGGCTTAAGATGGTTAGATAGTTCTGAAGAGGATTGTACACTAACAACTGGGGGCTTAGTAAAAATTAGCATAAATATTATAGCAGTAGTCATCCAATAGTCCAAATGTTAAAAAAAAAAAAAAAAAAGATTGAAAATGTGAAATAATCATTTAAATGGAATGTATTGCTTATACTTTTATATTTTTTTTACTTATTTAAATGAGATACTGATATGTTTTTTCTCTAATCAGTTTTTATTTTCAAACTGTAGATTTTTTGTTCTATTTTCTGTATTTGATTATCGGAGTGGCCATCATGCCGAATCTGCTGTTCACAGATATGCTTTACAGCCGCAGCGTGGATCATAGGAACCTGTAGTCTGGAGATGACTCATTGACTTCTAAGGTAGAGTGTTCTAGACATACTCTGTGATATGTACAGAGATCATTGTGCAGGGAGGGGGTGGAGGCGAGCTGTGACATTACCTTTTGTCTGTCAATGGTGTGATCCTGTGTTAACTACAAGATGTTATCCTTCATTGTAATCCTGCCTGCAATAAGACAACTGCTTAGAAGTGATCTCTAGTGCAAAGAAGTGTCAGCCTATTATGAGGCTCAGTCGCCAGTGTGAAAACTGCAAGTTTTCTGTATTCTTCTTTAATATAGTGATGTATATTGATATAATTATCACAAAAAAATATTTGAAAAATATCTGTAACATAAAAACTTGGTTTAAGCAGTGTTGTGTATGGGGTCTCTATTCACTTTAGGATGAATTTTCTAATAGTCTTGCTTATCAAACACTCTTTCTGAACAGATATCCATGGACAGTCGTTTTACTATAATAATAGCAACAGTAACAATATTCCCGTGGTCGTCCCACATAGGAAATTCTTTGTCAAGAAAATGCATTCATAGCATTAACAAATATCTTGAGCAATTAACTGATTATTATAAGTGGTAGATTATCACTAAAGATTATCTTTACTGCTTGTATTGGGCAGACATCCTCGTACATTAAGCACATTGATGCATAGTCTAAAAAGCAATTATATAGAGAAACTTCTGGGGGAAATTATCTTTCCCCCAAGCTTGTGTTTGCAACTTTTTTATTACCACTTGTGCAAAAATATTTGCGCAAGTGGTGTTTCTCTGCTGCCCTTGCCATTTTCCCAAAAAGAGGGCATGGTGGGGGTGAGGTGGAGTTATGCTAGTTTTTTAGCATAATAAAAGACTGATTTTAGTTTAGGTGCACTGACTGGCAGAGCCACGCAAAGGTGTGAGCCACGTCATAAATTAGGCACAGCCTTTGCCAGTACACAGGGGAGTAAAACACTGGTCTATGATAAATTATGATTGGACATGTTATTTGTGTGGTTCCATTTCTGTAATAGATGGACACCATGAGATGTAACTCTGATAACCACATGGAGCTGCCAGAGGTAAGGTATGCAATCCATGTCCACCCTGGTATTCAAGTGCTTTGCATTTGATAGCCACCATCACTGAGCCATGTATACTATGAAACTGGTGGAAATTCAGTCTGTACACAATACATTTGTGGGCTTAGCTCTGCACCTTATTATGTAGCCGGTTCTATTCCAGAGATCTTTGTTCAGTTGGAGAACATGACATGTTCATAAGAAGGTTAATTTTGTTTATGTTGTAGTCCTGGCCTTTAAATGAAAAGGTTAGTTTTCTAGTTAGAATCATTTGTGTGTCACAAAAATCAAGCACATTTTCTGCTCAGTTTATTTCTCCTGTGACATCAACTTTTGTGACAGTAACAAAATCTCGGTCACATTAATTATGTAAGGGGGTTTATTTCAGTTCATTAACAATACTGCTGACATGGACGTTAGCATTGTCATTTATAAAGTGTTTTACGTCTCTTGCATTTTCCATTATCGTGATCCTCAGAAGTTTCCTGGAAACAAATTAATCTGAGAAATTGGTAGGAAAATTAGCTGATATGTTTTCCCTATACCTGTAAACCTGTTCCTCTGGGGCAACGTTAATTATATGAATAATGTTGAAACAATCTGACTATCCTCTGATATAAGTACAATAAGACAACTGAATAAATCATAAATGTCACCAATCGCAGTGATCAGGAAAAAATTTCACCAGCAAATCTCAAGCAAAAATCTCAAAAGGTAAAAGCTAGTCTGTATAGTGGATCAATTAAAACATAACGTTTAAAGTAAATATCTAAAATAATTAGATATAGCAACAAACAAAAATAGAGACTCCTGTTTCAATAACATTGATGATATACATAACAATACAATGGTGCTCGGAGGTGCCTAAATAGGGACCAAATAAATATAACCCGCTTGTCCTACCACTTCCAGGTCGTTTAGGATTGATAGTCTATTGGTAAATCTGATCCCTCTCCAAAATGATGAAGGGACATCCAGAACAGGTGTCAATGATGGTGGGCAGAGAAACTATTCTGACCCTATAATGCCCTATACAGGGGTGCTACGCTGGCCCTAAATTGGCCTTAATATGGAGCACCCGCCCTGATAAGGACGACCCCATGCGGGACCTGTCCCTTCACTAGAAAGCCCTAGATTGCCCAATTCTGAGTTCACTACATGCATGTTTTGCAATAAAGAGTGCTCATCAGGGGAAATCAAAAGTTAATAATATAAAATAATGGGATAATGCACCATACCTCCTTGAGGATTGGGAGGAACGCTATACTGATGAAGCAACGTTCCACACTTAGGGCACCTGTAGTGTCCAAAGGTAAGACAGTGTAGCTACACTATCTTACCTTTGGATACTACAGCATTAGTTTAGTGCCCACTGCCCTAAGTGTGGGACGTGTAGGGTCCAGGTTTGTCAGTCCTTATCAGTGCAATATATTGAAACTGTATAGAAAAGCACAGGGCATTTGTAAAAGGGGATATAAGGTCAAGATCTGTCACGTAGGTGAATCACAACAATAAGTCTATTTCAGTACGAGTAAAGTCGGACTACAGGCAAGATTTTTCTGTAGGCTGAATTTCAAAAGGACATAGAAACATTCTACAAGTCATAAAAGGTAAAGAACATATGACATGACACAAATACCAGGCTACGACTTGAAAAGTAAGCATGGGCTTTTTTTCTGAGCCGTATAAAGAAATGTGATGGAGTTAAGTTTATCAGTGCAGCAGAGTTTATCACCTCCCATTATATTCTCTTCTCCTAGATGCAGGAAAACCTCTTGAGATATCTGAAAGGGATTGTCTGGTTTAGAAACCTATTTTTAAATATCCTGTTAGCAGGGGCAAATTGGGAACTTAAAATGGCCCTGGAAAAAAAAAACTAAATGTGGCCCCATGTTGTAGGATTGTCTAAATTGACAGGAGGCAGGGCAACAAAGGAGTCGGCAATACCATAGCGCAAAATACCATATACCACAGTGCAGCACAGTATATTGCCCCAAAGGCTTTCTCTCTGTGTTGGCCATTAATAGCTGCCATTTTCTGTCCTCCTCCAGTTGTCTCAGATTAAGATATGGAGCAGGGGGCTTAGGAGGTGAGATGCGGGCCATAGTTGAGAGCTCATTATGTACCCGGCCAGCGGCAGAGAGGAGGACTTGAGTGGCCCCCTGGGCATTGGCCCACCGAGAAATTTTCCTGTAAGGTCTATGGCCAATCCTCCCCTGCCTGTTAGAGTAGTCTAAAGCCTGTATTACATAACTTGATTGAGCAAGCAATTGTCCGTAGGGAAGTGTTCCCTCCCGGCAATCGCTTGCTAGCTAGCGGAGGAGACTGCTACTGTAACATGCAGCGATCTTCTTCAGAGCATTGGGCGGAGCGATCACTGTGCCATCGCTCGTCCCCATACTGTCTAGTGGTTTGCCGGTGGCAGATCGCTATTAGACAGCATGACCTGCCGCCAACAAGGGCTGATTTTTTGAGCATGCTTAAGAATGAGAATTGCCTAATGGACGTGCATTTACTCGTTTATCGGGCAATCGGTGGCAGCAATTAAAGGCCGAAAAATCAGCCAGTGTAATGCAGCCTTTAGTTAAATGGGATTATCCACAGGCTAGATAATGAATGTCTGATACAGGGGCCCCACTACTGCACAACCACAGTGGGAAAAAATTGAATAGATTGGTGGTCACTGGTCACACATGCTCCTTGATGTTTAATTTTTTTCTAATGCAGAGTGTACTCTGTGCTCCAAAACATTGGAGGTAGTGAGGGTAGATTCAAATTTGTCCTATTTGGATGAATCTGAATATTTTTTTTTGTGAACAGTAAATAAAATAAGTTCCCGATCGTTGTATGTAAGACTTAACTTAATTGCCCCCGTTGCTGCTGAATAAACATTGACGCTAATAACACGAGATTATGGGAGTCAATACATGGCGTAATTTGGTGCAGAGGAGTTATTAGATGGGCAAGAGCTCATATTTTCACTCCTTTCCAGGAAAAAATACTCCATATATGACAATCAGAGAGCAAATATGCTTTTTGATTAATAGAGGAGAAGGAGATAGGTAGCATAAACAGAAGTCATATTACCTTCCCTCTGGGGTTATGACAGAGGATGTTTTTTCTCTCCTACAGTAGCCTGTCAGCTCTCCCATTGCCCCCTCATCTCCTCCAGGCTGGCTGAGATCACATCCAGCTAAAGGGGCAAGGTCTGCTTTAACCCTTCATATCTTGCACGGTGTAGTAGCTACAATAAGGACCAGGATCAAAGCATTAGCTGCCATAGATAGGAAGATATACTGTAGCCTTTTCAAATCAGGTCGGGAATGGAAGAAGTTGAAACTTGCTTTCAGTATTAGCGGCTATCACTGCTATATCTCCCAATATTCTGGTCTTGTTTCAAAGCTTAGATTTCCAGGTTTCAAACAAGATCAGGCCTATATCTCTTGTTGCTACAAAGCCCAAGATATGAAGGCTTAAAGACACATAGCTGTAGTTCACCTGATAAAAACACAGTTGTTTTTTTTTTGTTGATCCAAGGCCACATTTTTGAGTTATGGGCTTGGGCTCAAGCATATTGAGAAAAAGTGTTGGAGCCTCAGATCAACAAAAGAAAAACAGCTTTTTAATCAGGTGAACTACAGCTATGTGTCTATGCAAACAGTTTAATAGGGAGGTCGCTAGTCACAGATACCCTGTAAAGCAGCCTTCCCCCCCTTCTGCTCTAGCTCTGTTAACCCCTCATGGACCGGGCACATTTTCACCTTAAGGACCAGGCCATTTTTTGCAAATCTGACCAGTGTCACTTTATGTGTGAATAACTTTTAAACGCTTTTACTTATCCAGGCCATTCTGAGATTGTTTTTTTTGTCACATATTGTACTTCATGACACTGATAAAATGGAGTCAAAAAAATTCATTTTTATTTATAAGAAAATACCAAATTTACCCAATTTTTTGAAAAATTAGCAATTTTCCAAGTTTCAATTTCTCTACTTTTATAATACATAGTAATACCACCAAAAAAGTTATTAATTTACATTCCCCATATGTCTACTTCATGTATGGATCATTTTGGGAATGCCATTTTATTTTTTGGGGACGTTACAAGGCTTAGAAGTTTAGAAGCAAATCTTGAAAATGTTCCGAAATTTTCAAATATCCACTTTTTAGGGACCAGTTCAGGTTTGAAGTTACTTTGTGAGGCTTACATAATAGAAACCACCCAAAAAAGACCCCATTCTAGAAACTACACCCCTCAAGGTATTCAAAACTGATTTTACAAACGTCGTAAACCCTTTAGGTGTTTCACAAGAGTTAATGGGATATGGGGCTAAAATTTCAGAATTTTGATTTTTTTCACAAATTTTCCATTTTAATCAATGACTTTTTGATCGCTTGCTATTGCGCGTTTTGTTATGTAAGGTGACAAAAAAATTCCCTTTTTTGCACCTTTTATTTCTTAAATTTTTACCCTGTGAATCTAAGGGGTTAGGTCATGGGGTATTTTTATGCGATCGCCGCCCCGGGAGGGGGGGGGGGGGTCACAGGACCCCACTAGGCATTGTGACAGGCACTCTGTTCCGATCACCCTGCGCTGCGTAGCAGTGATCTCAGACATACACAGGATGTACCGGTACGTCCTGTGTCCTTAAGTACCAGGACATCAGGGCGTACCGGTACGTCCTATGTCCATAACAGGTTAAAGCTAACCTGTTTGTTCCTTTTCCCAAAGCCCCCAATCATTGTCTGTGTCACTGTGGCTGACGGCCCTCACATGGTTCTTTATGGATTCCCTATTAATCCTAGGCAAAGACTATTCTATTATCAGGGGCAAAGACTATTATCAGGGGCACAGCAATGCAACTTAATTCTCTTTAGGATACAGTTCTTACACCAGGTGCCCTTTATATTTGGGGACAGGATAGTTTCACATCTGTGGCAGGGTTATCCGGTCGCCAGTTCCAGCAGAGAGTGCTGACAATTGGCTGGACAAAGACAGTTCTTGTTCAAGTCCAGCAGCTGCGCTGTTTCTGACAGTAAGGCCTCTTTCACGCATGACGCCCGGATAAAAGGCGGGTGGGTTGCGGGAAAATGCGCTATTTTTCAGCGCGAGTGCAAAGCATTTTAAATGCGTTTTGCACGCACGTGGGAAAAATCGGCATGTTTGGTACCCAGACCCGAACCTGGGCTTCATCATTGAAGTTCGGGTTTGGATTGAGTACCGTATTTTTCGCCGTATAAGACGCACTTTTTTCCCCCCCAAAATGGGGGGAAAATGTCCCTGCGTCTTATGCGGCGAATGCTGACTTTTTTTTTACATCGCAGGCTGGGACAGGGAGGAGGAGCTGGGGGCCGGCAATTGCAGCGGGGGACGGTCCGGCCCCGCCGCTCACAGTGTTGTACTATAAAATTATAAAATATCTCCAAGTACAAATAAACTTATTAAAGATCACCCTTATTAATGTACTGTAACACAGACCCCAATACCTCCTTTACAATGCGGGCAGGCCGGGCGGGCGGGAGGAAGCGTGACTCTCTGACGCCACATGCCTGCGCCTGCTTTATGAATGAAGCAGGCGCAGGCATGTGCCATCGGAGAGTCACGCTTCGCCAGCCGGCCGGCCTGCCCGTATTGTAAAGGAGGTATTGGGGTCTGTGTTACAGTACATTAATAAGGGTGATCTTTAATAAGTTTATTTGTACTTGGAGATATTTTATATTTTTATGGTACAGCATTGGAGCTGCAGGGGGTCTGTGGATGGCACTGTTATGGGATGGGGGTCTGTGGATGACACATTTGTAACAGTGCCATCCACAGATCCCCCATTAACAGTGCCATCCACAGATGGGCCCCCATTAACAGTGCCATCCACAGATGGGCCCCCATTAACAGTGCCATCCACAGATGGGCCTCCATTAACAGTGCCATCCACAGATGGGCCCCCATTAACAGTGCCATCCACAGGGGCCCCCATTAACAGTGCCATCTAAAGATCCCCCCATTAACAATGCCATCCACAGATCCCTCCATTAACAGTGCCATCCACAGATCACCCCATTAACAGTGACATCCACAGATCCCCCCATTAACAGTGCCATCCACAAACCACCATTAGTTCCAGACCCACCAAAAATATTTTTTTTCTTATTTTCCTCCCCAAAAACCTAGGTGCGTCTTATCAGCCGGTGCGTCTTATATGGCGAAAAATACGGTATTTTGTATATTTTATTATTTTCTCTTATAACATGGTTATAAGGGAAAATATTAGCAGTCTAAATACAGAATGCTTAGTAAAATGTGCATTAGGGGGTTAAAAATAAAAAAAATTAGTCTTTAGGTTAATTGTAGCAAAATGGCACAGTTTTTGTCACGGGTAATGGGGAGGGGAAAACACCGAATGCACACACACAACGTAAGGACAACAATCTAGGCCTCTAAAACTAAGGAAGAGGGATGGTGACCTCCTAGCAATCCCTAGGCCTCTCCATAACTACTGCCAGTATGAGCAGATCCTAAAGGCGGAAATACTCATATGCCGGATACCTATTCCCTGCTAACTGACGAGCCCCAGAATAGGGAGCAGGAGACGAGACTGCTGGTTCCTCCCCAGATTAAGGAGCCCGCGTCTCCCTGAGGCCTAGAAATAACACACACCGGAGAATAACCAACAGTGAAGGCAACAAGTACTTAGCTTAGAGGAGTATGGAGAAGCAGCAGATCCAATAAAACCAAGCTCTAACAACCCCAAGCAGAAAGTATCAACCGCATGGTTAGCAGTGTGAGGCGGGCCTCATCACTGATAACGAGGGGCACCTGAGGAGAGGTGAGATCCTGCCAAACAACAACAATAGTGGAAAACAGAAATAGCTGTCAGATAGCCTCACATGCAGCAAGTCTATCCGATCTTCTCACTTCTCTCACAGGAGGGACCGTGACAGTTTTACTGCATTTTTACAAAAATCACAGCAAAATGGTATCATTTTTTGAGAAATCATGATAAGCAAATGATGCACAATCATTGAAAGAGGAGACAATTCCTTATATTAAAACAATCTGTACCCAGGGTAGTGGTTTAGTGGTGTGCCTGTCTTCTCTGCCATGGATCCTGCATCAGGGAAATCTATGGGGGAAATTTACCGCCTCCCTTTGCCACTTTTCTGGCATAAAGAAGTTGAGAAGACAATGTTTGGAACTTTTTAAACTCCATTTGCAATACATTTTATCGCCACTTTCTGAAAAGGAGTGTAGTGAGGTAACAGCAGGGCAGTGGGCCCTGGATATTTACTGTCTTTTGTAAGAGCTGCTGTAGCTTTCATTCTGATGCATCCTCTAGCAGCTCCTGAGATTTCAAAGACCCGCGTAAAACAGCACACTTTGATAAATCTCCCCCCATTGGAACTAGCTCCCAAAGAACTTCCTCCCCCTGAGCTTCACACATAAAGGCCTCCTGCACACGGCCATTGTGCATCCGTTCCGTGCATTGGGGACCTCAATTTGCTGCCCTCAATGAACGGGCAATGTCTGTGCGGCGGCCGGGTTGGATCGAGACCCATTCAACTTGAACATGTTCAAGTGAATGGGTCTGCATCCGTGATACGGGGAGCACACGGCCGGTGCCCGCATATTGCGGACCCGCTGTTTGCAGACCGCAATATGGCCAAAATGCGCCCGCAAGGAGGCAGGACGATGGTGGAGAAAGAAAAGAGACATTGTGTGAGAGAGTTGCTTGGCTGTGGACCTGTCTGAGCATGCTGTCAAACAAGGCTACCAAAGGCAGAGAGAGTAGGCTAAGGTCTTGTGCTGGGTTTGGAGGCCATAGTTCTTTCCTGGGACTAACTAAATTAAAAAAAACAGGCTAGCACTACTTTGCATGGAACTCCCTACTTCTCCCCATTCCAGCTGCTTGGTCTCCTGGTCTCCTTCATATTGCCAAAGGGGTAAAAGGGTCAAAATTAGTCCTAGCTAGTTAAAGACTAGTTTAGGCTCTGTTTGCATTTATCACATGATCAAAGGCACCCCACAGACCATATTACGTTGTAATGAGGCCCTTTGGGATGCCCGGAAATGTTTGTTTTTCTTTGAATGATGCTAAAAAAAAATTGACAGCATCTAAACAGTATGTAACTTTAAGGTGGGCCTCCAGAGTCAATTCTACTGGTGGGCCATAAGCATCCTAGTCTGACACTGCATGGGTAGATTTGCACATAGTGGTAAGGGTGTGGTTAAATCTTCATTTGAATAAGATGCATGCGGTTTTGATGCAGTGTTTGATTAAGTTTCAATTTTTGCTGGGAAAAAATGCAAAAATGCTAATACTTTGAAAACCGTTGTACAGCCTATAAAACTAAATAGACAGATTATCATTGATGTTCAAAAAACACACAAGCTTTTTCACCGATTTTAGCATCCTAATAGGAAGGCTGATTGGAGCTTCTTTCACACTTTAGCATTTCAGGAGCTCTTCTATGGTCAGTAAGGCATGTATAACATGAGGATCAGAAACAGGGAAGCATATATTAGTAGTTGCTAGGAGCCCACAGACGCAAGTAGAATAATGGGAACAGTCAGGGCCGTAACTACCAAAGCGGCAGACCATGCGACTGCTATGGGGCCCAGGGCAAGAGGGGGCTCAGTCTTTAGTTGTGATAGTCTCCTCTTCTACTGGAGGCGAAAACTTGGTCAGGACTCTATCCTCTAAAGCAGTGTTTCCCAACCAGTGTGCCTCCAGCTGTTGCAAAACTACAACTCCCAGCATGCCCGGACAGCCTTTGGCGGTGCAGGTATGCTGGGAGTTGTAGTTTTGCAACAGCTGGAGGCACACTTGTTGGGAAACACTGCTCTAAAGGAACAACTTGTAGGGAATGAAGCTGTGGAAAAAAGGGCCCAAGGGTCATTGAAAAGAGTTTAGGCAGAAACCATTCTGTCCTGTGTAGGGGGCCTGGTTTGATCCTTGCTATGGGGCCCACTGAGAACAGGCAATGCATTTGAAAAAGGTTTTCCCGTTTTTCCTTAGCATTCTGCACTACATACCCCATAATGAGAACACGAAAACAGAATGTTCGAAATCTTTGCTTAGTTGAAGCACCTGTAGCAGCGATTACAGCCTCCAGTCTTTTCAGGTATGATGCCACAAGGTTTGCACACCTGGATTAATGGATTTTCTGCCATTCTTCTCTGAAGATCCTCTCAAGCTCTGTCAGGTTGGATGGAGACTGTTGGTGGACAGCCATTTTCAGGTCTCTTCAGAGATGTTTAGTTGGGTTCAAGTCAGGGCTCTGGATGGGCCACTCAAATATATTCATAGAATTGCCCTTAAAGGGGTTGTCTCACTTTGGTAAGTGGCATTTATCATGTAGAGAAAGTTAATGCAAGCCACTTACTAATGTATTGTTATTTTCCATATTGCATCCTTTGCTGGCTGGATTCATTTTTCTATCAGAATATACGCTGCTCATTTCCATGATTACAGACCACCCTGCAATCCATCAGTAGTGGTCATGTTTGCACAATTTTGGAAAAAGTAACTCCTGTGTTGTCTTGGCTGTGTGCTTAGGTCATTTTCTTTTGGAAGGTGAGCCTTTGGCTCAGTCTGAGGTCCAGAGCACTCTGGATCAAGATTTAATTAAGGATATCTCTGTACTTTGCTATATTCTGCTTTCCCTAAAACCTAACCAGTCTTCTTGTCCCAGCCACTGAAAAAAAAAAACACAGCATGATGCTGCAGCACCATGCTTCACTGATGGTATTAGGGAGGTGTCACGGATGTTCCCGCGACAGGTGGCAGGAGATCGGTGAGACTGGAAACACGTGGTTTGATCTGACCGGTTTTCCTTGTGGATCAATAGGCATCTGTGTTGTTTCTGGTAATGGCCACACCCCTTGCCTCAGGTGTTGCTAATGTGGTCATTTAACCTTCCTTATTTATTGTTGCTTCCCCCACAATGCTGTGTGGTTTACAGCTTCAGTTTCAGTTGTGAATAGCTAGTGTGTGGATCTCGGCCGAGTTCCTAGTGCTTCCATAGCCCCTTTGAATTTAAGTCTTTCCTTTCCCTTTTTGTATTTTGTTTGGTTTCTGTGTGTTGCATTTCCCTATTGTTTGTATTAGGCCTTAAGGAGACTCCTGTTCGTCCTTCCTTTTAGAGGAACAGGGAGTCTCGTCCCTGCCATCAGTACCAGGGTCCTATAGGGCTAGATAGGACTCTAGGTATTCTTGCGTATGAACACACCTACCTCTGGGGTCTGTTCATACTGGTAGTCAGTCAGGATTTTGGTTAGGGTTTTACTAGGAGGTGTCCATGTTCCTTCCCTAGTTCTCAGGCCTGATTCCCTGTTCCCCTTTTCCCTCTTATGCTCGGTGTGGTGTTTCCCTCCCACACCAAAGTGTGACAGCAGGTGATGAACAGTGTCTGATTTCCTCCAGACATAATGCTTAGAATTGAGGTCAAAATTAGAGATGAGCAAATTTCTCAAATTCAATTCGGCCGGTTCGCCGAATTTATTGAAACAATTTGGTTTGATCCAAATTTATTCTTGCCGGATCGCCTTAAAAAAGGGCTATTTCCTGGCTGCAGAGAGCCTTTATAGTGGTGTAGAACACTGTGCCTTGCAGTAACACGCATAGGGAGTGTGTTGTGGTAGTGAAACAATACTGTGAGTCAGTATGACATGCAGATGACAGGCGTCGCTCTTAGAATCACTGCATACTTCACTTATTTGGGCAGTTACGGGGGTAAAACTGACCAAATAACTCAAGTGTGAACTCAGCCTTACAGGTCAATGTTAGCGTCAAGAAGAAGTGCACTCCTTTTACACCATCATCAGCTGATTCCACATGGATGTCTACAGAACCTGTTCTATTAAACGCTTATACAAGTAGAGCCCCCGACAGAGTGGAGAGGGTGTCAGCAGTAAGTTTGTGTTGAAGTCACTGATTATTTTGCCCTTCCTTTGATCCGTCAGAACAATAAACCCCGCAAAAACGATCCTGTCTGTGGTGAATTCGCCTTCACTCGGTCAGCATTTGGTCATTAATCCATCAGTATTGCTACTGTAAAGCTAAAAAAAACAGGAGTGGATTCAAAACAGAGATGACACTTGAATGGAATATTTGCATGTCTTCTGTGTTTTGTACCCACTCCTGCTTTTGGCTACCAAATCATAAGCCAATTCTGATGTAAAATAGGGACCATGTCATGCAGGACTTACAGCTCTTACATAGACAGGATCCGTTGTGCATCTAATTTTTCCTTCCTTCTGACAGATCAGAAGAAGAGTCAAACAAATGATGATGTCACCCAGGCCGAAAGGCCCTATGACATAGTGGTGAAGTGGAATAAGCACGAGGAGACCACAGAGTGGTCCAATGACAGAGTCTGGAGGTGGCATCAGCATCAGGTGGAGGCCACAGAGTGGCACAATGACCGTGTGGAGGTGGCGGCAGCATTAGAAGGCCACAGAGTGGCACAATGACAGAGATTTGAGATGGGAGAAGCAGCAGCATCAGAATGAGGCCACAGGGTGGCACAATGACAGTGTGGAGGTGGCAGCAGCATCATCAGGAGGCCACAGAGTGGCACAATGACAGAGTGCGGAGGTGGTGGCAGCAACATCAGGAGGAGACCACAAGGTGGCAAAATGACAGTGTACAGTGAACCCCTGCACCATTACTTTCCGGACAGGTAGGCTCCTGCGAAGCGGGTGGTCTACCCCGGGCCCATTTGGCTCTCAACCGCCTACTGCTGCCACCCTGCAGACTCCCGGCCACGCTAGGGACTTGCTGGCTCCGCCACTGCCTCACACGCAAGCTGCCACCCTCTCTCCCGATGATGATGAAGCCCCTAATTCACCCGGCTCCCAAGTGCGATCAGTTACATCATCATCATTGAGTACTGTCTGCATCACTGATGTCCTCCTCAACCATCTCTGGGTCAGGAGCCTGACCACTCGCAACACCAGCTCCCGCCTAGTGGAGGAAGCGGCGGATGTCTCCTCCACATTTTGGCTGTCCAGTAGCTGCTGACTGTCTTCTAGTAGCTTGTCCTCACTGTATAGTGGAGCTAAGCCCACAGCATACAATACTTCTCTGGCTGAGGGAACAGAAAAGGACAGAGGCAGGTTGCGGATAGGTGAGGGCATGGGGCCAGCTCCCGACCAATCCAACTAAGGGTTGTGTCTGACAAACCCACTGACTCTGGGCTGATATCACTTGCGACGAAGTAGAAGATCGAGTCAACCATTCAAGAACCGCTGGGTTGCTGGTCACGACACGACCGCTAGCTGACACTGGAAGCTTAGGCCTCTCGAAGTGACCCCTGCTGCCACGGCCCCTTACTCTGCTTTGACCTCTGCCTGCGCCAGAAACATTTAGGGCTCTGCCAATCCCCTGTGCAGGGCCTGGCACTTCTCTGTCTGAAATACTGTTAGATCAAATATTAGATCAAATATTTTTATTTTGCCACTAATACATGAATATATCACTGCACCGCAGAATGGCAATTAGGCCCTAATTTTTTTCCACTTTTCCACAACACAAAAGGCTTCTCAACAGATAAGTGCAACGATGAATGGCGAATATATTTTTATTTTGCCACTAATTCACGGCAAACTGGGCTTTAGAATATATCACTGCACCGCACAAGGGCAAATATATTTTTCTTTTGCCCCTAATACACGGTAAAAAGGGCTTTACAACATATAACTGCACTGCACAAGGGCAAATAAGACATACTGTAGAAATATTTCCCTGTAATAAACCCTGTTAAGGCTGTATCAAACAGCACTTGCACCCCAATAACAAGAGCGGTTTGCTAGAATGACAGAGCTGTATAATGGCAATTTGGATCCCCAGTCAGTGCACCAAGGTATAATAGGATTGTTCCAATTAACCAGTTTGTAACCTCCCTTACTGAACCCTGTTCTACATAAATGCTGTGGAACGATTTCTCCCTATCCTTTCCCTGCACTTATAAATCGTTTTTTCACCACAATCCAGTCTTTCCTATCACTGTCCCTAGCGCCTGCAGACACGTCTGTCCCTGCAATAAGTACGCTGGTAAATGGTAGAATCTAAGATGGCTGCCGCTATTTATAGGGCTGTGACATCACAGGGCTGGCTGGCTGCTGAGTGGCTGCATGCATGTCAGTATGGGTGATCCTGCCTTCCCAGAGTTTCTTTCTCCATGTCCTCACACGTGCAGCAGCCTTTTGAGAAAAAATGCTTTAGTGCGAATCAAATTTTTCCTGAAATTCAAATCGAATTCCACTTCGTCAACTTTGATTCGCTCATCTCTACTTATATACCCCACAGGGTTCATTTTGCAAGATGGAAGTGGTTCCTACTAGTTACTAGAGATGCATTAGTTTGATATAACTCCACAATGCATACATTACCTATCTATATGTACTATAATATAATTATTCTTAGCCCAGATACAACTTGACAAATGTCCAGTTGGTGATCGAAAGATCACATAACCCTCATTTATATGGATTATCATTGTCTGAAGTATGATTATCACTGTTTGGAATTTGAACTGTGCATGGAGTACACATGCTACTGCTTTTTTCGGACCAAATAAATATTGACTGTAAACTCCCGCAATGTATTACAAGATGTACCATGATTTCTTTGTACAGATTGGATTGAAGAATCCTTCCACTTGGCAACCAACGTGTAGAGGTGAACAGTACCATTATGCTATCTAATATTTTACTGTTGCCTTTAAAGGGAATCTGTCATGTCGAACATGGTGTCTGATCTGTCTGATATGTGTAATGACAGAGATAGACATACCTCCCAACTTTAGAAAAAGGGAAAGAGGGACACTATGTGCGCCCAAATCATTATTATACAGACCCAGTATCTTTAATACCTTAATGTTCCCAAATTTTTCCCCTTTGTGCTAGCACATAGTAGTAATGCCCATATGTGCCCCTTCATAGTAGTAATGTCCACATTGTGCCCCTCACAGTAGTAATGCTCCCTTCTCAGAAGTTATGGCCAGATATGTGCCCCCTTCCCATTTGCTATGCCCAGATATGCCCCCTCACAGCAGTTATGCCCAGAAGTGCCCCCCAAAATAGGTATGCCCAGAAATGTGCCCCCTCACAGTAGTTATGCCTTGATATGTGCCCCCCCCTCAGCAGTTATGCCCAGATATGTGCCCCCTTACAGTAGTTATGCCAAGATATGTGCCCCCTCACAATCATTATGCCTAGATATGTGCCCCCTCATGGCAGTTATGCCCAGATATGTGCCCCCTTCACAATAGATATGCCAATATGTACCCCCTCAGAGTAGTTATGCCAAGATGTGCCCCCTCCACAGTAGATAAGGCAGGATGTGATCCCTCAGAGCATTATGCCCACATGTACCCCTTCATAGTATTTATGCCCAGATATGCCCCCTCAGAGTAGTTATGCCAAAAGAAATGCCACCTTCACAGGATATATGCCAAGATGTGTCTCCTTCATAGTAGGTATGCCCACATGTGCCCCTTTCACAGGAATTAAAGAAAAACCCAGTAAATACTCACCTGGTTCCTCTGATGATCACAGCTCAGGTGCAGCCGCCCCCAGCAGCAGCACGATGTACTGTCCCACATTGTGCTGATTCCACCCTCCTCCTACACCCCCAGCAGCTGATAGGAATGGTGAAGAAGAGGGCAGACGGCCTCCTGCTTCCCGATTATAATCAGCTGAGAGTGGGACATACCTGGGCCATTCCGGGACTGTGGGACAGTCACTGAAATCCGGGACTGTCCCACTGTATACAGGACGGTTGGGAAGCATGGATAGGGAACATGTTTATTTAGGAAAATCGTTTACATATAGTAGAAAACTTGGGCTGAAATGACCCTTCGGATGCCCCCTGTAAATGAGCGTTCCTAAGGCACATATGTCTTCCTAACAGCACAGTACTGCACTGATTAGGAAGACGGGCTGGTTCCTGCTCACTGTATAGCATGGCAAGCACTGTCAGTAAGCTGTTCTCCTGTACTGCCGACATGCTGTGTAATTAACCACCCCTAGCTGGAGTAGACTTTCGTTTCTGGCTAAGAGTCATCTGTCTCTTAAAGGGGCTGTCTCACTTCAGTAAATGGGATTTATCATGTAGAGAAAGTTAATACAAGGCACTTTCTAGAGTACTTTTATTATCCATATTGCTTCCTTTGCTGTCTGGATTCATATTTCTATCAAATTATACACTGCTCATTTCCATGGTTACAAACCACCCTGCAATCCATCAGTAGTGGTCGTGCCTACACACTATAGGCAAAAGCGTCAGCCTCTCTGGTGGCAGGGACCATAGGAGCGCACATAGGCTGGTGCCTTTTCCTATATTGTGCAAGCACGACCACCACTGATGGATCACAGGGCGGTCATAACCAAGGAAATAAGCAGTGTATAATGTGATGGAAAAATGAATCCAGCCATCAAAGGAAGCAATATGGATAATAACAATACATTAGTAAGTGGTTTGTATTAACTCTACATAATAAATGCCACTTCCTGAAGTGAGACAGCCCCATTAATAAAAAAGGTAGCTTTCACTCATGAGCACAGAGATTAAGACTGGCATATGGGTGTCAACACATCCGTAAATGCCCAAATGTCCCTCCTTGTGTTTGGAACGCAAACTTGTAAATATCAACTCATAAAATTATTGTCAAGAAACCAAAAACACCTTTTTGCATACACTGTAGTATGATGCCTTTGCATTATTTTGGGTGCATTTTATTTTAAAAAACGAAAAAAAAAAAGGTTTCCTTATAAAGGGAGTGCCCTCAAAACCACACGCCCTCTTTACCTCTGTAAACTTGGCTGGTGTGTTTTGTTGGGAAAAGTGGCAACCCAACCATAAACCACAAGTTATTTTGAGCAGAATGCAGCTAAACATATTTGTGTAGACCAGCGATGTCCATTAGATGAATGGTCCATTGAGTTTAACACATAGAGGCAGATATACAGTGTGAAACGATCTAAAGAAAACTATGTTGCCCATAGCAAATGAAAAAAAATGAAAGCTGTGCTGTGATTGGTTGTTATGGGCAACAAAGAAAGTTTTCTCACCGATCTTCCCCACAGTATATGTTACATTAATTATGTATTCTGTACGTACTGCGGACGCAGAAAACGGGTGTCGGGGGTCTGAAGCAGTTACAGCGGCTCTCTGGTTCATATCATCCTGTTGTCAAATAGACTCCAAGTCATGTCATTAATATTCTCAGGTCTGTAAGTCTGATTAGATGGACTTATTCAAATTCATAATTAAGAAATGTTTAGCATACTCTTGACAATACAAGCTGTGAAGTGGAAAAAGAAGTGGAAAAAATAATTACTAATCATATCATTAGTAATAGAACAAAGGACAAAAAGGGAACTTGCGGTCCGTCCACATACACAGGTCTGGAGACATGAATGTATTTGATTGCTGAACTTTACAAATGTCACAGAATGTTAATTTTGTTTTCTTATAATGTATTATCTACAGGCCTATTAATGGTATCAGTTAAATGTATAATGCCTGATCTTATAATTGCTGTTTTATATGTAAACTAGCCGGTAGTTAACTACTGCAAACGCAACTTTAAAAAGGAAAATGTCAATTTTTCTAATATGAATATTATCTTAATTAGAGGATATGTCCACCTTTTTAACCAATTTTTAAATGTCCCAATGCATGTATAATAAAGAAATAAATTAACATATTTGCGGTCATAATTAAAAACATCCTACCACTTTATCTTCACCTATGTGTCTCCATGGTAACAGACAGCAACCATTAGCATACAGTAGGAGACAAATGGATAGATTATATTGGGATTGTTTGTTGTTTCCTACCATGCATTGTCTGTACAGAAGCTGTAGAATCAAAATGAGAGGCTATTTTTAATTAGGACATTGTAAATTTGCTCACTTTTTCATTTTAGAACCACTGAGACAATTCAAAAAATGGTTGTAAAAGAGGACATATGGGGTCATTTTTCAAACTGGTGTAAAGTAGAACTGTCTTAGTTGCAATAGCAACCAGTCAGATTCTACCTTTCATTTTTGACAGCTCCTTTGAAAAATGAAAGGTAGAATCTGGTTGCTATGGGCAGCTAAGCCAGTTCTACTTTACACCAGTTTAAAAAATGAGCACAATAGTCTTTACTGTTTAACCCGAGTCCAGCTCGGCCAGTGGGAAAAGTAGCTAACTGTTCTGCCTGTGCTGGGCTCCGGCAGAAAATGGAGGGGGGACGGTTACTTTAGATGCTGCTATCTCCTTAATGGAGAACATGCAACTGGTCTTGTTTGAAAGCTGACATTCCAGGTAGTGATGTCGCGAACATAAAATTTTCAGTTCGCGAACAGCGAACGCGAACTTCCGCAAATGTTCACGAACGGGCGAACCGGGCGAACCGCCATAGACTTCAATTGGCAGGCGAATTTTAAAACCCACAGGGACTCTTTCTGGCCACAATAGTGTTGAGAAAGTTGTTTCAAGGGGTCTAACACCTGGACTGTGGCATGCCGGAGGGGGATCTATGGCAAAACTCCCATGGAAAATTACGTAGTGGACGCAGAGTCGGGTTTTAATCCATAAAGGGCATAAATCAACTAACATTCCTAAATTGTTTGGAATAACGTGCTTTAAAACATC
The DNA here is from genome assembly GCA_033119425.1 of Bufotes viridis. Classification (NCBI taxonomy): domain Eukaryota; kingdom Metazoa; phylum Chordata; class Amphibia; order Anura; family Bufonidae; genus Bufotes; species Bufotes viridis. The sequence continues at coordinate 531,192,689 of CM065589.1, read as the reverse complement.
CAGTGTGTGTATACGATCAGGTATGATGTTGTATCGATCAGGTAGTGTAAGGGTTACGCCCGCTTCACTGACATTGACAGACCAAACTCCCCTTTTAATGCACCGCAAACAGTTCATTTGCACAACCGCAAACTCCCCATTTGCACAAGGTTGGATACCAAGCTAGCCACGTCCCGGTGATGTCAATGAAGGTTTCTTCCTCCACCCAGCCACGTACAACACCAAGGGCCCCGAAAGGTCAATTGAATTGATTTTTCGAACGGGGAGATGGTTAAAAAAACGCTGGCTCCCTCCCCTTTGTTTTAATCCACGGTCACTGCTTCTGCGCCGTGCAATTTACTGTCACACCTGATATGAGTGGTATTTTCTGTAGTACTATTCTCATCAGTTTAATCCCTCTAACGTCCCCAATCTGGGGGCCATTTATTGAATAGATTTTTCGAACGGGGAGATGGTTAAAAAAACGCTGGCTCCCTCCACTCTGTTTTAATCCACAGTCACTGCGTCTGCGCCGTGCAATTTACTGTCACACCCGATATGAGTGGTATTTTCTGTAGTACTATTCTCATCAGTTTAATCCCTCTAACGTCCCCAATCTGGGGGCCATTTATTGAATAGATTTTTCGAACGGGGAGATGGTTAAAAAACGCTGGCTCCCTCCACTCTGTTTTTAAACCACGGTGACTGCGTCTGCGCCGTGCAATTTACTGTCACACCCGATATGAGTGGTATTTTCTGTAGTACTATTCTCATCAGTTTAATCCCTCTAACGTCCCCAATCTGGGTGCCATTTATTGAATAGATTTTTCGAACGGGAGATGGTTAAAAAACGCTGGCTCCCTCCACTCTGTTTTTAAACCACGGTGACTGCGTCTGCGCCGTGCAATTTACTGTCACACCCGATATGAGTGGTATTTTCTGTAGTACTATTCTCATCAGTTTAATCCTCTAACGTCCCCAATCTGGGGGCCATTTATTGAATAGATTTTTCGAACGCGGGAGATGGTTAAAAAACGCTGGCTCCCTCCACTCTGTTTTAAACCACGGTCACTGCGCCTGCGCCGTGCAATTTACTGTTACACCCGATATGAGTGGTATTTTCTGTAGTACTATTCTCATCAGTTTAATCCTCTAACGTCCCCCAATCTGGGGGCCATTTATTGAATAGATTTTTCGAATGGGGAGATGGTTAAAAACGCTGGCTCCCTCCACTCTGTTTTAATCCTACAGTCACTGCGTCTGCGCCGTGCAATTTACTGTCACACCCGATATGAGTGGTATTTTCTGTAGTACTATTCCTCATCAGTTTAATCACTGCTAACGATGCCACTAATCTTTGTAAGCAAAGTCCTGTGCCACACGGGATGACAGGGTGGCACTGGCAGTGGGCACACTACAGTCAGTTGAAGTCGGCCTGACACACACTAGCAGCAGGCAAGCAGCTGAAATTACACTAAAGTGTAAAAATTAAATGCCTTTTTATGCAAAGTCCTGTGCCAGCCGGTATGAGTGGTGGACACTGGCAGTGGGCACACTACAGTCAGTGGAAGTCAGCCTGACACACACTGGCAGGCAACTAACCTTAGATTAAAGTGTAAAAATTAAGTGCCTTTTTTTAAGCAAAGTCCTGTGCCACACGGGATGACAGGGGTGGGCACTGGCAGTGGGCACACTACAGTCAGTTGAAGTCGGCCTGACACACACTAGCAGCAGGCAAGCAGCTGAAATTACACTAAAGTGTAAAAATTAAATGCCTTTTTTGATGCAAAGTCCTGTGCCAGCACGGTATGATAGGGGTGGGCACTGGCAGTGGGCACACTACAGTCAGTGGAAGTCAGCCTGACACACACTGGCAGGCAACTAACCTTAGATTAAAGTGTAAAAATTAAATGCCTTTTTTGATGCAAAGTCCTGTACCACACGGAATGACAGGGGTGGGCACTGGCAGTGGGCACACTACAGTCTGTGGGCCTGCAGCTCCTCACACACAGGCAGGCCAGGCAACTGCAATATGTATATAAAGGGGAAAAAAGCAGACTAATGTTGCAGCCCTAAAAGGGCTTTTGGGGTGCTGTCAGGACGCTGTCCTTACAGCAGAGATCAGATGAGTCTTTCAGGACTGGAGTGGACACTGAATTCACTAGCCTAGCTATCGATTTCCCTATTAAATCAGCAGCAACTACACTCTCCCTCCTCTCACTAAGACTGCAGCTTCAGAATGAATCTAAAATGGATGCTGTGCAGGAGGTGGGAGGGTCTGGGAGGGAGGGTATGCTGCTGATTGGCTGGAATGTGTCTGCTGACTGTGAGGTACAGGGTCAAAGTTTGCTCAATGATGATGTATAGGGGCGGACCGAACATCGCATATGTTCGCCCGGCAGAGGCGAACGCGAACAAGCTATGTTCGCCGGGAACTGTTCGCCGGCGGATAGTTCGGGCCATCTCTAATTCCAGGCTTTTATATGACCAAATGACAGCATTAGCCCAAGCAACAGAGGAGAAATCACTGTTAGAAATCGAGTCTGGAATAATCGCAGGTAAAATCTGCTTTTACTTTCACTTTCAACTGCATTCACAGTATCCCGATTTCTATCAGTGATATCTTCCCTGTACTGAATGTACTGCTATCATTCTGGTATTTTCTGAAAGCGTGGAATGTCAGCTTTCAAACAATACAAAGCCCATATCTACCAAACCAGAGATATAAGCAGTTAAAGCAGACCCCTCTCCTCCTCTTCAGACTGCAGGAGAATGAGGAGCAGCTGCAGAGCTGACAGGCTGCAGGAGCAGCGTGGGGAGCCAGGTAAGAAGAGTTAGTGTGAGGGGCCCAGCATATGGGGGCATTTGTTAGTGTCGGATAACTCCTTTAACTTGTAATGCATAAATCCATAGTACATATAAATATATGCAATCTTGGAATTGTCATGTTCACCGACAACCTGTGCTTCCATATTAATTTTTTGCAGACTTTCTGCAAATATTCAGAAACTTTTCCAGCCACTAGAAATAAATCCTCTAGTTTTAAACAGTTCTCTCATGAATACACCCCAGTTGACCATACTCCTTATTACCATCCTCTATGACCCAAAAGGATGGCCATTCATATTTCCCGCGCAGTGTTCTAACGGCACATGCCAATTTCCATTAGGATATGAATACTCCATATGCTGGTTCCACCACGGATAGTGTGCCGGTGAAGAATGAATTTCCACAAAATGCAATAAAATTAAACTCCAAAAAATTAAAAAAAAAAAATTCTTAACCTCCCTCCCCCCATAAAAACAGAGAAAAGAGCCATTGTAGAGTGGAAAATAATTGCATGATCTGTGCAAATACATACAGTTGTGTTCAAAATTATTCAACCCCCACTGAAATTGAGTGTTTTGGCCAGTTTGACATTGATTTTGATCATTTCAGTCATCTTGTTTACAATTAAATCAAAGAGGCATTTGTAAGTCAGACAAATATAACATAACCTTTATAATGAAATAACCACAAATATCTTTTCTGTGCTCACATCATTATCAGTTTTATTCAACCCCCAAGTGACATTCAATCTTAGTACTTAGTACAACATCCTTTTCCAGTTATAACAGCTTTTAAACGTGAAGCATAGCTTGACACAAGTGTCTTGCACTACTGTCACACCCGATATGAGTGGTATTTTCTGTAGTACTATTCTCATCAGTTTAATCCCTCTAACGTCCCCAATCTGGGGGCCATTTATTGAATAGATTTTTCGAACGGGGAGATGGTTAAAAACGCTGGCTCCCTCCACTCTGTTTTAAACCACGGTGACTGCGTCTGCGCCGTGCAATTTACTGTCACACCCGATATGAGTGGTATTTTCTGTAGTACTATTCTCATCAGTTTAATCCTCTAACGTCCCCAATCTGGGTGCCATTTATTGAATAGATTTTTCGAGCAGGGAGATGGTTAAAAACGCTGGCTCCCTCCACTCTGTTTTTAAACCACGGTGACTGCGTCTGCGCCGTGCAATTTACTGTCACACCCGATATGAGTGGTAATTTTCTGTAGTACTATTCTCATCAGTTTAATCCCTCTAACGTCCCTAATCTGGGGGCCATTTATTGAATAGATTTTTCGAACGGGGAGATGGTTAAAAAACGCTGGCTCCCTCCACTCTGTTTTAAACCACGGTCACTGCGTCTGCGCCGTGCAATTTACTGTCACACCCGATATGAGTGGTATTTTCTGTAGTACTATTCTCATCAGTTTAATCCCTCTAACGTCCCCAATCTGGGGGCCATTTATTGAATAGATTTTTCGAACGCGGAGATGGTTAAAAAAACGCTGGCTCCCTCCACTCTGTTTTAAACCACGGTCACTGCGTCTGCGCCGTGCAATTTACTGTTACACCCGATATGAGTGGTATTTTCTGTAGTACTATTCTCATCAGTTTAATCCCTCTAACGTCCCCGACTCCCCAATCTGGGGGCCATTTATTAAATAGATTTTTTGAACGGGGAGATGGTTAATAAAACGCTGGCTCCCTCCACTGATATGAATGGTATTTTCTTTAGTATTATTCTCATCAGTTTAATCCCTGTTACGTCCCATATCAGGGATTGCCTTTTGTGAAAAAAAATTTAGGCCGGGTACCTTCAACTGCCTTCACAGTGACTGACCAAACTCTCATACACTAAACTGAATTGATTTCAGGAACCGGGAGATGGAAAAAGCAGCTTGGTCGGTCCTCTTACTCCCAAATTGGGGCACTGCGCGTGCACAGAGCAATGTGCTGTGACACCCTATATGAGTGGTGTCTTAACTAGTACTATTCCTATCAGTTTAATCCCTGTTACGTACCCTATCCGGGGACGTGTGCCGAATTAGACTAATGTGTAAAAATTAAATGCCTTATTTATCGGCAAGCTACTGTGCCACCCGGTATCAGTGGTTGGCACTAGCAGTGGGCACCCTACAGTCAGTGGAAGAGGGCCTGACACACACTGGCAGCAGGCAAGCAACTGAATTTAGACTACTGTCTAAAAATTAAATGCCTTATTTATCGGCAAGCTACTGTGCCACCCGGTATCAGTGGTTGGCACTGGCAGTGGGCACTCTACAGTCAGTGGAAGCGGGCCTGACACACACTGGCAGCAGGCAAGCAACTGAATTTAGACTACTGTCTAAAAATTAAATGCCTTATTTATCGGCGAAGCTACTGTGCCACCCGGTATCAGTGGTTGGCACTGGCAGTGGGCACACTACAGTCAGTGGAAGAGGGCCTGACACACACTGGCAGCAGGCAAGCAACTGAATTTAGACTACTGTCTAAAAATTAAATGCCTTATTTATCGGCAAGCTACTGTGCCACCCGGTATCAGTGGTTGGCACTGGCAGTGGGCACACTACAGTCAGTGGAAGAGGGCCTGACACACACTGGCAGCAGGCAAGCAACTGAATTTAGACTACTGTCTAAAAATTAAATGCCTTATTTATCGGCAAGCTACTGTGCCACCCGGTATCAGTGGTTGGCACTGGCAGTGGGCACACTACAGTCAGTGGAAGTCAGCCTGACACACACTAGCAGTAGGCAAGCAACTGAAATTACACTAAAGTGTAAAAATTAAGTGCCTTTTTTTTAAGCAAAGTCCTGTGCCACACGGGATGACAGTGGTGGGCACTGGCAGTGGGCACACTACAGTCAGTTGAAGTCGGCCTGACACACACTAGCAGCAGGTGAGCAGCTGAAATTACACTAAAGTGTAAAAATTAAATGCCTTTTTTATGCAAAGTCCTGTGCCAGCCGGTATGAGTGGTGGACACTGGCAGTGGGCACACTACAGTCAGTGGAAGTCATCCTGACACACACTGGCAGGCAACTAACCTTAGATTAAAGTGTAAAAATTAAGTGCCTTTTTTTTAAGCAAAGTCCTGTGCCACACGGGATGACAGGGGTGGGCACTGGCAGTGGGCACACTACAGTCAGTTGAAGTCGGCCTGACACACACTGGCAGCAGGCAAGCAGCTGAAATTACACTAAAGTGTAAAAATTAAATGCCTTTTTTTGATGCAAAGTCCTGTACCACACGGAATGATAGGGGTGGGCACTGGCAGTGGGCACACTACAGTCAGTGGAAGTCGGCCTGACACACACTGGCAGGCAACTAACCTTAGATTAAAGTGTAAAAATTAAATGCCTTTTTTTGATGCAAAGTCCTGTACCACACGGAATGACAGGGGTGGGCACTGGCAGTGGGCACACTACAGTCTGTGGGCCTGCAGCTCCTCACACACAGGCAGGCCAGGCAACTGCAATATGTATATAAAGGGGAAAAAAAGCAGACTAATGTTGCAGCCCTAAAAGGGCTTTTGGGGTGCTGTCAGGACGCTGTCCTTACAGCAGAGATCAGATGAGTCTTTCAGGACTGGAGTGGACACTGAATTCACTAGCCTAGCTATCGATTTCCCTATTAAATCAGCAGCAACTACACTCTCCCTCCTCTCACTAAGACTGCAGCTTCAGAATGAATCTAAAATGGATGCTGTGCAGGAGGTGGGAGGGTCTGGGAGGGAGGGTATGCTGCTGATTGGCTGGAATGTGTCTGCTGACTGTGAGGTACAGGGTCAAAGTTTGCTCAATGATGATGTATAGGGGGCGGACCGAACATCGCATATGTTCGCCCGGCAGAGGCGAACGCGAACAAGCTATGTTCGCCGGGAACTGTTCGCCGGCGGATAGTTCGGGCCATCTCTAATTCCAGGCTTTTATATGACCAAAATGACAGCATTAGCCCAAGCAACAGAGGAGAAATCACTGTTAGAAATCGAGTCTGGAATAATCGCAGGTAAAATCTGCTTTTACTTTCACTTTCAACTGCATTCACAGTATCCCGATTTCTATCAGTGATATCTTCCCCTGTACTGAATGTACTGCTGTCATTCTGGTATTTTCTGAAAGCGTGGAATGTCAGCTTTCAAACAATACAAAGCCCATATCTACCAAACCAGAGATATAAGCAGTTAAAGCAGACCCCTCTCCTCCTCTTCAGACTGCAGGAGAATGAGGGAGCAGCTGCAGAGCTGACAGGCTGCAGGAGCAGCGTGGGGAGCCAGGTAAGAAGAGTTAGTGTGAGGGGCCCAGCATATGGGGGGCATTTGTTAGTGTCGGATAACTCCTTTAACTTGTAATGCATAAATCCATAGTACATATAAATATATGCAATCTTGGAATTGTCATGTTCACCGACAACCTGTGCTTCCATATTAATTTTTTGCAGACTTTCTGCAAATATTCAGAAACTTTTCCAGCCACTAGAAATAAATCCTCTAGTTTTAAACAGTTCTCTCATGAATACACCCCAGTTGACCATACTCCTTATTACCATCCTCTATGACCCAAAAGGATGGCCATTCATATTTCCCGCGCAGTGTTCTAACGGCACATGCCAATTTCCATTAGGATATGAATACTCCATATGCTGGTTCCACCACGGATAGTGTGCCGGTGAAGAATGAATTTCCACAAAATGCAATAAAATTAAACTCCAAAAATTAAAAAAAATTTTCTTAACCTCCCTCCCCCCATAAAAACAGAGAAAAGAGCCATTGTAGAGTGGAAAATAATTGCATGATCTGTGCAAATACATACAGTTGTGTTCAAAATTATTCAACCCCCACTGAAATTGAGTGTTTTGGCCAGTTTGACATTGATTTTGATCATTTCAGTCATCTTGTTTACAATTAAATCAAAGAGGCACTTGTAAGTCAGACAAATATAACATAACATTTATAATGAAATAACCACAAATGTCTTTTCTGTGCTCACATCATTATCAGTTTTATTCAACCCCCAAGTGACATTCAATCTTAGTACTTAGTACAACATCCTTTTCCAGTTATAACAGCTTTTAAACGTGAAGCATAGCTTGACACAAGTGTCTTGCAGCGATCTACGGGTATCTTCGCCCATTCTTCATGGGCAAAAGCCTCCAGTTCAGTCACATTCTTGAGGCTTGCGTGCTGCAACTGCTTTCTTTAAGTCCCACCAGAGGTTCTCAATCGGATTTAAGTCTGGTGACTGCGATGGCCACTTCAAAATGTTCCAGCCTTTAATCTGCAACCATGCTCTAGTGGACTTGGAGGTATGCTTGGGATCATTGTCCTGTTGAAAGGTCCAACGTCTCCCAAGCCTCAGGTTTGTGACGGACTGCATCACATTTTCATCCAATATCTCCTGGTACTGAAGAGAATTCATGGTACCTTGCACACGCTGAAGCTTCCCTGTACCTGTAGAAGCAAAACAGCCCCAAAGCATGATTGACCCCCGCCATGCTTCACAGTAGGCAAGGTGTTCTTTTCTTCATAGGCCTTGTTCTTCCTCCTCCAAACATAGCGTTGATCCATGGGCCCAAACAGTTCTAATTTTGTTTCATCAGTCCACAGAACACTATCCCAAAACTTTTGTGGTTTGTCCACATGACTTTTGGCATACTGCAGTCGACTCTTCTTATTCTTTGGAGACAGCAAGGGGTGCGCCTGGGAGTTCTGGCATGGAGGCCTTCATTACGCAGTGTGCGCCTTATTGTCTGAGCTGAAACTTCAGTACCCGCATCTGACAAATCTTTTTCAGTTCCTCAGCAGTCACACGGGGACTTTTCTCCACTTTGCGCTTCAGGTAGCGCACAGCAGTCGAAGTCAGCATCTTCTTTCTGCCACGACCAGGTAGCGTTTCAACAGTGCCCTTTGCCTTGAATTTGCGAATGATGCTTCCTATGGTGTCTCTTGGTATGTTTAACATCTTTGCAATCTTCTTATAGCCATTGCCCTTCCTGTGAAGAGAAATCACCTCTTCTCTTGTCTTCCTGGACCATTCTCTTGACTTCACCATGTTTGTAAACACACCAGTAAATGTCTAGAAGGAGCTGAGTATCACAGTCATTTTACATCTGCCTAATTGGGGCTTATTCTGCTTGATTGCTGCTCCTTGACATCCACAGGTGTTTCCAATACCTGATCGAAAACACTTGAATGAACCTCTGTTCTTAAGAGTGGTCGTCTTTAAGGGGTTGAATAATTGTGTCAATGAAGAAATCACAAAAAAAAAAAACATTTAATACTGTATTACAAAAACAATTGATGTCTTTTTAGTTGCATTTGGTTCTTTAAAAAGTCCTTGTAAGATTTCATTCTGAACACAATTACAAATGTACACTAAATTCCCTAAAACCCTTTACAGCATTGGGGGTTGAATAATTTTGAACACAACTGTACATATATATCTAAAATAAGGGTGGCAGATGCTTAATAAAATCCTCTCAATATCTACGTAAAGATCGTGACTGATTTACTGTATAGGTTAAAACCCGAGAAATTAGAATATAGTGCAAAAGTTCATTTATTTCAGTAATGCAACTTAAAATTTGAATATTGTGAAAAGGTTCAATATTCTAGGCTCAAAGTGTCACACTCTCGTCAGCTAATTAATCCATACCCCCTGAGCAAAGGGAACCTGAGATTGTGACTCTGGGGTTTCATAAGCTGTAAACCATAATCATCCAAATAATAACAAATAAAGGCTTGAAATATTTTGCTTTGCATGTATTGAGTCTGTCTCATATATTAGTTTCACCTTTAAAGTTGCATTACTGAAATAAACGAACTTTGCACGATATTCTAATTTTTCGAGTTTCACCTGTACATATATTTCTTATAAATTAAGGTAAGCTTGAAAAGTTGTGCAGTTGTATTCTTAAACCTGCTCTTCTGTTTTCTTTCTAACACAATCGTATCCTAAAGGCGAATGTAATTCCATTCTGCATCAACAGTTCTGAAGGTAGGTAATGCAGTGATCCAAAAGATAAAATGCTTCAAAGGCTTTTTACACCAGAATAATTTGATAATGCTACAAAAAATAGTAACAGCTTCTCTTCTGTCAGGGGCCAGGTACGGTATATTCTCACTGTCAAAATACAGCAATACGTGATTAAGTTTAAAAAAAAAAAAAGTCCACAGAACCCACTTTAAGTTATTAACAATACTTTGTGATGTGATTGTATGCAGTAACACCCTTTCTGGACCAACGGTCTTTAAAAATGGCATCCATTTGGCGGCAGATGGCGCATAGCTGCTGGGTTACTGCTGTTTTAAACAGCAGACACCTGGGGCTAATGTGTGCAATCGGTGATAATGCTGATCGCAGTTTTTAACCCACAGCATCTGAGGTAGCTTTCTCAAGAAGAACTGCATCCCCATGCCCAGAACAGCTCCCCCGCGCAGTGATTGGGGGAGGCATTCATTCTCTGCAATAGCCTTGGTCTCTCTGAAGAAACCCATGCTATTGCAGTTGTAGTTCAGATAGAGCCCTGCATGTGGCAGGGCTCCATAAGAACATTTTGAATCTGCAATGCTTTGTAATGGCATTTGATTTCAATGTATTGGAGAAGAAATTTAATAATTGCTTGTTATAGCCACCTAGGGTGACTAAAAAAAAAATTCTACAAACCAATAGAAAACGTGGTGTGGTGTTTAACAAGCAGGATATGCTCAACCCATATGCAGTTGTGCATGTATATAGGGGAGCACATCCTGCACTTGTAGTCCGTTGCTAAGGGCAATCAACAGCAAAAAATGCATACAATGGAAGATGCCAGCAACGGACTACAAGTACCACAATAACCATCCTGCATACGATAACGATAATGTGGATGTGGAGAACAATCAAAAACATAACCATAGCAAAGGCAGGTGCACTCTGCGGCAATACTAAACCCTCACACTGATAAAATTGAGGGGTTAGTTCGACATATCCTACTAGGAGGACATGGCTTAAGCTCGGACACCACGGCAAGGTCCCTCAAGTAGCCCGAGGCCCTAACACTCACCTACCTGTGCCGTATGGGCGATACCAGGAGCTGTTGGGCATTACGGGAGCGTAAGGCCTGACTCACAGACAGCTCACCAGTGACCTCCAGCATGTAACCATGCTTGCAATGGGAGGTGGGAGGTGCCTGTGAGCCCCACCCGAGACCGGCTGATATGGCCCAGAGCCTCCCAGGTGCACCTGAATGTAGCCTGTAGATGAAAAGCAGACACATTTAAATCTGAGTTTATACACCTCCAAACATATTATACAAACCATTAGAAAACGTGGTGTGGTGTTTTCTAATGGTTTGTATAATATGTTTTCATGCCAAGTACCCCCTAGTGACAAGAAGTTCGAACCGAGTACTTCCAAGGAAGCGAACAGAGATAAATGATATTAAAATAAGGATATTCTAAGGATGCTGTCATCATAGGCTCTGTTTTAAAAGGAACCTGTCATCAACTTTATGCTGACCTCACTGAGGGCGTGTGTCACTCATGAGCTAAATATAAGTGCTTGCCGAGAACCAACATCATAATCATTACAGCCCAGGCCTTAAAAAGAGACAAATCTACCTGAGAAGAGTCCTGGTTATTATAATCTCCTGCTCTCTCACCCATCTGCAGCAGTTCTGTCCTAGACAGAAAGGGAGAAAACTAGGTAGAAGCCTGTCAGTCATCAGCAGGTGGGCAGGGAGAGCAGGAATTCATGAATAACCAGGACTCTTCTCAGGTGGTCGTGACTCTTTTCCAGGCCCAGTCTGCAAGGATTGTGATGTTGGTTCTCGGCAACCACTTAGAGGACTGATAACACTGGGGGAACTGATGGCATGGGGGGGGGGGATCATGGCACAGAGGCAGGGGCGGACTGAGCGGTCGGGCACTTCGGACATGGTCCGAGGGCCCGGCCGGGAAGGGGGCCCGTCGGCTGCCGCTGTCCAGTGTAGAGAAAATGACCAGCTGTGTGGCTGTGCTGTGCGCAGCGCAAGTGAAGTACTACAAATCATTCACACCACCACACAGTCCTTGACTCCAGGCACTGGCAGTCACTCTGCACTATGACCGGGCACTGGGCAGAGGCAGGCAAGGAGGCAAGGCAGGCAGGCTATGGGGCCCGGCAGCTGGACTCAGAGCAGCTACGCGGTGGCGCCTACTTTACATGTACGTCATGGAAGGAGGGGCCCGGCAGCTGGAGCTACAGAGGAAGAAAGGAGGGGCCGGCCATGGCGTCCTGTGCGGCGCAGAAGCGCACCATGGTGATGTCAGTCGTCACATGACGTTACTGACGTCTTCAACGTCATAGGCCGCGCTGACAGAGGCACAGCACCACACCATCCACGCGCCCACTTCCAAGTTCCCTCCTGCCCTGCCTGCTGTTTCGGCCCAGATTGGAGTGCTGCAGCAGCCTGCAAGTGAAGTTCAAGTAAAGTAGTACTACTGTGACATGATCTCACTAGTAATCACAAAAGGCTGGTTATTGTGTATGGACTGGACTCAGCGAGAACTGTTATGGGGAGATCTGTGGATGACATGAATCATAAGTTGCTATATAGTGTCATCCATAGACCCCCATAGCAGTGCCCTCTACAGGTCCCCCATAGCAGTGCCCTCCCCCATAACAGTGTCATTCTCAGATCCCCTATAACAGCGACATCCATAGATCCCCCATAACTGTCATCTACAGCTCCCCATAACAGTGACCTCCATAGATCCCCCCATAGCAGTGTCCTCCACAGGTCCCCCATAGCAGAATCCTCCACAGGTCACCCATAGCAGTGCCCTCCGCAGGTCCCTCATGACAGTGTCATCCTCATATCCCCCATAACAGTGACATCCATAGATCCCCAATAACTGTCATCTACAGGTCCCCATAACAGTGACGTCCATAGATCCTCCCATAGCAGTGTCCTCCACAGGTCCCGCAAAACAGTGCTCTCCACAGGTCCCCCATAGCAGTGCCCTCCACAGGTCCCCCATAGCAGTGCCCTCCACAGGTCCTCCATAACAGTGACATCCATAGATTCCCCATAACAGTGTCATTTGCAGATTCCCCATAACAGTGACATCCATAGATCCCCCATAACAGTGTCATCCACAGATCCTCCATAACAGTGACCTCCACAGATCCCCCATAACAGTGTCATCCACAGATCCCCCATAACTGTGTTATCCACAGATCCCCCATAACAGTGTGTCATCCACAGATCCCCCATAACTGTGTGTCATCCACAGATCCCCCATAACTGTGTGTCATCCACAGATCCCCCATAACTGTGTGTCATCCACAGATCCCTCATAACAGTGTCATCCACAGATCCCCCATAACAGTGTGTCATCCACAGATCCCCCATAACAGTGACATCCACAGATCCCCCATAACAGTGTGTCATCCACAGATCCCCATAACAGTGTCATCCACAGATCCCCATAACAGTGTCATCCACAGATCCCCATAACAGTGTCATCCACAGATCCCCCATAACAGTGCCATCCACAGATCCCCATAACAGTGCTATTTTCATATTTAATTGCCTCTTTAGGATTTGTAATGCTTTGGTTTTGTTTATTTATGATTTTGTAATGCACCTGTCTTGGTTTGTGCATTTATTTATTGTGCACAGTTTGGTTTTTGCATTCGTTATTTATGTTGCACTTCTAATTAAATAAATTATTGGGCAGGATATGGGTGTGACTGGAGGCGGGACATGGGAGTGGCTGGAGGCGGGATGTGGGTGTGGCCTGGAAGGGGGCCCTTGATTTATTTTGCCCGGGGGCCCTGAGGGTTCTCAGTCCGCCCCTGAGGACTGATGGCACTGGGGGGAGCTGATGGCATGAGGGGCTGATGGCACTGGGGGAAGCTGATGGTACACATATATGTATTGTCACTTTTATTTATACATTTTTCAATTATTTTTGTATGTACTGCACATAGTTCACAAAGAGTAATTCATTTCCAATCACGTAATTAATTAATAATTATGGTATTTTTATACATATAATTATGTTGATTGTACCATATATGCCAAAAATGGTGTATAATAATAATAATAATCAATCATGCACTTTTGTACAGGGTTCCATGATGCTTTTACCGTATGTCCTTTTTAGTTTGCATATAGAGGGCAGCATTGTATTGATCAGGCCTGCACAGACGCACATTGACTTTAATGCCGCCAGCAGCTTTCTGCGATAACACTATCGTGGGACTACCTGCGACATCACGTGATGTCAGGGGCCGATCATGTGACTAGTCTGTCATGAGTCACGTAAGTGCGACCGCTCATGTGCACATTGTTGGAGACAGGTGAATGCAATTATGTTTTATTTAGCAGGGGTTCCGGATTGGTTGAATGGGGTATTTAATGTGCGATTTAATTATTCGTGTATTGCGAATTGAACTTTGAACGGGGCATAAAGGCAACTTTCCAATTGGTTGGCTATCTAGAATTAACGAAGATAGCGAATATAGCGCTATATTCTCTATCTTCATTAATGCTAGAAAGCCAACCAATAGGAAGGTTATACCCCATTCAAAGTTTCATTCGCAGTACGCGAATATTACGTAATGTAATATTCGCCTACTTGCGAATAAAACTTTGAACTTTCCTATTGGTTGGCTTGCTAGAATTAACGAATATAGAGAATATAGCGCTATATTCGTTATCTTCGTTAGGAACGAAGATAGCGAAATATTCTCTATCATCGCTATTAACGAAGATAAAGAATATAGCGCTATATTCGTGTTCGTTATCCATGTTAATTCTAGCAAGCCAAGTAATATTACTCGCATTGCGCATCCAACTTAGAGCGGGGTACTTTACTATTGTTAGGCTGGGTAGAATTAACGAATATGACGAATATGAATATAGCGCTATATTTGCTAATTCTAGCAAGCCAATAGGAAAGTTGACTGTACCCAGCTCTAAGTTGGATCTTAATCTGAAATATTACTTGCCTATATTTGCAATAAATAGAATAATGACTCAGTATTCTATTTGTTGCAAAAAAATAAGTAAAGTAATTTTCTCACGTGCACATCCAACTTAGAGCTGTCTATAGGCAGCTTTCATATTGGCTTCGCTAGAATTAGCGAATATAGAAGAATATAGCGCTATATTGTGTTCGTCATATTAGTTAATTCTTCTGCCAGCCAAACAATAAGATAGAGTGCATATGCCCGCTCTAAGTTGAATCTTGCAATGGTATATTACTAATATTCTCGGATCGGGCACTGGGCAGAGGCAGGCAAGGCAGGCAGGCTATGGGGCCCGGCAGCTGGACTCAGAGCAGCTACGCGGCGGCGCCTACTTTACATGTACGTCATGGAAGGAGGGGCCCGGCAGCTGGAGCTACAGAGGGAAGAGAGGAGGGGCCGGCCATGTGCGGCGCAGAAGCGCACCATGGTGATGTCAGTCGTCACATGACGTTACTGACGTCTTCAACGTCATAGGCCGCGCTGGCAGAGGCACAGCACCATACCATCCACGCGCCCACTTCCAAGTTCCCCTCCTGCCCTGCCTGCTGTTTCGGCCCAGATTGGAGTGCTGCAGCAGCCTGCAAGTGAAGTTCAAGTAAAGTAGTACTACTGTGACATGATCTCACTAGTAATCACAAAAGGCTGGTTATTGTGTATGGACTGGACTCAGCGAGAACTGTTATGGGGGAGATCTGTGGATGACATGAATCATAAGTTGCTATATAGTGTCATCCATAGACCCTCCATAGCAGTGATTGCGCATCCAACTTAGAGCTGTGTATGAGGCAAGTTTGCTTGGCTTCACAGAATTAACAAAGATAACAAATACGAATATAGCGCTATATTCTCTATCTTCGTTAATTCTAGCAAGCCAACCAATAGGAGAGTTATACCACGTTCAAAGTTTCATTTGCAGTATGCGAATATTGTAATATAGAGAATTTAGCGCTATATACTCTATCATTGTTAACTGGTATCTTGGGTTCAGATTGAAAAAAAAATCATGAATATTCGTTTTTTATAAATATATAGCACTATATCATAAATATTCGCGAATTAGCGAAGTGCTGATATTCGTAACAACACTAATCAACATGCTTATTAGGCTGCCCTTGCTCCTAATGTTTTAAGGGGTCACTACTCACCAGCAGACCCTCACCCCTAATGTTTTAGAGGGTGTGGGGAGTCGCTCTGGTAGATAGCAGTGCGGGTGCAGTACAGAGGCAAAACAAGAAGTCCAGAAAGTGCAATAAACAGTGTTTTATTCACACTTGCACACAATAAACGATAAACAGTCTCTTGGTGTTAATTCACACTCAGCAAACACAAAAAAGCAAAACCAAAGAGTCCAAAACCAGGTTCAATCACCTGTGAGATGTTTAGGTGCGCGTTCGCACCTGGCGGTCGGCCCAGCCGCAGGATAATCCACCTTCAGGCTTCCAGGACGACTGCACGACTCCTTGCTGGGCTCATCCTTCCAGCCCAGAGAGCAACACAACACTAGCAGCAGCTCCAGGATAATCACAGCCACACCTGCTGATGTGGCTGCCTTTAAAAAGCCCGGCAAAGTCCGGCCTGGACCGTGGGGAGTAGGCACCCACCCAACTCTTTGCCTACTCCCAGTAAGAGCCGGCCCGGATTGGCTTTGCAGCCAAACTAACTATCAATGTCAAGCAGCACTAGCTGCTGCTGACACATAAAACCCGGCTCTCACCTCACGAGGCCAGGAACCTCGGTGACACGTATCTTCCGTCCATGGCGGCACCTTGCGCCCTCTTACATACCTCCCCCTTTGTTCCAGCCCGACAGGGTGAACACACGCCAAACACTGTACTCGAGACAGTGCATCCGCATTTCCTTGCAAGCGGCCTGCCCTGTGTTCCACTGTGAACTTGAAGTTCTGCAGGGACAAGAACCATCTGGTGACCCGAGCATTCCTGTCTTTCGCCTGGCACATCCACTTTAGAGGAGATGGTCGGTCACCAGACGGAACTTTCTCCCTAGCAGATAATAGCGGAGAGACTCTAGTGCCCACTTGATGGCCAGGCACTCTCTCCACTATACTGTACCTGGTTTCGGCTGGGGTGAGTTTGCGACTCAGGAAAACCACGGGATGCTCCTCCCATTGATTTCCTGAGAGTACAGCCCGAGGCCCACTTCAGAGGCATCGGTCTGTACCACAAACTCTCTCTTGAAGTCGGGCGTCACCAAAACCGGGGACCCACACAGGGCCGACTTCAGAGCAGAAAAGCCTTATCCGCCTGCTCATTCCACTGGATCGACACTGACCTGCGTCCCTTTAAAGGCTTGTCAATGGAGCAGCAATTGTAGCGAGTTGGGAATAAACCTCATGTAGTATCCCACCATGCCCAGGAATGATTTTACTTGCGCGTAGTGACAGGTCGGGGCCAATTCTTAGTGCCTCAATTTTGTTTACCTGAGGTTTGACCACCCCGCTCAATGACATACCCTAGGTATTTGGTCTCTTCTAACCCTATCACACACTTTTTGGGTTAGCAGTTAAGCCAGCTTTCCTAAGGGAGTCCACTACGGCCTGTACCTTCGGTGGGTGACTCTCAGTCGGTGCTATGGATAATGATATCATCCAGAATACGCTGAGGCGTACCGTCGATGTGGACGAAGCACAATATCCATAAGCCTTTGAAGCGTGGCGGGGCGCCATGTAGACCAAAGGGTAATACCTTGTACTGATACAACCCTCCCGGTGTGATAAAGCAGTTTTTCCTTGGCAGCCTCCGTTAAGGGTACCTGCCAGTACCCTTTAGTGAGGTCCAAGACAGAAAAATACCTGGCTTGGCCCAATTTTCAATGAGCTCATCCACCCTCGGCATGGGATATGCGTCAAACTTGGACACCTCATTCAGCTTGCGGAAATCGTTACAGAACCTCAATGTCCCGTCCGGCTTAGGTATTAAGACTATCGGACTGGCCCAATCACTTTTGACTCCTCGATGACACCTAACTGGGCATCAGCTGCACTTCCTTCACAATGGCTTGTCGCCGAGCCTCGGGTACCCGATACGGCTTTAACCGGACTTTGGCCTGAGGCTCAGTGATAATGTCATGCTGGATTAGGGATGTGCGCCAGGAGGTCCGAGAACACATCCGTGTTCCGACTAATGAACTCCTTAACTTCCTGGACCTGTTTGGAGGATAGGCTATCTGAAATTTTTACGGTGGCTGCTGCTTCCGGACTTCGAGGTGAGGGGCTGGATCCTTCTCACCTAGAAGTCCTGGCCGAGGACTGTCATCGCTGGACGAGTTCCTATCCTTCCATGGCTTCAGCAAATTCACATGATACACCTGCTCCGGCTTCCGCCGCCCTGGCTGGTGCACCTTGTAATTACTTCCCCACTTTCTCGAGCACTTCATAGGGCCCCTGCCACCTAGCTAGAAATTTGCTGTCAAGGGTGGGTACCAGAACTAAAACTTCGGTCTCCGGGATTAAAGTCTCGTACCCGAGCCTGACGATTATAGACTCTACTTTGGGCCTGTTGTGCTGCCTCCATATGCTCCCGGACCAGCGGTAACACCCTCTCCATACGTTCCTGCATCTGGGTAACATATTCAGTTACGCTTTTGTGGGGGACGGGCTGTTGTTCCCACGCTTCCTAGCGATGTCCAACAGGCCCCGTGGGCGTCTGCCATAAAGCAGTTCGAAGGGTGAGAACCCAGTAGAGGCCTGGGGCACTTCTCGCACTGCAAACATGAGATAGGGCAGAAGCAGATCCCAGTCCTTCCCATCTCGGGACACCACCCTTTTTAGCATATTTTTAAAGTTTGGTTAAATCTTTCCACAAGGCCGTCCGTTTGCGGATGGTAAGCGGACGATCCATAATTGCTTTATATGCAACAGTTTACACAATTCCCTCATAATCTTAGACATAAAGGGGTCCCTTGGTCCGTCAGAACCTCCTTAGGTAGGCCCACCCGGGTAAACATCTCCATTAACTCCTTTGCTATGAGCCTAGCCGATGTGTGTCGAAGAGGCACCGCCTCTGGATATCGAGTAGCATAGTCCAGAATCACCAGGATATGTTGGTGACCCTAGCAGACTTGATGCAGGTCCGACCAGATCCATGGCAATACGCTCGAATGGGACCTCAATTATTGGGAGAGGGACCAGGGGACTTCTGTAATGCGGCTGGGGGCTATTTACCTGACAGGTCGGACAGGACTTACAGAACTCCTCTACTTCCTTAAACAAACCAGGCCAGTAAAATCGCTGTAGTACGCGGTCCTGCGTTTTCTGCCACCCCATGTGTCCCCCAAGAACATGTTGGTGGGCAAGCTCCATAACAAGCTTGCGATATGCGGTGGGCACCACCAACTGTTCAACTGGCTCACCTCGGTTTGGTTCACCCGATACAACATATCCTGAAGAATAATAAATCGTGGAAACATTAATTCAGCCCCAGGTTTCTGGGGTTTACCGTCAATCATTACAACACTTTCCCAGGCCCTGGTTGGGGTTTGGTCCCGGTGTTGTGCGGTCCCAAAATTTTCCCCGGAGACATTGAGGTCTGCCAACTCAGGTCCCGGTGGCAAGTCCTCCGTGTCTCCCACCATTACACTCAGTGGGGTTGTCTCCCCCTCTACCGCTGGAGCAGTGGTCACCCTACCGCTGGCCCTTCAGATTCGGGCTCCCAGGGTTCTGGCCTTCCAGTGGTATCAGGCCACTCTACTAGGGTTACCCCTGTCTCGGGCCCATCAGACACCTTTATAGCCGGCCACAGCGCCGGGAAACCGGAAGTCCCTCCCAAGTATCAGTTCATGTGGGAGTTTGGTAGCGACAGCCACCTCGTGGGTCCACTTACCAGCAGCTGTGGACAAAGTCACTAATGCAGTGGGGTAGTCTTTTAAGTCTCCGTGGATGCATAGGACCCCGACTTTACGGCCGGTATACTCCGCAGGCCGTATTAGGGCAGCTCTTACCAGGGAGACTAAACTCCCGGAGTCCAGCAGGGCCACCGCCAGAGAATCTTCCACCTCTACCTGACACAGGTGGTTATTGTCCTGCCCCTCACGGGTGCCAGTTGCACACAGCTTCCGTGCATACAGGGAGTGGCGATACCCGTGGTTCACATCCATCGGCTCACCCTGATGCGGACAGTCGGCCCTGATGTGGCCTGGCTCCTGACACCTCCAGCATACCACGGGAGGCGGATCCGCAGGGGATACATTCCGTGCAGGTCTCTCTGTCGCCGGTCGTCGGAACTGGGGTGGAGGCCTCCGGGGTTTGACTGGCCCCTTCCCAGCAAGACTCCCCTGCAGGTTTCTGGTGGCCTCGTAGCAGCTCTACCAGGTCGACCATCTCCAGGGCACTTACCGGAGACGCCTGGCCGACCCAGTGCTGGAGGGGATAAGGCAGGGCCCTCCAAAGATGTCCGCCAACAGTCGATCCAGCATGGCAGTGGGACTTAGTAGATCAGGCTGCAGCCACTTTTGCAGCCTGTGCAGCAGATCGTAGTACTGCGGCCTAGCAGGTTCAGTCGTTTTAAAGTCCCACTGGTGGACTCTTTGAGCGCGGACCAGCACGTTCACCCCAGTCTGGCTAGGATCTCTCCTTTCACAGTGTCATAATCGGCCGCTTGGTGCGTCCGACAAGTCGAAAAACACCTGCTGGGGTCCGGAAGCCAGGAACGGAGCGACCACCTCAGCCCACTGGTCACGGGGCAGCTTCTCCCTCACGGCCACTTTTCGAAGACTGCCAGGTAGGTCTCGGCATCATCCTCGGGGTCATCTTGGGAATTGCTGCACGGACCGCTTTCCGGGCATCATGGGCACGGTGAGAGGCTCCAGTCGCTTGCAAAGCCATTACATGTTGCAACAGCAGCTGGTTTGTCTCCTGCTGCTGCTTGTTGGCCTCCCGCTGCTGTAAATTGGCCTCCACGAGGCCTTTACAACTGCCTCCATCTTGTCAGAGTTCACGTGTTGCAACCTTGCCGGCTTGACATATGACATTCACTTTGGAAAAACTTCGGCGTTTACGCCAGCCTCACTGCGCATGCCCGCATCCGCCACCAAATGTGGGAGTCGCTCTGGTAGATAGCAGTGCGGGTGCAGTACAGAGGCAAAACAAGAAGTCCAGAAAGTGCAATAAACAGTGTTTTATTCACACTTGCACACAATAAGCGATAAACAGTCTCTTGGTGTTAATTCACACTCAGCAAACACAAAAAAGCAAAACCAAAGAGTCCAAAACCAGGTTCAATCACCTGTGAGATGTTTAGGTGCGCGTTCGCACCTGGCGGTCGGCCCAGCCGCAGGATAATCCACCTTCAGGCTTCCAGGACGACTGCACGACTCCTTGCTGGGCTCATCCTTCCAGCCCAGAGAGCAACACAACACTAGCAGCAGCTCCAGGATAATCACAGCCACACCTGCTGATGTGGCTGCCTTTAAAAAGCCCGGCAAAGTCCGGCCTGGACCGTGGGGAGTAGGCACCCACCCAACTCTTTGCCTACTCCCAGTAAGAGCCGGCCCGGATTGGCTTTGCAGCCAAACTAACTATCAATGTCAAGCAGCACTAGCTGCTGCTGACACATAAAACCCGGCTCTCACCTCACCGAGGCCAGGAACCTCGGTGACACGTATCTTCCGTCCATGACGGCACCTTGCGCCCTCTTACAAGGGTCACCAGCAAACCCTCACCTCTAATGTTTTAGATGATCCGATCAGCAAGAGGCCCTCGTGCCTAATGTTTTAGAGGGTCACCAGCAGGCCCTCGCCCATAATGTTTTAGATGGTAAGATCAGCAGCAGATCCTCACCCCTAATGTTTTAGAGGGTCACCAGAAGACCCTCACCCCTAATGTTTTAGATGGTCAGATCAGCAGTAAGTCCTCGCTTCTTAGGTTTTTGAGGGTCACCAGCAGGCACTCACCTAAATGTTTTAGATGGTCAGATCAGCAGCAGGCCCTTGCCCCTAATATTTAAGATGGTCAGATCAGCAGCAGGCCCTCGCCCGTAATGTTTTAGAGGGTCAGCTCAGCAGCAGTCCCTCACCCCTAATGTTTTAGATGGTCAGATGAGCAGAAGGCCCTCACCCCTAATGTTTTAAAGGTCACCAGCAGGTCCTTGCTCCTAATATTTTTGAGGGTCACCAGCAGGCCATCAATCAAATTTTTCAAGGGTGTGTATGATGCCCTGCTTTATGTGTAATAAAGGGTGTATTGGAGTACCGGTTCCTTGTAATTGTTGGCAGCCCTTTCACTTAGTGCTTAGGCTTATGAGTGTAGAAGTCCCACTAACTGAACAATTGTACCACAATGTCAATGAGGCCCTCCTTTATGTGATATACAGGCTGTTTCAGGGTGCCTCTGCCTTGTAATTTTTGGCAGCCCTTTCACTTAGTGCATAAGCTTTATGAGTGTAGGAGTCCCACTACCTGAACAATTGTACCACAATGTCAATGAGGCCCTCCTTTATGTGATATACAGGTTGTAAGGTTGTAAGGTTCCTTGTAATTTTTGGCAGCACTTGGACTTCATATACAAGTAAATATACAGGAAAGAATGTTTCCTAACAATTTTTCCTCTAAAATCAATTTTATCTTCGGTTATCTTCGTATTATTGTCAGTCTGTAAAAGTGGCGTACTACTCGGACAACATTGTTCCCAGCAGCGACCTGGGAGTCCAAGATGCATCCAGACATCCTCCCCCTGCTGTTCCCTAACCATTTAAGTGGTGTTTGCATCAATTTATGACATTTTCTCTTCAGATCAAGGGGTGCCTGGTTTAAAGCTCGGGTTCTCCCATTGACTTCCATTGTGCTCGGGTGCTCTGTCGAGCACCCAAGCATCCCAAAGTGTTCTACTCGAGCACTTTGGTGCTCGATCAACACTACATATGACATCATTACAGGTCCTTCACTACCTCATTGCATCCCCACCGCTGAGCTCCGCCCCTATGATCACATGGTGATGTCATCACAGACCCTTCAGCTCTTGCTAATGGCTGTTATCAGCCATTAGCAGAGCACTCTTACTAAGGGTGAGATGGACATAGCGGGACATGCACGCAACCCCCCGGGACAATGGTGAAAACAGGACGGTTGAGACCTATGACTAAGGGGTCTATTCACACGTCCGCATGAATGGATCCAAATCTGTACGCAATTCTGGACGCAGACCCATTTATTTCAATGGGGCCGCAAAAGATGCGGACAGCACACCATGTGCTGTCCGCATCCACACTTCTGTTCCGCGGCCCTGCAAAAAAGATAGAGCATGGTCTGTTCTTGTCCGCAGCCACGTTCAAGAATAGGCATTTCTTTCATAGTGCCGGCTATGTGAGGTACACAAAATGTGGAACACACATGACCGGTGTTCGTGTTTTGAGGATCCGCAATTTGCAGACCGCAAAACACTTTCAGACGTGTGAATTGACCCTAAGGGAACATAACTACCGTGTTTGGGGCACTAAGGAGGCATAACTACTGTGGCGGGGCACTATGGAGGCACAACTACTGTGTGCGGGCACTAAGGGGACTGGGTGGGGTTGGGCATGTATATATAGGCACTGGGCAGAGGTATGGCATTGTGTAAAAAAAATTTAGCCCAACAGTGTCCCTCCTCAGGTCTTTTAAAACTTGAGAGGCATAGCTGAGCCATAAGCAGAAGGAGCACACATAAAAAACCTGAGCAATGTCAAGTTTAAATTTCTGGTAGTAGGTACCGTAGGTTACATTATTTCACATATCTAGTAGCACATCTTAACTGGAGAACCAATTATCTAGTAAATCGTATATATATCCCGCACCTGCAGACACTATGTTAAACTTTAATTCCTTAATTACTAATTAGAACATGAAATAAAACTTGAACGCAGATCTTCAGGCTTGCTTTTTTTATACTTAATTTTCAACATTAATAGCCTGATGTACAATACATTAGCTGCACGGCGTATTATAAATTGACAAGGAAATTGGTTTGAATTCTGAGGAGATTACAAATGACTTGATAAACACGGAAAATGAGTCTTATGGCTTTATAGTACAATATTTGACTAATTAGGCAAAGTAACAGCTTCAGAAATGAACATGTCTTCAGTGATTCACCAGTCAGACGATAAGCGCACAGCAGGCGCAGTTCTACATGAAGGTAACTTCCCCTGTGTTCATACAGATTCGAGACAAAATCATTCAGACGTAGTAACCATGAACACTAGGGGGGTCATTTATTAAGACCGACGTCTAGTTAATAACGTGCGCTGGCGGTGGATCCGTTGAAGTTATGACATGACTTTGGCGCATCCAGCACCAATCTAAATCTAAGCCAGCTTCCTTGCTTCCTTAAATTTAGAATATTTACTACACCTAAAACAGACGTAGAAAATCATAAATGAGACAGGCTTGCCGGCCCGCCCACGCCATGTCCCGTTTATTAGACCTCATGTGAGCAGGGAAAAGTCACAGATTATGGCGCAAATAACCTTTGCACCGCAATCTGTGCCAGAAATATGCCAAAAGTAGTCAAATTCCTGTTAGAAAATGACCCCCTAGGTTTTCTTTATGCAGTGGACATCTACAGGAAATACAGACAAGAGGTAACCTTTATGTACTTCATTTTTGCTGTGTAGTGTACCCACACAGGAGGCATAGGGCAGAGATGTTGGGAGTGTGATTAGAGGTTCCGACAGTGGTCACAGTCCTCACAGTGGTGATGGACCTCTCCAGCGTTCCCTGGGTCGCTCACGATTGTTGGGAAGGGCGCACCTTTTCTCCCCTCGAGGCACAATCTGGGTTTTGGGGTTTCCTGCCTAATGGTGGTTTGGAATGCCCTTGGTGTTGGCGGTGTATTGTGGGGTTCAAGGCAGGTAGACGGGGAGAGAGGCATGCCCGACACTACAGTCCACAATGATGCGGCCGCTTTTGCAACAAACAATAGTTCTTTACTGGAAATAATGGTGCCAAAGCTCAAATACACATGCCCAACGTAGTAGTCACAGGCAGGCACAGAGTGGGAACATAAAGTGGCCCCATGTCGTAAGCAGGTCCAAGTTGACAAGAGTTGAGACAAACTCAAGTAGACATTGACATCTCAAGTAGGCAGGGTCAGCAATACAATAGTGCAGCACACAGTACCAACCTGGCAGAACCAAACACCACAGTGCAGCACAATATACTGCCCCGGCAGAACTAAATACCACAGTGCAGAACAAAATACTGTCCCAGCAGCACAAAATATCTCCCTAGAAGTACCTGACGTTCCCAGTGTTAATTAACAGTAAGAGAGTAAGGTTGTTATGTACCCGCGAGGAGGGCTCAGGTGCTCCCCTGGACGTTGGCCTTCTGGAAAGTTTCCCTGTGGGGTTTCTGGCCTGTCCACCCCTGATCACGTTTTATCGAACATTAATCCAGCAGATCTTACACGTCTGGCAAGGTTTATAGTTCTAAAGGCTGCAAATATGGTAGATGGACTAGTTGTAATTTGTCTTAATTAATTGTATATATAGATCCCTTACTTTCTCTCTCTTTGATCAGCCACAAGGGTCAATATCTCTCTTTATCTCTTTTAATCTCTCATTCTCAAAATGCAGCACTATGGGATTCATCTACACTCTGCCTCCAAAGTATGCCTGGGTCATTTAAAACTTTCTATTCTCCCAAGCAAGTGTGTTATGGAGTTATCTCCACAGATAAGCAGTTTTTTAGTTTTTTTTGTATCACGCTCCTCCTCTCACTGGCTGATATACTCCAGTATGTGCCTCACTTGCTTCCTCAGAGGTTGGCATAAGGCACTGTCTTACTTTAGTTCCTTTGCTGCCTGGTTTCTCCTAGGGCTACTTTTTACTTCCTCCTTTCTCACTGTCTCTACTCCAACTCACTCTAAGCTTAAACCACTCCCTATGGAGAGGGTGAAGCAGCCCCACCTACCAAATGTTCCTAATGGGTAGGTGTTAACCCTGTTTGCAACTGAAGGGTTCTATTACTGATCTATTTTGTATGGGCTTTTTTAAATTCATCTATACATTAGTGTGGATGGCGCTTGGAGCTTGTGTGGAGTGGACTTTGGACTGTAGTGTAGCTGTAATACGTTTACATTACAGTCCAAGGTCTATATGCATTAGTATATCAGGAGGCACAGGGAGGGAGAAACTATTTTGCTGACATGTAGCTTTGACTCTAAAGATAAGATAACTGAAATGTGTAGCTCTGTAATTGGATAACTTAAACATCATGTCATTGGACTACGACTATATACGTCTCATGGAAGCAATAAACAAGTAGTGTTGAGCGTGAATATTCGAATAGCGAATTTTTTTAGCGAATATCGGCACTTCGCTAATTCACGAATATTTCGAATATAGCGCTATAAATTCGCTATTTCGAATATTCGTTTTTTTTTTGTTTTTTTTTTTAGTTATATTTTTTTCTTTCCCTCTTCCCAACAGTAGTTCTTACCTGTCCTGAGGATTCCTGGCTTCCTGGCTGCTCTAGTCAGTGCCCATTGCCGCTTCTGCCGACTTCCGTGCTCATGGAGCGTCCCCATCCATGAGAACGTCTCCATATACTAAAATGTACTGTCGGATTTGAGGAATTACGTTGAAATCGCAATGCGATTAATTCAAGTTATATTAATCGCATTGCGATTTCAACTTAGAGCTGGGTTTATAATGGGTCAGCTTGCTAGAATGAACAGAAGTTAACTGAGTATGGAATATAGCAGCACTGCTAAGTTGAATTCGCAATGCGATTAATTTAATCTTAAGTAATCGCATTGCGATTTCAACTTAGCACTGCTAGTGCCACTGCTATATTCCATATTCGTTAATTCTAACCTATGTAAGATAGCAGTGCTAAGTTGAAATCGCAATGCGATTACTTCAAGTTAAATTAATCGCATTGCGAATTCAACTTAGCAGTGCTGCTATATTCCATATTCGTTAACTTCGTTCATTGAATCGTTAACTCGTTCATTCTAGCAAGCTGACCCATTATAAACCCAGCTCTAAGTTGAAATCGCAATGCGATTAATATAACTTGAATTAATCGCATTGCGATTTCAACGTAATTCCTCAAATCCGACAGTACATTTTAGTATATGGAGATGTTCCCATGGTGATGGGGACGCTCCATGAGCAAGGAAGTTTATGGTTGGCTTGGTAGAATTAGCGAATAGCGAATATGACGAATGTATTCGTCATATTCCTCAAAACGAAGATAACGAGTATTCTACATCTTCGTTTTAGCAACCTATTCGTCAACCTCGCTAATTCTAGCAATCAAATAGGAAGGTTGACTATAGAGACAGCTGTGTTAAATTCGCTATGCGATTTTTATTTTTATTTTTAATAGAATAATTATATTACTTGATATAATTATTATAATTATTCTATTTATTAAAAAATATATATAAATAATCGCATAGCGAATTAAGCACAGTTGTCTCTATAGTCAACCTTCCTATTTGATTGCTAGAATTAGCGGATTGACGAATAGGTAGCTAAAACGAAGATGTAGAATACTTCGTTATCTTCGTTTTGAGGAATATGACGAATACATTCGTCATATCCGTCATCTTCGCTATAATTCTAGATATGAAACCAATAGGAAAGTAGCCTTAAGTTAAAATCGCAATACGCGATTATTTAAATCGCATATTAATCGCGGTAACTAGAATAATGACGAATATTCGATTTCGACGAATATGAAACAAATATTCATTCGAATATTCGCGAATTTCGTCGAAATCGAATATGGCACCTGCCGCTCATCACTATAAACAAGTCAGAGTGGCATTGAACAACACCTAATTGTGTGAATGCTGCTCTCCTGGCCAGATAAGAATCAAATCAAGCTGAATACCGAAGTCTAGTACCAGGGGTACCAATAAGAGGGGAAGAAATGAATATTCCTAACAGCCACCTTTAGGATGGATCAAATAGAAAAAAAAAATACTCTAAAGACATTTTAACCCCTTGTGCAGTGGACTGCCAGCACACTGCATTTATTCAGTGGTCTTTAAAGCCCCATTATAGTCAGCATCTATCCCCTTCAAATTTTTTAAAGACAATACATAAGCTAACATGAGCTAGACTACGACATAAAGTATCACCAGTCAGGGAAACCACAATTGTTGTCCGTGACATTAAAGGGTTTATCCAAGATTTGATATTAATGATGTCATCAAAATCTTATCAGTGGGTGTCCAACACCCAACGCCCCTGCTGTTTCAGGAGGCCGCTGTGGTTGAGCTTGCTATTGCAGCTCAGCCCGTTCACTTGAATGGGACTGAGCTGTGCCTAGACCCTGTGACCGATGAATGTGACATTATTGATTGGCGATGGTGCTGGTAGTCAGAATCCCTACAATCTGATATTGATGACTTTTAGCTCAGAATCCCATGCCTGCCGCTGCCTCGCTCTCCCGCTCGCTGTCTTGCTCAGCCTCCTTGTCCTGCCCAGTTGCTGCCCTTATTCTTCCTCGCCCACAAAGGGCCCAGCTGCCAGGTAAGACCTTCAGGGAAATGAGACAGCGAGTGTGCAAACACATAAATGATATAGTTAAGCACAAGGACACACCCATTGCTAATCACATGAAATGAGTATCATAATGGGGACCTAAAATCCATTGTTTTCTCTGCACTTTAGGTTGTTCCGTTACCTGTAAGGAGAGGCGACTGGGACCGTAAAATACTCAATGAGAGACTAACCTACACTTGCTTCCTATGACCTTTTTCTTACCCGTAATTCTTCCTCTACCTCTTGTATTTAATAGAGTCCAAAGTTGGACCTGGTGCATGAAGCACCCCTTTTCTTTTGATGGCATATATTAGCCATCATACATCTTTTGGGATGTGACCTGGCCGCCCACCATAATGTGGAAGGCTTGTTCTCTTCCCACTTGTAATAATAGTATTGATCTCGGATTATCTTCTTTCATAAAAAAACTAAAAATACTCGGCTAGTACCCGTTTAGATTAACTAAGGTGCGTTCTGACAGGAACGGTATTTGTTATTTATATATGTGCCTAATACGTGCACTTGAAATCTTGGAAGGCATGTATCTACCCTTGATCTCACCAATACAGCGACATATGCGTTCCAAATGCCGTAAGTGACGTCACTATGCGTTAAAAATACCGGAAGTGACGTCACCTTGCGTTCCAAACACCGGAAGTGACATTTTTTCCTATCGTCACATGATCCATTTTACCAGAAATGACATTAAGTAATTGTCTAGGGCGCCAACCTTTAAATAAGACAAACATTAGCCGTGTTAGCTCTCTCATCAGTTAGGTGTACTCTCTGTCCAAGTTCCCATCAGTAAGTACATATCTTTACTATATGTTTATACAACGGCGAGTAGTACACTAGGTGATGTTTATTCAAAATTGTGACCATCAGGTACATCTCCTTCTGGTGTGGAAACTGCTATCTGGACCTAATCAATGTATGGGAGTTAAGTATCTTTTTCTTCCTTTATTACTATATATGTTGCACGATCTTACTATTACCCCCTGATGAGCCGCGGGTGCGGTAGAAACGCGTCGGGGTTATGTGTTTCCATACATCATTACTATATCTTTAGTATCCTTCCATGAGCATCCCTAGTGACTATCTTTACTGGTTCTGCCTATGGTATTGGATATAAGGAAACTTAGGGGAATAACAGATTTAGGTACGGGGACAGGGCACCCCACCTTTAGGAGGTGTCCCTGGGCTGAGTAAGCCATAGGGTTAGAATTAGGGATAGATTCTTAATCCCTTCTATATCAAATAACCCATGTACCCCTACCATTATTTTTCATTTATCCTCCCCTTCTGGATCCCTGGTGGAAAAAATTATATTTTTTGTTTGTCTGTGAGAGTATCTGACACGGTATTCGTCTGTGTATATGATTCACGTTAGGGCTTTTTTTGACCTATTATCCATGTAAAAATGTAAGGTATTTTTAATACAGCACGTTTAACCTAGATGTTTAATTACCTACATGTGTAGCATTAATTGTCATATGACATAGTTTTGTTATGGCCCAGCCGCCAGGATCTCATTCTGCTCCTACAGGCCACAGTCTGCACTTCTTGGCCTAGCCTTGAAATTCTTAATGCACACAATGCCGTTTTTTTCCGCGCGGATTTTGACCTGTGGTGCGGATTTTAAAATCCACAGCCTGTCAATTTATTTTGCTTTTCCTGACCGGATTTTCTTCATTCACTTATTAAATTCCACATGCGAAAATCCGCACCAAATCCACACGCAAATCCACTTCAATTGATGCAGATTGACCACACGGATTTGCCTGCGAACACCTGCGGATTCTCTGCACATGAATTTTGAACGTGTGTATGTACCCTTAAAGGGCCAGTGCACACATCTTTATTCTTCCCCAGCTTATGGCTGGAGGTCTTTGAGTATTTTAGATGCCTTCCAGAGTTGGAGGATGCCTGAGCTTAGGTTCTTAGCTTTCTAGTTTAACCAGTGAAAGTGTGCTATTCTGACTGTCCACCCATGTACAGAACTTCTGCCTGTTAGCTGACTCTGATACTCTGCTGCCTGCTATGACCTTAGCCTGTCTACCATACTCACCAATTGCTACCTGTGTTGACCTCGGATTAGTTTCTCAGAATTGCACAAACTCTGCCTGTCCTGCTCTCTGGCTGTTTAATGACTACAAGTATTGCCTGATCACTTGGTGCTTCGAATCGGTGTCTCTGACACTCGTGGGTCAGCTGCCAATTACTGTGGGACTAATCCAAGAGGTAGCGCCTTCGTTAACAACCATTGTCCATAACAATAACCTATCCTGAAGATAGGTTATCAATATCAAAATCCTGGACAAACCCTTTAAGGAATGAACACTGTACTCTGGGTGCAGACATGTCAACCTAGAAGAGACCTTTACAAGGTGATACTTGATCATTGGGTCATGGCAAAAATGGATTGGTCTTTTGTAGCAGAATTATATAAAAGGGCTTGGATAACTTACAACAGATGATCTGTAGCAGGGCTCCCACCTCCATAGCAGCCAACATAATCAACCATTTAAACCCCACCACTAAGTCCTCTTCTAAAATGCTCAAGCAACAGGTGCAAACTATGTACTTTGAGGTAAATCTGCACTGATCCCTTTCCAGCTATTTTCCAGGACTATTGCCAACCATGCACCTACTATGTGCCATCTATAATACTGGTATCTTAATTAGAGATGTCATTAGTCATGAGTAAGGACCGTACGTGTAAGGTCCGAAACGCGTAGACTGTAAGTTATTGTCCTTTACCTAGAAAAGTTGTTATCGCAACGTAAATAAAGAAAGAAAGAACAAGAAACCTCACTAGTGAGCTGGACTTCATTTCCTTTATTGTTGGGATCAGCTGTGTCCAGAGTCCATGTCCGTGCTCACTGGAGGGAAGGCTGATGTGAGAGCTGCTCTTTTGGATTTGTGACTTAATTAGAGATCATTGAATCGAATCCCACGAAGTGGAAATTGATCCGAATTTCAGGATAAATTCGATTCGCCTAGAAGTCAAATTTTCTCATGCTTCGTGTCAGCAAATCGATTTAACCTGAAATAGTATAAAAAACAAAAAAATTCAAACTTAACGCCTACATTTGCACTGCCGATCTCAGCCGAAATCCCACGCAGCGCAAGATAACATCATCATATGTCACCACGCCAGCTGGCGTGATGACATAATCTCGCACTGCACAGGATTTCGGACGAGATCTTCAAGCAAGATGGCGGCGGGCCGGCCTGTCGCGAGCAAATGCAGGCGGTAAGTTTGATTGAATTTTTTTTTATTGTTACTTTTACACTCAGTGGTACAATGATGGGGACGGCGCTATCGCAGCTCCCTGTCATTACACCTGCTACTTACAAAAAAATGCGCTTTGTGACGAAGTAATTCGTCACAAAGCGAATTTTTTTGTGAAATTGAATTGAACTTTTAAGAAATTCGCTCGTCTCTAATCTTAATATCTGATATCAAAGCTAATATGTATGAGCAATATTTCAATACAGATCAGTTTGATGCCTAATGTATGTTGTACATACCAAACCAGCATCTAATATGTGTTATGCTTTTTGCAATATACACCACTTTGTTAGTATTAGGCCTCATGCACACGACTATTCCCCAGCCGTGCCCGTATTGCGACCCGCAAACAGCCGGTCCGCTATATATGGGGCACTAGCCGTGTACACACCACATCATTGATGCAGACTCATTCACAATAAGTCCGCAATCCGGAAGGAGCGGTGCGTAAGAGAGAGGCATGGAAGCACTACATGCCTCCACACCGCAAAATAATGTTCTATATTTTTGCGGTGCGGCTGGATCACGGACCCAAGTTGAATGGGTCTGAATCTGTCTGCGGCAACCACATGGATGGTGCCTGTGCATTGGGGACCGCAAATTGCGGTCCCCAATGCACGGAACAGCCATTCGTGAGCATGGGGCCTTATACTGTAGATCAGTATCATGTCCAGGACAAGACACTGACAAATTCCAAATAAGCTCGGCAAACTAATCTCGATGTAGGCAGGTTGTCCACACACAAATCAATGTAAAATGTCAGAACCAACATGTCTTCTCTCAAAGTCACAAATATTGAAGAGGCCTAATATGAAGTCCTAAAGCAGTCAACCTCTTGCTTGTTGTGACAGGCAAGACTTCGGCACAGT
Organism: Bufotes viridis; assembly: GCA_033119425.1. Lineage (NCBI taxonomy): Eukaryota > Metazoa > Chordata > Amphibia > Anura > Bufonidae > Bufotes > Bufotes viridis. The sequence continues at coordinate 531,160,232 of CM065589.1, read as the reverse complement.
GGAGGGCTGCTAAGTTATGTACCCCATCATCATAGAGGGAGTAGTGCTTAACTCAGGTTGGATATAGTGCCCATAATTTTTGTACATTTTAAAGATTGAAAATTCCTCAACACTTCTTTCTTGGAAATTTCATGCCTAATGGCTTTCGAATAATATTTTCCTTGTAGAGCCTCCAAGTTTTCAGGGTGGCGTAGCATTCTCTGATCTTTGTCTCTGTTGGGAAACTGTGCACCAACTCTTGCGCAATCTGTCTAGCCTTCTCAGGTGCTTCAGCCAGGAAAAGTTTTGTTGGAATAAAAATGCAGTCAGCTCCTTCACTTATCTGTTAAACAAAAATAATTGTCATTCAAAAATACCCAGTTAATTGCAAAAATTGTCCATAGTGTAAAGTAGAAGTTGGAATATGCATCTACTGTATGTAGTACTTGTGTAGGTCTCAACTTTCTGTTCTGTGCATGGTAATGTTCAGGTTAGTGGACTGGGAGTAATGGTCAATAATGAACACTCTGGCTACATTGATCACGCTTGCTAAATAGGAAGTTGAAGGAGATCTGTCACCCTCATTCCTGAGTGACCTGATGCCATTAGTTTCAGCTCCGATATGCTATTGTATTGAGGCTAGGTACTGTCCAGGGGGTGGTACCCAGAACTGATTCTCAACAGGAAGTAGACCACAGTGATAGGAAAGTGTGCAGTCACTGAGGATCTACATGAAAAAGATTTGAAGATTTTTTAAGAATTATTTTTTCTTGAGTTACTACATTTGTCAACATTTTACGAGAGAGGAAGCAGTTTTGGGTCAAGGATCCTGTGGCTGGGCAGAGACTGTAAATAACTCGGGTGCCTTAAAATAGGGTCAGAATGGGGTAAAATAACTGAGAACTCCCCTTACTGATCCCCCTAAAAAAATTTGATTCTGGTGTAAAGTAAAGTTTTTGATGCAGTTTTTTTAGCTAAAGCCAGAAGTGGGTTGAAAAGGAATGGGAAATATAATGGGAAATATAATGGAACTTCTGTCTTTGGCTAAAAAATAAATCAATTTAAAATTGTCACAAAATGTTGGTGTGACTCCACCCTAAATGAGTTAGCCCACAAAAAGTTTTTGTCACCTATCCACAGACCCTATGTCATACCAATAATGAAGGTCCCCAAGTGCCCTATCTGAATGAAGCGCTAATGCAAATGCCAATACACTGCTACATTAACTTGTATGGGACTGATGTAGATTGTGCTCCGTCAATCTCATAGATGTAAATAACAGTGCACCAACATATGTACTACTACTCTATTAAGACAGGGAACTCAGGGACCTTCATTCTTGCGATCATTGAGGGACCCAGCAGTTGGACCCCCCATTGATCTGACATTTATTACCTATCACCCTGCTCGACGATGCCATTACCTGTAGTCCACACGGGCGCAGACTACAGGGTGCAGGGATTTCGAACAGGGATTAGCGCGCCAGCTCTTGAATATATTATATTAGAGGCAGCGCTGGACTCGGGAAGGCGGCCCTGGGCACCAGACAGAGGGATGCGACTGGGCACCAAGTTAGGAAAGGACATCCCCTTGGGCACGTTACAGTTGTGTTCTAAATTATTCAACCCCCACTGAAATTGAGTGTTTTGGCCAGTTTGACATTGATTTTGATCATTTCAGTCATCTTGTTTACAATTAAATAAAGAGGCACTGGTAAGTCAGACAAATATAACATAACATTTATAATGAAATAACCACAAATGTCTTTTCTGTGCTCACATAATTATCAGTTTTATTCAACCCCCAAGTGACATTCAATCTTAGTACTTAGTACAACATCCTTTTCCAGTTATAACAGCTTTTAAAACGTGAAGCATAGCTTGACACAAGTGTCTTGCAATGATCTACGGGTATCTTTGCCCATTCTTCATGGGCAAAAGCCTCCAGTTCAGTCACATTCTTAGGCTTGCGCGCTGCAACTGCTTTCTTTAAGTCCCACCAGAGGTTCTCAATCTGATTTAAGTCTGGTGACTGCGATGGCCACTTCAAAATGTTCCAGCCTTTAATCTGCAACCATGCTCTAGTGGACTTGGAGGTATGCTTGGGATCATTGTCCTGTTGAAAGGTCCAACGTCTCCCAAGCCTCAGGTTTGTGACGGACTGCATCACATTTTCATCCAATATCTCCTGGTACTGAAGAGAATTCATGGTACCTTGCACACGCTGAAGCTTCCCTGTACCTGTAGAAGCAAAACAGCCCCAAAGCATGATTGACACCCCTCCAAGCTTCACAGTAGGCAAGGTGTTCTTTTCTTCATAGGCCTTGTTCTTCCTCCTCCAAACATAGCGTTGATCCATGGGCCCAAACACTTCTAATTTTGTTTCATCAGTCCACAGAACACTATCCCAAAACTTTTGTGGGTTGTCCACATGACTTTTGGCATACTGCAGTCGACTCTTCTTATTCTTTGGAGACAGCAAGGGGGTGCGCCTGGGGGTTCTGGCATGGAGGCCTTCATTACGCAGTGTGCACCTTATTGTCTAAGCTGAAACTTCAGTACCCGCATCTGACAAATCTTTTTTCAGTTCCTCAGCAGTCACACGGGGACTTTTCTCCACTTTGCCCTTCAGGTAGCGCACAGCAGTCGAAGTCAGCATCTTCTTTCTGCCACGACCAGGTAGCGTTTCAACAGTGCCCTTTGCCTTGAATTTGCGAATGATGCTTCCTATGGTGTCTCTTGGTATGTTTAACATCTTTCCAATCTTCTTATAGCCATTGCCCTTCCTGTGAAGAGAAATCACCTCTTCTCTTGTCTTCCTGGACCATTCCCTTGACTTCACCATGTCTGTAAACACACCAGTAAATGTCTAGAAGGAGCTGAGTATCACAGTCATTTTAAATCTGCCTAATTGGTGCTTATTATGCTTGATTGCTGCTCCTTGACATCCAGAGGTGTTTTCAATACCTGATCGAAAACACTTGAATGAACCTCTGTTCTTAAGAGTGGTAGTCTTTAAGGGGTTGAATAATTGTGTCAATGAAGAAATCACAAAAAAAACATTTAATACTGTATTACAAAAACAATTGATGTCATTTTAGTTGCATTTGGTTCTTTAAAAACTCCTTGTAAGATTTCATTCTGAACACAATTACAAATGTACACTAAATTCCCTAAAACCCTTTACAGCATTGGGGGTTGAATAATTTTGAACACAACTGTATGTAAGTCATTTGCATATCACAAAAATCGATTTTATAAAGAAATAAATCTACACTGTTAGTTATAAAGGGCATCATTTGTTTAACTGTAGGGGGTAAACAGTGGTGACAGAATCCCTTTAAATTTTTTGGGGGTGATTTCATTTTTCCATGTCACTATCTATGTTGAAAAATGCCTATATCATGCAGTTTTTGTACTGGCTACTAGGCCTAAGGGCTCTTGCCGGGTGCGCCGGCCTGGTCCGCAATGGCCGAGCACCGACCATATGGCCGCTGTATGGGGAGACAGGACCCTTTCACTTGAATGGGGTCCGGGGATCCACATCTGATGGTCCACACCGCAAAAAAGTAGTACATGCACTACTTTTTTGTGGTGCGGCGGCACAGACAGAAACCCCACAGAAGCACTCCATAATGCTTTTGTGGGGTTCCGTGCATCTGGTTTGCACTGGACCTTCCGGATTGCTGACCCATTCAAGTGAATGGTCCACAACTATGATGTGGTGCACAATTGGGCGGTGCCCATATATTGCAGACCCGCTGTTTTCGGGCCGCAATACGGGCACGGTTAGGCAATGGCCCTGTGCATGAGCCCTAAATATACTTCCTCTTCTGTACAGGTAACTTTACAGCAGTTGTCTTATTATCATCACAGGCAGGATTAGATAGATAGACCGACAGATTGATCGATCTAGATCAGAAATTTGAAAAAATAGATTTTACATTAAAAAAAACTTGATTTAAACAACTCAAACATTTTGTGCCGCCACATTTCCTTTAAGATAATGATTTGTTAATTTCATATTTTTAGTTGAAGTTTTCTGGGAAGGCTACAGAGAATACTGTTTGTTTGTAGCACATGTTTTAGCCATGATATATCATATTATTGAATGTATATTAAACATGCACTTCCTGAAGAACCTTACAATGTAAGAGCAGAAATGATGGGCTGAGCACACTGGAGAGATGGTCGTTTGCTGCCGCGCTAATTGCATCAGAAATGAGGCCCAGGGGATCTCATTATTTATCAATATGGCAATTAAAATATTCAGGATAGTCAGTTTGTAGACATTTGTGGCTTCCGGATCTCAGTAATAATGTTATTAAAGTGTGCTTGTTACTGCTGAATCACTGCTGATTTCTCTGGATTCAATTCAATAATTTTTGAATGTTTTTAAAATTCTAAGTGAGGGAAATCGACAGAACTCCTGCATGTCTTAGACCCTATGCTCACAACTATATCCGTTTTGCAGTGTCCAAATCTTAGATCCTCAAAACACGGCTACAGGCCACGCGTGTCCTCCACACGTCCCGCCCTATGTTGAGAATGTATATTTTTGTCCGCAAAACAGACAAGAATAAGACATGTTCTTTCTTTTTTAAGGGACGGTGGAACAGATAAACAGATGCGGTGTGCTGTCCTCATTTTTGTGACTTCGCTGAAATAAATGTATCTGCATTCGATCCGCAAAAAAAGGGGGAGCGGATGCAGAACAAAAAATACGGTTGTGTGCATGGGGCCTTAGGCTAAGGCCTCTTGCACATGACCGTGTGTACCCAGTGGTCGTATTGCGGCCTGCATACGGGGGGTCCGCAATATACGGGGCACCGGCCGTGTGCATTCCGCATCACAGATGCGGACCCATTCACTTGAATGGGTCCGCAAATCCGGAGATGCGGTGAGGAACAGAACGGAACTCGAACAGGAGCCCTACGAAGTGCTTTCTTGGGGTTCAGTTTCGTGCTTCCGTTCCGTTCTTCGTGTGCAAGAGGCCTAAGTGGCATGTGAACGGAGTTAAAATCATGGTTGCAACATGACAAATTTTTAGCTATGGAGAAAAAATCTCAAGCGATAAAGTGACTATATGTTTTTTAGAAATTTTACTGAAAGTTTAACTATTTACATGTAAGTTCATGTTGCTGTTGAGCTCTACGCTAACAGAAGCAAAATAAGGAAGTTACTGGCGATGCTCGGTTTGGGAAACCCCACCGTGTTTCTTTACTACTTCAGAATTTAAAGGGCTACATTGATATAGGCAGAGTTAAAAGCAACCTCTCACCATAAAATAGTCTCTTTAGGATAAACGGTTTCCCCCACAAATTACATTTATCATCAAACAATAGGATAATGCCCCCACCATGTCAACCGCAATATATCTGCAGTTAGTCTGCACTTTGCTGTCTGCCATGGTAGGGACACATCGGATCTGGTGGTACAGGGCATAGAAAGGGTTTTATTACCCAAGAGAGGAGAAGACCACAAAAGAAAGCTATTAAATAGAGAATTCTTCTGGATTTTCGCATTAAATACACGTCAACCAGATGGTCTGAATAAACTCCTAGATACAATTTTGCAACAATAATCCATACTTTCAGAGTCCTCACAGTTTCCAATATATGAAATGTTCTCCTTTATTTTATCACCTCTTACAGTCACTATATATCACATGTATTTTCCATGGGTTCTTTTATCGCCTATTGTATGGTTTTTCCCCCCTTTTTTTTCTCATGAGAAGTGTTTTTCTAAAGTGTGGCATTTTTTTAAAGGTGTTTGCAGTCATGTGACCACAATTAGTGAAGACAGGTGCAGTCTCTCCTACAAATAGTGCCACTTTTAATGTCTTACTGTGTCATGAGTAAGGGCTTAAATTGTTCTTGGTAGCCCGAAACGCGTAGACAAGACTTTTGTAACCGTAACTGGATGTGATTTTTACCGTAAGCATAATAAATATTCCTTTACTGAAGTGGAGCTGGATTCCTTGAACCTTTTGCATTGTGTTACCCGGGCCTGACACGGGTCCTCCGTGCTCACAGGTGAAGGTGGGGCAGGCGAGAGCTGCTGAATTTTCCTTTTCACTAATAGGATAATGCGTATGCATACCTCCCAACCTTGTAAATGAATAAAGTGGGAGAGCAAATTTTTTCCACACAAGGTCACGCCTCTAACTCCGTTCAAAACATAACTATACACCTAATCCCACCCAGTCCCCTTAATGCCCCCAGATAGTAATTATTCCCCCTTAATGCCACTATTTATGCCCACATTGTGTCTTCACAGAATTATGCCCTCATTGTGCCCCCAGTAATATACCCACATTGTGCCCCCAGTAATATGCCCAGCTGTGCCCACAGTAATATGCCCACATTGTGCCCCCAGTAATATGCTCAAATTGTGCCCCCAGTAATATTCCCATGTTGTGCCCCCAGTAATATGCCCACATTGTGCCCCTAGTAATATGCCCACATTGTGCCCCTAATAATATGCCCACATTGTGCCCCCAGTAATATGCCCACATTGTGCCCCTAGTAATATGCCCACATTGTGCCCCCAGTAATATGCCCACATTGTGCCCCTTACAAAAAATAAAAAAATAAACACCCTCTACTTACCTTCTTCCTAGCAGCAGCACGACATCGGCTGCTCTAGTCTGTGAAGGAGGTGGAGCAGGGGGGAGGGATGATGAAGCAGGGAGACAATGCCGGCTCTCTGCTTCATCATAAGCTGCCAGAAAGTGGGACATACCTCCCACGTACCGGGACAGCAGGACAGCCACTGTAATCTGGGACTGTCCCTCCGGATCCGGGACGGTTGGGAGATATGGCGTATGCCCAGTTCAAACCCTTTCTCATTGCACTCATGCAGAGGTGATGAATGTAATTTGTGGAGAAACTCCTCACTTCTCAAATTTTGGTCCCACTTATTCTAGTGATTTGGGAGGGAATGCATCCAGCCTTCCCTTGTTGGAGTAGATTTAATTTTCTGGCGCACAAATCTCCTGAGGAGCTGCCAAAATTATAAAATTATAAAATATAATAATTCTAGGACATTGTTCTTCTGTGGGGTTTGTTGTTAAGACACCAGTCTTAAAGGGGTTGTCCAGGATAAGAAAAACATGGCAGCTTTATTCTAAAAACAGCTCCTCATCTGTCCATGGGTTGTGCCTGATATTGTAGTTCAGCTCCAATGAAGTGAACTGAGCTAAGCTGTAATACCACAAATAACCTGTGGACAGGTGTGGTGCTGTTTTTGGAAGAAAGCCACCATGTTTTTCTTTGTTAAGGGCAACCCCTTTAATGCACCCCCTATATATTTTTCATTGCTGATATGTCTTAAGCTTTGTGTTTTTCCCATTACATGTAGTATGGGACATCTAAAGGACCAGTCATAATCTTACCCGTAAATACTTACCAGGCTGTAGTGTAGATTGGAGGACCTAAACATTGTTTCTGCCAGTCCCTGTGAGTGACAATAAAATAATATACAATCTCAGTATACTGAAGGATACCATCCTTAAAGTCCAACATCTAGTTCATAAAATTAGTATAGCATAGCTTTCCAGAATGTATGTTTTTTTCTTCTTCTTGTAGGACCACACTTAAAGGGGTTGTGCCATGAAAAAATTTCTACATTATTCAAAACCGCACCTGGATCTATTTAGTATAGCCACTGAGTTATTCAATAAAATCTATCTGTATAGCGCCACCTGCTGTTTGTTATTTTCCTTATTTTTTGTGTCCCCCCTCACTGATGTGGCCACCAGCCTTGTCTTCTGTTATAAGCTGTGGCAGTTACAGGGAAAGAGCTACAGCAGAAAGGACACAACCCCTGATCTACCAAACTGAATAGAATTTAGCAGAGCAACTGAAGCAATGAATAAGGAGATCTCTGAATCTATGTAAGGTACAGGGCTGGGTCTGGCTTTGTTAGAAAGAGACTGTCATATACTATATAGTTAATAGTTACATAGTTAATATGGTTGAAAAATTACATAAGTCCATCAAGTTCAACCAAGGAATGGGTGGGGATGCGAATCCCAGAAGGAAGCGAGACTCCGATTTTTACACATTTTTAAAAGCATTAATGTCATTTACTTTTAAGAATTTATCTAAACCATTTTTAAAACTGTCCACTGTTCCTGCTGTGACCACGTCCTGAGGAAGTCTATTCCACTGATTCACAGCTCTTACAGTAAAAAAGTTTTGAAGCTTCTGGAGACTGAACTTTTTCTTCTCCAGTCGGAGGCAGTGCCCCCTTGTCTTTTGAGGGCATTTGACATGGAACTGTTTTTCACCGTATTTTTTGTATGGCCCATATATATTTTTGTATAGGTTAATTATGTCCTCCCTTAGACTTCTCTTCCGAAGACTAAATAAATGTAATTATTTCTTCATAACTAAGACGCTCCATGCCCTTTATCAGTTTAGTCGCTCTCCTCTGTACTTTTTCAAGCGTCCTTTCTATGGACTGGTGCCCAGAACTGAGCTGCATATTCCAGATGAGGCCGCACCAACACTTTATATAGTGGTAATATTACAGTCCATGCCTCGCTTAATGCATGACAATATCCTGGTGGCCTTAGAAGCAGCTGATTGACATTGTATGCTGTTATTTAATCTACCATCTACAAGGACACCCAAATCCTTCTCTATAAGTGACTCTCCCAGTGTTACATCCCCTAGGACATATAAAGCACAGAGATTATTACTACCAAGATGCATAACTTTACATTTATCCACATTGAACCTCATTTGCCAAGTTGATGCCCAATCACTCAGAGTGTTCAGGTCAGCTTGTAGTTTATGGACATCTTCCATAGACTGCACAGTACTACACAGCTTAGTGTCATCTACAAAAATAAAAATGGTGCTATTAATCCTGTCCTCGATATCATTAATAAGTAAATTAAATAATAGAGGATCCAACACTGAACTTTGGAGTGCACCATTTATAACCCGGGACCATTCTGAATAGAAATCATTGACCACAACTCTCTGGACACGTTTCTTCAACCAGTTTTCAATCCAATTACAAACTAAACTTTCCACGTCTATAGACCTTACTTTACCTATTAAACATCTAGGAGGGACAGTATCAAAAGCCTTTGCAAAATCCAGAAATACTACATCCGCAGCCGCCCCTCTGTCCAGGCTTCAACTCACCTCCTCATAAAAACAAATGAGGTTAGTCTGACAACTTCTGTCCTTGGTAAACCCATGCTGGTTATCACTTATAAGTTATGATATTACTTACAGTCACATAATCCTGTATATAATCCCTTAGGAGTCCTTCAAACATTTTTTCCACAGCAGAAGTTAAACTAATTGGTCTACAAATACCTGTGGAGGACCTAGATCCTTTTTTTAACATGGCCACCACATTTGCCTTGCGCCAATCATATGGCACTGTACCAGTACCTAGAGAATGTTTAAAAATTAAAAACAGGGGCACATCAATGATTGAACTGAGCTCTTTAAGGGTACTTTCACACTAGCGTTTTGGATTCCGTTTGTGAGATCCGTTTCAGGGCTCTCACAAACGTTCCAAAACGGATCAGTTAAGCCCCAATGCATTCTGAATGGATAAGGATCCGTTCAGAATGCATCAGTTCGGCTCCGTTCCGCCTCTATTACGTTTTGGAGGCGGACACCAAAACGCAGCATGCAGCATTTTGGTGTCCGTCTGAAGAGGCGGAGCCTAACGGATCCGTTTTTTTTTACAATGTAAGTCAATGGGGACGGATCCATTGTTAGTGACACAATATGGTGCATTTGAAAACGGATCCGTTCCCCATTGACTTTCAATGTAATCCAAAACGGATCCATTTTGCACTTCGTCATTTTTCTTTAAACCTAATGCAAACGGATCCGTTCTGAACGGATACAAACGTTTGCATTAGAGGTGCGGATCCGTCTGTGAAAATAAACAGACGGATCCGCACCAACACTAGTGTGAAAGTACCCTAAGAACTCTTGGATGTAATCCATCTGGACCTGGTGCTTTGTTCACATTCACCTTATTTGACTTATCTTGGACCATATTTACAGTTAGCCAATTGAGTATATTACTGGATGTACTAACAGCCCCAGCACCACAGATATCAGCTCCTTTCTCTTCTTTTGCATATACAGAGCTAAAAAAACCATTTAGCAACTATGCCTTTTCCTTATCTTCTGTGACTAACCCCCCTTCACAATTATTTAGGAAACCTACCGGCTCAGACCTTGGTTTTTCAGCATTTTTGTAATTTTGGGGAATTTGTTTTGCTCTCTTTTGCCATCTGCTGTTCGTTTTGTATTTTTGCAAATTTTATCTCCTTTTTACAGATTTTATTAAGCCCTTTGTAAACTTTAAACGCTACAGCTGACCCCTCAGATTTGTATTTTTTATATGCCCTTGTTTGTAATTTATTGCCCTTTTTTCAGTAGTCATAAGCCATGGGGGTTTAATTTTAGCCGTTTATACTTGTTACCTACAGGGATACATTTTTTAGTGCAATTACTCAATGTGGATTTAAAGCTCTCCCATTTATCCTCAGTATTATGTGACAGTAGCTGCTCCAAGTCTATGCCCTGAAATGCTGCCCTCAACCCAGGGAAATTAGGCTTTTTAAAACTCAGTGTTTTTGCTTTGCCTGACAGAGTTTGCTTCTTATAGTTTAGGGGGAATATATTTATATCGTGGTCACTATTACCTAGTGTTTCTCGAACAGTAATATTTCCAACAAGTTCTGCATCATTAGAAATCACCTAATCCAACAGAGCATTGCTCCTAGTGGAAGCCTCTATAAACTGACCCATAAAGTTGTTCTGCAGCAAGTTGAGGAATCTTCTCCTCCTTGCTGTTGAGGCAGAACCATGACCCCAGTCAATGACTGGGAAGTTAAAATCCCATTATGACCACTGTACCAGCCTGTGCAGCCTGCTCTATTTGGTTATACAGTTGAGCTTCTATCTCCTCTGTGATGTTAGGGGGTCTATAGATTGCACCAAGTATTATTTTTCAGTGTTTATATCCCTTTGAACTTCCACCCATAAAGTTTCAACATCCTCACCATCCGCACCCACAATTGCCTCTTTCACACTTGTTTTCAGATCACTCCTCACATACAGGCACACGCCACCACCTTTTCTATTGACCCTGTCTTTCCTAAATAGTGTAAAACTCTCATATGATGTCTGATTTTCATTTTTACGTCAATCATGAGATAACTCCTTAAAAGCCATCATACTCATTAGGCTATTGTCAGCTGAACCAATAAGTTTTGCTAGGACCAGCCGACAATCTAATGTGCATGGGGAGCTCTTTACATCATCTGGATTGGGCACTTTGAATATTAGCACCTGCTCTTTTTGTTCTGCAGGAAGATACTGTAAGTCACCTCCAGGGTTGTCTGACAGATGCTTTCTCCTCTCTTCCCGATGAAGACACAACAGGATGTTAGCCCAGCTCCCTGTACCTGCAATTCTGTCCCCACACACAGGTACAGGCACCGGGCTTCTTTACTCCTTCCCACTGCTGCACGCCATGCTTACAGGCACGGGCAGTAGAGTTCTTAGCTATGGTCTGCATTCTTGCCACCAGCATTTCCCTCCTGGCTCAGAGCAGAACTTGCACTCTGGCTCAGAGTTCCTAATCCTTGTGTATATTTAGGGTGTGTGCCGTATCGGACTTTGTATTACAAACTTTGTCTGATTATGGCCTGTCCTGATCTACTTTTATGGACTTTTCCTCCGTCTGATCAGCCTGTGGCCTCCGTGGGTTAACACTCTGGTCCCGATTCCCTCGTGTTCCAATTCCCCTCTGAGGTAGCACCTGGCACTCCCCTCGAGAAAGTCTCTCATCACCATCAGAAATATCATGTAAAGAACGAGGGGTGTGCTCAGACATTGTCCTTAGAGGGAGTTGTTCACGTGGGGCAGCGGGTTCTCACCCGCTGGTCATAACAGTTTTCTCAGGCCATGGACTCCGCCCATTAGAACTGGCCAAGCCTCACTGAACTAAACAAGGTGATGGCTCAGCAAAGGGAATGTCAGGATCAGATTCTGGTCCATTTACACAAATTGAACATGCGTCTAAATGACCTTACATCCACCAACCCTGCAGCACCCGCTGCAGTGGCTAATTTGGCACCTGCTCCAACAACTCCCTATGTACCAGGATCAAGCCCCCATCTGTCAGCGCCGCCACACTTTAATGGAGACCTTAAACAGTGCAGAGGGTTCATTAATCAGTGCACTCTGCAATTTGAACTGTTGCCGCATCAGTTCATCTCTCACCGAGCCAAGGTCGCTTTTTTAATGTCTGGGAGAGGTGTGACCCAGTTGTTATGGATCTAGAGGCCTTCCTACAGGCTTTCCGTGGGGTGTTTGACGAGCCAGGACGCACCACGTCAGCAGCTTCTTCAATACCGCGGCTGCGCCAAGGAAGTCAGTCCATGGCCAGTATGCAGTCCAGTTCCGGACCCTTGCCTCTGAATTTGGCTGAAATATTAAGGTCTTAGTGGCCACCTTCTGGGAGGGTCTTTCCTGGAAAAGTAACTATGACCTGGCTGGTCAGGATGTCCCCTCTACCTTGGATGACTTTATTTCCATGGCCACTCTGATTGATCTGCGCTTCCAGGAATGTGCTAGGGAGATAGCATGTGAGAGGAAACCGTATCATCCAGTGTCTTCTTTCCAGCGATCTTTAGACTCTCAGCTTTACACATCTGCTGCTGTGCCAGAACCCATGCAGGTTGACAGAGTCGCACTAACTAAATAAGAACATGATCACCGTCGCACAAGAGGACTTTGCTTCTACTATGGCAGTGCTGGACATGTTCTTCGTTCCCGTCCTCTGAAGCCGGGAAACTCCCTAGCCCAGGGTCTGTTGGGGAGGCGACCCTGGTTGAAGACAATTCCTCTTCCCCTCTGACGGTAACCCTGTTGTTGGGAGATGTTTGATTCACGGACACGGCACTTCTGGATTCCGGAGCAGTAGGGAACTTCCTGCAAAAAGGCCTAGTGGATCATCATCAGATTCCTGTTCGACGCCTGCTGAGTTCTCTGACGGTCCGTCGATGGAAAGGCTCTATCTGAGTTCTTATAGACCCTGAGAAGCTTTCAGTGATTTTAAACCTTACCGTTACCTTCTGGAAGAAGCAGCTCATCCTGTGCTATACCGACCACAAGAATCTTACTTATCTGCAGTCTTCACAAGGACTTAATCATGGTCAAGCAGGATGGTCCTTGTTCTTTGCCTGCTTTAATTTCATTCTCCACTTCCGTGCAGCAAAAAATAACCTCAAAGCAAAAGCTCTACCGATCAGGAGGAGAAACCTCAACACATCATTGATCCAGCTAAGACTGCTGTCTGTCCTGTTAAGTTATCTGAGTTCCTATCTGGAAATACTTTCGCCGCGGGTCATAACACAAGATTAGCCAAACCGACCATTTATGTGTATGGGGGAGCTGAGAGACAGGGCTGACAGCCGAACAACCACTCAGCCAACAGCTATTGAAGGTATATAGGCATCCTTAGCGTATAGGGTTAGCTTAGGTTTTCTAGTAACCACTTTCTTTTCTGTATGAGTGACTACTAGTTTAATACTGTACATTATTGTACATAAGTGGCCAAATCAAGCTATTTGTACCAAAGCCTTAGGAAAAATACATGACACCACTGCAAAAGAAACCATAACATTTCTAGTATAACTACTCATCTTCTGACATGACATTGAGATACCATACATGAATCAACAGGTTCATCTGCTTGGAGGGCAGCTATGCTCCCCACTATACCAGCAACACCTGAGCTAGCCAGGAATGAAAATCTTATCTATATACACCTGTACGCCACCAAAGACCACATATGAGAGAAGCATTGGAAACTGAACCATCAGGCGGCCACATGTAGTCAGGAAAGAATTATTCACAACTAGCTCTTGGAAAAGTTGAATCTGTGTAACTCTGTAAGCCATCAGACATACTATGATTATAATAAATAGCTATTCCCTAGTATGATTTATTAATCCACTTTAAAATTGAACTGTGCTTTAAAGAGGACCTGTAACCTCTCCTGACATCTCTGTTTTATGAACTACCATATTTTCCGTTTTATAAGACACACTACCCCCCCCCCCCCCCAAGCTTGGGGAGAAAAGAGCAGTGCGTCTTATAAAGCGAATAGTTCAATCTTACGTAGCTGGCACATCACGGCCTGCCTATGCCTATGTGCTGCATAGGCATAGCGGCCTGCGAGGTTCCAGATACACGTGTTATACGCAGGGCTGCTATTAGGGAGGTGCCTGGTCAGAATCTCTAGCTCAGGATGTGGGAGTAAGGGGTGGAGGCTGGCACTGGCGGCGGGGATGGGGCAGTCACTGTACTCCATTACCACGGGCCCCGGTCACAGCGGTCTCACATGTAAAGTCTATTCAGTTCATCCTCAAGTAGTGGCACTGCTTTCTTAAACTACTGCTGGCCTGTCCGCTGCTTTTATAGTGAGTACTACTACAAGTGATTAGTTTAACAAAGCAGCACCATTGCTTGAGGATGAACTGAATAGACTTTACATGTAAGACCGCTGTGACTGGGGCCCGGTGTCACTATTCACTGTTACACACAGGGACATGAGGGGACACATTGACCCCTTCACTACCAGTGCCGTACATGTACGACACTGGAGCAAGTACAATCATGGCGGATAATGACTGATAGGCAATAATGCCGATCGCAGTCATTAAAGCCCTACGGGCTTCTTATTGGCATCCTCTGCAGCCAATAAGGATGCCGGTAATTGATTTCAATGCACTGGTTCTCACTGAAGAGACCCAGGGCATTTAAGATGCAGGTGGCAGGCCAACTTAAGAAATGCACAATTCTGAACAATTAATGAATCTAAAAAAAATCCATGATTGTTCAGAATTTTTAAAAAAATGGAATTTTGTAGGCTCAAATACAAGCTTCAAAATCCTAATTTTTAAAAAAAAACTGTTAAACAATAAAAAACAAAAATTCAATCACCCTGCCTTTTCCCAGAATAAAAATGAAAACTAAAAAATTTAAAAAATACACATCATGGGTGTCGAGATGTGTGAAAACGCCCAAAGTATAAAAATATAAAAATATATTCCCCATTCGGCAAACGGCAAAAAGGAAAAAAGCGTCCAAATGGCCGATTCGCTGTTTTTGGTCGCTTCATTTACTACAAAATTTTTTATAAAAAGTGATCAAAAAGTCATACACACCCCAGAATGGTATCAATGAAAAGTTCAGATTGCCCCGCAAAAAAATTGGCCCCCATACAGCTCCGTACACATATTTACAAAAAAGTTATAGGGGTCAAAATATGACGACAAAAAAATAAAACTGATTTTTTTTTCCCACTTTTGAATTTTTCACAGAAAATCACTATCAAAACGCAAGAAAAACTACATATATATATATATATATATATATATATATATATATGGTATCGCCGGATTTGTACCGACCTTTAGAATAAAAGTAACCGGTCAGTTTTATGGTACATCGAATGTCGTAAATAAACCTGTAAAACTGTGGTGGAATTGCTTCCCACTACATCATATGCAATAATAAATGGTGGCGTTGGAAAGTACAACTTGTCCCGCAGAAAACAAGCCCTCATATGGCTATGTGAACAGAAAAATAAAAAGGTTATGGCTCTGAGAATGCAGGGAGCGCAAAACGAAGCCTCAAAAAAAAAAAATTTAAGTACAATCTGTTCAGATAAGAAAGAATATATACGGCCATTTACCGTAATCTTATTGACTGTATAAGCACAGTGCTTCCTGACTGCAGGGATCAGGGAGGAAGGGGGTTAATTGGGGATAGGTCAAAGAGGTCAATGTGCTGCTGGCTAAGGTAGAGTCAGAAGGCTTCACCCCTTCAGAATAACATGTCCATGATGACAGGGCTGTGCAGTTTTCAGTAATCAGTTGTATGCAGTCAGTTCTGGGCATAAAAATGCTGAAAAAGGTATTAAGAACTGTGACCGACCCGCACTTAAAGTGAATTAGCATCTGTGTCCCTTTTTTCATTGTATTGCATGCATGCATGGTTGCCAATCGTTCAGAAATTCCTGGACAGTCCGTAAAATAGGGGACCTTTTTTTTTTTAGTGTCCGTGAAAGAAATTAGATGTGTCTGTGATTTTTTTTGAGTCTGATGGTACTTCAGCAGGTCACTTTTATGTAGTTTATTCAGTTCTCAGCACTTTAGAGCTCATAGTAAATGTCGGTATTGTGTTCAGTATTAGTATCTAACCTATAACCATGTATTACCTATAATCTTAATAGTTCAATATAGTTTTCCAAATTGCCTGTACAAAATGTTGGCTGTCTGTGATTTTTGGATAAATTGCCCAGAAAAAAAAAATTAGGTTGACAACCCTGATTGGGGGTTCTTGTTAACTTTGGTTGTGTTCAAAACGTGGATTCTTTATGGATATCTTCACAGATAAAACACCGACAGATTTCCCCAGAATGTCAGACTGACACGGAAATGTGAACAAGGCCTAAGCAAACATTTCAAATACCCAATCCCCAATAACATTTAGAGAGATCCAGAGTGCCAGCTGATCAGTTCCCTTTACCTCCCAAGTACTGTAAAGCACCATGTGGTATAGTGCCAACACATATACTGGACACACACAAACACAGATTCCTCTAGGGCCAACTTTAAAAAGATAGAAAACATTTTTGGGATACAATTCCATAAATATCTCGCTTTTAATTGAAGTGAAAATATATCTTACGTTGTGCTGGTGGCATCCTTCTTTATCACCGAGCCTCTTGTCTGAGCCAACAGAAAACAGTTTTAATGTTTCAACAATGTAAAATCCAAGTCACGTAAAAAACTGTACATTTTTTTTTTTGTCATAGTCCTAAAAAGTTATCACTGATTTGGCACTTAATCAAGATAAAGTTAATGAGTAATTAACAATGGTTAGTAATTGAGCGACAATTGTTCTGTAAGCTGCAACTAACAATTAGGGCTCATGCACACGACTGTGATCGGCCTGGGAAATATGGTCTGTGTGTCAGCTGCATCTCCCAGACCAACCGCGGCTCCCCCGATCTATCATGTGAGTACACCGCAATATCACAGAGCATAGATACAAACTGCCTATATCCTACATTACTATGAAATAGTCACTTTGGGTCAGGGGGGATACAGCTGACACCTGACCCCATTTTCCGGGTCGATCCAGGTGGTGTAAAGGTTGATTAGCCTATCAGTATTTTTTTAAAGGAGGTAGGAAATCCAGGTACTTGCAGAAATACCACTGAGCCACTGTGCTACCCCTAGTGCAGGATTGTATGTGTGTTGCCACAGACCGGTAGGTGTAGAGTGGAGGATGGGTAGGGTAGTGGCTCTGGCTGCAACAGTTATTTACATAAATCACAATGGCAATCCTCACATCAATGCTCCCTAGGGCCTGGCAGTGACAGGAGGGCACACTCTTTCTTCCCTTGGGGCACTGAAATTGGGGCTTCTGCCTGATGGTACTGTAGTTGGGCTGCCCTTGGTTTTATAGATCTAGTAAAGGTGCTAGGCAGCAGATGTAGGTGCTGTAGCCGACAAATGGTGTTGGAATCAGTAACCAGGCCAGTTGTAGAGAATAGACAAGTCTCTATTTACTATAACTAAGAGAGTTGTAGTACACCCAACAGTTTCAAAACAGTTCAAAATAATGCAAATCTTTATGATAGCGTTGTATGGATGTAAGCAAGAATGGGGGGTTGTAGTACTCCTTCCCTTTATCATTCTTTCTCTGCAGTATCCAAGGTTCTTGCAAACTTGTCTGTAATTCCAGGCTTCGGGGTACAGTATTAAAATATGGGACTAGGACTATTAGTACTGTATAGTAGACATGGCTTTCTTGATGAAAATATCTCACAGAGACAGTGATCCTCTGAAACCCATGCCTAGTCTTCTGAGGAGTGAGCACATGTTGCTCCTCTTTCTTCCTCATCTAACACTAGACTCCTCTAGGGGTGGACTGGTCCATACAGGTACAATATACATACTGGAAATTATCGTGGCTTTCAGGTATTAACATATAAAAATCAGCAGCCAAATGTTACCTACACTCATTGACGAAAAATAAATAATGCACCCAGATGCTGGATTACTGAAAAACTGGGCATGCAGTTATGTCTCAGGCAGATATGTAAATGATTACAGTTGTGGTCTGATTAGACATTGGGTCTTGCCACAATAGGGTAGAAGTGCTTTCCCCACTGCCCTATAAAAAGTCTCTCAGAGGCTACCTTTGGGTAGTGTACCTCTTGGTGAGAGATGTTGACTGGTAAACATTTCTGTCTGACAATTTGCCCAGTTGACATACTTTGACAGAGGCACATTATTAGACTAAGAGAACCAGCAGGGCTTCCAACTGGCATTATTCAGCTGGTTCTCACCCACACACAACAAGGGTTTCCCTGGAATGTCTCCATCAGATTACAATGCTTCCTTGGCTTACCTATTGACCAAATTTATCACAATTGAGCATTCATTGGACCAGCTGGGATGTCCACCTCAGCAACCGACAAGTGTGCAGGATCTACAGGCCCAAAGACAACATCTCTGGGAAAATGTGGCTCAGGATAGCATACAGAACCTGCATGCCTCCATATCTCATCTGGTATCCAGGCTAGAGGTGGTCCAACAGGATACTAGAGCCTCCTTTCAATTGTACAGTTTTCTCAATAAACGTCCTTTCGCTCTAATATTGTATTCACTTACATATATAATCATTACATTGTGGCCCTCTACACCCATATCCCACATAACTTGGCTTTATTGTCACTACAATGGTTTCTCAATAGGTTCAGTGATTATTCTGATGAATTGCAGGAGTACATGGTCATGGTGGTTGACTTCCTCCTCCGGCACAATTTATTCATGTTTGATGCTCAGTTTTATTTACAGGTATCGGGGGTGTCGATGGGGGCCAAGTTCTCTCCCTCCATAGCTAATATATTTATGGCGTGGTGGGAGGGACACTTTCTCCTCATCGACACCCACCCTTTTTCTAGTCAGCTTCAGTGGTATGGTTGCTACATCGATGACCTGCTCCTTGTGTGGTCTGGCGATATGGCGGCCATACCACTGTTTTCTGACTATTTGAATTCTTGTTTGAACTCTATTTCTTTTCATTTACAATATGACCTGCATAGTATACATTTTTTGGATTTGGAGTGGGGACACGGCCACCTCCCGAGTTCTCACTGCCACATATAGAAAAGAATTAGCCAGCAATACTATTTTACATGCGACTTCTTGCCATCTACCGCATATAATACACAATATTCCCAAAGGAATAGGGCGAGACGCAACTGCTC